>OX463226.1:63751144-65001144 GCA_949820135.1 Sylvilagus floridanus | reverse complement strand
TCAAGGAGAACAATGTCTTGAAGGAGAGGGTCAGTAATGCAGAAGAAAAAGGGATATTCTGTAAGCAGCCGTGGCCTCCCCTGATTGACAACCAACTGTTTGGTGCTTGTAGGAATAAAATTACACATGGAAGTTTTCTTGGAAGAACTGAATGCAGGTAAAGTTAAAGCTATAGAATGCTATAGGGTGGCCGAGATGCAGCAGAAAATTGAACTACAACAGGTTCACCCTATAAGGCCATATCAAATACAGGAGGGAGAGGCTACTGCTGGCCACAGTGCTTCTGACTTTGTGTCTGCAATGCCTTGCAAGACAAGCTCCTTATCTGACAATCCTAAGACTGATGGCCATTGTTGCTAGATGGACAGGTGCAGAGAGCTGTTAACCCAAAGACCAGTGGAAAATATTATGTCATCTCTTATAATTATAGCATTCCATATTGAAGTGAAACTTACTGTTTTGCTAAAGAAAAAATAATCTTTTACTTTCAGTTTAAAATGAGTATCAAACCATAAATGAAAAGTTAACATATTCAAATGCTCTTAGTTCCCAAGTACACTATAAAATTTTGTAATTCTCTTAACTTTACTATACCCAGCATTCATTGAATTTTAGGTTTGTGTATATTTTCAACTTCCAGATTCTTGGTTGCTTAGAATGCAGAGTAAAATAAAAAAAAATCTTCAAGCACCTCTCTTTCATAATGCAAAACATAATGGGGATTTTACATTTAAAATATTTGATTCTCTGTTTTTGCTAGGAGTCATTTAAGGATACAACCACTTATAAAGCAAAACTATCAAGTACTTTTTATGTCTTTTTTAATACCATGAAAAACAAATGAATAAAATATTTTTCGAGATGATAAGACTCTGAAGTTTGTGTTTAACAGCAGAAGTTGCCCACACCCGCTTCCCATTCTCACCTTGAACTCCCAGTTTTGATGAAATATATTGCCATAGAGATAGCTCTGTGTGTGTGTGTGTATAAACAACAAGAATTTATTTTCACAATTCTGGAGGCTGGAAGCTTAAGATTAAGGCATACTAATGCAAGTACACAATGTGTAATGATCAGACCAGGGCAACTGGCCTATCCAACACTTACAGTTTTCATTCTTTTTGTTCGGAACATTCAAAATCCTATCTACTAGCTATTGTGAGATGTCCACAGGAGAAGCTACACTCCTATACAACTGTACCTCTGTAGTTAATCATACTCTCTTCATTTCCCCTTCCCACACCCTTTCCAGACTCAGGGAGCCAGGATTCTGTTCTCTACTTCTTTAAGATCTTTTTGTTAGATTCCATATTTAAGTGGCAAAACAAAATAGTTGTCTTTCTGTACCTGACTTATTTAATATAACATTCTCCAGCTCCATCCATGTTGCTATAAATGACACTCTTTTTAACAGCTGAAATATATTCCAATGTGTATATATGAGAAGACTTCAAGAAGTTCATGGAAAAATAGAATTTTCAATGAAAAAAAATTGAAATTCTTGTATATGAGGAAGTTCATGGAAATGCACATTATTTAAATTACATATGGATTTCAAAAATTTTTGTACCAAAATAAACTTCTTAATTCTTGCTTTCCATTACCTTTTTCTGAGGTATCCCCTCATACTGCATTTTCTTTTTCTGTTTATCTGATGATGGGTGTCTAGGTTGAATCTGTATCCTGGCTATTGTGAGCAGTACTGAAATAAACATGCAGCTGTAGAAATCTCTTTGTCATACTGGTTTCTTCTGCTTTGGAGGTAAACCAGTGTTGGGGATGCTGGATCACAGGGCAGATCTATTTCTGGCTTCTTGAGGAACCTCTATTCTGCTGCCATGATGGCTATGTGACTTTATATCCCTACTAGCTGGGCTTATCCATGCCTTTTCCTCCACATCCTCTCTAGCATTTATTCTTTGTGATAGAGAAAACACCTTTGAGAGGAGGAATTCTCATCTCTTAACACCAAACACTTCTGCTTGTGACAGCCAAAGCAGCTGCATGCTGCCTCTGCTGAGTGTCTTCACCACAGCTCCCCAATTCTCCAACCCTCCGCAGCAGTGTGTGATCACAGGACCACCCCTCCTCAATTGTGGCTTCCCAGTGCCTTCCTCGCCACGGCCACCAGTGTAGACTCCCACGGGACTCTCCAAGTCTGAGCACAAAGGCTGGTGTACTACAGACACCACACAAATCTTTATTAAATTACAGAGAAACTCTGTAATGACAGAACCTTTCTTCAGGTAATATTTTCAGGGAGTCAACTGCTCATGGTTGCTGTTATTCTGGCATGGCAGAACAATGGAAGGCAAGGATACAACAGTCACATCTGGTTCCTCTCCCCATGTCTGAAAGGCATTACTGGATGTGGAATAGATGAATCCTGGAAGCTTTCTTGTCTAACTCAGGATCCCCACTACACATCCACTGCTGACCTCCTTAAGCCTATGACCAGGTCTGGGTCATATTTCAGGATAGGGTGAGAACCTGTTTAGCTCTACTTCATGACTTAAAAGTTAGTTTATATTATATCTGATGTTAGTGTATATTTTATCTGTTGTAAATGTCTGTTAAGCTGCATAGAGCTCTGCCTTGTTTAGATGGTATCATCTACTGCCATCTGGACAAGTGAAGGGTGAGGCTGTTCACCACACTGCATCTCAACTGAGACTACAGACTGGTAGTGAACTAGGTCATCTGGGTATGAGGGGCATGAAATCTGCAGAATGTTTCTGAGCAAGCTCTAGCACTCAAAGACCAGGTTTTAGGAGAAAGTAAATGATTAAGACCCAACACTTACAGAAGGTAGAAACACAGGACATGCACTTCATCAAGGAACATTTAAAACCGATAATATCATTAAGACTTTAAGTACATTTTGAAATGTATTATTTTTTCTTGATAAGCGTATCACGTAAATCTGTAATTAGAGACTTCTAAAATAGCTAACTTTTTTTGAACACAATATGCTGTAATTGTCTATTAAGTCAATGAGTACTTAGGGACTTTTAAAACTGCTGATTACTTGCTTGCTGTATTTTGGAAGAACAAGTAGTACCAAGGTTGCTTATGAAAGTCTCTCTAAATTAGAGCCAAACTAAAAATGTGCTGCTACTCAGCTAAGTTAACCAATTTACTTGCTCACATAAATGTCATTCATCCATCATTATATTTACTGTTCCAGATCTGATCTATGATCTTATTAATTATTATTTTATAATACAGGTGAGTTTTCATCGTTGAGTGAGTAAAATTTCTCTAATTCCACAAAGCTTCAAATGTTCATTAAACAGAGCTTTATTAATCATTCATTTCTTAAAGTAGATTAAGTATTTTATCTCACTCAACAGGATAAACAATGTATCAAACCATATGGTGTATTTACAAGTTATCCTGTTATATTTATACATCTGTGTAATGAACCAAAATGAATAAAAATGAGTTATCTCTTTTATCAAGTTACATCCTTTATGCTTGTCTATGTTTAACAGTTAAATAAAGTAGCACTATTTTCAAGGCCTTTAAAGCAAATTATAAAGATGATACATATATTACTGATGTAATCTGTGTTAATATTCTATTAATATACTCTTCAATTTCATAATAATGATTCATTTAATTTACTTTGTAATGAAGCATTAAAATTACTTCCAAATATAAATGAAGCTTAGGAAAAATGACAAAATTATTTAGAGACAGAAGCCAGTTAGGATATCTCATTTTTCGGTTTGTCTATTTTCTTTTTATGAATGTTTCCTTTGTCTGTCATGGGGGTTGTTGGACCCCATGTCTCTCCCATGAGGCCTGACTCTGCTAATTCCATGGCTACTCCTCAAGAACCCACTCACTTCATAAAGAATGTGGGCAAGAACTAGAACTAGAGGAGGCCTCTGGAGATGTAAGTCCATTTGGCATTAGCAATTAACCATAGACGCAGAGATGAATATATAAAGTTTCTGGGAAGCCAGTCTCTGGAGAAACACTGACAGACATGCCACTCACTTTTCTTCCATTCATGAAGCTTATATTGTCATGGGGACCAATGACAATTAAAACAGTAACATATTGTGATTTGCACTATCGAGAAAAGCAAGTAGGGTAATGGAAAGCAGTATGGCCAGGGAAGGCCTCTCTAAGAGACCATTTGAAATGAATTCTAAAGAGTGAGAAAGAGTCATCCTTTAGTAGAGTAGATATACTGTACTGTTCTGGATATAGAAGGCAATGTATACAAAGGTCTTGGGGTGGAAAGATTTTCTGTTCAAAAAACTGAAAGAAAGAAATGCAGCAAACAAGAGGTGAAAGGAAGACAGAGGTTTGGACAAACACATCCTTTTTCTTTTCTCACATTTACCTGCCTTTCTCACTCTTCTTCAGACTGGCATTTGGAGTGGGCATCTACAAGTACTAAAAAGCAAGGAGGGCCAAAATGAACCACTGCTTGCTTCCTTAGGTATACTAAGGGGCAGTGGTAATCTGGAAAAGATACTACCACTTGCAGACAGCAAAGAGGGCTAGTGAAGTAGAGGGCAGGAGCCAAATTAACGTGTCCAGGTTGTACTTCTGCTTCTGCACAGCTGGTGTGGAACATGGAAAGGACCCAGATGTCCCTATGTGCCTCAATTAGGAGTTACTGTGGCTCTGAGAGGGCTGTGAGGTAAGCACATTCCAGGTGTCAAGACAGAAAAGCCACAGAGAGGCTTGGTCACTAGACTCAGGGGCTATTTTGACATATAAATCCTGAGCATTCCCACAGGCCAAGCAGGGAGTTTCTCCTCCATGACAGATCAGGCTCTGTTTTCCCCCTGGAAAGAGCTGCTCTGCTGCAAGCTGCTGCTGACTGTGAGTGGCAAGGGCTACTGCATTGGCTCTGGGGACAATGAGACTTCCCTGTGATACCACCTGGTTTCCATTGCTGCCACCCTTGTCCTCTCAGATGCTGGTGCTGCAGAACAGAGGACTTTGTCTCTTTCTGGAAACCCAAAGGTGCTTCTGGTAGCCTGGCCCCCGGCTGGACCCTGTCACCCTGAGGGGTAAGGTGGAGAGTCACGTCTCATTGTAACAGTGCAGGCCACATCGATCCGGTCAAGTCAGAAAATGCATGTTGACCAGGGCCAGAGAGCCACCTCTCTCCAGCCAACCATGCCCATCATTTCATTTCCTTGCCTCTGAATGAGCTCTGACAAACTCTCATCATTGTGTCCATTTCATACCCTACACCCCTGCCTTGGGTGGCTCCCAAGAAGAAAGAATTTGGTTTGGGTTGACTCACCCTTCTGGAGAGGATGAATCCAATCAGCTCTCCTACATCTGCCTATTTTTATACCAGAGCTGAGAGAGCAGCTTTGTTCTACTCAGCATTGAGAGGGGAGGTATACACATCAAAACAAGAAGCCAGCCTAAGGTGATGTGATGTTTCCCCACCCAGGACATACCAGCACATGCCACATGGCTCTCTGGAGGGCCCAGCGGCCACCAGCTACTCTGTACCCCACCAGATCTTGTCATTGCATGTCAGCTCTTTGTCACTTCAGAACAGGCACATAATATGTACCCTGGTGAGAAAAGCCTATTAGTTACCAAGTGGTGCATCTAAATCTGTATTTAATTAAAATATGCTTCTTTTGTCTCAAGCCATATCTACCATATTAGAGGAACTAGGACTAGGCAGGTTATTATTTTATCATTTTTTTATTCCTAGCTTAAAGCATTAACAAGAATTTCCACATGATCAAGTATTTTATTCTAATTCTGACTTGTAAAAGGGTATTTAAAACAAGGGTTAGAGACAAAGGGAGGGTGGACTACTTATAGAACGATTACATTATAAAACACAGGAAGTCAGAAAAACAACTGGAAGCTGGCCACTCACTCACTGAGGGTCCACCACGCACGCAGTGGGCGGAGGACATGACTGAGTCATCAGGGTCCACAGTAGGAGGAAGCTGGGTGTCCACAGAGCTGGAAAGTGAGAAACAGACACATTCCATTCTAGAGCCCTCAATGAGCACTGGTGGGCGTGCACTTGCTACCAGCAAGACCAGCACTGGCTCCAAGGAAGAACAATAAATCATAGGGAAACCCCACTCTGGGGAGCTTCATGGTCTGAGAGGATCATTCACTCACTCATTTGCTTTCTCTTGAGCTCCCAGGTCTGCACTCACTCACGGTTCTGCCAAGCTGTTACAGACAGGGCAACAGAGAACCAACAGCATCATCCAGTCCCCGCCATCACAGGATAGATGTTCTCATGGGGAAGAAAGAGTGAGAACATGGCAAAAAGATTTAGACTATGGTGTCCATCTTGAAGAGCTGCCATGAAGAAAACTAAAGAGGAGAAGCGGCTAGAGAACAGCAGGATTGTTGTTTGGGGGAGGTGTGGTCAGGGAAGACATCTCTGGGAGGCAGTGTCTGAACAAAGCCTAAGACCATGGGGAGCAACTGAGGCACAAGTGCAAGCTGAGTTGAGCGGGTGGGGTACAGACCTCGCAAGAAGGCCACTGTGCCAGATGCTCAGCGAACCAAGTCAAGAGAGAATGCTCTGCCAGAGTAGTGGCAGTCTGTGCAGTGCATCAAGGTGACAGAGAGAATTTTGCAGGGAGTTCCATGACAGTTGGGAAGAAAGACCGAGCTACTACAACAGAAGAGAGGATAAAGTATTGGGGCAACAGAGAGGAAGGACCATCTTGCTCCTTTAGGACATCAGAGTTCTGGGCAGGAACTGGCACTTGACTGCAAAAGGCTTCATCTTGTCTGCCCAGATGTTGGAAGCAACTGGCATTAGGATCACAGACCCTATCTAACAACAGGTTAGACTAAGAAGAGAAGGGAGAGGAGGCCAGGAGAAAGTTTCAATGCTTAATCAGAAATAAAGAAAAGGTAGCACAGAAGCTAAGGGGTAAAGAGCTTTGTGCATTTGGTGGACAACAGAAAGCTACTGAACAACTTAGAATGATTTTATTTCACTGAGGATATACTCATGGTGTATTCAGATTTCTTTTTAAAGAACTAGTTCTCAGCTGAATTTGGCTTATGGGGCCTGCACAGCTTATGTGAAAATCAATAATTCTAAGTATTATGAACCATCCAAATGTTTGTCAATATTCACTTAGCAATCCGCAGAACCTTTGTGTACTGTATGATTACAAGTATCCAGGAAAAAGTCACCCTGGTTGTATAAGTTTTGTGAAATAAAGTCAACTGCAAATTTTCTGAATTAATAAGAAGCAGTATGGGCTGGGAAGCAAATATGCCTGTGCTCTTTGCTCCAGCGCTGTTCTTCAGTGAAGGAGACCCTGCACCAGACAAGAAAGTAGCCACTCCTGTGTTTAATCTCACAGGCCTGCAAAGAGATCCTGCAGATATATAGGGATGTGCCTAGAGTTAGAGCAGAATGGAAGTTTAAATCGAAGTCTTTCTGACTCCAGTGTTCATCATCTCACTTCTCAATCTTTGGTAACTTTCAAATCAAGAAATACCAGACATCCCACAGTTCGATGGGGTGAGAAATCTGTGAGCAAATAGCCAACAATGAACTCTACTGAAAGGAGTTTAATATCAAACATAACTGGGATTACACTTTCTAAATGGTGGAACTGAAAAGATTGCCTAAAGCCAATCCAGTTAGATGATCAAGGTAGCATGGCTTTTAGGTTCTGATGTTCTGATATCTTTTTAAGAACACCCAGGGTACACACAGCATGATGGTAAGATCATGATGACTGAGCAGTGCCAAATATTTCATGTTCAATTTTGATTGTAGCTATAGAGGAGTCCACCATGAAGGATGGTCCAGTAAAACAGACAAATCACATCCTCATGATAAGAAAAGGAAAGTGCACTCCACTAGCAGGAAAAAGGGGTGAATTTCAGCCAAGTATCCATCATTAGGAAGGGCAGTGAAGAGGGAATTGTGGTCGCCTTGTCTCACAAACAGGGCTCCTCCCAGCTGAACTGGAACACTGTCATTTTCACTCTCAACAGACTTATCTAGTTACCTTCCCAGGAACTCACATTGGGCTTTAGTGATTAAACATCATGGTCATGGTCAAAATTTACTGTCTGGAGAGCGGCAAGATGGCGGAATAGGAAGGGAGCACATCGATAGTCTGGGGAGAGACAGTTTAATAAAAGTGGAGATACTGCAGGTTCAAGGAAGAGTAGGGGAAGAAACAGAAGAGGAAACCCTTCCGGAACTGGAGATTCACAGTGGACCTGCGTGGAGAGCGTGGGAGCCCGCAGTCTGGGACACCAGCAGCAGATTCAACACACCAGCGCTGGAACGCAAGGTGAGCCGAACCTCAATAGCCTGAGATACCAGAAGGGAAGCGGAAAAGGGAGTCTACAGCGAACAAGGCTTGAAACCCTGCGGGGAAAAGTTCACCAGGCTAACTAGAAGAGAGAGAGCGAGAGAGGGAAAAAAAAAAGTGACCCATACGGACACGAGTTTCTCTCTCTCAGCTCACCTCTCAAAGGTGAGCAAGACATAGAGCAGGCGCCATTTTGGAATACGTCATAAGCAGGGAGACCTCGGGTCGGCACCCGCCCCGAGCCTAGCAGAAAAACCTGACTCTGGGCGGGAGGGGTGAAATAACAGGAGATTAGAACCTAATGAATGTGTGGTGCTAATGAATTGAGACTGTGAAAAAAGAGACGGTGGGGGAGAGAACTCACGGAAATCACGAATTCATGTGAGTACTCTCCAGAGACGCTACAGTTCAGTAGCCTTGGCAGCCCAGTGGGAGACTACAGGAGAATCTCAGCCCACACTAAGGGCCGCAAAGACTCCCTCTCTGGTCCTTGGGAAAGAGCTTCCAATCTCTGGCTCCTGTGGGTATATCATTCGCCGGCAGACCACCCCCAATTCCATTCAGCTGTGTGGAATTACTTCCCTTTTGAACCAAAAAAAAAAAAAAAAGTAACAGAGAGAGATTTACCACGCCTAACCTGGGAGTGTCTCCTTTGACACACCCTCAACCCTGAGGAACCAAACAGAGCTCTCAGGCCACACCCATCTCAAGCCTCTAAGGCTCCATCAAAAGCAGACAGTCCACTTAATCTAGAGTCATAGTATAACAAGAAAAAAACACCACAGTGAAGAAACCAATATGCCAAACAACAAACGCAAAAACCGAGGTAATAAGAACAAGGAAGACACTATGGCGTCCCCAAATGAAAAAGACACCCCAATTCAAGATTACGAAGATGATGAGATAGAAGAAATGCAAGAAGCAGATCTCAAAAAATTGATAAGAACACTAGGAAGTACTCAAAAACAAATTCTTGAACTACAGAAATCCTTAATGGACAAGGTAGAAAATCTCTCTCATGAAAATGAAATATTAAGGAGGAATCAAGCTGAAATGAAACAACTAGTAGAACATGAAACTGTGATAGTGACGAGAAATCATAATAAAGTGAAGAATTCAATAGATCAAATGAAAAACACATTAGAGAGCCTTACAAACAAAATGGGTGAGGCAGAAGAGAGAATATCAGACTTAGAAGACAGAGCACAGGAAACTATACAGTCAAACCAAAGAAAAGAAGAGGAAATTAGAAATCTAAAAAATATTGTTGGGAATCTGCAGGATACTATTAAAAAACCCAACATTCGAGTTCTAGGAGTTCCTGAAGGCATGGAGAGGGAGAAAGGATTAGAATGCCTTTTTGGTGAGATAATAGCAGAAAATTTCCCAGGTTTGGAGAAGGACAGAGACATCTAGTGTAGGAAGCCCATAGAACCCCTAGGAAACATGACCAAAAGAGATCCTCACCACGACACATTGTAATTAAACTCACCACGGTGAAACAGAAAGAAAAGATCCTAAAATGCGCAAGAGAGAAACGTCAAATTACACTCAGAGGATCTCCAATTAGACTCACGGCAGACTTCTCAACAGAAACCCTACAAGCTAGAAGGGAATGGCCCAGGTACTGAGAGAGAAAAACTGCCAGCCCAGAATATTATATCCTGCAAAGCTCTCATTTGTGAATGAAGGTGAAATAAAGACCTTTCATAACAAACAAAAATTGAAAGAATTTGTTGCCACTCGTCCAGCCCTGCAAAAGATACTTAAAGATGTGTTACACACAGAAACACAGAAACACGGCCATCAACATGAAAGAAGGTAAACGAAGGGAACCTCACAGCAAAAGATCACAGGGAATTCAAAGCATACATTAGAAAATATCTTTGGCAAATGGCAGGGCAAAGTTACCACTTATCAATAGTCACATTGAACGTTAAAGGTCTAAACTGTCCTGTTAAAAGACAGAGATTGGCTGATTGGGTTAAGGAACAAAACCCATCTATTTGCTGCTTACAAGAAACACATCTTTCCAACGGAGATCCATACAGACTGAAAATAAAAGGATGGATCAAGATATACCATGCCAACAGAAATGAAAAAAGAGCAGGTGTAGCCATCTTAATATCAGACTACATAAACTTTAACACAAAATCTGTTAAGAGAGACAAAGAGGGGCACTATATAATGATTAAGGGATCAATATTACAGGAAGATATAATGATTATCAATGTATATGCACCTAATTACAGGGCACTGGTTTATTTAAAAAATTTGTTAAGAAACTTAAAAGGAGACTTAGACCCCAACACAATAGTACTGGGGGACTTCAATACTCCACTCTCATAGATAGACAGATCAATAGGACAGAAGATCAACAAGGAGACAGTAGATTTAAACAACACTATAGCCCAAATGGATCTAACAGATATCTACAGAACTTTTCATCCTACACATAAAGCATTTACATTCTTCTCAACAGTACATGGAACCTACTCTATGATTGACCACATATTAGGCCATAAAGCAAGTCTCAGCAAATTCAAAAGAATTAGAATCATACGATGCAGCTTCTCAGACCATAAGGGAATGAAGTTGGAAATTAGCAACTCAGGAAGCCCTAGAGCATATGCAAACACATGGAGATTGAACAACATGCTCCTGAATGAACAATGGGTCACAGAAGAAATCAAAAGAGAAATCAAAAATTTTCTGGAAGTAAATGAGGATAACAGCACATCATACCAAAACCTATGGGATACAGCAAAAGCAGTGTTAACAGGAAAGTTTATATCAATAGGTGCCTACATCAAGAAATTGGAAAGGCACCAAATAGATGAGCTTTCAGTTCATCTCAAGGATCTAGAAAATTGGCAGCAAACCAGGCCCAAAGCTAGTAGGAGAAGAGAAATAATCAAAATCAGAGAAGAAATCAACAGGATTGAATCCAAAAAAACATTACAAAAAATCAGCCAAACGAGGAGCTGGTTTTTTGAAAAAATAAACAAAATTGACACCCCATTGGCTCAACTAACTAAAAAAAAGAAGAGAAAAGACTCAAATCAGTAAAATCAGAGATGAAAAAGGAAATGTAACAACAGACACCACAGAAATCAAAAGAATCATCAGAAATTACTACAAGGACTTGTATGCCAGCAAACTGGGAAACCTATCAGAAATGGATAGATTCCTGGACACATGGAACCTACCTAAATTGAACCAGGAAGACATAGAAAACCTAAACAGACCCATATCTGAGTCAGAGATTGAATCAGTAATAAAGGCAGCATTGAAAGAGAATTACAGACCAATATCCCTCATGAACATAGATGCAAAAATCCTCAATAAAATTCTGGCCGATAGACTGCAACAACACATCAGAAAGATCATCCACCCAGACCAAGTGGGATTCATCCCTGGTATGCAGGGATGGTTCAATATTCGCAAAACAATCAACGTGATACACCACATTAACAGACTGCAGAAGAAAAACCATATTATTATCTCATTAGACGCAGAGAAAGCATTCGATAAAATTCAACACCCTTTCATGATGAAAACCCTAAGCAAACTGGGTATAGAAGGCACATTCCTCAATATAATCAAAGCAATTTATGAAAAACCCACGGCCAATATCCTATTGAATGGGGAAAAGTTGGAAGCATTTCCACTGAGATCTGGTACCAGACAGGGATGCCCACTCTCACCACTGCTGTTCAATATAGTGCTGGAAGTCTTTGCCCGAGCTATTAGGCAAGCAAAAGAAATTAAAGGGATACAAATTGGGAAGGAAGAACTCAAACTATCCCTCTTTGCAGACGACATGATTCTTTATTTAGGGGACCCAAAGAACTCTACTAAGAGACTATTAGAAGTCATAGAAGAGTTTGGCAAGTAGCAGGATATAAAATCAATGCACAAAAATCAACAGCCTTTGTATACACAGGCAATGCCACGGCTGAGGAAGAACTGCTAAGATCAATCCCATTCACAATAGCTACAAAAACAATCAAATACCTTGGAATAAACTTAACCAAGGACATTAAAGATCTCTACAATGAAAATTACAAAACCTTAAAGAAAGAAATAGAAGAGGATACCAAAAAATGGAGAAATCTTCCATGCTCATGGATTGGAAGAATCAATATCATCAAAATGTCCATTCTGCCAAAAGCAATTTACAGATTCAATGCAATACCAATCAAGATACCAAGGACATTCTTCTCAGATCTGGAAAAAATGATGCTGAAATTCATATGGAGACACAGGAGACCTCGAATAGCTAAAGCAATCTTGTACAACAAAAACAAAGACGGAGGCATCACAATACCAGATTTCAGGACATACTACAGGGCAGTAGTTATCAAAACAGCATGGTACTGGTACAGAAACAGATGGATAGACCAATGGAACAGAATAGAAACATCAGAAATCAATCCAAACATCTACAGCCAATTTATATTTGATCAAGGATCCAAAACCAATCCCTGGAGTAAGGACAGTCTGTTTAATAAATGGTGCTGGGAAAACTGGATTTCCACGTGCAGAATCATGAAGCAAGATCCCTACCTTTCACCTTACACAAAAATTCATTCAACATGGATTAAAAATTTAAACCTGTGACCCGACACCATCAAATTACTAGAGAGCATAGGAGAAACCCTGCAAGACATAGGTACTGGCAAAGACTTCTTGGAAAATACCCCAGAAGCACAGGCACTCAAAGCCAAAATTAACTACTGGGATTGCATCAAATTGAAATGTTTCTGTACTGCAAAAGAAACAGGAAAGTGAATAGGAAACCGACAGAATGGGAAAATATATTTGCCAACTATGCAACAGGTAAAGGGTTGATAACCAGAATCTACAAAGAAATTAAGAAACTCCACAACATCAAAACAAACAACCCACTTAAGAGATGGGCCAAGGACCTCAATAGACATTTTTCAAAAGAGGAAATCCAAATGGCCAACAGACATATGAAAAAATGTTCAAGATCACTAGCAATCAGGGAAATGCAAATCAAAACCACAATGAGGTTTCACCTCACCCCGGTTAGAATGGCTCACATTCAGAAATCCACCAACAATAGATGCTGGAGAGGATGGGGGGAAAAGGGACACTAATCCACTATTGGTGGGAATGCAAACTGGTGAAGCCACTATGGAAGTCAGTCTGGAGATTCCTCAGAAACCTGAATATAACCCTACCATTCAACCCAGCCATCCCACTCCTTGGAATTTACCCAAAGGAAATTAAATTGGCAAACAAAAAAGCCGTCTGCACAGTAATGTTTATTGCGGCTCAATTCACAATAGCTAAGACTTGGAACCTACCCAAATGCCCATCTACAGTAGACTGGATTAGGAAATTATGGGACATGTACTCTACAGAATACTATACAGCAGTCAAAAACAATGAAATCCGGTCATTTGCAACAAAATGGAGGAATCTGGAAAACATCATGCTGAGTGAATTAAGCCAGTCCCAAAGAGACAAATATCATTTGTTTCCCTTGATTGGCGACGACTAACTGAGCACCAAAGGGGAAACCTGTTGAAGTGAAATGGACACTATGAGAAACATTGACTTGATCAGCTCTTGTGCTGTTGTTGTACAATGTAATACTTTATCCATTTTAGTATTTTTTTTTATCCTAGTACTAGTGGTTGAACTCGGTAATTAACACACAATTATTCTTAGGTGTTTAAATTTTAACTGAAAAGTGATCCCTGTGAAATATAAGAGTGGGAATAAGAGAGGGAGGAGATGTACAATTTGGGACATTCTCAATCGGAACTGCCCCAAATGATGGAGTTAGAATTGTGCCAGGGGATTCCAATACAATCCAATCAAGGTGGCATGTACCAAGGCCATCTCATTAGTTCAAGTGATCAATTTCAGCTCACAATTGATCACACTGATAGGTCTAAGAGTCAAAGGGATCACACAAACAAGACTAGTGTCTGCTAATAGTAACTGATAGAATGAAAAAGGGAGAGAATGATCCCACATGGGAAGCGGGATACACAGCAGACTCATAGAATGGCAGATGTCCTAAATAGCACTCTGGCCTCAGAATCAGCCCTTAAGGCATTCGGATCTGGCTCAAGAGCCCATGAGAATATTTTAGGCATGGAAAGCTAAGACACTCTGAAAAACAAAAAAAAAAGAAGACCTAAATGAAAGATCTCTGCGAGTGAGATCCCAGTGGAAAGAATGGGGCCATCAAAGAAGGAGGTACCTTTCTCTGAAGGGAGGAGAGAACTTCCACTTTGACTATGACCCTGTCGGAATATGATCGAAGTCGGCGAACCCTAAAGGCTTCCATAGCCTCGGCAACTCATGACTAGAGCCTAGGGAGATTACTGACGCCATAAACAAGAGTGTCAAATTGTTAAATCAACATCAGGAGTCACTGTGTACTTACGTCTCATGAGGGATCTGTCCTTAATGTGTTATCCAATGTGAAATAATTATATTACTAGTACTGAAACAGTATTTTTACACTTTGTGTTTCTGTGTGGGTGCAAACTGATGAAATCTTTACATAGTATATATTGAATTGATCTTCTGTATATAAAGATAATTGCAAATGATTAAAAAATCTTGGTGTTAAATTGGAAATTGCATAGATAATTAATCAATTCTTTAAAAAAAATCATGTAGGATGTCTGTCCTTAATGTGCTATACATTGTGAATTAATACTATAACTAGCATTCCAACAGTATTTTCACTTTGTGTCTCTATGTGAGGGCAAATTGTTGAAATCCTTACTTAATATGTACTAAACTGATCTTCTGTATATAAAGAGAATTGAAAATGAATCTTGATGTGAATGGAAGGGGAGAGGGAGCGGGAAAGAGGAGGGTAGCGGGAGGGAGGGAAGCTGTGTGGGGGGGAGCCATTGTAATCCATAAGCTGTACTTTGGAAATTTATATTCTTTAAATAAAAGCTTTATAAAAAAAATTACTGTCTAAGCTTTCCTGCAGAAGCTGGAAGCTATAGCATGTACTCTATCTTGGCTATGTTTCTGCCATGAGATTAAATGGCATTAGAAAAGCTAAGGAGACTATAGTTGACTTAGAAAGTAATAATTTTTTAAATATTTATTTATTTGAAAGGCAGAGTTATGGAGTGACAGAAGCAGAGAGAGAGAGAAAGAGAAAGAGGGAAAGTTTTCCATCCGCCAGTTCACACCCTAAACGGCCACAATGGTCAGGGCTGGGCCAGGTTGAAGCAAGAAGCCAGGAGTTCCTTCCAGGTTTCCTGCACGGGTTCTGGGGCCCAACGACTTAGACCATCTTCCACTGTTTTCCCAGGCCATAGCAGAGAGCTGGATCAGAACTTGAGCAGCCAGGACTCAAACCAGCACCCATATGGGATGCTGGCACTGCAGGTGGTGGCTTCAGCTGCTATGTCACAGCATTGATCCCAAAAGTTATAAAATCTTAATGAATTCTAATAAAATTTGCATGATAACCAACAAGTTCCAATTTTGCTTGTGCTTGGACACTTCCATCTCTCCAGAGGTTTGCGGCTGCCTCTTTTTCAGGTCCACAGTACCCTTCTGAGCCACTCAGCTCCATTCTAGGGAGGCTGCAGTGTTCTGTACACTCTTTACAGTCACATTAACCATCAAGGTTTAGTTTTTACTCATTAATAAGCAGCTGTGTGATTTCATTCTATTTCACACATTTGTAAACTGCTCAGGACATTCAGATATAACTTGAAAGTTCATTGACATGAAATAAAACTTACATATCTATATTTTATTATAGATATAATGTGCATATACATGCATTTTCTTCCTTTATTTCCAAGACATTTATTATAATACTAGCTATGAGTATGTTAGAAGAGGTGAAAAATCTTAACAAAGAAAAACACATGACAATAACAGAAAAAAACCATCTACCTCATATTTTCCTTTGATCATTCTTATTGTCATATAAACATCACTGGAAAATTACTGTGACCGCTTTTTAAAAATTCACTAATGCAAATCAATAAAACAGATAATTTTCAAGTCAGGCTTATCACTATAAAATGATGGAATAGATTAGACAATCTCTAAGACTTCTTTGGCTCTAAACTTTAAGTGGTCTTTAAAGTGCTTGCTCAACAAAACTGTAGTAAAAGTACCAAAGGTGCTTGTTAAGTTATAGAAATGCAACAATAACAATGACAACAAAACAGAATCCAAAGATGATATGAAATTAAAAATATCTAAAATTAATGGTGACCAAATGACTTACCCTGTTCATTTATGATAAAACACTGTCGTTTTATAGATCTAATTACAAAAATCCAATTATTTTGATATTTCATCATAGAATAATCAACACTATAGTAGGAAAAGTTTATTTTGTATTATAAGATCAATGCCTTGACTGAAAATAGCACTCAGAAATGAAAATTATTTGATATGGTGGCTTGTACAAGTATTACCCATATAATATTTGTTTAGGAGAAAAGTCAAGAATCTACATATAGTTTATTTTATAGAGAAATTACTACTGTCAATTCCTCAACCCACAGGCATTCGACACCAACTGAGGGGTATCATTTCTATGTAAAGAGAGCTAAGATGTAGAGCAAAGTTATGGATAGGTGGTGTATTATCTTCAGAATCTTAGGAAGCTGATATTCAAGTTTCTAAGAGTATATCTGTTTGATATACATGAAGGATTTTTGGAGAAAAAGATTGGAAGATTCAGGCACGGCTATAAAGTGTAGATTACGTGGAGTATTATGTACATGTAAAGGGATCTAGAGCCCAAATGATACTTGGTCTCAATGACAAATTTTAAGATTGGAGAGAATAACTTTTGGGTTGTACACAGGCTATTTCAGGAAAGGAATGGAAAACAACAGTCATAAAGCTATAGCAACAGTCAGTGCCACACCCTCAAACTTCATTTTGTCTGAATACCTAGAACAACCATTTGTTTCTACTCTCAGTTGAGAAAGAATTCAGTGGCACATAAATAAAGAACAGGAATGATTTTGGAGTGGGAGGGTGTGCATGCATGCATGTGTGTGTATGCACATGTGCATATGTGTGCCTGCTTTTAGATTATGGGCATGACCAATACATACCAACCTAATTACAAGGATGCTGTAAAATCTAGGTATTTAAAATCAATAAGATGTAAACATTATGACTTAGGTATGCATAAGCACAACCATAGGGTTAACCAAGCAACATATACTAAGCCATATTAATAACAAATCATCTAAACAAATTTATAACAAAATCAAGTACAGCAGTTATGAAAAATCATAACCAACTGAAGATAACCAATTACAAGTTACCGTACCCACATAAACTCTAGGGTTTCCATTTACTTGAGCGTAAATAAATAAAATAAGAATCTTTTAATATTGCCAACAACACATAGAAGTCAAGCGTCATAAGAAAAAATGAACTAAATTATTTGGAAAATTCCAATCACATTAATTTCAGCTCAATTTCAAATTTGGAATCCTTAATAATTCACATAGTTTAATGTAAAAATTGAAATCAATGGAATGTCACATCAAATAGCAGCTGAAAATAATTGAACACGTTATTCTGGGCCAGGTTCTTTTTGAACTACTACACATACATTGATTTCATTTCATCATTGTACGTTTATGAGATAGATACTATTATCTCTATTTTGTAGATAAGGAAATTGAGGCACAAAGGCACAAAACTAAGAAAGCAGTAAAACTGAGATTCAAATCCAGACATTCTGAATCCAGCTTTCAGATTTTAGCCACTGGACTATACAGCCTCTACAGCTTGCATTGTTAGATCCAAGCTGGGCTCATAGAGACGATCTGTGGTACTCACTGGCACACTGAAGACCACATTCTGCAGATCATTTGTGAGAAAGCTCAAAATAACAGAATGGATTTGAGAAGGGGGGTGGGAACCCAAGATGAACTCTGGGTAAATTAAGAGACAGCAGGATGTGGTGACTGATGGTGTATATGGCTTACAGAAAGGTCAAGAAAGGAGTGGAGCCTTGAATGACTCTGCAAGGAGAAGAAACTTAGGAAGCAGGGAGGAACTACAGTGGAAAGATCAAGTTTTCACTTGAGATGCAGTTTGGTTTTATTCATAGACTTTGGGATGTTTGAGACATTCTGTAGATAAGTGAGGTGGGCAGCTTGACAGGTGGGCAGGAGATGTGGTGAGATAGAGTGAAGACAGCTATCCCTATATCTGCCATAATCTATCTATCCATCTCTACCCCAGCTGTCATCACTCCTAGGTGACAAAGTCACTGGGTTAGGGCTGGCTATCTGGGAATGAGCCAGAGCAGGTGGTTAACGTCAAATTAAAACCACCTCCCTGTCATGCCTGGAGTGTGGAATCATGGAGAATAAAAAGTGCAGCCAGGGAAAAACAAATGCAGACACTTTTCACTACCTAGAATCCTCCCACAGAGTGCTGGCTGCAATCTCCTGGGCTTTGCATTCTCTGTATGAAGATGCTAAGTTTGCCAATAATACCTATAAATTAAACACAGATCTTCATCTAATTGATCATGTTTGAGGAATCAGCCCAATGTAAAAACAATTTGTCCAATAGTGGGTCAGGGATTCTTCTCACTTTTACAGAACATTAAGGGATTCTTTCTAGATGTAGTTAGTCATTTTAGGTCTAAGGTTCATGCACCAGTATTAGGCTGGCTCAATATACAACACCCTCATTAACAGAATAGCATTCTAGCTTCATCTCCAGAAGCCAAAGGGAGAGAAAGAGAAGCAGTGAGGGAACAAAACAAACAGAAGAATGGAGAGTGTCTGCATTTATGTCTGGAACTAGTTATTAGTCATGTCAGCCTAATCAGATCAGAGGACTCCTTCAGACAAAAGAATAAGATATTTTGGTTCAAGACTCATTAGAATTTAGAGTGCTTAATTTCCTCCTTAAGTTAAGCCAGAAAAGCAGCTTTAATGAAGATACTAATAAAATAGGGCTTTTTTGTGACTAAAATTTTCTTGATGACTGAAATATAAAATATTTCAAATGTTTTCTTTTCTGAAAACTTTTTACATTCTAATGTATAAAATAAAATTAATATGAGATGTTAAAATAAAGCTGACTTCAGCCAAAAGCAATGACCAAAAT
Organism: Sylvilagus floridanus; assembly: GCA_949820135.1. NCBI lineage: Eukaryota > Metazoa > Chordata > Mammalia > Lagomorpha > Leporidae > Sylvilagus > Sylvilagus floridanus. The sequence goes on along the minus strand of OX463226.1, from coordinate 64,981,702 downwards.
CAGGTGTATTTAGACATGTTGACTCAGCTTTCCAAACTAAAACACAGAAAATAATGTTTCCTTTAGCAAATACCCTCAAAATAATTTATAGTGATTATTACTTTTTATTTATATAAAGCATGTCCTTTGAGGCTTACTTGTGAATAACTGGCTTTTAGTGTAGCTGTAGTGATGAGTAATTAGTTTACCTACTGATATTTAGCTTTCAAATGTCTATAATAACACAAGTAAGTAACTTTAGGCTCTAATTCAGGCCAAGCATTTAAAAACCAACAACAGAGCAAAATACTCACTACATGGCACTTCCAGTGGATGCCCAGTCACATCACACCATCCAATAGGGTGAATGTCAGGGCTGTCTGCTTCTATCCAGTAGTCATATTTATGGTCCCAACCATCAAAATGAACCTGTTAACATGAGTTTTGGATTATTAGTATTTAGTAATTATTAGTATTTAGATTTCTCTATCCCTGTATAAAAATACTTCAAAACAGATCTCTGAAGCTCAAGTTAAAATTTTTACTAATCACATTTTTGCATCTGAGACAGTATTCAAAATGTGGTATCCTACACAGCCTTCTAATGTAGCAATCAAAAGCTATTAAAACACGTTTTCAAGAAAATGAGAGAGATTGGTAAATAAAAGATTTCCAGTTATTTTTGAATTTTAAGGGGTAAGACCAATCCATTTTTAAAATTAAGACAACTATTGTAACACTGTTGAGAAGACAGACACTTCCTGTCCTGGGTAATTGTCCTGGGAGCTACTGTAAGAACCATGTCAGCATCGTCAACAAGAGTCACCAACTTGACATCGGTATAATCCTTGTGCTGAGAGAAAATGCATGGGTCAGAGTATACAGAAGCAATAAGTTCCTAAATCTTCAAAATTGAGGAGAGACAGACCAAATGTAGCAAAAACAGCAGACAAAATAGATTAGTGTATAGGTGGATTTTGATAGCTATCTTAGTAGCTATTAAAGGACAAAGTGTAAACTCTCAGGAAATCTTACAAGGAAAAGATAGAGCCTGGGTCCAGTAATCCTGTTTGAACAAGGTAATTTGTCAGTGTTTTGTATCTTATCTACAAAACACACACACACATGTATACACATAGGTCTAAGAATAATTAAAGTAAAGTCAAATTTCTGAAACAAAGATCAAATATTTATTTTTTGTATGTAACAAATTCCATGTTCCAGAAGTTTAATACCTGGATAAAAAGCTAATTATATTTGTGAAGGAAAAAAAGAATGGAAAGAGTTCATTACTAAATAACTCTACTTGTTCTCTTATTTTCTGGTTTTGACTATCAATTAAATGGGAAATTTATCTTTTCCAATGTAAAATGATTCCTTAAAGTTTTTTGGAAATCATATTTTGAATAAAAAATATCAGGATGTTTATCACTATAATAAACCAACTAAAATATAAATCTATCTAGCAAAACATAGGGCCAAAAAAAGGTAAAGTAAAAATCTGTATATATGAAGTCTCAAATAAACTCCCCAAATTTTCTCTCAAGACTCATTTTCCTGAGCAAATTAGTTTCAAAGTATGGCTCCCAGAACAGCAACATCTTCTCATCTGATCAGGTGTTAGAAAAGGCAAATTCTAGAGCCTCACCTCACCTCAATCCTACTGAATCACAAATTCAAAAGAATGGGGCCCAAACATTTCTGTGTAGTAGTCCTCCAGCTAAATCAGACACATGCAAAAGTTTGGGAGCTAATATCTGAGGAATAATTTTCAAAAGTATATTTTTACCAGACTTATGCTTCTTCCCATAACAGAGTGCCCTTTCACAGTAATAAGAATAAAACTGGGTAAAACATATGTAGTGACTAGTTAAGAGATGCTGGACAAAAGGTAGAACAGAAATGTAATCTCCAAGTAATAGAAAACACCTAGGATGAACCCTTAATGTTAGCCTCAAGGAAATTTCCCAATTGCAGCACAGATAGAGAAACATAAATAATGCAGTCAGGTGGGGGCAGAGGAGACCCAGTCTGCAACTCAGGACTGATAAAGTAGCTGGAAACTAGAGGATAAAGTAGCCAAGAAGAGAGTGCAAACTACAGGTCCCTCAAAGTCTATGGAGAGTTATTCACAAGACCTTTGGGTAAAGGGCTGGGTGACACATGTGCAAGGTGAGATTTCACAAAGCCAAGCAGACAGCAACTGAAACGCAGGTGAGAATTAAGATACAAGGGGTCACATATCACTGGGAAAGTAGACAGACCTCGATGATACCCTGAGAATTTGATTATGAAAACCAAAAAGCCCATGGTATGGGGGAAAGAACCATGCCCTATAGCAAGGGCTATCCTAGATCAGACCTAAAAAAGACAAATGAAGCCTCAAGTGAAAAAAAAAATCACCAGCAATTAATTGCTCTTATGACCAGCTCTATACTTTTTTAAAAAGAAGACAAAAAACAATCTTACTGTACACTGTACTATTCATAATCTTCTAAAACAATAAAAATTCAGGAGACAAGTAAACATACAGTGAATGTAACTATTCAATTTTGAAAGAAACAGTCAACAGAAACAGACTCTGAGGTGATCCTGATGTTGTAATGAACAGATAAGGACTTTGAATTGGCTATTAAAATAAGTTCAAGGACTTAAAGAAAAAACAGTCTTCTTGAGTTAACAGAGATCCCCAGTTCAGAAATGTAAACTATAAAAGGGAAGCAAATGGAAATTTCAGAACTAAAAACACAATATCTGAAATAAAAGAAGCAGCAGATTGTACTATAAATTCATCATAGCCCCACTCAAAACAGCAAGTTTTTTTGGACTTTTGGTAATCTGCTTATAACATTATATAGAAATAATTATCTGAGAAGAGCAAAATAAGTTTGAAAAACATTAGTAAAGCTAGAGTAGTTATACCACTTAAATTCTAGAATTACTATAGAGGCACACTTATGAAGGGTGCTATACCAGCTAAGGATAGACAAATATATTAATACAATTGAATCACATACATAAATTGACTCACTTGTACATACACTTATATATTTATATTTATATCAACCATTTACATATATGTTTTCACGTAGACAGTCAATTGATTTTCAACAATTATGACAAATATTCAACATGGAAATGACAGTCTTTTCAACAAATTGTGCTTTCTAAGCTAGATATCCATATGTGAACAAAAAGAGAGATGACTTCTACTTCACATACAGATTTTGAAATAAGTCACTGACTTTAAGATGAAACTAAAACTATAAAACCTAAGAAATAAACTCAAGATAAAATCCTTATGATACTGGGCTATTCAAGGATGTCTTATCACACAGAAAGGACTACCCAAACAAGACTTCATAAGTTCTATTTTATCCATAACCAAAAACTTGTCTTTCAAATTCATTAAGAAAAAGATAAAGAAAGCCACAGACATCTGCAGTATTATTATCTGACCAAAGATTTCACAAGTAATCCAATTTAAAATGTGCAAAAGGCTTGACAGATACTTTGAAAAATGTGAGTGATCAATAAGAAAATTTTTAAAAATCTAAACATCACTATTCATCAGAGACACTGAAATGAGATACTACTGCACTGGAATGTTTTAAATTGTATGACTAACAATATCAGGTACTGGTGAGGCCCCCTGGGTTCCTGGAATAGTCTTCAGTATCAGCAGGGATAAAAAAACACATAACTCTTCAGAAAATATTTCACTACTTTCTTTATATTAAACTTGTGCCTATCCTGTGACCCCTAACAAAGATAATAAAACAAAGGTGAAAAAACAAATTTGGTGAGGGCAAACTATTGAAATCTTTACTTAGTATATACTAAACTGATCTTCTGTATATAAAGAGAATTGAAAATGAATCTTGATGTGAATGGAAGGGGAGAGGGAGCGGGAAAGGGGAGGGTTGCGGGTGGGAGGGAAGTTATGGGGGGGGGACATTGCAATCCATAAGCTGTACTTTGGAAATTTATATTCATTAAATAAAAGTTTAAAAAAAAACAAATTTGGGTAAATAAGTATTCGTTGTGATTTTATTGCCAATAGCAAAAACCTGGAAACAACCCAAATGCATACACAATAGCAGGTGCATATCCATTCACAAACAACTGTTCCATGAAAGGGATACTAGTTAGCAATAAAAAGGGATAGAGTATCTACACATGATCATGGAACCAAACACACATCATGTTGAGTAAAGTGGCAGATCCCAAGAATACACACTGGGTAATTCCATACAAGAAGCAACAGAAATCAGGTCTCTGGAGATTTAGAAGGAGAGAGGGGAGCAAGATGGCTACACAAAGAGCATACAGGAAACTTGAGTGCTGTTGAAAATATTCCAGATATTGATTGGGGTGGTAGTTATATGGGATATACACTTTTCAAAAGCTCTCAGACCCGTACATTTTATCCTTTGTAAACTATATCTAAATAGAGTATTTTAAATATTTCTGCATTTAGGTACTGTCTGTCACATGTGGCTGTTCTGCTGTTTTCCTATATTTTACTTAGGGTGACACTGCAGCCTTCACTAATGTGATGACCAGGCAACTACACATTCTAGTAGTGGTAAGGCAAAGCTGCCATTCTTTTATAAAATGAGGACTACTACTTTGGATTTGGAGAGAAGCTTGTGTTAAGTCTGTACCATGGAACAAGACAAAGTAAGGACAATTTCCCCAGCTTTATTTAATATTTCAACCTATCTAATTTTAATATCCTTCCCCCTTTAGATTTTCAGTGCACTTTTATGTTTCAAAAGCAAGAAATCCATCTCCAAGCACAAACAAGACAGGTCAAACAAATTAAAGCAGGATCCTGCTTCAAGAAGACAGGCCATTCTATTTCAGATATTGTGCAGGGACTCTCACTATGGAATTGAATCTAGAAGTGAAAGTAAAAGGATAACATCTCTTCTTTCTCTCTTTTTTTTTCTTCTTTTTTTTGGTATTAGGTACAATGTGTTTATATGCTCTAGTCAATATTTTCCTCTCACACTCATTAAAAAATATTAAATTATTCTCTCCAAGGCTGTATACAAAGGTACTTCAAAAAGTTCACAGGAAAGCAGAATTCATAAGATAATTTAATTTGGTGCAAAAAAATTCTGAACCCATGAATTAGTAATTCTAATTACTTAGGATGGAAGCACAGGAATTAAAAATAGCCCCTCCTGGGCCAATGATGTGATTCCCACCAAAGGACTATCTAAACTAGGAATATATAATTAAAATCTGTACCCATATACATCTTTATGAAAGATATTTTTATATCTTTGGATCTTCATACCTCTGGAGTAAAAATCCAATTTTAAAAATTCTGACCAGATGGTCAAGTTAATAGAGGAGATCGACATTTTAGCGACATTTACCAAGGCTCCTTTTAGAAAGCAATCATTTTTGAAAACCAAATCATCTTCATATATATATATGGATATATATATATATATATATATACACACACACACACACACACACACACACAGAGCCCAGTATTTGGGATTGCAGAAAGTAAACATAGACATCACTCTTGTTCCTACTTTGATTAATTACAAAACAGAAGTCACATCACTAAATCAACCACTGTCTCAGGTTCTTTTCCTTAAACAGACAATAATACTTCCTGATGGTATTAACATTAAACAGATTGATTATTAGTGACTGGTAAAATAGCTCAGAAACTTAAGGGTTAGATAAATCTATAACAATACAGGGACTGACTCCTTAGCATAGCCATGAAGCTGTCAACTATCCAAGCTGGCCCTGTCCTGCTCTGCTGATCACCTCTGGCCCAATGCCTACACTGAGACTTGCCCTCAGCCCCTGAGCCTTACCCCTGGACCTTACTAATCTCTGCTGTCCCCATGGAATTTAGCACTGAGGCCTATGTCCTCACATTGTGAGGAGGGCTCTGAGCCCACCCTCTAAGATGCAAGACGGTAATCACCCCCTTGACGTACCTTAGGATAGTTGGAAGAAACAGCAAGTATTTATTCAAGAACCCTGGGGCTGAATTTAATGTCCAATTACAACAATTTTATTCACCTAATAAGTGATTATATTTATTTTCTCCTACTGTATGGCTTTTACATTTTTAATTTCTACTTTAACAGGCTTATTGAATATATGTATTTTATTGTCAGAGCCCCCAAATCTATTTTAAATGTTCTTGAGGAATAAATTATAAGCAATACGTAATGTTAATTTATTTGGATAAAGTCTTTACTGAGCCTTAACTCTTCTAGCTTTAATTTAATACGTTTTCAGTTACCTGGACCTAGCCATAAACTCATTCTAGAAAGTCAGGTTTTAATATACTATCCTAAAATTCATTCATCCTAACTACTGGTGCCAGTAAGACTACAGTTCACCTTCTTCCTGAGATGCAGGCTCTGGCTTCTGCTGAGGGATGGCATGGAGATCAGGCATGTACTGGGACCAGACATCTGCTTCACTGCAGGGCAAGGATGCTGGTACTGCACTTCAGAGAAGAGCAGCACATGGGGTGGCACATGGCACAATGGGTAAACATCTGCTTGAGATGATGGCATTCCATGTCCAGTGCTGGCTCAAAACCCAGCAACTCTGATTCTGATTCAGCTCCCTGCTAATGTGCTTGAGAAAATAGTGGAAGATGGAAGATGGTTCAAGTATTTGGGTCTCTGCCACCCATGAGGGAGACTTGAATGCAGTTCCCGGCAATTTGGGGGAACCAGAAGATGGAAGATCTCTCTCTTTTTGTCTCTTTTTCTCTGTCACTCTGCCTTTCAAATAAATAATTCTTTTTTTTTTCTTAAAAGAGCACCACGGGCCCAGCACTGTGGTGTATCATGTAAAGCCGCCACCTGCAGTACCAGAATCCCATGTGGGCACCAGTTCAAAACCCAGCTGCTCTACTTCCAATTCAGCTCTCTGTATGGCCTGGGAAAGCAGTAGAGGATGGCCCAAGTCTTTGGGCCTCTGCAACCACGTGGAAGACCCAGAAAAAGCTCCTGGCTCCGGGCTTCAGATTGGCTCAGCTCCAGCTGTTGCGGCCATCTGAGGAGTGAACCTTCAGATGGAAGACATGTTTCTCTCTCTCTCTCTCTCTCTCTCTCTCTCTTTCTCTACCTCTCTGTAGCTCTGCCTTTCAAAAAATAAATAAATCTTAAAAAAATAAAGAGCACCACAAGCAAGAATGCTGGAAACCATAGAGCATGCACTTTGATGGTATACTTACATGTTAGGCATAGCTGTAATATACATAATACAGTATTCATTAATATCCAGTGTGTTGCTTTAATTGGTGATGAATGGGAGCTTCAGCAAGGTTAAGAGCTTGGGTGAGATCATATAGCCAGTAATTGGTGAGCCAGACAAGCTGAGAACGTCTTTTTGACAGAACCTTGCAAGATAATAAAATGCGAGGAAAGCTGGAACTACCACAGGAACATTGAAGCAGAAGTAAATTACATTTTTAAATATAAAATGAAAATAAAACAACATAGAATAATGCAGAGATGCAGTCAAGAATTACCTACACTTCTCCACATTGAACTTAATTCCAAATGGGTCGAATCTGTTCACAAATCTGTTCAGGCAAGGACAGAAAAGGGAGCAGAAAGGAAAGGAAACATATGTCTGCACATCTTAAATGTCTTTCTCACATATGATTATCCCTATTTTACACATAAAGCTTGAGAGAGACACAGGGATGAGGATGCACCTGGAAGTCCCTGTCCCTGAGATTCTAAAACATTGCTATCTCCATGACTGCTCTGGGGCCTGCCTGCCCATGTTTCTGCTTTACTGCTGCTTTCACACTCAGTCTTGCAAACTATCTCAGTTCACTTTCCTTGCCACTCCTTCACAAATACAATTGTTTCCAAATTCCTTCTAGTCTATTCCCTTACTAAGTATTGCAGAAAAACTTTTAAGCATTAAATGGATACATTAGTTTCTACTGTTTATGGTTTTCATTTAATATTTCAAATCTACTGCTTAAATTTATTACATATGTTAGGACATTGGTTCCAAATTTAGCCAAATATCCACCATCCCCTCCTCCAATCAAGATCCGATTCAGTAGGGGGTTGAGGAATGATGGTGGAAATCTGCATTTTTTAACCACACATCCTAGATTACTTGCTGAGGCTGGTTTTTGGATAAAAATTTTTCAAATGCTCTGTAGGATATCACCATGGAAACAGAGTGGTTCATCAACTGGATTTGCTGTTAAATTTACAGTTCTATCTAAACCCATCAAGGGTAACTTAATTTTTTAAAGAGTCATAGGCCTTTTTTTAACTTTGTAAGACAAGGAACTCAAGACAAACCAGATTGAAATCCTGCTGCAAAGGACACTCCCAACGTGTCCACTGGTGATGGTAAGTCTCCCTGTCTCTATTTCTATGGTTACAGCTGTAACAAATATGATTACTTTTTCCCATATGTTTTCCCCATAAAATTCCCACAAGAATAAAAATTCCAAATTTTAATAGAATCTCTAGGGTCTTCATTCTTAGGAAATCTTTAAATGTTTCATCAGAGTTAGCCAAAAGAGGAGCTACATTCCAGGCTCTGTGGTCACACATCTGTAGGTGTAGATAACATCTCAAAAATACAAACTTCCTGTATAAGCAGGATGAAGACTGTCTGAACTTCTGTTGTAACATGAAAAGCATCACAGCTCTGCTATGATCCATGTCCGTACAGTTCCATCAAGGCACAGTGCCACAGCTCTGTCATGACAGAAGGCCCTACAGCTCTGCCACTGTACACAGAGCCATAGCTCTGCCATGGTACACAGAGCCACAACTCTGCCAGAAACTTTACATAGCCTGAAGGACTGAAGAAGCAAACTGCATAATGATGCCAAATACTATACATTCACTTGTTGTTAATTTCAAGGTTGTTTCCTTTGTGATTATTCACCCAGATGGGCCTTTCATCTTCCTTTCAGGACAACACACTCTCAGTTAAAATTATCTCAACATACACTCTTAGCTGGTTCTGATATCCTTCATTTCCACTTCAGATCTATTTATATACCACCAACTCAAAAAGGACTTGAGCTGTTTACATTAAAGGAGGATATATTTCCAAATAAAATACTAAGGGGATGAGGTCATAAAAGATCAGAAAAATTGGTTATAACTAGAGCACCACAAAACCTATGGTCCGATTAGAACATTTTAAGAGATTTATTGGGAGATCCAAGATGGCTGAATAGGGAAAAGATGTGTTGATTGTGACCACAGGAACATACCAGAAATACAGGAGAGGAGCAGTGTTCCCATGGGATGTTTGGAGAGAAGTCTGCAGTACAAAGTCTACAGGAAGAAGAGACACTGTGTGGAGCAGCAGGGACAGTTCAACCACCCAGCAGCTAGAGGGACACTGCTGGCAATTCCCACAACTGGTGGCTGGTAGGATTCCATCTTCTCAGAGTAAGGTGAGAGGAACCTTTAGCAGCCTACAAACAACTGGTGAAATTGTCGGAACTAGAATCTCATGGCCCCTGGTGACTTGGGAGTCCAGACTGAACCATTAGCTGGGAGTGGGGAGGTGGGATAAGGGACCCACCTAACCTTGTGAAGGGAAGACACATTGCTTTCCTCCCCTTCCACCACCAAGGCACCTGGAAACCAACACACAGGAAATGCCATCTTAATAAGGTGAGTGGAGGCTGCTGTGGCCTGCAGTCCCCACTGACTTTAAGTTTGGCTGCAGAGCTGGTAGGGGCACAGTGTGCACTTAAGCAAGTGAAGCAAGAGCATGTTGCCAACCTCTCATCACTCTACCAATGCTCTGGAAAGAGCTAGCCAGGGCGGAGCACTAACTGACCTCTGCTGGGCTGGTGGCTAACTCTGGGAATGGGATGGCTTTCTCTTGAGGGGAGGAAAACAACAAGTATTTTTGCAGATGTCAAAAAATAAACATAGAGAGATAATGGAGAGGGGCAGAGTCAAGATGGCGGAATAGTGAGGGCGCACAACAATAGTCCGGGAAAAGACAGTTTAATAAAAGTGGAGTTACTGTAGCCTCAAGAAAAGACTCAGAAAAAAACTGCAGAGGAAACTCTTCCAGATCTAGTGGATGTGGCACAGAGGACCTACAGGGAGAGCAAGGTCCCCCACCACGTGGAAGCCATGCCGCGGGAACCAAGCCAGTGGGGGAGGGAGCCCAGTCACAGAAGCCCAGACGCAGAATCTGCGCACTGGCGCTGGAAGAGGAAGTGAGACAAAAATCCCTCGGTAACCCGAGACATTGGCGGGGAAAGGCAGGCCCCACTGGGGAAAGTGCACCAGGCTGACTGGAGGAGAGAAAAAAAAGAATAAATAAGGGGAATGGGCATGGACACTAGCCTCTCTCTTCACTCACCTTACAAAGCAGAGGAAGACAAAGAGCCAGCGCCGTTTTATATACGGCGCCCGCCATTAACAGGTTAGAGCTAATGAAAGTAGGTGGAGCTAACGAACTGAGACTGTGTAAATCTGAGGCGAGGCTGGGGATCTCACCGAGTACACAAACTCTGTAACCTTGGCAACCCGGTGAGAGATTGTGGAGAAATGCCAAAGAAAAGTAGAAACCGAGGTAACAAGAACAAAGAACACACTATGATACCCCCAAATGAAAAAGACACCCCAATTCAAGATTATGAAGATGGTGAGATAGAAGAAATGCAAGAAGAGGATCTCAAAAAATTGATAAGAGCATTAAGAAGTTCTCAAAAACAAATTCTTCAACTACAGAAATCTTTAATGGACAAGATAGAAAATCTCTCTCATGAAAATAAAATATTAAGGAGGAATCAAAATGAAATGGAACAACTAGTAGAACAAGAAACTGTGATAGTGATGAGAAACCATAATGAAATGAAGAATTTAATAGATCAAATGACAAACACATTAGAGAGCCTTACAAACAGAATGGGTGAACCAGAAGAGAGAATATCGGACTTAGAAGACAGAGAACAGGAAAGGAAACAGTCAAACCAAAGAAAAGAAGAGGAAATTAGAAATATAAAAAATATTGTCAGGAATCTACAGGATACTATTAAAAAACCTAACATTCGGGTTCTAGGAGTTCCTGAAGGCATGGAGAGGGAGAAAGGATTAGAATGCCTTTTTGGTGAGATACTAACAGAAAATTTCCCAGGTTTGGAGAAGGACAGAGACATCTAGTGTAGGAAGCCCATAGAACCCCTAATAAACATGACCAAAAGAGATCCTCACCAAGACACGTTGTAATTAAACTCACCACAGTGAAACATAAAGAAAAGATCATAGAATGTGCAAGAGAGAAATGCCAGATTACTCTCAGAGGATCTCCAATTAGACTCACAGCTGACTTCTCATCAGAAACCCTGCAAGCCAGGAGGGAATGGCGAGATATAGCCCAGGTACTAAGTGAGAAAAACTGCCAGCCCAGAATATTATATCCTGCAAAGCTCTCATTTATGAATGAAGGTGAAATAAAGACCTTCCACAGCAAACAGAAATCGAAAGAATTTGTTGTCACTCGTCCAACCCTGCAAAAGATACTTAAAGATGTGTTACACACAGAAACACAGAAACACAGTCATCAACTTGAAAGAAGCTAAAGGAAGGAAACCTCACAGCAAAAGATCACAGGAATCTCAAAGCATATATTAGAAAATATTATTGGCAAATGGTAGGGCATAGTTACTACTTATTGATAGTCACATTGAACGTGAATGGCCTGAACTGTGCAGTTAAAAGACACTGATTGGCTAACTGTGTTAAGGAACAAAACCCACCTATTTGCTGCTTACAAGAAACACATCTTTCTAACAAAGATGCATACAGACTGAAAGTGAAAAGGCTGGAAAAAGATATACCATGCCAACAGAAATGAAAAAAGAGCGGGCATAGCCATCTTAATATCAGATAACATAAATTTTACCACAAAAATTATTAGGAGAGACAAAGAGGGGCACTATATACTGATTAAGGGGTCAATTAAACAGGAAGATATAATGATTATCAATGTATATGCACCTAATTACAGGGCACTGGTTTATTTAAAAGACTTGTTAATGGACTTAAAGGGAGACTTGGACCCCAATACAATAGTACGGGGAAACTTCAATACTCCACTCTCAGAGATAGACAGATCAATAGGACAGAAGATCAACAAGGAGACAGTAGATTTAAACAACACTATAGCCCAAATGGATCTAACAGATATCTACAGAACTTTTCATTCTACAGATAAAGCATTTACATTCTTCTCAGCAGTACATGGAACCTTCTCTAGCATTGACCACATACTAGGCCATAAAGCAAGTCTCAGCAAACTCAAAAGAATTAGAATCATACCATGCAGCTTCTCAGACCATAAAGGAATGAAGTTGGAAATTAGCAACTCAGGAATCCCTAGAGCATATGCAAACACATGGAGATTGAACAACATGCTCCTGAATGAACAATGGGTCACAGAAGAAATCAAAAGAGAAATCAAAAATTTTCTGGAAGTAAATGAGGATAACAGCACATCATACCAAAACCTATGGGATACAGCAAAAGCAGTGTTAACAGGAAAGTTTATATCAATAGGTGCCTACATCAAGAAATTGGAAAGGCACCAAATAGATGAGCTTTCAGTTCATCTCAAGGATCTAGAAAATTGGCAGCAAACCAGGCCCAAAGCTAGTAGGAGAAGAGAAACAATTAAAATCAGAGAAGAAATCAACAGGATTGAATCCAAAAAAACATTACAAAAAATCAGCCAAACGAGGAGCTGGTTTTTTGAAAAAAATAAGCAAAATTGACACCCCATTGGCCCAACTAACGAAAAAAAGAAAAGACCCAAATCAGTAAAATCATAGATGAAAAAGGAAACATAACAACAGACACCACAGAAATCAAAAGAATCATCAGAAATTACTACGAGGACTTGTATGTCAGCAAACAGGGAAACCTATCAGAAATGCATAGATTCCTAAACACATGCAACCTACCTAAATTGAACCAGGAAGACATAAAAAACCTAAACAGACCCATATCTGAGACAGAAATTAAAACAATAATAAAGGCTATCTCAACAAAGAAAAGCCCAGGACCAGATGGATTGACTGCTGAATTTGACCAGACATTTAAAGAAGAACTAACTCTAATTCTTCTGAAACTATTCAGAACAATCGAAAAAGAGGGAATCCTCCCAAATTCTTTCTATGAAGCCAGTATCAACTTAACGGCTAAGCTGGAAAAAGATGCAGCATTGAAAGAGAATTACAGACCAATATCCCTGATGAATGTAGATGCAAAAATCCTCAATAAAATTCTTGCCAATAGAATGCAACAACACATCAGAATGCTCATCCACCCAGACCAAGTGGGATTCATCCCTGGTATGCAGGGATGCTTCAATGTTTGCAAAACAATCAACGTGATACACCATATTAACAGACTGCAGAAGAAAACCCATATGGTTATCTCACTAGACGCAGAGAAAGAGTTTAATAAAATACAATACCCTTTCATGATGAAAACTCTAAGCAAACTGGGTATAAATGGCACATTCCTCAATACAATCAAAGCAATTTATGAAAAACCCACGGTCAGTATCCTATTTTATGGGGAAAAGCTGGAAGCATTCCCACTGAGATCGGGTACCAGACAAGGATGCCCACTCTCACCTCTACTATTCAATATAGTTCTGGAAGTCTTAGCCAGAGCTATTAGGCAAGAAAAAGAAATTAAAGGGATACAAGTTGGGAAGGAAGAACTCAAACTATCCCTCTTTGCAGACGACATGATTCTTTATTTAGGGGATCCAAAGAACTCTACTAAGAGACTATTGGAACTCATAGAAGAGTTTGGCAAAGTAGCAGGATATAAAATCAATGCACAAAAATCAACAGCCTTTGTATACACAGGCAATGCCACGGCTGAGGAAGAACTTCTAAAGATAATGAAAATGAAAAAAAAAACTTGGTGTTAAATTGGAAATTGCATAGAAAATTAAGTAATTTTTTAAAAAATATCATGTAGGATCTCTGTCCTTAATGTGCTGTACATTGTGATTTAATGCTATAACTAGTACTCCAACAGTATTTTTCACTTTCTGTTGCTATGTGAGGGTAAACTGTTGAAATCTTTACTTAATATATACTAAACTGATCTTCTGTATATAAAGAGAATGGAAAATAAATCTTGATGTGAATGGAAGGGGAAAGGGAGCGGGAGAGGGTAGGGTTGCAGGTGGGAGGGAAGTTATGGGGTGGGGAGCCATTGTAATCCATAAGCTGTACTTTGGAAATTTATATTCTAAATAAAAGTTAAAAAAAATAAATGTAGAAATAATACAAAAACATGAACAAGAAAGACAATATGGCTCCCCAAAAGGAATAAAACACCACTTTAATATTAGAAAGTGAAGACAGAGAGATTAAATGAAATGCCTGTAAAAGAATTCAAAATTAATTACTCAAAAACACACAGAATCAAATCGAAGAATTAAAGAAATTCATGTATGTCATGAATGAGAAATTTTGCCAGGAAATACAGATATTAAAGTAGAATCAAACTGAAATATTAGAAATGAGGAAATCAATCTCAAATAAAAGCACAGTGGAAAGCATTTTGTAAAGATTTATGACTTTATTTACTTGAAAGAGTTACACAGAGAGAAGAAGAAGGAGAGAGAGAGAGACAGAGAGAGAATGAGAGAGAGAGAGGTTTTCTATCCACTGGTTCACTCCACAGTTGGTGGCAATTCCTGGAGCTGCACCAATCCAAAGCCAGGAGCCAGGAGCTTCTTCCAGATCTCCCAAACGGGTGCAGGGGCCCAAGGACTTAGGCCATCTTCTACTGCTTTTCCTGGGCACAGCAGAGAGCTGGAACATAAGTGGGGCAGCCGGGACTTGAACTGGTGCCTATAAGGGATGCCAAAACTGCAGACAGCAGCTTTACCCGTTATGACACAGCGCCAGTCCCGGTGGAAGGCTTTAACAACAGACTTGGTGAGGGAGAAGAAAGAATGTATGAGCCTGAAGACAAGTCTTCAGAAATATCACAGAAAAAGAAATAGAGAAAAGAGAGAGAGGCAGGAAAGAAGGGAAGGAGGGAGAGAGGGAGGGAGGGAGAGAGGGAGGGAGGGAGGGAGGAAGGAAAAAAAGAAAGAGACTGAAAATAGTGTTTAAGATTTATGGAGGGCCTGCGCTGTGGCTCACTAGGCTAATCCTCTTCCTTGCGGCGCCGTCACACCAGGTTCTAGTCCCAGTCAGGGCGCTGGATTCTGTCCCGGTTGCCCCTCTTCCACTCCAGCTCTCTGCTGTGGCCAGGGATTGCAGTGGAGGATGGGCCAAGTCCCCGGCCCTGCACCTGCATGGGAGACCGGGAGGAAGCACCTGGCTCCTGACTTCAGATTGGCACAGTGCGCCGGCCGCAATGCACAGGCTGTAGTGGCCACATGGTGGGTGAACCAATGGAAAAAGAAAAACCTTTCTCTCTGTCTCTCACTCTCTCACTGTCTTACTCTGTCTGTCAAATAAATAAATAAATAATAAAAATTAAGAAAAAAAATATATAAAAGATTTATGGAAGGGGCCAGTGCTGTGGTGTAGCAGGTAAAGCTGCTACCTCCAGTGCCGGCGTCTCATATGGGCACCGGTTAGAATCCCAGCTGCTCCACTTCTGATCCAGCTCTCTGCTATGGCCAGGGAAAGCAGTAGAAGATGGCCTAAGGCCTTGGGCCCCTGCACCCGTCTGGGAAAACTGGAGGAAGCTCCTGGCTCCTGGCTTCAGATCGGTGCAGCTCTAGCCATTGTGGCCATCTGGGGAGTTAACCTGAGGATGGAAGACCTCTCTCTGTCTCTCTCTCACTTTCTCTCTCTCTCTCTTCCTCTCCTTCTCTTTCTGTGTAAACCTGACTTACAAACAAATAAATATATAAAAAAATATTTATGAGATACCATAAAATGACCAAATATATGTGTCCTAAGAGTTCCTGAAGGTATGAAAAGACAGAATGGATCAGAAGATCTATTCAGTGAAATAATAGCAGAAAATTCCCCTAGTTTGGAGAAAGATATGGACACCCAAGAACAGGAATCACAAAGAACTTCTAATAAACATGATCAGGAAATATCTTCACCATTACACATTAGAGTCAAACCTTCAAAAGTAAAACACAAAGAAACGATTCTAAAATGGGTAAGAGAGAAATGCCAGATCGTCTTCAAAGGATCTCCAATTAGATTAACAGCTGATTTCTCATCAAGAATTCTACAGGCTAGAATGAAGAGACATAGCCAAAGTCCAACAACAACAACAACAACAAAAACCAAAAACCTGCAAACCCAGAATACTGTACCTAACGAAGCTGTCATTTATGAATGAAGATGAAATAAAGGACTTCCAAAACAAATAGAAATTGAAATAATTTGTCACGACCTGGCCAGCCTTACAAATGATACTTAAAGATGTGCTGCACACAAAACAGAGAAAGGTAATCAGCATCATGAAAGAATGTGAAGGAAGAAAACCTACTAGTAAAAATACAAAGGAAATTCAAAGAAATAATAGAAAGATTTACAGAAAATTGGCTGGAACTTATCAATAATAACCTTGAATGTAAATGGCCCAAATTCTGCAATTAAAAGACATAAACTGGATAAATATATTAAAAAGCCAGACCCTTCTATATTATACCTACTACAAACACAACTCATCAACAAAGATATATGTAGACTGAAGATGTACGGGTGGCAAAGGTTATTCAATACAAACAGAAATAAAAAAGAGCAGATTTAGCCACTCTAAATCAGAAAAAAAAATAGACAAAAACTGTTAGAAGAAACAAAGAAGGATATTATGTAACGATTACAGGAACAATTCAACAGAAAGATATGACTATAGTAAATGTATGCACCCCAATGCAGGGGTACCTGACTATTTAAAACAAATGTTAATGCATCTAAAGGAGACACAGGCTCCAGCACAATAATAATAATGGACTTTGACAGTCCATTTTCATCAATGGACAGATAAACTAGCCAAAAAATCAATAATGAAGAGTCAGTGTTGGTGTATAGCAGATAAAGCTGCTGCCTATGATGCCAGCATCACATATGAATGCTTGTTTTTGTCTGGGCTGCTCCACCAACGATCCAACTCCCTGCTAATAGCCTAGAATAAAGCAGTGGAAGATGGAAGATGGTCCTAGGGTTTGGGACCCTGGTATCCATGTTGGAGACTCGAGGAAGCTCTTGGCTCCTGGTTTTGGCTTGGTCCAGACCTGGATGTTGTGGTCATCCAGAGAATTAACTAGCAGATGTAAGACCCTCTCTCTCTCTGTCTTTCAAAATAAATAAATATTTTTTTAAAAAAAATCAACAAAGAAACAACAGCAATCAACTAAACTACTGACCAATTGGATCTAAATGATATCCAATTAAGATTTTAACACACAGCTGCAGAGCACGTATTCTTTTCACCAGTGCACAGAACTTTCTCTAGGACAACCACAGGGTAGGCCATAAAACAGTTCGCAACAAATTAAAAAAAAAACCTTAAGTCATACCATGGATCTTTTCTGACCACAATGCAATGAAACTGGAAATTAACAACCTAAGAAACTGAGAAACAATGACTTGATCAGCCCTTGTCCTGACTGTCGAGGAAAAACTTAATTCTTTATTCCTTTTAGTATGTTTTTTTGTTCTACTTAATACTATTGGTTGAACTCTTTAATTAACCAACAATTATTCTCAGGTGTTAAAATTTAACTAAAAAGTGATCCCTGTTAAATATAAGAGTGGGAATAAGAGAAGGAGTAGATGTACAGTTAAGCACATGCTCAATTGGACTTGCCCCAAACGGCAAAGTTAGAAACGTGCCAGGGGATTCCAATTCAATCCCATCAAGGTGGCATGTACCAATGCCATCTCACTAGTCCAAGTGATCAGGTTCAGTTCAGAATTGATCATAATGATAGGATCAAGAGTCAAAGAGATCACATAGTGTCTGCTAATACTAAGACTAGTGTCTGCTAATACTAACTGACAGAACCAAAAAGGGAGAGAAAGATCCAATATGGGAAGTAGGAGACACAGCAGACTCATAGAATGGCAGATGTCCTAAATAGCACTCTGGCCTCAGAATCAGCCCTTAAGGCATTTGGATCTGGCTAAAAAGCCCATGAGAGTATTTCAGGCATGGAAAGCCAAGACACTCTGGCAAAAAAAAAATCTAAATGAAAGATCTCTGTGAGTGAGATCCCAGTGGAAAGAACGGGCCATCAAAGAAGGAGGTATCTTTTTTCTGAAGGGAGGAGAGAACTTTCACTTTGACTATGATTTTGTTTTAATAAGATCAGAGTTGGTGAAGTCAAAAGGCTTCCATAGCTTTGGCAACTCATGGCAAGAGCCTCAGGTGATTATTGATGCCATAAACAAGAGTGTCAATTGTTAAATCAACAACAGGAGTCACTGTGCACTCACTCCCCATGTAGATCTCTGTCCTTAATGTGTTGTACTAGGTAAGTTAATAGTACAACTAGTACTCAAGCAGTACTTTACACTTTGTGTTTCTGTGTGGGTGCAAACTGTTGAAATCTTTACGTAGTATATACTAAATTGATCTTTTGTATATAAAGACAATTGAAAATGAATCTTGATGTGAATGGGATGGGAGAGGGAGCATGAGATGGGAGGGTTGGGGGTGGGAGGGAGGTTATGGGGGGTGGGACTGCTATAATCCAAAAGCTGTATTTTGGAAATTTATATTTATTAAATAAAAATTTAAAAAGACACTATCTGAACACATGGAGATTGAACAACATGCACCTGAATGAATAGTGGGGCATGGAAACATTAAAATTGAAATAAAAAACTTTTAGAAATGAATTAAGATGACAATAGAAGTCAAGACTTAAGGGATATAGCAAAAATAGTGTGAAAAGGAAACTTTGTAGCAATTAGTGCTTATATCAAGAAACTGGAAAGGCATCAATGATCTAACAATGCATATCAGGGTTCTAGAAAAATAAGAACAAATCAAACCCCAAATTAGTAGGAGAAAACAAATAATAAAAATTAGAGAAGAAATGAAAGTGAGATTAAAAAAGATACAAAAGATCAGTGAAATGAACACCTGGTTTTTTAAAAATAGTAAATTAATAAGCCTTTGCCCAACTAACTAGAAAAAGGGAGATGATATCAATTAATACAGTCAGAGATGAAAAAAGAGATGTTGAAATGGATACAACAGAAATATAGAGAATTATTGAGAATTACTACAAAAAATTATATGCCAACAAATTGGAAAATCTAGAAGAACTTGATAGATTTGTGGGTACATACAACTTATCAAAATTGAGACATGAAGACACAGAAAACCCAAATAGATCAATAATCAATATGGGGATTGAATCAGTAAAAAAGTCCTTCGCAACAAAGAAATTCTCAAAACTAGATGGTTTCATTGATGAATTTTACCAGACTTTTAAAGAACTAATCCCAATTCTTCATAAAGTATTCAAAACAATTGAAAAGGAGGGAATCCCCTCAAACTCCTTCTATGAGGTCAGCATCACCTTAATTCCAAAACCAGAATAAAAACCAACAAAGACAGATCTACAGGCCTACATCCCTGATGCATACAGACAAATTATCTTCAACAAAATACTAGCTAATCAAATCTAACAACACATCCAAAAGATTATCCATCCCAAATTTATACCTGGGATTTAGGGATGGTTCAACACATGCAAATCAATAAATGTGATATATCACATTAACAAATTGAAGAATAAAATCATATGTTTATTTCAACAGATGTAAAGAAGCCACTTTATACATACAATATCCTTTCATGCTAAAAAACCTTCAGTAAATTGGGAATAGAAGGAGTATTCCTTAACACAATCAAGGCAATATATGACAAACAGGCATAATTATACTGAATGGGGAAATGCTGGAAGCATTTCCACTAAGATATAGAACAAGCCAAGAATGTTCACTTTCACTATTATTATCCAATATGGTTCTGGAAGTTTTAGCTAGAGCCATTTGAAAAAAAAAAAAGAAATCAAAGGGATACAAATGGGAAAAGAGGAAGTCAAATTATCCTCGTTTGCAGATGACATGTCCTGTACAAAGGGGAACCAAAAGACTCCACTAAGAGATTATTAGAACTAAGAAGAAGTTTGGCAAATTTGAAGGATATAAAATCAACATACAAAATCAGTATCATTTGTAAACATGAACAATGCCATGTTTGAGAAAGAATTTGTAAAATTAGTTCCATTCACAAAAGCTACAAAACTATTTCACTTTGGAATGTGAAAGATCTCTAATGAAAATTATAAAACATTCAGGAAAGAAATAGAAGACATAAAAATGGAAATATCTACCATGTGTGTGGATTGGAAGAACTAGTATCATTAAAATGTCCATCTTACCAAAAGCAATTTACAGATTCAATGTGATCCCAATCAAAATACCAAGAACATTCTTCTCTGATCTAGAAAAAAAAAGAACTTAAAAGTCCTGTGAAAACACAACAGACCTGAATAGCTAAAGCAATCAAACAATAAAAACATAGCCAGATGCATCAAAATACCAGATTTCAAATCATATTACAGGAAAGTTATAATCAAAAGTACCTGGTACTGGCACAAAAATAGACATGTGGACCAATGGAACAGATTAGAAATCCCCAAAATTTATCCATGCGTCTACAACCAAATTATCTTTGACAAATGAGCCAAAATCACTCCTTGGAGAAAGGACATTCTCTTCAACAAATAGTGTTTGGAAAATTGGATCTCTACATGCAGAAATGTGAAGAAGATACTTATCTTACACTCTATACAAAAATAAACTCACAACAGATCAAGGATATAAACCTAAGACCTGAAACTATCAAATTACTAAAGGAAAACATAGACACTACAAGACATTGGCATTGGATAAGATCCCAGAATCACAGGCAAAGAAAGCAAAAGCAGACAAGTACGGTTACATTAAGCTGAGAAGCTTCTGCAGAGCAAAGGAAACACTCATGAAGTGAAGGGCAAACTGCCAGGATGTGAGAAAATATTTCCAAACTTCATGTTTGATAAAGGCTTAATATCCAGAATATAGAAGGAGCTCAAGAAACTCAACAACAACAAAACAAACAATTCAGTTAAAAATGGGCTAAGGATATAAACAGGCATTTTTTCTAAGGATGTAATAACAAATGGCCGATACATGAGAAAGTGCTCAGCATCACTAGCCATCAGGGAAATGAAAATAGAAGCTACAATGTGTTTTTACCTCACCCAAGTTGGAATGGCTATCATCCAAAACCTGAAAAACAACAAATGTTGGTGAGGATGTGGACAAAAAGGTACCCTAATTCCCACTGTTGGTGGGAATTTAAACAAGTACAACCATTGTGGAAAACAGTACAGAGATTCCTCATAAATCCGCAAGTAGATCTCCCATGTGTTCTAGCCATTTCACTCCTGGGAATTTATCAAAAGGAAATTAGATCAGTATATGAAAGACTTATCTGTACCCTCACATGATGGAATACTGCTCAGCCATAAAAGAGAATTAAGTTCTGTCTTTTGCAACAAAATGGATACAACTGTAAACCATTATGCTTAGTGAAATAAGCAAGTCCCTAAAAGACAAATAACATATGTTTTCACTGATTTGTGCTAACTAATAAATTAAGCATAAAAAAAAACAAGTGAAATTTACATTTTGAAATTTGATTATTGTTTACAGTCTTTGTCTATACATCTGAGGAACAGTGCTTTTCCTATCTCTAATTTCTGGGTTCTTTATTTAGTGGAGGATTAACCAATAATTATAAAGTAAATTAAAAATATATTATTCAAAGAAATTAAAAATAAGAAAGGAAGGAGGAAGGATGGTTTTAGCAAGGTAGGAAGGATAGGATGTGACATACCATTATATTCTCAGAACTGTATGTAGAAGGGCTGGCGCTATCACATAGTAGATTAAGCCTACATCTGTGGTGCCACCATTCCATGTGTGTGCTGCTTCGTGTCCCAGCTGTTCCATTCCTGATCTAACTCTCTGCTTATGGCCTGGGAAGGCAGTGGAGGATGGTCCAAGTGCTTGCACCCATCTCACCCATATGAGAGATCCAGAAGAAGCTCCTGGCTCCTGGCTTTGGATAGGTCCAACTATGGCCATTGTGGCCATTTGGGTAGTGAACCATTGTACGGAAGACCTCTCTATCTGTAACTCCACATCTCAAATAAATAAAAAAATAAATAATTTTAAACAAGCAAAGACAAAAAAATGTATACAGGAAATACATGAAAATTGTTGCCTTTAAAGAAATAAAATTTTTTTTTTAATTTAAAATTCATTCATTTATTTATAAGGCAGAGTGACAGAGAAAGAGAAAGACAAAGGAGAAGCAGTACGCAATTCTCATGACAACACAAAAAACCCACCAGTCAGTCTAAATTTGCAAGATTTCTCCTGGTGTGACTTCACTGTACAGCATCTGTATATAAAGCACTGAACCACGTGATGAACTGTGTGATAAAGCATGTGTATAATGGTTTACATAAGTATCTAATACCCATATGGGTAGTGTCAGCAAAGAGAAAATCTACCCACACACATGACTGAATGAATCACGGGTACCATTTCTATAACTTTAAGCCAAAAGTAGGCTACACATTTCCCCTATCCATTCTAATTATTTGTTATTATTTATTTTATTAGTAGCAAGTTCTAAATTAGTCATATAAATGAGTTTTTGGTCAGTCATCAATGTCTTTTAAATTTACTGCCTTTTTTTTACATCTCCTACTGTATTTTAACTATTACTTGAGAACAGAAATAGTTTCTTTCAATTATTTTGCATCCAGTAGCAGATAATGTCTGGAGTATATCTGATGAAGCATTTTAATGCTGTATTTATTACATAAATGAATAAGAGAATGTATAGATTCAAACATGCTCATTCAAATTATGTAAAAATTATCAAACAAATATGTCTAATGGACTCATTTAAATTTAATCCAAAGCTACTATCAATTTATCCATTTATTTTACAGCTTGGTTTTTCAAGAAATATGACATTCTGGAGCTTTTTTTTTTAAATAAATTCATGTTTAGCCATTTATTCTTTTAGAACACAAAAGTGGACACATGTTCCTATTTGTTAGGTTCCAAGAATTTGGATCTAATTAAAACTTGAAGAGAAGAGGGTATACATCATTGGGGTTTAGGTAAAGAAGGGGCGAGGAGAGAGCACTACTCAGACCTCTGTGGAAAGAAGCCCATACACAAGTCAGGAACTCTCAAGAGATAAGTATGTTTAGAGTCTCAGGGATGAGCACTGTAAACATTAACTGAGATCAACCAAAGTGGTGCCTCTGCAGGGACAAAAGTGGAGGTGAGGGGACCCTGGGACAAGTGTTTTCCCCAACAAGAGAGAATTGGTTTCTGCAGTTTTTGTGCAAGTGTCACTTTGATAAAAATAAAAACAAAGTTTTAAATATGGGCACGCTAGTTAATGGCTATATCACCGCTACATAAGGAACAAAGAAAAACAAACAGGATTTTGATTTTTTATTTAGTTTGGTTTATTGTGTTATGGAAGGGGAAGTAAAAAGAATTCTACTTTGATCATACTAAAGGTGAAGTGTCTACGGAATATTCGAGTGAAAATGTCTAGCCAGACAAATGAAAATTGGTTCCTGGATTCTACTTGAGAACAAAAAGGCAGAGTTAAGAGTCATAAACACATCATTGGCAGGTATAGCCAGGGGCATATACATGCTTATGCGGAAATAGAGTGAGGACAAGAGACAGGACTAAGGAGAGCCAGACTGAATACTGTCTCTGTTCCCTCAAGATCTACCGTGTGCCAAGGGAATGGACCTTTGTGGATGGCATCAGTGGCCTCTGTTCTACATTCTGGGCAGGTTCTGGTCCATGAGAAGCATCAGCCGGCCTCTGGATGGGTATTCTGCTCCCAGGCCCCCCTCCCTGCCAGCTGCAGGCTGGCAACGTCTGGGGTCCCATCTGAGGCCACAGCCACTGTCTACGCCTTCTGCAGTTCAGCTCTCTCTTCATTCTCCTAGTCCCATTTCTCACTGGCATCTCCCAATCCCGTCCAAAGCACTGTCAATAGTCCTTTATTAAAGTCTGCTTCCTGACTGATTTATGAGTCTGCAAAGAAATCCTGAGAATTCTACTAAAAAGTGGCAGAGGAGTAAGAAGCAATAAAGAACCCTAAGTCAAGAAGGTGGAGAATTGAGACAGAATGGTGAGGCAGCAGCCAGAGAAGGGCTTTTCTGAAAGAGAGATGTGAGCTATTGTGTTGAAGCCACAGAAAAGAGCCAAAGGGAAATTGCGATGCCCATACCTACCAACAGCAGCCCAGCAGGCAGCAGCATTCTGAGTCAGTCTGCAGAGTGGAGAGGTAGCAACCACATGTACAAATGAGTAAAACTCTTAACAACAGTGCTGGTGATGATGAGAATAGCAGCAGAGGGCCCCCAGGAAGGACATGTACCAGGCTGTAGAAACTCGATCCCATGTTAAGGGAAGACCCTGCAGAGAAAAACTGAAGATGGGACTGAAGAAACAGGGTGGCATTGAGGTGAACAGAATCCAGACAGAGGAATGCCAGTGTCCACTGATGTAAGCACAGTGAAGCTGGAAGTGTTAGGATTAACACAAGGAAGCTTCCAGATCTTCAGGCAAATGGCAGGCAAGGCCATCTGCTGAGACAAAGGATGGCCCCTGAGCAGAAGGGAAGTGGAAAGGGCAAACAATAAACTAGCGAAGGCCTGAGCAAGGACAGGATACACAGAGACCTGCCCTGACAGGCGCATGCCTTGTGATGCCCTTCCAGTTTGCTCTGGACATGGGAGCCTAGTGGGGTTAGCAGGCTCAGGGGACAGGTAAGGGCCATGGTAAGGGCCAAGGTGGGAGCCTGGTGACCTGTGTGAGGCTGCAGAGCAAAGAAGCAACATGGAGAGCTTTTTTTAAAAAATTATTTATCTATTTATTTGAAAGGCAGAGTTACAGAGAGAGAGAGAGAGAGAGAGAGAGAGAGAGAGAGAGAGTTTTCCCATCTGCTGGTTCACTCCACTAATGGCCGCAACAGCCCAAGCTGAGCTGATCTGAAGCCAGGAACCAGGAGCTTTGTTCGAGTCTCCTACGTTTGTGCAGGGGCCCAAGCACTTGGGCCATCTTCCACTGTTTTCCCAGGCACATTAGCAGAGTGCTGGATGGGAAGTGGAGCAGCCAGGACTTTTGAACCAGCATACATATTGGATCTCAGTATCAACAGGTGGTGGCTTTACCCGCTACACTACAGCACGAAACTGTGCTCAGAAACCATGATTTCAGTTTGAAATCTTAACACAAGCTGTTATATGAGATGGAGCAGGTGCAGGAGCAGGTGATGCCTCAGATCATGGCCTTGTCAGATTTCTGTCTTCTTTGTTTTGATGTGGGTGGACACAGAGATCCACTCAGAAGCCTGAAATTAACTTCCATTCCTATGCAGGGCAGATGCTTGCAAGACCTATATGCTTGTTTGTAGTGAATACATTTGAACTGTCACATTTGTAATGTTTTTGTTTAGTCTCTTTCACCAAAACAAATTTGTATTTCATTCAAATAATACTCAGATTTCAAAGTTTTCATCTCAAAAGTCAAGTCATAATGGAAGATGATCTTGGCTCTATTTCAACAATAAAATCTATGTTTAATATGTTTCATTTACATTCTGATTATATTCATGTAGTATGCAGCACTCTAGTTCATTCAAATAAATGCATGTTGCTTCTAAGGAACAGAGAAATTGAGCTTAAAACTGTTATGAATTTAAAATTTTGCACCAATTGCTTCTATTTACATGTATGGTACCTTCTGAATTAGGTCATTTATCCAGCTGACTGCAGGAGTCTATCCTTCTTTTTCATGAATAACTGAGTAATTACCTCAACCAGAACAACACATTCTAAAAGTAGATTAAATTGCTGGAGAAAATAAATAATGTTCAAACCAGTGAGTAACTTTTAAGTAGCAGAAGAGAATGAATGTTTGCAATTAACATGTTTGCCCATGATTTTTATGTAACTCAGTGTCAGAACTAGAATTTATTTTTGGTGAAATTATACTTGTTACACATAGGGTTCTTGGTACAGGAAAAAAATGCACAGAAACAAATCAAAGCACACACATACACACACACACACACACACACACACAAACCACTATTCACAGTCTGTCTTCTGCTGTCTAAAATTTTATGTTAAACATGCTGTAACTTAAAATTATCACACAGGGCAAGTTCTCTGTTGATTATATTTTAGATCAAAATGAAAATAGTCATTATTGTCCAGATGGAAATGGTTTCCAATATTTCAGCATACATATTCTTCAGCACTTCATGGATATCAATTTATTCCCTGCATTTTTCCCATGCTTCTACCTTGAGAAACTAAGGCCTGGAATCTAAACTCAAACTAGCAGCCTTGGGAGCTGGTGCCATGGCTCACATGGCTAATCCTCTGCCTGCGGTGCCGGCATCCCTTATGGGCACCAGGTACTAGTCCTGGTTGCTCCTCTTCCAGTCCAGCTTTCTGCTGTCGCTTGGGAGGGCAGGGGAGGATTGCCCAAGTGCTTGGGCCCCTGCACCCAAAGGGGAGACTAGGAAGAAGCACCTGGCTCCTGGCTTTGGATCGGTGCAGCACCGGCCATGTCGGCCATTTGGGGAGTGAACCAACAGAAGGAAGACCTTTCTCTCTCTCTTTCTCTCTCTCACTGTCTGTAACTCTGTCTAATAAATAAAAAAAATTAATAAACTAGCGGCCTTTATAGCAATCAGACCCAAGTTCCAGTAACCTCCTCACAGACTGTATGAAATTGATAATTAATTAGTTTTATTTCTAACTATATGCATAATTATCATAAATAAATTTATTATAATCATACATACATTTATATGTAAATGTAGTTAATATTAAAAGTTTAGTGATGAGCAGCTTGTGCTGTGGTGTAGTGGGCTAAACCTCTGCCTACGGTGCCAGCATCCCAAATGGGCACCAGTTCATGTCCTGGCTGCTTCTCTTCTAATCCAGCTCTCTGCTATGGCCTGGGAAAACAGCAGAAGACGGCCCAAGTGCTTGGGTCCTAGCACCCGCCTGGGAAACCTGGAAGAATCTCCTAGCTCCTTGCTTCAGATCGGCCCAGCTTCAGTCATTGCAGGCATTTGGGGAGTAAACCAGTGGATGCAAGACCTTTCTGTCTCTCCCTCTCTCTGTCTGTAACTCTACTTCTCAAATAAACAAATATAATATTTTTTAAAAGCTTAATGATGAATAATTTAGCTTTTGCATATGATATTTTAGTGAATCGTGCTCCTGATGCAAATGCTGAACTTTAGAACATACACTTTAGAAGTACCAGAACTAGGATATGTCCAGAAACCAAGTAAAAAACTCTAACACCACAGTTTTTAAATGAATTTTGGATGCCAAGAAGTCTAACCGATCTGGAAGAGCCCTTTCCTAGGTGAGCAGGGATTTGTACCTCCACTAATTCTGGAGTTGGCTGAGTTTGGACCTAGCAGAACAGACAGGCAGACCTCACACGGGAGGGAGGACTCTGTCGGAGGAAGCAGAAGCCATGGAGTTGGAAAAACTGTAAGGCCCTCTTGTTGTCTCTTGGTCCACATCACTGGAGGGAGGGCCTGCACTGTGTGAGGAAGTCCTTCCTGTCAACATGTCTGAAGCTGGATATGATCCAAAGCTAAAAGTGCAACTTGCTCCAGCCCAGCTCAATTCCTAGCTGGACTGCTGTGATGGGTCTCCACATAACTTTCCCAAGTTTGCTGTAACAAATTACCACATACCCGGTGGTTTACAATAACTGTATGAAATGTATGTCTTTAAGTTGTAAGGACCAGAAATGTGAAATCCGCATGTTTTAGGAGAATTATCCATTGCTTTTTCTAGTGTCCTGAGGCTCCAGGTGTTCCATGATTTGGGACCACAGCACAACAATCTCTGCTTCCATCTTCACCTGAATATCTACTCTTCGTTATTTTTCCCTTTTCTGTCCCTCGCAAGGACACTTGCTATCGGATTTAGGAGTCACTCATGCCATCCAGGATGATCTTATCTCATGATCTCTAACTTAATCATCTGCAAACACTACTTGCTCAACCAAGGTCACAATCACAGGTTCCAGAAGTTAGGAGGTGGACATATCTTTTAGAGGAGGCACCACTCAACCCGCTAAGTCCCTTACACTAGCTTCCTAACAGAAGGAAAGGCATGACATCTTCTGGGGGTAAATAACATCAACTTCAATCTCTATGGCCCTTTTATATGCAATATTCAAACTATATGAGGAAATATGGGATATGTAAAGAAATGGAATAATGTGACTTGTAACCAAGAGAAAATACAGCCAATATATACAAAACAACACATGACCCAGATAATGAAATGAGCAAGAAAGTATGTTATTATATTTAAAGAATAGGAAGAAATGGATAAAACATGGGTAGAGTAACAGAAAAAATGTACTATTTTAAAAAGATTCCTATGGATTTTCTAGAATTAAAAATTCCCTGTCTGAAATTAAGAATTCATCAAAAGAGCTTAACAAAAGACTGGAAAAGGCAAAACAAAGGTCAGATGACGTGAAAGATCAATAGGAATTATCTGAATTGAAGCACCTACAGAAAAAAAAAAACAGCTGAAAATAGAAAAGATTATGAGAGACATGTGGGATACACTCAAATGATCTAGTATAAATGTAACCATTATTGAACAAGGATGGGGGACAGAAAGTGAGCAGAATCAATGTTTGCAAAGAGAATGCCTGACAGTTTCCCAAAATTTATGATGAACATCAACCCACATAATCAAGAAACTGAGTCAATCCCAAAAATGAAACAGAAAAACCCACCCAGGCATATCAAGGCAAATGACTCAAAATGAATGATACAGCGATTGCTGGAGTAAATGAAAAGTTCATTTCAATTACATCTGTTTTTATAGCTATTTAATATCTGCTTAAATCTCTATAAGGATAAACAGGTTGAAAATAAGAATGCTGAATCAAAGAATGACAATAAGGAGTACATAGTTTTATTCCACTTATAATATAAAGACAGGCAAAATTAATTTGTGGTAAAATTGGAAGTCAAAATGCTGGTTACCTTTTGAGAGGTAAGGAGAAGATTTGTGGTAGTGATTCAAAAGGCATCAGAATAAGTCTTTGAGCGATAGAAATGCTCTCAATTTTGACCTGGATAGCTGTAATATGGGTGGATATATATGCAAAAATCCTTGAGCTTACATATAAGACTTGCATATATTAACTGTATAAAAATTAAAGGATAATTGGAATGGGCTCAAAAATATTTATCCAATTGTTACATGCTTGCTAGTCATAATAAGGCATTCAGAATTTATCAACAGTTTTAAACAATCATTCATCTATTCATTCACCCCATCAGTATTAGTTGCATGCTTACCACATGCCTGAGGCTATTTTTAAACACTTAGGGGTATATTTATGAACAAAATCGTTGGTGAAAAAAAAAAAAAACCTCTTGACTCTTGAAGTTTAAATTCTGGTGAGGATAATCAGATTTTTACAGGATATTAAAAAAGAAATAAAATCTAGAAAAATTAAAGCAGAATTAGGGGAAGCAGGAGTGTGCCAGTAGAGTTGTTGAAGTTAAGTTTAACAGAGGTGAGGGAGTTAGATTTAATATGTGGGGAAGAGTATTACAGGCAAAGGGAATGGCCAGTGCAAAGATCCTGAGGTACAGCCTGACATGTTTAGGGACAGCAAGAGATATAGTTTAGCTGAAGCAGAGTGAGCAAGACACAGAAAGTAGGAAGAGCTAAAATCAGAGAAGTAATGCTAATACCATATTTGGGAGAAACACAGAGGTGCTAGAGGGCTTTGCACGGAGAGTAATATGATCTGACTCCGACTCTGAGACTTCTGGGAAAGAAGGGGAAAGCTGGACTGGAAGCTGTAGTAATAATCCAGGTGAGAGATGATGGTGGTCTGGAGGAGACTGGTATCAACAGAAGTGATGAAGAGGCCCAATTCTATTTACATTCAGAGGCTTTCTCAGCAGTCTGCTGATAGATGTGAGGATTAGTTGTGATAGAAAAAGCAGAAGGCCGGCGCCACGGCTCACTAGGCTAATCCTCTGCCTTGCGGCGCCAGCACACCAGGTTCTAGTCCCAGTTAGGGCGCTGGATTCTGTCCCAGTTGCCCCTCTTCCAGGCCAGCTCTTTGCTGTGGCCAGGGAGTGCAGTGGAGGATGGCCCAAGTGCTTGGGCCCTGCACCCCACGGGAGACCAGGAGAAGCACCTGGCTCCTGCTATCAGATCAGCGTGATGCGCTGGCACACCAGCCGCGGCAGCCATTGGAGGATGAACCAACGGCAAAGGAAGACCTTTCTCTCTGTCTCTCTCTCTCTCTCTCTCACTGTCCACTCTGCCTGTCAAAACAAACAAAAATAAAAGGCAGAGTCAAAGATTACTGCACATCTCTAACTTAGGCATTCACAAGGATGAAATGCCCATTGATTGAGATGGAGAAGACACTAGGTAGAAAAGGTCTGGAGAAGACAGAAATTCAGTTATGGACGTGTCAAGTTTGTGACCTCTATTATAGATATCTAGCAGGTAAATTGAGACAGGAGTTTGCAGTTCATCAGCATGCAGATGATATGTAATACTTGACATTTGATGAAATCCCAAAGGGAGGGAACCTAGCTACAGGAGAGGTTCAAAGACAAGCCCCAGTGCACACTGATTTTCAGAGGATGGGAAGATGTGGAAGAATCAACAGAAGGAGTTTGAGAAGGGACAAACAAGGAAAAGCACATCATACCCTAGAAGCCAGGTGAAGAAAAATCATCAGAATTACAGACAACTCATTCAAAGAGGCTTCCTTTAAATGGAAATAGAAAAAAGTGCATGGAGAAATATAGTCAGGAAATAATACTTTTTATATTATTTTGAATAAATATTTTATTTAAGAATGAAAGAGCGATTTGGAAATACAGATGGATATAACAGTAAGGGGCCGGTGCTGTGGCACAGCGAGTTAAAGCCCTGGCCTGAAGCACTGCCGGCATCCCATATGGGCACCGGTTCTAGTCCTGGCTGCCTCTCTTCCAATCTAGCTCTCTGCTATGGCCTGGGAAAGCAGTGGAGGATGGCCCAAGTCCTAGGGCTCCTGCACCCAAGTGGGAGACCGGGAATAAGCTCCTGGTCCTGGCCCCAGATTGGCGCAGCTCCTGCCATTGCGGCCATCCTGGGAGTGAACCAGCAGATGGAAGACCTCTTTCTCTGTCTCTACCTCTCTCTGTAACTCTTTCAAATAAATAAAATAAATATTTTAAAAAAGATATAGCGGTAAAATGTAAATCAACTACAGCACAACTCTTAAAGAAACTAAATAAAATATAATAATTCACCTTGTTAGCCCTCTGCTAGTAGAGATTAAATGTATTGATTGTTTGTGCAAGTAGAGATTAAATATACTAGAACCAAACCCTAGAGAGGGAAAAAACTTTCAATCTGATACTTTATCACAAAAGCATTCAAGTTGAAAACAAGTTAAAAATTTACAAGCATCATGTACATGAATTTCCCCCATCCTCAACTATATTGAAATAATTTAGATGAATTTCAGTTCTTTTTAGTTGTTAATTCATTGTTGTAATAGATTATTGTTTATTTTAGTGATGCATAAAATGTGCACATTTTATGTGATGTAAAAAAATCTTCAATAATTAATATATGAATACATTACATTTCAGTACAATGGGAGACATCTTGTATTTCAGTTAGTTATGGTAAATCCTTTGCCTAAGTAGTACTTTATATACTTGTTAATGGATGATATTATTTTATTTTATGAATACAGTAAAGTTTATTACTCAGCCATAAAGAGGAAATTAATGCCTTTTAAAATTTTTTATATTTTTAAAATTTTAATTGATTTTCACCAGATTCAATATGAATTGTAGGTATATTTGTAACAACAGAATGATGATGCTGTTATGATGAAAGAAATAAGGACTAGCATTGTGGTGCAACAGGTTAAGCTACCACTTGTGATACTGCCATTCCACATTGGAATGCTGGTTCGAGTCCCTGCTGCTCTGCTCTTAATCCAGCTTCCTGCTAATGCATCTGGAAAGGCAGCAGTTGATGGTGCAAGTACTTAAGCCAATTTCACCCATGCGGGAGACCAAGACAGAGTTTCTGGCTCCTGGCTTTGGCCAGATTCATTCTGTCTCTGTCTGTCTGTCTCTCTCTCTGTCTCTCTCTGTCTCTCTCTGTCTGTCTCTCTCTCTCTTCCTGTCTCTCTACCTTTCAAATAAATAAACCTTTTTAAAAAGAAAGAAAACCATATATGTTTATTGATGGAAATTATATTATGGAAATGAAAAGACAGATTGCAAAGGAAAGGGATAAACTGCTGAAATGTGATTGAGTAGGCAGGAAAGGATGGGATTGTACACAATGGGATGCTTTTGACAGAAGTTTAGCATTTGCCAATAGTGAAGGGAAGGCAGGTGGCCTGTATGGCGACACAAGCAGTTAGACACATGGTGTTAGGAAATTGTGTGGGGCTTCTCTTCTGGTTGCTTCAATTTTCTTGGGAGGAATACAAAATAATAAGCATCATCAGCTGAGAGCAAGGATAGGGGAAGACAGGGAGAAGATGGGAGAGTCTACGGCTCAGGGCCACACCCTGGCTCTCAGCCAGCACCTGGGTCCAGAAAGCATTTGTGATCTGGGGCTGCACAGGGGACATATCAGTGGACTGTTTCCCTAGCCAGGTCTCACTTTCAGAGGCAGCTACAGGAGGCAGAAAGACTTGCCTAGGGCTAGGTTTTGACACAAAGGAAAGATGAATGGAAAGAAAGGAAGCTAAAGGGTGATGCAATGGTCTGATGACATCATCCAGAGAACTCATGTTGTGGAAAGAGAAAGAGAAAATAAGAAGGCAAGGGACAATGAGAAAGTGGTAGACAGTGGGTCAGAGGCCCTGAGGAGGCCGAAGAGGAACAGAGTCAGAGTATCAAAAGAAATGACACAGAAAGAAGATGGTGGTGGTCACAGCAAAAGGTAAAAGAAAATTGCATTCGGGGACAGCACTGTGGTGTAGTGGGTTAAAGCCCTCTGTGGCGCCTGCATCCCATATGGGTGCCAGTTCTAGTCCCGGCTGCTCCTCTTCCAATCTAGCTCTCTGTTATGGCCTGGGAAAGCAGAAGAAGATGGCCCAGGTCCTTGGGCCCCTGAACCCACATGGGAAACCTGGAATAAGCTCTTTTTTTCTCATTTGACAGAGTTAGACAGTGTGTGAGAGAGAGAGAGAGACAGAGAGAAAGGTCTTCCATTAGTTCACCCCCCAAATGGCCACTATGGCTGGCGCTGCACTGATCCGAAGCCAGGAGCCAGGTGCTTCCTCCCAATCTCCCATGCGGGTGCAGGGGCCCAAGCACTTGGGCCATCCTCCACTGCCCTCCCAAGCCACAGCAGAGAGCTGGACTGGAAGAGGAGCAACCGGGACTAGAACCCAGTGCCCATGTGGAATGCCGGCACCGCAGGCAGAGGATTAACCAAGTGAGCCACGGAGCTCGCCCCCGGAAGAAGCTCTTGGCTCCTGACTACAGATCTGCTCATCTCTAGCCATTGTGGTCATCTGGGGAGTGAACCAGTGGATGGAAGACCTCTCTCTGACTCTCTCTCTCTCCCCGTAACTCTGTCTTTAAAATAAATAAAATAAATCTTTTTAAAAAAAGAAATTGCAGTCATAACTAAGGTTGTATTACTGTTCATGGCATGGCCTGCAGTATGACAGTGAGGGCCAGGGGCTGAAGTAGGGGCAGGGAAGGACAATTCATAGAAAGAAGTTCCAGAGACTGAGAAGAGGGCTGTAGGACACACAAGCATAGGAACAAAGGCTGCTGGGGGATGGGAGAGTGCCACAGCCAGTAGCTGAAAGCCGAAGTGTACAGGTAGGCATGAGACGTCCTAGCAGAATTCAAAGACAGGAGATTCAAAGATAAGGGCTTTCAGGAGGGAAGGGGAGAAGGTCCAGAAGTAGCCTTGAGGAGCAGAGAAAGATCTCTCCAGATGCTGCAGGGGCTTCATATACAGGGGCTGCAGAGAAGCAAGGTCCCAGGCCCAAGCCAGCACTAGTCTAGAGTGAAGGGAGGTCAGGTTCAGAAAGAAGCTGCAGAGGGCACAAAGTGAAGCCGGGGCAGGGAGTGGTTGGGAAGTGCCCTGAGAGTCCAAGCTTCCCGTTCAAGCTGAAGAGCAGAGGGACACGGTTGTTCCTGAGGAACCCAGGGAGCTAGCAGTGTGAGGCCAGAAATGTGGGTATCAGGGAAGAATGGGGATGTGGGTATTCCTTCAGGCCGTTGTGGATAAGGGTGTGGCTGACTGGGACACTGGGTCACACACCAAACAGAGAGGCTACTCTCTGGAACATGCTTCACTATTCTCTCAGCACAAATGCATGGTACGGCTACCAACTCCTGCTATTTGATCAAAACCACAGCAGAGGGTGACAGGACAATGAGTCCTCTGCCCTTGACTAATTCATAATCAAGTTCAGCTGCTGCTGGCAGTATTTACTGCAGTGTTTTGTGGCATTGCAGAGGGCAATACATCCCACAAAAGTCCTGCACTCAGACTTTTCAAAATTAAGAATAGGAAAAAAGATTTGACACTATTTATATCCTTCTCCACTGGGACAACTTTTAAGAACTTTTGGCACCAGCAGTGTTAAATTCTCAATATGCAGTGATCAGCTTCAGGCTTACGGAAACTCAGCAGCACACCTTCCCACACTGCCACCAAAAGAAGCAAACAGATATCTCATAATTCACGTAAGGAGAGTGACTCAGTGAAGGAATCTCAATGAGCCCACTCTCCTAGAGGCCTGGGTGATGGTCACAGCAGCCTGCCTGCCTCCAAAAATGGGCCCAATGCCATATTTGAAATGAATGCCACACGTAGGCTGCTAAATGCCACCATCACAGTCATTTTGCCATTTCTTTTAAAAATATTTTTTCAGTAAAGTGTCAACTAAGGAATCACAGTTATTACCAAGTTAAATGAAAGCACTGTGGGAAGTGGCCCATTTAATAACCGCAGTCCATGTGCTGTGCAGCCTAAGCAATGCATCCTCCCTCAGTTACAGCAGCATGGCCAGGACACCCACTTCAGCGAGCTGTGATCCTTAGCTTTGAACTAAAAATCACAGGCAGAAAGAGTCACAAAGGACCAGTACTGTGGTTTGGATATTGGTCTGAATGTCCCTTGAAGGCCTATGTGTAAAAGGCTTGGTCCCCAGGGTGGTGCTACTAGGAGGTGGTGGAACCATTAAGAGGTGAGTCTAGTGGGATGTCCTTGGGTAGTTCTCACACAAGGCCTGTTAGGAAAGCCTGCACAGGGCCTGGTCTCTCTATTTGCTTCCTGGCTCACTATGTGAGTCTTCCTCCATACATGCTCCATGTTACCAGAGGCCAGACCGATCTTGGACCTGAACCTCCAAAACTGTAAATTCAATAAACCTCTTCTTCTAATAAAATTAGTTGTCTCAGGCATTTTTTTTGTAGTAATGAAAATCTGACTAACAGAACCAGTAAGGATGACTGAGTCCCCAGCAATCCATTCTTTGTGAGATACAGGCAAGAGATCAGCAGTAAAGACACAGATGATCTGGAGAGCCACAAACCACAAAGGAGTCCCCTATGGATTGCCAGCCTGCATCAAAGAGCCCCCAGTATCAAACTTAGCAAACAGCCTCCAGCCCAAATCAGAATGAACACTACTCCTCAGGAACAGCTCCTAGCTCTATTAGACAGGCAGCCCAAGCAAAACTCAAGTCCTGCCTCTTCCTGCAATAGAAGAGTGACTCAGAGCACCTAGCAGTGGAATGATGATGCGCAATGGACCCAAGTGAAAGGTCTCTAGTTATTAGATGTCCTGTATACTGAGTAGGCATGCAGGAAGTGGTGATTATGGGTGCTGACGTCATCACAAAAAATCTTTGCAGGTCACGTCTGTTTGGGGACAATATTAATACAGTTTGTAATGAAACCATGAAAAGAAATAAACTGTCAGTCAGTTAACAATTAATGTCTGTTCTCCCCTAAGAGGGAGCCCCAATGAGCTGTGCTACAAGCTCCTCACCTTGGCAGTCGGTGGTCTAAGGAAGGAAGACAGGTTCCGATCCTGCCTCAAACTCCTGGAAACCTGGATGTGGGGAGCCCCTCACAGCCATTGCATGCCCCTGCACTATGCAGACAGGAGGCCTGAGCTCATGCTCTTGCTACTGGATGACTGAATTGTACAATCACTGCAGTGCTGAGTGCTCACTGACTTGCCAGCGTTCTGTCAGAGTTGTTTGTGTGGTCAGGAGCTGCAGTAAAATTTCTGGGTGACAGAAATTTTACTTGGGGCAGGTTCCCTGGATGTGTTAGGTTCCCCACAAGCTTCAGATTGCCTGTGGACTATACACCCAAATATATGCCAATGGCAGAATTTAAAAAGGCCCCACGATTTTTGTAGTAAAAATGTCAGAAATTTTAATTTTATTATAAAAATCATATCTTAAGGTTAAAACATTTTATTGCTAAAGGAACGTAATTTTTAAAATTTTTTTAATAAATATAAATTTTGAAAGTA
Organism: Sylvilagus floridanus; assembly: GCA_949820135.1. Classification (NCBI taxonomy): domain Eukaryota; kingdom Metazoa; phylum Chordata; class Mammalia; order Lagomorpha; family Leporidae; genus Sylvilagus; species Sylvilagus floridanus. The sequence continues at coordinate 64,945,003 of OX463226.1, read as the reverse complement.
CAACTTCTGGATTATAGCGGCTTTTCCCCCCATAACCTCCCTCCCACCCACAACCATCCCATCTCCTACTCCCTCCCATCCCATTCTTCATCAAGATTCATTTTCAATTATCTATACATACAGAAGATCAACTTAGTATATCCTAAGTAATTTTCAACAGTTTGCACCCACACAGATACACAAAGTATAAAGTACTGTTTGAGTATTTTGAAAGTCCTGTGTAATCCCTGCCGTTGCTCAGTTTAATTTCTCAGATGGCTATTGCTTCTTCAATTGGCTTTTGTAACCATTCTGTCACTAGGTTTTCCTGTACTACAATGACAAAATGCAATTTTGAAAATTTTTATATTTTTAAAGATTTATTTATTTATCTAAAAGGCAGAGTTACAGAGACAGAGGCAAAGAGAGAAAGGCTCAAGTCTTTAAGTTCCTGCCACCCACACAGGAGACCTACATGGAATTCCTGGCTCCTGGCTTCAGTCTTGCCCAGCCCTGGCTGTTGCAGCCATTTAGAAAATGAATCAGTGGATGGAAGATCTCTGATTGTGTCTCTCTCTGTGTGTGTGCATTTCCCTCTCTGTGTCACCGTACCTTTCAAATAAAATAATTTTTTTAAAGATTTATTTATTTTATTTGAAAGGCAGGGTTATAGAGAAGCAGAGGCAAAGGCAGATTGGTCGCCCATCCGTTGGTTCACCTCCCAGATGGCCGCAACAGCCAGAACTGTTCCATTATGAAGCTAGGATTTTCTTCCTGGTCTCCCACATGGGTGCAGGAGCCCAAGCACTTGGGCCATCCTCCACTGCTTTCTCAGGCCATTGAAGAGAGTTGGATCAGACGTGGAGCATCTGGGACTTGAACTGGAGCCCACATAAGATGCCAGCACTGTAGGCAGTGGCTTCACCAGCTGTGTCATAGCACTGATGCCCAAAATGGAATTTTGTTTTTGACAGGCAGAGTTAGACGCAGAGAGAGAAGAGACAGAGAGAAAGGACTTCCTTCCGTTGGTTCACCCCACAAATGGCCACTACGGCCATCGCGATGCGCCAATCCGAAGCCAGCAGCCAGGTGCTTCCTCCTGGTCTCCCATGCGGGTGCAAAGCCAAAGCACTTGGGCCATCGTCCACTGCTTTCCTGGGCCACAACAGAGAGCTGGACTGGAAGAGGAGCAACCGGGACAGAATCTGGCGCCCCAACCAGGACTAGAACCCGGGGTGCCAGCGCTGCAGGAGGAGGATTAGCCAAGTGAGCCACGGAGCCGGCCACAGAATGGAATTTTTAAGAGCTCTTCGCAAATTAATGAAGAACAGAGGACACAGTACTCCGGTGGACACTGAATGTCAGCAGATGAAAAGCTGTGTCAGGACATTTCTGTTCTGCCTTGGACTGCTCCTCTCCCTCTTTATTTGACAACCCTGGCCCACACTGCTCTCACATCCCCCACAAAGTCACCAACCCCAGTACCAGGCAAACACACTGGAGAATGACTACCTCACTGGTGGCTTTACTGATGGGGACGTCCTGGAAAGTCTAAGGAACACCCTTATTCACACTTAATCTAGAAATCCTCTGAACTACAACCAGATCTTAACTTGACTCTGAATACACAACATTCTTACTCTCAGAATTTGGGCCTTTGATTCAAATTCTGAACAAAATAGGCAGCAGGAAAGTCACATCATTAGTGAAACCTATTTGCTCCTGTGCAGCCCATCTATCCAAAAAAGGTGTCAAAAGCATTTTAAGTATATAGCCCTGACCCTGTCTCAGTCTCTTAAGACTTCAATGCAAAGGAGCATCTTAATGTCTCATAGGTCTCATTAGTAAGCCCAAGAATGTCCCAAAAGAAAATGGCCCTGACCTTAGGCTTCATCCTGAAGATTAGAGATTGGTGGAGATAATCGTTAATTACAGAAGAAAAGGATGCTGAAGGACTATAAGTTTAGCTGACCTGTGAGCTGCTTTGCTTTGGGGACCAAGACCTCGATAATTACATGCAGCCAAGGCTCAGTCCCAGTCTAAATCTCCACCACAGGGAATAGCTGGCCAGAGTACCCTAGATCCTGACCTCAGTGATGGGTTTAAGGATTGATTACTCCTGAGCCCTTAAGAGTCCTCTTCTCCAGCTTTCTGCTAGAAAGGCAGGGAGGACGCTTACCAGTAGGGTCACTGTGCTGGGATGCTGTGAGGGTGGCGGTGCTGCCACATCTAAATGGGGAAAGTTCATCTCTAGATGAAAAGTTAACACCACAGTGGGAAGGAGAGGCTGAGAAACAGAGACAGGGAAAGATCTGGATCTACAGAGAACAGTAGAGACTCTGGAGGGAAAAGGAATGAGGAAGTAGAAGGAAGATGCAACACTATTGTTTGAGACCCTGGATCTCATGTAGATCTATGCATGTCCTCTCATTCAGTGAATCAATAAACCCACTCCCTGTGTTTTTTTTTTATAACTTATGTTAGGTTGGCCCTGGGATTCTCTTAATTAAAACAGTAGAATCTTGTCAAATATTGTTCCAGCAATTTCCTGGAAATCTGAAGTTCCACGGAAAGGTAAGGCCAAGTAGAGTCCTGGTTGCTTAAGATAAAACTAGAAACATGGGCCTAAACCAGCTTTCACTGGTGCTGAAAGCTCTTGTGCTTCTCCCATCCTTGACTGTATTAAGCAGGTCTACTACACAGCCCAGGTCACCTCCTGCTGGCACTGGCCTCTGAGGCACCTGTACAGCTGCAGACCTCCTGTGACTCTGTCCTACATCTCATCCTTGGTACTCACACCTCCACTTACTCAAAGTGACTACCAGACCCAAATTTCTACAGGCATAAGTTCACTCTCACTCCCACACTCACAAGTATTTGAAGAAGTCACACAAAGCCCCGACACTGGAGAGCAGTAGTCCAGAAGCATCTACACTCTGCCCAGGCCACAGGACTCAGGGCTAGACAATGTGTGCTTTCTGGCCCTCTTCTACTCATCTGCTTCCAGGGCCTGCTAACTCTGGCCATTTCTTTGACCCCTTTCCTCTTGCTTGGTGCCACTGTGCTCCTCAACTGGATGTAAGCACTGCTTTCATCTTCTCTCAGTCTCTTGTTGTGGGTATTTTATCGCGGGCATACTTCTTGCATCCCTAGTTGACACATGTTCAGGGTGAAAATGTGAGGAACACAATTTGAACATCACATAATCCCTGCACCACAGCATACCCCAGGGCTGCAACCACTCACACTTCACAGTAACAAATATGTCTGTTCCATCTGTCTGTTCCATTTCCTCACATGGGTATATTTCCTGTTGATAAGATTCCTGATACTTCTCAGAGAAAGAAGCCCAGAAATTCTGCACTACTAACAATGTTCTTCCATGAGACTCCATATCTAATGGAATCTTTTGCATTTTCCTGCATTTTCTGCCATGCTCTGACCATGAGGTACCTGACAAATATCCTTAAAGAATAAACCTCTGTCTAAAAACATCAGTTTCTATTGAATATTTTTCTTACATGTTCCTTGGCCTGTTTCTCCTGGTTTGCGATTCAGCGAAGTCTATCCCGATTAAGTCTGAATCCTAGAATTCTAAGAATCAATCAGAACTGAAATGGCCACATGTTGTAAGATGTATTAAATGAAGGTTACTCAATATTTTCAGCATGGACAGTGTATTCACTGCTGAACTAACAAGGTGTTTACATTTTGACAGTGGCAGGCTGGTGACATGCACTACTGGGGAACAGTCATTAAATGCCTAAACGACAGATATTGAGTCGATGTCTATTTTTTAAAATAGTACACAATCCTGAACAGATCTTGAGAGTAGGAACAGGGAGGTCATTTTAACATTTAGACTACTGTCAAACTTGAGAATTACTCAATAAATAATTGCTGATTTTGCATACTGCTTAACCAGTACCTCTCCACTCATCTGAATTCTACTTTTGATTTCCAAATTGGGAAAATCTATTCCACATTTTAAGCTTGTGATAGTCCTTAGTATGTTAAAGAGACAGCAGGCCTTAAGACATGGGTTATGAGAAAACAAAATGATAAACTAGCAATGTCCCCAAATCTAGTATAGAATCCATCCACTTTCTGGGGGCAGCTTATTAGCCCCTCATGACCCACAGGGACATGTTAAAGAGGACATGCACAACTACCAATCTACTTGGCCCCAAATGACCCAGAGAAGCACTGTCCACTGTGACAGCCATGCCCACGAGTCCTTATTTCAATCTAAATTAAATTTACTTAAATTAAAAAAAAAAAAACATGGTTTCTCAACCCCACTAGCCAATTTTAGCTACATGTGGAAAGTATCTAACTCTCTGGAGAAAGGAGAAAATAATTCCAACCTTCCAGAAACTTCTATTATATAACACTGCCTAGATTAATTGATTACTGTACAGAGCCCATGGACAGCACATGTGGGTAGAATTTACCACCAGGACATATAGGTAAAAATGATATTGAAATGGTAAACTTGCACCCTACCACCATAAAATGGGATGAAATGACAGTATCTGTGTGGACTCAGCCTTGCCATACATGCCCTAAGCAGAAGGGGACACTGGAAAGACAACAGGGGGCACTCGGGGTCCCATGGAGATCTCTATGACTCTATTCTTTAATAAATGTGGATTTTGAGGCAACTGAAATGAAGAAATGAAAATGAGCCTCAACAGAAGGGAATCACTGTTTTGGAAACAAAGCTGGCTTACAGGTGATAACAGGTGAATTATAGTTACTTATCAGAGCAAAACATGTGTCTCTGGGCTCTCACTGTAAGACCTATGGTCCACGGGCAGCTAAGGACCTTGGATAGTGTCCTGTAGGAAAGAGCCTGGAGGGGCAGGCAGGACACCAGCAGAAGGATAGACAGGCACTCTAGGAGGAGGATGCCATCTGTAGTAGCTGGTGATGGGAGATTGCTGACAGCAAGTAGTGGTTAAAAGGGGCACATTTGCCAAGGCCAACACTGCAAGCTTCTGAAGGCCTGAAGAAAACACAGAGATGCACAAGCAATTCCCACTCAAGAATATCATAAGAAAATGTGAAATAATCAGTGTGGAGCACAGGAAATGAGAGGATGCAATGATATTTTGTATATCATAGGATATATTGACTTGTGGTTTGAGATATTTTCTGCTTGTTGGAATACACTATGCTCAGACATGTATGGAACAACACCATGGTCATCATGAGCACCTGCCTTGGGAGGAACTCTCCCAGTTGGCTGGGGATAGGGGGATTAATGTGGATGTCAAGATGGCTGACACCAAGCAAAGTGGGTCACTCTCAAAAAGCCATCTACGCCCTTCATGCTGCTGGCAATTTTTGACATTAAAGTTACATTTATTGTAAAAGAAGGAGACTATTATTACTGGAAAATCACTAGCAACCATTACTATTCAGAATTCCAGCCATTTATTATCCATTATGTATCCATTACTACACCACAGTCCCACTGTTTGTCTATGTTATTAGTATAATGGTCTCATAATGGGGCTATGATTCTTTGACATTGCTACAACCCTGCCATGATTCACTATGACAATATTTCAAGGCAGAAAGCATCATATACAATGTAACAAGGGTGATTTACATTATTTGAATATTATGTAATTCTTAGCCATGCTTTTAGTAAGTGTGATGCTTATTAAAGCTATATTAGGGCAACAAAGCCCGAATCAATCTAGTTTTCTATGACGTTATAAGTAGTTACTCTTGCGAAGGAATGTGTTGAGGGCACTTAGTTTATACCAAGAGATAATTAACGTTTGTTTTGCACAAGGAATAAGTAATGAATAATCCTTAATAAATGATAACTGACTGTCAGCAAATAACCCATCAGCACATTTTTGCTTACAATTCACATTCATCCCTTCATTTACTGGTTTAGCAAATATGAAATGCCTAGTACTGTTCTTAGGCACTGAGAATATCAAAAATACTTGGCTATTTAAGAAAGAAAAGATACCCTTTTCACTGGCTTTCATTCTAGTGGCAAAACAGATTATAAAGTAATGAAACAAAGACCTAATATAATGTCATATAACCATAAGTCCTCCAGTGAGAAGTAAATTCACACAAGAAGACAATGAATTGCTTTTGGTAAGAGCAGGAAAAATTCTCACATGGCAAAAAGCATAGAAAGGTAGATGTTGGGATGTGATTACCAGTCATTTCACTCTGTTTCTTCTATTTTCTTAGTGAATGAGAAGCATGGTCATGAGAGGAGAAGAAGGAAAGAGATGTGTGAAACTGTTCTGAAGAATAAGAAGGCAAACTGATTGGGAAAATGAAACAATTACAACATCGGATGTGGGGTTACCTTGAACATTTGTGGATATAAATTCGAAGTCAGGCTTTTTGGAATGGCTCTTTGATTTTCTCCAGTTTTAGGATTAAATTTAGCCTCAATAAGAAATGCCAACAACATGAAGAAGGCCAAAAATTACACTTCCAGTAAAGTGAGGGACTGTAGTAGGAATTCAAAGCAAAATGCAGACAACCCACTTGGAGACAGGAATGCCAATGCCAATTTGACTACCTTGTGCTACACAAGACAGCAGTGCTTGCCTCACTGAAGATTCTTTGTGCAATACCTTTGCAGTCAGCCTGCAAACCTAATGACTCTAAATGACCCTAAAAGTATCTACATGTGGTTCACATGTACAAATATTGACCATATTAGCTTCAGACTTCACCATCTACTTACACATTCATACTCACAAAAAATTCAGCCTACTTTCATGCATTAGTTAAAAAAATCTGCTCACCTCAGTAGTAAGTGAAGCTTTGTTGAAAGAATTCAACAAAAATAATTTTTTTATTTCCTTAATTCTATCATGCACATCCCTCACCCCACCTTTTATCAGTTTAGTAACTCTGAAATCCAAATGTATCTGGCAATTCAAATCTGAAGAACTTTGCCATCTGCCAATTGCAGAAATCATTTATGAAAAAGTCATTATTACTCATTTGGGTATTGAAAGTATCCAGTTCTTGGGACCAGCATTACAGTGCAGTGAGTTAGCCCTCCATCTATGACACCTGTATCCCCTATGAGTGTTGGTTCAAATCCCAAATGCTCTACTTTCCATCCAGCTTCCTGCTAATGCTCCTGGGAAAGGAGTGGAAATTGGCCCAAGTACTTGGGCCTCTGCCACCCACTTGGGAGACCTGGATGAAATTCCTGGTTCCTGACTTTGGCCTGGCCCAGCACCAGCTGTTGCCATCGTTTGGGAAATGAGCCAGCAGGTGGAAGATCTCTCTTTCTCTCTCTCTCTCTCTCTCTCTCTCTCTCTCTCTCTCTCTGTGTGTGTGTGTGTGTGTGTGTGTGTCTCACTATAACTCTGACTTTTAATTACATAAATCCTTTTTTGAAAAAAAGAAAGTAGACAATTCTCCAAGAAGGAATTCCAACTTTTTCAAAAGCAGAAGACAGAGTGTGGCCCATTCGCAGACAGCTAACAGTGAAGTATCACTGTCAAATTGAAAGAGAAATTAACAAAATTTAACAAAATCAAAAAAAAAATCAAAAGTCACTGCAAATTGAGGTATTTTTCAATTTATCCATATTTTATAAAAGTTATCTCTAAATGTGATAATGCATGGAATAAGTCAGGACTAGACTATGCAGGATCTAGGAGGGCAAATTAAACAGTCCATTTTTACTTATGCAATGGAAACACACTGAAGGCTGTAGGCAAGGAAGTCATGTGATCCACTTCATGTTCAAGGTCATTTTGACATCTCTATGTAGCACATGTTGACAGGGTCTCAAGTGAGTTCAGAGAGAGGTAAGAGATGTTGCCAGCTATCATTAGGGTGGCATTCATGGAAATGGAGAGAGGTGAGAGGCCAGAGATTTGTAATTTGGAGTTGTAAGCTCTAGAAAACAGTGGTTGACTATATGTGGCAGCTCTGAGATGGGTAGACATTAAGACTGACTCCCAAGGTCAGCATTATTATGGAATAGCAGGTAAAGCTGCCACCTGTGATGCCAGCTTCCCATATGGGCACCAGTTCCTGTTCTGACTGCTTTAAGTGTTTGGGCCTCTGCCACTCACATGGGAGACCTTCCTGGTTCCTGGGCCCTGGCTCCCGGCTTCAGCCTGGCCCAGTGATGGCAATTGTGGCCATCTGGGCCATCTCTCTCTGTCTCTCTCTCTCTGCCCTCTTCAATCCCCCCAACCATGTGTGTGTGTGTGTGTGTGTGTGTGTGTGTCTGTGTCCCTCTCTCTATATATAACTCTTTCAAATAAATAAGTAAATCTTTTCTTTTTTTTGTAGTTTGATTACTTTATATATATATATATACATATATATATATATATATATATATATAAAGCTTTTATTTAAAGAATATAAATTTCCAAAGTACAGCTTATGGATTACAATGGCTCCCTCCCCCCACAACTTTCCTCCCACCCGCTACCCTCCCCTTTCCCGCTCCCTCTCCCCTTCCATTCACATCAAGATTCCTTTTCAATTCTCTTTATACACAGAAGATCAGTTTAGTACATATTACGTAAAGATTTCTACAGTTTGCCCTCACATAGAGACACAAAGTGAAAATACTGTTGGAGTGCTAGTTATAGCATTAATTCACAATGTACAGCACATTAAGGACAGAGATCCTACATGATTTTTTTTAAAGAATTGATTAATTATCTATGCAATTTCCAATACTAGTACTGAAACAGTATTTTTACACTTTGTGTTTCTGTGTGGGTGCAAACTGATGAAATCTTTACATAATATATACTGAATCGATCTTCTGTATATAAAGATAATTGCAAATGATTAAAAAATCTTGGTGTTAAATTGGAAATCTTTTCTTTAATGATTGACTTCCAGGTTTATAGTTTGGGCAACCTGGTAGATACAAAGGCTGTCAATGGATGCCTAGAGAAGAAACTGGTTTGGGTATATGTACTGATGAATTCAGTTCAGGAGATATTACCATGAAACATACTAACATACTTAAAGTATAAAAGGACAGTCAAATATATGAGTCTGGGGATCTGGACAGTAGTCATGGCAACATATACAAATTTGAAAGTTAGGAGCCTCTGTGATTCTATTGTACTGAAAACCAAAAAGTAGGGTAAGCTCACTTAGAGAGAGAGAACCAAGCAGATATTTTCAGGTCAGGAGAGTATCGAAATCACCTGGGAAATTTTTATAGCATACTGATGCATGCTGGGTAATTTAATTATGCAATTAGGCTTGAGAACTACCAATATAGAGAGGAAAAAGAAACGACCCAAGTGCATGGCCATAGGTATGTTGACATATAGAAAAAGGTTAAGAAGAAGCGAGAAGCCCAAAGAAGACTCATAGGGAGCAAAGAGGCAGAAAAAAAACCCAGATAATTGTAATTGTATAAAACCTGAGATAATAATTACCACGCTTCCCACTAAATAAAAAGGATAAAAATAGAAACACGATTACATCAGGAATCCGAAGACCACCAGTGTGCCAGCACCATGGCCCTCTGACACAAAGCCTCACATAGGAAACCAAATTAGGAACACACATTTCAAATTCATTAGCAAACTTTGCTTTCCAGCTTGAGTGTTTAGGTGGGAGGGCTCCCCAGAGAATCACCCAGACCTTAATGTCTGCTGAAATCCAGGCCAAAAGCAGCCACTTGCACCTGGCTTACAAGGGAATGCATTTAACACTTAGTCCATGTGGAGAATGATATCAAAACTGAGGCAGAGGACAGCCAGACCATGGGCTGTGGTGCAAAACAGAAGTTCCTTATTCATACTTGAGGACAAGTGTCTTGAACTTCAGTGCACAGGCAGACCAGGTGGGGATCTCGTTACAATGCAGATTCCTATTCAGGAATGGAGAGAGGACCCAATTCTGCACTTCTAACAAGCTACCAGGGGGATGCCAATGTAGAGTCTACTGGTCTTGATGTTAAAGTCTCTAGAAAACCCACACCTGTACTGATAAGCCCATGGAGGCCACGTCCAGTTCTGGGACAAACACTCAGCTGCCAACCTGTGTGCCCTGAAGTCAGCAGACAGCTGTGCCTATCTCAGGTGAACAGCTGGCTCACCTCTCACACCATCAGTCCTGTTCTCTGAGGCTGTCCTGTTGGCCTCCTGACCCCATCATTTGGTCAACTTTCATTGTCCCCTCTGTTTGGTGCAACAGCCCCAAACACAAATCCACTCTCTGGGTTTACAGTACGTCCATTCTTTCTTCATCAACAAAACCCTTGCGTCGGGGGAAGATGATCCCTGTGAATGGAGCCTGGTCCCATGGTCCCCATAACCCACTGCTGGTTCTGAAAAGGCAGCACAGACACAGTCCTGGTGGGGCTGCAGGCTTGGTGGCACTGGGAGCAAACCTCTCCTGAGTAGCAGCAGCAGCAGAACACACTCTGCAGCAGCTGGGGAGCTGGGATTCTCCTTCCAAGCCTCTGCAGCTAAGCAAGCACTCACAGCTCTGTCGCCTTTGCCATGCAGCTAGGCATTATGACTTATTTTCTCTTAGGGCCAGAGAAAGATGTAGTATAGAACTCCTGCCCAAGGGGCTGCTCTCAATCTAAAAAAGGAAGAACAAAGCCCTAACATATGTGCAGGTGTATTTCAAAAAGTTAAGAAAGTGCAGAAATGAAAGTGAAAGATAAGTTTATTTTGGTGTGAAATTTGTTTAAATCCACGCATCATGTGTTTCGTAATTTATATGTCCCATAGACTTTCTTAAGACTCATCTGTAAGCATCCATGTGGACACATATGCATACATACATCCATTCAAATATTAAATGTCTCCTTTGTGTCTTCCCATATGATAACAAATAGAAGCATTTGGTGTTTGGAAATGCAATAAGGCATACATATACATTCTCCAAGGGGAAAGCTGCTTTTCATGATAAGACATCTACCTCTTCATATATCTGCTCACTGTGTTCACTACATTTGCTATGACTTCTGTAGCTCTTGGGGGTTTGGGCCATGCCCTGCTACAGTGCACTGTGATTCTCCCTTCACTCTGCAACCAGCCTTGGAGCGTGCACTGCACTTCTTTGTCAGCTCCTTCAGCCGCAAAAGGAATGACGCTGCTCGCGGTTAATCGGTCTTCAGTAGACTTTTACTTAGAAGGAATGGGAAAAAGAGTGGGGGACCAGGAGAAGGGGTAGAGATGGCGCGCACATTCCTTAAGGGGGAAAGCTGGTGTGCCCTGCTCCTTCTCCCGCGGTCCGCTTATATACAGAATTCAACCAATCACAATCAATCAATCACAGTCCATGCACAGAGCTCTCCAATCCAGCACTTGATCACGATCAGCTGTGGAGTCACGCAGCAGGCAGGGCATCAGCGCCATCTTCTGCATTACTGCTATAAGCCAAGCCCAGCATGGGAGGGTCCCATGGCAAGCCTATCCATGGGTCCCCACACTTCTTAACCCCCTCCCCAGAGTTCACAGCTCCCGGATGCCCTCTTCCACCTTTGGGGTACTCAGTAGACAAAAGCTACTAACTGATTTAGCAGCCAACCTCATCTTGTCTACTTCTTTTTGCTGAATACTCTAATTTTATACAAAACTTCTGCAAGGCAGAATAACAAGTCCTAAAGATGCCCACATCCTAATCCCTGATCTCTGGAAATGCTATTTTACTTGGCAACAGGGATTTTGCAGGTGTGATTAATTTAAGAATCTCAACTTGGAGAAAACCATTCTAGATTATCCATTAGGGCCATAGTTATCATAGCAATCCACCAGAAGGAAGGTATAAGACAGAAGATTCTAGTGCACTTCTGGCTCTGCAAAATAGAGAAAGAAGCCTTGAATCAAGGAATAAGCGCACCCTTTAGAAGCTAAAGAGGCAAGTAAATGGATTCTTTTCCAAATTTCCAGAAATATCCAGCCTTGTTGACACCTTGATTTTAGCCCCCTGAGACTTCTGACCTGGAAAAATGTAACATAATGCACTTAAGCGGTTCTAAGCACTGGTTGTGGTACTTTGTTACAGTAACAATAATACAACCGCATTTTGTAGATAACTAACCCGGTGTTTTGAAAACGAATCTCCTTTTCCTAAGTCTATAACTCTTTTTTCACATCACAAGAAATGCCACAGATTTAAGAACAAAGAAGAAGAAATGTGCTCACCATCAGCCTCATCTGTGTGTCTCAGGGTGTTCTGTTCACTTATTTACTTTTGCAAGGTGTTTGTTCAGGGGTAAAAACAGAGTTCCTCCAAGGGAGGATGTGAGACAAAGATGTGGTGTTCAGCATAATTAGCCAAGTGTCCTTATGCGGAAAGGCATCTGCAATGTCAAAGCTGCAGCTGGTCAGAAAGAGTACACTGTGTTCCAGAAAGCCGAGGGTATGAAGTCTTCTCCAAAGCCAGGACAATTCCAGTAGAATCCTGGTTTGCTGCGAAGGAATTCAACGAGCCTGTACTGCACCTTCCAGTTGAGCGTCTGGGAGAGAGCAGGCTTCCTTATCACAGCAGGTCAGGGGCCCATATTCTTGAGTATATAAGGCATTGAATGAAATGATAAGAGTATGTGGAATGGAGATCTTGTTTTATCAACTTAAGTCACTAGGTCAAAATGGGGTCCAACTCAAAGACCCATTAGCCCTTGAAATGCAAATATAGCCAAGTATTTGTACAGATGTATGCATATTTTACAGCACAGCAATTCTATAGCAGTCTTCACTCATAAACATGCATAACCCTAAACTACTGTTTAGAGCAAAACAGGTCTGCAACATCACAATCTTCTATTACAGAGGTCTCTACACAGCCAGCATTCTGCATAGAAAACTGGGAACTTGGGGCCAGTGCTGTGGCATAGCAGGTAATGCCACCACCTGCGAAGCTGGAATTCTATATGGGCACCAGTTCATGTCCCAGCTGCTCCACTTCTGATCCAGCTCCCTGCTAACACACTTGGCAAAGCAGCAGAAAATGGCTCGAGTTCTTACGCCTCTGCACCCACATGGGAGACCTGGAAAAAGCTTGGGCTACTGGCTTTGGCCTGGCCCAGCCCTGGTCATCGCAGCCATTTGGGGAGTGAACAAGTGGACGGAAGGTCTCTCTAAATAAATAAATATTTTAAAAATAGAATAGGAAACTGGGAACTCTTCTAGTCTGTCTGGGTCATGACTAAGCTGATGCCTTTAACTTATTAATCTCATAGCAGGCTCATTAGCTCTCACACACCAGGCTGGGAAATTTCCAGAGGAGCTCCAGGGTGGGCTATCACTGTAGGTAGGGGCAGGAGGGACAGGCTATGATTCTGTTCTGGCTACATCAAAGTTAACAAAAATGTGAAGGCTAAGTCTCTACTTAAAATTCTTGGGGAAGACAATTCTAGCAGAGGATATGCCTACCACAGGAGAGAGTGTACATCATTTCAGTGACTTGGCTATATTCACACTGGAAACCAAACGAATGGACTGTGATTAACTGAGACTAGGAGATTTTTTTACTTTTAAATCAAGAAGCTGTTGATTACATGATAGGTCTCATCTCTTCTACCTGCTTTTACTGAATTTCTAAGACAAGATTGAAAATTACATATAAATGTCTTCTGGTTCAAAAGTCAAATTAAAAAGTAATTCAAGGACACAAAACTACTTACACTAAAGATAACAACTTAATAATCCACCTTATAATCTAATCAGTACAGTATCTCTTAAGAAAGGTATTGGAAGACTATGGCCCACACACCAAACAGGGCCTAACTATTTGTGTTTTGTGCATCCCACAACTAAAAATGTTTTTTATATCTTTAAATGGCTGGAGAAAAATCAGAATAAGAATATTTCATGACATCTGACAAACATATCATTAATTAATTCACATATTGTGTCTGGCTGCTTCTGTGATAAACAACAGAATTCAGAAATTGCATTAGCAACCATGAGACCCTCAAAACCAGAAAAACTTACTCAGTGGCTCATTTTTGAAAAGGAATTACACCTTGGGTTAGGAGCTTGGGCTGTAGAACCAGGCCTTCCAGATCCCACCTGGCCCTACTATTTATATATTGTGTGATCTTGAGGAAGTTACTTAAGCTCTCTGTGCCTGATTCTGCACCAATATCTACCGTACAAGGTGGCAGTGAGGACTCAGAAAGAAGCTGTAAAGCACATAAATAGCCATCATTGGTGTTACTGTTGCTGCTGTTGCATCTACAATTACACTAACCCACTTACACCAGGGAGCGCGCTCTACCTGCTTCAACTTTTCTGGAAATCAGAGGTGACATGAATTTTTAGTTTACCTATTCCAAAAGTTCTATTAATTGGTTATAATACTTTCTGAAAACAATGCCAGCCGGCGCTGCGGCTCAATAGGCTAATCCTCCACTTTGCAGTGCCAGCACACCAGGTTCTAGTCCCGGTCAGGGCGCTGGATTCTGTCCCGGTTGCCCCTCTTCCAGGCCAGCCCTCTGCTGTGGCCCAGGAGTGCAGTGGAGGATGGCCCAGGTGCTTGGGCCCTGCAACCTATGGGAGATCAGGAGAAGCACCTGGCTCCTGGCCACAGCGCCGGCCGCAGCGGCCATTGGAGGGTGAACCAACGGCAAAGGAAGACCTTTCCCTCTGTCTCTCTCTCTCACTGTCCACTCTGCCTGTCAAAAAAAAAAAAAAAAAAGAAAAAGAAAAAGAAAACAATGCCAATCTATTTCCCAAATGAAGACAGTCATCAGTCATTCTGACACTGTTGTGTCATTAATTAGAAGTTTAGCTCAAAGGATGGTTATTTTTTCTGTTAGTATATTGTATTATCCTCATATTTGAAAGTCATTTCCAAAAATCACTCTAACTAAAAAGTGGGACGACCTACTCCTGAATCTGCTCTCTTCTTGACAGATAATTAAACCAGGACTCACCAGTGTCAAGCGACATTCCCATAGCACAGGCAATGCTTAATTAAAGTGGGCATTTGCTGACTTGTACTAGACTTCTGCTTAGCACTGATCAACCTGCAGGTGTTTTTTCAAACAAAAATTTTTGAACTTACTGGTCTAACCTAAAATCCAAAATGGTTTCTAGTCATATAAGCAGACAACTTACCACGATGATTTCTCATGGTCATGATGCTCTTACTTCATTTGGAAATGCCACAAATACATCCAGTTAATGCATTAAATATGAAAAGACTTGCTGAAAAGACTCAATTTATTAATGATTCAGTAGAACTTCCTAAAGTATCTATTTGGAATTCATTTATAATTCATTTTACAGCTTAGCTGAAGTTCCCACAGGGCAAATATTTATCAAGTATTACTCTGATTTAAGTCCTCCCTTTACATTTACTTGTAGAAGAATACTTTCTCCCCTCAAAGAAAGACCAAACTTTCTAAAAGCATCCATTTGTCTATTGCAATTTAATGTGCATTTCCTGATAAGGTGACAATAATGGGCTTTCAGATGTGACAGAGTTCACTGTGCAACCAAACAAAGGAATAATTATTAAACCTAATAGCTCAATACAATTGAACAAGATACACTGAATGTATCATTAATATTTATTGAGAGTAACCATGGTAATTAATAAGCCTAGTATCAATACAAAGGGAAAATAGCATCTTCAAATCCTGCCATAGCAAGTAAAACCTCAAGATTCACCTACCCATGAAGCATGCATGATCAAACTAATATTTCCAGAATGAAAAGTAGAATATCAGTAGGGTTTTAGGACTAAATTAAGATGTGTCTGCCCTGTGAAGTGGTGACTTAAAAATGTGAAATAAATTTTTTCCACATATCATTTAGTTCATCAGAATCTGTCACTCTTGATGGACATTAATGTCCTAAGGCTTGCTGACTGCTGGAGCTGTTTACAGCCTATTCCTAACAAATTCTGCCATGGACCCTCCACTGTCCACCTCAATCTGTCTAGTCCTGCGGTTGGGTAGACAGTTATCTTTTCCCATAAGGCTGAGAGGGAAAGACTATATCTGTTTCCTGGCCATTTTCCAAATAGAGAAGAATCAAAAGTAGCAGCATAGGGAGCAGGCATTAGCTTATAATTTACTCTGGTTAAGATGACTCTATCCCAATTTAGGATGCCTGGGTTCAGTTTCTGGCTCCAGCTCCTACCTCAACTTGCTGCTGATGTAAAAAAAGGTAGTGGAGATGGCTCAAGTTGTTGTGCCCCTGCAAGCTACATGACAGACCCATCCTACTGACTAGGATAAGTGGATTCATGAGTCAAAGAGAGTAGAGTATCTATAGTTAGGCTGCCCCTGGCTCATCCTGTATCTTGAAATTCATGATCTCCAATTAGCTTATCACAGTAACTGCTCACATGTACAGAACATTGGCTTTGGGTGGAGAAACCCTAACTCCTTGAAACATTGGTCAAATTCCTTAGCTCTCTGTGCCAGCTGCACAGCAGGAAGAACACTTACCTAAAACAGGTGATGTGAAGAGAAAGAGCTGACATACATCACATTTAGCTAAGTGCCCAGAGCATAGTACATGGTAACAGGAAGCTCCTACTTTACTATTACTACTTCTGTTACTTCTGATTCTTGTACCTCTACCTGCACCACGCTTACTGCTTCTGCTACTGAAACCATGCAACAACTTATTTTGGCCATGATATTACTAATGGGAATATGAAAACAATGATAACTCAGGATTTTTGGATCTAAAGAACATAAGACCTAGTAGGATAGCTAAAACAAGACAAAACAAAAGAAAACAGAATACCAGATAGTAACAAGTGTTGGTAAAGATGTAAAGAAACAGGAATGCTCATGTACTTCTAATGGGGACTTAAAATGATGCAGCTATGTGGGAAAACATTTTGGTAGTTCCTTAAAATTTTGAACATAGTTATCACAGGACTTAGAGAGTTCACTTTCAGATATAAACCCAAGAGAAATGAAAATACATGCCACACAAGAAGGTGCTTGAATGTTCATAGCACCATTATTTAAAACAGCCCCAAAATGGAGACAACCAATGCCTATCAACTGATACGGG
The DNA here is from genome assembly GCA_949820135.1 of Sylvilagus floridanus. Lineage (NCBI taxonomy): Eukaryota > Metazoa > Chordata > Mammalia > Lagomorpha > Leporidae > Sylvilagus > Sylvilagus floridanus. Next base: position 64,928,030 of record OX463226.1, on the reverse strand, counting down.
GACAGACCAAATGTGGTATGTCTATACAATGAACACTATTTGGCAATGAAATGGAATGAAGTACTGACACCTGCTATCACATGGACAGACCTTGAAAACTTTATGTCAAATAAAAGAAGGCAGTCATGTATTAGTTTATGGGAATGCCCAGAACAGGCAAATTGAGGGAAAGTACAAAGAGGAATAACTGTTAACTGGGCATGGTTTCATTTTTGGAGTGATAGAAATACAAAAATGTTCTAAACTTCATGGTGATAAATATAAATTTTTGTGAAGATAATCAAGAGCATTGAATTTTATGGTATATGAATTATATCTCCAAAGAGCAGTTATAAAAATAGAACTCATAAATCACATAAGGGAAGCTACATACATGTAGAGTGATAAAAAGGAATGAAGTAAGGGAATGCTAGCTCCACATGCAAGCCTGTAGAAAAGAAAGACAAAAAATACAGTGGTGGCTGAGGTCTCTACTCCTAATGTGACACGTCTATTCTTCACTCAGAAGAGGGTAAATTAGGATAAAAATGAGAACATAAGAGTAGAAGGAGTAGGGAGATTATCAGTGCTCAAGTTGGAAAACTCTGTTTGAAAGCCAGAGTATGAAATTCTGTTGCCTGATAAACCAACTTGTGACCTTGGATCAATAGCTTAATCTCTCTGGGCTTCAGTTCCCTCATCTGTAAAATGGGAATAATAACAGCACCTATCTCACATGGTTGAGGTGAGGACACATCAACGCATGTAAAGCCGCCAGAGCCATCATCACTGCTGCCACTGTTATTACTGTAGTTCCTGATAGAACAAGCTAACCTCACTCACAGACCGAAGCATGCAGCTCAATCCCTTTTGCCTGGGTTCACATTCCCAAGGGAGACTCCAGTCAAAGTCTCTGTTTTTTTTTAATTTTATTTATTTATTTTCATTTTATTTGAGAGTCCGAGTGAGACAGGGACAGAGACAGACACAAGAAAGCTCCTGTCATGTTGTCTCACTCCGCAGAATGCCTGCAACAGCCAGAGTTGGACCAGGCTGAAGCCAGGAACCAAAACTAAGTCTGAGTCTCCCAAGTGAGTTGCAGGGAGTCAAGTACTTCAGCCATCATCTGTTGCCTCCCAGGAAGCACATTAGCAGGAAGCTGGACAGAGCTGAGCAGCCAGGACCCAAATCAGGCACTCTGTCCCACATGATATGGGATAATCCCAAGTGGTGCTTGGATGTTTTGTCCAAGATGCCAAACGTCTAAGCTCCAAGCCTTTTACACCAAACTGTGTGAACTTTTCCTTTGCCCAACTACAGATGCTAAATACTTTCATGAGGCTCCTTCATTAACCCAGAAAATAAACACCCTGGGAGAGCTGCACAAGGCATTTGCACTGTTAACAGTGGCAGCCACTACTGAGGTGCCTATAAAGTTGTAGAAATCTTACATGCACTGTACTTTACTGAATTTTTACAAAATAGCCTAGAAGGCAGTTGTATTAATCACATCACATTATAGATAAGAAAACATCAAATAAGTTGAGTAACTTCACCAAGTCAATAATACAGTTATATAAGAGTCAATTGGAATTCAAACCCGGAACAGTCCATTCCTGAGGCTCTTTCTGCTATATTATGGTGAATTAAATTTCTAGTGGAAGAGTAATCAGGACATGAACTAAAAATCAGGGAGGGGTGCTTTTTGACCAAAACTGATTATGATTCCAAGAATGTTTAGCATCATTTACTCCTTCACTCACTCCTCAATAAGTCACACAAATATTAAGCATCTATTATGTACCAGGGAGTAAAAAATAATCTTGGAAGGATACTAACTATAAAGGAGAAAATTACAGAATGGGATGATCAACAAATTAACTGAAAAATAAAGCAATATGCCAGGCAAAGAAGAGATCTCCTTTAATGAGAATTCAGAGATAAAAATCTGACACTCACTTTCAATGTCTTTTCCACCTTAGAAAAACTGATAAGTAAAATCTTAAGACAATATTTTTTACTATTATTTGTTTATATTTGAGAAACAAAAGAGATAGACAAACAGGTGGCTAAAGACAGAGAGAACTTGCATTCACTGGTTCACTACCCCAAATGCCTAAAATGGCCAGGACCAAAACCAGGAGCTGGGACCACAACCTGGGTCTGTCATGTAGCTTGCAGGGGCACAACAACTTGAGCCATCTCCACTACCTTTTTTTACATCAGCAGCAAGTTGAGGTAGGAGCTGGAGCCAGAAACTGAACCCAGGCATCCTAAATTGGGATAGAGTCATCTTAACCAGAGTAAATTATAAGCTAATGCCTGCTCCCTATGCTGCTACTTTTGATTCTTCTCTATTTGGAAAATGGCCAGGAAACAGATATAGTCTTTCCCTCTCAGCCTTATGGGAAAAGATAACTGTCTACCCAACCGCAGGACTAGACAGATTGAGGTGGACAGTGGAGGGTCCATGGCAGAATTTGTTAGGAATAGGCTGTAAACAGCTTCAGCAGTCAGCAAGCCTTAGGACATTAATGTCCATCAAGAGTGACAGATTCTGATGAACTAAATGATATGTGGAAAAAATTTATTTCACATTTTTAAGTCACCACTTCACAGGGCAGACACATCTTAATTTAGTCCTAAAATCCTAACAGGATTTCCATTATGCCACAGAGATAACAATTATGAGTATAATCCTCTCAGAGTCCCCAGATACTTTTCAACTCATTTTCCTCCAAAAAAGGACAGAGAAACTATCATAAAAGAAAAAGAATAAGGAGATGGTGAAAAAATTTTTTTGGAAAAATCTATTAAATGCTCAGAGATTTAAAGAGACAAATGCTGAGATGGTAAATAAGAAGCATGAGTTCACTTTAATAGTAAAAGATTTTCCTAGCATATTTTTAGGTAACAGGTTAGTCCAGCATGCCCCATAATAAGCCAGCAGCAAACAATCAATGGCTATTACACCTTCTTTCTCATGAATAAAAAGGATAGTTTTTCAATTAAATTATAGGTATTATTTGATATGCTATTAAGATCAAGCTTTTCCTAGAATCAACAATTTTAAAATAAAAGTTAATGATGAAATATGACTCAATTTACAAATCAGTTACCAGAATTCATTACCATAAAAAGCTCCATAAAAGTAAACAAAAAACAAAGAATTTAACAGTATGTATAAAATTTAGTGTAAAATAAAACAGTAATAATAAGGCATTAAAGAAGAAAATGCCTTTATTATATTATCCCTGAATGGAATTTAACAGAGCCACTATTTATATCTGTTAGAATGAATGACATTGTCAATATTTGCTATTTAATCGATGGCCACGCTGGACATTCATCTCTAAACTTTACCAAAATTTAGGTCTGATTATTCTCTATAAAATAAATCAGATATTACTTTCAAATTATAGATATATCAAATAACATTTCCTTTAAATTATATCAAACTGTATATCAGACTTAAATATATCTTTTAACATAGTGTCTTTTAAAACTAGTTGACTTCAATCATTGTGTTTTGATAATAATCTGAGTTCGTGTGGAAAATCATTTTTTCAACTGTCCCATTCTGTAGAAGATTGACTGAATTCCAATGTGCTTTCAGTTCTCTAAATAAAAAGATAAAAAGCTTTCATTTCAGGAAAATTTCATTTTGAAGGTGTGTTTAGAACATCATTAACAAGGACACTCTACAAATCAGTTAATCAAATCTTTAATTCAAAATCTAACCTTGTGTTTTGGCTATAGTGAATAAAGTGTTTTTATTTATTTTTTTTTTTTACAAAGAAATGCTTAATTGTTCTTGATAGGGTATTAAATGACAATTTCAAGAAAAACTTGATAATGCCAACAAAATTGAAACTTTTAAAAGGAGAGTTGATGGAAAAAGTCTAAGCAGCAAATCAGACAGAACGTGTCAGACTCCCTCTCAAAGTCGGTCGTATCTAATCTACAGATTTCCCATTGCACATCCAGATACACCTGAGCTGGGAATCTCTCCTCGAAGGTAGTTACTAGAAAGGAAGACCCAGCCAGGGCCTTCTCCGACTGTACACATAAATCAGCACTTCGAAATGCCTGTGCGTCAGTTACACTGCCTCCCACTTTAGCCATCCTATTATCCCTAGTCCCATCTTGGTCGAGGTTAGTCTTTCAAGGTCAGATACAAAATGGCTTTCCTTCTTAGAAAACCACTGTGTAGATGAATGAAAAATTGGAAGGTAAAGAGAACAGGAGAGATGGGGAAACAAAAGAAGTGTGGGAAAAAATACCAACATATAACATAGTAATTTAAAGTGTATACCTTTACTCTTTGGTCATCAACATCTGTAATTGAAGCAACACGAATCAACCTGGGGTTTCGTTTATCCACAACTTCAAGTTTCATATTTGGCAGAAAACCATGAGGCAATCTCTGTAATATTACAACAAATAATGTAAAATCCACAACTCAGATATGCAAGTATTTTTTTTCTCAAAGATTAGCCTTAAACACATGAGGTCTTTTAAAAGATTTATTTGTTTGAAAGGCTGAGTCACAGAGAGAGAGGGAAAGAGATCTTCCATCTGCTGGTTCACTCCCCAAATGGACCCAACATCAGGGGGCTGGGCCAGGCCAAGAAATGGAGCCTGCAACTCATCCAGGTCTTCCAAGTGGGTGGCAGGGATTCAAGTGCTTGGACCATCTTCATTGCTTTTCTCAGATGCATTAGTAAGGAACTGGATAGGAAGTGGAACAGCCAAGAATTGAATGGGATCTGGCATCTCAGGCAGCACCTTAACCCACTGTGCCACAATACCAGCCGGCATGTGGTCTAATACCACTGGAATTTAGTTTTAAGAGAATACATTTGGCCAGCGCTGAGGCTCACTAGGCTAATCCTCCACCTTGCGGCGCCGGCACACCACGTTCTAGTCCCGGTCGGGGCGCTGGATTCTGTCCCAGTTGCCCCTCTTCCAGGCCAGCTCTCTGCTGTGGCCCAGGAGTGCAGTGGAGGATGGCCCAAGTGCTTGGGCCCTGCACCCCATGGGAGACCAGGAGAAGCACCTGGCTCCTGGCTTCAGATCAGCGCAGTGCGCCAGCTGCAGCACACCGGCCGCGGCGGCCATTGGAGGGTGAACCAACGGCAAAGGAAGACCTTTCTCTCTGTCTCTCCACTGTCCACTCTGTCAAAAAAAAAAAAAAAAGGGAGAGAGAGAACACATGTATCATACCCAGTTTTCAAAAAATCGTGAGAGGAGAGAGGCTTTTTTTTCATTTTAAAGACACATGAAAATATAACTTTTGATTAAGTCATAGATTAATTAATGGTTACCAAAATTTAAAAAAAAATTTATTACAGTTCATATATTAACTTAGATTTTTTTCTTTTATTCTGAAATCAATTTCAAAAATCAAGGAATTGTTGACTATTCTAATGACCTAGTTTGGGAATGTATGATTTCGAAGGTGGAATTATTTGATAAATACTTTGAAAGGGCAGACATAATCCTTTATAAACTAAATTTAAGGGGCCAGTGCTGTGGCATAACAGGTAAAGTCACCACTTGCAGTGCCAGCATCCCATATGGGCACCGGCTCGAGTCCTGGCTGCTCTACTCCCCATCCAGCTCTCTGCTATGGCCTGGGAAAGCAGTAGAAGATGGCCCAAGTCCTTGGGCCCCTGCACCCACGTGGGAGACGGGAAGAAATTCCTGACTCCTGGCTTCGGATTGGTGCAGCTCCACCACTGCGGCCAATTGGGGAGTGAACCAACCTCTTTCTCTGTCTGCTCTGCCTCTCTCTGTGTAACTCTGAGTTTCAAATAAATAAATACATCTTAAAAACAAAAGCTAAATTTAAAATATGCTTAGAGAAAAGCTTCATAATTTCAACTTTGTTAAATTGCTTTAAAATCATACCACAAACTCCAACATTGTTTAGACAAGGCCATAATAAAAGTGGAAGTTCTCTCCTCTCTTCAGAGAAAGGTACCTTCTTCTTTGATTGTCCATTCTTTCTGCTGGGATCTCACTAAGAGAGATCTTTCATTAGGTCATTTTTTTTCCCACAGTGTCTTGGCTTTCCATGCCTAAGAAACTCTCATGGGCCAGATCTCAATGTCTTAAGGGCTGATTTTGAGGCCAGAGTACTGTTCTATGAGTGAATATATATATATATATATACACTGTGTATACCGCTTCTCATTTTGGATCATTCTCTCCTTTTTAATTCTATTATATGTTATTAGCAGACACTGGTCTGGTTTATATGATCCCTTTGACACTTAATCCTACCTTCATGATCAATTATAAACTTAAACTGATCACTTTAACTAGTAAGATGGAATAGTAAGATGGAATTGGTACATGCCAACTTAATGGGATTTGGAATCCAACGGCACATTTCTAGCTCTACCATTAGGGGTAAGTCCGAGTGAGCGTGTGCCGAACTGTACATCTCTTCCCTCTCTTAATGAAGAATGGGATAGGAGAGTAGGAAACGGGATGATTTGTGGGTGGGAGGGTGGTTATGGGGGGGAAAACTGCTATAATCCAAAAGTCGTACTTTCAAAATTTATATTTATTAAATAAAAGTTTAAAAACATCACACCACAATGTAATTTAAAACCATAACCTTTGTTTTTCTACTTCTTTTGTAACATTAGAGGGTTAAACTGCACTAAGATTTCTTTCAAATCTTAAAATGCTGGGAACCAAGAGTTTTTAATGACAATCACAATAGGCTAATCCTCCACCTTGCGGTGCCTGCACACCACGTTCTAGTCCTGGTCGGGGCACCGGATTCTGTCCCGGTTGCCCCTCTTCCAGGCCAGCTCTCTGCTGTGGCCCAGGAGTGCAGTGGAGGATGGCCCAAGTGCTTGGGCCCTGCACCCCATGGGAGACCAGGAGAAGCACCTGGCTCCTGGCTTCCGATCAGCGCGTTTTGCCAGCCGCAGCGTGCCAGCCACAGCGGCCACTGGAGGGTGAACCAACGGCAAAGGAAGACCTTTCTCTCTGTCTCTCTCTCTCACTGTCCATTCTGCCTGTTAGAGAGAGAGAGAGAGAGAGAGAGAGAGAGAGAGAGAGAGAGAGAATGGAGTGTGAAAAAAGACAGAGGGAATGATCAAATCATTCACACTAAGGAAATTCAACTATCAAAATCAAAGGACAGCTGTGAGTTTTCTTAAGTTGGAGCAGGAAAGGGGAGGGTAGAGGGTGGGAGGGAAATTATGGGGGGGAGCCATTGTAATTCATAAGCTGTACTTTGGAAATTTATATTCTTTAAATAAAGGCTTTATAAGATAAATAAATAAATAAATAAATAAATAAAAAGAAAGCTAATACATACAAAAGTCTTCAGCTCATCTTACTGGAAAGGACTAAAAATCTAGCAATGATATCAGAAAATAAAACCCTAATAATATCTGAGAATAATCAGTATCTGATAGGTTTTTCTTCAAATTTTTGTGGATGCATATGTTCTTCTAAATACAATATTACACCTACTAAATGGATTATATGACTTTGTTCTCTCCCCAAGGTCATTGTCCTGAACGACAAGGGTGATTTCTGAGCACTGAACATGTCTAAGATATTACAATTGAATAGATCCCCAATAATCTCATAACAGAGAATGGAAGACACTTTTTAAAATAAATCTTTTCATGATTATATTTTTATACTTTCCTGCTGGGAAAAGTAAAAGTTTTGAAAGGAAGCAAGAGAGAAGAAAAGTCTACCAAAGGCAGGATATTGTACTCAATGAATTTCTGTAGATCTTAGAATACTTTGTAGTACTCCATCACTTCTTGCCTTCTTAATTTTATTATACCTATTTCCCCAAATCCTTTTGATCCCTAGTGAACTCTCAGAAAGTGAAATCCTGTGTAGAAGCCTGCGGACTGGCAAATGATTAGATGTAAAAGGAAAGAGTTTTGAAAACCACCACTTTAGAACCACAATATCTGTACTTGGACTATTCATGCACTACCACTCACAAGTAAACACTTAGTTCAGCAGCCTTGTACAAAAGTACAAATTTGAACTTTAAAAATTAGTATTCTGGGTCAGGTATTTGACCTAGTAGTTAAGATGCCTTTGTTCCACATCAGAGCACCGGGGCTGAGTCCAGGCAGGGGCTTCTGACTGTAGTATCGTGCCAGGGAAACTTGCAAAGGCAGTTGTGATGGCCCAAGTAGTTGGCTTCCTTCCATCCTTGTGGGAGACCTGAATTGAGTTCCCAGCCCCTGGCTTCAGTTCCCTGTCAATTCTGGAGCCCCTGCAGGCATTTGGGGAGTGAACCAGAGAATAGGTATTTCTCTCTCTCTCTCCTTCCCTCCATACCCCTCAAATAAATGAGTGAATTTTTTTTTCTAATTAGTATTCTGACAATTGGTAAAAGAAATGTTTCTGGAGTGGCTGTTTGGTTTAAGGGTTAAGATACCGCTTGGGACATCCATATCCCAACTGGGCTGTAAACCAGGGCATGGAAGATCTCTGCCTTTTAAATAAACTGAAAAAAAAAAATAAAAGATGTTTCCCGAAAAATGGGTGAAACAATACACACAAAGACTACATACATTTTGCCTATTTTGTTATGGCATCAAGGACACTCAGTCTGAGAAAGTGATGCTTTGAAAGCTTGGAGTTTTCAGTGAACAGGCTAATAGAATGAGAATGGAAGGAGACTCAATAATCAGCCCTCAATGAGGGGCTTTCAGCACTGCCTCTGGTGTGCCCTGAGAGTGTTTTTTCAAGAAAAGAAAGAATATCTACATTTGTATATAGGAACAATAGCAAATGAATCACCTACTTTGTAGTGTTCACTAAAAGCAAAGCAAGTTGGTTATGAAAATACCATGTGAATTCAAAAAGAAAAAGGAGAATTTAAAATTGCTACATGCAGGTATAACACAAGCCAGACATTGTTTAAAGGTAAGGGCATATACCTACACAGAACCTACCATTTTAAAAACTTTGGCAGGAACTGCATGAGTTTGAGTAGCTTCCAGATATTCGGTCCAGGAAAAATTTTCTGGATTAGGATAACCTGAAAAAAAAAAAAAAAAAACATACTATCAAGATGTCACTCATGGATTCCCAAATGCTACAAAATATTTGATAACAGTAACACTTGTTAACTGCACACTCACTAACTAACAGACCCTATGCTAAGAACTTCACATCTCACTTAAGCCTTATGATAACCTACAAACTAAAGCATTCCTACATACCAGCACTCATTCACTGGTTCATTCACTCAGCCAACAAGGTCAAGCAGGTTGACCAAGGACGAACGGCAATACCAGTACTTGGCAAAGCCAGGTGACACCTGACTTTCCAGCTTCATTAGAAAGCTTCTTAGAAGTCTGAAAAAAAAAAATGACTATTTGACCTCAAACTCTGAATAGAAAAAGATACTGACATTATTTCCTATTTGTTCAATAATTCTATGTCTCCTAGGGTTTCATTTGCTGTATTATATTTTTAATTACAATTTACCCAAATTGCCATTTATCACTATAACTTAAAAATAAGTATTGAGTGTAACATGGTAAAACATATTCTATTTTTCTAAATGTCCTTTTAGCTGGGTTTCTTGTTTCTCTTATGCTTGTATTCTTTTAGTACTAATCGCGTCTGCTAAAGGTCTGTCTATATTCTGTTGTTTTCTTTATCCTTTCAAGGAATGATACTTAGATTTACTCATCAGTTCTCATCAGTTCTATTGTTTTATTTTCTAACTGTTTTGTTTGCTGCTTTTATTCTCATTACTTTCTTCTTCCTGCTTCTTTCAGGCTTATGTGGTATAACTTGTTTTGGCACTCTGAATTGTAAACATTATTTCCATTTTTTTAAACTAATAGAAACATTCAAGACCATGAACCTCACTGATGCCATTGAGTAGAGCTTTAGACAGCTGGATAAACTTTTATAAAATGTGTATTAATCTCACTTTTACTTTACAAAAACAAATTATATTAGAATCTGTAATTGTTGTCTTAACTGAGTTGTTGGTGAGACATTGACTTGAGAAATATCCCAAGTGGTTAATTTTGGTGGTTATTTGAAATATTAATATAGAATCTTCCATTCTGTAGTTTCAGAATGTCATGTGGTATATACAACTCCTTTTTTGATATTTGCATATTGCTTTTTGAAATAACATAAGAGAAATTGCAAAAAGATTAATGTGTTTGTCTTTTAAGATTTAGTACTAATATATATTAATATAATTTAGCTATAATTATTTTTAAAAATCTGGCTTTTTTTTAAAGCAGTGAGCCTGAAGCAGTATTCTAGTCTCAAAACTAAGAATGCTTGTATATAGTTATCCAGTACTTCTGATGTTTCCTTCTTAACTACCTTTTACATGTAGAGCTCTTTGTTTAGAGGAGCACTGAACCTGTGATAAAGTAAACTGAAAGTGTGTTATCATAACAAATTAAAAAGAAAGAAAGGAAGGAGGAGGGAGGAAAGTATTGTATTCTTGAATGGTATCTATGAAATTCATGAAATCTGTTCTCTACATGCTAATAAATAAAGAAATAATAAAAATAAATAAATAAAATAAAATAAATAAAATAAATTTAAGTGAAAGTACACAAGTCAAGCAGCCAGCCCAAAACTTCCTCACAAAACCAGCAGGGTTGTGTAGCCAGGCCAGCTGACTACCAGAGCACCCTCAGGGCACAGGCCCTCCCCAACATCTTGACCTCTCTCACTGAATCACTTCCTTCCAGAGAAATCTCCACCTGGCTTCTCCTGTTTTACTTTCTGTATACAGAGCCACAGATCTGGTGTTCATTTGTGATAGGTGGCCAGGCTCAGGATTCTGACCCTGAGAGTCAGACAGACTGCAGCACGCAGAACACCCACCCTCACTGCTGTATAGCATTCCATTCTGTGTTTCCTAAGTTATTCCTCCATTCGACTGACAATGTTCACTTGAGTAGTTTCCATTTGTACTGCTATGAATATTCTAGAATATTCTTAGTGACTTCTGGATCAAGAGGCACTTTGCTTCATATTTTGATGTTACCCTATTCAGCATATTGTAAAGTTCACTGTGAATTGCACTTTTAATGCAATACAGAGAAAACTTCCCTTTTGGATACATTTATTGCATTTAGCTTCAAATTCCTTTCTTTAATAATTACCACTCTGTTATTTTCTGTGCTCATTTCAGAAAAGGTTGAGCATAATTTTATGCTTATATTATTTTGTTTCAGGTGTATTTACTTTAAATATCTCTTAAATGTATTTAAATCATTTATATTCTCTATCATAATTAATTGGTTCATTTAACTTCTGTAAACATACTTTAAGTTAGATTAAAAAAACTTTCTTGAGGTGTCTTGCTTTCTGTCATTTTCAAAATGAGATGTGCTAGATATCATATGTTTCAATAATTATTTATGTAGTTGTACCTCCTTCCTCCTTTTTAAAATTTGTTTATTTATTTGAAAGTCACAGGGAGAGACTGAGAGGCAAGGTCTTCCATCTGCTAGTTTACTTCCCAGATGGGAGTTTCTCAGACTAAAGCCAGGAGCCAGGAGCTTCATCTGGATCTTTCACATGGGTAGTAGGGGCTCAAGCACTGGGACAATCCTCTCCTGCTTTTCCTAGTCCAACAGGAGGGAACTGGATAGAAAGCAGCGGCCAGGACATAAAACAGCACCCATAGGGGCTGCCAGCCCTGCAGGTGGCGGTTTTACCCACCACGCCACAGTGCCAGTCCCATTTGCACTTACTTTCAGAGGTCACAGTATAAGAAACCATTCTTTGTCCATGAGATCTCTACCTTTCTGCAGTTTTTCACGGGGTCTACACCTTGCCCCTTCAGCTCCAGGATTTCTCCTCACCCCAGGTGCTGACCAGAGGGCTGACAGGAACCAGAGTGTAAAGAGTAAAAGAATGGATGTGAGGTGAGAGAGGTAGCAATCAGTCCTGGCCCACCTTGTAAAGAAACCTGGCATGCTTCCATTGGAGGTCCAATCCCTTTCCCCCTCTTTGTGATAAACAAGCAAAAAGATAAGGCTGCGATGTTTTAAGTGGTTCTTAAGTAACAATTGCCTCTGTGTCACTATCTAGAAACAATCTGTATGGCAAAACACAAAACACATTGCCTTTTTATCCCCTGTTCAAAGAACCCAAGAAAGAAATACCTCATGAACACCTATGCCCACTGTCTGCCTCTACCACAGTCTCTAGTCCTTGGAGGCTTAGCAGAGCCACAAACAAGGCTGGAGAAGAAGAGGTGGGATCTGACTCCTTCACACAGCTGTGTGGCAGTACCACTGCAGAGGCTTTTGAAAAGTTTAAATTCTTACTTGAAACAAAAAGGAAACACATCCAAAGGAACAAAAGTAGCTTTTGACCTCTTCATTCCACTCAAAGAAAATCAACTTCTGGCTTTCCCTGAGTGGTAGTAAGTACTGTGATAATACTTTATGTCCATCAGGTATTCATTCCTCACATATACCTTGTTTTACAGTGAGTCTCAGAGAGCATGAGCAACCTACAGTGTCATATAGTTAGCAAGTAAAAGAAATGAGATTTAAACAATTGTGTCTGTCCCAAAACATCCTTGATCCAGTATCCAGGTTCCTCCATAGTCCTAGGCCGCAAGACTGAGGGCTTGAGCTCCCTCTGGAGGCCAAGAAGTAAAAGTGAGGGGGTAGGAGGGTAGGCAGCTGCATTGGAGACTGGGCTAAGAACTTGGGTAAGTTCTCTCATGGTGCCATTTCTTTCCACACTATTTAGAGCTAAAAAAAAAAAAAAAAAGAAAGAAAGAAAGAAAAAAAAAGAAAAAAAAACCTCTGTAGGAAAGAAAAATTAGGTCCGAGCTGTAGCTTTGGACAGCAAGGAAAAGTGTTCCAGAATTTTAGATGAGGAAGTATGACGTCAGGGCCTCCATCCCACAGCCCTGGATCTCCCCCGTGCTGCCAGCAACTCTTCAGGTGAAGAGGGACAGCCAAGTGACAAATGTCTTGAATTAATGCTGCAGTGGGATTCAAAGCCATCACATGGTAGCCAAAGGAGTGGAATGGCCTGGCCCTTGGGGAGGAGAAGTTCTTAGGAACAGCTGAGAACTTTCAGAGGAAGCAGGAGGGCTGCGTGGGTCATGCAGGAACCAGGGAAGTGGTGATCTCAAGAGTAGAACCAGAGAAGCTCTGTGTTGAGAAGCTGTGGTCTACACAGGTTATTTGCAGAGCTTGGAGTGAACAGGGGTCAGGGTCAAGCAAAAGTCACTCTGGAGGATACCAATGTGGATGAGAATGAAAAAGGGATTCCCAAAGGGTCAAATAAAAATAAAGAGAAGTTAGACATATCTAAATAATGTCATCACAAAGGTTCCCTGCATCACTCAGGGAAAAAGCAAGTCCTAACAGTGACATGCAGGCCCCTACACAATGCGGCTGATTACTGCTCCGACCGAATTTCCATTCCACTCAACTCTTTCTGTAACTACAACATAGCACATGCCCTCCCCCTTCAAGTGCTGGCACTTGTCGGTCCCTTACTGGAAAGTTCTTCCCACAGATCCTGCAGACTTGCCACCTCATCTCCAGTCAGCTGTTGTTCAAATGTCACACTCTCAGTATCTGTTCCTGAACTCCCTACGTAATATGGACCCCTCTGCCCCAAATACTGTGCCTGTCCTAACCCTGTCAACTGTCTTACTTCTCTCCATAGTTTGTAACCTGCTAACATTCTGTGTGCTTTTCCTATTCCTTGATTCCCTTGTTCCATTAGAATAGAAGCTATCTTACAACAGTAAATTGTTTGCTTTACTGTGATTTCCTTAGAGCACACAGTTGTCACTTGGTGTTTGGTGAATATTTGTTGAATGAATGAATTACATTTCCTGAGAAGTCTGCCTTTAATATTTCAGTGACCAAGAGTGACAGAGATGCACCAAAATGGTTCTGGACTGGCCTCATGACTCAGGATGGGTTCTGATACAAGCTTGTTTGCCTGCCAGTGCTGGATGTTTCAGAGGTACCACTGGAAAAGGATGTCGTAAGTGCATCAACACTGGCTAATGTCCCAAGTAATGCTGTAGATTGGAAGATGCCCAAAGAAGGCCTCTGATATATGGTATCTACACAAGTCAAATGTAATACTCCTCAATTGTTTGTACCATAAAAAAAAAAAAAGAAAACTTAGCCCGAGATTGGCTATAGTTTCTTTTCATAAGGGCAACCTTGATTTTCTTCTCCAGGAACAATAACCTCAGCAAAAGCCCAATTTTGTCCCTGACATACTCTTGCTAAAGAGCAAGAATCATGAATAAATATCACAAGTCCTTTAATCCCTGAATGACTTCTTGTGTTGCTGACCCATCCCACAAGAACCAGGGAAGCACAACAACCAGAAATACACTGGGGGCCAGTTCAGGAATCAAACATCATAGATGCTTTAGGATAATCAACTTTCAAATAATCAATAGTCACATGGAAGAGCCAATAATAAAACACGATCTGCTAAGAGTCTTACTGAGAAGAAAGGTCAATCAGAACAGACAGAATATTGATCATGGACACACATGCTGGACAGAAGTAAGAGGATACTTCATCAGCTCCCCATGGTATTGATAAGTAAAGTGAGTCCTGGCATTTTAAGTGACTTAACCTTGTCAAGACAAGACAACAGATAATGAAGTCAAACCTAGAATTTATGTATCCTACTAGCAATCTATAGACATCACAACTTCTAAGAATCCACTTTGAGGCTTACTGAGTGCTCCACAGGCTGCTGAACCCTAAGTCCAGGAGGAAGCACCAATGGATGAGTGGGGACCATGGGGACCATCATTTTAAGAAGATCTAAGAAAGGGCCTCAGATAACAACTACTTATTTCTGTTTCCACAGCTCTCATGAAGCAGAGCCATATCTAACACAAATTTACAGGTTTTATGGTTTCCAGGCCTTATAGTGGTAGAAACAGAAGAAAATGGTAACCCAATGATAGATGCCATCTGTGGTAGATTCTAGATTCTGCACACACAGAGGGATTCTGATGGAAAGCATGTCATCATCCAGTGGTCACTAATTGTCCTATGTTACACAGCAGTATGCTGTCTACTAAGAGACTAAAGAAGCACAAGACATGAAGACAATCAGATATCTCCTTCAATGATAAGCATAATTAGGGTTTACCCTATTTTGTTCTCAAAAGGTATGCTGGAGATGCCAGAAGTCCCAGACTCATATTCAGTTCATCACAACTGAAGTTAAAATATCCTTTTGAGTTAGGTTCCCCAGTATTAATAGCAGGAGGTCAGACTTGTGACTTGATTATCCATCAGCCTCAAAACATATGGAGAACTCTGCCACCCACAGTATGGTGAACCAGTGCCTCAGGCATTTATCAGAAAGTTCATTTTGTAATTGATTGCTTTGTTCAAAGCATGGCTGACCTGTAGTATATCAAGAATAGACTCTGCATGGAAATAAACTCTTTTATGTATCTAAAAAGAAACTATCTGTGCTGCATTGGCTGAGCCCCAGCAGGAATGTCTTCAAGAAGGCCATAGCTACTGCAGAACCTAATCCATCCTAGTGCTTTGGAAATGGCAGTCATTCAAGATAGAGCCACTCTATAATAAGCTTCCAGTTGAAAAGGCAAAAACAACCACATACTTTTAGCTATGCTTCCTTTTAAATGCCACCAAAATGCCAGTAAATGCATTTTTCAAATGAATGGCTATTAATGAAGAAAATATCAAACAAATTTTGATAAAACACATCATGTAATGTTATATAGTCATTTTGAAGAAAGAATTAGAGCTATATCAAATGAGATGGAAAGGATTTGCTGCAGGTACATAGTTGAGAAAAGTATGTACCCAGTACAATCTTATAGCACAAACAATAACAAAAAAGGAAATGAGTTCATGAATATATAGTGTTTGAATATCCACATGAGTATATATACACACACACACACACATATATATATATATATACATACACACACACACACACACACACACACACACATATATATATATATATATAGAGAGAGAGAGAGAATCTCATGCTATACAACAGCTAATAATGGTTCAAACCGTTTTTCTTTTCCTCTCTAGCAAACAGCTAAACTGCATTTGCTGAACTCCTCTGCAGTTAGATGCAGTCCTGTGACTGACTTTAGGCCAGCACCTGCCAGTAGAAGTGATGTTATAAGCCACTTCCACTTTTGGCCCCCAAATCTCTTCTGTGCAATGAGCCATTCCTTTCCAATTCTAAGGGTAACCTGAAAGCTTCTCCAAGTTCTGGAGGAGTCCCAGATCAATTGCATGGATCAGAACTAACCTCTGTCAACCTGTGACAAGATCAATAAATAAGTTCTTAATGTGTTACATACACTAAAATTTTGGAGTAATTTCATATACTACTTAGCTCATGGTGAGTGGTATGGAGGGATTAGCATCAATTGATATATCCTTGGTGGCAGTAACTAACCTGGTGGAAAGAGAAACAGAAGATAACTAAGTGGAAAATTTTGCAGTTAAAAATGGTACAAATATAATAAAATTCATGGCAAACAAAATTAATACAAGGACATGGGCCACAATAAGAACAGGTAAAAAGCCGATGAGAAATGTCAACAAAAGTTTCTGAAAACAAGAAAAGAAAACACATCAGCGAAAAATGACTTAATGCTCAATCGGAACTGCCCCAAATGATGGAGTTAGAATTGTGCCAGGGGATTCCAATACAATCCCATCAAGGTGGCATGTACCAAGGCCATCTCACTAGTCCAAGTGATCAATTTCAATTCACAGTTGATCACACTGATAGGTCTAAGAGTCAAAGGGATCACACAAACAAGACTAGTGTCTGCTAATACTAACTGATAGAATCAAAAAGCAAGAGAATGATCCAACATGGGAAGCGAGATACACAGCAGACTCATAGAATGGCAGATGTCCTAAATAGCACTCTGGCCTCAGAATCAGCCCTTAAGGCATTCGGATCTGGCTCAAGAGCCCATGAGAATATTTTAGGCATGGAAAGCTAAGACACTCTGGAAAAAAAAGAAGACCTAAATGAAAGATCTCAGTGAGTGAGATCCCAGTGGAACAAAGGGGGCCATCAAAGAAGGAGGTACCTTTCTCTGAAGGGAGGAGAGAACCTCCACTTTGACTATGACCCTGTTGGAATCAGATTGAAGTCAGCGAACCCTAAAGGCTTCCATAGCCTTGGCAACTCATGACTAGAGCCTAGGGAGATTACTGACGCCATAAACAAGAGTGTCAAATTGTTAAATCAACTTCAGGAGTCACTGTGTACTTACGTCTCATGTGGGATCTGTCCTTAATGTGTTGTCCAATGTGAAGTAATGCTATAACTAGCACTGAAACAGTATTTTACACTTTGTGTTTCTGTGTGGGTACAAACTGATGAAATCTTTACTTAGTATATACTGAATCAATCTTCTGTATATAGATAATTAAAAATGAAAAAAAATCTTGGTGTTAAATTGGAAATTGCCTAGAAAATTAATCAATTTTTTAAAAAAATATATCATGTAGGATCTCTGTCCTTAATGTGCTGTACATTGTGAATTAATACTATAACTAGTACTCCAACAGTATTTTTCACTTTGTGTTGCTATGTGAGGGCAAACTGTTGAAATCTTTACTTAATATATAGTAAACTGATCTTCTGTATATAAAGAGAATTGAAAATGAATCTTGATGTGAAGCAAGGGGAGAGGGAGTGGGAAAGGGGAGGGTTGCGGGTGGGGGGGAAGTTATGGGAGGGGAAGCCATTGTAATCTATAAGCTGTATTTTGGAAATTTATATTCTTTAAATAAAAGCGTTATAAAAAAATGACTTAATGGTACTGAGAACGCTGAAGCATCAACTCCTCCTTAAGGAGACTGCCGATAAGAAGCAGCTCATTTATGTTACAGAATTCCTAGAAGCTTTGAGAATTACAGGCACCAGATCATTCTTCTGAAGGCAGCAATGAGGGGCTAAACATATATGATTGTCTGAAAGACCTAACAGACACTACTGGAGCCACCAGGTCACCTAACTTGTCCCACAAAGCTGGGCCACTACCCACAATGCATTAAGGCAAAAGTTGGAGACTTTAATCTCTGGAAAGGCTGAAACAGAGACGTCTCTTGGGTCCTGAGGATCTTGGGTCCTGTTGAAGCATTCTTACCATCCCATGCCTATAAGCTCCTGGCTTCAGCCTCAGCCACGCACTAGTTGTTGTCAGGATTTGAGAAACAAAGCAGTGAGTGAAAGCACTTTCTGTCTCTCTCTTTCTCTCTCTCTCTCTCTCTCTCTCTCTCTCTCTCTCACTCTCTCTCTCTCTCATAAATAAATGAAAATAGTATAAAACTGAATGAAACTGGTTTTGGACTCCTAATCTCCAGAAATGCAAAACAAGTTTGTGTTGTTTTAAACCATGCATTTGTGGTAACTTATTACAAAGCTGAATGCCATCAAATAATTCTCTCTAGGAAGCATTTCTTCCTCTATGGCCAATTACCTTGCTATCTTCCATGCAGTGCAGTTATTTGCTCTTCCAAGGTCCGCTAGTAGTATGTTAGCTCCCTGAGGCCTCAGGAGGTGGTCCAGTAGCCCCCTCCATCGCACCTCATCCACCAAAGCCCTGCAGATTACAGCACCCTGGATAAAATGGGGATCCATAACTCCATCATACTTTAAGTGGCAAAAGGAATGAATAAACACATTGCTAAAGAAGAAAAGCCAACTAATAGATAGAAGGAATAATGAAATTAGAACATTATCATTTGGTAAACACCACACTAATAACAAATTCATCTAATAAATATCAAATGTTAAAAATTAGTGGGTGAAATCTTGATGAATAATAGAATATTTATATAATCTCAAAGCAAATCCCTATCAAGTACAGATTGACTCCAAAAGGAAGAAAAGTAATTTTACAGTAGAGAAACTTGGCACACACCACTTGAATCAAACGGCCAAAGTTACCACTAACAGAAAGTCTGAAATGCAGTCAACTGGATAGGATGCAAAGAGAACAAAGCATCGCTGCTGGGACCTTTCTCCATAGAAGCACACCCCACATCTAATCATGAGGAAAGACCAACAAACCCAAAGGGAGGAGAACATTACAAAATTACTTGCTTGTCATCTTCAAAAATATCAAACTCAAAATAAACACTTAAAGACCACTGCATAATGAAGGAGACAAATGAGGCAGGACATCTAAATGCAACATGTGATATTGGATTAACTATGCACTTTTTTTGTCTGCTTGTCTGTTTTATGATACAGGATATTCCTGAGTGACTGGCAAAACTTTTATTTTGGAACTTTATTTCAAAATTTGGCAGGGAAGAGTTATTTTTGCTACTTTTATAATTTTTCCTAACCTTTAAAATATTTAGAACTTTAAATAAAGCAAAAACCTTCCCAAGGTCAATCAAATATCAGTTTGAGCCCCATGTTCTAAGCCATGGCTCCCATACCTGGCAGCCCAGTCTATTACTCACAATGCTCATCATTCTAATCCACCTAATACTGTCTTCTACTTCTTTTCACTTTTAATATTTCACACATCCTTCAAAGACTTCAAATTCTCCCTCTCTTGCCTGCATAAGAAGTTGGAATTAACATCTTCCTCCCTGGATTCCCAGCACAACTTTGGAAGTCTTTCTTCATTACACTCAGAAGCCCACAAACAGGAACTCACACAGTGAGATGGAACGGACATGATAGGATATCAAGTACTTGGGTTGCTACCACATTTCCAACACCACAGAAGAGAGCTAGGGCAAGGTACCTGGTATCTCGGAACCTATGAAACTGGAAAAAATGACGTAAATGTCACAAAGTTGCCGTAAAGATAGATAAGTTTGTGAAACTCATCTGATATCAGGAATTCAATAAAATAAGGACCCCAAATCAGACACCCTCTTTACACCCATGTATGTCCTTAAGCAAGAAGAGAAATGTTGATGAAGATGTAGAGAAACTGAAAAATCTCATACACTGTTGATGAGAACGTAAAATGGTATGGCTACTACAGAAAAATGGTTTAGCAGTTTTGCAAATACAAATGATGTAGAATTACTCAACTGCCCTGATTACACTCCAAGATATATCACAACAGAACTGAAAACAAATACTCATGCAAAAACTCAAAGGTTCAAACATACATTATTCAAGAAAGCCTCAAAGTGGAAATAATCTAAATGCCTATTAACTGAAAAATGGGTAAAAAAATTTGTGGTTTCTCCACTCAATAGATTATTTGGAAATAAAAAGAAGTGATGAGGTAATAAATACTACCTTATGAATGTGTCTAAAACTCATTATGCTAGGTGAAGTTGCCAGACCACATGGCAGCATGCAATATGATTCTAATTTACTGAAACACCTGGACTAGGAAATCTATAAAGATAGAAAGTATGTTAATAGCTGCCAAGACCTTAGAGGGATGGAGATTTGGGGAGTAGTAGCTACACGTTTGGGGTATCCTTTTAGAGAGATTTAAATTGTTGTAAAATTGGAAGTGGTAATGATTATACAACTCTATATACTAAATACCATTTTTATTGAACTGTACACTTTAAATAGATGAATTGTACAGTATGTGAATTACAGCTTAAGTAAAGCTGTTATAAAAAATAAATGGATTCCTTATTTCAGGTTGGCATCATGTATTCTTATTTGGTCTTGCCCATTTCATCAACACAGGGGACACTAAAGAGACATTTCCAAAATTGAATTGGAGTCCGTTGCAGTCTGCACTCAGATATGAGCAGCGGTGTATGTTTGAAGAGAAATTCTATGCAGCATAGTTCTTCACGGACACCTGGTCCAGGTGTCAGTCAGTTGTGCCCTCATGGCTCCACAGGTGTTCCTTTGCACCTGCCCAGATTAGGTAGGAGGCTGGGTAGGTAGAGGGTCCTATCATCAACTACATAAAATATTTTTTATCCATAGAGTACTGCTGAGCAGTCTCCTAGTACTGTTTAAAATGGTAAACAAGCCACTTAGGCAGTATGGAGTGCTGGGGATTCGGACACACACAAAATAATCAAAATCACTTTTAAAATAGCAATACCAGTCAAAACAATTCAAAAAGCAAGAAATATAACTTTCAGCTGACAATTTACTTAATATTCTTTAGTACACAGATTGGAAGTTTTACTGCACAGGGGTCACAGACTCTGCTACTCAGTGACTTTCCTTCAACAAAGGATGAGACTCACCCCAATGTGTAAGGCAGTGATTCTTTTTTTTTTTTTTCTTTTATTTAGGATATAAATTTCCAAGGTATGACTTATGGATTACAATGGGTTTCCCCCCATATTTTCCCTCTCCCCCCGCAACCCTCCCCCCTTGCCCGCTCCCTCCACCCTTTCATTCACGTCCAGATTCGTTTTCAATTTTCTTTGTATACATGTGATCAATTTAGCATGTGTTAAGTAATGAATTCGTCCCTTTGCCCTCATATAGTCACACAAAGTGGAATCTACTCTTTGAGTTCTCGTTTTAGCGTTGAGTCACATTGTACAGCACATTACGTACAGAGATCCTACATGAAATATATATATATATATATATTTGAAACTGACTAATTTTTTTGATGCAGTTTCCAATGTAACACTGATTTTTTTTTCTTTCTTTTTTTTTCCTTTTTAATTATCTTTATATAGAGAAGATCGGTTCAGTATGTATTAAGTAGGAATTTTCATCAGTTTGCATCTATACAGAAACACAAAGTGTAAAAATACTGTTTCGGCACTAGTTACAGCGTTACTTCACATTAGATAACATAATAAGGACAAATCCAGCAGGTGATGTGCAGTTAAGAATCACTGCCTCCTGGTGTTGATTCAACACCAGGAGGCAGTGATTCTTAACTGCACATCACCTGCCCCTCACAGAAGGAAGACCAAGACCTCCTATGAGCTCCACAACCCTTGTGGAGAGGTTTGTTTCTTTAAATGTTAAGACTTGTGTTGTGAGGGTTTTATATATGTCTAACACCTTTTTGCCATTTTGTAATTTCAAGAAAATTTCAGCATAGTGCTTCTCCTGGAGAAATGGAAGACCTTGTCACAGTTTTAAGTCTTCTCACAGAAGATACTGAACACAATATTTAACACCTAGAATTAAATTTTGAACAATGAAAAGCATCTTCGATTTTATAATTTGCATGTATTAAGAACTGCTATCTTCTCTCTCTCTCTCTCTCTCTCTCTCTCTCTCTCTCACTCTCTCTCTCCCTTTCTATGAGAATTACAGACTTAACACACACTGCTCCACTTTATAGCACAATAGCTACTCTCAAAAGTGCAATTACATGCACACACACACAAACAACAAATATAGCAAACACATTTTTCTAACAATGTATTTGAAACCAGAAAATAAAATTTAATATAAAAATCAATAGGCATAAATGATGTGTAAACTAAATTCACTTTAAGTAAAATAACTATAGCTATCACATTTTGGAGCCAAATTACTAACAGAACAAATCATCCAAATAGATGCTTATAAATTCTATTTTATATTTTATTATAATTATACTTTAAGTACATATAAATAGATAAACAGACAGATGTAGACAAACAATTTAAGCGTTCTTAAGCCTAAAATCACAACTCCTTCAACTTCCTAAACTTGCTGAGCACTGACTTGATGCCACAGTGGAATATTCCACTTGATCACAAGTGACAGGTCACAATCAAGGCACAGATGCATTAACAATGTTGTGTAGGGTGTACAACAGGCCGTGTGTATAGGGTAAATATGGAACATAAATTAATTTCTTGTTTAAAATTTGATTCCAACCCATAAAAGCTTTTGTATATATACAAATATTCCAAAACTTGAAATACTTCCAGTCCCAAGTATTTAGGAGCAAGGAGACTCAACTAGTGTGTGTGTGTTTGTGTGTGTGTGTAAAACCCCACAGTCCAAGCTTCAGCCTTGTGTTAGAGGAAACTCTCTGAAGACCATGGTGATTCTCCTTCTGCAATTTAATGCTTAAACTCCTACTTATAAACCAACTGAGCACACAAGGCCTTCATTTCTCCTGTCTCAGGGATCCTTCCCCTGCCTATGACTCCAAATCTTTCCCATCTTAAGAAGTCACTAAGGGCAGAATATCTTTGGCACACTCATGTTTCCACAGAAACCTATAGGCCACCATGATCATCTCTCATCACAAGCATTAAAAAAAATTTTGTTTACTGCTGCTGAGAATTGTCTTCATCAAATTTCTTCTTACTACTACTTTGAATGTATTTTTAATATACTCTACTATCTTGTTCATTTCTTGATTAAATGGCTGATGTACTCGAATTTTCATTTTAAATATCATCCCAGCAAATGAGAAGTTGTCCAAGGTTCAGTGAAAGCTGCCATGAAGGGTCAATTCCCCAGGTTATCATAAGAAACCCTATCATTTGCAGTTTCATCCTTACTAAAGACAAGTAACCATATGGTGGTAACTACATTAAATAGTTCACCTTTTCTACTTATTGCTTCTCCTATTTCTTTTTAGCTTTCAAAATAACTTTATATATCCTATTAGGAAAAAAAAAACATAAAAAAGAGTGGATTTTGGCTGGGCATTTGGTATAGCAGTTAAATAACTGCTTGGTTGGATCCTGCTGTTTCCAGCTCCATGGTAAACACCTTTAGATGCAGCAGGTGACAACTCAGGTGGTTGAGTCTCTGCCACCCACTGGATGACAAAGATTGGATTCTGGACTGCTGATTTCAGCCTGGCCTAGCTCTGACTGTTGTGGGCATTTGAAGAGTAAAGCCGGGGATGAGAGCTCATTTTCATGTGCTCTCTCTCTCTCTCTCCCTCTCTCTCTTTCTCTGCCTCTCTTTGCCCTCAAGTGGAAAAAGAAAATACTGGTAGTATAAGGACAGGCCATACAGACCAATAGAATAAAAACCATAAGTCCACAAATGAACCTAAAGACCTATGGAAAGTGTATTTCCACCAATAGTTCCAAGATCATTTAAAGGGAGAAAATTTGTCTCTTCAACAAATGTTTCTGGGAAAACTAGAAAACCAGATACAAAAGAATTAGATTGAGCCCCTACCTCATTTAATATACAAAAATTCAATAAAAATAGATCAATGATCTAAATATAAGAAATAAAACTGCAAAACACATTTTTAAAACATAGGAATAAAGCATTGTGATATCAAATTTGGCAACAGATTCTTAGATTTAACACTCAAAATACTAGTTACAAAGGAAAAAAATATACATTGGAATGCATCAAAAATAAAAACTGTTGTAGGTGTGGGAATTTGACACAGTGATTAAGATGCTTTTTGGGTTTCCCACATCCCATATTTGACTGCCAGGATTCAAATCTTTATTTCACTCCTGATTCTAGATTTTTGTTAATGTGCACCCTGGGAGGTACCAGATGATAGCTCATGTAGTTAGGTCTCTGCCACCAATGCAGGAGGCCAGGTGATGGCCTTGCCCTGCCCAGGCTGTTGCTGGCATTTGGGGAGTGAACCATCAGATGGTAGATATCTGTCTGTCTCTCTCTGCCTCTCTGCCTTCCAAACAAATAAAATAAAATAATAAAATAAACTTTTAAAATCATTGTGTATCAAAGGACATTTTCCAAAATGTGAAAAGGCAATCTATAGAATTGGGGAAAACACTGGTAAATCATCTACCTGATAAGAGTTTAATATCCAGAATGTATAAGGAATTCTTACAATAACAATAAAGAATAAATGTTTGTAATATTTAAATAATAAAAATGGCCAAGAACATGAATAGACATTTCCCCCAAGAAAATATACAAGTGACCAAATGCATGTGAAAAGATGTTCAACACGATTATTCAATAAGGAACTGGAAATTAAAGCTACAAAAAGATATCACCTTACATCCATGAGGATGGCTTTAATCAAGAATACAGAAGATCACAAATATTGGCAATGTTTTAAAAAATAGAACACTCACAGGCCCAGGCCATGTGAACGCTCACACATTGCTGAGGGGAATGTAAAGTGGTGCAAGTAGTCTGGAAAACAATCAGTTCCTCAAACATAGAATTAGCATATGACCCAGCAATTCCACTCCTATATATATTCTAAAGAGAAATGAAGATACATGTACACACATACAAATATAAATGCTTACAGAAATATTATTCATAATAGTCAAATATATACAAAATTTCCATCAACAGATTAATGGATCAACAAACTGTAGTCTATAGGCTCAACACAATGCTATTCAACCATGAAAAGGAACATACTACTGATAGATGCTACAACTTGGATGACCCTCAAAGTTTCTAAATGTCCTATGTTGTGGGACTCTT
Organism: Sylvilagus floridanus; assembly: GCA_949820135.1. NCBI lineage: Eukaryota > Metazoa > Chordata > Mammalia > Lagomorpha > Leporidae > Sylvilagus > Sylvilagus floridanus. The sequence goes on along the minus strand of OX463226.1, from coordinate 64,902,704 downwards.
TTCACATAATACTCAGAATCAGCAAATCTATAAAGTCAGAAAGCTGATTAGAGGTTACAGGGAGTGGGAGTAGACATCTGATTTTCAAAGTTTATTTATTTATACATATTTATGGAGTACTAAGTGATATTTCATGACACGTATACATTGTGTAATGTCCAATCAAGGTAAACATATTTATCCTTTCAAGCATTTAACATTTCTTTTTTTCTTTTCTTTTTTTTTTTACAGGCAGAGTGGACAGTGAGAGAGAGAGACAGAGAGAAAGGTCTTCCTTTGCCGTTGGTTCACCCTCCAATGGCTGCCGCAGACGGCGCGCTGCGGCCGGCGCACCGCGCTGATCCGATGGCAGGAGCCAGGTGCTAGGTGCTTTTTCCTGGTCTCCCATGGTGTGCAGGGCCCAAGCACTTGGGCCATCCTCCACTGCACTCCTGGGCCACAGCAGAGGGCTGGCCTGGAAGAAGGGCAACCGGGACAGAATCCGGCGCCCCGACCGGGACTAGAACCCGGTGTGCTGGCGCCACAAGGCGGAGGATTAGCCTGTTGAGCCATGGCGCCGGCCTTAACATTTCTTTATAGCAAAAATATCCCAAATTCTTTCTTCTAGGTTTTTTTCTTTTTTAGGCGTTTTTAGCTATTTAATGAGATTATCCTAAGAAACTCAGAACACCAATTTGTGAGGGTAAATTCCATTCGTTAGAGCAAAAACAGATCGCAGATAGTACTGCAAATGAGGAACAGCTGGCTTTTTGGCAATATTTGTGAATCCACAGCTTTCTGATAAATGCTGCTCTGTTATCTCGTATTTCTCTTTCTCTGTGTTGAAGACTTCACTTTCTTGGTGTCTGGGCTTCTTCTTGAAATAAGCATCAGTGAGATGCTCTGGGATTTTCACATTGCTGATGTTAATTTTCATGATGGTGGCAATGACAAATTTTTGGTGTGTTCCATTCAGAGGAATCCAATTAAGAGAACAAGGTCCCGTCACAAGCAGCAAACCACTGCTCAGTTGCTTCAGGAAAACCATGTTTTCGGCTCTGTGGTGCCCAGTGAGGATGATGAGAATAGCCCAAGTGGCAATGCTGGCCCACAGTTTCCTCACTGCTGACTAAAGCGATTTTTGCCATGGTTCAACAGCTTTCTAGGGACATCTTCAGTGGGATAGTATTGAGTCATTTTGCGAAGCTTAACCATCCTGGTGCCACCATTCTTGTCACCATCAACTAGTTTTCTGAAAGTAGCAAGAACCTTCTTCTTTTAAATCCTGGATTTGGGAGCCGCATACTTCCTCTTGTACAGGGCTTTCGTGGAATATATGGCTGACTGGGAATATCTGCCAATCCCTCTCACGAGCACAGGGTTTTGGCTGCAGTGGGGCTTCCTTTTCTTGGGCTTTTTATCCTTGAGGCTCTCCTTTTAACTCTGCCACTGGCATTATCTGCCTTTTTGGCTGGAGATTTCTTAGTGTCTGGCTTTGGAGCTACAGCTTTTTCACCCATCATTTTGCAGGATGAGAAAGAGTCTAGGTATTTTTAAATAGGGAAACATTCAAGGAATTAACATTATCTACCTGAATACTATTGTGCAAAAGAACCCCAGAACTTCTTATTCCTATTTAGCTACAACCGCTTACCCACCAGAAATCCTTTCCTTCCTCTTCTCTTCCCCCTCGCCCAGTCTATGTTAACAATGATTGTATTTTTAACTTCTAGGAGATCTAGATCTTTAGAAGTAAAAACTTCTAAAACCTATTTTTTTAGTTTCCACCTATGGATGAGATCATGTGATATTTCCATGTTTGGCTTACTTCACTTAACATTCATGGCCTCTAGTTCCATCCTTGTTGTTTCAAAAAACAACATCTGTGTTTGTGAATGACTGTTATTACACTGTGTACACACATATACAACATTTTCTTTATCCATTCATTAGTGGATGGACACAGGTTGTTTACATTTCCTGGCTATTGTGAATAGTGTTGCAATAAACATAGGGATGTAGATGTCTTTTCAACAGAGGAATTCATTTTCCTTGGATACATACCCAAGAGTAGGATTGCTGGATCATATTGTAGTCTTATGTGCAAGTTTTTTGAGGAGTCTCCATACTGTTTTCCACAATGGCTGTACTAATTTATACAAAGGCTCCTTTTCTCCACTTCTGCAGCAACACTTATCAGTTGTCCTTAAGATAATACCCAATCTCACTGGAGTGAAGTGATTTTTTCTTGTGTTTTTGATTTGCATTTCCCTTATGATTAGTGATACTGAACATTCTTTCATATACCTTTGCATGTCTTCCTTTAGAAATGTGTTTAGATCTACTGCGCATTTTAATTGGATTATTAACTTTATTTTTTGTTCCTATTGAGTTCAGTTCTTTATATATTCTGGATATTAACCTTTTGCCATATGCATAGCTTGTACATTGTCACCTTCATTATAGGTTGTCTCTTTACTTTATTGATTGTTTCCTTTGCTATATAAAAACCCTCTAGTTAGGGCATCTAATTTTTAATGTACTGCACACAACACCAAGAGACAAAAGTAGAAGATTTAACCACTGAGCCTCTCAGCAAAGTGTCATGAGAACAAGGTAGTGGCAGCAATGGAAGTATTATTCAGCTAGAGGTGTTTGGACAGGACAACACTCTGATTCCAGGCACACCAACTCAGACAACACACTCTAAGATCAAACACTTCCCCTCATCTTACAGAATATTATTCTCAAGCTAGCTGCATCCAGTTTTACAGAACAATACAACAAATGGATGAATCTGCTGCATATAAATATCAGAATTTGAGATGTGTATATATATATATATATATATATATATATATCTTTTTTAAAAAGATTGATTGATTTACTTGAAAGGTAGCATTACAGAAAGAGAAAAAAAGAGGGCATGTGAGGGAGAGAGAGATCTTTCATCCAATAGTTCACTCCCCAAATGTCCACAACAGTGGAGCTAGGCCAGGACAAAGCCAGGAGACAGAAGCTTCAACTGGGTGTCCCACATGGGTGGCAAGTGCCCCATCTCCCGCTGCTTCCCCAGGAGTATTAGGTAGCTGGGTCAAAAGTGGAGCAATTTGAACTAGAACTGGCATCCATATGGGACACCAGCATTGCAGGCAGTGGCTTCCCCCATTAGGCCACAAAACTGACCTTGAGTTGATATATATTTTCCAAAACATTTCTAGACCAAATAGATACTTTTGTATAGTTCACAATATGTTGGTTTTGTTTTTGTTTGGCTTGTTTATTGCTTTTAATTCTTGAATTCTGGGCCACCAAATTTAGGAATTTGATAGATTATTTTAGTATTTTCCTGTGTTTGAGGGAAAAGAAATTTTTTTTAGAAAACTTTTATTTAATAAATATAAATTTTGGCCGGCACTGCGGCTCACTAGGCTAATCCTCCACCTTGCAGTGCTGGGTTCTAGTCCCAGTCGGGGCACTGGATTCTGTCCCAGTTGCCCCTCTTCCAGGCCAGCTCTTTGCTGTGGCCAGGGAGTGCAGTGGAGGATGGCCCAAGTGCTTGGGCCCTTCACCCCATGGGAGACCAGGATAAGCACCTGGCTCTTGCCTTCGGATCAGTGCGATGCACAGGCCACAGTGCGCAGGCCGCGGTGGCTATTGGAGGGTGAACCAACGGCAAAGGAAGACCTTTCTCTCTGTCTCTCTCTCTCACTGTCCACTCTGCCTGCCTGTCAAATATATATATATATATATATATATATATATATATATATATAAATTTTGAAAGTACAACTTTTGGATTATAGCAGTTTTCCCCCCACAATCACCCTTCCACCTGCAAACCATCCCATCTCCTACATCCTCCCCATCCCATTCTTCATTAAGAGTCATTTTTAATTATCTTTATATACAGAAGATCAACTTAGTATATACTAAAGTAAAAATTTCAATAGATTGCACCCACACAGACATACAAAGTATAAAGTACTGTTTGAAGACTATTTTTACCATTAATTCTCATAGTACAACACATTAAGGACAGAGATCCTACATGGGGAGTATGTGCACAGTGACTCCTGTTGTTGATTTAACAATTGACACTCTTATTTATGACGTCAGTAATCACCCGAGGCTCTTGTCATGAGCTGCCAAGGCTATGGAAGCCTCCTGAGTTCACAAACTCCGACCTTATTTGACAAGGTCATAATCAAAGTGGAAATTCTCTCCTCCCTTCAGAGAAAGATACCTCCTTCTTTGTTGAACTAAACAGTCATTCAAATTAAAAACTAAAAATTTGATCCATTCAAAAATAGCATATCTGTGATACTATACTTCTTCCTGTATATTACTTATAGAAAGAAAACAAAATTCTCCTTGGACATTTATTTTAAAATGCTTAGATTAGGTGTGAGTGTTTGGTGGAGTAGTTAAACTGCCACATAGGTCACCTACATCACAGATTGGAGTGTTTGGATTTGAGTCTTTTATCTCTGCTTCAGATTCTAGCTTCCTGCTAATACACACGCTGGGAGGCAGCAGTGATGGCTCAAGTTACTGTGTCCCTGTCACCCATGTGGAGACCTGGATTGGATTCTGGGCGCCTAGATTTGTCCTGGCACTTCCTCTGCCTGTTCTGGGCATTTGGGGAGTGACCCAGTTGATGAGGAGATTGCTCTTTGTATATTTTCATCCATCCATCTTTCTTCTCTCTGCCTCTCTCTCTCTTTCTCTCTTTCTCTCTCCTTCCCAAATAAATTAAAAAGTGAATGAAAATTTTTTAAAAAACTAAGATTACACAGACACTGTGTAATTCATTTTTTAATTAAAAAGCAGGGGTCTGATTGTGCAATTCTCTAAATACTTATGCAATGAAGCGAAAGTAAAGCCTAAAAAGCATCCTTATTGAAATATTTAGTTAAGTATTTTACTGGTTTGCTGGAAGAGGATTGGCAAATCTGGAGACTCATTGTGATGTTAATTCTCACTTGCTAGATTTGTATAGTCACATATTTAACTCAGAAGTTCAGTATATTTTATAGTATTATGGTCCAAAGAGTAAATTAAGTCATAACTGAGGTGTAAGATTAATTATACATTATTGGATACAGCTAGTTTAAATGGCAATCCATGACAATGACCCTTATTTGGAAAAATAAAGACCTTTCTCATATTTTACTTAATAGCTGACTAATGCATCTTCATAAATGCTGTCTGTTTTCAAATGTGGAAGAACATGTAGTTTTCAGATGTTGGGCAGTCAACAGAATTCTGCACTGCATTTTTATCATACATGATAGATGATTTGCATACATGAAAACAAAAATGGACATTGCCACTTGCAGAAATGACATCCAACAAAACGCAGCCAGTCCACTCACCTTGAGGTGCTATCAGAGTTCTCCCATTCTCCTGACACCAACCAACTGGCTGGACATAGGGACTACTCACATCACACCTGCAGAAACAGGACTGTACTTTAGATCACATACCACTCACTGCCAGAAAAAGAATCCAAGAATAGTAGGCATTCTTGATATCAAGAGATAATATGGAAAATAGTACTTCATAGCTAGAGAGAATGGGAAGTATTTTTTAGTACTGTATTTATAGGTTGAGTAATCAAAATTTTCTTTTACACCACTCTCTTGAAATTTAAAAGTTAAAAAACCAAGGAAGGGTTGTTGACAAGTACCTAAATGGCCAGTGATTTCCTCAGAGTACACATTTTCATAAACTTCTTGCTAGCAGCAGAGGAAAATGTTAATGGAGTAGTCCAATCAGATTCCAGGTGACTACACTTTTCCTCCCTGCTCTTTTCAAAGAGCCCAGAATATTCTACCTCAGACATGTGAGATAATTATGCTGTGCTTTGCTTTTGAGTATACAGAGAAAACAGGGGCCCCACCATGCACCTGAAGAATCACAGCCTGAGGCAGGGACTTGTCCATTATTCAGGACATGCTATGAAGAAACACGACAAAAATTATTTTTGCCATGACCTCTCCCATATTTCAGGTTTTCATCCAGAAAACCCTTTTAACGCATGCAATGTTAGTTTAATGGCATCGTAGCATACATTTTCTCTGCTCCCCACAGGCTTTCAAATAATTCACTCCCCTTCTCCCTGAATATTTCCTTTTAAAAATGTGACAGGCTGAGTTCAACATTTTTCTGACAAAAAAGAAAGAGAAAATACTGCAGGCTCTTAACTTCTTCTTCCCAGAAATGCTTCTCTTATAAACTAGACAAAATACAGTGAAGTACCATGAACTGGTCATATTATTTCAGGTGAGGCCTCATTAGGTAACTTTTCATAGAATGGAGAACAAGTATCTTGGGCTCTTTAATTCAATAATTCACATGGAAGAGAAAGTAGCAAAAAGTCATCCACTAAATTACTGTTTATCACTATAATAAAAGCAAGAACAGTGACGGTACCAGAAAGAATATAAGCTCATAACAACAAACATAAGAACACACAGAAATAAGACACACATGTGCCTCACCAGTAATCATAACTATCATCCCAATTGTCAAAATGCACTAGTAAGCGATCTTCAACAATGTCTGCTATGGTTGCCACACACACCAAGGATGGGTTCTTCCTGTCGATGGCCTCCAGCTTCATTCCAACTTGAAATTCTTTAGGTGTAAGCCCATTCTAACAAGGCACCAGAAAGGGAAGAGGCATGGAAAGAAAACACCAAACAGAATTGAGCCAGCATCAAAACTTGCATGGCGTTCAGCATTAGCAATGTCCATGGGGCATCAGAACTGACCCTCTGGAAGGAGGCCTGCCCACTTCTGTAAACCACCCAGCAATTGTCTCTTAGATTGCACTCACGTAAGCACCTGGGAATCTCACTTTCTGTTGGGCTTTTCTCTTCTGTTGTTCAGAGAGATTTTCTTCCCTTTGTCACCTTCATTTTACCCCTCTTTAGTTCTTGCAGCAACTTGTATAAATTTTAAGATATTATGTTTACTGAATACAGTAATATCAAAGATTGTATATGTTTTGAAAGGTTTTTTATTAGTTTCCAAATACCACGATTTGAAATAAGTGGTAAATATAAGGTCTTTATGTGCCAAAAATATTATTTACCTGAACTGAAAATAGTGGCTTCCTCAATATTCAAGGAACATATATACTAATCCATGAATAAAATTATAGTTTAAAATATAAATGCCTTCTTCAATTATCTTTACTCTTTTAGTATACAATATATGAATTATGATTTATACCACCATCACAATTTCAAAGTCCCACTCAGTACAGCTGTAACTAGTGAGTCCTAGAATTTAGGGAGTGTGCACTGTACACAGTTATCTGGACAACAGATGAAGATTTTCTTTCCACTTCTTTGCTATCCACACTGAACCCTGACTGTTATTTCCCTTTAGCACATTCTATTTTTAAAGCAGCTTCACATTTCAATGGTACCCTTCCCTTGATATCATTCCATGAAACACATACAATACTTGTATAACATTCATTTCAAGATGAGCAAAGTGAAGTCTGGAGAGAGTCACAGAGGGGCCGGCACAGTGATGCGGCCTGCAGGTGGCAGAGCTGACTCCTGACCCAGGCTGCTGTCCTGACCTGCTCTCTCCTCAGTGTGCCATCCTCTCTACTGAACCCAGGGAACAGCGAAGAGGAGAGATGGTTGTAGGTACATTCGGTTGCTGTGAACACAAATGGCAAAGGAATGGCTGCACCCCAATCCTTATAACCCCCTTGAATCCATATGAAATATTAGTTTTTTCTGCATTACACCTAAGTACAGGAAGCCTTCAAAAAGTTTTTGAAAAATCAAAGTTAGTATGAATTTTCCATGAACTTTCTGAAGTTCCCTGGTAGATCTGTGCTGGTAACTCAAAGTCTATCTGGGTTATCTATTGCTTGCAAAACTAAGTCTAAATGACCAACTCACTGACTGCAAGCAGAGAAACAAACGTTTGAAAAAAAATCTTAATTTTTAGTAGGCTTTAAATATATAGTTTTCAACTTTACCCATCTAACTGAAGTATTTAATTGCACTTTTAGAGAGAGAGAAAAAAAATACACCCTTAGGAAATTGTGACAAATTAAGTGAGAAAAGTCATAGGAAGTTTTCAGAGTTTCCATAATTTCTTAAAGGATTAAAATACAACATAAATATGAAGTGAATTTTAAGTACTTAAGCTCAGGGGGAAATGTGATTTATACTGAAGAAGAAAATACTTACAGAACTTCTGTTTCTGAATAATTTCTTGGGAGCATTTTGCAATTTGCAGGCTTTCAAGTAATCCATCCAAACAAATTTATCTTTTCTATAACCTAAAAAAAGTGCAGATTACTCAAAATACTCACAAGATGTAACCATATGCATATTAAATACATTATTATTATTCAGTCTTCTGCCATACATTCAATGTCCTTAGCAGACCACAAAAGATTTACATTAATTATAATAATTTTTTAAATGTATTGAATTCAGAAGTGCAAAGGGTGGTTTCCCATTATGTACTTTCTTGTCTACAAATTTTCCAAGTTCACTGAGCTGTAGGGTCGGCACCCTGGTGGCTTGATTAGAGTCTCAACTCCCATGAAGCTTTTCCAGAAGGGCAAAGGATAAGATGAGATGAGACTGCCCCCACTCCCAAGAAAGCTGCGTCCTGGAAACCAGTATCAGAGGCCCCAATGGTGCTGCAATCCAGGACGCCAGACACCTCGGGAGATTATAAGGAACCCTTCCCAATAGAAAGGCCACTGGGTTTCTTCAAGCTTTCTGTTCCTTCTCTTTGCAAGTTTCCCACTAAAAGATGACTCATCCTCCCATTCATCTTCCCTGAAGTGGCTCAACCCAGCACTGACCCAAATAATACGGTCTCAATAAATAGCTTTTGGCTGAGTGTCACACTGTGCACAGAAAGCCAAATCCCTGGCCAGCCTTCCAGGGCATGGGACACCTCTTACCTCCTCACTCACTTTTCATCTTGCTTCCCTGCTGTCTCCCTGAGTCCCCTGATCCCCAACCCAAGGCACTCACTCTGGCTTCTCCCCAACTACATGCTTACCTAGAGAGCCAACCTGTTCCCTTTTTCTTTCCAGCCAAGTCTCTGGGGATAGGGAGGCTTGCACCCTCAGAGTCCTCTCCATTATGCTTTCTGAAGAGTGCCCTGCCCCTATTTTCCATCTTCTAGAAGGAAAACTGCATGGAGATGGAGGCTGCTTGTTTCATTTGCAGTTTTAGCCCCAGTGCCTGTGCACAGAAAGGGCTCCACAGCACCCACTGGGCAGAAGAGCCTGTCTCCAGCTCCAGTGAAACCCAGCAATCTTGAGGCATTTTGCAATCAGCCCAGGAGGGGTAGACTCTAAGGGACAGCTTGAGTTAATTACAAAAAGAACAACTATATTCTGACTCTAGAAGTTGCAATGATCATGAAATTGGGTAGCTCTCAAAAGGAGGCCATTCACAGAAGTTTGTTATGCAAGGAGAGAGACCCATCACCACCTCCCTGACTACATCCTCTCACTTGCACACACCAAATACAAAAGATTTTGGTCATGTCTACCCAGCCCAGGTTTCTGCAGGGTATAACAAAGATGAGATTTTTAATTTCCACCCGAAGGAGATAGACCATGAAGTCTTTTTCCTCGAGCCATGTTCAACATAATTCTAAACTTTGAAACAAATGATTGACAGTGAATCAAGTGTCCTCTCTGTGCCAGGCGATTGACTAAGCGGGATATTTCATCTCAATCATGATCTGATCATATTTTCTCACTTTATAAGTCTTAATAAAGTTTATGTAAAATAAATACACTCATAATATTCTATTTCTTCCCTAGTACCCTACCAGAATATCAAACCTAAACAGTCTTGATGCTTTTCTTTTAAAGACAATCGTTTCTAAGGATGGTATCACTATGGCCTTACTGCTCTTGTGGCTCAAGCTTTTCTTTTGGAAATCAATTCACACCAGACTCTCCTGTTAATATTCCATGAAATGTTGTTAAAACAAAGCTGAAATAACCACCAGCTCTCTTTCCAGCTGGTAAATGCATCCTGGCTTACCCTTAGGGATGTGAAGTTCATGTTTGGTCTTTTCACACCACCCCACTGGGTGGATGTCAGGGGAACCAGCATTGGTCCAAAAATCATAGCAGCTTAAATAACCGTCAAAATGAAGTCTTAGACGGTAACCACACACCTGCAAAGTGGAAAGTTTGTAATCATTCATCAAATGCTGTAAATTTGTAGTAGACACAAAATCCACAAAATATTCATATATTTTGGCAGTACCATGAACATGTAGGAAACATTCCTTCTTTCCTCTTGTTTTCACTAGAAAACAAATTTATAAATGGCATCCAATCAAAATGAAATGGTGATAAATAAGTTTTCAAGGATCTACAGCCTTCTGCAAAAAATATTATCTTTTTACTTGATCTAGAAATCTGAAGGCCACTTACATATTCATTAACTGACTGCTTATTAATTCAATACTTATCAAATATTTTGCTCACAAACCCTACCTCCTGCTGTCTGCCTTGGATTCACATCTCAAAACAGCAAAAGCAAAAGCACTGAGAAAAACCAGTCTGGGTAGGGTTTGCTTCAACCATAACATATGGATCCAGTATACTCAATAATGGAAATAATAAAATGGTCTAAGAAACACATCCTCTAGATAGGCAGCACAAGTTTAATAGCTATAATCAATCAGTAAAGTAAATGGATGTGACTCTACATTTAATACCATCAGAAATATAGTATCTCTTATCAATCTAATGAAAATAACATATATAAACATAATGATAAATCATATATATTACATTTTATAAGCCATCAAGTTTTATCAGTGGCTCTTCATTCTATACTATTTTCATAAAATGCATGATTTCATATAAATAAATAATTTCCATGCATGAATAGTAAGCATACACTTTCTCATTAGTTCAGCTACAACACAAGTAAGTACATCTCTGTTAACAGGTGAAACAAAACTGTATGGATTCAGATACTGTTATCAGCTTCAGGTAAAAACTATTTACCAAGTCAAAGTAAGTGATGAAGGACTTATTAGAAAATTTATCTTCAGACAAAGATAAAAATTCATTAAGAAGCATATTTTCAACCATCGCTGACTAAAATAAATCCACAATGCACTATCACTTCTTTATGACATTAAGTACTCAATTCTGTTATGAGAAAACCCTGCTTCTGTCACTATGCAATTAGCCCAAGACAATTCCTCCATCTCTTACCTCAGCTACAGAAAGCACACAGAATACAGACGGATGTCGGGGATCAACGCCTTCTAATCTCATTCCAATCTGAAAACCATTTTCATATTCTGGAAAGGACTGATCCTATGAAAGTTCATGATATATTTTAGCCATTGAGATTTCATTATTAAACATTCATATATTTAAATTAAATTAAATTTGATGTCACTTATATGCAGAATCTAAAACTCATGGAAGCAAAAGGTAGAATGGTCATTATAAGAGGCTGAGTGATGGGAGAAAGGAAAGACTTTGGTCAAAGAGTATAAAGTTTCAGTTAGAGGAATAAATGACAAGTTTTTAAGATATTTGATATGTTGATCAGCTTGGTTCCATAATTCTACCTTATTCTTGTTTTAGTCATCACTGGGTAATTATGTATGATTATAGCTTGCCAAAAAATGAAATAAAATTTGAAAATTAAAAAGAATTTTTGTATAGTTTGGAAGCTCAGCAACATAAAAGACAGAAAGTCACTTTCATATACAATGGCCCTCCAAGTTGGTGTGACCATTTTAATATGCTTCCAAACAGTTTTTCTGTGAAGTTTTATGACTTGTGGACTTTCAATCTTCTCCTGTTGCCCATTTTTCCTTCCCATCCTCTGGATAACCATTTTCTGTTGATTAATGTCAATTTGTGACTTGGATCTTCACTTTGTTTAGAATGACTTTTTTGTAGAGAAATTTTTCACTTTGATAGAGTAAGACATACCATGTTTTTCTTATATAGTCTACACATCCAGCCTATGAAATCCTTCCTAACCTTGATGCTACACATATATTCTCCTTTTATTATTTTTTTTTATTTGACAGGTAGAGTTATAAACAGTGAGAGAGAGACAGAAAGAAAGGTCTTCCTTCCATTGGTTCACTCCCCAAATGGCCGCTACTGCCAGAGCTACGCCGATCTGAAGCCAGGAGCCAGGTGCTTCTTCTTGGTATCCCATGCGGGTGCAGGGCCCAAGCACTTGGGCCATCCTCCACTGCCCTCCTGGGCCACCGCAGAGAGCTGGACTGGAAAAGGAGCAGCCGGGACTAGAACCTGGAGCCCATATGGGATGCTGGTACCACAGGTGGAGGATTAACCAAGTGAGCCACGGCGCCGGCCCCGCCCCTTTTATTTTTTAAAATTGTTGAAGTTGTGCTCTTTATATTTAAATCTACAGTGTAACTGGAATGGACTCTTCTGTGGTGTGAGGTATGGGCCTTTTTTTTTTTTTTTCATTTGGAAAACAAATTATCCAAGGAACTTTTTTTGAATTGTCCACACTGGAGTTGATTTGCAAAATCACCTTTTCATATCTGGTTCCTACACATGTGACATTTTATTTCTGGACCTTTCTTTTTTTTTTACTTATCTGCTTATCACATATAGTCTTATTTGTTTACAATGAATCCTTTTATTTACAGTGCAATTTGTACCACATTGATTTTGCTAATATAGAAGTTTGTTCTCTCTCCATTTAATCTAATCATTTTTGTTTATTTGACAAATACGTGTGCTTTTTTTTGCACAGATATCCAAAATGGTTGGCTATATTTCTTTCTGGATAACTTTTAATGTTTATTGGTACTGTAAATAAATTTTCTTCACAATGGATTTTCTAATTTGTTCCCATTCATTATTCTATTCTTTAATATTGGTATTGTATTCCACAACTTTTCTAAATTAGTTTGAAGCAGCTGCTTTTAGCAAATTCAGCATTACCAGTCTATTTGTTCTTAATTGCAAATAAACTTATCCTAATGGAAAATGATGACTAGAATCTAGTTCTATTAGATCTGGAGCTGGGTTTTAGCCAGTAATTGTCTTACTATTTAATGTTGCTTAACATCTGAATGCCTATTTTTAGCTTCAAATGTATTCTTTTTAATAATCTTTTAATTTGAAAATAATGTCAAGTTTAAAGAAAGTTGCAGGAACAAAATAGTGCATGGGACTCTTGCACAGCCTTTGCCCAGATGCACTGACTGAACAGTGCACCTCATTGGCTTTATTGTTTGTTCTCTCTCACTCTCTCTCATACATCTGTGCACACACACAGCTGTATGAAGAGATTTCAAAAGTTAATAAAATATGAAATTAATAGATAACTTACTTTTGGTGCAAAAAATTTGAAATCCAGGCAGTCTGGCTATTAAACCCATTTTCCATTAACTTTCTGAAGACCTCTTACACAGATTGGATATATGTTTCTATGAATCATTTGAGGGTCCTTTACTCCTAAGTACTAAATGTCTTTTCCTAAGGATGGAACATTCTCTAACATAACCACAGCTCAGTTGCCAATGTCTTCAAATTTAACATCTATATGATTCATTTAACTAATTACCCATTCATATTCCAATTTTGCATATTTTTCCAACATTTCCCTTTCCCTCACCCCTGCCCCACAACAGAACAAGAGCTAATCTGGAGTCCAACATTATATGTGGCTGACAAGTCCCCCTAGTCACCCACAGTATAAATACTTCCATTGCATGTGTTTGTCTTTTATGTCACTAATTTCTTTTTAAGAATTTTGTCACAATAGCTAAGATATGGAATCAGCCCAAATGACTGTCAACTGAAGACTAGATAAAGAAATTATAGGGGAGGTTCCAAGATGGCTGAGTAGGGAGGGAGCATACTGCTCTGCTTGAGGAGAGGACAGCTTAAAAAAAGTGGAGAGTGCAGTCTCAGGGAAGAGTTAGGGAGAAAATGGCAGAGGAAATTCTACACAAATCAGAGGGACACAGTGGACCTACATGGAGGGCATGGATGCCCACGGCTCAGGACTCCAGCAGCCAAGAGCTTACACACCAGCGTGGAAGAGTGAGGTGAGACCAGACTGCAGCAGCCTAAACCACAGGCAATAAAGCTGCAGGAAGAGCCCAGAGGGAACCTGGCTTGAAGCCCCATGGGGGATAGTGTACCTACAAAACCAGATGGGAAAAAAAGGAGGGACACATTTCTCTCCCTCCCCTATCACCTTAAAATGGTGTCCTGTAACAAGCCAATAGAGCAGGTGCCATTTTGGACATATGTAACAGCTCATATGTAACAGCTGAGCCAGCTTATGTTCACACCCAGCAATCAGCCGAGTGGAAACTCCTGACTCGAATGGGAAGAATTAACAGGGGGCTAAGTGCTCATGACTGTGGGAGGCTTGTGTGCCAGAACTGTAAGAGAGAGAGAGAGAGAGAAGAGAGAGACAGACACACACACACACAGAGAGAGAGAGAGAGAGAGAGAGAGAGAGAGAGAGAGAGAGAGAGAGAGAAATGAGGCTGGGAAGGAGGATTGACAGTGTGGCTGAGACTTTGGGCAGTAACTATGGGAGACTCCACACGTTCAGGGCTTCCTGGTTATCTGGTAAGGGGCAGTGCCGGGGAATTTTAGCTTACATTGAAGACAGCATAGATCCTCTGTGTGGTCCTTGGGACTGAGTGGACTAATATTACACCCACTGGAGCTAGCACCCCTTTGAGGAGTGGTTTCCTTTGAGGAGAGAAGCTCAGCTGAGCAGAATAAATCACCCTTCTGATAAAGAGAAAGAGAGAGAGAGAGAGAGAGAGAGAGAGAGAGAGAGAGAGAGAGATTGAGATTGACTTATCAAGCCAAACCCGGCTGTGTCACCTCAGACACACCATTCACCCTAGAGAACTGAACAGAGCTTCCTGGCCACACCTACCACAAACCTCTCTCTCTCTCTCTCTCTATATATATATATATATATATATGTATATATATATATATATATATATATTCCCTGAAGGCAGACACTCCATATACATACAGAGACATAATATAGAGATGAAAGCCACCACAATGGCCAAAAAACAAAGAAACCATAAATTATCTCCACAAATGCCAAATAAAAAAATGCATCAACTCAAGAAACAAGAATAAGGAAGACAACATGACACTCTCAAAAGAACACAACACTTCAATACTAGATTGTGAAGATGATGAGATTGAAGACATGCCAGAAATGGAATTAAAAACATTGATCATAAGATAACACAGAAGTAATCACAAGCATATGCATGAGCTACTGAATTCTGTACATGATATGAAAGAAAATTTCTCCAACGAAATTGAGAACATAAAGAGAAATCACAATGAAATGAAGAATTCAATAGAACAAATTAAAAATGCAGTGAAAAGCCTCAACAGAATCAGTGAAGCAGAAGAAAGAATATCTGACTCAGAAGATAAAACACAGGAAATTATACAGTCAAACCAAGAACAAGAAGAGGAAAATAGGAAACTCAAAAACACTGCTGGAAATCTACAGGATACTATCAAACAACCCAACATATGGGTTCTAGAAGTTCCTGAAGACATGGAAAGAAATAAAGGATCAGAAGGCCTTTTTAGTGAAATAATAACATAAAAATTCCCTATTTGGAGAAAGAAAGAAACATCAAGTGCAGGAAGCACTTAGAACTCCTAATAGACATGACCAGAAAAGATCTTCACCACAAAACACTGTTATCAAACTCACCATAGTAAAACATAAAGAAACGACTCTAATATGTGCATGAGAGAAATGCCAAGTTACTTTCAGAGGATCTCCAATTAGACTCGCAGTGGACTTCTCATCAGAAACCCTGCAGGCTAGGAGAGAATGGCGATATATATTCCAGTCTTAAAAGAACTGTGGGCCGGCGCCGTGGCTCAACAGGCTAATCCTCCGCCTTGCGGCGCCGGCACACCGGGTTCTAGTCCCGGTCGGGGCGCCGGATTCTGTCCCGGTTGCCCCTCTTCCAGGCCAGCCCTCTGCTGTGGCCCGGGAGTGCAGTGGAGGATGGCCCAGGTGCTTGGGCCCTGCACCCCATGGGGAGACCAGGAAAAGCACCTGGCTCCTGGCTCCTGCCATTGGACAAGCGCGGTGCGCCGGCCGCAGCGCGCCATCCGCGGCGGCCATTGGAGGGTGAACCAACGGCAAAAGGAAGACCTTTCTCTCTGTCTCTCTCTCTCACTGTCCACTCTGCCTGTCACAAAAAATAAATAAATAAATAAAAGAACTGTGAACCCAGAATATTATACCCTTCAAAGCTCTCATTTATGAATTAAGGTGAAATGAAGACCTTCCATAACAAACATAATTACAAAACACTGAAGGAAGAAATAGAAGAAGATTCAAAAAATGGAATAATCTTCCATGTTCATGGGTTAGAAGGATCAGTATCATCAAAACGTCCATGCTTCCCAAAGCAATTTACAGATTCAATGCAATACCAATCAAAATACCAAAGAAATTCTTCTCAGATATAGAAAAAATGATTCTGAAGTTTATGTGGAAACACATGAGACCTCAGACAGCTAAGTCAATCTTATACAACAAAAACAAAGCCAGAGGCATCATAATACCAAATTTTTAAGACATACTACAAGGCAGTTATAATCAAAATAGCCTGGCAATGGTTCAAAAACAGATGCATAGGCCAATGGAATAGAATAGAATTGCCAGAAATCAATCCAAGCATCTATATCCAACTTAAATTTGACCAGAGAGCCAAAACCAATCTCTGTGGCAAGGACAGTCTCTTCAACAAATGGTGCTGGGAAAACTGGATTTCCACATGCAGAAGTATGAAGCAAGACACCTACCTTACACCTTACACAAAAACCCTCTCAAAATGGACTAAAGATCTAAATCTATGACATGACACCATCAAAGTAGTAGAGAACATTCGGGAAACGCTGCAAGACATTGGCACAGGCAGAGTTCTTGGAAAAGACCCCAGAGGCACAGTTAAAGCCAAAATTAACAAATGGGATTACATCAAATTGTTTCTGCACTGCTAAAGAAACACTCAGGAACATGAAGGGGCAACCCACAGAATATTCAAACTATGCAACTGATAAAGGATTAATAACCAGAATATACAAAGAGATCAAGAAACTCCACAACAACAAAACAAACAACCCAGTTAAGAGACGGGTAAAGGACTTAGACATTTTCTCAAAAGAGAAAATCCAAATGGCCAAAAGACACAGGAAAAAATATTCAGGATCATTAGCCATCAGGGAAATGCAAATCCAAACCACAATGAAGTTTCACCTCAACCAGTTACAATGGCTTTCATACAGAAATCAGCAAACAACAAATGCTGGCGAGGTATGGAGAAAAAGGTACCTTAATTCACTATTAGTGGGACTGTAGTCTTGTAAAGCCACTTTGGAGGACAATATGGAGATACTTCAGAAACCTAAATACAGACCTACCATTTGACCCAGCCATTCCACTCCTGGGAATTTACCCAAGGGTAATGAAGTCAGTACATAAAAGAGTTATCTGCACCCCCATGTTTATTGCAGCTCAATTCACAATAGTTAAGATATGGAAGCAACATAAATGCCTGTCAACCAAAGACTGGATAAATAAATTATGGGATATGTACACTATGGAATACTATTCAGAAGTAAAAAAATGTAATCTGGTTATCTCAAACAAAATGAATGTATCTGGAAATCATACTTGGTGAAGTAAGCCAGTCTCAAAGGGACAAATATCATATGTGTCCCCTGCTCAGCGAGAACAAACAGAGCACCTAAAACAAAATCTGCAGAAGTGAAATTGACACTTTGAGAAGGGCTGACCTGAGTTGCCCTTGTCTTGACTGTTGAGGAACAGTTTTGGTTTTATTTTTTTATTTTTCATTTTTTCACTTTGTATTATTTGTTGAACTCATTATTTAACACAGAGTTAATCATATGTATATAAAGTCAATTGAGGATGGATCTTAGTAAAAAATAAGAGTGGGAATAAGAGGGGGGAGGAAGTTTGTAACTGTAAAGCTGTATTGTTCTGCATACATTCATAACACTAACTTCTAAGGGTACAGCCTAAAAACTTGTCATGGGACCCTAAATTCCATTAAGCTGGGTGATGAAAATGTCATCTTAAGTTTTAAAGTGATCATATTAAGTGTTAAAATGAACATATAGATAGGATTAGGTGTTAAAGTGACCATATAAATAGGATCAAGTGTCAGGTACTTATAATAGACAGAATTAAAAAGGAGAGAATGGCATGGGAAAAAGTCCACAAAGCAGACTCATGAATGACAATTGCTGTTCTCAATGAGTTGGATTATGAGAGTTAACTGTAGATGCAGATACATCTAATTCTAATCCATCCCCATAAGGCATACTCTACATCTTCCATGCATTTCTGCATTTTTCTTCTGACAAAGTCAACATGTTTATGTATTTATTAAATCCTATACTATATTCTCTTATAGTTTCAGAACGGTTTTACCCATACTACCAAAAAATTTGCTAAAAAGAGTTCAAGATTTGTCTGTAATTTTCCTTCCCTTGTTGTCATCCAAGAACATGGTATACAGTTAGAAGCCGTGTTCAAACACTATTTGGATTCATTGTTTTCTTCTTTCTTCAATGCAGTTATGGTATTTATTGGAAATAAAGTTGAGTTCATTTATTTCTATTTATTCTCAATTCTTAATGATGATTTTTATTTTATAGTATGTGGACTATGAATATGCTGCCCAAACTTAAAACTATACCGATAGGTATTCAAAGATACTTCTCCTGTGGCTCCTCATGCCTCCTTTTGTAGGAAACCATCTTCATTGTGTTACTCTTCCGAAGTTTTTTTTTTGCAAAGGTATATGATTATATGCATGTTTCTCTTCTTTTCCTTTATTTCATACACAATAGGCACCATATCATACATGCTCTTTTGCATATAGCTATTAGCACACATGCATTTGTAATGTCACTCAGTGTCAGTTCTTCTCAACTGCATTCCTTTCCACAGCCGCATTGTACTGCACTGTGTGTAGGTACCACAGCATGTTCAACCCTCTTCCTCACTGGGATTCATGTTTTTTTCATATGAACATGAAATGGTTTCAAAATCTTTATGAATTGGCTTGTAAAATGTTGTTAAGAACTTTCTTACATTCACAGATCATTTTGGAAGCTTCTAAAGAGAAACTTAAAAAATGACAAAACCCAAAAATGAAATGGCAAGAATGAATGATTTCTCAGGAATATTTTATTTCTACAAAAATAAATGTCATGTGTGTGTTTAGCTCTCCCAGGCTTCTTCTCACATCTACTCTGTTTTCCAGCAGATTGTATTTCACAAGTTTTTTGTGACTACCTCCTGCTCACTGCTTTCAAAATTCTCAGTTAAGTTCAAAAGCACCACACACTTATACACATACACACAATATGACATACAAGCAAAGGAGAAGGACAAATCCAGGGCAGAGGGAGGGGTGGGGAGTCAAATTAAAAATATGGAAAGAGGGCGGGCATTTAGCCTAGCAGGCAAGTCAAGGCTTGAAAGCCCATGTCCAAACCAGAGTGCCTGAGTTAGTTCAAATCCCAGCTCCACTCCTGATTCTAGCTTCCTGTTAATGTGCACCCTGGGATGCAGCAGGTGATCATTTGAGTAGTCAGGTTCCTGCCACCAACAGGTGAGACCTAGACTAAGTCTTAGGCTCCTGGCTTAGGCTGGCCTAGCCCCGTCTACTGTGGGCATTTGGGGGAGTGACTCAACGGAAGGGGGCTCTGTCTGTCTGTCTCTAGCAATCTCTTTCTGTATCTCTTTGTCCCTCAAATAAATAAGTGGCTAAGTAAATAACTAAATAACATTTAAAAAGCATATGTAAAGAAAATTTAAGGAGACAGAAACTGACAGAATTTTTTTTTAAGATTTATTTATTTATTTGCAAGGCAGAGTTACAGAAAGGCAGAGGCAAAGACAGAGAGAGAGGTGTTCCATCCAGTGGTTCACTCCACAAATAGCCGCAACAGCCAGAGCTGGGCTGATCCAAAGCCCGGAGCCAGGAGCCAGGAGCCAGGAGTTTCTTCTGGGTCACCCATGCACGTGCAGGGCCCCAAGGCCTTGAGCCATCTTCTACTGCTTTCAGAGGCTATAGCAGAGAGCTGGATCAGAAGTGGAGCATCTGGAACTCAAACAGGCGCCCATAGGGATGCCAGCACTGCAGGTGGCAGTTTTACCCACTATGTCACAGCGCTGGTCCCAGAAAAATTATTAATGTAAAATTGACAGTGAGGAGAAAGTAATACTACACTGAGAAGACTACCTTCGAATGAAACCTGAATGATAAATACAAAAGACACTAGCAATAATCCAGTGATATAAAACTGGGGGCTGGTAGGAAACAGTATTATACTGAGTAGACTATACCTCCTAATCACACCAAACTGATCAATTCAAGTACCAGCAATAATTCACGGGCAGTACCTGGGGTAATCAAGGCTGCTCATTCCAGCACTTTAAAATGGTTCCTCAACTGAACATTCGGAAGCTTCATGTAGTGCTGCAAGGAACACCATACACCTAGCAGACGAAGCACTCACTGATGGGCGGGTTTCCAATAAAAATAAAACATTCCTTTTAATACTTTGAAAGGCAATGTTTGGTGAGAACTATCACTGCCTTTCATCAGTCTTTCGTCCATTCAATGGTTTATTCATGACCTGAGACTCTTAAAACTTTTTCCATTCTAAAAATCTTATATTGTGTGAACATAATTATTATCTGTGCTTACAAAATTAGGTTTTATGATGAGAAAAGGAACTATAATCACACACTTAAAGAGAATAAAAAGGCATAAGGTTTATAGATCTGAAGGAAAATTTATACATAAATAAATTCAAGCCCAGAGAGGCCAAGAGACTCCTCAAGGTCACACAGCCGGTTTGGCAGCAGATCATCACTCAGGACTGAGGTCCTCTGAGAGCCTGCCAACTGTTTGTCCCACACAAGGGGACAGAGCTGGCAACAAGACAGGCAAAACAAAACCTGGCTCAAGGCCACTGAAGGCCTCAAGGACAATCCCCAAGAAGTGCCCTGTGCATGGGTACAAAAGTGAAGTTGTTTTCTTTTGTCATTTTCTTTGCCCAGAACAGGTACAAAATCATATTTTTTAGTATCAAATTGATTTATTTTGTCACTAATGATGGAGAAGCAGCATTATTTAAAGTTCCATACCTCGTAGCAAAAGCAAGTACAAATTATATGCTATTATTTTAAAAGCTTGTAAAATGAGTCATAGCATTAGGGAGAAAAAATATGATAACTAGAGGAAAGGCAGACGGGCTACTGGCAAAATTCCTTTATGAAGTACAACGTGTGAGAGCAACTGTGATTAAGCTCTTGTGCCAGCAGATCTTTGTTCCATGGGTAGAGTTACAAATATGCAGAACGAACAGCTCCTGGACACTTGCAAGATGTAGGTGAATAATTCTGGACTTCTCACTCTGTCCCCAAGGACGTCAGTGGCAAGGGCAGAGAGATGATACTTTGTAATGATCATCTTGTGAACCACTGTGGACTGGGGGGGGTGGGGGTGGCCAGCAGCACTAGCAGTAGACCAGCTACTTGTGCATCGCAGGACAGCACTGGTGTGCCAAGTGCAAGGTGCCATCTGAGTACCCACAGGCATGCTGTTTCACTCACTGGCACTATTAATTTGACATTCAAAGAAATGCGGGAAATTGAGCATGCAATTAAATCATGGCCACCAAAGAACAGGGCAGGGCACTGTGCAACAAACTAGGCAAAGATCAGAGGCCTTTAATTTCCAAACCTTTCATGATAGCGGTCAAAGGGAAAAGTGATCATAGGAGTTCTAGGTACAGATGATAAAAAGTTTACTATGATGTCAAAGAGTCTTGCCAGGAGTACAGTACCCTGCTAAAGTGATCTTATCCTAGTAACATTTTCCACATCTTAACTTGTTCCAATAGGCATCTCCAGGCATGCTGAAAAGTTACACTTTTCAATATGAGGGTTGAGATATCAGGAAGTCTTATGTAGGAAACCAGTGATCTTTCAGCTGGACCCACAGAGAATTTAGCTTTTGTCAACACTGTTTTCTTTACTTAATTAAGATAATCAATCATATTATAGTAGAGTAAACAATAATTTAAATGCTGCAGATCAGAAAATGGAGAAATATCTTCCAGAGATGAACACAACTGAAGAGAAAGTCAGAATGCATTGTTGCCCCCTGTAAAACAGAGGGAATCAGCCTGCCAGGTTTTGAGTGCGATACTTATGTCATTTAGTGTTTGATGAAGCAAAAGGAGTCTGGGTTTCCATTTGATCTGGATATCCCACGTGATTCAGAACTCTGAAGAGCCATTAAAAACCTGCTGTCACAGCCAACAACCTTAATGGCTAGAAACATATTCTCATGAACAGAAATAAAATCTAAAGAATGAGAAGACCAGTTACAGCAGCCAAGCCATCCTTTTTCAAGCCATAAAGAAACACCTTTTATCCAAAAAACACTCACTAGCACTGAACTTTGGGCCAGATACAGTTCTAACCACTTTACTCATATTAACACATTACAGCATTATAAAATCCCTGTGAAGTAGTGTTGTTATGTGCATTTCACAGACAAGATGTCCAAAGTCACAGTAGAAGGGTGTCTGGGTTGAGTGTTTGGGCAATTAATCTCTATGCTAGATCATGAAGGGAGGTTACAAGCAATACTATTCCCTTCACTGATTAAAAAATGCCATTTTTTAAATTTTATGATGAAAATTATTGTAAATTTGTAATACCTAAAATTAGTGGTCAAATATGTGCTACATAGCTATTAAATGATCCCCAAATGGCAAAAGTTTAAAAACAGTACCATGCCCCATGTAGGATCTCTGTTCTTAATGTGTTGTACTATGAGAATTAATGGTATAACAAGTACTCAAACAGTACTCTATACTTTGTATGTCTGTGTGGGTGCAAACTGTTGAAATCTTTACTTAGTATATACTAAATTGATCTTCTGTATATAAAGATAATTGAAAATGAATCTTGATGAAGAATGGGATGGGAGAGGGAGTGGGAGATGGAATGATTACAGGTGGGAGGGAGATGATGGGGGGGAAGCCACTATAATCCAAAAGTTGTACTTTGGAAATTTATATTTATTAAATAAAAGTTTAAAAATTAAATTAAATTAAATTTTAAAAAACAGCGCCATGGAGAGTCCAACAAAAGAGCTCCTATACTTGTACAGGGGATTTGATATAGAGTAGAGGTGGCACTGTATCTTCTATTTAAAGCAGGGAAAAATGGCATTAGCACATGTGACATCCCATTTGGAGATAATAAACTCAATTCCTACCACAATGCACACACAAAAAAATTTTAGATGGAGAGAAAACAAACCTCAAGAATGAAATCCATTGTAGCTATCAAAAAAGTACCTGCCAAAGTGCATGACAGTCATAGCAAATACAAAGTTAAGTATAGAAAAATACACATATGCTTTCATTTTTTGTTTAAAAAGCAGTTATTTGTATCAACATTATTTACATGTCTGTGTAACAACATATATACAACTCTGAGAGTTGACCAATCAAGGTATTCCAAACAGCTCACTCAGAGTGTGGAACTGGCAAAGAGAACGTCTTTTATTATAAACTTCTTTCCTGCTGGAATTTCTAAATAACATAGTAATTTTTTTTAAATCAACATACACACAGTCAAGCAATGGTGATGCCAGGTGAGTAGGCAGGGTGCTGGCCATGGTAGAAGGATTTCGTCTTCCTTCAGGAACCATTAACCCATGCAAAAAAAGAACCATTCGTGCATTTTAGAAAAATCTTATTAGTGGAAGTGTGGAGGATTAATTAGAAAAGTAGGTAAGATTATTAAATAGGCTTTCAAGACCTACCAACAACAGAATTCACTACATGCCCTGTATAGCACCTAACCTTTATTTTTTAAACTTTTATTTAATAAATATAATTTCCAAAGTACAACTTTTGGATTATAGCAGCTTTCCCCCCCATAACCACCCTCCCACCCGCAACCATCCCATCTCCCGCTCCCTCTCCCATCCCATTCTCCATCAGGATTCATTTTCAATTATCTTTATATACAGAAGATCAATTTAGTATATACTAAGTAAAGATTTCAACAGTTTGCACCCACACAGAAACACAAAGTATAAAGTACTGTTTGAGTACTAGTTAGACCGTTAATTCACATAGTACAACACATTAAGGACAAAGATCCTACATGGGGAGTAACTGCACAGTGACTCCTGTTGTTGATTTAACAATTGACACTCTTATTTATGATGTCAGTAATCACCCGAGGCTCTTGTCATGAGATGCCAACGCTAGGGAAGACTTTTGAGTTCGCCAACTTCGATCTTATTCACAGGGTCATAGTCTCCTCCCTTCAGAGAAAGTACCTCCTTCTTTGATGGCCCTTTCTTTCCATTGGAATCTCACTCACAGAGATCTTTCATTTTCGTCTTTTTTTTTGTTTTGCTGTAGTTTCTTGAATTTCCATGCCTGAAATTCTTTCATGGGCTTTTTAGCCAGATCTGAATGCCTTAAGGGCTGATTCTGAGGCCAGAACGCTGTTTAGGACATCTGCCATTCTATGAGTTTGCTGTGTCTCCCACTTCCCATGTTGGATCATTCTTTCCTTTTTAATTCTATCAGTTAGTATTAACAGACACTTGTCTTGTTTCTGTGATCCCTCTGACTCTTATTCCTATCATTATGATCAATTATGAACTGAACCTGATCACTTTGACTAGCAAGATGGCATTGGTACATGCCACCTTGATGGAATTGAATTGGAATCCCCTGGTATGTTTCTAACTCTACCGTTTGGGTTAAGTCAGCTTGAGCATGTCCCAGATTGTACATCTCTTCCCTCTCTTATTCCCACTCTTGTATTTAACAGGGATCACCTTTCAGTTAAATTTAAACACCTAAGAATAACTGTGTATTAATTACTGAATTCAACTAATAGTATTAAGTAGAACAAACAAACAAAAATACTAGGAGGGATAACGTATTAAGTTGTTCATCAACAGTCAGGGCAAGGGCTGATCAAGTCACCGTTTCTCATAGTGTCCATTTCACTTCAACAGGTTTCCTTTTCTGGTGCTCTGTTAGTTGTCACCGATCAGGGAGAACATATGATATTTCTCCCTTTGGGACTGGCTTAGTTCACTCAGCATAATGTTTTCCAGATTCCTCCATTTTGTTGCAAATGACCCGATTTCATTGTTTTTGACTGCTGTATAGTATTCTATAGAGTACATATCCCATAATTTCTTTATCCAGTTTTCTGTTGATGGGCATTTAGGTTGATTCCAGATCTTAGCTATTATTGTGAACTGCGCTGCAATAAACACTGAGGTGCAGACAGCTCTTTTATTTGCCAATTTAATTTCCTTTGGGTAAATTCCAAGGAGTGGGATGGCTGGGTTGTATGGTAGGGTTATATTCAGGTTTCTGAAGAATCTCCAGACTGACTTCCATAGTGGCTTCACCAGTTTGCATTCCCACCAACAGTGGGTTAGTGTCCCTTTTTCCCCACATCCTCGCCAGCATCTGTTATTGGTAGATTTCTGTATGTGAGCCTTTCTAACTGGGGTGTGGTGAAACCTCATTGTGGTTTTAATTTGCATTTCCCTGATGGCTAGTGATCTTGAACATTTTTTCATGTGTTTGTTGGCCATTTGGATTTCCTCTTTCAAAAAATTTATGATAACATTAAGACGTAATCAAAAACAAAAAAAGTTGTTTTTGATAACGTCTAAATGTTATCATAAATTTTTTGAATTCCATATTTTGCATTTCTTCTATCTTGTCATCTTCAAAATCTTGTATTTGAGTGTCATGTTCATTTGGCAGGGTCATGATATCTTCCTTGTTCTTGTTTCCTCGGTTTCTGCATTTGATGTTTGGCATTGTGGAGATATTCTTTGTTTCTTCTTCTTTTTTTTCTAGCTGTGGTGGCTTTTTTCATTATACTATGACTCTAGGTTAAGTGGACTGTCTGCTTTTGGTGAATCTCTAGAGGCTTGCGGTAGGTGTGGCCAGAGAGCTCTATTCAGTTCTTCAGGGTTAAGGGTGTGCCAAAGGTAACACACCCAGGTTTGGCATGGTAAATCTTCTCTCCCTCTTTTTTTTTTTATTCAGAAAGGAAGTAATTCTGCTCAGCTGAGCTTTTCTCCTTGATGGCAATCAGTGCCTAAGTGCTAGCCCCAGTGGGTATAAGACTGCTCTGTCCCAAGGACCACACAAAGGATCTGTGCAGTCCTCAGTGTAAGCTCAGATTCCCCTGCAATGTCTCTCACCCAGTAGCAAAGGCTACTGAGTTTGTGGTGTCTCACACCGAGACTAGTCACGTCTCAGCCACACCGTGAGTTCTCCCACACACCCTTAATTTTTTATTCATAAGCTCCACACATTCACTAGGTCTTAGTCTCCTGTTATTACTCCCAACCAGGTCAAGTTTGTTTGTTTGTTTGAGGGCAGACGCAGCCGCGAGCTGGTGCATCTGTTACATATCCAAAATGGCCCCTGCTCTATTGTCTCGCACTCCTTTGTAAGGTGTGTGGAGAGAATCGTGTCCGTACCGTCCCTTCTGTTTCTCCTCTCCTCTACTTAGGCTCGTGTACTTTCCTCCACGGGGTTTCAAGCCTCGTTCCCTCTAGGCTCTTCCTGCCACTTTTCTGCCAGTGTCTCAGGCTACTGCAGTTTCACCTCACCTCCATTTCCAGCGCTGGTGTGGGAGAGAAGATTCTTGGCATCTGGGCTCCCAAGCCATGGGCGCCTGTGTCCTCCACGTAGATCTACCATGTCCCTCTAATTCCAGAAGAGTTCCTTGTGCAGTTTTTTCCCTAACTCTTCTCTGAGACTTCACTATCTGCCTTTTATTAAACTATCTTTTCCTTGACTATCAGTGAGCTTCCTCCCTATTCCGCCATCTTGTAGCCACCCTATCCTGGTTTACTGAAGTCTTGAAACTAATTAATTACAACTCCTATTTTCCAGAGGAAGAAAATGAAGTTCAGAGTAGTTCAGAAATTGCTCCATTTGCACAGTGAATCAGTACACATTTAGAATGTGAATTTCAGCCCTGGACTGTGCACTTAACTGCAAAGTTACACTACATCCCAGAGCATTACAACAGCCTTGCCAAGTTACAATGAGGACTCAACCAACGCACAGCAGGAGCCGGGGATAGAAGGAAGGAGCCAGATTCAATTAAAGTTAGGAGAGAAAACGGGCAACACTTGCTGACTGGATGGAAGGAGGATGAGGAAGGCAGGGAGTTTTATATTGTGACTCATGTTTCAAGCTTGGAAGAAACTTTCCAGTTTTCCATTGTAAGATAATCTTTTCTTATAATGTGAACAATAGCTACCAATACCCTTCACAGACTTTCTGGGAAGCCCATGAACAACCCCATGTGCCTGCTTCTCAGTTCTAACTTCCCAGTGCATTACTATGCTTTCAGTGTTCTTCCAGTAATCTTGCAATGAATCGTTCCATCATAAAACCTGCTCACTGTGACATCCTGCAAGACTAGTTAGAGGCTATAAAATTCCTTACTTGCTTTTCCTCAGGAAGCTTTATGATTTTCACTTGAGCTAACAGCAGATTTATCAAGATTAGACCCCCTGCTGGCTTTCTCTTGTTTCAGTCAGAGAGAAAAGAGAGAACTTGAAAACACATACACACACACACACTCATACATGTGATTTTTTTTTAATCTGGTTCAAACTACATTTCAGTGTAGCTGTTTTTAATGGTGGGGATGGGAGTTCAGTTTATGATGTCTTCAGGGATTCTAGAAACCTCCTGAATCTTATATAAAATTTTGTATGCAAAGGGATACAATAATTTATTCTAGGATATTATAAATAGCTAACATTAGATGTTCAAAGGAATCTGTAACTCAAAAACAAAAGGAGGAAAACACACAGCTGAAAGCCAGGTGGCTATCTATCCTTTAACGGATTCAGTTGTTAATCCACCCACTGACGAAGTAGTGACATATTTCGAGGACTTCAGTAAACAGAATACAGCAGTTCCAGCAGTTCACTACAGCTGTTCTTCCTGTATAGACAGACCAGGCAGCAAGGCTTGCTTCAAATTCTGCTTTTTCAAAATGATGCCTATTTCTGCCATCTATTTGTTAGGCTAATAGAGAAAAATCATCACCTACATAATTAAACACAACTTGCTTCAAAGCTTCAGTTAAGATGGAGTGAAGGATGGTTGATTGTGTATTTTTAAACTTTCATTTCATTTCAGAGACTACTTCCCTGTTATTTTGAACATTTTTCATAGATTAATTCTGAATGCAGAATCCCAAACTGCTGCCAGGATTATACAAGAGGCATTCTACAAATACAGAACATAGAATTCAGGGCTCAATAAAAAGTATACTTTAATAAGTTTAATAAGCCAATTCTTACAGGCTTTTTGTGAATCCACTCTGCTATAATCTCAAATACAAAATTTCTCATCTGCCCGGAACCTATGGAAAGTAAGAAACCCAGCTGCATAACAAAGATGCTAATATGCATTCTGACCAGTAATGGGCCTGTAGTTTCTGACACAGAAAGACACTACATACCAGAGCAGGTAACACACTGATGGGACCCAGACCAACAAAGAGAAAGAACCCAGAAACTATATAATAAAGGACAATAAAAAGATGATTTGAGAACGATTTTTAAAGTTATTGTCTGAAGACGCACTGGCCACAAGCGAACACATTCCATGAATCCTCTGCATCTGGTATCTTAAACAATAAATTCATACATTTTGTTGCAAATGACTAACCTGTTCCAGGGGGAAAAAAAGACAAGGATACTTCTAATATAAATTTCCTTTAACTAAAATAGAAGAGTCATGTCTCTCCTTGATTTGGAATGCCACATTTTCTTTTTTAATTTCTCTTCCTATGAAGAGCTCTGAACTTGACATTCGGCTTCCAGCTGGAACTGCAGATAAGCAGGCTTTCCAGGGGCTTCAAGCCCTCCCAGGAACAAGAAAGCAACCCTGATCCGCCGTCTAGATGCAGACTTCAGACCCACAATTTTACAGCACCGCGGGAACTTTGAATCCAAGCATTTCAGAGACGCCAACTCTAAGTACACAAGCTGAGGATACAGCTTCAGTTTTGTCCCAGAACTTAGAATACTGGAGACTATGAGAAACAAACATGAATGGGAATTCCTTTTGTTCTTCAGAGGCCCAGCAATTAATCAGCTTAAATGACTTCATATTATAAGGCTACATTATCTTTTTTAAAACCGTATTTCCTTCTTTGACTTCCATATGCTTTGTGACTTAACTTGCAATGAGACTGCTGAATATAACAAACACTGTATTTTCAAAAAATGTTTTGTTTTTGTTTCCAGGGAGATATGTTAAATACCTATGAAGCTAACTTAAAAACTGGGGCGACATGATGTATACAGAAGATAAAAACAAAAGATAATCAAATAAGTAAATACTTTAGGAAAACAAAAAAAGCATATAGATTCCAATTATAGTTTGATCCACAGCTTATCAGAATGTACGAGGTATGTCTGTCCAACAGCTCAAGAAGCCACATATGGTCACTACTTGGCTCAAGATGAATATTTACAGTACTGTCTAAGGAATATTTATTTTAAAACAAGGATGGTATTCTCAATAAATGAAAATTAATTTGGTATCTGATGACCAGTTTGGCTTGAAAGGTTCTAGGTGTCTCATGCAATGTTAGAGGGAGTTAAAACAGAGATGTTCACTGAAGCATCTTTCTGCTCCAGAGCTAAAAAACAAACCCAGAGTTTATCAAAACATGCAAACATGCAAAGATTATTCCGAATATATTTAACATATACACATATATGGAAAAAATTACTTTTAAGAACATAACACAGAGCCGGATGAAGAAATTAAATTTAGAAGGAAAAAGCTATTCCTTTTGCTGAGATTTCAAGCAAGGAAGACTGATTGGAGACATGTTCAAATGAGGCTGTCTTCTACTTGGATAATTAGAAGGTTAAACCAGGAACGTGTCTTTGTTCCCCAGCCACTCCTAGCCCCTCCAAAAACAAACACAACTCTATGATTCTAGAGATGGCTGGGATTTCCTTATCAGGACACCATTTGTCTAAACTCATAATAGATTCTGCTAGGTGTTAAGAAGGAGAGAGGGATGACACAAGAAGAGGGAGTGAGCAGCAGCTCAGACAAAGACGCCCCTGAAAGCAGGAGGGCACGGAGAGGAGAATACTCCACCATTTCTGTCACAATCGTGCCTTGTTTTAGAGAGAAAGGCTCACAGGACCACAGGAAGACCCGTCACTGTATTCACCACACAAGAGGCAGAGCCTAACCAGAGCACAAGCAGGTGAGGCTTGCATGATGGTAACTTCCCAGGTGGGCACTCACCCAAGTGCAGAAGATCAGGAGACTAAGAATGGAGCACCCTCATGGGCAGGGCAAGCTGGCCGGTCCTGACAACGCTAAGTCTAGGGAGACCAGGAGGGCTTGCGTTCTGAAGGAAAGGGGAGGCCACAGAACACGGGACAGAGAAAGAGTTCTGGACACAGCAACAGACTATGACCTGAGAGAAAGAGCCATTTCTAGACCTTCTTGCCATTAGTAAAATGAACTGTATGTCAGCCACTGCCATGTTCTGGACACCATCACACAGCGGTTTTCAGGACATCCTTGGGAAGCAGAAGACAGTGTCTGCCATTTCAGATGAATATGCTGAGTCAGAGACATGCACCCCAGGATCTCAGTCCAGAAAGTGAGGGGGGAAAGAGCTGGAAGGGCTTGAATTAGGCAGCACACACAAAAGCACCATGACAGTCATAGGCACATCCCCCTGAGAACAACAAAGCACAGAGGAAAAAAGGAAGGGACAGAGGAAAGAAGGAAGGAGAGATGGGAGGAAGGAAACCATTTTGTCTTCAAGAACATCACAGTTCTACAAGAGGAAAATATACCTCCATGTGACCCAGAGTGTCAGAACAAGCAGCCAACGACACTGCACATGCATTATGCAAACAACTCTGGCCCTCAAGGGCCATTCTGGCCACAGCATGCTAGAAAGACTAGCCTGGACTGAGAGGCTATTAAGAAACTCTTGTTAAAAATTCATGTGAAAAAAAATTAGCCAGGGCTTATTTCTAAATCAAGGGAGCAGTGGCAGTGACTGAGAGAAGCCACTGAATGATCATAAAGCAGAAGCTGAGCAGGTTGGAAGCCAAATGTAGGTGGAGCAGAAGAGAGGCAGGCATGGAGCTGGCCTCCCGGGGAATGCTGTAGGAGGGACATTCACAGGAAGACCACACAGAAGGGGACTGTGAGTTGAGACTGGGCTGGATACACTGCGAAGGGGAGCACCGTGTGCCATCCAGATGAGCAGGCAAGGAGACCAGGAAAAAGACCTGGCAAGAGACTGGGAACTGCACTATGTGGGGGCGGGATTGAGCTGGCCAGGGAGCCATGCAGAATGGGGCCCAAACAGAGCCACAGGGGAGAAAAGGGACATGGGATGAGTCTGACAAGGAGTGGAGGGGAACTGGCAAAATCAGAAACCAAGACTCAGTAAGAGTCTGCGTCGTTGGAGTACAAGTGTTTGCCTGTGAATTCCTAGAGGTCACTTCTGCAGGACAGGGTCAAGGAGGGGTGGGAGAAAAAGCCAGATAGAAGAGGTAGCAGATAGAAAAGGTGAGAAAAATCAAGAGGAAACAAAATGCCATGCTGTTTAACATTTCAGCAATTTGGACTAATCTAAGGACATCAGTGAGTGAGGGCACTGCAGAACCCAGGAGCAGTTGTTTTCTTAAAAGCAGAAGAGACCTAAACATATCTGTAATCCAAAGGGGAAGAGGCAGAAGAGAAGAAACTTTTCAATGTCACACCAGATGATTCATGGAGGATGAGCTTTATAAAAGCAACAATGGCAGGAGCCAGACCCAGGGAAAGCATTATAGAGACATGGAGGAGGCAGACTATTCCAGTACACGAGGGAGACAGGGAGGACTAGGGCAGTGAGTGATGTGTGCAGGATGAAACTCAAGTCTCACCATAGCCTCCAGGGAAGTCATGGCTTCCAGCAACAGGGAGAGAAGAGGTCTGAGGGTTTAGAGCTTCTGTCCTGGGCAACAAGAGCCCAGGCTAACAACACAGACAGGAGATGCCCATGCAGCTGAGGCAAGGTCTGGGGTCTCCTTAACCAGCATTGCTCGACACCCAAAGCAAACCTAGATTCATCCAGATCTGGGACTCTGCATGGCAAAGGGTAACAGGGGCACAGGCCGCTGAAGATCCCAGCAAGACAATGACTGAACTGAAGAAACTAGGGAGCAGAGGCTGGCCAGGGAAAAATGTGACTCAAAAGGGAGAAAATGGGGGAAGCCTTAAGTCTTGGAAGGAAAACTGGTGCTGTGAGAATATGGTAGAGAAAGTCTGGAAAGGCAGTGGGCAGGTC
Source organism: Sylvilagus floridanus (assembly GCA_949820135.1). Taxonomy (NCBI): domain Eukaryota; kingdom Metazoa; phylum Chordata; class Mammalia; order Lagomorpha; family Leporidae; genus Sylvilagus; species Sylvilagus floridanus. The sequence continues at coordinate 64,870,176 of OX463226.1, read as the reverse complement.
AGAAAGTGAGGTACATCATCAGGGAGCTGGACTTGGGGGTGGAGCAGCCAGAATTCGAACCAGCACTCTGATTCGGGATGCAAGTATTGCAGCTTAACCTGCTGCACCACATCAGACCCCAGGCCCTGACCTCCTGCACAGTGGGGTAATGTGTTGTTTTAAGCTACGAAGTTGGTGATAACTTGTGTCAGCAACAATAAGAAACACATATGTACCCTAGCTATATGGAATTCAAATGAAAATTGTATTACTAATTTATAATGATATATAAAGAAGCTCAAGTAACTTAATTTTTCTCATGGTGACTTTTATTTTGTTCTGAAACAGAAAATTATTTCAAAAATGTTAATATGCCCTTGCCTTACAGGTACCTAACCCCATGTCCAGTCTATATTCCTGGCACTCTCACTCTGCTGGGGAGGCGGGAAAACCCTGCCTGGGCATAAAAGGTAGAGCTGGCCTTGTTGCCAGTGACTGAGGACAGGAAGATGTGTGGTGTAGTGGGACTGGCTGTTCCCAGGCAGAGAGGGCTGCACCCCCAGGTCAGAGGCTGGCCAGTGCAGGTGTGACTGGCCACAGCAAAGTGGCTGCTGCGGATGGAGGTTCAGGTGCTGCTCAAGGCCAAACACATGAGAGCTGTCTCTGGCCTCTCTGTGACTACTGCACTGTTCCCAACCCTCACCACCACCAATGTGCACTGGACAGGTGGCAGCCACCCAGTCAGTACCTGTTGCCAGGCCATGGTGGACAAGCTGGGACAGTTGCATGGAAGAGGAGCACCTTGAGAAGAATAGCAAGAGCATGAGAGAACCAAAGCCCTTCAAATCTGGATGAAGACTACGTAGAAGGACCGCATGAGGGCCAACCTGACAGGCAGGAAGCAGCTTTGTCCTGGAGAGACTGAAGCTGAGGCCCTACTGGAGGCTGCAATGCCCAGTATTCCAGGACTTGATGTGATGAGCAACAGGGTGAAAAGAACACATAGAGGACCTACATGTGAGGGTGGGAGGACTGGCAGTAAGGGAGGAGAGAGAAAAGCTCTTCGCACCAACTTTGAATGACAGAAAAAGCCCAATATTTCATATTTAAATCAAATCAAGATAGGTACATTTCACAGGCCATGGATAGAAAATGTTTTTAAATTTACTGTGTTGGGGCCAGGGCTGTGGCACAATAGTTTAATCCTCCACCTGCTGCTTCAGCATCCCATATGGGCCCCAGTTCTGGTCCCAGCTGCTCCTCTTCCAATCCAGCTCTTTGCTATGGCCTGGGAAAGCAGTAGAGGATGGCTCAAGTCTTTGGGACCCTGTACCACCAGCATGGGAAACCCAGAAGAAGATTCTGGCTCCTGGCTTCAGATGGGCCCAGCTCCAGCTGTTGTGGTCGTTTGAGGAGTGAACCAGCAGATAGAAGACCTTTCTCTCTGTCTCTCCCTCCCACTGTATGTAACTTTCTCAAATAAATAAATAAATATATAATCTTTAAAAATAAATAAATTTACTATGTCAACAGAAGGTGTTTATATCCTTGTGTACTCATTACTCCAGATGGTAAAACAAATTATAAGAGATAAAAAAAAACCTTACTTTGTTTTGTGCAGAAATTTAAAACAGTCACATACTCTTCAGTGGTTCAGTCTATTCTGCACACCACTAGACACACGCACAGAATTAAACAACATGAGTCGCCTGACTCTGATTATGAGGAAGGGGAAAGGCAGGCTAAGATGTCACACTCTTATTTTCTAACAGCCCCAGACTCCCCCCACCCTGCACAGGGAGACTTCCTGTCCACAGCCCTGAGACTGCTCTGCTCCTGCTGGGTGCTTTCCTCCCTGTGAAGTCAAGGGGGAAGCTCTGTGACCTAGGACTGTAACCCAGCCTTGCCACGATGATTCACTTCAGGAGCACAAATCCCATACCTGCACCATGGTGGTTTTTAGTCAACACCAAGTAATGAAGAATATTCAGAATGTGGGGGAGGAAATCTCTCTTGTGTAAGTGTTCTGGCTGTGGCTGATTAGCCTTCAAGTATCTTAAAGGGAAAATTCTGAGAATGAAGTAAACAAACCTGCTGGCTGAGATGAGGGTCGACACAGCCCCTAACAGGAAATCTAATACATTGCTGCCTACAGCCAAAAGTATGTCTTACTCGGAGAAATCGTCCACTTCACCTCACACCTCAGTATTTGATGTAGCCCTGGGTGGAGGTCACAGAGGACATGTGCCCTGGGAGCCTGGTCACAGAAAGTAGCACAAATATGACTCCTAGGACACAGCGTCATTCAAACTAGTTTTGTGACAAGCAAGGTCCAGCTGCAATCACTGACTGTCTGTTCCTCATTATGACTCCTGGCCATCTTCAGAACCTGGACAGTGATGCTATCAAGGCCCCAGCATCCTATGTATCCTCTGGGTGAATGTCACACCCTAGACCTGTCCTCGGGTGTCATGGTATCTGCCAGGCCATAGGCACCTCCTGTTCTGACCTACTCTACATCCTGACCTGAGGGATTCTGCATGCAGGGCACAGGATGCATTCAGGCGAAAGGGCCATCAAGTTACCCCAGGTTGCGCTGGTCCAAGTCAAGCCCCTTTAAGTCCTTCTCAGAGAACTAAGAAGCAGTTTCCCAGAAAATATTCAACATCACTGGTCACATGAGCCTGCTCAGCATGGTGGGAACTGTTGGCAGACATGAGAAAAAAAGGTGGAAGAAATCCCCTAGCTTAATGGACTTGCATGCTTCCAGTGGACACACAACCTGAGTTACCTCCGGTGACTACAACACTGGAGTAGTAGGGGTGTGATGGCTAAGCAACAATAACTTGGTATTTAGTCTTTCCACGGTAAAGGGCCTCGAGCCTGCACAGAGAATGCCCCAAGGAGGTTCTCACACTACCCATTTCCAGGACCAGTTCCCAAGGTTCTGACCTAGTAGGTCTCCAGAAAACCCATGCTTATGCCTTCCAAAGCCCAACAGAAGAGTCTGCTGTGAAGCAGGGGTGTTTAACAACTGATGCTCCAGCACAGCCTTTTACACTGCTTGGTCAGTGAAAACTGCCCAGACAACAAAAGGCATTAAGTATTTTTTTTAATGATCTTTAAATTGTATTTATTCATTTAACTATTTGAAAAGCAGAGCAATAGAGAGACAGAAAGAAATATACAGAGAGTTCACCCATCCACTGGCTCACCCCACCAAGTGCAAATTACCAGGAAGCTGGAATTGGGAGCAGAGCTAGGACTTGGCCTCAGGCACACTTTATATATATATATCTTTTATATATATATATCTTTTATATATCTTATATATATATAAAAGATATATATATATATATATATAAAGCTTTTATTTAAAGAATATAAATTGCCAAAGTACAGCTTATGGATTACAATGGCTTAATGGCTCCCCCCCCATAACTTCCCTACCACCTGTAACCCTCCCCTTTCCCGCTCCCTCTCCCCTTCCAATCACATCAAGATTCATTTTCAATTCTCTTTATACACAGAAGATCAGTTTAGTACATATTATGTAAAGATTTCAACAGTTTGCCCTCACATAGAGACACAAAGTGAAAATACTGTTGGAGTACTAGTTATAGCATTAATTCACAATGTACAGCACATTAAGGACAGAGATCCTACATGATTTTTTTTTTAAATTGATTAATTATCTATGCAATTTCCAATTTAACACCCGTATTTTTTTTGACAGGCAGAGTGGACAGTGAGAGAGAGAGACAGAGAGAAATGTCTTCCTTTGCCATTGGTTCACCCTCCAATGGCTGCCGCGGATGGCGCGCTGCGGCCAGCACGCCGCGCTCATCCGATGGCAGAAGCCAGGTGCTAGGTGCTTTTTCCTGGTCTCCCATGGGGTGCAGGGCCCAAGCACTTGGTCCATCCTCCACTGCACTCCCGGGCCACAGCAGAGGGCTGGCCTGGAAGAGGGGCAACCGGGACAGAATCCGGTGCCCCAACCGGGACTAGAACCCGGTGTGCCGGCGCCGCAAGGCGGAGGATTAGCCTGTTGAGCCACGGCGCCGGCCCAACACCGTATTTTTTTTAATTGAAGTGTCAGTCCTTGGTTCCCCTTTTCTTCTTTACCCATACATTTACACATGATAATAAATACTAAAGGCAACACAAGAGATGTCATGAAAACTAAAGTTTTTGCTTATTGCTGTAGGTTAAAATGAAATATAAAGATACTGGAAACTCAGACCAAGAAGAAGAGAAAGGGCAGCATGAGCTTTGGCCTTGGGCAAAGATTAGCCCCTGTGTCAGCAGGCCCTTGTGGCTGGCCAACCAAGTGCCTGCAATGTGATTCATGCTCTGTGCATCTAGGTAGCCAGGCGGAACATGATCCAAGGCGGGTCACTGTCTCCTCCAGCATCTTGCTTGACCCACAATTCCCATGCAACAGAGCAAAATGGATCCCTCCATCCTGAGCCCTAGGTGGACATATGCAAGTACCACCAGCTATAAAAATAAAGACTAACATTAACTGTGTATTAAGTGTCCATTGCCTCTTATGTCCTTCACATAACAACTGAGTTAGCCCTCCAACATCCTGAAGAGGCAAGTAGACTACTTTCCCTATTTTGCAAATGAGGAAATTGAGGCACGGACAGGTTGAATGAACTTCCCAAGATCACAGAATTGGCAGGCATTGGTGATGTGCTTCAAGCACAGGCAGTCCCAACTGCAGCACATGCAGAAATATCCAGGCTTTCATGAGGTCACTTCCCAGTACAGCCTTTAAATTCAGGTAGGTCAGTGGGCTATCTAGGTAGATGGGTTTATTTGAACTAACTTTCCTAAGTGTTTATTCCTTGGAAAAAAATATAAGCCCTTCAGTGACTAACCTTGGAAAACAGTTCAACAGGTGCTGCTATTGCTTTCTGTTCTTGCAGGTACTGCTCCCAAGACCACGCTTCATGTTCAACCATGGAAAGGCCTACAAGAGAAAACACAGTAACTTTTCTTGAAACAATTAGTGACAGAAAAATAACATTTTTTTTTTTTACAGGCAGAGTGGACAGTGAGAGAGAGAGACAGAGAGAAAGGTCTTCCTTTTGCCGTTGGTTCACCCTCCAATGGCCGCCACGGCCGGCGCGCTGCGGCCGGCGCACCGCGCTCGTCCGATGGCAGGAGCCAGGAGCTAGGTGCTTTTTCCTGGCGGCACACCGGGTTCTAGTCCCGGTCGGGGCGCCGGATTCTGTCCCGGTTGCCCCTCTTCCAGGCCAGCCCTCTGCTGTGGCCCGGGAGTGCAGTGGAGGATGGCCCAAGAAAAATAACATTTAACTGAAGACAAATGTAAGAAACAGGCTGATTAAGTTGGTAGTTAGAAAACCCAGAAACTAGTAAGAACCTGCTCTTTTGCTCTCTGTGAACATTCAGTAAAATCACCAATCCACTTGGTACACAACTCTTCCTGCTTCGGGACAAGTTAAGAATACTTCCCACACTCAAGATAGTGCCTGATGAACTCTGATGGGTGCCATCAGAGAAGGTGAGCAGGGAAAGGTTTTCTGGAAAGGGATCTGGTTCATTTTAAGTGCTTCACCTGAAGATATTTTAGAACTCTTTTCACTTTCAGACCCTTTTTGGGTGTGGATGTCAATTGGTAAAACCTGTCAAAACCCACTGTGGCAATATTTGTATGAAGCCTTCAAAACTATTCCTACAGTTTATACCAGCAAGTCTCCTTCTCAGAATTTGTCGTAATGAAACGACAATAGATGTGCACTAGGGGAAAAACACAGGGTTTTTGCATTAGAACTCTGAATAATAATGAAATACTGGGAAGAAACTAAAGGTCCACCAAGGGGGATTAATTAAATGCATTGCACAGATATGTCATTTTAATAACAGGCAGTAAAATTACGTTTTGGAAGGCTAATGACAGAGAAAGGGGATGTTAATGGCATACTACTAAGTGGGGAGAAAAAGCACTTTAGGAAACAAAATGTTCCTTTTTGGTAAACAGTAGCAGATTTGAAAAGATTAACATTATGTAAATCAAAATCTTGATGCAAGAATTATAAACCATTTCTTCCCAATTTTTTTTTCTTCTTCGTTGTCCTGCTTTTCAATTTTTTTAGATGAATGGCTAATTCTTACAATTCAATAAGTATCATTTTTAAATAATAAAAACCGGCAAAATAATTAACAATTGTTTTAATTCTATGTCCTAATAATTAGAACTCCATACAAATGAATTAGTCAAAACCTAAGAAAAGTTGATGGAAAACATCACTACATAACTATAAAAGTAAATAGCAGAAAGATGATTATCAGAGGTCCAGGGAGTAAGGTATGGAAAAGGTAAAAATGCTGATTAATGGGTATAAAATTTCAGTTGGAGAGTAAGCTTTAGAGATGTATTGCATAACATGGTGACTAGAGTTAAAAATCATGTATTTTAAACTTCAAAATTGCTAAGGGCGCAGAGGCAGGGATTAAGATGCTGCTTGGGACACCTGCACCCACATAGGAACTGCTATTTCCAATTCCAGCTTTCTGCTAATGTGGAATCTGGGAGGCAGAAGGTGATGCCTCATTTACCTGGGTACTTGCCACCCATGTGGAAGACACAGACTGAGTTCCAGGCTCCTGGCTCAGCCTGGGCTATTGCAGGCATTTGGGGGAGTGAACCAGTGGATGGAAGATCTGTCTCTCTGACTCCTTGTCTTTCAAATTAATAAATAAATAAATTTTTACAAATGTTTAAAGAATAGATTGTAACTATTCTTACTGAAAAAAAAAGGTGAGGTTCTAGATTCGTTAATTTCCTTGATACAATCTTTGTAGAATATAAACATGTATAAAAACATCACATGGTGGGCTGGCACTGTGGCACAACAGCTTAAGCCTCCACCTGCGGTGCCAGCATCCCATATGAGCAACTGGTTCGTGTCCCAGCTGCTCCTCTTCCACCTCTCTGCTAATAGCTTGGGAAAGCAGTCAAAGATGGTCCAAGTGCTTGGGCTGCTGCACCCACGTGGGAGAACTGGAAGAAGCTCCTGGCTCCTGGTTTCAGATTGGCTTAGCTCCGCCTTTGTGGCCATTTGGGAAGTGAAACAGCAGTCGAAAGACCTTTCTGTCTCTCCCTCTCTCTGTAACTCTGCCTCTCAAATAAATAAAATAAATCTTTAAAAGGAAAACAAATCACATTGTCCTAAATCTGTATATATGAAATACATGAAATGTGCACCGTAAATAAATTTAAAATTTAAAATTTCATGAATAAAAATGATTTTTAAATAAAAAACATCACATTGTATCCCATATATATAATTATTTTTCAATTACAAATTAAAACAAAAATATATACATATTTGTTCATTATTAAAATATTCATTCATGTACACATTGGGCAATAGGCACATATTCGTTCATATCTGCAAACATGCTCCCATAGAAAAGGAACTGGAAAGAAAGAGCACAATATTAACATTGGCTATACATGGATGGTAAGATTAATCTAAATTTTCTTTCTTGTTACATTTTTTAAAATTCTCTACAAATATTGCTACTTAACCACACACACACACACACACACACACACACATTTCCTTGGAAGAAAACTGGTCAAAAAGTGCCTTCTGAATTTTAAATATTCATCATGATGCAGACCATTCCATAAGTCATGGGTGGTACAAGATCAGCATTGCTTTAGCAGTAGTGATGACAGGTGGTAAGAAACACTTCTAACGCAACAGTGAATCCTCTAATGCCAACAAAGCAACTGGATGGAATTACAAACACAAAACCCATTCAGCTGTGCAGGAATTCATGTATACTGTAACCATTTAGAAGATTTCTGAGCTCCTGTGAATGTGCCCAAACCTGCACTGTTTGTCCACTGGAATGAATACATAATTCTGTTCCTGAGGCAGGAAATGAAAACTAAACAATAGACATTATTTTTCCTTTGATATCCAAATATATAATTGGCGATGAAAGGAGTAATTTAAACTCTGGAGATAAAGAGAAACATGCTATCAATTCATAGGTAAAAAATATATGCAAACACGTTGACATCAACATTTGCCAACAGTCACAGCACTAACTTGCCATTGCTAAGAAATACGTTTGTTAAAGTATGAGATTTGTAAAAGCACTTTACTCATCAAATAAGACTAAGAATTTTGATCAGTGGATTTTCTTATTTTGTTTGAAAACAAGAAAAAAAAAAAAAAGAACCCCAGTATGATTGCCATCAAGGAGCTTGCAGTCTGTTGGTCCATTACAGCAATAAAAGGTTTGCTGCCATTTCTACCACAACGTGAGATGTTTTATTTTGCTGAACACAGAAAGCAATTTGACAAACCCTGAAGACGCTTGGGTAAGATTATTCAAGGTCCTTATCTTCACGCAAGCATTTTACTGCCTTACAATTATGTACTTTGCAAAAATATTACAGCAAGGGTAGCTCCAAAGCAAATACAGATACTTTGTTTTCTAAAACAGCTGTGTTCTTAGACTCTGTAATTTCTCAATTTAATCATATTTCCAATTGTCACATGTTACCATTTCACCAAATGCAAATCGTATCTAAGAGACTTTCTTCTTTGATTACCTAAGTGGGCAAAGACACTTTTAAGATTTCTAAGAATAAAAATACATAATATCAAACAATAAAAACTCCTGAATGAGGTAAGTATCTTTTGGAAAGCAAGGAAACTACTCAGCAACATGGGGCCACAATTGTCCAACAAGAACCTGTAAACTGGCCCTTCCTCTTCCCTGTCTCTATAAAGATTGCTTCGCCTCTGCTATCTCCAACCGTTATTGCATTATTTTGCACAGGGATTACATTAGCTGAAATTAACCAGTTTGCTTATTTTTAAGTAGAGCATAAGCTTATAAAAGGGAGGGATCTTATTACTATTGTTTATCACTAAATTTTCGGAGCTATAATCATAGCTGGCCATAATATTTGTTTAATGAATTAAAGGGCGGGCAGGCAAGCAGAGCAGCACTTTCACCTTAAAAACAAACTCAAACATACATATTTTGACTAACTCACTTCTCAGTTTCCTAGAGAGAAGGAACCAATTATGAGACAGATTGCTTCAGGCACTGAATTTATTTTTTATGCAATTTTCTCAGAAAAACCCCAGATAGGCCATTCATATTATAGGATATTAGATAACCCATGCAGCACTGTAAACTCTAAATTTCATTTCCTTTCACTGTACTCATTAGCAATAGAATACTCCAATTATTACTATTCTGCTAAACATAATGTAAACAAAATTTGCGAAGGTACTTCACAATCTTCATGGAAAAATGGAAATAAAAAGTAAGTTTATTTTGGTACAAAACATATTTGAAATACATACACATCTTTTTCACAATATGTATTTTCATTAACTTTCTGAAGATCCCTTGTATGCACAGATTTTTAATTGCATTAAAATAAACTTTTATTTTAATAACACTTTTCACAAACTTTTTTATTACTCCCATATTTGATTGGGTATCATCTGTCACTTAATATGCACTTATTCCATGCCAGGCATGGAATTAGGTGGTTGGGGTATGTCTGCGTGTGTACACATGTGCATGTGAGAATGTGTATACTTCCATTTGTTCAACACTGAGTATGAAATTAATGATGCTACAGTTATAAAAAGTTGAAGCTCATAGAGGTCTCACAGCTGAAAAAGTCTGACTTAACAAAAGTCTTCGTGCAGACTCTCCCATTACAAAGTACCATCTAACCTTAGAACACACAGACAAGGTGTAGCAGTAGCAGAACTTATAACTTAAAAAGTGAGTCTTTAGGGAAGTTAATAAACTCACTCATTGATGGCAGATTTATAAATCTGATTAAAAGTTTTTAGTCATATTTATAATACATATTTATAGCTATAAGTAATGCTATTTTAATTGATCTATTCACCAACTTTAATATTTTATTCTTTTTTTTTTATTTTTGACAGTCAGAGTGCACAGTGAGAGAGAGAGACAGAGAGAAAGGTCTTCCTTTTTGCCATTGGTTCACCCTCCAATGGCCGCTGTGGCTGGCGCACTGCGCTGATCCAAAGGCAGGAGCCAGGTGCTTATCCTGGTCTCCCATGGGGTGCAGGGCCCAAGCACTTGGGCCATCCTCCACTGCACTCCCTGGTCACAGCAGAGAGCTGGCCTGGAAGAAGGGCAACTGGGACAGAATCTGGCGCCCAGACCGCGACTAGAACCCGGTATGCTGGCACCAAAAGGTGGAGGATTAGCCTATTAAGCCACGGCGCCGGCCCAATATTTTATTCTAAAAAAATGCAAAAGTAATAGATACAGACTTTATAATAGCACAAACCTGGGAAGAAATATAATTTCCAAGAACAGAAGTCAAATAAATTGTTTATGAGGGTCACATGTTACTTTATAAATAGAACACAGCTTGCATATTATCATTTGAACCCTGTATGTTTACATACAATTAAAAATCACAAAATAGAAAGAAATGAAGATTAAAGTAAAGCAAAACAAAGGCTGACCTGACAGATCTGGCTGGTGAAGAACCTAGTTTTTTTAATATCTAGACAATTCATGTCTTACATGGACAGCTAAGGGAGCCAGCCCCTCTGGCCCAAAAGACAGTGAAACTAAAGGGAGCAGATACTGAGACATAGATGGTCAGAGACCCTGCTGTGGAAGATCTGAGTGTATGAGGCAGCCATGCAGCTCCATAGCCTGTACCAGGACACCAGGGTGGAGACACTGTCCTACAAAAGGATGGACGGATATGGCTTTTAAACATGGAAATGCAGCCCTCCTTCTACACGGAAATAAGCAAGGCCATCTCTTTCTCTCTCCAGCAGAAATAAGTAGTATATTGGGGGGGGGGGGGTTCCTATCTTCTAAAAGCAAGGAAGAGGCTGGTGCCATGGCTCAACAGGCTAATCCTCCGCCTGTGGCGCCGGCACACCAGGTTCTAGTCCTGGTCTGGGTGCTGGATTCTGTCCCGGTCACTCCTCTTCCTGTCCAGCTCTCTGCTATGGCCCGGGAGTGCAGTGGAGGATGGCCCAAGTGCTTGGGCCCTGCACCCACATGGGAGACCAGGAGGAAGCACCTGGCTCCTGTCTTTGGATCAGTGCAGTGCGCCGGCCTTCACACGCGGGTGGCAGTGGCCATTGGGGGGTGAACCAACAGAAAAGGAAGACCTTTCTCTCTTTCTCACTGTCCACTCTGCCTGTCAAAAAAAAAACAAAAAAAAAGCAAGGAAGACTCCACCAGCTTCGTTGTCTGCCAGCCTGCACTGTTTGGTTTACTTGACCTTAGCCAAATATGCAGCTCAGCACTAATCATAGCCACTTCTTTCACTCAAACTGGAACGTGTGCCTGCTGAGAAGGCACACCTGCATGTTACAGGCTGCTAAATTCTGCTTTGATTTCTACACATATCTTTAGGTCTGTTGGATTATTCATCAGATTGGCAATAAAAATGGCAGTAAATTGTAAGCAAAGTACACGGAAAAAAATGTGAGTATTCAAGAAAAACGTCAAGAAAGTTAGAAGCAAGTGGCCAAAGTCCAGTCAATGACCAAATTACATTAAGAAATGTTGATTATGGCTCTCATTACCATCACAGGAGGTTAGCCTCTCATTGTGCTATTGCTTGTTTTCAGGAGTTGAAGCAGCCATGAGCATCCCCTTGTTGTTAATTAAAACTAAAAACAAACAAACATGGCTATGAGCCAGTGTGTCACACTGACCATAATTCTCTCTCTTGCCTGCAGCACAAGGCACAGGCCTGTGGGAACTTAAACACAGTAGGTGGGGAAGAGAAGCCACATAGGACCCAGTCAGAGCGAATGCCAGAACATTCACAGTGCAGAAGTATGGTCCAAGGGAAGGCAGTGCTAGGAGAGAGAACTCAACTGTGGACTGGGCAGTGGAGCAGGAAGGTCAATCACTTAGACAAATAAATATAACGGTGCAGCAAAACAAAGCAGTCAGGCAGAATGCAAGCCAAGGAAAGGCAGGCTCAGTGTTTAGACGGGCTGAAGTCTGGTGCTGTGATGAGTTTTCTTAAGAGTGTGTGCATGCAGTTTCACTTTATGAATGAATAGGCACACTTCCCTGAGCCAGGCCATGTCCTTAAAGAGAGCAGAACACAGACCCAGGGTTGCAGCTCTCTGAAATATCCATTTTACAAAGCATTCAAAATGTCTAACAGACCTAGGCAGTAATATCACACTTGTAAAAGGGACTCACACACTGAGTATGCTATCATCCAAACCAGATCTACTTTAAACTTTTAGATATATATATAACCATACCTGTGTCCTACTTTATAATTTTGAATATGGAGTTTTGAATAACCAAATTTACTTAAATTAATAAAAGCTATAACAATGAATCTCAGTTTTCATATAAATATGCTTTCACACGTGTACACTAATGCTTTTGTTCTCAGCTTTTATCAAAAATCCCTAAAATAAAAATGCAGAGTGTGCTATTTAGATATGGAAAGAAGCCCTAGATGTCATCTGGTAGCCCTGTGACTTTCTCAGACCTTAGATTTTTCTCCAGCATGACTCATTTTCACTTACAAAACTATCATATTAGGAGCCCCAATGCTAGGAAGCCTACAAGTAGGACTGCTTGGGCTGCTACACAATCTGCCACTTGGCCTCCCATTCACCTCACCTGAGAGCTCAAATTGGAAATATCACTGTGAGATGAACTTCTCACTTGGGCAGAAAGAATGTCCAGTTCTAAGAAACTGCACAATATTCATTCGTAAATGGCAGAGAAGTAAAGAATGAATAAATTATCACTCTTACAGACACTATGTAAATTTTAAGACTCATGTCTCAGAGAAGGCCCTTCCCAATTCTACTAGATGTAAATACAATCCTTTCACAGCACTATTTCAACTTCATTTCTGAAGTTATGGTGTATACAGCTCCATGAGAGAATATGTGAGAAACGACCATTAGTAGCAGCCAACCAATTTTCTAACAGTTATAAATAATGCCCTCCTTGCGGTACCAACTGGAAATGATACAATTTCTCTAATGTTAACAGCTTATCACTCCCCGATAATGACTCCTGAAGCAGCAGCTCCCTGAGTATAACTGCACTTTGCAGGTTCACATTTTAGTAACTCTGGCATGCCACTGCAACAAGGACCTGCCCATATTCTGTCTACATTTTTCAATTGAACATTTGAGCTACTTTTCATCTTGGCACAGCTGCATTTGAAAATAGTGCATCACTCAATTCCCTCAGCAAAGCAGGGTGTTGAGTGTCATTAAGATGCACAAAGAACTGGACTCTTGGCCACACACAGCATTTCCTCTAGTGGGACAGCCACCTCTGTGGACTGACCATTATCAACCCTAGCATTTAGCAGGTCTTATGTGTTTCGACAAATAAACAAGCAGACATGAATGCTAACGTGCACTAGTTAAGAAACTCAGTATGTCTGGGAACAAAATCAAAGAGGATTAGTTCTGAACAGAGGAAGCTTCTTGGGAACCGTTACTTTTGAGACAGACAGAAATTGAGTAGGCAATCTGCGGAGAAGAAGCACGCAGCATGAGCAAAACAAGGGAAGCTGAAAAATAAAGAGCTGCTTCTGCAAATACCACAAAGGCTGTTAAGCATCAGGCATAAGGCCTGTAGGAACCCACAGAACAGAAGATTGGATGGCTGTACTGGGAGGAGGCAAAAATGAGATAGTGAAAGTTCTTGAAAGTCAGCTTCATAAATTTGATCTCACTTCTTGTGATAGAAATAACCACTGGAGACTTCTGAGTGACAGAGGATATCACCAGAAATAACTTTATAACACGGCACTAGGTAAGGGTGAAAAGGATGTGGGAGACGAAGACTGAAGACTGAGAATGACAAGAGAAAGAGTGGGAAGGAAATTGAGGAGAAATGCAGAATGCAACTGACATGCTATGGCCAACAATGGCCAACAGACAGGGATGGGGTGGGAAAGAGAGAAGGCAAAAATGACCCTGAAACTCAATCCTAGGAACCCAGCAAGATGTTAGTGAAGGGAGGGAGCCAGCACAGAATGTTGGAGGAGAAAGAGATTGTTTTCAGAAATGCTTAAAATTATGCATCTGAAATAATCTATCTATAATATTCATTCATACATATTACATGGATAGATATAGATATAGATATATCTCCAACAAAAGGCAATTACAAAAATTTTCAGAAAGAAGTAACAATGTAGTAAATACTCATCAGGTGAGTGAGCAGGAGAGGAAGGGGTATGAGGATCATAGGCGGAGCAGGCACCTCCTGGGAAATAGAGGCCTGGAAGCAAAGGGGGCAAAGGGTTTCCAGAGGGCAGGAAGTTCAGCACAGCTAGTGCTGGAGAGAAGTCAGGTAGAATATTAGAGAGGAGCTACTGGACTTGTCAGCTGAGCTGTCACTGGGACCACAGGGACAGGTTTCTGTGGAAGGATGAGATCAGAAGTCAGACTACAAAGGCCAGGAACAAAAAGGACACGTCAGGAACGCAGCAAGTATGGCTCAGCAATGAGACATTTGCAAATGCAGAAGAAGAGGCAGGTGAGGCAGTGGGAGGGAACAGCAGAGTCAAGAGATAGGAAGTGTTCCTCTCTCCCTCCCTCGTTCCCCCTTCCTATTCCCTTTCTTTGTCCCCTTCCTTCATCTCTTTACTTCTTTCTTTTTTGTTAGGAACATAAGGAGTAAAAGGTATTTCAGTTCACCAGCTAAGGGAAATGAACCCAGAGAGAGAAACAGAACTCTTAGAAGAGAGGGGTGGTCCCTGGGGAGAGAGGCAGAACAGAGAAAGAAAGGTTTAGCAACATGGGTAGGGGCAAGACCCTGAGATTTTAAAAAATCCCATTTAAATGTCCTTTAAATTTTTTTCCTCCAGGTTTTGAGGGGATGAGAATTCTGGTTTTGGTAGCTTTGTGTGTCCGCTGCCCCCCATTTTGGTGAGCAGAATGTCCCATTGCCAGCTGACCTTGGGTAATGTGTAATCCCATCTCATTTTTACTTTTGAACGTTGACCTTACAAACAATTGAAAAGGAGGGAATCCCCTCAAACTCCTTCTATGAGGTCAGCATCACCTTAACTCCAAAACCAGAATAAAAACCAACAAAGACAGATCTACAGGCCTACATCCCTGATGCATAAAGACAAAGTATCTTCAACAAAATACTAGCTAATCAAATCTAACAACACATCCAAAAGATTATCCATCCCAAATTTATACCTGGGATTTAGGGATGGTTCAACACATGCAAATCAATAAATGTGATATATCACATTAACAAATTGAAGAATAAAATCATATGTTTATTTCAACAGATGTAAAGAAGCCACTTTATACATACAACATCCTTTCATGCTAAAAACCTTCAGTAAATTGGGAATAGAAGGAGTATTCCTTAACACAATCAAGGCAATATATGACAAACAGGCATAATTATACTGAATGGGGAAATGCTGAAAGCATTTCCACTAAGATATAGAACAAGCCAAGAATGTTCACTTTCACTATTATTATCCAATATGGTTCTCGAAGTTTTAGCTAGAGCCATTTGAAAAAAAAAGAAATCAAAGGGATACAAATGGGAAAAGGGGAAGTCAAATTATCCTCGTTTGCAGATGACATGTCCTTGTACAAAGGGGAACCAAAAGACTCCACTAAGAGATTATTAGAACTAAGAAGTTTGGGAGGAGCAGCAAGATGGCGGAATAGGAAGGGAGCACACCGATAGTCTGGGGAGAGACAGTTTAATAAAAGTGGAGATACTGCAGGTTCAAGGAAGAGTAGGGGAAGAAACAGCAGAGGAAACCCTTCTGGAACTGGTGATTCACAGTGGACCTGCGTGGAGAGCGTGGGAGCCCACAGTTTGGGACACCAGCAGCAGATTCAACACACCAGCGCTGGAACGCGAGGTGAGCTGAAACTCAATAACCCGAGATACCAGCAGGGAAGCAGAAAAGGGAGCCTACAGCGAACAAGGCTTGAAACCCTGCGGGGAAAAGTTCACCAGGCTAACTAGAAGAGAGAGAGAGGGAAAAAAAAAAAAGTGACCCATACGGACACAAGTTTCTCTCTCTCCGCTCACCTCTCAAAGGCGAGCAAGACAAAGAGCAGGTGCCATTTTGGAATACGTCATAAGCAGGGCGACCTCGGGTCGGCACCGGCCCCGAGCCTAGCAGAAAAACCTGACTCTGGGCGGGAGGGGTGAAATAACAGGAGATTAGAACCTAATGAATGTGTGGTGCTAATGAACTGAGACTGTGAAAAAAGAGACGGTGGGGGAGAGAACTCACGGAAATCACGAATTCATGTGAGTACTCTCCAGAGACGCTCCAGTTCAGTAGCCTTGGCAGCCAAGTGGGAGACTACAGGAGAATCTGAGCCCATACTAAGGGCCGCAAAGATTCCCTCTCTGGTCCTTGGGAAAGAGCTTCCGATCTCTGGCTCCTGTGGGTATACCATTTGCCTGCTAACCACCCCCAATTCCATTCAGCTGTGTGGAATTACTTCCCTTTTGAACCAAAAAAAAAAAAAAAAAGTAACAGAGAGAGATTTACCACGTCTAACCTGGGAGTGTCTCCTTTGACACACCCTCAACCCTGAGGAACCAAACAGAGCTCTCAGGCCACACCCATCTCAAGCCTCTAAGGCTCCATCAAAAGCAGACAGTCCACTTAATCTAGAGTCATAGTATAACAAGAAAAAAACACCACAGTGAAGAAACCAATATGCCAAACAACAAACGCAAAAACCGAGGTAATAAGAACAAGGAAGACACTATGGCAACCCCAAATGAAAAGACACCCCAATTCAAGATTACGAAGATGAAGAGATAGAAGAGATGGAAGAAGCAGATCTCAAAAAATTGATAAGAACACTAAGAAGTACTCAAAAACAAATTCTTGAACTACAGAAATCCTTAATGGACAAGGTAGAAAATCTCTCTCGCGAAAATGAAATATTAAGGAGGAATCAAGCTGAAATGAAACAGCTAGTAGAACAAGAAACTGTGATAGTGACGAGAAATCATAATGAAGTGAAGAATTCAATAGATCAAATGAAAAACACATTAGAGAGCCTTACAGACAGAATGGGTGAGGCAGAAGAGAGAAAATCGGACTTAGAAGACAGAGTACAGGAAAATATACAGTCAAACCAAAGAAAAGAATAGGAAATTAGAAATCTAAAAAATATTGTTGGGAATCTACAGGATACTATTAAAAAACCCAACATTCGAGTTCTAGGAGTTCTTGAGGCATGGAGAGGGAGAATGGATTAGAAGGCCTCTTTAGTGAGATAATAGCAGAAAATTTCCCAGTTTTGGAGAAGGACAGAGACATCCTAGTACAGGAAGCTCATAGAACCCCTAGGAAACATGACCAAAAGAGGTCCTCACCATGACACATTGTAATTAATCTCACCACAGTGAAACAGAAAGAAAAGATCCTAAAATGTGCAAGAGAGAAACATCAGATTACTCTCAGAGGATCTCCAATTAGACTCACAGCTGACTTCTCATCAGAAACCCTGCAAGCCAGGAGGGAATGGCGAGACATAGCCCAGGTACTAAGAGAGAAAAACTGCCAGCCCAGAATATTATATCCTGCAAAGCTCTCATTTGTGAATGAAGGTAAAATAAAGACCTTTCATTGCAAACAGAAATTGAAAGAATTTGTTGCCACTCGTCCAGCCCTGCAAAAGATGCCTAAAGATGTGTTACACACAGAAACACACAAACACGGCCATCAACATGAAAGAAGGTAAACGAAGGGAACCTCACAGCAAAAGATCACAGGGAATTCAAAGCATACATTTGGATAAAGAAATTATGGGACATGTACTCTATAGAATACTATACAGCAGTCAAAAACAATGAAATCCGGTCATTTGCAACAAAATGTAGGAATCTGGAAAACATCATGCTGAGTGAATTAAGCCAGTCCCAAAGGGACAAATATCATATGTTCTCCCTGATCGGTGACAAATAATTGTGCACCAAAGGGGAAACCTATTGAAGTGAAATGGACACTATGAGAAACAGTGACTTGATCAGCTCTTGTGCTGACTGTTGTTGTACAATGTAATACTTTATCCATTTTAGTATTTTTTTTATTCTAGTACTATTGGTTGAACTCTGTAATTAACAAACAATTATTCATAGGTGTTTAAATTTTAATGGAAAAGTGATCCCTGTGAAATATAAGAGTGGGAATAAGAGAGGGAGGAGATGTACAATTTGGGACATGCTCAATCAGTCGTGCCCCAAATGATGCAGTTAGAAATGTGCCAGAGAATTCCAATACAATCCCATCAAGGTGGCATGTACCAAGGCCATCTCACTAGTCCAAGTGATCAATTTCAGTTCACAATTGATCACACTGATAGGTCTAAGAGTCAAAGGGATCACACAAACAAGACTAGTGTCTGCTAATACTAACTGATAGAATCAAAAAGGGAGAGAATGATCTAACATGGGAAGTGAGATACACAGCAGACTCATAGAATGGCAGATGTCCTAAATAGCAATCTGGCCTCAATATCAGCCCTTAAGGCATTCAGATCTGGCTCAAGAGCCCATGAGAATATTCTAGGCATGGAAAGCCAAGACACTCTGGAAAAAAAAGAAGACCTAAATGAAATATCTCTGTGAGTAGGATCCCAGTGGAATGAATGGGGCCATCAACGAAGGAGGTACCTTTCTCTGAAGGGAGGAGAGAACCTTCACTTTGACTATGACCCTGTCGGAATAAGATTGAAGTCAGCGAACCCTAAAGGCTTCCATAGCCTGGGCAACTCATGACTAGAGCCTAGGGAGATTACTGATGCCATAAACAAGAGTGTCAAATTGTTAAATCAACTTCAGGAGTCACTGTGTACTTAACGTCTCATGAGGGATCTGTCCTTAATGTGTTGTCCAATGTGAAGTAATGCTATAACTAGCACTGAAACAGTATTTTACACTTTGTGTTTCTATGTGGGTGCAAACTGATGAAATCTTTACTTAGTATATACTGAATCAATCTTCTGTATATAGGTAACTAAAAATGAAAAAAAATCTTGGTGTTAAATTGGAAATTGCCTAGAAAATTAATCAATTTTTTAAAAAATATGTCATGTAGGATCTCTGTCCTTAATGTGCTATATATTGTGAATTAATACTATAACTAGTACTCCAACAGTATTTTTCACTTTGTGTTGCTATGTGAGGGCAAACTGTTGAAATCTTTACTTAATATATAGTAAACTGATCTTCTGTATATAAAGAGAATTGAAAATGAATCTTGATGTGAAGCAAGGGGAGAGGGAGTGGGAAAGGGGAAGGTTGAGGGTGGGGGGGGAGTTATGGGGGGGAAGCCATTGTAATCTATAAGCTGTATTTTGGAAATTTATATTCTTTAAATAAAAGCGTTATAAAAAAACAAATGTAAGTTTTATATATATATATATTTATATATAATATATGTAAGTATATATATAATATATATATTTATATATGTATTTATATATATATTTATATATATATATGTGCTGATGAGAATTTATAATCTGCAGAAATAAAAAAACATGCCCTGGTGGCCCTGGTGAATGATTAACAAAGGAGTTTCAGGTGCTAGGGAAGAAAATGTAACATCATGGCCGGCGCCGTGGCTCAACAGGCTAATCCTCCGCCTTGCGGCGCCGGCACACCGGGTTCTAGTCCCGGTCGGGGCGCCGGATTCTGTCCCGGTTGCCCCTCTTCCAGTCTAGCCCTCTGCTGTGGCCCGGGAGTGCAGTGGAGGATGGCCCAGGTGCTTGGGCCCTGCACCCCATGGGGAGACCAGGAAAAGCACCTAGCACCTGGCTCCTGCCATCGGAGGAGCGCGGTGCGCCGGCCGCAGCGCGCCGGCCGCGGCGGCCATTGGAAGGTGAACCAATGGCAAAAGGAAGACCTTTCTGTCTGTCTCTCTCTCTCTCACTGTCCACTCTGCCTGTCAAAAAAAAAAAATGTAACATCATACAACCAAATACCCTGATTTACTTCAAGAGGTTGAAGGACATCTGCTAAAAGTCAAGGTTACAATGTTACCTTTGGAGCACAAGGAAAAGCAATCCAGAAATTCTACCAGGACTGCACATGATGCAGTCCTAAAAGGCCCTTCAGCTACATCAGTGGTTCTGCAGAGGAGGCTTGGCACCAAGAGCTTTCTCCAGCTGCTCCTGGGAATTTGGAAGTGGGGCAGATGGTTTGGTTTATAGCAGCTGGGAGCTGGGAGGACCTGGCCAAGAAGCCTGGCAAACAGAAAACAGAAGGTGTGAGGGACCCTCCTAGAAATGGAAGTAAATAATGTCAGAAAACAACTGCTATAAGCCAGAAAGAATGAAAAGAAACACAGGATATAATTTTCTTTTTCAGTTCCACAGAACTGAAGGAAAAGGAAGAACTGTAGGGTACAAGGTTTATGATTAAGAAAGAGACTTCATAATTTTAGATCTGGTGAAGCAACAGTTTACTCGGCGTGCATTGTGTTCAGAGTTGACAGTACAGCCATGCAAGGAGCTACAATTGGAAGTCTGAGTCAGCAGAGAGAAGTGGGAGCAAGTTGTTCAATAAAGTGCTTTTCAAAGCACCCCTGACACCTTGTTAAAATGCAATTTGGGGACCGCACCCCAGATCTAATGATTAAGACACTCTGGGTGAGACCCATAACCTGTTTTAACAGACCTCTAATTGATTCTGAGCCTTGAGAATTCTAGCTTGAGAAGAAGCGTCCTACTGTAATAGAAAGAAGCCTGTGAGCTAATTCTGGCTGACCTCACCAAAGGTTTCCTAAATGCTGTGACTGGCCCTTGGATAAAGCTCTCCAAGTGTGATACCCAGACCAGCAGCAGCAGCATCCCCTGAAGAACTGTAAAGAAGATGACATTCGAAGACATCAATGAAAACCTGGTGTCTACTGAGTCAGACGTTCGATGGATGGGGCCCTGCAGTTTTTCAAAAGCATACCAGGGCACTCTGAAGCAGCTAGCATTTCATACCACCGCCTTACAGTGAGGGCCCAACCACTGCTCAAAGGCCCTACAGACAGGGACAGGGACAGGGTCAGAACTCTGATCACAGACCCTGTTCTGGAATCTCCTGAGTCCCCATCCTCCTCCAACTACTGGAGCAAGCCTGTGTGATATGTTTTCTTCACAAAGCAAAGTGTCTACCCAAAACACCATGTTCAGAATTTCAGCATTCAGCATGTATGTCCTGTGAAGCCAGTGAATGTTTCTGAAGAAAAAAAGAAAGAAAGCCATGAGCAATGTTGGATGTCTTTCTCTTCTGCCCTGCCTATTGTTCTTTTTGGTTGTTTTGATTTTTTTTTAAGATACCACTATTGGCTGTTTACAAGACAATGAGATGGATGGAATGAGGAAGGAAGACTGATAACAGAAACATCAGGTAAGGAGACCACTGCAAAACTTGGGCATGAGGGGATGACTGCTGATGTGAGATAGATCCTGTGAGTGTTTAGAGGAGCAGAAAGAATTCAGAGTGCTCAACAAACAGGACTTGGCAAAACTGGATGACCTATGAGATGGGAAAGACAAGGCTTTAACATTTCTAGCTTGGGAGACTGAGTTGATCATTGTGCCCGCCATTATGCTGGACAAAGCTGGAGGAGCAGGTCTGAACAGCAAGAACAGTCCCATATTTTCAGAAGTACTGACCTTTTTTTTCTTTTTTGACAGGCAGAGTGGACAGTGAGAGAGAGAGAAAGAGAGAAAGGTCTTCCTTTGCCGTTGGTTCACCCTCCAATGGCCGTCGCGGCCAGCGCACCATGCTGATCCAAAGGCAGGAGCCAGGTGCTTATCCTGGTCTCCCATGGGGTGCAGGGCCCAAGCACTTGGGCCATCCTCCACTGCACTCCCTGGCCAGAGCAGTGAGCTGGCCTGAAAGAGGGGCAACCGGGACAGAATCCGGCACCCCGACTGGGACTAGAACCTGGTGTGCTGGCGCTGCTAGGCGGAGGATTAGCCTGTTGAGCCACAGCGCCGGCCAGAAGTGCTGACTCTTAAATCTAAGGGGATCTGAAGGATACCAAGGATGACCTACACACAAGCATTTTAGCAGAATGCTCAGAACAGGAATCTTGGATTTAATGACCATCAGTGTACAGGGAATGAGGACAGAGGAGATTCTCAGGCAGTGCCTGCAGAGCAGAAAACCTGGAGGGCCCAGAACAGAAGCCCAGAAAACCACAGTTTTTAAGATGCAGGTAAAGGAAAAATCAATAAAGGACAGTAAAAAGGAGGAACACAGGAGGAAATACTTTCACAAGGTAGGGAACTGCCACTGTCACACTTGATAAAAATTTACAACAACATGAGGAGCAAAGACAACTAAATTCTGGTTACTGAAGTAACCAGAAGAGCATAAGTGGCTTTTCCTTGAGACTTGACTCAAGCACAGGGATCGACTGGCAGTGCAGGAAAAATGAGGGATCTTAAGCAACAGAAAAGGTGAGATCAAGCTCAGGTGGTGGGATTAGTCTCAGCATGGTTTCTTCCATAAAAAGCAAGGAAAATACGTGCTTGTTCAGGGAGGTCTGGGGGTGCAGAGGAGAATGGCTGGAAGAATAGTATGTGATAGGGGTAAGGTTCACAGGTATGGAAGTGTGTATGGAAATGGTAAACTTCAGAAGTGACAAACTCAAAGAACCACAAGATTGTAGTAATGCAGAAATCACTGATGTTTTAGTCACCTATGGCAAGAAAAAGAGAAAACCAACCTGAGTGACATTTAGTAAGTATCCCCTTCGATAGACAGGAATTACTCAAACAATGAGATACAAAGTTTGCTCTTAAGGAGCATGAGGCATAATGGAGAAAAATGGATAACTATGAAAAGACAGGGAAAACCAAATTGCAGAGACAAGAGCTAAAGGCCGAGAATACAGTAGTCAGAACAGTTGACATTGTTTGGGGATATAATTATTCAGGTTTCATTTTTTGTTCAACAAATATTAATGGAATGCTTAATACATGCTAGGAACTAATGACACAGCAAGAAGCAAATCAACCATAAATTTATCCACTATAACTTCCAATGAGTGAAAACAGATAATAAACAAGATAGATAAATAAAGCATATAGAACGTCAGAGAACAACAAGTGTTAAAGAAAAATAAAGCAAGAAGAGAGTTAAAAATATTGGCAGGAGGGGTTGTGTGACTTTAGATATAGCAACTTCTCATCAGAAATAATGGAGGCAAGAAGACAATGGAACAGCATCCAACTTAAAGTGTTTTAAAAGCACTGAAAGATATAAGACTGACAAGGTAAGAGTATTTATCCATTGACTAACTAAAGGGAGAAGAGGATTGTTAAATTAAAATACAATAGACTATTGTTTTGAACTGAACTCTTACATACAACAGCCTAAAAATTAAAACTGAGACATTCATGCTCAAGTTGCAACTTTCACCAAATTGGAACTCAGCTGTTTACATGATCTTCTAAGAAATCAGGATTAGGGAGTTAACAACCAAATTCCCCAAACAGGACAGTTATAATTGGTATGATGAGGAAGCCAACTCTGCTTCAATCTTATGAAATGGTAACTTGAAGGAACCCTATGTTAACCAATCAGTTATTTTCCTATTTTTCTTTCTCCTTCTCCCTATTTTACCAGGAAAGTAACTTGGACATGACCAATTTACTTTTTGTTTATATTTCTGGTATTTTCAAGCATTTTTCTGTTTATAAAACCAAACTCCTTAGTCTAGACCACTGGAATACTTATTCTACTTTGTGGAATGAAGTACTGTCCAATTCTAGAATAAAAAAGGAAGTTCAGTAAGATTTTTTTTTAAAAAAAATGAATTATATGCCCAGTAAGAACATCATAATTAATGAAATTTTAAGAGTAAATAAAAACTGATTTTGATATATCTTCCATTTAATTTATACAATACAGATTTTGACTTTTGATGTAGTGCTTCATCATTTAGTCTCCTAAAATGTTCTTATGCAACCATTTTTTTTTCCTTTTAAACATTCACTTCTTGCATGTATTGGAATTTCTTTTGTCTAGATGGACAAGAGTAATCTATTAAATACTCTATGTGCTGTCTCCCAAATTGATTGATCATCTTTCTCATCTATTTTCCTGTATCTATTTCTGGTTTCCCTATCCTGTCCCAAAGATTTCTGGTCTATTATTGTACCACCAGAACGCTGGAGATTTAAGTACAAAATAATTTTCTCTCATTTCAATTAATACCATTTGGATTTCTACTTTGGAACTGAATTAAATATTAATTTGAGGAGAACTGGCATTTTTGTGGTATATCCACTGTTCAGATGCTAATTTATGTGTCTAAGTAGTATTTTCTACTTTTCTTTACATAAGATTCTCCTCATTTTTGTTCACTTTGTTCTAATTATTTTATATCTTGTGAATGGAAGATTTTTTTCCCTTTTTAATTTGTAAGTGTTTATGGCTGAAATAAGCTAATGATTCTTTATATTTATCCTACATCCAACCAGCTCAAAATTCCTGTATTAATTTCAATAGTTTACAATTAGATTCTCCTAAATTTTCTAGGTGTAAAACCCTATCTTCTGCAAACACATGAACATGTGTACGCATGTGCACACACACACATACACAGAGTAGTTTTATCTCTTTTTTCCAGGTTTTTCAATATTTAATCTTGCTGCTTATTTCAACTACTCCAAGACAACACTGAATACTGGTGATAGTGGTCATCCTTGTCTATTTCTTCATTTGCACTGAAAAGTTTTTTGTGCTTTGCTACTTACTGTATGTGCTGTTAAATTTTGGCAAATAATTTTTATCATATTTGATTCTAGTTTACATAAGAGATTTTACTATGAATGGCAGTAAATTTTATTAAGAGCTTTTTCAGTATCTAGGAATTGTAATATAGCTTTTCCCTTTTAACTGTTGATGTGTGAATTATATTGGCAAATTTATAATACTGAACCCTGTTTCTCTGCTGATTTTTTTTTTGTAAAGGCAGAGTTAGATAGTGAGAGAGAGAGAGAGAGAGAGAGAGAGAGACAGAAAGGTCTTTCTTTTGTTGGTTAACCCCCTAACTGGCCGCTACTGCCGGTGCTCTGCAGCCAGCGTGCTGTGCCGATCTGAAGCCAGGAGCCAGGTGCTTCCTCCTGGTCTCCCATGCAGGTGCAGGGCCCAAGCACTTGGGTCATCCTCCACTTCCCCCACAGTGGGGAGACAGCAGAGAGCTGGACTGGACGAGGAGCAACTGCGACAGAACCGGCACCCCAATAGACCCGCTGACTGGGATCTGGGGAGGAAGACGTCTTGCCCAGCAAGCCAGGTAAGAGGGAACTCCACAAGCCCACAGAACTTGGTGAACTGCTTTTGGAGTTCCACCCCCAAGATCGATTACCCATGATAGCAGAGGTGGAAAAAAAAGGGGGGGTGTATCTCTCTCCCTCCCACTCCCTAGGTCTCCCAGTGGAGATCTACAGCCAGTGTGGGGAGAGCTGATGCCATTTTTGGTCACAGGCAGGTGGCAGCAGCCCAGCTCCTGTATGCACACCAAGCAATAGCTGGGGTCACGCTCTGCCCAGTCGGAGAGGGCCACAGCAATTCAGAGGAAGTCAAAGAGGAGGGCACTGTGCCAGTTGCCCTGCAATGGCAGGGGAGGGGGAGCCACCCCTAGAGTGCAGAAGTGCTGCCTGAGAGACTCTCTACTCATCCAAAACTGAGAAGTGAGTGAGGCTACAGTGGGCAGATACTTTGCATGCCTGCGAACCACAGATCTAACAAGAGAGAAAAACCCACCTTCCCCACCAACACCAAATTTTGTTGGAAGGATCACACGCAGACAGAAGCTCTGGAAACACCTTAGTTTTCTTATAGACTGGACTGGCTAGAGGTGCAGAGAGGCCCCACTGGCACCCCATGACACGGAGAGCGAGCCCTGGCAGCTGAGTATGAGAAAACAGTGACTGCGTAAGAGGAGGCAGAGTGTGGCTAGGCCCTGGGTAACTATAGAGTGCTTCTCCACACTCTCAAAGCTCCTCAGCTGCCTATAGCAGAGGGAACCATGCTTGCAGGAAAGACTCCACAGTTTAAATGTGCAGTTCATAAAGCAGTGTGGATGAGTGCTAAGCAAACTGGGGACTAACATCTGTGCGTTCCTTAGCTGGGAGGAGAAGGGCTGGTCACAGCAACAGAGGTAACCATTCTTCTCCATACGGTCAACCAGAAGAGAGCTGCCATGCCAAACTGGAGTCTTACTGTGGATACTTGCCCCACTCTGGAACACTGAACAGAGCACCCTGACCACACACAGCACACACCTCTTGGTATTCACAGAAAGTGTAGACGTCCCACTAAGCCAGAGACACAGATCAAAGTTCAAAGACACAAAGTTCAAAGAGACACAGATCAAAGATCAGGCAAACAAAATTCTACAAATGCTGACAAATAAAGGCAAAAATTCGAGAAATATGAATAACGAAGACATTATGACCCCCCCAAAGAAACACTACAACATTTCAATATTAGAATGCAAAGAGGAAGAGATTAAGGAAATGCCGGAAACAGAATTCAAAAAACTAATCATCTGATTACTCAGAAACAATCAGAAGCAAATTCACCAACTAAAGAAAACTGTATACTATATGAATGACAATTTTTCCCATGAAATTGAGATCTTAAATCAAAATGAAATACTTGAAATGAAGAATTCAATAGATCAAGTAAAAAATACACTGGAAAGTCTTAACAACAGAGTTGGTGAAGAAGAAGAAGTAATATCAGAGCTACAAAATAAATCTCTGGAAATTTTACAGTTAGACCAAAAACAAGAAGAAGGAATTAGAAAACTAAAAAACACTGTAGGGAATCTACAGGATATTGTCAAACAACGCAACATTTGGGTCTTAGCAGTTCCTGAAGGTGTGGAAAGAGAGTAAGGATTAGAAGGCCTTTTTAATGAAATAATAACAGAAAACTCCCCAAACTTGAAGAAAGGGACATTCAAGTACAAGAAGCATACAGAACTCCCAATAGACATGACCAGGAAATATCTTCACCAGTACACACTACAGTAAAATTTACCACAATAAAAAATAAACGATTCTAAAATACACATGAGAGAAACACCAGATTGCTTTCAGAGTATCTCCAATCAGACTCACAGCAGACTTCTCATTAGGAAACACTACAGGTTAGGAGAGAGTGGTGAGATATACTACAAGTCTTAAGATAAAAAAAAAAACTGTCAGTCCAGAATACTGTACCCTTAAAAGCTCTATTTTTGAATGAAGGTGAAATAAATACCTTCTGTAAGAAGCAGAAATTGAAAGAATTACTTATCCAGCCTTACAAAAGATGCTTAAGGATGTGCTACACATAGAAACACAGAAACATGGTCATCACTATGAAAGAAGCTGAAGGCAGAAAATCTCCCAGTAAAAGTTCAAAAGAAATTCAAAGGAAAAATTGAACATTTATGGTAAAATGGCAGGGCAAATTGTTCCTTATCAATAGTCACCTTGAATATGTAAATGGTCTCAACTATCCAGTTAAAAGACATAGACTGACTGTATGGATTAAAAAGCAAAGCCTATCTATTTGCTGCCTACAAGAAAACACATCTCACCAAGAAACATACTCATAGACTGAAAGTGAAAGGATGGAAAAAGATATTCCACGCTAATAGAAACCAATAAAAGAGCTGGAATAGCCATCCTAATATCAGCAAATCTAGACTTTTAAAAAAAAAAGGTGAAAGAGACAAGAAGGGCACTATGTAGTGATCAATTCAATAGGAAGAAGTAACTATTATAAATGCATATGTACCTAATTACAGGCATCTGTCAATTTAAAGGAAATGTTAGTAGATCTACAGGGAGACATATACTCAAATACAATAGTAATGGGGGACTTCAATACCCCATTTTCAGCAATGGAAAAATCAACCAGACATAAAATCAGCAAGGAAACAACAGAGTTAATCTACAGAACCTACAAAATGGACCTAACAGACATCTACAGAACTTTCTATCCTATAGCCATAGAATATATACTATTCTTACCAGTAACTGGAACGTTCTATAGGACTGAACACATGCTAGGCCATAAAGCAAGTCTCAGCAAATTCAAAAAAAAAAAAAATTGAAATCAGGCTGGTGTCGCAGGTTACAAGGCTAATCCTCAACCTGCGGCACCAGCACCCCGGGTTCTAGTCCCAGTTGGGGTGCCAGTTCTGTCCCGGTTGCTCCTCTTCCAGTCCAGCTCTCTGCTGTGGCCTGGGAAGGCAATGGAGGATGACACAAGTGCTTGGGCCCTGCACCTGCATGGGAGACCAGGAGGAAGCACCTGGCTCCTGGCGTCGGATCAGCGCAGCGCACTGGGCGTGGCAGCCACTCAGGGAGGTAAACCAATGGAAGGAAGAACTTTCTCTCTGTCTCTCTCTCTCTCACTGTCTAACTCTGCCTGTCAAAAAACAAAAATTGAAATCAGACCACACATCTTCTTGGATCACAATGCAATGAACCTGAAAATAAGCAGCTCAGGAATCTTTACAATATATGCAAATGAATGTAGACTGAACAACATGCTCCTGAATGATCAGTGGGCCATTAAAAAAATCAAAAGAGAAACAAAATAGTTTCTGGAAACAAATGAAGATGACAATACAATATATTTAAAAGTAAGGAAACAGCAAAAGCAGTGTTAGGAGGCAAGTTTATAGCAATGGGTGCCTACATCAAGAAACAGGAAAGACACCAAAGAAATGAGCTATCAATGCATCTCAAGGATCTAGAAAAACAGCAACAAACCAAAACAAAACTGGGAGAGGAAAAGAAATAATTAAAATTAGAGAAGAAATAAACAAAATTGAATAAAAAAATACAAAAGATCAACAAAACGAAGAGCAGGTTTTGGGAAAAAAATTTAAAAAACTGATACACCATTGGCCCAACTAACAAAAAGGAGAGAGAAGACTCAAATCAATAAAATTAGAGATGAAAAAGGAAATTTACCAACCAACACCACAGAAGTAAGAAGACTCATCAGAAATTATTACAAAGAGGAGTATGGCAAGAAACCAGGAAACCCAGAAGAAATGAACAGATTCCTGGACACACACAACCTACCTAAATTGAGCCACGAAGACTTAGAAAACATAAACAAACCCATAACCAAGACAGAAATTGAATCAGTAATAAAGATCTTCTCAATATAGAAAAGCCCAGGACTAGATGGCTTCACTACTGAATTCTACCAGACATTTAAAGAACTAATTTCAATTCTTCTCAAGCTATTCGAATCAATTGAAAGTAAGGGAATCTTCCCAAATTCTTTCTACGAAGCCAGCATCACTTTAATCCTTAACCCTGAAAAATATATAAGATAGAAAGAGAACTATACACCAATTTCCCTGATGAACATAGATGAAAAAGCCCTCAAAAATAAGAGAAGGATGTGATGCACTGTTCGGCACATGCTCAATCAGACCTGACCCAAATGGTAGAGTTAGAAACATATCAGGGGATTCCAATTGAATCCCATCAAGGTGGCAATGTACCAATGCCATCTCACTGGTCCAAGTGAACAGTTTCAGTTCATAATTGATCATAATGATAGGATTAAGTGTCAAAGTGATCGCAGAAACAAGACTAGTGTCTGCTAATACTAACTGATAGAATTAAAAAGGAAAGAATGATCCAACATGGGAAGTGGGAGACACAGCAGATTCAGTGAATGGCAGATCTCCTAAACAGCATTCTGGCCTCAGAAGCAGCCCTTCAGGCATTTGGATCTGGCTAAAAACCCCATGAGAGTATTTCAGGTATGGAAAGCCAAGACACTCTGGCAAAAAAAACAACTCACATAAAGGAAAGATCTCTCTGAGTGAGATCCCAATGGAATGAAAGGGACATCATAGAAGGAGGTATCTTTCTCTGAAGGGAGGAGAGAATTACCACTTTGAATATGGCCTTGTCTAAATAAGATCGGAGTTGGCAAACTCAAAAGGCTTCCATAGCCTTGGCAACTCTGGACAAAAGCCTCGGATGATTACTGACACATAAACAAGATTGTCAACTGTTAAATCAACAACAGGAGTCACTGTACACTTACTACCCATGTAGGATCTCTGTCCTTCATGTGTTGTACTATGTGAATTAACGGTATAACTAGTACTCAAACAGTACTTTATACTTTGTGCTTCTGTGTGGGTGCAAACCTTTGAAATCTTTACTTAATATATACTAAATTGATCTTCTGTATATAAAGACAATGGAAAATCAATCTTGGTGTGAATGGGATGAGAGAGGGTGTGGGAGATGGGATGGTTATGGGTGGGAGGGAGGTTATGGGGGGAAAATGCCACTGTAATCCATAAGCTGTACTTTGGAAATCTATATTAAATTATATTTACAAAAACCCTCAACAAAACACTAGCCAAATGAAAACAACAACACATCAGAAAGATCATTCACTCAGATCAAGTGTTCTTTATCCCAGACTGGTATGCAGGGATGGTTCAACATTTGTAAATCTATCAATGTGATATGTCACATTAAAATACTGAAGAACAAAAAATATATGATTATCTCAATAGATGCAGAGAAAGCACTTGATAAAATAAACACTCTTTTATGATGAAAACTCTAAGCAAATTTTGTATAGAAGGAACATTTCTCAACACAATCAAGGCAATCTATGACAAACCCACAGCCAGTGACCTATTGAATAGGGAAAAGTTGGAAGCATTCCCATTGAGATCTGGAACCAGAAAAGGATGCCCACTCTTACCACTGCTATTCAATATAACCCTTAATGTTTTAGAGCCATTAGCAAGAAAAAGAAATCAAAGGGATATGAATTGAGAAGGAGGAAGTCACACTATACCTATTTGCAGATGACATGATTCTATATACAAAGGATCCAAAAAAATCCATTAACAGACTATTGGAACTCATAAATGAAGTGGGGAAAGTGGCAAGATATAAAACAAACACACAAAAATCAATAACCTTTGCATACACTGACAATGCCGTGGATAAGAAAGAACTTCTAAGATCAATTCCATTCAAAATAGCTACAACGAAATTAAATACCTTGGATAAATTTAACCACAGATGTCAATGATCTCTATGGCGACAATTACAAAACATGAAAGAAATAGAATAAGATACAAAAAATGGAAATATTTTCCATGTTCATAGATTGGAAGAATAAATATCATCAAAATGTACATAGTACCCAGAGCAATTTATAGGTTTAATACAATTCCAGTAAAAATACCAATAATGTTCTACTATTCAGATATAGAAAAAATGATGTTGAAATTCATATGGAAACATAGGAGACCCTGGATACGTAAAGCAAACTTATACAACAAAAATAAAGCTGGAGACATCACAAGACCAGATTTTAAACATTTTACAGTGCGGTTCTAATCAAAACAGCCTGGTACTGGCATAAAATAGATGGGCAGATCATTGGAACAGATAGAAATGTCAGAAATCAAACCAAATAGCTATAACCAATTTATCTTTGACAAAGGATCTAAAATCAATACCTGGAGCAAGGACAGTCTTTTCAACAAATGGTGTTGAGAAAACATGATGTTCACATGCAGAAGTAGTAAGTAAGACCAATACCTTACCCCTTACACAAAAATCCACTCAAGAAGTATTAAATACCTAAAGCAATGACTCAATAGCATCAAATTATTAGAGAACTCTGGGGAAACTCTGCAAGACATTGGCATAGTCAAAGAGTACTTTGAAAAGACCCCAGAGGCACAGGCAATCAAGCCATAACTGACAAATGGATTACATAAATTGAGAAGCTTCTATACTGCAAAAGAAACACTCAACAAAGTGAAGAGGCAACTGAAAGTATAAGAGAAATATTTACAAACTATAAAATCAATAAAAGATTAATAACCAGAATATATAAAGAGATCAAGAAACTCAACAATGACAACACAAACAATCCAGTTAATAAACCGGCAAAGGACTTAAACAGATATTTTTCAAAAAAGAAAATCCAAATGACCAACAGATACATGAAAAAATCCTCAGGATCACTAGACATAATGGAAACCCAAATCAAATCACATTTAGGTTTTACTTCGACCCCATTAGAATTGGTTTTCACACAAAAATCAATGAACAACAAATGCTAGTGAGGATGTGGGAAATATGGTTCCCTAATCCACTGTCAGTGGGCATGTAAACTGGTAAATGTACTATGGAAGACAGTATGGAAATACCTTAGAAATCTGAATGCCAACCTACCATATGACCCAGCCGTCCCACTTCTGGGAATTTACCCAAAGGAAATTAAATCAGCATATAAAAGAGTTATCTGTATACCCATGTTCATTGCTGTTCAATTCCCAATAGCTAAGTTATGGCATCAACCCAAATGCCTATCAACTAAAAGATGGATAAAGAAATTATGAGATATATACACCATGGAATACTACACAATAGTAAAAACAAAATTAAAAAATCCCCTTCAACTTAATTAAGTTTTTCAAAGAAAAAAATGCTTAAAAATAAATATTAAAAATTAAAAATAAATTAAACTCAGAAAGGTTTACTTTTATTGAATTAACATGTTTTTTTTTCCTTATTGGGAAAATAATCCTTCTGGCATTCTATTGCACAGTAGGGTAATAATAGGTAACAATAACATATTGAATATTTCTAAATAGCTAGAAGAAAGAGTTTTGAATGTTCATACTACAAATAAATCTTGAATATATGAAGTGATGGATGCCAATTACCTTAATTTGATCATTAAAATGTATGCATATATCAAAATATTACATTGTACTCCATAGATATGTACATTGTATGTCAACAAAAACAAATAAGCTGATAAACAACAACAAGAAGTAACCAGGAACATAAAGGAAGTGGATATTTGGGGGGAGGGGTAGGAGTGAATTGGTATGGGTGAAGGACAACCAGG
This sequence comes from Sylvilagus floridanus, assembly GCA_949820135.1. Classification (NCBI taxonomy): domain Eukaryota; kingdom Metazoa; phylum Chordata; class Mammalia; order Lagomorpha; family Leporidae; genus Sylvilagus; species Sylvilagus floridanus. Next base: position 64,837,209 of record OX463226.1, on the reverse strand, counting down.
TAAAGTTGAACATAAGAGCTGAAAAACAGGTCTGCAATTAGGTAGAAATAAGCAGGGCAGCATTGATATGAAAAAAGAATTCACTCAGAACAAAAGTATAAAATGAGAAGAGAACCAAAGTTGACACAGAGGGAATCCCAACACTTACCTAGTAGGTAGAAAGTGAAACATTGATAACAGAAAGCGCTGAGATATAAAAACCAGAACATACTTATGTATTAGAATATGAGGCCGTCAAGTGGGGCTGGAGAGTCTCTGGGCCCCACAGACTTAGATATAATGTCCTTCACAAGCAGGATGCCAGCTGTGGCTAGAAAGATTGTCTCCAGACAGGCTGGCATCTTCCTGACTAATAGCTTCTTGTGATGCATACGTGACTGTGGCTTTAAATCACACCCTCAGGGTGGGTGCAATCTCACCCAGAGCCGGCAGGAAAAGAGGCTGAGCACCTGGGGAGAGTTGGACTGGTTCCAGATCCTGGCTATCTTGTGTGACCCTTGCAGTTTTAAATCATGCCTTCAAGTTAGTAGCAATCTTCTACCCAGAGGTAGCAGAGGAGGAAGCTCAGCCTCTACAGGGGAGATAGGCCATCTCCAGGAGTCCCCCAGTACCTCTATGAACCCCAAGCCAATCAACATACAGTATGTGAAATCCCCATTCAATAGGCGCCCTCACAGAATGACCCAAGCGGGGGAAAACCGAAAACAGCAATGCCTTAAAAACCTGTGACACTTCCTCAAAGCCAGTTTCCCACTCCAGCTGGTCTCCTCTCAGACCAGATGCTTTTTCTGTCACTTGCCAAATAAAAATTTATTTTTTGTCAAATAAAAGTTTCTGCCTCTTTGCCTGCTTCCCCTCTGCAACCGATAACAGAATACAGGGAAATACAAGTGAATGTTGAGAAGAAAAGGAAAGAAAAGGATGAGAAGTGAAAATAAGAGGAAGAGAGGAAGGAGAAGAAATAGTCACCACCTCTCTGGAAGATCAAGTCAGATGGATAGATATGGCAAAGAAAGTAAAAGACACAAGAAACTGCCAAGCAGATTGAGAGTCACTGTAACAACAAGCTGAATGTTGATTGGGATTTCTGAGTGGGTTTGGCTATGGAACTAGAGGTGAATAGAAACTGAAAAATCTCAACATTCTTGCTGGATAATGGTGAAGTGTAGGTGATGGTGAAGTCAAGAATGCATTTGTTTGAGAATTTCCACTGTGAACTGATTTTCCCCTTAACACGCAGTAGATATGGGGCAGACAGGTCTGTGAAAGTAATTCCCATTGCTGAGATTCTACAAAAAAGACTCCATATTATTAGGAAGTTGATGTTAAAATACTCTCTGATGAGCACCGCCCTACATGTCATCAAATAAGCAACTGTCTATATAAGAGAGCATTATTCTCTTCATAAAATGATCGCCAACCTATTTACCTTGACCTTTTTATTCTCTATATCCTAGACACATCTGATATAATCTATTAAATATAATATAGTTCCAGCTGTTGTTGCTACTTTCATTATTTTAATACTGTCAATCAGAATTTAAACTTTCCTCTTTTTAAAATATCTGCTGGTGGGCTTCAATTACTAGATATATTTAAAATAATATTCAAGAATATTTTTTCTCTTGGCTCCAAAAAATGTCCAAAATAAATTCTTTTCAGAATCATATCTTACCCTCACATATTGCTAACTTTTGAAACACTGGTCATTCCCAGTGAACACAAATTTGAAATCAATGAAGGAACACCGAATTTCAGTTCACTAGCAAATGAGTGTAATTTTATTATTTGATACATAATTTATATCTGCTTAAAGAGAAATTTTAATGTGAAAACATCTAAAACCATCTCATAAAATTAAATTTCTAGAAAGCCCATTCAGAACAGCCAGTGAAACAATCTACTTGTCTATGCTGGCCTTTGTTTCACTGAGTCTTTTATGACCCTTTTGTAGAAAGAGTCCCTTAGTCCTAACCTGAATTATAATGTGGCAACATTATAACCCCAAAATTTAATAGCTGTTGGACTTGATGACTGAAAACTCTAAACTACATGCAAAAGAAGTTCAGTGATGGTGCTGTTTCCTTAGCAACAGGTACCAAATAATTTCCATTTCCTCTAAGAAAGCATACAGTGATTATACAGTTTAAAAACCATGGCAGGAACAGTACTGGTCTCCCAAAGTTGTCGACATCCTTATCCCTAGAGACTGTGAATGTGTTACTTTATGTGTCAAAAGGAATTTTACGTATCTGGTTAACTGAAGTCCCTTGAGATGGAGAAAGTATATTGAGTTATCCAAGTTGGCTCTGTGGGCCCAATGACCCCAGGGTCATTAAGTGAAGCAGCTAGGGGATGTGGTTGGAGGGAGATGCAATTGTAACATGGCAGTCAGAGAGATGGGACTCTGCTGGCTATGAAGATGGAGGGAGGCTCTATGTGCCAGGCAGTGCAGAAGGCTTGTAGAAGCCAGAAAAGGCAAAGAAACAGATTATCTCCTGGGCCCTTCCGAAGGGGCACAATGCTGCCAACACCCTGGTTTTAGCCAAGTCAGATCCAGTATAGACTTCTCCAGGAAGATTTTTTTAAAAAAATTTTATAGACAAATACAATTATGTGTATTTGTGGGATACTGTGTGATGTTTTGATACATGTATACATTGTATTATGCTCAGTCAAGGTAAATATATCTCCTGAAACATTTAACATTTCTTTACAGTGACAACATTCAAAATACTATCTTTTGTGTTTTTTTTCTATTCTCTAGAGAAATATACACTATACTAAAATTATCAATAGTCACCCTACAATAGTACCCCAAGACTTCTTCCACATATCTAGCTGTAACTTAGCACCCATTCTCCCCTCTATGAGATGACTGCTTTTTTAGATTCCGCATGTGAGTGAGAGCACATGATGCTTTCTTTCTTTCTACTTGGCTTATTAAGAACCTCCAGTTCCATCCATCTCATTGTGAATGACAAGGTTTCATGTTTCTTTATGGCTGAGTAGTTTTCCATTGTACATATACACCACATTTTCTTTATTCACTCATCAAGGGATGGGCACTTAGGCTGTTCCCATTTCCTGGCTTTTGTGAATAGTGTTGGGAGTGCAGATGTCTCTTCAACAAATTCATTTCATTTCCACTGGATATATACCCAATAATGGAGTTGCTGGACAAAAACAAAAGTAGACAAATGGGATTTCATCAAACCAAAGAGCTTCTGTGGAGCCACCATTGTTTGCTAAAGCAGTAAAAAAGGTCGCATAGCTGTTTTAGATGCCACTTTGAACACTGGCATCCCACACTGTGGTGCCAGTTCGAGTCCCAGCTATTCTACTTCCCATCCAGCTTCCTGCTAATGCACCTAGGAAGGCAGTGGAAAATAGCCCAAATGCTTTTATCCATCATCCATGTGGGAGTGGGTGGAGTTCCTGGCTCCTAGTTTTGGCCTGCTACTGACCTCACTGTTAAAGCCATTTGGAGAGTGAACCAGTGGATACAAGATCTCTCTCTCTCTCTCTCTCTGCCTCCCTTACACCCTCTCCATCCCTAGTTCTCTGCCTGTCAAATAAATAAATACATCTTTTTTAAAAAAGGATCTTCTGGGCCAATGCTGCGGGTCACTTGGCTAATCCCCACCTGAGGTGCCGGCACCCCAGGTTCTAGTAGTGGTCAGGGCGCCAGATTCTGTCCTGGTTGCTCCTCTTCCAGTCCAGCACTCTGCTGTGACCCAAAGGGGCTGTGGAGGATGGCCCAAGTGCTTGGGCCCTGCACCCGCATAGGAGACCAGGAGGAAGCACCTGGCTCCTGGCTTCGGATTGGCACAGCGCACCGGCTGCAGAGTGGCCATTTGGGGGTTAACCAACGAAAGAAAGATCTTTCTCTCTGTCTCTCTCTCTCACTAACTCTGCCTGTCAAAAAAAGAAAAAAAGAAAAAGAAAAGAAAAAAGGATCTTCTGTACAGCAAAGAAACAGAGTGAAGACATAGCTTAAAGAATGGAAGAAACTTGCCAGTTATTCATCAGGCAAAGGGTCAATATCCAGAATATATACGGAACTCAACTTAAGAAACAAACAACTTCAAATTATCCAATTAAAAATGGGCAGTAGATTTAAACAGACATTTCTCCAAGGAAGGCATACAAACAGCCAACAGGTACAAGAAAAAGTATTCAATGACACTAACCCTCAGATGCAAATGAAAACCACAAGGAGGTACTACCTCATTCCAGTTAGATTGGCTCTGATCAAAATAACAAAAAAATAACAAGGGGCGGGAACCCCTGCACTACTGGTGTAAATGAAAATTACTATATACCACTGTGGAAACAGGGTGGAGGTTTCTCAAAAAACTAAAAATAGAACCACTGTATGAGCCAGGTCAGATTTCTAACATACAGAAATTTAGATAATAAAGTTCTGCCATCTGAGCCTTTCAGCTGTGGCTGTGGCAGCAACAAGAAAGTGATAGAAAAATGTATCTCAGGAATAACAAGCACCAACATTAGCAAACTGCTCAAACTCACCACCAAATTCTCTGTAACTGGTAAAACGGAGCAAGTAATGACATTTAATTTTTCTCATAAGAAGGAATCCATAAAGCAGCGCCGCGGCTCAATAGGCTAATCCTCCACCTTACGGCACCGGCACACCGGGTTCTAGTAAGGACCCCAGATTCTGTCCTGGTTGCTCCTCTTCCAGGCCAGCTCTCTGCTGTGGCCTGGGAGTGCAGTGGAGGATGGCCCAAGTGCTTGGGCCCTGCACCCCATGGGAGACCAGGATAAGCACCTGGCTCCTGCCATTGGATCAACATGGTGCGCTGGCCGTGGCAGCCATTGGAGGGTGAACCAACAGCCTTTCTCTCTTTCTCTCTTTCTCACTGTCCACTCTGCCTGTCAAAAAAAAAAAAAAAGGAATCTATAAACTACTTTAGGACTACAGTCATTTCAAAATAGGTACCCTATTCTCTGATTTGGACTGAGGCTCACTGTACAAAACACAAAACAAGGTAATATTTACCTGTTTCTTTGAGCTGATGTTCAAGGAACTAATATATAGCAGTGCATGGGGACAATGAAAATAACCTACCACTCTCCAATGGTTTTCGTACATGAAATTTATATGCTAACTCTAATATGATTTCAAACATGATCATAAAGTTCAAAGCTTAACTGTGTCTAACAAATCAAATAATCATTTTAAAGACAAAAAAATGTAATTTCCCCTTAGGTTTAACTGTGGCATAAATGCCTTATTTCATGGACCAATTACCCCAATAAGCCATAAATGTGCATTAATTGGAATAACTGTTTTCAATTTCCAGGCATGCTTTCTGTTTAAAAATCATCCAAAAAATACAGTTTCCTTGTCAAGTTAAATTCTGAACTACTGAATTCACATTTGCTATTGTAAAAAATTAATTATGATAACATTTCATGAGAAAAAATAATTTCTCCTAAAATCTTGAGTACTGTGAAAACAACTACAGATAATTAAAACTGCAAAAGAAAGTGGAAAACGTGGCATAATTAGCATTATATAGCAAAAATTAAAATAACTGTCATAAGCTTCTAAAATTTAATCTTAAGTATTTTTGATGCTAATTTATGAAAAAAAATGTGTTTCTATTTAAAAAGCTCATCATCACACAGGTTCTCTCTGAAGACTAATGGTGCACACACAGTGCCAACAGCAGGTCCTGGAGCACAGAATGCCACACACCTGTCCCCTGTCCCGTGACCTGGTTCCCTGACCCATTGCTGTTCCTCTAGCTCTGAGGGCTCTGCCTTATTTTCTCTCCCTATCAGAGATGTTCCCAGTGTGGCCCTTAAAGCTGATCCTAGATCCTTCTGTGGGTGAATGGTATCTACACTGGATTTGGTGACCCTGCCTTTTCCAGCTGCTGTGGTCAGTTGTTTACCAAGCCCTGTGGACCCCCTCCCCGAACCTTATTGAATCAGTCTACTCCCACTGTCTCCACAAACACAACAGCTGAGCAAGTCCTTCTCTCAGCTCCAGGCAACACAGCCATCTCCCATTTCCCTTCAACCTGAAGTGACACCCTGACAGTAGGAACTCTACTTTAGAGCACCTGAGACTCCATCTTGAGAAAGCACCTCCACCATGAGACTATTGGTCTGAAACTAAATATGGTCTAAAAACAAGACAATAATAGTACACTATATCCCACTTGGCAGAACAGAGAAATCTCCTAGCATGATCACTTAAGCTTAAAACAGATAGGCTGCACCTGGATTAAGGTCATGATTATAATTTTTTTTTTGACAGGCAGAGTGGACAGTGAGAGAGAGAGACAGAGAGAAAGGTCTTCCTTTGCCGTTGGTTCACCCTCCAATGGCTGCCGCGGCCGGCGCGCTGCGGCCGGCACACTGCGCTGATCCGATGGCAGGAGCCAGGTGCTAGGTGCTTTTCCTGGTCTCCCATGGGGTGCAGGGCCTAAGCACCTGGGCCATCCTCCACTGCACTCCCGGGCCACAGCAGAGGGCTGGCCTGGAAGAGGGGCAACCGGGACAGAATCCGGCACCCCGACCGGGACTAGAACCCGGTGTGCCGGCACTGCAAGGCGGAGGATTAGCCTGTTGAGCCACAGCGCCGGCCTGATTATAATTTTTATATGTCCCACATATGATTTAGATCAGTACCTGGACTAATGTCAAGATTATAATTGGTATTGTCAAAATTGCAATTCATATTAGTTTCCCACATGCTTTAGGTGAGCTTGACTCTAGTAACCATGTGTTCATCCTCCCCTCCTTGTGATTTTTGCCTTTATAAACCCTGTTGCTTTGAGCTTTAGGGTCGAGAGTTCTCTAGGGCATGAGCCTACTCTTAACTGCTGGCATTAAAGGACTGCAGAGTTTTCAGTGTGTGGTGCTCTTCTACCAGCACTCACTCAGACACAACTTTGCCTAAGTCTCCATAAGGAAGGTCATGCCTCCACTGCTCCAAAGCTTCAATGAAAGCTTTATGAAACACAGGACAATGTCCAACAACCTGAGCGCGGCACACAGGTGCTTCTCCCCAGGGCCCAAACCAATACCAACCTCATCCACTGTTCTCTCTAGTGCTAATTCAACAAATACTCAGGGAGGACCTACTACATGCTATGGGCACAAATCTGGACAAAAAGAGAAAACAGCACCTTCCTCACAAGCTTTAAAATCTAGTGAGGAGTCAAATAATCAAAAATATAATGACAAACTATACTAAGTGCTTTCATAGAACGACAGAGTGGAACAGAGGCCCAGCCTAGTCTAGAAGATCAGGGAAAGCTTTCCTAACAACATTAAAGCCAAAACCTTTAGCAACACAGACAATTGTAACAGGCAAAAGAAGGAGCTGGAGAGACAAAGGCATTCTAACACAAGGGTGGCAAGTACAAGGGTCCTGTGGCAGGACTTCAAGCAAGGGCACACTGCCAGAGCATGAGGGAAGAGAGGGCACATCATGGGAGTCAAGGCTGAGGACACAGGAGAGGGCTGGATTCCACAAGCTCAGAGCCTTAGTAAAGATGCTGCCCAATCCTCTCCAACAGGCAGTGGGAAGCATGTGAATGGTATTAAACAAATAAAAGATGGGTCTGTTGACAGGGCCAGGCCTATATTCTGAACAGAACAATCTGGTCAGAACCACATTGCCTGGGTTAGGCAGTACTAGGAATGGATCTACACGGATCAGCTAGGAGGCCCAGGTAAGGGATGACAGCTTGGCCTCAAGCGGCACAAGAACGATGAAAAGAAGTAGAAAGACCCAAGAAATAGTCCAGAAGTGGAAGCAACAGCCCTTGAAGACAGACTGCCCACAGGAAATGGAAAAAATAGAATTATCAAGACAGCCTAAGGCCCCAGCTGTGCCCCTGCTGGGCTGGGCTTTCACTGACCTCAGAGCATCCTCACCTCTTCTGGACCACTGAGCATGGGCTTCAGAAAGTGGCAAGGACTCTCAATCCCGCATGTGAGATCCATTTTCTCCCAAAATAATTAAAGATTTCTTGGGCTCTTGGAGAGTTTTTGTATTTTTAGAATCCTACACCTATATATCTTTGAAATCTGTTCAACTTCCTAAAGACCATATCCATGCCACGTTCATTTTCTCAGGCTCTTCATTTTCATCAGAACAGTAGCAATTATTGGCAGTAATCTTCTATTTTCACTTAAAGAGTGCTTTTCCAAAAAGTTATTTTCTACACATAGCTACATCCCAAAGAGGCTCTTCAGGAAAGGCTTGTGAGAAACATATTGTGCTGCTTCCAGTTATATAAGGAGAGAGAAATTAAGTAACTTTTAAAGGTTTAAACTTCATATCTACTCCTCAAATTAAAATAAGTTCTTTCTTAAGTAGGAAAAAAAACACCAGAGAAAATGCTTCAATTAATGATAATTCTCTAGAGCAAACAGTTTTTAAAATAGTCCTCTAGGAATCTCCCAAGCAAAACATAAGCGCCTCTAACAAAAAGAATCTAAAAGTCATTAAAAAACTAACATATAACTTCCACCATTTAAGCTGCTCAAGAAAAATGCCATTTATTGAGTATTTAGAAAAGAATGTAAAAATTGTCAGAATCAAAATGAAGTTGTCTATGCCAACTCCAACAAAAACAAGTAAATAGAACTGGAAGACTATGAAGGAAGGATTCTTACACACAATCGCTTGATAGCAACTATCAAAAAAGACTCAGAAAAAAAAATGACCACATGCTTGTGATCAGGTTAAATGTGGAATGCTTTTCCAATACCACCTTTATAAACTAGCAAAAAAAGTATTTTCTTTGCTTGTTTCACCATTCTACTGTAACACACTCGTGAGCATACAGACATGAAGCAATAATTGGAGGTGGGGGAGTATAGTTTCACAAAAGGGCTGGAACTTGCCTTAAATCTTCCTCAACCAAATAAGCATTTTGTGTACTAGTGCTTGAGAATATGAATGTAGGATGGGTTCAGCTGCACGAAAGGAAGAGATCTATACCACTTTATGTTTTTTTCTATAAGGCTTTTATTTAAAGAATATAAATTTCCAAAGTACAGCTTATGGATTACAATGGCTTCCCCCCCATAACTTCCCCCCCACCCGCAACCTTCCCCTTTCCCACTCCCTCTCCCCTTCCATTCACATCAAGATTCCTTTTCAATTCTCTTTATACACAGAAGATCAGTTTAGTACATATTACGTAAAGATTTCAACAGTTTGCCCTCACATAGAGACACAAAGTGAAAATACTGTTGGAGTACTAGTTATAGTATTAATTCACAATGTACAGCACATTAAGGACAGAGATCCTACATGATTTTTTTTAAAAAAATTGATGAATTTTCTATGCAATTTCCAATTTAACACCAAGTTTTTTTTTTTCATTTTCAATTATCTTTATATACAGAAGATTGATTCAGTATATACTAAGTAAAGATTTCATCAGTTGGCACCCACACAGAAACACAAAGTGTAAAAATACTGTTTCAGTACTAGTAATAGCATTACTTCACACTGGACAACATATTAAGGACAGATCCCACATGAGATGTAAGTACACAGTGACTCCTGAATTTGATTTAACAATTTGACACTCTTGTTTATGGCGTCAGTAATCTCCCTAGGCTCTAGCCATGAGTTGCCCAGGCTATGAAAGCCTTTAGGGTTCGCCGCCTTCGATCTTATTCCAACAGGGTCATAGTCAAAGTGGAAGTTCTCTCCTCCCTTCAGAGAAAGGTACCTCCTTCTTTGATGGCCCCATTCTTTCCACTGGGATCTCACTCGCAGAGATCTTTCATTTAGGTCTTCTGTTTTTTCCAGTGTCTTGGCTTTCCATGCCTAAAATATTCTCATGGGCTCTTGAGCCAGATCCAAATACCTTAAGGGCTGATTCTGAGGCCAGAGTGCTATTTAGGACATCTGCCATTCTATGAGTCTGCTGTGTATCTCGCTTCCCATGATGGATCATTCTCTCCCTTTTTGATTCTATTAGTTAGTATTAGCAGACACTAGTCTTGTTTGTGTGATCCCTTTGACTCTTAGACCTATCAGTGTGATCAATTGTGAACTGAAATTGATCACTTGGACTAGTGAGATGGCCTTGGTACATGCCACCTTGATGGGATTGTACTGGAATCCCCTAGCACGATTCTAACTCCATCATTTGGGGCAAGTGCGATTGAGCATGTCCCAAATTGTACATCTCCTCCCTCTCTTATTCCCACTCTTATATTTCACAGGGATCACTTTTCAGTTTAGAGATGCAAAGTGAAGAGACCACTTCTTAGTGCTGAAATGGTGTCAAGTACATGAATATGCCTTGTGTAATTACAGAAAACTCCAGAATTTGTACTATTATTTTTCCATGTTGAAAAGCAGGGACATTTTCCAAGATTTCCTTTTCTGGACAGTGGATAAATGAACAGACGCTCTAGTATATATAGGTACAGGTGCAAGGATCACTATGTGCGTACTCTTGGACTATTTTGAAGAAGTAGGTGTTCAAATGAAACAAGAGAAATGAACTTGAGTGGTAATATATTTTGGGGAATCGGATCACTACAAAGTGTGTGTGTAAATATTGTACTGTAAATGTTTTGTAGTTTTCTCCCAATAAAATTTTTTGAGGAAAAAAAGACTCTACCAGAACTACATTACAGAGAAACCACAACATCCTTAAAATCTGAGACATCTGTCCAGGCACTTTCTGTTCAATCTTAGACTAACATCAATCTGGTTATTAATTATAGTGGCCAAATATCATAGCTTAAAAATTACTGATACAATCCACCCCCAATTTTGCGTTTATAAACTTGCTTTTGGATGATGGGACAGCAGATTTAGTTGCTGCCTGAGACATCTGCATCCCATAGAGTACTGGTTTGAGTCCTGGCTGTTCTGCTTTTGGCCCAGCTCTCAGTTCATGCACTTGGGAAGGCAGAAGATGTTGATACAAGTGCTTAGGACCCTGCTAGCCACTAGCAAGACCAGTTCCTGGTTCTGGCTTCAACACAGCTCAACCCCAGCCATTGCAGGCATTTGGGCAATAAGCAAACAGTTGGAAGATGTCCTTCTCTATCTTTCTTATTTCTGTCTCTGCCACTATGCATTTAAAAGAAACAAATATTTAAAACACACAAACAAACACACAATGAAAATATTCTCTTACCTCATCCTCCTAGACTATTCCCTTAGCTTGCTATGGCACATATATTCCATGGCAATGCTCTGTTATTCCCAAATAAATATCACTATTCTCCAGGGAGTGTCTTTCTGCTTGTTGTTTGTTTGGTTATTTAGGCTGACAATATCTACAGAAGAGTCCAACATGTTAAAACATTTTCTCATATAATCTCAACAATTTGAGGGATACAACTCACTGGAACGTACATGGCCAATTAAGTGGCAAAACTAAAATTCAAATAATGTCTGTTTGTAAGCACACATTCTACACTTCCTTTCAAACATCAAAAGAAGTGATTCTTCATAAAGAGTAATTAAAAGTTTGGACTTCCTTTTTATTTTTAAGGATTTATTTATTTGAGAAACAAGATTATAGAGAGAGGGAGAGATAGAGATAGAGATAGAGAGAGATATATAGATATATACAGATTGAGAGAAAGCTTTTCCTTCGTCTGGTTCACTCCCCAAATGGTCAAAATGGCCCTGGTTGGGCCAGGCCAAAGCCAGGAGCCAGCAGCCAGAAATATCTTCCGAGTCTCCCACATGGGTGCTGAAGCCCAAACATTTGGGCTATCTTTGGCTGCTTTCCCAGGTGCATTAGCAGGAGGCTGGATTGGAAGTGGAACAGCCAGGACTCGAGCAATAGCCCATATGTGATGTGGGCACTGTGGGCAGCAGTCCAATCTGTTAATTCACAACACCAATTCCATGTTTGGACTTCTAAAAGATAAAATTTACCCTGGGATAAAGACATAAACCCTGGTTGACTCCTCCATGTTCAGGATACCTACTTGCCTATCAGTATATCCATCTGCCTATCAGTATATCCACCCATCTGTCTATAAACGTTAATTCCATTCACTGGCTTGAACATTAGAAAATATGTTATATACTGCACAATAATTTCTTCAATGTGAATTAATGCTTTCTTAGAGAAAAGTTGCTTCTTATTTAAATCATTCAAATGTACACATGGAAATCAGAAAGAAAATAAGATTCTAATCTTGAACATTCATTTCCAGGTAAATTCACAAAGAATTCTTCTGTTTTATAATGTGAACTACCACTCAAATCCAGGGTTGCATTTAAGCACTGAAGTAATTAACATCTTTAGCAAAGCAGCAAGAATCATTCCTAATTACCACTTCTTGCAGGCTTTTGAGGGAAATGCACAATACTCTCTCTTAGTCCAGTGCCAGGTTCACTCCCAGACATTCTTACTTGGCCTATACAACTGGATAATCATAACTTGGGTTTCATGTAACAGTGCAAAGGAGAAGTGTAGGTAACAGTGTAGGAAGAAGAAAGCTCATGGTTGATCCAGGCCTGATATGGACAGTGAAGTGAGAGGCAAGGTAGGACCTGGCAGGAAATTTACTCTCAACTTAAACCACCTTGATCCACAGGAGCCTCTCCAACATTCTGTGAGGCCCTTATCTGGATAGGAGGGACACACAGGCAGGAAGGAGACACAAACTGGACTCCTCACACTCAGTGTTTTTTGTTTCCATTCAGGGCTCTCCTCTGTTCTCCCTCTGCAGAAGATAATATGCTCTTCCTCACCCTTTTGGCCTTCTATCCAATCTCTTTCCTTCCTCAGCATTCAGTTCTTTTTTAAAGACTTGTTTTATTTATTTGAAAGAGAGAGATAGAGACAGAGAGGTCTTCCATCTGCTGGTTCACTCCCCAGATGGCTGCAATGGCTGGAGCTGCACTGATCTGAAGCAAGGAGCCAGGAGCTTCTTCCGGGTCTCCCACATGGGTGCAGGGGCCCAAGGACTTGGGCCATCTTCTACTGTACTATACCAGGCCATAATAGAAAACTGGATCAGAAGAGGAGCAGCTGGGACTAGAACAGGCACCCATATGGGATGCTGGTGCATCAGGCTAGGGCTTTAATCTGCTACGCAAAAGGGCCAGCCCCAGCATTCAGTTCTAAAGTCAATGTGTGGGGCAGAGCAAGGTAAGACAGAGTGATGAAGTCAGGCAGAGCAACTCTTGTCCAGAGCTGACTGGCCTAACTCCAGGAGGTAAAGAGGGCATCTGTTCAACATGAGAAATGCAAACACATGGGGGAGTCCAGCACAGGAAGACAATCGTACCAAGGAAGGAAGGCTCACTATGGAGAGGCAGATTGGCACGGGTTGGAGACAAGGATGAATCCTAAACAAAGCATTGAGAGAGTATCTACAAGGAGGGTGATCAGAGTCAGCAATCAAAGCTCAAACACAGCGAGCAGGATGACTCCTGTAGGGTAGGCTGGTATGCAGCCTCAAGTCCAGCTGGAGTTCATAAGGCATGTTCAAGGGTGACATGATACATCAGAGCAAACCAGTACAAGGGTGGGACACAGGGTGAGGCAATCGGGACTGGTGGCACCTGGGTCCAATGAGCTGGCCATGAATGCCAGGCAGGGATGTGGACAGCTCTAAAGATGTTGACATAGATTACTCAACAAATAAACAGAAGTAGTAGGAATGATGGGAGCCATGTGTCTCACCAACAAACACTAGAGGGAAAACCAGAATGAATCTAGTGTGATGTTACTGAAAGTGGAGACAACACTTTGAAGTCATGGATATCCACAGAGAGACACAGATGTAAAAACAGTGATATAAGATTGTGTGCATGTAAATTCCTAAGGATGTATATGTGCTTATAAACCCATAGGCACACTCTAGCTCAACTCACTGAAAGCACCAAGAGCAATGACACCCTAACAGCAACGAATACACTTAGCTCCAGTCATAATAAAGAATCAGAGTTCTATGGAGAAATAACTGAGTTAAGATCTAGGACAAGGAAAGTAAACGATGAGTCCAAAACATCTTGTGCCAGAAAACATGGAAGTGCTCAGAGATGGACACACACATGAAAGGACAACAAAACCAGCAGAAAGAGGGCCCTAACGCCAAATTGGACAACCTGGGCATCAGAACAAGACGGAAATGGGTTAAAATCACTGAGTAAAATAAAGAGCCATACATCCACAAAGAAATAAATAAAATATACAGAAAGTTGGGTAAAAAATGGGGTATTTTCAATTCAAGGTACCTCCCTGCAAGACATTTAATTCTCAAGGAAAACTAGTAACTTTACAATGTAAAAACAAAGAGCACAACACCTTAATCAAGAGATCAGAGTAAACACCAAGAATGATACATATCATATGGACACCAGTTCGAATTCCGGCTGATATGATTCAAGGAGGAAGAAAAAGACATTACTCTGATACTTCCGCAAAGATACATAACTTAGGTCTCATTATGAGGAAGCTCAGACAATTCCAAAATTTTATATTTTACAAAGCAACTGGTATGAGATCATCAGAACTGCCATGGTCATGGAAGTTCCTAAAAGGCTGAGGAAGCATCTCAGACTGAAGAGACCAGTACAACATAACAATACCACAGGACGTATGACTGAAACAGCTTTGCTCATGAAGCACACTGTGGGGTTAACTGGATAACCTGAGATTTGAAGCTTGGAAGGCAGCAGCACAACCATGTTGTATTGGAATTGGCTGTAATGCAGGACAGACCATGTTCTTCTTGTTTATAGAAAGCAAGAAATAGAGTATAGAGGAGGTGTATCCATTTGGCAACTTACTGTCTAATAAAGGAAAAAAAAAACTTTTCTTACTTCTACTGTACTTGCAGCTTTTTAAAAAAAGTGTGATAGAGTTCCATTTAAAAAAAGACTGTTTTCACTCTTCAGCATTGAGAAAGAGAGCACAGGGAAATGAAGCAGTCATTTAAGATAGGCATGTCAGCAATTTGCTATGGATGGTATTTGACTGCCTGTATGATGAGGCCTGGTATGACAAGGAGGTGCTATCTGAGAATGCCTTCTACAAATAGGAGAGCAGCATAGACCCTGCCCAGTAGAACAGGGAGGCTGTGGCTCTGCAATGCATTACTGCATTCTTCGCATGGCTGTGGGAAGCAGCAAATAAGCCAGGATCCAAATATTTCCTATGAAAAAGTTTAGGTCCGTATGAATATTAAAAGACCCTCCCTCCAAGGAGCAGCTTTAATATCAGTAGCAAAAGGTAATTATGTGGAACAAAAGTCAAACATGTTTTAAAAGAATAGAAAAAGCATATTGGTGGAAAGAGGCCTTTGGTTCAACTCCTCAAATGAAGCAGAAGCCATGTGGCCACCTGTGTGCAAGGCACTGCCCACACAATTTGAAGGCTTCACAGGTGTCTCCACTGGAACAAAGGATGCACTGTGACATTTTCTTCTGCTAGAACCATCTAAACATCAAAGTACACTGTCTGCTTTCCAGTGTTCAACACTTTCATTATCCACCAGGAACATCCAATCACGGAAATAAGAGACAACACTGGCATTAGAGGAGGTTCCTGTGTAGTGTGGCTTGAGGACATGAATAGGAAGCCTTCACATGAAGCTCTTCAAGAAGGGCAAATTTTGATTATGGTGTTTACATTCTGAAGAATTCTACACAGGGGAGTGGGCATTTAACCTAGCAGTTAAAACAACCACATCCCACATTAGAGTACTTGAATTCAGCTCCTGGCTCCAGCTCATGATTGCAGCTCCCTGCTAATGTAGATCCTCAGAGCCAGCAGTGAGGGATCAAGTCATAGGGTTCCTGCCACCCATGTGAGACCCAGATAGTTTCCAGTTCCCAGCTTCAATCACTGACCTGCTTTGCCCAGGTTGTTGTGGGCATTTGAGGAATAAACCAGCAGACAAGATATCTTCTCTCTTTCTTTCGCTCTCTCACCTCTCTCTCTCTCTCTCTCTCTCTCACACACACACACACACACACACACGCTTTCTCTCTCTCCTCTCCCTTCCTCCATCCTTTCTCCCCATCCCTCATATAAATAAATAAAAAGAATTATACATGGCCCTTAAAGACCATCTCCATAAAACACTTTTCATGAATACAAGTCTTTGCCAGATTGTGGTGCTTTACACAGTTTCATTCATTGATCTCACCTCCTGAATACCTCCAGGCATAAAACAAATGTGCTCCTTTCCCTTGCAAGCACCTACATTCACAGCAGGACTGCTTCACCCCAAAGCAACAGAATGCCATAGGGAAGGTTTGGCAACTCAATCAGTGAAGTTCAAAGAATAGCTCATTTATAAACCAGCATCAAGAGCAAACAAATGATTTGAAAATATATACTGAAAACAACTTGTTTCAGAGTTGTGCATGCAGATGCTGTAACATGCTGTGCATGCAGTGCCCCCAGAGAAAACTCATTCCTTAGTTATTCATCCTCCAATGAGTGGCATGGTTCAATGAAAACAAAATCATTTAGCTTTAAAGTAGCCAGATGCCTAAATAATTAAATGCCCATTTAATGACAGTAAATGCCATCTATATTAGTAAGAATCAAATAAAGTAAAGGCAATTTGGCTTTCCCCATTTTGATACTAATACATATTTCTAGGTAAGGAATTACCTCCACAGAAATGAATGGATCTCTCATCAAGTTTAGAAAATACAGGCATTAGTTCCACTGACATGTTATTCTTTTGCAAGAACATCTTTATGTCATTACACCTAGAAGTAAACTAGCCACTCCAACAAAGACTCCTGGATAATACGCCAGGGGTCACCTCAAAAGCCTTCAGAATCACATATTGAGCCTGTCCTTCAGTATCAAAACCACTCCTTGAAAGCAAGTTAAGCACTTTTTGAAGCTGTGTTAAATCTTCTATAGGACATTTAGCTAATTAATACTTTGGAGTGTAGGTAAATTATTACTGCAGTACATCAAACTGCAGCTTATATATCTGATCAGATCTGATAATATACATTTATAAAGATGCTAACTTACCACATAGTAGGCTATAAAACAAATCTCACCAAATTCAAAAGAATCAAAATCATACCATGCATCTTCTAGGAACATAATACAATAAAGCTGGAAATCAGCAACTCAGGAATATAGAGAGAATATGCAAACACAGAGACTGAACAGCATGCTCCTGAATGAACAGTGGGTCATAGAAGAAATAAAAAGAAAATAAAAAATTTCTTTAAACAAATGAGATGACAACACAAAACTTATGGAATATAGCAAAAGCAGTGTTAAGACGAATGTTTATAGCAAGAGGTGCCTACATCAAGAAATTGGAAAGATACCAAGTAAATGAGCTATCAATGCATCTCAAGGATCTACAAAAACAACAACAAACCAAACCCAAAACTAGGAGTAGAAAAGAAATAATTAAAATTAGAAGATAAATAAAAAATTGAATAAAAAATACAAAAGATCAGCAAAACAGAAGTTCTGATTTTTTTGAAAAAATAAACAAACTGATACACCATTGGCTCAACTAACCAAAGAAAAGGAGAGAGAAGACACAAATCAATAAAATTAGAGATGAAAAAGGAAATGTAACAAACAACACCACAGAAATAAGAAGACTCATCAGAAATTACTAAAAGAGTTGTATGCCAGCAAACAGGGAAATCTAGCAGAAATAGATAGATTCCTGGACATAGACAACCTACTTAAATTGAACCTTGAAGACACAGAAAACATAAACAGACCCATAACCAAGACAGAAATTGAATCACTGATAAAGGCCCTCCCAACAAAGAAAAGCCCGGGACCAGATGGATTCACTGCTGAATTCTACCAGACATTTAAAGAAGAACTAACTCCAATTCTTCTCAAGCTATTCAAAAGAATTGAAAGAGAGGTAATCCTCCCAAATTCTTTGTATGAAGCCAGCATCACCTTAATCCCTAAACCTGAAAAAGATACAACAGAGAAAAGAATTACTGACCAATTTCCCTAATGAACATAGATGCAAAAATCCTCAACAAAATTCTAGCCAATAGAACCAATAACACATCAGAAAGATCATTCACCCAGACTAAGTGGCATTTATCCTTGGTATTTTGGGATGGTCCAACATTTGCAAATCAATCAATGTGATATACCAAATGAACAAACTGCTGAACAAAAACCATATGGTTATCTCAATAGATGCAGAGAAAACATTTGATAAAATATAACACCCTTTCATGATGAAAACTACAAGCATATTGGGTATAAATGGAACATTCCTCAACACAATCAAAGCAAATTATGACAAACCTACAGTCAGTATCATATTGAATGGGGAAAAGTTAGAAGCATTCCCACTGAGATCTGGTAGCAAACAAAAATGCCTACTCCCACCACTGCTATTTAATATAGTTTTGAAACTTTTAGCCACAGTCATTGGGAAAGAAAAAGAAATCAAAAGGAAACAAATTGGAAAGAAGAAGTCAAACTACCCCTATTTGCAGATGATGCAATTCTTTTTTTAGGGGTCCCAAAGTACTCCACTAAGAGACTATTGGAACTCATAGAAGAGTTTGGCCAAAATGGAGGAATCTGGAAAACATCATGCTGAGTGAAATAAGCCAGTCCCAAAGGGACAACTATCATATGTTCTCCCTGATGGGTGATAACTAACTGAGCACCTAAAGGGAAACCTGTTGAAGTGAAATGGACACTATGGGAAACAATGACTTGATCAGCCCTTGTCCTGACTGTAAAGGAACGACTTACTATTTTATTCCTTTTAGTATTTTTTGTTCTACTTGATACCATTGGTTGAAATCTTTAATTAACAAAAAATTTTTCTTAGGCGTTTAAATTTAACTGAAAAGTGATTCCTGTTAAATATAAGAGTGGGAACAAGAGAGGGAGGAGATGTACAGTTGGGCAGATACTCACTCGGACTTATCCCTAATGGTAGAGTTAGAAACGTGCCAGGGGATTCCAATTCAATCCCATCAAGGTGGCATGTACCAACGCCATCTCACTAGTCAAAGCGGTAAGTTTCAGTTCATAATTGATCATAATGATAGGATTAAGTGTCAAAGTGATCACAGAAACAAGACTAGTGCCTGCTAATACTAACTGATAGAATTAAAAAGGAGAGAATGATCCAACACGGGAAACGGGACACACAGCAGACTCATAGAATGGCAGTTGACCTAAACAGCACTCTGGACTTAGAATCAGCCCTTAAGGCATTCGGATCTGGCTAAAAAGCCCATGAGAATATTTTAAGCATGGAAAGCCAAGACACTCTGGCGAAAAAATGACCTAAATGAAAGACCTCTATGAGTGAGATCCCAGCAGAAATAAAGGGCCATCAAAGAAGGAGCTACCTTTCTCTGAAGGGAGGAGAGAACTTCTACTTTGACTATGACCTTGTCTAAATAAGATTGGACTTGGTGAACTCTAGAGGCTTCCATAGCCTTGGCAGCTCATGACAAGGGCCTTGGGTGATCACTGACATCATAAATAAGAGTGCCAATTGTTAAGTAAATAACAGGAGTAACTGTGAACTTGCTCCCCATGTAGGACCTCTGTCCTTAATGAATAGTACTATGAAAATTAACGGCAAAACTAGTCTTCAAACAGTATTGTATACTTTGTGTATGGGTGCAAACTGTTGAAATCTTTACTTATTATTGAGTTGATCTGTATATAATTAAAAATGCATCTTAATGAAGAATGGGATGAAAGAGGGTGTAGGAGGTGGGATGGTTTGTGGGTGGAGGATGGTTATAGGGGGAAGAACTGCTATACTCTAAAAGTTGTACCTATGAAATTTATATTTATTAAATAAAAGCTTTATATAAAAGATGTTAGCTTAAGCAAGAGATAAGGAATATGATATAACTGAATATTTTTTTTAAAACCAGATGCCCTAGGATGTGATGAGAAAAAAACAGAATTGGGAGAAAAAAATAAAATAATAAAAAAAGAGAAGACAATGAGATTTTTGAAGGAGTCAGCCAGAATAAAGAATCTCCAGGCAGAGAAAATGATTATTCAGACCACACATGCTAAACTGATTGCTCTGGATAACTGTAAGGCAAGTTAGGGGTGTGGGGAGGGGCTTGGTAGCAGGATCCAGGCAAATGCCAGATATGAGAAAGGATATGATACACTCTACTAATAGAATTTCATATGCATTCCAGTTGAGAAAGAGAGGGTATGGAAAGACTGAAGACAAATGAAAAGTGACAAGGAACTCTCTCATCTGGGGAGACATTACCTGAGAGATATCATAAAGGACAGGTTGAGGAAAGATGATCCCTGCGCTGCTGGGGTTGGGCAGATGAGAGAGGGATGCCATTTCTGGGATTCCAGTTTGCCTATGGGTTGAGAACAGCGCTTCAAGCGAGGGACTATGGGCAAGGCAGACAGTGCAGTGCAGAACAAAGATGAGTTCAGTTTTAATGTCTGAGAGAAATTTCAAAAGGAAGAAAAACATGAGCATGAAAACGGCATTGATTTAGGAAGTCCCTGTTTCCATTCAATCAAACCTATTTAAATGACTGTGGTGAGGGACTAAGAGCTAAGCAAGAATAGCTTCAGTGGGGTAGATGAATGTAGATACCAGTTGGTACCAACATGATGAGTTGATGGCAGGTGAGGAAATATTGCAGCTTTCCAGAAACTTGGATGCTACTGGAGACTTCTGGCTATGAGAGAACAAGATAAGAATATGCAGTAAAAGTAATCTACATACCATTCTAAATGTACAGTGATATTCTTTGAATCTTGGAATACAAAATGGATATTATTGCAAAAACTGGTGAATAAAGTCCATCGTTTAGTGAATAGTAATGTACCAATATTAATTTCATAGTTCCGACAAACTTCCCATGGTCTTAGAAGATACAATGTCAGGAGGAACTAGGGGAGGGGTATATAGAACTATCTCTGCATAATCTTAGTAGCTTTTCTGCAAATCTCAAACAACCCCAAATAAAAAGTTAATTACCCTCCAAAAAAGTAAAATCTATGAATAGATATCCCTACAAAACCCTCTACTCCACAAATCAAGTGATCGGGAGTTAATGACTTTACTTTTACTAATATTTGTCTGATTAAAAAATTATTATGTTATCATTACAAAACAAACTTGGAAAATACAGAGATATATTTTCATCTTATGACTTAAGAGATAATGTTAACATGTTTTTCTTTTACTCTTTAAATTTGTGATTTTTTGAGACACCATTTATACTAATTTTCTAGAGTTTTTCTTCCTTAATATCTTACCATAAGCTTTTCTTCTCATGAAATTCAAACATCTTCCTTCAAAAGAATTTGACTATATAATTGTCTATACACAATTGCACACATTAATTTATTTTGTTTCTTAATTTTTTACTAATATAAAGAGAACAGATTGTATGCATTCCACAGGTACAGTTCCAAGCAAACCACCACACTCCCCTCACTTCTCAAACACAATATTTTATTTATTCCTAATCAGATGGACATCTAGATTATTTCTGACTTAGCAACCACTTACAAATGATGCCATGATGTCCACTATACATAGATCAAATGCATATGCTCATTTCATCAGGAGAAATTTAAAAAAATGTGGTTAATTGAAGGAAATATTTATCTAACACTTCCAATAAATACTATCAATATGCCCTCCTAAAAGAGAGAAGCAAATACTTCTGACCTTATAGCAAGTGGTAGGGACACTTTTATTAATTGTTAATTTGGTAGACAAAGACACGTGATCACTACTTTTAAATTTGTATTTATTTTTATTCTGTTCTGCAAATATTTTAAATATATTTATTTTAGCTATTTTATTTTTTCTTCTATGAATCAATGTTATGTCTTCTGTTTTTGGACTGAAATCTTAATCTTATTTTTTCTAATTGTTCTATCTATTATGGATACCTTTTGCCAGAATTGTGAAGAATGTTTTCTAATTTTCTATTTCCCTTTTAATTTTGTTTATTATGATTTTCTTTGACACACAGAGTTTAATTTCAACATAGATACATCTCATTTTCCTTTACAATTTCCTAAACTACTTTTATGTTTCTAAAATCCTCACTGCTGCAACACTAAAACTACAAAATATGAGTGTTATTTTAAAAAGGGCACTTACAAATTTAAAAAGGGAGAAAGAAAGATCACTTGGCCAAACGAAGAAATCAAGTGTTTTTATTTTAAAGCCTTCAAATGTAAAGGCATATAGTCTGAAATTACATAATGATCGGCAATATTATCTCTATAACTTTATTTTTTAAATTTTACTTAAGTTATGGTACGTATCATGTATTTTATATATACAGATTTAGGAACTTAGTGAGACTTCCCACCCACCTTCCAAACTGTCTTCCTCCTATCTCTATAATTTTAATCACGGACAGTTAATGACAAGTAATACTTGCTGAGACCAGTGCAGTCTTAGAGGTTATCTAAGACAGCTGTTAAATTTTGGGAATTACTAGGAGTAACTTGGCTCACAGAGTTTCCTAAAGAGCCCAAAAATTAATCTTAGGCATGACTAAGTCAGGGGAAATCTAGCTCAGCCAGACTTCAGAGACACAGAGAGCTGGATGCACTACACACCATTAACACTGTAATTAACAGCAATTACTTTTCCCATCCCATTTCCAAAGAAGATTCCAGTTTTCTCTACCTCTGCCTCATTAGCTACAAAGAAAAAAAGACCATGAATGTAAAAATCCCAAAAGCTTTAGAACTTGCTGGTTATGGGTTAAAACCCTGGCTCCACCACTAACTAGTGAGTTTACTCCAAACAATTCAAATGGCCTCTCAAAGCTTCATTATCTGTAAGAAAGGCCTCAGGGTTTGTGACACAGATTGAGCATTCAGTAAATTATTTTTTGATGGTGTCCAATGCTTGTTATAAAATTACTATTAATGATTGTTTCTCAATATAATTTTCTGTTCACATATAAGTATCCTTGTGAACACACACAGTTTTCATTTTTCTTTTGTTATTACTTGTGAGACATATGGTAGGTAAGGTAAGTGACTACATCTCTTCTATTTCATAAGCAATCCAAAGGAAGAATTAAACTATTTCCACAAACTATAGGAACGATTCAACAGGCAACTTAGAGAATTACGGTAAACATGTAAATTATCTCAAAATTCCCTCAAATATTTTCACTACAACTAGACATTGGTAGCATCTATATACACAAGCCACATTATCTCATCCTTTTCTAAACCTTTAGTTATGTTCTACATCTGGTAAAAACAGAAACAGTAACATCCTCAAATCTGCAGCAGAATAAACCTGTGTGATACCTTTGAGACTATTCCATTCCCTATTAAAAAAAAAAAAAAGAAAAAAAAAAACCTCTAGCAATCGAAGAACAACAGCAGCAAAGATTACTGTCTATTAAAAAGAGATAAACGATAAACATACACCTGGTTATTACAAAGCCGTAAATACTAAATTAGCAAGGAATCTTTCTTTGGATGACTGAACAATATTAAATTGCTGATCCAAGTCTGTATTCCTTTTTTTCCTAGAGTCAATGCTTCAAGCACAGAATAAGAGAACCTAAAACAATTTGCATTAGTGTACAAATACAGCTGCGGGGGGAGAAATAGCATCATAAATCACAACCTCTCTCTGAGAAGAAAAAAAATCATTTAAAAAACCCCTGCTGTTCAGGCCAGGTACGGTCCAAATTTATGTCTAAAATCCCAGGGTTGTATAACTGAAGTATCTTTCAATGGAGCTGAACATCAGGTTATGCAATTATCAAAGTGCAGCATTAGATTTTGCTTTTTCAGCAAGAACATGACAGGTTTGGGATGGCAGCAAGGGAAGACTAGCAGTTTAAAGCAGAATATAGTATGTTCCTTATAAAAGAAAAGAACTTTAATTTTTTAAATCATTTAGGCAGAGGATCACAAATTTTTATGATTGTGTCCCAAAACGAGGTAATCTAAAATGATCTTTATAATTGAAAATGAATTTTGTGAATGGAATGGGAGAGGGAGCAAGAGATGGGAGGGTTGCAGGTGGGAGAGAAGTTATGCAGGGGGAAAAAGCCATTGTAATCCATAAGCTGTACTTTGGAAATTTATACGTATTAAATAAAAGTTTAAAAAAATGATCTTTAAAAATATTTTTAAGAACTTGTCATTTTTAAAAGTATTTTTGTTGTCCTACTTTTAAAAGCATAAAAAAGCTTAATAAATAAAGTACTATAAAAGTTTATTAGAGGAGTATTACCAATTTTCATGCTTCCTTGTTAAGAATAGCACATATGTTGGATTTTCAATCACATTTCATGGGATATTAGTAACAGTCATCAGTTTACATAGCAATAATCACACAATACATGGAAACAACATCTGCATTTGTTGATTTAAAGTTAAAGCATCAGAGAATTAGCTGAATACTAAAAGGCTGATATCTAAAACTTATTGGTGTATTGACAGTCATAATGAGGTATATGAATTTTAGAGTAAAAGTACAATCTCTTCTGACAAAGAGCTTTACTCAGAAAGTATGAATACAATCAGATTAAACTAATCTGGGAAAAGCTTAAGCAAAGAATTATAAATGAACTAAGTAGCATCTTTTGCTTTCTTGCTCACAGAAAATTTATAAATCAGAAGTTGTTTTCCTGAAAGCTTTTTTAAAAAGGGAAATAAATGAACTAACAACTTCATATTTTTTCTTGATATAAACTGGTGGAGACTTAAAAAAGTTAATGAACATGATAATAAAAGTTTATTTTGGTGCAAAGAAACTTGAAATCCATGCAGTTTTTTTCATAATACATATTTTCCATTAACTTTTTGAAGACTCCTCATATTTGAAACCTTTATATAATTCTGCTAAGGTCTAGAGAAGAGTACATAAAACACTATGAATTATAGGTAATATTATTATATATTTAAATTAAACCCCAAAAATCAACACAATCTTATAAATTTCTCACTTTAAAGATATTCACTGTGAACTTAAACTAACAGATGGTGACAATTACCATGACTCAAAGAGGGCGTGCCAGCCACGGGCTTCTCTTCTTCAGCTTGCTCCTAGAATACAGAAAAAGTAATTTAGGCCATATTTCTGGGTACTTGTTTGAAACACTGAAAATTAATGTTTCTGTTTACAGGAAGAAAAGCCATGACCATCCTGCACAACACACAGAAGCCAGCACCTTCCAGTGGGTGCCAGAGGGGCTCACCACAATGCATTCAGATGTAGGAGGAATCTTTTATTACTGTCTTAACCATTTGTGGGCTACAGCATAAGACAAAACAAGCTTTAATCACACTTCATTAATATTACAGGGGACACAATGCTCTGCCTAACTGGATCCCAAGTCTGACAGTCACGTGGGAGCTGGCTGACAGGAAGAGGCTTGTTCCACACCAAAATCAAAATGCCTGACCTACTTTTGCTTTATCAGCTTCTACAACCTAAAGTGCTCACTTAAGATAGCATTAATTTTAACCAAACTCTTCATCACAGAATGGATAAACCACTTCAACAATTCCTGCAAAGAAACCACAGACTGAATAAAACAGGAATAAGCACAGAAAAGGCAGCAGAACCTCTCTCCACGAAGCAAGAGATCCATCAGGCACACTCAGTGCAAAGCCTGAAGTAAAGCACACATCACCTAACAAAGACTGAGGAAACAGATATGCAGATATGTACATCATTTGCAAAATTCCATGGCCACAAATAATGCATGACAACTAATAAAAACTTGTAATTATGTAGTGAAAAATTACAAAACAAAATTTCCCAATTTGAAATGTTTCCAAAAGGATTTCTTCCAGCTTTGAACTCATTTTTGAAAACACAAATATGCAATGCTTTGCTTAAAAATTGATTTTTATTGATTTGAGAGAAAGAGAAAGAGAGAGAGAGATCTTCAGAGAACCCTTCAGAGAGAGAGAGAATCTTCTATCTGCTGGTTCACAACCCAAATGGCTGTAACTGCCAGGGCTAGGCCAGAACAAAGCCAGGAGTCAGGAGCTTCTTCCAGGTCTCCCACATGGGTGCAAAAGCCCAAGCACTTGGCCATCCTCTGCTGCTTTCTCAGACACATCAGCAGGGAGCTGGATCAGAAGTGGAGCAGCTGGAACTTGAACTGGTACTCATATGAGACGCCAGCTCACAGGTCATTTGTTCATTTCCAAGGACAACTAATTGTCTTAAGAGAAAATGAAAATTCTACAGCTGAATTACTAAAACCCTTCCATACTTGATGGTTGATGCTGAAAATTGAGTATCAAGATTTAGCAAGCTCAGTCAACAAACATTTCTTCAATTTATTCCCATGTACGAAGTACTCAAAATGTACATGAAAAAAATATGCATGGGCCTCAAAAATTATGCATGGGCCACAATAAATTCATATCAACTTGCTATAATGTGTCTAACCAGGATCCAGTCTGAGGCACAAAAAAGGATAAAATATTACTTTGAAAAAAGCAATGTGAATTCTGCTCAAATGGATGCAAAAGCAATCTTTCAACTGATAGTGAAACTTGGGTGGAAATCATGGATGCCTAATGAAAAACTAATGGGGAAAATGCCCTCAAAGAAACCAGCAGTTTAGAATGGAGAGCTCATTTTAAAGAAGGGTTGAGATGCTGCAGAAGATAAAACAGCAAACCATCCACAACAAATTGGATGAAATATTAATCTTGTTGTGCCCGCAATGAAGAGTACTCACAGCCAACAGCAGAAAAAATAGCCAACACCAGAGACATCTAAACTGGCTCAGCCTAGAGAATCCTGACTAAAAAATTAAATTGGAGCAAGTTTCTTCTTGGTGTGTGCCAAAACTGCTGCACTCAGATCAACTACAGACAGAGCTTCCAATGGAAATTTTAAACAAATGGGTTTAAGATTCCAAAGCATTTTGTGGGAGAACTAAAATGAGAGATGGAACACGATTTTACCAGTGTGATTCTAAAGGTAAAGCAAAGCCAAAGCATTGGCTACGCAGAGGTGGAAGTGATCCAATCAAAGTCAAAGCAGGGATGAGATTGTGGCATAGTGGGTTAAGCCACACTTGATATGCTGGCATGCCATATCTGAGTGCCAGTTCAAGTATTGGCTACCCTGCTTCTGCTCCAGCTTCCTGCTAGTATGCCTGGGAAGCTGGCAGAAGATAATGCAAGTACCTGGGCCCCTGTAGAGCACATTTACGTGTGCTTATTGAACTTTTGAACAACTTTCTTTACAGAAAAGTCTGTTCAAATGTTCAGATGTTTCTATACTTTTTAGGTCAGTTATGTGACTTCTTTGTATATTCTATATACAAGTTATTTAAATAAATGATTGACAATTTTTTTTCTCCCATTCTGTGAGTTTTACTTCCACTTTCTTAATAGTATAATTCTCAACAAAGAATTTTAATTTTAATGTGGTCCATTTTCTATTTTTTTTTTGACAGGCAGAGTGGACAGTGTGAGAGAGAGACAGAGAGAAAGGTCTTCCTTTGCCGTTGGTTCACCCTCCAATGGCTGCCACGGTCGGCGCGCTGCAGCCAGCGCACCGCGCTCATCCAATGGCAGGAGCCAGGTGCTAGGTGCTTTTCCTGGTCTCCCATGGGGTGCAGGGCCCAAGCACCTGGGCCATCCTCCACTGCACTCCCGGGCCACAGCAGAGAGATGGCCTGGAAGAGGGGCAACCAGGATAGAATCCGGGGCCCTGACCGGGACTAGAACCCGGTGTGCCGGCGCCGCAAGGCGGAGGATTAGCCTGTTGAGCCACGGCGCCGGCCGGCATAAGGTTTTTTGGGATGCTCGAGGTACTTTGCTTGTTGACTTTCTGGAAGGCCAAAGAACGATAACATATGCTTATTAGAAGAGTGTTTCAAGAAAGTTACCCAAAACTTTAGCAGAAAAACACCTAAGAAATCTTCACTAGTGTCCTTCTCCACTACATCAGTGCCACCACTCAGTACTCTGATCAAATGAGGGCAATTTTGTGAGTACCTCTTGGGGAATATTAAGGTTTCCACCTTACAGTCCTGATTTGATTCCTTCTGATTCAATTCTGTTTCCTAGTTTAAAAAATCTCTCAGGGCATCCATTTTTCTCCAGGTAACAATAAAATTAAGGCTCACTGACATGGTTAGATTCCCAGGACCCTTAGCTCTTTAGGATTGGACAAAGTGGCTTCTTTACTTATCAAGTCTTGAACTTGGTAGGATTTAGGTTGAGAAATAATGCTTATATTTTTTACATTTGTCTTTTAATTCCATTTTCCAACTTTATGAAATCCTCCTATATAGTTGTGGAATATATATGGTTAATCCTCTGCCTGTGGTGCTGGCATCCCATATGGGCACCGGATTCTAGTCCCAGTTGCTCCTCTTCCAGTCCAGATCTCTGCTGTGGCCCAGGAAGGCAGTGGATTAACCAAGTGAGCCACAATGCCGGCCCTAAATTGTGGTTTTTTAACTTATTTTCTGGTCTAAAATAGGTACAAAATACAATTTTCACAGTAGTAAACCATAAATCTTTCAAGTAAACAAATAACTCACATATATCCAGATATGTGACTAAAGTTTCTTTATTGATGGGATAGGCAAATGAGTTGGAAGATAATTACATCAAGCTGCAAATTAATGTGATGGATTCCTTGACATATTGTAGCTTGATATCTTTCTATGTATATAAGCTATTTTCTTATTTTACTAACTTTTTGGGGTTCTTATGTTTCAAGATATACACAAATATAAATAACAGGTAATATTATGCACACACACATAGAGAGGAAAAATATAGTACAGAAGCAGGTGTGGCACAGTGGGTTAAGCTGCCACATGGGAATTCTCACATACTATTATCAGAATGTTGGCTCACATCCTACCTCCATTTTATCATTTTATAGAACGTTTTTATTTAATAAATATAAAATTCATAGGTATAACTTTTGGATTATAGCAGTTTCTCCCCATACCAGCCCTCTTACCTCCAAACCATCCCACCTCCTACTCCCTCTCTCATCCCATTCTTCACTAAGATTCATCTTTCCATCTTAGATCCAGTTTCCTACTAATGTGCCTGAGAGGCAGCAAGCAGTAGTCCCAGTACTTGGTTCCCTGCCCACCCATGTGATTTCTGGCTTTGGTCTGACCCAGCCCCAGATCTTTCAGGGCATTTGGAGAGTGAACCAGCAGGTGAGCAGATCGAATACTGATCTCTATCTCTCTCTCCTCCATTCTCCTTCTTTTTCTCTCCCCTCTCTAAGTCATTCTTTCCAATAAATAAAACAAATAATGGGGGGAAAGAAACTGCAGTGAAAATTTCCCCAGATGTCTTCTGCTTTCTGGCCAGTTCATATATTCTCACCTAGTAATTACTGGAATTAGTTTCAAAACATCCTTGTAAAGTTTTTGTTATAAAAATAGAAATAAACAAAATGCATATTCTTTTTTTTCCCTGAGGTATTTATATATATCTTTTATTTAAAGAATATAAATTTCCAAAGTACAGCTTATGGATTACAATGGCTTCCCCCCCCCATAACTTCCCTCCCACCCGCTACCCTCCCCTTTCCCACTCCCTCTCCCCTTCCATTCACATCAAGATTCCTTTTCAATTCTCTTTATATACAGAAGATCACTTTAGTACATATTATGTAAAGATTTCAACAGTTTGCCCTCACATAGAGACACAAAGTGAAAATACTGTTGGAGTACTAGTTATAGTATTAAATCACAATGTACAGCACATTAAGGACAGAGATCCTACATGATTTTTTTTAAAGAATTGATTAATTATCTATGGAATTTCCAATTTAACACCTTTGACACACCCTCAACCCTGAGGAACCAAACAGAGCTCTCAAGTCACACCCATCTCAAGCCTCCAAGGCTCCATCAAAAGCAGACAGTCCACTTAATCTAGAGTCATAGAACCCCTAGGAAACATGACCAAAAGAGATCCTCACCACGACACGTTGTAATTAAACTCACCACAGTGAAACAGAAAGAAAAGATCCTAAAATGCACAAGAGAGAAGCGTCAGATTACTCTCAGAGGATATCCAATTAGACTCACGGCAGACTTCTCAACAGAAACCCTACAAGCTAGAAGGGAATGGCGAGACATAGCCCAGGTACTGAGAGAGAAAAACTGCCAGCCCAGAATATTATATCCTGCAAAGCTCTCATTTGTGAATGAAGGTGAAATAAAGACCTTTCATTGCAAACAAAAATCGAAAGAATTTGTTGCCACTCGTCCAGCCCTGCAAAAGATACTTAAAGATGTGTTACACACAGAAACACAGAAACACGGCCATCAACATGAAAGAAGGTAAACGAAGGGAACCTCACAGCAAAAGATCACAGGGAATTCAAAGCATACATTAGAAAATATCTTTGGCAAATGGCAGGGCAAAGTTACCACTTATCAATAGTCACGTTGAATGTTAAAGGTCTAAACTGTCCTGTTAAAAGACAGAGATTGGCTGATTGGGTTAAGGAACAAAACCCATCTATTTGCTGCTTACAAGAAACACATATTTCCAACGAAGATCCAGACAGACTGAAAATAAAAGGATGGAACAAGATATATACCATGCCAACAGAAATGAAAAAAGAGCGGGTATAGCCATCTTAATATCGGACTACATAAACTTTAACACAAAAACTGTTGAGAGACAAAGAGGGGCACTATATAATGATTAAGGGATCAATACTACAGGAAGATATAACAATTATCAGTGTATATGCACCTAATTACAGGCCACCGGTTTATTTAAAAAATTTGTTAAGAAACTTAAAGGGAGACTTAGACCCCAACACAATAGTACTGGGGGACTTCAATACTCCACTCACAGATATGGACAGATCGACAGGACAGAAGATCAACAAGGAGACAGTAGATTTAAACAACACTATAGCCCAAATGGATCTAACAGATATCTACAGAACTTTTCATCCTACACATAAAGCATTTACAATCTTCTCAGCAGTACATGGAACCTACTCTAGGATTGACCACATATTAGGCCATAAAGCAAGTCTCAGCAAATTCAAAAGAATTAAAATCATACGATGCAGCTTCTCAGACCATAAGGGAATGAAGTTGGAAATTAGCAACTCAGGAATCCCTAGAGCATATGCAAACACATGGAGATTGAACAACATGCTCCTGAATGAACAATGGGTCACAGAAGAAATCAAAAGAGAAATCAAAAATTTTCTGGAAGTAAATGAGGATAACAGCACAACATACCAAAACTTATGGGATACAGCGAAAGCAGTGTTAAGAGGAAAGTTTATATCAATAGGTGCCTACATCAAGAAACTGGAAAGGCACCAAATAGATGAGCTTTCAATGCATCTCAAGGATCTAGAAAATTTGCAGCAAACTAGACCCAAATCTAGTAGAAAAAGAGAAATATCAGAGAAGAAATCAACAGGATTGAATCCAAAAAAAACATTACAAAAAATCAGCCAAACGAGGAGCTGGTTTTTTGAAAAAATAAACAAAATTGAAACCCCATTGGCCCAACTAACTAAAAAAAGAAGAGAAAAGACCCAAATCAGTAAAATCAGAGATGAAAAAGGAAATGTAACAACAGACACCACAGAAATCAAAAGAATCATCAGAAATTACTACAAGGACTTGTATGCCAGCAAACAGGGAAACCTATCAGAAACGGATAGATTCCTGGACACATGCAACCTACCTAAATTGAACCAGGAAGACATAGAAAACCTAAACAGACCCATATCTGAGACAGAAATTGAATCAGTAATGAAGGCCCTCCCAACAAATAAAAGCCCAGGACCAGATGGATTCACCGCTGAATTCTACCAGACATTTAAAGAAGAACTAACTCCAATTCTTCTCAAACTATTCAGAACAATTGAAAAAGAGGGAATCCTCCCAAATTCTTTCTACAAAATACATATTCTATTTTTCTTGTCTTTGCACACAGAAATACTAATATGGTTTTTCATCTCATTTTACTTAATAGAATACCTCAAAGATCCTTCTCTAATAGGTTTAGAGTATATGCTACACTGTTCACAGCTGCATATTATGTTGATATGTCATGATTTAGTCAGTTCCTTGTGAATGTTTAAGTCATTTCTAATTTTTCATCAGTTTTACAATGCTGCAAAAACAATGCACACGTATTGTTCTACACATGTGTATGGGAATCTATAGGATGGCCTCTCAGACTGGCCCCCACTGGGGTACTCCCTCTCTCGTGAAGTGTCTCTTTATGTCCTTGTGGGGATGATTATCCCTTTTTTGACTTGATTAACTAGGAAGATTAATCTTTGCCTACCTTAAGATAGACAACATTTTTCCAGTCCATCATTTCTCTGTTTACTCTGTTTATGATATTTCTAATGTAGAGAATTGTTGTTTATTTTAAGAAATCAAATTATCAACCTTTTCTTCCATGGCTTCTAGATTTGAGTAATGGCTAGAAAAGTCTTTTCCACTATTCAGATAATGAACACCTTCTCCTTTGTCAGTGACCATTACACACATCAATCATTTCTCACATGGAAATATTTGATGAATCTGGAACATATATCAGGACATGGCATGAAGCTAAGACACAGCACACTTGCCTGGATGACTGTCATGTGCCCCAGCACCATCAGTCTAAGACATGTGCAGTATATACTAAACACCCACATGCAGTTGATCCTTTTTCTGACTCTATTCTCTTTCTCTATGGGTCTATTTATGTGCCAGTATTGCATCATTTTAATTATTACAGCCTTATGCTCTAAAAACCTTCCTACGCTACACAGTATTTTACCCAGAATAAAACTGTTTTGTGTCTGAACAAGTTTTAGAGTCAGCCAGATGAATGTTCAAATTGCAACTCCATCTCTTACTAGTTGTGAGACACTGGGCAAGTGATTTAACCTCTGTGAGCCTCAGTTTCCTAATCTGTGACTTGGAGATAATCTTAAATTCTTTCCAGAATCATATGGAGGATGAAACACTCTCAATGTAGCACATGATACACGGAAGATGCTCCATGAATGGTCATTAGCCCAGCTGTGTGACCAGGTTTCAAATGGCTGAGAATGTATCCAGGGACTTCACAAAAATTAAGTCAACCCGCCTGTTGGTTTTAGCTACTAAGACGCAGATCTAAAACAAAATCTTAAGAAAGAATTCTGAGGGACAGAAAAGAAGAACCTTAAAACCCTAATTGAACCAAGCACCCAATTGAAAACATCTATTGAGTGTGCCAGGATCTGCATTGGGTTTTAAGGGCACAAATAAACTAAAACGCCCTATGTCTGAGCACTCACGGCCCTCTGTCTGTTAAGGGCCAACACAGAGTGAAGGGATGTGTCACTTGCTGGCCTCTCATCATTGTAATAGTCTTGAAATCACTGCACTCCCAGTTCTCCCTCCACAGTCCTGGGCTCTCCTTTGTATTCCCTGTTTATGCCTCTCTATGCACAGCCATCCCTACTACTCTCCCCAAGGTTCCTTGGCTTGGCTACATTGTCCATCTGACTCCATCACTCCACCCCATAAACACAACACCAGTGAATACACACACATACCCACACACAATCTTCCCATCAAGTTCCAACATGCAGACACAAAGTCCCACTTCATCTCCTACAGCTCAATCATTACAAAGGAAGAGTGCATCATTTATTCCTCTAAACCTGTGCTTATTCCCAATTCCAAAGTCACCTGAAGCCAAACTGCAGCCTCCTGCATTGACACTTCAGTCATGTGGTGCCCACTGCTTCTCTATGATAGGCAAAGTTCTAAGATGCCACATATAATTCCATCGCTAGTGGGGAGAAATCTGTGATTTTATCTGGATCCTATGGCAAAGGAGACAGGACAGTCATTCCAAACTGCTTTACAATATAGAACTGTCTCACCTTACTGCAGTGAGGAATTTCCTTGCTGGTATTGAGGACATGGGACACCACACTGTTGGAGGATCTATGACAGGACCATGAGGCAGGGAAATGCAGCTTACAATTCCTGCTTGGCAGCAAGAGAGAGAGAGAGCAGGGCCCTCAGTCCTATAGCCACAAGGAAATGAACCTGCCAACAACCACAGTGCTTGAAAGAGGATGCTGAGTCCGAAGAGCTGCTCAGCCAGGCCAATACCTTGATTTCATCCAGAGACCTTGAGCATAGAAACCACTTAAGATATGCCTAGACTCCTGGGAAAGCAACACAAGATGGCCCAAGTCCTTGGGCCCCCGCACTCACATGGGAGACCCAGAAGAAGCTCCTGGCTCCTGGCTTCGGATCGACACAGTCCCGGCTGTTGCAGCCAATTGGGGAGTAAACCATTGGATAGAAGACTCTCTGACTCTTTCTCTCTCTCTCTCTCTCTCTCTCTCTCTCTCTCTCTCTCTCTTTCTCTCTTCCTCTCCTCTCTGTGTAACTCTGACTTTCAAATAAATACATAAATCTTAAAAAAAAGATATGCCTGGACTTCTCAAAAACTGTGCATTTAACAGTAAATGGATGTTTTAAGCTTTTAAGTTGGTGGCAATTTGTTACACTACAGAAAATATCTACTTATCCTTTGGGAGTCAATTCAGGAAGCCCTTTGTGATCCTCCATCCTCCCCTTCCACCCATGCTAAGCCAGGAGCACCCTACACAAATCTCTGCTACTGGGCCAATCATGTAGCACTATAGCCATCTGTTTTGTTGGTCTCTCCTGTTTTGGTGAGCTGGCTGAAGGCAGATAGCATATTAACAATTCTTCATTCCTAAATCATAGCCTAGCACCTGATCTAGCTCAAGTATGTGCTGAACAGAAGCACAGAGGCAAGGTTCAAGAACATTACCAACGGGGCAGGCACTGTGGCATAGCAGGTAAAGCAGCCAGCCGCCTATACTGCCAGCATCCCATTTGGGTGCCAGTTTAAGTCCCGGCTGCTCTCCTTCCAATCCAGCTCTCTGCTGTGTCTTGGGAAAGCAGTAGAGGGCAGTCCAGTTCCTTGGGCCCCTGCACCCACATGGCAGACCTGGAAGAGGCTCCTGGCTCCTGTCTTTGAATCAGCACAGCTCTGGCCATTGCGGCCAATTGGGGAGTGAACCAGTGGATGGAAGACTCTCTCTCTCTCTCTCTCTCTCTCTCTCTCTCTCTCTGTGTGTGTGTGTGTGTGTGTGTGTGTATAACTCCGACTTTCCAGTAAATAAATAAATCTTTAAAAAAAAATTTTAAAAGAGCATTACCATTTTGGCTGGCAGACTCCACATCCAAAGCTATCATGGATATCTCTGAAAAATTGATGAAGCAGCCTCCTGATAAAATGTACCAAAACCTAGGGCCTCTCACACTTTAACATGCATATGAATTACCTCAAAGATCTGGATGACATTCAGATCTTGACTCAGCAGGTGTGGAATTGGGCCTTAGATTATGGGTCTCCAATGTGCCACAGCAGATGCCACTGCCATCAGTTTATGAACTGTGAGTAGCAAAGCTACTGCCTGTCACCAGGGCAGTGTTTGGGAGTGTAAACATGGTGATCAAATACAATAGTTTACACTATTCTGCTGCATGTGAGATGACGAACTCTCAAATTGGGTCTAATGGGTCTAATAGCTTGTTCCCCCAATTTTATCTCTCCTTATTTACTCAATACACAGGGAATTTACATAATTCAAAACAGCAGGGCTGTCTTCTACTGCAAAACCTGACACAGGACAAGAAAAAGCAATAAAGAGTCGGCTATGCTCACAGGACAGTTACTGAAGCCTTTTTATAACCACTGAATTATTCAAAATTAAAAAGAAATATATTATATGATATGTGTCACTCATTGGGTTAGGATGTTTGCCTTATACTTCCTTATTTGTTACTGAAATTTTGCCTACCAAAAAAATTCAGTATTCTCCACAAAAGTAACACTACCTCTCATTTCAGATTTAAATTATACAAATCCCTATATTCTTCAAATGGACCAAGGTCACAGACATGAAGACAGGCACATACACACACAATTGGTCACAATTTTGTATTTCAGACTATGCCTACATTTCTTTTATGATATACTGACCTCATTTTTAATAATTTTGCCAATAACAAAATATGTAATATATGATAGAGCAGGAAAAGTTCCTTTTTATGCTAGCTTGTTTTTTAATTTTTTATTTTTTATTTACATAAAGGGAACAATTTCACGTATCTCATATATACAGTTTAAAGAGCACAATGATACTTCCCACCCTGTACTCCCTCCCTACCTGCCACCTTCCCTCCTCTTTTGTTTCTTACTTTAAAAAAAAAAAGTTACAATGACATACTTTCAATTTAGTTTATAATCATAAGTTTAACCCTCCACTAATAAAAAAATTCAACAAGTAGTAAATAGAAAAACCACTGTTTCTCAAGAAAGTAGACTAGAGCTATCAACAATAATCAAATCTCAAAATGTTAGCTTCATTCAAATACTTTACCTTTTTTGTACTCTGTATTTTAGTCACCAAAAATCAGGAAAAGCATATTATATTTGTTTTTTGGGACTGACTTATTTCACCAAGCATAATGGTCTCCAATTGCATCCGTTTTGTGGCAAAAAGGGGGGGGGAGGATTTCATTCTTTTTTATGGCTGAAGTATTTCATCATATTTATATAGCACATTTTCTTTATTCAGTCTTCAGATTATGGACATCTGGGTTGATCCCATATCTCAGTTAATGTGAGTTCTGAGTTTGGGGCTAGGTGGTCTTAGGTTAAATCGCAATCCTACCCATGCAGAGCTATTTACTTTCAAAAACAGATTTATATTCTCTGACCTGATTGTCTTGATTGCTAAAATAAAAGGACTAGCCAAAATGTTCTCTAAAGTTCTTCTGAAGCTTTAACATCGTTTGCTTCTGTCTGGGATAATTAATTATACCATTAAGGTAATAAACATATACTGCTTTCAAACAATGGAAATGAATTCTGAAGAAAGAAAAATGAACACTTTACCTTATCCTCCCAGACAGAACACTTTAGGAAATCAATATGAGTTGAGAAAAATAGGAACATTATTATGCTTTCTCATGTTTCAAATCTCAGATCTGAAAACCAAAAATAAAGCTTTACAGAAAACACATTCTGAAGAATAGGAGACAATGGTTTAGGATCATAAAATAACCCTGCTATGGTACATTTCCATTTGCCAACTGAAGTCCATGATTTGGGTACGGATTATGAGGTAGAAAAAGAACCAGAAGGGCTGATGCCCCGTTACTCCTGGTGGTACTGGATACATGGTAAACCCATATCAGTGCAGATCACAGTAGACCAGCCATTGTCTACATTACTCTGTTTATGAATTCCAACCAAGAGGACAGAACAGGATTGTCAAGCACTGTTCTGTGTTTCATGGTTTCAAATCACGCCCCTGGAATTCTCACATAAGGGCCATTCTTGTACTTTCACTGTCAGTCTCTTGAACACCAGGAATTTCTGAGTATCTTGCTATTCCTGTTCCATAAAAATCTGACACCTGTGCCTCCAGGGGGATACAGATTGATTTCATGAACTGCAGATAATTCTGGTATCCTATGTAATAACTCCAGGAACAAACTGCTGTTTGAATTTTACTTGCTGTTTCAGGTCTACTTTTTCAAATTTTCTGTTGCTATAATCCAAGGTGAAAGATAAAGGGACAAGGAATTAATTCAACCTTTCAGATAAGCAAATACTGAATGTTGTAGGACATTTTTCCCGTAGCTCTCCTAGAATTCAGCTGCAATCCGAGACAAGGAAATCCTCCATTTTGTTCAAATACTTAATGATACAAGAGTTACAGACACCAAATGAAATCTCCCTACAGCACTTGCTAAGACATATTAAAAAAAATGGAAAAATGAAAGTAGTCTCATAAATATCACGTTTCTGTGGTTCTTTTTTCCAAAAAAAAAGAAAAGAAAAGATAAATTTATTTATTTGAAAGGCAGCTAAGTAGAGATGGGGACAGAGACAGAGATCTTCTAGCTGCTGATTCATTACCCCTGCCCAAGAGGCCAAAATCAGGAACCAGAAACTCCATCTACATCTCCCTCACAGGTGGCAGGGTCCCAAGCACCTGGGCCATCTTCCTCTGCCTTCCGAGGCACATTAGCAGGAACCTGAATCAGAAGTGCAATACTATCAAAAGCAGTGTACAGATTCAATATGATCCCAATCAACATACCAATGACATTCTTCTCAAAACTAGAAAAAAATGATGGTAAAATTCATATGGAAACACAAGAACCCAGAATAGCTAAAGCAGTCTTAAACAACAAAAACAAAGCCAATCAGAGCCACAAACCTTGCTGGCTAAAAGCTGAAAAGCCCTTCACTCAGTACAGCTTCCAAAGTAACCACCACTGCTGAAGGGATGGCCAAGTACGGTCAATAATGTTGCAGGCAGAACTGTAAATTTCCTCTTAGAGATGCCACCTGCCTTTACCTGGCCAGCTCTCCTCCCAGGCCAGCTAGGAAATGGAAGTCAACAGGGTGCTTCCCCAAGGAGGTTCACACCTCCCTTAGGATGTACCCCATGTGAAGAGATACATAGGTCTGAGCCTCATAACTGACAAGGCCTTAAAGCCCACCAAATTATTATCAAGCTACTTCTGTCAGTTTCTATTTGCCTCTCAATCGGAGAACTTACTTGTGGTTTAGACAGCACCTTTCTTAGGCCCTCTAATAATGACTCTATCCTTTGTTCTAGACCCTGTCTAGCCCACTTGGGGCCTCATTCCTTTGTAATAATAGCCTCTATTCTAACATCAATGGCTCTACTCACGACCTGTGTATTGATGGTCATCTCTCCCACTTAATGTTGTATGATTGTTCAGAATTTCTCTACAGATAAACCCCTCTACCCACAAAAGATCAGTGGCCTTTCTCCCAGTCTTGGTTGAGCTCAGCCTTAAACCACATACATCAAACAGTCTTCACAAGGGTCCAGAGAGACCCCTCATTTCCTCTCCTCTATGAGATCCTCTCATTACTTGGTTAATGCCATTCTTTGAATCATTGGTTGCTATTCTCACTCTGTCTTTTATACTACCATGTCTGTTTAAGTGTTTACAGGAGTTGATAATGGAACAAACTAAGGCCTTCACCAATCATGTGGTCAAAAAAATGCTGTTAAAGGAATGTATTCAGCTCCCCACCCAGAAGACAATGGCTTGAGACAATGCCCCATGACAGCAGAGAGTACCTTGTCACCCCATGTCAGCAGGAAGTAGCTCTAAAGACATATCATCATCTCTCTACCCCTCCTGGACTTTGGCGGCTAATGTAATCCCATACAACTCTTGCTTTATAAAAAACAAAAGGGGGGAATGTTAATAAAACGGCACAGTCTTATCTATGGTGAGATCTACACCCTGGACACCATCCTAGGCTCTAGGCTCCCCCCAACCATGGCTGGAAGCCAGGTGACCACACATGGTCCAACCACTGGTGTCAGTCCCACCCCCATCTTAATGGAATTTTCTGCTCCTACTTCCCTGCCCACTCCCAGCAAAGTTTTAAGAGAATCTGTTCCTAAACATGTGGCTCTCTTTCTCTCTTCGCCCCTTCCCTCTGGCCTGTCGGGTTTCTCCCAATAAACCCTTTCCCTTAAAAAAAAAAAAAAAGCCAGAGGCATCACAATATCAGATATCAAGACACACTACACAGGAAAGTTATAATCAAAGCAGCCTGGTGGTGACGCAAAAATAGTCATGTAGACCAATGGAACAGAACAGATATTCTAGAAATCAATCCTTGCATCTACAACCAACTAAACTTTGACAAATGAGCTAAAATCAAATCCTGAGAAAGGACAGTCTCTTCAACAAATTGGATACCCACATACAAGTATGAAACAAAACTCTCAACTTACATCTTATACAAAAATCAATTCACAATGGATCAAGCATCAAGCATCTAAATCTATGATCTGATTCCATAAAATTGCTAGAGGAGAACATTGAGGAAATTCTACAAGATACTGGGATAAGCAAAGTCTTCTTGGAAAAGAATTCAGAAGCACAGGCAATCAAAGCAAAAATAGATAAATGGGATTACATCAAGCTAAGAAGCTTCTGTACTGCAAAAGAAATTCTTAACAAAGAAGCAAGCAACAGAATGGGAGAAAATATTTTCAAACTATGCAACTGATAAACAATTAATATCCAGAATCTATAAAGAGCTCAATAAACTCAACAACGACAAAACAAATAATCCAGTTAAGAAATGGGCAAAGGACTTGAAATGACATTTTTCAAAAGGAGAAACTCAAATGGCCAACAGATACACGAAAAAATGCTCAGAATCACTAGCCAACAGAGAAACACAAATCAAAACCATAATGAGGTTTCCCCTCACCCCAGTTAAAATGGCTGTCATACATAAATCAATAAACAATAAATACTGGTGAGAATGTAGGGGAAAAGGTACTCAACTCCACCACTGGTGGGAAAGTAAAGCAGTACTTCAGTTGTACTAGTACAGTGGAAGACAGTAAATGATTACTCAAATTTCTGAAAATACTCCTGAGAATTTACCCAAAGGAAATGAAATCAACATATGTAAGAGTTATCTCTATCCTCCATGTTTACAGCAGCTCAATTCACAACAGCTAAGATATAGAACCCAGATGTTCATCAACCAATGATTGGATAAATAAAATGTATGTATACACTACAGAATCAGCTGTAAAAAAAAAAATGAAATCCTATTTTCACAATACAGTGGACGCAACCAGACACCATTATGCTCATTAAAATAAGCCAGTCCCAGAAAGACAAAAATCACATGTTTTCCCTGATCTATGGTAATTAATAGAGTACTAAAAATGTAATATATATGAACAAAATTGACATTTTGAGATTCAACGATTGTTTGTAGCCCTTGTCTCTAATGTTGAAGAACAGTGTTTTTTTTTTCTTATTATTATTTGTTGAATTCTTTACTCAGTGGATGGTTAGGCTTATGATTATAAAATAAACTGAAAGTATATCATTGTAAAAATTAAAAGAAAGAATAAGAGATGAAGGAGTAGGGAAGGTGGGAGCATGGGCAGGAGGAGGGTATGGTGGAAATTATCATTTTGCTCCTAAATCTGTATATATGAAATTTGTTCACCTTATATAAATTTAAAAAATTGAAAAGTGAGGTATCTAGAATTCTAACTGGCACTGTGATATGGGATGCCAACATCACAAGCAGTTGTTTATCCTACTGCACCACAACACCAGGCCCTCTTTCACCTTTAGATGCATTTTACTGGATGTTGCAAACCCACAGCAGTCTTGTGTGTAGTGAATAAATAAACAAATAAATATTTCTGAAAAATTAGAAATGAAAATAATCCTACCCAAAATATTTTTTCAGCATCAATTTAGAGATTTTCAAAACAGATTTCATTACATTCAGCCAAGGCTGGTATCTACTGTAGCTCCCTGCTGTCTTCCTGTCAGGGCTGGTAGCCACCATATCAATGAAACTTTCCCTACAAAACGTGGCTACTAAAATCTACTCTATTCATCCCAAAGTCTCATTATGCACCATTATGTACCTTAGACTCACTGAAAAGGAAAGACCCTTAAGATCTTCTACACTAAGTCTCCTATTCTATACACTAAGAATTGAGCCCAACCTGGGGA
The DNA here is from genome assembly GCA_949820135.1 of Sylvilagus floridanus. Lineage (NCBI taxonomy): Eukaryota > Metazoa > Chordata > Mammalia > Lagomorpha > Leporidae > Sylvilagus > Sylvilagus floridanus. The sequence continues at coordinate 64,795,613 of OX463226.1, read as the reverse complement.
AGGGACTTGCCCTTGACCACGAAGCTAATGAGCGACAGTGCCAAAGACTAAAATCCAGCTCTTCTGACTCCATCCCATCCAAGGCTCATTTTACAATGCTGCTGACAGCAACATCTGCTTCATGCACACATCATTAAAATCCTGCTGTTCATCACATGTGTTATGTTCACCCAACCCCATACCTTTGCTCAGGCTGCCTCCTTGGCCCAGACTATTCCTTCTCTGAACACTAAACCACATCTCTCAAGGTTACAAAGTACCAGGTGTGAATATATGAACAAGTTGTTCTCTCCCATATTTCATGTATCAGGCTGAACTTAATTAAGCCTTACATAGAGACATCTTAGATACTCTTCATTCTGCAAGTCAGACTAAAGCCTCAAGGCCTCCCTTCCTCTGAAGGGTGGCTGTCCCTTAGAGAGCTAGCTGGTAGTCCCTTACTAGGCACTGTGCATTACTCCACATAAGGTAATCCTCTTTACTCAGCAAAATTCTAGGATCTTTAAAGAATGAAAAACATATCCTATGTCTATCTCGCAAAGTTCAGGATTCAATATTTAGAAATTTGTTGATTTTAAGAGGCTCAGAGGGAGAGGAAGAATATGAATTAACATTTAATCAGCATCAGAAATTTTATATACATAATTAGAGGGCATTCATTTTATTCCTGTATAGCCAAATTAAATTTCTTTTTTAATTTTGCAACTTTTATTGTTATGTAGGAAATTGGAATTTTTACAGCCTACAAATGGTTTTGGGGGCTTAGTGCCCAGAACAGCCACAACTACACCAAACATCTATAGAATCACCTTGAAATCCTCAATTACAATGTGCCTACAATTTGCTAGTCAATTCTAAATATGTGGGTAGAAAAAGCTGGCAAAGGGCACCCACGATGACACATATCTTGTGCTATGTGCAGAGTAAAGGCACAACATGTCAATGAGCCTAAAAGGAGCAGAGAAACACCCTCTCCAAGTCTGCAGCAACAATATGGAGCCCAGCAATTCAAGCAGGAGCTCACGCACACTGGAGAATTTAGTAAACAAAAGGAGGATGGATAACAGCATTCCAGAAAAAAAGACTGGGTTAGAGATGCTGCTGGGGAGAGAATAAATGGGGGTGACATCTTCGGAGGATGATACTGAAAAGCTTATTGAAATTTAAATGCACATACCTCTCAGTATTACAATTCCACTGATAAGACTTTACCTATAAATCAGCTGCAAAAGTATGCTAACATCAAAAAGATATAGGAGGTTGGCATGGTTGGCACAGCAGGTTAAGCAGCAATGTGGGATAACTGTAATCCCTATCAGAGGGCTGGTTCAAGTCAGGCTGCCCTGCTTCCAACTGAACTCACTGTTAGTGTATCCAGGAGGCAGTAGATGATAGCTCAAATGCTAGGGCTCCTTTTACTCATATTGTAAATGGAAAATGGAGTTCTGGCCTCCTGACTTCTATCTGGCCTAGCACTGGCTATTACAGGCATTTGAGGAGAACCCTAGCACAAGGCAGGTCTCTCTCTCTCTTTCTCCGTCTCTCTCTCTCTCTATTTCAAATAGATGAAGAAAAGTAAACATTTTTTTGACAGGCAGAGTGGACAGTGAGAGAGAGAGGCAGAGAGAAAGGTCTTCCTTTCGTTGGTTCACCCCCCAGTGGCCACTGCAGCCAGCATGGTGTGGCCAGCACACCATACTAATAGAAGCCAGGAGCCAGGTGCTTCTCCTGGTCTCCCATGTGGGTACAGGGCCCAAGGATCTGGGCCATACTCCACTGCACTCCCAGACCACAGAAGAGAGCTGGATTGGAAGACAAGCAACCGGGACAGAATCCGGCGCCCCAACTGGGACTAGAACCTGGGGTGCCGGTGTCGCAGGTGGAGGATCAGCCTATTGAGCTGCAGCACTGGCAGCAAAGTAAACATTTTTAAAAGGTGCCTAAATAAGAAAATTGGTTGTAATACTGTAAATGATCACAAAAATAGAAAGTAACCTAAACATTTATAGTAGGACACTGTTTAAAAAGTATGATATATTTACAAAAGAGAATACCATGCATCACTGAAAAGAATACAAAGGTCTGCATCTCCAAGACATACATAATCAAGTGTAAAAAAAAAAGGTATGAAACAACAATTAGAGTGCAAGCCCATTTGGGATATGAGGATGTATTTGTGATTTATGTTCACATGTGCATAAAGGGTTGGGTTTCTCAGTTTTCTGTTTGTGTTGTGACTTCCTGTGTAGATACACAAGAGACTATGAATAGCACTCGCTTCTTTAGAAAAATATCATAGTGTGTGTGAGAGGGGGAAGGCTGGAGAATCTACTTCTTATTTTAATACTTTTCTGTACTATTCATATTTTAAACAGACCTATATTTTAAATTCTATACAGAAATACATAGAAAATATTAATCTAGAAAGATATTACTTGATAGATATTATTATCATCTAAACTTACTAGATATCCAAGATACGGAACTACTGTCTCAATAGATATATGGGGTTGGCATATGTATGATATGTGCATTTCTTTGATGTTTCATGCACTTCATCTGCCAATAGGATTTGACTTGGTTGACTAGAAATGACACTTCTGAAAACAGAAGAGTAAAACAGAAAGGATGCTATTGATATTTCAAGAATTTACCAAATCCAGCTATGATTTAACCTTTTTCTTCATAATGAATGTAGCCCCAGATGTGAATCAGCTAACTGTGTTAATGTGCTAAATTCAACTAAGGAAAATGGATGCTGTAGCTGACATTAAACAGCAAATTGACACAATACAGTGTGAAAATCATCCAAAAGTGTCTCTTCAATGATCCTATGTGAACATCCTTTGGAATAACAATATGCTCTAAATAGTTCCAAACTTAAATTATTAACATGGATCTTCAAAGTATCATTTTCTTAAAACTGATCAGAGCAATCCATTTGCAGGGAGATGCCATTAAGCACCAGGAACATCACTTAACAGATACTTCCAGAACTCCAGCTACAGTTCACCTATGCCTATGATAAGTGTAAGCACTGCTGCAGGTCACCAAGGGGAAGATCCTAGTGTGAGGGAGGAATAATGGGAAGAAAATTAGGATTAGGTCAAAAACTGAGCTGTGCTCTAAGAAGAAATTTGGAATTATACTAATGCCGAAGAGACAGAAGGTTAAATATTCAGACTTCAGTGCAAGACAACCTAGTACTGAGGGGGGAAGGTGAAAATGATTTTTAGCTGCTTAAGGAGAAATAGTGATTAAAATTAGAAAATATGTTTGGATGATGGGGTAGAATAGCCACACATATTAAACTAAAAAAATTGAAGAAAAACACAACAGCCAATATAGAAGAACTATATAGCACCATTAGTAGGTACAATGCACGGCTGTTTCCCTATGACAATGGTTTCAAACATGTACAGGCACCAGTATCACATGGATTGTTAAAACGCAGGTTTCTGAGTTACACCTGATCCAGTATCTGATCCAGTAAGTCTGGAATGGGATCAAGGAATTCGCATGTCTAACAAGACCCCATGCTGCTGGTGGTCTGGGAACCACATCTGAAACCCACTTTCCAAGATTAACTTAAAATGCACCAAATGCTGACTTTCCTCAGAGTCTGTCTCTTCAAAGCACATAATACAGCAAACCAAAAATGCTGAGGAAAATGGCATCCTCACAGTACTTAAGACAGCTCCAGGCAATCTCTAAAATATAAGTTCATCTTGAGGAAGCATTTAGAGCCATGAACTCCCCTACAACAGATCTAAGAGATGGAACCAATGTGGACCTGGGGAACTGGACTCCAGGCCCATGGCAATCATCCCAGTGAGGATGATCCTGAGGGAGCAGGAGCAGGATCCACATCTATAGTTCAATGCCAACCTCAGATCACATTGTCAGTTAAGATCCAGTCCCAAGCTTGAACCTCAAAAACCACACTAACCTGGGCACTGCACCAAAGAATGCCTTTGATTATGTCACTTTACCAAGTACAATGTATAAATGCACAACCACAGACCACATGAAGACCTCAAAACCCAGAAATAAACAGCTGACAAGAGCCCATGAGTGTGTCATGAATGAGAATTCTATAATGGCCCATTACCTCCAAAACTGTCACCAGGGGCTTCTGCTCACTTGGCTAACCATTAAATTTGTAGGAATAAATACAGTTGTCACAAGGAATCAGCATAGGCAAGGTCACTAGAAACATGATGAATAATATACTTTCTAGTTGTCTAGTTGTCTAGATGATAAAATTACTGTGAAAGTAATTTTTAGATGGGATTAACATCTAAGTCAGTAGACTGAATAAAGAAGATGATCTTCATAATGTGGATGTGTCTCATTCAAGCAGTTTAAGGCTTAATAGGAAAAACTGAGGCCCTTGGGAAAGAAGGAACTCTACCTCCAGACCAACCTGGGGTCTAAGACTACAAGAATCTTTCCTTGGTCCTCCAGCCTTTCCACTGCCCTTTGATTTTCACACCTATCAGCTCCCATACCTCTTTAAAATCCATTCTCTTCTGCCCCCCACCCCCTCACACACCCATAGGTTCTGTTTCTCTGGAGAGCCCCAAAATAGCCTCTGACAACTCACAACCACACCTACTTACTTAACAATAATTACCTCTATATTTCTAAAAGAAAAGGCCTCTGCTCACCTTTAAAATAACCTTAAAAATGTACGAGTCTACACCACTATACATAAAACTCAACAAGAAGCAAGTCATTTACTGTAATTGGAACACCTCTCAGTTATGGTTATATAAGCTATTCTATTCCCCTGTGAGGTTCAATAGTGCCAGGGTTTGGCTGTGTTTTTTTTGCCAAAGGGTTCATGTGCTGGAAGCTTGTTCCTAGTGTCGTGACTGAAGTGGAGGAACCTTTCAGAGGTTAGATCCACTGTGAGGCAAGCAAGTCATGTGGGTACTACCCTCTAAAGGAATTACTGCTGATCTCCCAAAGTGAATTCATTCCCATGGGACTGGGTTTTATAAAACAAAGATCCAGGACCCTCGCAGGTTTCTTGTTTCCCGTCTCATTGTGTGATCTCTTTCATAACCTCTCACAGCACTGTGAAGCTGTCCACCACCAGCCCTAAACCGGAGCCTGGCAGAAGCCTGTGCCTTACTATCAGACCTCCAGAACTAGGAGCTGAATAGGTATTTTCTCTTCATGAAGTGCCTAGGCTCAAGTGTTTTGTTACAGTCACATGGAATGGACTGAGACAAATAGTGAGTATACACACTGTAAGGAAAGAACCAGGAACGAACATCTCACGAAGCATCCAACCTGATCCAGTTGCTCTTGGGAATTCATGCTAAGCTTCCTCTTCTTGCTGGGCTGTTTCATCTTCTGTTCAGCACTCTTTAGCTGTGTTTTTCTGCAAAACAGTGCCACATTAAAAAGTTGAAGAATCCTTGCCCTTCAGAATCACAAAAGCACACAAGAAAACAGTCTTTCTATCATTGACTTTTATAAATAACCCGATAATGAGCTGACAAAAATTTCACCATTAGTTTTAGAGCCCCAATATAATCATAAAATAATGGAGAGAAAAAGGTTTGCTGGCTCATCTAAAATTTGTATCACAAAGAAAACAGCTATCACTGTTTGCTCTTCTCTGTGACTAAATACATGGGTTTTTGTTTAGAGGACTTAATTCATTAGGATTCATTACAACCTGCCAATGTGGCCCTGTACTCACATGCTCTGACCGTTCACAGTGTCAAAATAAAGAAAGGTATTTCTGGTAAGAGATCTTAGTCATTCAAGGAATAGACCAGCAATCTGGAACATAGGAAATAAGAAAGAAGTTGCTAATCTAATTTATTAAGACTATTTCTTCAATATATTAACAGTGTAGACAATATTCCAACAAAAAGTTCTTTGAAATGCATTTTCTATAGAGCAACTCAACTATTTTGGAGAACCAACCACCAGTTCTGCACCAGTATCATTGGAGCTAAAATTAAAAAAACAAAAATCGAAAAATCGCGAATAACATTAACAATAGCTATGTGTGTATTTTTTTTAAGTTTAATGCCTTAACTACTCCAAAGCCATCAGTGCTTTTGGACCATAGCAAAGTTTTTCATGGACATTTCCATCTGAGTAATGATACTTATCAAGCTCATCATTTCCTTCCTCACTACCTCCCAATTCTATTACCTTCCTATTCACATCAATGATTAATGATCATCAATTTGCCCACAACCAACCCTCACAGTTGGTCAGATTGTGCACTGCTCAAGAGCCTAAGACAAGTGGGGCTAAAATCCACCTGAGACTCCATACATACAGTTCTTTCTGCCACAGGGTTGCATCTGCCCAGAAGAAAATGCATACTTTCTAATTCAAACAAAACACCTTTGTGGATAATAGCAGCCACACTTGCACTGAGCCAGAGACTGAAGAGTTGCCATTATTTCATTTTTGCAATTCATCACTTCATCACAGCACATCTGAAAAACCATTACTACCACATCTTTATTTATCCAGAAAGAAATGGAAGTTTCTGCACCAAGGAGTAGTATAAAAATACAATTTAGCAGCAACTGAACTCCTTTTATATTATTTATTATCATAATATTAATTTTTTTCACCTAAACATTTCTTGAATTTAATTTCTTCTACTCCTCCTTTTAAGAATTCTGATCACTAGGCTGGTGCTGTGGCACAGCAGGTAAAGAAAGCTGCCACCTGCAATGTTGGCATCCCATATGAGTGCCAGGTCAATTCCTGCCTGCCCACTTCCAAACCAGCTCCCTGCTGATGCACCTGGGACAGCAGTGGAAGATGGCCCAAGTGCTTGGGGCCCCACACACATGTGCAAGAACCAGAAGAAGCTTCTGGCTCCTGGTTTTGGCCTGGCCCAGACCTGGCTGTTGAGGCCACTTTGGTAGTGAATCAGCAGATGGAAGCCATCTCTACTCTACACCTCCCTTCTCTCCCTAACTCTGCCTTTCAAATAAAAATAATAAAAAATAATCAGAATTCTGATCACCTCCAAATTATGGTCAATCAACCCAAAAGGCCTTATAGTTGTTTGTTACACAATGTGCCTGCTGTTTCTTAGCCCCAAACTTCTGCTGGTTCCTCAAACTCATAACATTCTTCTTACTTGTGCAGGTCTTAAACACAGCACTTAACATTTCATATTATACTGTTTTGATTTGCACATACGTCTCTCTTAAACATCCTTATGAAAAAGATTGTGAACTATTGAATTATTTTCTATTTTCTAGATTGTACCCAGCTCCGAACACACTCTTAATCTGTTTGTTGACCTGAACTTCATAAACATGTCTCTCATAATTATATGACAGCCTCAAAGTGCTTAAGTACAAGGGAAATTACAAATAGTTCTTGGTCCATAAATTACTCCTTTTACAATGCTATATCACTGTAATTAGGCTAGTTCTCAAACTTAATTCCTTTCCAATTTTCTTTAATATACAAAATTAAAAAACAAACTTCCTCATATTGATTTGCCCATAGTCGCATGATATTTATGTCCTTAAGACAGGCACTTATTGACTAAATTCAATAGCATCACATTCATTTTACAGGATGTAAATACAATTTATCTTGCCTGGCTCCTGGTAATACTTTGAATTGTCTATGCAAATGAGCAGCTTAAACTTGATGCCTTTAGCAAAGTATTACTGCAGAAGACATCAGCATTGCCCAGGCAGGCTTGCCTGTCACAATGAATAATAGTCCATGGCTTGTCAAACTGAAATCTTCTGGCTATGATGGTCTCCTCACCATCAAAGTGATCAGCCTCACTAATCCATAGTAATTATTTCAATAACCCTGGTTTGTCTAAAATAACATAAAAGCCTGGATTAACATTATTATATGTCCAGAAAAAAATGAAAGTTTTTACACCAAGGAGTAGTTTGAAAATACAATTTAGAAACAATTGAACTCCCTTTACTTATTATTAAAAATAATAAAGCAAAAAAAAAGAGACTTCCAACAGCTCGTATAATATTTTACTGCCAAACAATAAAAATAATAAAATAAAATATACTAGAAAATGTTTACAAAGTAGAACAGAATAATAAACAACAGAGAGACAGACAGTCTGACACACAGAAAGAGACTTACAGAGAAGTCTTATATGAGCCTCTGGAATACCATTTTAACCAATACAACAGAACACTTCTTTTGACACAAATTTAACTTGATATCTTTGACACAGTATCAAATTATAAGTACTGTTCTGATTGTCCCTGACACATTAAATGACCCCCTTGGTGGAAAGGGTGGGGTGTGAATACCACATCAGCCATGTGCCTCCCTGCTGAGTTTTAAAGACATTCAAAGTTTTTAGAATCAAGGAAGAATAATGTCAAGTTATAAACACATTAAAGAAACAAATTATCTAGGGGAAATAAAGGTACTCCTCGGTGTACTCTGGCTCTGCAACAACAGCCAAGAACTAACTATAATAGACAAGGTGGCCAGCGCCATGGCTCAATAGGCTAATCTTCTGCCTAATGAGCCATCGTGCTGGCCACCGGGTTCTAGTCCCAGTCGGAGTGCTGGATTCTGTCCTGGTTGCTCCTCTTCCTGTCCAGCTCTCTGCTGTGGCCCGGGAGGGCAGTGGAGGATGGCCCAAGTGCTTGGGCCCTGCACCCACATGGGAGACCAGAAGAAGCACCTGGCTCCTGGCTTTGGATCATTGTGGTGTGCCAGCCACAGCGTGCGGGCCATTGAGGGGGGTGAACCAACAGAAAAAGGAAGACTTTCTCTCTGTCTCTCTCTCTCACTGTCCACTCTGCCTGTCAAAAAATAAATAGACAAGGTGATTGTAAATCATTTTAATTAGAGGACCTTTTAAATAGTATTTACATTTTTAAAATATGGCAGATAGCACATATATATGGCATTTCTGTAGAGAACTTGAAAATACTGTATTGATTTTTTACATAATCCTCTTAATAAGTTTCATCTACCTCACCGTTAGTAGAAATATGACTGCACATTGTCTGACATGGGGTGGAGAGTGACAGCTGTGGGCTGTACAGAAGTCCCGTGAAATAGTTTGGTCTGGTCTTGTCAAGGTAACAACAGGCAGGTCACAAAATTCAATAAATCTATAGCAGACTAATTTTTAAGCTGATAAAAACTGGCCCATGGATGATGCCATAAATATCCAAAGGGCCCTTGGCAGTAAAAAGTTTCCCCACCCTGCTAAAACTGGTCTTCTTGATCTCCTAGTTAGGGAGACAAATTAGATTGCTATTTGAAAAACATCTGAACACTGTCAACTCTTCCTATTCCACAAGTCTATTAAACAACAAAAGTAATTTACCATCTGCTTATGTCCAGGTGTTATTTGGTAATTCTTTCAGAGAGGATTTATTGATCACCTGTTATCACAACCCACAGCATAACAGGTACATCAGGGATACACAGGTGATTCATCAGACATCCAGGACAGGGAGATAAGCAAAGGAGCTGCAGCCCTACACCCAGGAGAATCATCCTTCTGCCACTATCCTGGGGCAAGTTCTGACAGCACCACCTTTCACTCCCGCAATGTGTCGGTGTGAACAAATCATACAGCACTGTGTGGCTAAGAGACGTACAGAAATTAATATGAAATGTAGCACATGCCATTACAAATCTCACAGGGACATGAGTGTTCACAGGAGAGAAATATATCCAACAACATCCACTATGGAGGAACAGGTCAGCTTCTTCTAGAGTACTGCACAGAATTTAAAATGACTTAACACCAAAATATTGCATACAAGTATCTGAGCAACCCACTGATTTCCTTCAAAAATGTTACTAAGCTAAAATTTATTCATCCAATTGATACTCAGTTGACTGTATCCTACTGATACACAGTCACTGGTGTTTAAATAAATCATTTAATTACAACTGAATTCATGTTGTCAACTTATGAATGAAACACTGATCCTTTCTAACTGTATTAATAATAATAGCTAATGGGCCCGGCACTTTGGCACAGTGGGTTAACGCCCTGGCCTGAGGCAACGGCATCCCATATGGGCACAGCTTCAAGACCAGGCTGCTCCACTTCCAATCCAGCTCTCTGCTATGGCCTGGCAAAGCCGTGGAGAATGACCTAAGTCCTTGGGTCCCTGCACCCATGTGGAAGACCTGGAGGAGGCTCCTGGCTCCTGACTTTGGATCAGTGCAGCTTCGGCTGTTGCTGACAAATGGGGAATGAAACATCTGATGGAAGACCTCTCGCTTTCTCTCTCTCTCTCAATGCGTTTCCTCTCTGTGTGTAACTCAGACCTTCAAATAAATAAATAAACCTTAAAAAGGAAGGAAGGAAGGAAGGAAAGAAGGAAGGAAGGAAGAAAGGAAGGAAGGGAGGGAGGGAGGGAGGGAGGGAGGAAGGAAGGAAGGAAGGGTGGGAGGGAGGGAGGGAGGGAGGAAGGAAGGAAGGAAGGAAGGAAGGAAGGAAGGAAGGAAGGAAGGAAGGAAGGAAGGAAGAGAAAAGTTAACAGGGTTGAGCTCTCACATACCAGGCATGGTTATCAGCCTTCTACATGAACACTTTCCATGGATACTTATGACAACACCCAATAACGTCACACAAGCACACCCCATTTACCCTTAAGGAAACACAGAGAGGTTTAGTAGCATGTCCAAAGGTATACAACAGATTCCCAGGTGGTATGATTCTAGGGTGCCTCTTTTAAACACCATGCTGTCCCTATTTTTAAGTTTAGCCATTAGAAGCTTAACAATTCAGGCCGGCGCCACAGCTCAATAGGCTAATCCTCCGCTTGCAGCACAAGCACCCCAGGTTCTAGTCCCGGTTAGGGCATCGATTCTGTCCCGGTTGCTCCTCTTCCAGTACAGCTCTCTGCTGTGGCCCAGAAGGCAGTGGAGGATGGCCCCAGTCCTTGGGCCCTGCACCCGCATGGGAGACCAGGAGGAAGAACCTGGCTTCTGGCTTCAGATCAGCGCAGTGCGCCGGCCGCAGCACACCAGCTGCAGCGGCCATTGAGGGGGGGTGAACCAAAGGAAAAAGGAAGACCTTTCTCTCTGTCTCTCTTTCTCACTGTCCACTCTGCCTGTCAAAAAGAAGAAGAAGAAGAAGAAGAAGAAGAAGAAGAAGAAGAAGAAGCAGCAGCAGCAGCAGCAGCAGCTAACAATTCAGTACCCAGCCAAAACCTTTCGACATACAAGGATCTAGGTCAGAATCTGACAGTAAATTCCCTGTGGGCAGCCCTGTCCCTCATGTAGAACTGAACTGAGGAATTGCTCTGTATCATCACTCTACAGACATAAGGGAAGCCACCTGCTTTAATAATATTTTCTATTTTGTCTTTATATTCTAAAATCTTAACAAGTGGATAGTTAATTATGGACTGAACATGCATTCCTATGTCTCACCCAAGGCTTTGCGAGAATGGTACAAGAAGCCATAAGATTCAGGGTTCCAAAGATAAAAAACAGAACTCTTCGAAACTGAAAATGTTCTAGGCCCATGTCGCAGCTTACAAAGCTAATCCTATGCCTGTGGCGCCAGCACCCCGGGTTCTAGTCCCGGTTGGGGCACCAGTTCTGTCCCAGTTGCTCTTCTTCCAGCCAGCTCTCTGCTGTAGCCCGGGAAGGCAGTGGAGGATGACCCAAGTGCTTGGGCCCTGCACCCGCATGAGAGACCAAGAGGAAGAACCTGGCTCCTGGCTTTGGATCACCACAGCGAGCCAGCCATAGCGGCCATTTTGGGGGTGAACCAACGGAAGGAAGACCTTTCTCTCTGTCTCTCTTTCTCTCATTGTCTAACTCTGCCTATCAAAAAAAAAAAAAAGAAAGAAACTGAAAATGTTCTAAACAGTTATTGACTAGACACATCCTCCAGTTTGAGTCCTCTGTATCAAGTGCAGCTACAATCATATCAGATCATCAGAATAATAATCTTTTCCTCCTTCCCCCACCCCACACATACACAATTGCTCAGCCCTATGAAAGATAGAAACCTCAACTTACAGACAGGAACATCAGCATAGGAGTTAAGTCTGGTGTGTCTATTTTAATGACTATCTGTTCTGAGTTCTTTCTAGAACAATATTTAACACTTTCTACCCTATCCAAAATAATACAGAAGCTAACACAGATAAACATGCCCTTTTTATCTCCTTATAAGAAAATGCCTCTTAGAAGTTCGTTCATATGGAGGTCCCTAACTCTGAGACAATTGTTTTTTTAAAACTCATTGTTGGAGACCAACACTGTGGCATGGTGGGCAAAGCAGCCAACTGCAGTGCCAGCATCCCATCTGGAGTCCCAGCTGCTCCACTCCAGATCCAGCTCTCTGGTGTGATCTGGGAAAGCAGTGCAAGATGGCCCAAGTGCTTGAGCCCCAGTGCCCACCTGGGAGACCTGGAAGAAGCTCCTGGCTCCTGGCTCCTGGCTTTGGATCGGCACAGCTCTGGCCATTGCAGCCATTTGGGGATTTAACCAGTGGATGGAAGACTTCTCTCTCTCTGTCTCCCTTTCCGCTTCTGTCTCACTAACTCTGACTTTCAAATAAAGAAATAAATCTTTTTTTCCCAAAGTAACCTTTTATTTAATTAACACAAATTTCGTAAGTACAACTTGAGGAATACAGTGATTCTTCCAATCATATCTGCCCTCACCCCTACTCCCACTCCACCTTCTCCTCCCTCTCCCATTCCCAGTCCCATTCTCCATTAAGAAAAAAAAAAAAAAACTGTTCCTCAACAATCAAGACAAGTCTTGTTCAAGTCATTGCTTCCCAAAGTATCAATTTCACTTCTACAGATTTCCTTTTAGGTGCTTATTTAACCCTGTTATGCAGGGTTAAATTTGCAAATCAATCAATGTGATATATCATATTAACAAATTGAAGAACAAAAACTATATGATTGTCTCAACAGATGCTGAGAAAGCATTTGATAAAATACAACACCCTTTCACGATGAAAGCTTCAAGCAAATTGGGTATAGAAGGCATCTAGGGAATTTATGACAAACTGACAGCCAACCTCATACTGAATAGGGAAAAGTTAGAAGCACTTCCAGTGAGATCTGGAACCAGACAAAGATGTCCACTCTCACCCTTGCTACTCAGTATAGTCCTGGGAGTTTTAGCCAAAGACATTAGGCAAGAAAAAGAAATCAAAGGGATACAAATTGGGAAGGAGGAAGTCAAACTATACCTATTTTCAGATGACATGATTCTATATACAAAGAATCCAAACAACTCCACTAACATACTATTGGAATTTATAAAAGAATTGGGGAAAGTGGTAGAATATAAAATTACTACACAAAAATCGATAACCTTTGCATTCACAGACAACGCCATGGATGAGAAAGAACTTCTAAGATCAATTCCATTCACAATAGCTGCAACAAAATTAAATATCTTGGATAAATTTAACCAAGTATATCAAAGATCTCTATGACAATTATAAAACCTTAAAGAAATATAAGAGGACACAAAAAAACAGAAAAGTCTTCCATGTTCGTGGATTGGAAGAATTAGTACCATCAAAATGTACATAATACTTAAAGCAATTTACAGATTCAATGCAGTTCCAATCAAAATACCAATGACACTCTTCTCAGATCTAGAAAAAATAGTGCTAAAATTCATATGGAAACACAGAAGACCCCGAAATAGTTAAATCAACCTTATACAACAAAAACAAACCCAGAAGCATCATAATAACAGATTTCAAGACATAACCACAGGGCAATTATAATCAAAACAGCCTGGGACTGGTGAACAAAAAATAAATAAAAAGATGGGTAGACCAATGGAACAGAATAGAAATTTCAGAAATCAATCCATGCATCTACAATCAACTTATTTTTTACAAAGGAACTAACATCAAGCCCTGGAGTAAGGACAGTTTCTTCAACAAATGGTGCTGGGAAAACTGGTTCTCTGCATGCAGAAATATAAAGCAGAACTCCTATTTTACACCTTACATAAAAATCCACTCAAAATGGATCAAAGACTTAAGTCTATACCATTAAATTATTAAGAGAACATTAGAGAAATCTTTCAAGACACTGGCATCAGCAAAGGCTTCTTGGAAAAAACACCAGAGTCAAAGGCAATCAAAGCTAAAATTGACAAATGGAATTACATCAAATTGAGAAGCTTTTGTATTGCAAAATTAACACTCAGCAAAGTGAACAGGCAACTGACAGAATGGGAGAAAATATTTGCAAACTATGCAACTGATAAACAATAGCCAAAATCTATAAAGAGCTCAAGAAACTCAATAACAATAAAACGAACAATCCAGTTAAGAAATGGGCAAAGGACTTGAACATGCATTTTCTTTTTTTTTCTTTTTTCTTTTTATTTATTTATTTATTTATTTTGACAGGCAGAGTGGACAGTGACAGAGAGAGACAGAGAGAAAGGTCTTCCTTTGCCGTTGGTTCACCCTCCAATGGCTGCCGCGGTCGGCGAGCTGTGGCCAGTGCACCGCGCTCATCCCATGGCAGGAGCCAGGTGCTAGGTGCTTTTTCCTGGTCTCCCATGGGGTGCAGGGCCCAAGCACTTAGGCCATCCTCCACTGCACTCCCGGGCCACAGCAGAGGGCTGGCCTGGAAGAGGGGCAACCAGGATAGAATCCGGCACCCCGACCGGGACTAGAACCCGGTGTGCCGGCGCCACAAGGCGGAGGATTAGCCTGTTGAGCCACGGCGCTGGCCTTTTTTTCTTTTTTTTTAAATAAAGCTTTTATTTAAAGAATATAAATTTCCAAAGTACAGCTTATGGATTACAATGGCTTCACCCCCCATAACTTCCCTCCCACCCGCAACCCTCCCCTTTCCCACTCCCTCTCCCCTTCCACTCACATCAAGATTCCTTTTCAATTCTCTTTATACACAGAAGATCAGTTTAGTACATATTACGTAAAGATTTCAACAGTTTGCCATTACATAGAGACACAAAGTGAAAATACTGTTGGAGTACTAGTTATAGTATTAAATCACAATGTACAGGACATTAAGGACAGAGATCCTACATGATTTTTTTTAATTGATTATCTATGCAATTTCCAATTTATTTTTTAAATTAATTAATTTTCTATGCAATTTCCAATTTAACACCAAGATTTTTTTTCATTTTTAATTATCTATATACAGAAGATTGATTCAGTATATACTAAGCAAAGATTTCATCAGTTTGCACCCACACAGAAACACAAAGTGTAAAAATACTGTTTCAGTGCTAGTTATAGCATTACTTGACATTGGACAACACATTAAGGACAGATCCCACATGAGACGTAAGTACACAGTGACTCCTGAAGTTGATTTAACAATTTACACTCTTGTTTATGGCGTCAGTAATCTCCCTAGGATCTAGTCATGAGTTGCTCAGGCTATGAAAGCCTTTAGGGTTCGCCGACTTCAATCTTATTCTGACAGGGTCATAGTCAAAGTGAAGGTTCTCTCCTCCCTTCAGAGAAAGGTACCTCCTTCTTTGATGGCTCCATTCGTTCCACTGGGATCTCAGAGAGATCTTTCATTTAGGTCTTCTTTTTTTTCCAGAGTGTCTTGGCTTTCCATGCCTAGAATATTCTCATGGGCTCTTGAGCCAGATCCAAATGCCTTAAGGGCTGATTCTGAGGCCAGAGTGCTATTTAGGGCATCTGCCATTCTATGAGTCTGCTATGTATCTTGCTTCCCATGTTGGATCATTCTCTCCCTTTTTTTTTATTCTATCAGTTAGTATTAGCAGACACTAGTCTTGTTTGTGTCATCCCTTTGACTCTTAGACCTATCAGTGTAATCAATTGTGAACTGAAATTGATCACTTGGACTAGTGAGATGGCCTTGGTACATGCCACCTTGATGGGATTGTATTGGAATCCCTGGCACGATTCTAACTCCATCATTTGGGGCAAGTCCGATTGAGCATGTCCCAGATTGTACATCTCCTCCCTCTCTTATTCCCACTCTTATATTTCACAGGGATCACTTTTCAGTTAAAATTTAAACACCTAAGAATAATTGTGTGTTAATTACAGAGTTCAACCACTATCAGTAGGATAAAAAAATACTAAAATGGATAAAGTATTACATTGTACAACAACAGTCAGCATAAGAGCTGATCAAGTTACTGTTTCTCATAGTGTCCATTTCACTTCAACAGGTTTCCCCTTTGGTGCTCAATTAGTTGTCACCGATCAGGGAGAACATATGATATTTGTCCCTTTGGGACTGGCTTTATGTTGAGTGAATTGAACATGCATTTTCATAAAAGGAAATCCAAATGGTCAACAGACACATGAAAAAATGCTCAGGATTACTACCCATCAAGGAAATGCAAATCAAGACTACAATAAGATTGTACCTCACCCCAGTTAGAATGGCTCACATACAGAAATCAACAAAGAACCAATGCTGGCTAGGATGTGGGGGAAAAGGTTCCCTTAACCTACTGTTGGTGGTAACATAAAGGGTTACAGATGCTGTGGAAGACAGTATGAAGATATCTCAGAAATCTAAATATAGACCTATCATATGACCCAGCCATCCCACTCCTGGGAATGCACCACAGGAAATGAAATAAGCATTTGAAAGAGTTATCTGTACCCCTGAAGTAGGCAGGCATACAGGTTAAAATTGATCAGATTTGTGAACTGGAAGACCACGCCCCTGTGTGACCGCATGCGTCTACCTGATGCCTTTGCCAAGCCCCTGTGTGGCCTCATTCCCCTACCTGGCCACACTGGGGTGCCCACCAGCCAATCAGGTTAATTAACCACTCCCTTTTGGAGTGGGTTAAAAGCCTAGGACACAGTGTTCCCAGGGCCCTGCTCTTCTTCCCTGGCCTCTTGCCAGGACAGGGCTTGCTGTAGCCCTGTGCACGCAGGGTGCATGGCCTTTGGGCCATGTGCTCTAGCCTTCCTGGCCTAGATGCTCATCCACGTGGCTGGTTCCTGGTGCTTGGTATGAACCCCTATTCACTTCTCTCCCCTAAATAAAGCTCTCACTCTCCTATGCACCTTCCTTACTAAATAAAAGCTTAAAACGTACCATACTGCCTCGTTTATCTGTGCCAGTATTTAGAATTCTTCTCTAAATATTAGGTAAGAACCCTCTCATGCTTATTAATATCAGGGATTTAGTAATAACCCCGTGGTGAAATCATAAGGCACCCCAAATTACGGTAGCGCATGTGGCATCCCGGATAGCATTTCTAGGGAACTTTAAGGGGCCACATTTCAGGGTAAATTTTAGGGGGTCTTTTCTGATTTCACCCCCATGTTTATTACAGCTCGATTCACAATAGCCAAATATGGAATCACCTCAGATGTCCATTAACTGAAGACTAAATAAAGAAATTATGGTGTATTTACACCATAATTACTTCCATTACACAGCAGTAAAAATAAAATGTAATTCTGTCATTTGCAACAAAAATGGATGCAAACAGAAACCATTATACTTAGTAAAATAAGCCAGTCCCAATAAGACAAATACTATATGATCTCCCTGAACTGTGGTAACTAATAGAGTATCCAAAATGTAATCTATAGAAGTGAAATTGATACTTTGAGATGTGATGATTTTGAACAGCCCTTGTCTCAACTGTTGAAGAACTTTTTTTTTTTTTAACCCCACACTATTTGTTGAACTCTTTACTTAGTGCAGGGTTAATCTTATGTGTATAAAGTTAATTGAAAAGAGATTTTTGTAAAAAATAAGAATGGGAAATATGAGAGGGAGAAGGCAGAATGTTAGGGGTGCTGGTGGGAGAGAGGATAGGGTGGGAAGAATCACTATGTTCCTAAATCTGTATATATGAAATGCATGAAGTTTATATACCTTAAATAAAATACTTCTAGGTAAAAAAATGAATCAATCACTTAACTGTAAGCATGAAAACCATAAAACTCTTGAATAAAATGTAGGGGTAAACCTTCATGTCCTTGGGTTAGGTAATGATTTTTTGGATATGACACCATCAGGACAAGTAGTTTTAAAAAAAATAGAAAATGGACCACATTAAAATTAAAATTCTTTGTTGAGAATTATACTATTAAGAAAGTGGAAGTAAAACTCACAGAATGGTAGAAAAAAAACTGTCAGTCATTTATTTAAATGATTTGTATATAGAATATACAAAGAATCACATAACTGACCTAAAAAGTATAGAAACATCTGAACATTTGAACAGACTTTTCTGTAAAGAAAGTTGTTCAAAAGCTCAATAAGCACATGTAAATGTGCTCTACATTATTAATCAGGGATAACAGAAATCAAAACACAATGAGATATCACTTAACATCTACTAAAACAACTATGATCAAATAGGACAGAAACAAGGATATTTAGAAATTGTAACTTTTATCTCATAACTACTTTAGAAAATAACTTGGCAATTCATCAAAATGTTAAACAAATTAAACACTAATTCCACTACTAGATTTATACTTGAGAAAAATGAAAATGTGTCCACACCAAAGCCTGTGTATGAATGCTCACTGAAGCATTATTTTTATCTGCCTAAACAGTACAAACAACCTAAAGTCCATCAGCTGATGTGTGGATAAACAAAATGCCGGTATCCACAAATGGACTACTATTAAGACATGAATATGCACTGATATGTACCACAACACAGATGAACCCTGAAAACACTGTAAATGAAAGAAGGATGTTAGCAAAGACCACATATTATATGACTCCATTTAGATAAAACTTCCCTAGACAAGGCTATGATGACAAAACATCAATAACTGGTTCCCTAGGACTGGAGATTGGAGAAGACAGAATGAAGGGTGCCTGCTAATGCGCATCAGACATTTTTAGGGGGGATAAAATGTTCTAAACTTAGATTGTACAACCCTATAAATAAAGAATCGAATGTACACTTTAGATGAGTGGTTTCACAAATCTCAGTAATGTAGTTGGTGTCTAAAAAGGAAATCAGAATCCTACAAAAGACTGAACCTGGACACAGTCAATGAGATTAAAAGTGAATTGGAAGTGAAGAGCACAGGGAACAAGCAAACAAAACAGAATTAAAGATTTTTTTTAATCAAACAAAATAGATACATTGGTAAGTATCACAAAAAGAGTAATAATGTTGGAATTAATTTATAAGTCAATAAATTCCAATCAAAAGCTTGTTTGGTCTGGCAGTTAAGATACTGTTTGGAATGCCTGCATTCCATATTGGAGTGCCTGTGTTTGAGTCCTGGCTCCACTCCCTATTCTAGCTTCCTGGAAGCTATAGGTGAGGGCTTCAGTAGTTAGGCTCTTGCCACCCAAAAGGAAAGCTTGTATTGGGTTCTGGCTCCCAGCTTCAGACTGGTCTAGCTCTCACTGGGAGCATTTGGAAATGCTCTCTCTCTCCCTCTCTTTCTCTCTCCTCTCTATATGTATGTGTGTGTGTGCATGTGTGTATGTGCATGTGTGTCTGCCATGCAGATAACTTTTTAAGAAAATTCTAACATAATTTTTCTTGAAGTTTGTCAAAATTTTTCTAAAATGAATAAACAAAAGACAAAAAAAGCTAAGAACAGGTGTGTGAAAATATTTACCTTATCATTTTATTATAAAGCTATATTTATTAAGGTAGTGTGAAACTTGTGCAGAGACAAGCAAACAGACCAATTAAAGAGATTGAGAAGGCGCAAAAATTTAAGGGTATGTATGAAAATGTGATTACCAGAGGAAGTATTTATAAATTATTATGGAAAGAATAAATACACTAATAAATGGTAATACCACAACTTTTTTAGTCACATGTTCAAGCCAAAAAACAAAAACCACTGGAATTAACTTTGATTGCTTTTTTTCTCATGATATACAAATCTACCATCAAATCTTATTGACTTTAAAAAACATAGAATTCCTCAGTCGTCTCCACCCTTGCTCCCTTCAGTCCAGTTCCTACCAGTAGATAGAGTGATCATTATTCAACAAACAAAATGGATCATATTGGTCACCTACACATAGCCCTACAAAAACTTCAGTGAACTAACTCATGAAGTTACACAAGTTTTGGGAGCCAGCCTGTGGCGCAGTGGGTAAAGCCGCCACCTGCAGTGCCATCATCCCATGTGGGCTTCGGTTCAAGTCCCAGCTGCTCCACTTCCAATCCAGCTCTGTGCTATGGCCTGGGAAAGCTGTAGAAGATGGCCCAAATCTTTGGGCCCCTGCACCAGCGTGGGAGACCCTGAAGAAGCTCCTGGCTCCTGGCTTTGGATCAGCGCAGCTCAGCTGTTGTGGCCAATTGGGGAATGAACCAATGGATGGGAAACTTCACTTTCTCTCTCTCTGCCTCTCCTTCTCTCTCTGTGTAACTCTGAATTTCAGATAAATGAAGAAAACTTTAAAAAAAATGAAAATAAGTTACACAAGTTTAAAAGGGTTAATATATGTAAAGCAGTGCCTTGCACACAGTAACAATAAAGGGGCAATGTAGTCTTCTCATTTGCTTCTACTTTTTCCCTTTTCCTTCCCATCCTTTCCTTAACAAATTAGTCCTAAAGCCAACAGATTAGGCAGAGTATGGTAGGTGTCAACATGAGGGCAGAGAAATCCACATGGGCCCAAATAATGACGTTAGATCCAAAGAGGATAAGGAACGTATCACATGTTGGGAGAGGAAGTGTCCTGCTTGGGAACTGGAAACTAGTTTGTGATGAGTACATTTGATGAGGTTTAAAGAAAGTTAAGGGAACATGGAATTTAGAGACACTGTATATTTCCATGAACCTCCTGAAGACCCCTTATATATTTCCCAGGTCAATCCACCAAGAGGCATGACAGAAGTGATACTTCACTGCAAGTGATACACTGAGCACACCCAGCGCCCAGATCTTGACTTCTATTCTCCATTAAAAGGAACCAGAGGTTCCTTGGAAAAAAAAATAGCTGGCTCCAGGATTGGTCACTGGAAGAAAAAGATGAACTTGAAACATCTTGGTGTCATAAATCAAGAAAGTTCGCCGGCGCCGTGGCTCAACAGGCTAATCCTCCGCCTTGTGGCGCCGGCACACCGGGTTCTAGTCCCGGTCGGGGCGCCGGATTCTGTCCCGGTTGCCCCTCTTCCAGTCCAGCCCTCTGCTGTGGCCCGGGAGTGCAGTGGAGGATGGCCCAGGTGCTTGGGCCCTGCACCCCATGGGGAGACCAGGAAAAGCACCTGGCTCCTGGCTCCTGCCATCGGACAAGCGCGGTTCGCCGGCCGCAGCGTGCCAGCCGCGGCAGCCATTGGAGGGTGAACCAACGGCAAAAAGGAAGACCTTTCCCTCTGTCTCTCTCTCTCACTGTCCACTCTGCCTGTAAAAAAAAAATAAATAAATCAAGAAAGTTCAAGAAAGACAGCAAGATGATGAAAGGGCATGGAAACAAGAGGTTCACGCTGATAAAATCAGGGACAATTTCAACATCAAAATAAGTAATGGACCTTGAGGGCTTGTTTGAAGGTTCTAGCAGGGGAGCGCAGCTATTTGTACATCCTTGACTGAAAACCAGTCCTCCTCTAGCAGGGAACATCGTCCTCTTTGACCTAGCACACAGCTTCAGCAGGAATGTTGAGGGAGGAAGGGGACACCCACCTAGCCAGCCAGATCAGCTGAATCAACCCTGGCAATAAATGGGGTGACAGATGATGCAGCCAGGTTGCCCTCACATCCAAAAAATAAGTAATGATAATAATAGTTTACAGCCCACTAGAGACCTATGAGACTGCATGGATACAGATAAATATATACATTTGCAAATACATGCATATTTTTTTCAGAAAACATATTTTACATGAATTTTTGAAGAACCTTCTCATGAATAAATTTCCTTTCTTTTGGCACCAAAATAAACCTACTTTTTAATTGCATTTTTTCCATAAATTTTTTGAAGTCTCCTTGTAAAAACATAGCTGAGAATGACATCAACTATACACAGCAATTACATCTCAGGAGGGGTAAAGATAGGTTTGGGGATAGGACAACTGTAATTATAATACTTTCTTCCTGTTAAGAAATGGAAGCAAATATGGCAACGTGTTAAAATTATTAAATCTGGATGGTCGGTATTTTCTTATGCTGTGCACATCATTGCATACAGGAAATATTTATAATAAAAATCCAACATTCAGGAATTATTTTATAGGAGGAATTTTATGGGTCCTTACCTTTACTTCTTATTTTTTTAAATATTTGTTTTATTTATTTGAAAGGTAGAGTACACCAAAGGGTTCAAGGGGTCTTCCATCCTCTGCTTCACTCCACAAATGCCTGATACAGCCAGGGCTGAGTCACACATTCGAAGCCCAGAACTCCACCCATGTCTCCAACAAGGTGCAGAGGCCCAACCACTTGGACCATTGTCTGCTGCTTTCCCTGGTGCATTTCTCAGAGTTGCACTGAAAGTGGAATATTCAGCCAGCACTCCAATATAAGATACCAGTATCACAAGTAAGGTTTAACCCTCTGTACCACAATACCAGCCTCATCTTTACTTCTGTGAGGACTTGTTTGGCCTACAAATATTGCCATCAAGGAATGAAATTATGTACCATCACCTTTCTGTATTGACAGGTTGCAACCCATGAATTCAATCAAGAATGGAAAACATTACAGGAGCTGGTGCTGTAGCGTAGCAGGTTAAAGCCCTGGCCTGAAGCACCAGCATTCCATATGGGCACAGGTTCTAGTCCCAGCTGCCCCTCTTCCCATCTAGTTCTCTGCTATGGCCTGGGAAATCAGTGGAAGATGGCTCAAGTCCTTTGGCCCCTGCACCTGCCCGGGAGACCCAGAAGAAGCTCCTGGTCCTGGCTTCAGATCACACAGCTCTGGCCGTTGCGGCCATCTGGGGAGTGAACTAGCGGATGGAAGACCTCTCTCTCTGTCTCTACCTCTCTCTGTAAATCTGTCTTTAAAATAAATAAAAATAAACCTTAAAAAATAAAACATTACAAAAATAAATGCATTAAGTTCAAAAAGAAAAAAACTTGATTTTGCTGCATGCCAAGCATTACACTGAAACCACATGAATGATAGGATGTGTAGGCACTGTGTTAGAAATTACACATAAGCTACAGAGGATGCAAAGTATACAAGAAGATATTTGGTAAGTTATTTGCAGTTTATGTAAGAGACTTAAGGATTCAGGGATTTGAGTATCCACAGGAGCTGAGGTGGTCCTGCAGCCAATATCTTTAAACACCAAGGGATGACTGTACTTCATCCATATCCATCATTTGCTCAGAACCTCAAGTAACAACTGGGACATTTAATAAATTATATCATCATACTTGCAGCTGCCTTTTATTGAGCAAGCTCTTCTCACATGCCAGGCATGTGTTGGTGGCCTCACAATGCCCACTCAGACTGAATTAGCAAGATGGCACCATCAGCAGCAGCAAAGATGGCTTTCGACTAATCAAAAACTTTACATTTTAACTAGCATCTCCATTTCTAAAGGAATGTTGCTGCTGCCCCTGGCTACAAAGGCAGAGCATTTATTTCATCCATAGGTGTAATAATAGGCTGGCGCCATGGCTCACTAGGCTACTCCTCCGCCTTGCAGCTTGGGCACACCGGGTTCTAGTCCCGGTCGGGGCACTAGATTCTGTCCCAATTGCCCCTCTTCCAGGCCAGCTCTCTGCTGTGGCCAGGGAGTGCTGTGGAGGATGGCCCAAGTCCTGCACCCCATGGGGAACCAGGAGAAGCACCTGGCTCCTGCCATCAGATCAGCGCGGTGTGCTGGCCGCAGTGGCCATTGGAGGGTGAACCAAGGGCAAAGGAAGACCTTTCTCTCTGTCTCTCTCTCTCACTGTCCACTCTGCCTGTCAAAAAAATAGGTGTAATATTAACATATATTTTTGACTGTTGAATAGTGAGGAAATGTGTAAACAAATCACCCACCTATGCTCACATCGGCATTTGATAGCAGAACTAGAACTAAATTGTAAGATTTAAACAGATCACTTCACACTTTATTGAGGAGGACAGAGTACACTCATTACAACAGATTTTCCAACAAATGCCATTCTGGGGCCTTGCCAAAATTAAATGTTCCTAATAACACACCACTAAGCACCACTCAAATACATTGCCTTCCAGGAATATCTTTAATACATTGGCTCTTAAATCATGACAACTGGTACTGCTGCCTAAAATGACATACTACATTAAATGCCATGAAAGTACATTATTTTCAGGAACAAAAATCTAACTGTATTGTTATTATAGCATGTCTCTCTATTAGCATTTCAGGACATCATCAAATCTTTTGTGAGTCCTACTAATTAGAATTTGCATGAGGCAAATAAAAACTAGTACTATAGAACTTTCTCCAGTATGAGATGATAATAGCCAAGAAGGCAGGCTGTAGTAATGGGAAATTCATTCAGACATCAGTTGTAGATCTGTCTCTCCAGCTAACTCACAACAAGATCATGGCCAATCAGAGCCCCACCAAGCCTCACCCACACCAAATGACCTACAGAGTTCTTAAAGAAAATAAGATAATGATTGGGAACATATTATTTTTAAAATAAAATTGTAATATGCATGTAGAACAGACATAAAAAAGGAGTGTACAGCTAAACAGACTTTCAGACACTGGACACACTCCAGTTAACCAGAACCTTGTAATCAGAGTTGAAACCAACAACACACCATGTGAAAATATATTTCACTCACTATCAAGGATAATCTTGCTAATCCTGATGGTTATCTCAATTCTAAAAAAAAAAAAAAAAAAACCAGCATACTTTTGTCTCTTTTAACATACTTCTAAGCAGAATTACCAAACATGCATTGTTTCTGCCTGGTTTACCTGTTAACATCATCATGGCTGTGACAGTCTTTCACACTGTTCCATGTATATGGAGGTGGCATAGTATTGCAGAATGTGTGAAACACACTTACTATTTCATTGCTGATTGATATTTGGTAACTTTCAGGTTTGGGGTATTACAAACAGTGCTACTTGAACATCATACTACATTTTTTCTCCCAAAATGCACATTCAGCACAATTCTCTTAGGTCCACTCCTCAGAGTAGAATTCCAATATCATATAGTACATGCATTATTGTCCTATTTTAACAAACTACCAAAAAAAAGTTGGTAACTTAAATAACACATATTACAGTATGGATGCCAAAAGTATTAAATTGACCTCAGTAGGCTAAAATTGAGATGTTTATGGAACTATGTACCTTTCTGGAGACTCAAAGGTCAAAATCTATTTTCTTGCCTTTTCCAGTTTCCAGAGGCTCTCTGGCACTTTCTAGCACAGGGCCACTTCTCTTCATCTTCAAAGCCGGTAGCAACTACTAAATCTGCAGAACAAGTCACCTTCCACATCTGAGAGACCTATGCTTCTGCCTTTCATGGGATATATAGACTTCAAAACTGTTTTTAAAATTTTAAGTACTATAAACATTTTATACAATAGTAAGTCAAACTCAAATTTCTTCCTTTCCTGCGGCAGATATACTCTTCAGTTAGCCTTGTATGTCTTCTCTACAATCAGAAAAATCTTTTTGTAATTAACATCATAACAATAAGTTTTAAAACTTTTATGTCTATACATAATTAATTAATACTTAATTATGTCTATACATAATTAATTTCCACTTTATGTCATACAAAATACTGTGAGTTTCAGAAATACAATATAAGTAGGTCACTTATTTCTAAAGTATCGGTTGAGCTGATGCACAGAAAAAAATTACAGAATTACTCCAGAAACAATGATAAAACTGAGGTAGCTAAATATGCTATTTAGGGACTGTGCTTCTTATTTCTACCTAGGAGTAGAAATTGAAGCCATAACCTGTATGCTTGGTTTTGAGCTAGAAACCATCTCTAGCTACACAGCCAAGAGCCAAGAAAAAACTGCCCTATTTTTGATGAAGGACTAATAAACCTTCACTCACTGGCTTTGGCAACACCACAGAAGAGGGCAACCTCACTGAGACACCAGCAGGAAAGCAATCATCAAGATATCAGAAACTCAGGCCGGCACCGTAGCTCAACAGGCTAATCCTCCGCCTTGCGGTGCCGACACACGGGGTTCTAGTCTCGGTCGGGGCGCTGGATTCTGTCCCGGTTGTCCCTCTTCCAGGCCAGCTCTCTGCTGTGGCCCGGGAGTGCAGTGGAGAATGGCCCAAGTCCTTGGGTCCTGCACCCCATGGGAGACCAGGAGAAGCACCTGGCTCCTGCCATCGGATCAGCGCGGTGCACCGGCCACAACGCACTGGCCGCGGCAGCCATTGGAGGGTGACCAACGGCAAAAGAAGACCTTTCTCTCTGTCTCTCTCTCACTGTCCACTCTGCCTATCAAAAATAAAAAAATAAATAAATAAATATCAGAAAATCGGGGTGGACATTTGGTGTAGTAGTTAATACACAGCTTGGAATACACACGTCCCATATCAGAGTGGCTGGGTTTGAGTCCTGGCTCCACTCCCAATTTCAGTGTCCTGCTAATGTGCTGGGATGGCTCACTCAGTTGGGTTTTCACCACACACTTGGGAGAGCATGACTGAGCCACTGCATGCATTTGGAAAGTGAACCATCAGATGGAAAATCAATCTCTCTCTCTCTCTCTCTCTCTCTCTCTCTCTCTCTGTCTCTCTCTCTCTCTCTCTCTATTTCAAATAAATAAATAAATCTTAAGAATAGAAAGACAGAGCATAAAGTAAGAGGCTATAACAGATATCCAACAGGAGATTTAGGAGAAACAAACATACAAAATGGATTTAAAACATAAAGGTAGGATATATTTTAAAAGCAAGACGAAGTACAACCCTTGCCCTACAGGAACTTTGAATCCAGCAGAAAAAAAACCTTGGCCTATGTTCTCATACAGAAAGTAGTATATGAGATGACTTTAGAGCTCCAGTGAAGCATTCACCAACATTGGCACTCTACCTCTCTGGCATGGCACCAGCTTCTAGTGTTACCTACAAACTTGAGTGAGCTAGATCTGAGGTCAGACATCTTTCCTGAGTTTAATTACAAACTTTCTACAGTAGTATTTACCTTCCCCTTCTTGTTCACATAAGCCAAAGAGTTTCTATCTTCTGAGGACCCCTAGGCTCTGCTCAGAGCACCAGGAACCAGGAAGGAGGATCTGTCAGTTCAGCCAGCAAAAACATCTTACTTCTCTGCCCAGATACGTGATACTTACTTTGGGGCAGGGGGCTTACTCAGGGTCCATATGGTCCTAGGATAAGTAGGTAACCCAGAAGGGGACAATTTAATAAAATGCATCCCCTTGGCAACAGTATTTGGTTCAGTGATATGTAAGCCAAGCAAAACCAAAGAGATTAAATTCTAAGATTCTCACTGGGAATGGTAAGCAAAAGAATTTTTCTCCCAGAACTGTTAGGTTAGTTATCTGGATCTTTTTTGATCACCACGTAAAAGATCAGTTCACTGAGACCAAAAACACCACAGCAGATGAAGTAACTATTAAATATGAGCAGTCTCTAGATCCAGCCAGACCTGATCCACCAACCCTCCAGGTCCTCTTAGTTTTAGGAGCTATTAACTTCCTTTTTCTGGTTAAGGCAGTTTGAGATGCACTTCTGTCGTCCAGACCAATGAAAATTTTAGAAACTTGGAAGCAGCAGGAGCAGTAGCCATAGCAAAAAGAACAGCTGTTCTCTTAATAGATATGTTTAAAATATCAAAAATGACCTGGATTGCAATCCCAATATTATCCTAACTCTTTAACTGTATCCTACTTTGACAATTCAATCATCATTTGATAACATCTTAGAACTCTTCTGACCACCTTAAAAAATTTCACAAAATTACGAACAATTTGAAGCAAAATGAGTTGACTGATTAAAATACAAAAAAATATCACATGTAGGATTTTATGGAAATTAAGAGATGCCAAAAATGAAGGCCTTATTTAAAGCTTTGAAAGGTAGAAATAAGTAATATTGACAATGAAAGATTTGGGCATATGTAGAAGCAAATATAGGTTAAGATTTGGGCATACAAAGAAAAGCAAGACTATTTATGAATAGGGGAGGATGTAGGTACAATGGGGAGAGATGTTCACAGATGTATTTAGATAACTTGGAGCATAACCCCAACCAGACAGAAGTGACTACAAAAATCCCCAGGCACCTTAATGGGAACAATTTATCTTTTTTTTCTTTCATCCGGGAACTCTTATTACTCACCACTCTATAATGTTACTAGGATCTCCCCCATAACCCATGAGTATCAAATATTAATGTTGAGCAAAGCACTAAACTCGTCCCTTATCTTCATTCTGTCTGTGGGAACCCATGTATATATGACCAGAAATACAGAGAAAATAATATGTATAAGGTATCCAATATGAAGTTACTAGAATGTATTCCAAAGCATGCCATATTTGGTTAATAACGAGACATAATTTGTACATTTCAACATATCTGAAATCAAACTGTTTTACCCTATTATCAGCAAGATATAGCCCTTATGCAATTATAACTGCCTGCCCAAACACTCATTTGGCTATCCTTCCTGCTTGATGGAATAACCCTAACCCTTTGACACTCTAGTCAACAAAAAATTTGCAGAACATTTGAATAAGGAATAGGAGTGGCCGGCGTCATGGCTCACTAGGCTAATCCTCTGCCTTTGGCGCTGGCACCCCGGGGTTCTAGTCTGGGTTGGGGCGTCGGATTCTGTCCCGGTTGCTCCTCTTCCTGTCCAGCTCTCTGCTGTGGCCCGGGAAGGCAGTGGAGGATGGCCCATGTGCTTGGACCTTGCACCAGCATGGGAGACCAGGAGGAAGCACCTGGATCCTGGCTTCTGACTGGCACAGCGTGCCGGCCATAGCACCCCCACCATAGTGGCCATTTGAGGGGTGAACCAATGGAAGGAAGACCTTTATCTCTGTCTCGCTCTCCCACTGTCTAACTCTGCCTGTCAAAAAAAAAAGGAATAAGAGTCTTACTTGTTGTCAGGTAAACCAACCATATGCTGATACAATCAACATGTACAGAAAGTATGCCAACAGCTTGGAACAAAATCCCAGAGACAATCAGAGCAATGGTTTTAGTTCTGGTTGTTCTTCTCCTGATCCTGCACCTGGGAAGGCAGTAGAGGATAGCTCAAGTATTTGGGGCCCCTGCCATCCATGTGAGAGACTTGGATGGAGTTTCTGGCTCCTGGCTTCACCTTGACCCAGCCCTAGTGCTTGTACCCATTTGAGGAGTGAATCTGAGGATAGAATAAATCTGTTCTCCCCTTTTCTCTCTGTCAGTCTGCCTTTCAAATAAATAAAATAAATCTTTTCTTTTTTTCAAAAGAAATGATTCAAGATTAATATCCCTGAGGGCACAGAGGCTATCATGAGGGAAAACAGACATTGATGAGGCCAAGTCCGAAGTGTTTCAGTACTCAGGCCTGGAAGGTGATGAAGCTACCCAATTGATTAAGCTAAATATTACACTTTAAATATGTACAAGAATAATAAATTTAAAATGTAACCTTAAAAAAGAAAAGAAGGCTAGGAATAAAGGAGGCATGAGGAAAAGCTGATAGGTAGTTGTTACAGTTCAATGACTGTCTAATGTTCCACAGCACAAGAGGGTGACTACAGATAACAACAGTGTACCACATATTTTCCTAAAGGAGTTCAATAAAATATATTCTTAGTGATATGAAGACATAATAAAATTATTTGACACTAGTTTTGCTCCCCAGTGGTGCTTAAAATAATGAAAAGAAAATAATTGTGCATTAGATTCAATGAAGTAATTTATACGCAATCACACATAGCAGATCTACCTTCTAGTTTGTGGAAGGTATAGTTTGTTTTGGCGTAAGGAAAGTTCTTTGTGAGTCCCAAAACACTATAAGCTGATTTCCTTACAACATTGCCCATGGACTTACAAATCTCTCTTGACAATTATGTAGCAATATCTTTACCCTGCCAAATTTGTTTTGGGAACAAACAATACTATTAAATTTATTTCTGAAATGTCTTCTTCATATATTTCCAAATTCACAGGAAGAAAAATACAGTCCTAGCAACACTTAAACCAGAAAGGCATGCACTAAGGGCTACCTTGAACCATTAGTGTTTCACATTTGTCCCTCCAAAGTTTATCTTTCTAAGGTATTAATGCTCCTGAAAATCAATTGCCTTTTTAGAGATACAAATGCTATGCTCTCACAGAACGCTAATTATATGAGTACTAGAGTTTTAAGATTTCTCTAAAATCAATAAGAATTTACAAACAAAATAATGGATGCTTCTTTGCTCTAATAATATACATTTAAAATCACCTACCAAATTTGAGTTCTTCTTCCAGTGGCTATTTAATGCTTGATATTTTACACTCAATTATTATTAAGTGAAATCTTATGGTTAGGATGTACAGCAGCGAATGGGGAAACCATACATGACTCCCGCAACCAGGGACTGTAGGACACACCAGCATCTGAAGCAGAGGTGACAAAGGATTGCAGCATCCTATGCCACTAGTAATACTGCCTGAGGGACAGCCTTATGGACCACTTTGACTTTAAGTTCAAAATGGGGCCCTAGATGGGAGATGGGGGAACAGGGTACCCACATAATCCAGCAAAAGAAAGCACGATTCTTTCTCCCCATCCCCTCACAAGGGCACCAGGCAACCAGCAGGCAGAAGGTGTCATCATTTTTTTAAAGATTTATTTATTTATTTGAAAGTCATAGTTACACAGAGAGAAAGAGAGAAAGAGAGGGAGAGAGGGAGAGAGAGAGAGGTCTTCCATCCACTGGTTCACTCCGCAATTGGCTTCAACAGCCAGAGCTGCGCTGATCCAAAGCCAGGAACCAGGAGCTTCTTCCAGGTTCCCCATGTGTGTGCATTGGTCCAAGGACGTGGCCCATCTTCTACTGCTTTCCCAGGCCATAGTTGAGAGCTATATTGGAAGCGGAGAAGCAAGGTCTCCAACCGGCGTGCATATGGGATGCCAACACTGCAGGGGGCAGCTTTACCCACTACATCACAACATCAGCCCTGAGAAGGTGTCATCTTGACACCAGTAGAGATTGTGGCAGCTCTCATGCATGTGGTGACCAGCTGATTTTAAAAGAAAAAAATCTGCATTTGCCATTGACTTTGAGTCTCGCTAGGAGGGTTGACATGGGTGTGAGTACCCACATAGGATTGTGAGATGCCCTCATGCTCTCAATGTATCACAAAACTCCATGGCTCAAATTTCCAAGGCAGAGCACCCACAAGCAGCTGGCTCTTGGAACATTTCTGCTGTCTCCAAGGATGAAGAAGGCTCATGGGGCACAGCAGATCCTCTGCACTCCATGACTGTGGGAGCCTTGCATAGTGTGACTATGGAAATTCTGTAACTTCATGACAGGACACAGAGCATAGTTGGGTCTCTAGGCAATCACTATGTCTGGCAACAGAGGCTCAGAACTACATGATGGCCTGGGGTAGGTCATTACAGAGGGTTCCTTGCTCACACATCCTTTGTGCAGCTCAGGTACCAGCGTGGATGAGGGTTGTACCCACTGTGAGCTAACCACAGTCATTATCACCATGGAAAAAAGAAGGTGAGGTTGATATTACACCAACAGGAGTGATCATTCCCTATAACCTGTTGACAATGGAAGAGATCTTCATGACTCACATGATGTCACCCTAGATACCTGCCCCAACCTTGAGCACTGACAAGAGTTCCCTGGCACCATCCAGCACATGCATCTGGGTAGTCACTGAAAAAGAAGACACTCCACTAAGCCACAGAAGCATAGTTAAAAGATAAAAAAAAGCCATAAGATGAAAAAAAAAAATAATTTCCACAAATGCAAAAAAAAAAAACCACAGAAATCCAAGAAACAAGAATAAGACAGACAACATGACTCACACCAAAGGAACACAACACTTCAATATCAGAATGTGATAATGAAGAGACTGAAGAAATGCCTAAAAATGTATTTTATAAATGATCATAGGATTACTTAGAAGCAATGAGAAGCAAATTCATGAGTTAAAGAAATCCATACATGACATGGATAAAAAATTTTCCTGTGAGATGAAGATTTCAAAGAGAAATCAAAATGAAATATTAGGAATGAAGAATCCAGTATATCAAATAAAAAATACAGTGGAAGTCATTAAAAATAGACTTGGTGAGGGAAAAGGAAGAATATCTGAGATAGCAGACATTCTTTGGAAATATTTCAGTCAGAAAGAAGAAGAAGGAGGAGGAGCAGGAGGAGCAGGAGAAGGGGGAGGAGACATTAAAAAAATGAAAAAATGTGTTTAAGATTTATGGGATACTATCAAAAGACACATATGGGTCTTAGGAGTTCCTAAAGGTATGGAAAAAAAAGAATGGATTAGAAGACCTATTTAGTGAAATAACAGAAAACTTCCCTAATTTGGAGAAAGAAAGGGGCAGCTAGTACCGGAAGCACATAGAATTCCTATTAGACATGACCAGAAAAGATGTTCACCATGACACATTGAACTCAAACTTTCAAACTTTCAACAGTAAAACATAAGTAAAATTTTCTAAAGTGTGCACGAGGGAAATGCCAGATTACCTTCAGAAGATTCCCAATTAGACTAACAGCTGAAAAGATTTCTCATCAAAAACTCTATAGGCTAGGAGAGAATGGAGAGACCTAGTTCAAGTCTTAAAAGAAAAAACTATCAACCCAGAGTGATGTACCCTGCAATCTCTCATTTATGAATGAAGGTGAAATAAAGACCTTTCATAACATACAGAAATTTTAAAAATTGTCATCATTCATCCAGCCTTACAAAAGATGCGTAAGGATGTACTACAGAAACACAAAAAGACAGTCGTCATTATGAAAGAATGTTATGGCAGAAAATCTCTAAGTGAAAGTACAAAAGAAAAACAAAAGCAAAAAATAGGAATATTTACAGAAAATGGCAGGGAAAATTCATTACTTATCAATAGTAATCTTGAATGTAAGTATCCTAAATTATCCGATTAAAGATACAAACTGGCTGAGAGGATTATAAAAAAAACCTATTATGACTGGTGCTGTGGTGTAGTGGGCTAAACCTCCCATATGAATGCCAATTCATATCCTGGATGCTCCTCTTCTTATCCAGCTCCCTGCTATGGCCTGGAAAAACAGTGGAAGATGGCCCAACTACCTTGGCCCCTGCACCTGCATGGGAGATCTAGAAGAAACTCCCGGCTCCTGGGGCCAGCGCCCTTGCTCATTTGGTTAATTCTCCGCCTGCAGCACCAGCATCCCATATGGGTGCCAGGTTCTAGTCCCGGTTGCTCCTCTTCCAGTCCATCTCTCTGCTGTGGCTTGGGAGAGTAGTGGAGGATGGCCCAAGTGCTTGGGCCCCTGTGCCCGCATGGGAGACCAGGAGGAAACACCTGGCTCCTGGCTTCGGATCAGTGTATCTCTAGCCATAGCGGTCACTTGGGGGGTAAACAACAGAGGGAAGACTTTCTCTCTGTCTCTCTCTCTCACTGTCTAACTCTATCTGTCAAATAAATGTTAAAAAAAATCCCATTTATTTGCTGACTATAAGAAACACACCTCACCAAAAAGATACACATAGCATGAAAGTGAAAAGATGGAAAAAGTTATTCTATGCTAATAGAAAGCAAAAATGAGCAGATATAACCATACTAATATCAGACAAAATAGACAGTGACATAAAAACTTTTAAAAGAGACAGAGAAGAGCATAATGTAATGATTAAGAGATCGATCTATTCAACAGGAATATGTGACTATAATAAATATATATGCACCCAACACCAGGCCACCTTGCTATTTAAAAGAAATGTTAATGGACCTAAAGGGAGACATAGACTGCAAAACAGTAATGAGGGACTTCAACACCCCACTTTAATCAATGGACAGATCAACTACACAGAAAATCAGCAAGGATCGATACTGTGGACCAAATGGAACTAACTAATACCTACAGAACATTTCACTCACAGTTGCAGAAAACATTCTTTTCATCAGTGCATGGAACTTTCTCTAGGATAGACAATATGCTAGGCTATAAAGCAAGTTTCAGCAAATTTTAAAAAAATGAAAATCATGCAAAGAATCTTTTGTGACTACAGGAATGAAGCTAAAAATTAACGATTTTGGAATCTCTAGAAAATATGCAAACACATGAAAACTGAATAACAGGCTCCTGAATGAAAACTGGGTCATAGAAGAAATCAAAAAAGAAACCATAAAATTCCTAAAAACCAATGAAGGTATCAATACAACATATCAAAAATATGGGGAAGAGCAAAAGCAGTGTTAAGAAGGAAATTTATATTAACTCTTCCAATCCATGAGCATGGAAGATTTTTCAATTTTTTGGTATCCTCTTTTATTTCTTTCTTTAAGATTTTGTAATGCTCATCGTAGAGATCTTTGACTTCTTTGGTTAAGTTTGTTCCAAGGTATTTGATTGTTTTTGTGGCTACTGTGAATGGGACTGATCTTAGAAGTTCTTTCTCAGCCATGGCATTGCCTTTGTATACAAAGGCTATTGATTTTTGTGCATTGATTTTATATCCTGCTACTTTGCCAAACTCTTCTATGAGTTCCAATAGTCTCTTAGTAGAGTTCTTTGGATCCCCTAAATAAAGAGTCCTATCATCTGCAAAGAGGGATAGTTTGACTTCTTCCTTCCCAATTTGTAATCCCTTTAATTTCTTTTACTTTCCTAATGGCTCTAGCTAAAACTTCAGTACTATATTGAATAGCAGTGGTGAGAGTGGGCATCCCTGTCTGGTACCAGATCTCAGTGGAAATGCCTCTAACTTTTCTCTATTCAATAGGATGCTGGCCGTGGGTTTGTCATAAATTGCTTTTAGTGTATTGAGGAAAGTTCCTTCTACACTCAGTTTGCTTAGAGTTTTCATTATGAAAGGATGTTGTATTTTATCAAATGCTTTCTTGGCATCTATTGAGATAATCATATGGTTTTTCATCTGCACTTTGTTAATGTGGTGTATCACATTGATGGATTTGCGAACATTGAACCATCCCTGCATACCAGGGATAAATCCCACTTGGTCTGGATGGATGATCTTTCTGATGTGTTGTTGCATTATACTGGCAAGAATTTTATTGAGAATTTTGGCATCTATGTTCATCAGGGAAATTGGTCTGGAATTCTCTTTCAATGCTACATCTTTTTCAGGTGTCAGAATTAAGGTGATGCTGGCTTCATAGAAAGAATGTGGGAGGATTCTCTCTTTTACAATTTTTCTGAATAGTTTGAGCAGAATTGGAGTTAGTTCTTCTTTAAATATCTGACAGAGGCTGGCACCGCAGCTCAATAGGCTAATCCTCTGCCTGCAGTGCCGGCACACCAGGGTCTAGTCCCAGTTGGGACACCAGATTCTGTCCTGGTTGCTCCTCTTCCAGTCCAGCTCTCTGCTGTGGCCTGGGAGTGCAATGGAGGATGGGCCAAGTCCTTGGGTCCTGCACCCACATGGGAGACCAGGAGAAGCACCTGGCTCCTGGCTTTGGATGAGTGCAGTGCGCCAGCCACAGCATGCTGGCCACAGCGGCCATTGGAGGGTGAAACAACGGTAAAGGAAGACCTTTCTCTCTGTCTCTCTCTCACTGTCCACTCTGCCTGTCAAAAAAATAAAAAATAAATTTTAAAATGTCTGGTAGAATTCAGCAGTGAATCCATTTGGTCCTGGGCTTTTCTTTGTTGAGGGAATTTATTATTGATTCAATTTCTCTCTGACTTATGGGATTGTTTAGGTTTTCTATGTCTTCATGTTTAAATTTAGGTAGGTGGTATGTGTCCAGGAATCTATCCATTTCTGATAGATTTCCCTGTTTGCTGGCATACAACTCTTCGTAGTAATTTCTGATGACTCTTTTTATTTTTTTGGTGTCTGTTGTTACATTCCCTTTTTCATCTCTGATTTTATTCATTTGGGTATTTTCTCTTCTTTTTTTAGTTAGTTGGGCCAATGGGGTGTCAATATTGTTTATTTTTTCAAAAAACCAACTCTTCATTTTGCTGATCTTCTGTAATTTTTTTGACTCAATTCTGTTGAATTCTTCTCTAATTTTAATTATTTCTCTTCTCCTACTAGTTTGGAGTCTGGTTTGTTGTTGTTTTTTTAGATCCTTGAGATGCACTGATAGCTCATTTGTTTTGTGCCTTACCGATTTCTTGATATAGGCAACTATTGCTATAAACTTTCTTTTTAACACTGATTTTGCTGTATCCCATAAGTTTTTTTTGACAGGCAGAGTGGACAGTGAGAAAGAGAGACAGAGAGAAAGGTCTTCCTTTGCCATGGTTCACCTTCCAATGGCCACTGCACCCAGCATGCTGTGGCCGGCGCACCACGCTGATCTGAAGCCAGAAGCCAGGTGCTTCTCCTGGTCTCCCATGAGGGTGCAGGGCTCAAGGACTTGGGCCATCCTCCACTGCACTCCCAGGCCACAGCAGAGAGCTGGACTGGAAGAGGAGCAACCGGGACAGAATCTGGTGCCCTGACTGGGACTAGATCCTGGTGTGCTGGCGCCGAAGGCGGAGGATTAGCCTATTAAGCTGTAGCACCAGCCCATAAGTTTTGATATGTTGTGTTGTTATCCTCATTTATTTCCAGAAAGTTTTTGATTTCTCTTTTGATGTGTTCTATGACCCACTGTTCATTCAGGAGCATGTTGTTCAGTCTCCATGTGTTTTCCTGTGCTCTGGGTTTCCTGAGTTGCTAATTTCCAGCTTCATTCCACTGTGGTCTGAGAAGATGCATGATATGATTTCAATTCTTTTGAATTTGCTGAGACTTTCTTTATGGCCTATCATGTGGTCAATCCTAGAGTAGGTTCCACGTACTGCTGAGAAGAATATGTATTTATTAAGTGTAGGATGAAAAGTTCTGTAGATATTTGTTAGATCCATTTGAGCTATAGTGTCAATTAAATCTGCTCTTCCCTTGTTGAACTTCTGTCTGGTTGATCTGTCTTTTGCTGAAAGTTGAGTACTGAAGTCCTACAATACTATTGTAGTGGAGTCTAAGTCTCCCTTTAAGTTCCTTAACATATCTTTTAAGTAAACCCATGCCCTGTAATTAACTGCATATACATTTATAATAGTTACATCTTCAGTGGAAGTGATCCCTTAATCATTATATAGTGCCCCTGTTTGTCTCTCTTAACAGTTTTTGTGTTAAAGTTTATTTTGGCTGATATTAACATGGCTATGCCAGCTCTTTTTTAGTTTCTATTGGCATGGAATATCATTTTCCAACCTTTCACTTTCAGTCTGCATGCATCTTTATTGGAAAGATGTGTTTCGTGGAAGCAGAAAATAGATGGGTTTTGTTTTTTTTAATCCATTCAGCCAGTCTGTGCCTTTTAACTGGAGAGTTGAGGCCATTTACATTCAATATGACTATTGGTAAGTAGTGACTTTGCCCTGCCATATTTCCAAAGATATTTTAATATATATTTTGAACTTCCAGTGATCTTCTACTGAGAGATTTTCTTCCTTTACCTTCTTTCGTATTGATGGTCGTGTTGCTGTGTTTCTATGTGTAACACATCCTTAAGAATATTTTTCAGGGCAGGACAAGTGGTGACAAATTCTTTCAATTTGTCTTTACTATGAAAGGTCTTTATTTCACCATCATTCACAAATGAGAGCTTTGCAGGATATAATATTCTGGGGTGGCAGTTTTTTGCTCTTAGTACATGGGCTATATCTTACCATTACCTGCTAGCCTGTAGGGTTTCCAATGAGAAATCTGCTGTGAGTCTAATTGCAGATCCTCTGAGAGTAATCTGACATTTATCTCTTGCATATTTTAGAATCTTTTCTTTATGTTTCATTGTGGTGAGTTTGATTACAATGTGTCATGGTGAGGATCTCTTTTGGTCATGTTTATTGGGAGTTCTATGTGCTTCCTGTACTTGTATGTCTCTTCCCTTCTCCAAATCTGGGAAGTTTTCTGCTAGTATCTCACTAAAAAGGCCTTCTAATCCTTTCCCTCTCTCCATGCCTTCAGGAACTCCTAGAACCTGAATGTTGGCGTTTTTAATAGGATCCTGTAGAATCCCAACAATACTTTCTAGATTTCTAATTTCATCTTCTTTTCTTTGGTTTGACTGTATACTTTCCTGTGCTCTGTCTTCTAAGTCTGATATTCTCTCTTCTGCCTCACTGATTCTGTTTTTAAGGCTCCCAAATGTGTTCTCCATTTGTTCTTTGAATTCTTCATTTCATTTTGATTTTCCTTCAATATCTCAATTTCATGTTCTACTAAGTTCCTCATTTCATTTTGATTCCTCCTTAAGATTTCATTTTCACAAGAGAGATTTTCTGTCCTGTCCTGTATGGATATCTGTAGTTCATGAATTTGTTTTTGATAACTTCTAAATGTTATTATCAAAAAAATTTTTATAATGCTTTTATTTAAAGAATATAAATTTCCAAAATACAGCTTATAAATTACAATGGCTTCCCCCCACATAACTTCCCTCCCACCCGCAACCCTCCCCTTTCCCACTCCCTCTCCCCTTCCGTTCACATCAAGGTTCATTTTCAATTCTCTTTATATACAGAAGATCAGTTTACTATATATTAAGTAAAGATTTCAACAGTTTGCCCTCACATAGCAACACAAAGTGAAAAATACTGTTGGAGTACTAGTTATAGTATTAATTCATAATGTATAGCACATTAAGGAAAGAGATTCTACATGATATATATTTTTTTAAATTGATTAATTTTCTATGCAATTTCCAATTTAACACCAAGATTTTTTTTCATTTTTAATTATATTTATATACAGAAGATTGATTCAGTATATACTAAGTAAAGATTTCATCAGTTTGCTTTTAAAAATCCTTATCTTGCATTTCTTCTATCTCATCATCTTCACAATCTTGTACTGGAGTGTTATGTTCATTTGGGAGCATCATGATGTCTTCCTTGTTCTTGGTTCCTCAGTTTTTGCATTTGTTGTGTGGCATTGTGGAGATATTACTTCATTTCTTTTTCTTTTTTTTTTTCTCACTGTGGTGGCTTTTCTCATTATACTATGACTCTAGATTAAGTGGACTCTCTGCATTTGGTGAATCTCTAGAGGCTTGTGGTAGGTGTGGCTAGAGAGCTATATTCAGTTCTTCAGGGTTAAGGGTGTGCCAAAGGTGACACACCCAGGTTTGGCATGGTAAATCTTCTCTCCCTCTTTTTTTTTATTCAGAAGGGAAGTAATTCCACTCAGCTGAGCTCTTCTCCTTGATGGCAATCAGTGCCTGAGCACTAGCCCCAGTTCGTAGTATATTCATCTGCTCTGTCCCAAGGACCACACAAAGGATCTGTGCAGTCCTCAGTGTAAGCTCAGATTCCCCTGTAATTTCTCTCACCAGGTAGCCAAGGCTACCAAGTTTGTGGCATCTCACACTGAGACCACTCATGTCTCAGCCACACCGTAAGTTCTCCCACACACCCTCATTTTTTTTCCACAGTCCCATTTCATAAGCTCCACACATTCACTTGGTCTTAGTTTCCTGTTATTACTCCTGCTCAGAGTTAAGTTTTTCTGTTTTGTTGAGGGCGGGCACAGCTGTTACATATGTCCAAAATGGTGCCTACTCTATTATCTCGCACACCTTTGTAAGGTGTGTAGAGAGAGAAAATCATGTCCGTACTGTCCCTTTTGTTTTCTCCTCTCCTCTAGTTAGTTAGGCTAGTGTACTTTCCTCCACAGGGCTTCAAGCCTCATTCCCTCTAAGTTGTTCCTGCCACTTTTCTGCCAGTTTCTCAGGCTACTGCAGTTCTGTCTCACCTCTCTTTCCAGTGCTGGTGCGGAGGAGAGGATTCTTGGCATCTGGGCTCCCAAGCCATGGGCACCTGTGTCCTCCACATAGATCCACCGTGTCACTCTAATTTCCTCTGCAGTTTTTCCCCCAACTCTTCCCTAAGACTTCACTGTCTCCACTTTTATTAAACTATCTTTTCCTGGACTATCAGTGAGCTACCTCCCTATTCTACCATCTTGGAGCCCCAATACTTAATAATATTATTAAAGTTTTCCAAGTTTTACTTTTGTCTAGAATTAATATGCATTTCAATAATAACAAAAAATGAGGGCAGGATCACAGGAACTAATATTCTTTAAGGGAAAGGAAAGAAAGCAAACTAAGTAACTACCTGTTTCACATAATAGTTAAGTAAGGATACAAATTTCTTATCACCTGGTTAACCATTAAAAGGCTAGTAATCTACTAGTTATATGTCACAAGATATGTCATCTAGAATACAAGTAATAGGTGATAACTATGAATACAAATAATTATATTAAATTAGTCAAACATTATAAAATCTAAATTTATCAAAGTACATTTAGAAATCTAAATACTAAATCTACTTACATACAGAAGAAACATTTTAAATTTAAGAAAATTTGCTTTTTAACAGAGTGTAAAAAGAAAACTTAAGTTTTTGAAAGCTAGTAAAATTATACTAATATTGGGCAAGCATTTAACCTACAGGTTAAGATGAGATACACAGAGGTCGGTTTTGTAGCACAGCAGGTTAAGCTGCTGCCTGTTATACAAGCATCCCATATAGGAGCAGAAGTTCCTTCCTGTCTCAGCTGCTCTGCCCAATCTAGCTTCTACTAATGCACCTGGGAAGACAACTGAAGGTGATCCAAGTGCTTGGGTCCCTGGAGTTCCAAACTCCTGGAAATTTCATTTGGCCCTGCACCAACCACTGCAGCTGTTTGGGCAGGGAAGCAGTAGAAGAAAGATGTCACATTCTCTGTCTCTCCCTCTCTGCCACTTTGCCTCTCAAATAAATTAAAACATGTGTTTTTTTTTTGTAAAGATGAGATACCCACATCACATATTAGAGTGCCTAGGCTAGAGTTCTGGCTTTGGTTTGCAATTTCAGCTTTCTTTTATTGCAGACCCAGGGAGACAGTAAAGAAAGATCAACTAATTGTGTTCTACACATGGAGACCTGGATTGGGTCCCCAGCTCAGGGTTTCAGCCAATCCCAGTCTTAGCTGCTGCAAGCATTTGAGGTGTGAACCAGTGAATAGAAGTTTTCTCTTTTCATGGGATGGGAGTGTCCTCTCTCTCTCTCTCTCTCTCTCTCTCTCTCTCTCTCTCTCCCTCCCTCCCTCCCTCCCTCAAATAAACATGTTCTCTGTAACATTAAAACATTACATTAATACCAGAAAACCTATACTTTAAGATAATAATTACCAGATTCCCCCAAAAAAGGCTATCTAATTGTCACAAAGGCATCCATCTGTTTGACAGAAATAGCAGTCTAAATTGGTGTGTATTCAAAGAGCTTCAATATATTTAAAGAAAAATTTGACCATTACCAAAGGAAGTAATAGACATGTAGGAGAATTTAAAACACCATTATTAGCAGCATACAGAACAACTAGGTCTATCACTGTGCAAAGGAAAATATCAAATCAACAACGCATTTATACATTTGCCAAAATTTACAATATGCTGGGTCATAAAACAAATTAAAATTTTTTAATCGCCAAGGAATTATAATCATTCAAAATATACTCTCAGAACACAATAGAATTAAACGAGAAATCAATTTTGATTAAAAGTATAAATTTATTTAAAATAAAAGATATTTAACTAAAGCAAGGAAAAGTTAAAAACTTCAATGTTACTTTGTCTATAAAAGAAATTGAATCCCGTATCAAAACTTTACTATAAAGAAATCTTTACGCCCAGATAGCTTAACCAATGAATTCCTCCAAATATTTAAGGAAGAAATAACACAAAAGCTCATATTTTTCCAGAATATAGAAAAGAAGTAAACTTCTCTAATTTATAATGTGAAGATAACATTAGTCTCAGAACCAAACAAGGACATTACAAGAAAAGAAAATTATAGACTAATCCTTAATGAACATGGACACAAAGATTCATTTCTTAAAGAGATGGAATATATGTAAATGGCAACTACCCACATACAAAAAATATCTTCATGAGTATCTAGGGTCTAGCTGCTTCTAGAACCATCATTGATAAAAAGCATCTGAGGACAGAATCATTGAAGAAGGTAAAAACTGCAGCTTCACTTTACCTTTGTCATCTCTTGCCTAAAAGTAGCACAAGTTGGTGCTGGGACGCAGCTTTGATCTACAAAGTCTTCCACAAAAGAAACAGAATAAAGTTTGTTGCTGCCTTCACGCACTTTGCTGGACACTTCCCTGGAAGACCATATTTATCATTCCTACACCTGAATCGCCTGGTAAATGGTAGCAGGAAGAAGAGCCAGAAACTCACAGCACTCAGTATGTAGATCACAGCAGCTGGTCTTGGATCTAACTAACCAACTTGCAGACTTCACCAAGAGGTCCATCCATAAATCTCACAGGGCAACTCACCTGTGCATCCTCTCAGTCAGTTGACCATGCCACCAGCACCCCGTGCAACTGCCCTGGTGAGTGTCCAATATATCCCTGTTCAAAGCACCTGTATGTCCCCCAAAATGATGCACACAAGCCTGCCATGAATACAGCACACATCTCAATACCAGGTACCAGATCTCTGTAGATGGATCACTCTGCTGAATTGGGAGAAGGTGAAGCTCTGAAGACATCAGAGCACCTAAACATCTAAACACCAGGCCTAGATACAACTATCCCCATAAAGATGAACATGAGGAGCACAGCAGTTGAAAACATCTGAGAGATTGCTAGAATCTCTAGATAAAAGACTCACTGGTGAAGATCTTTCTATTCTGAAGGTCATAAAACTGAAGGAAGAGATTATTCAAATGCAAACAAGAAATGGCAGATTTCAAGACAAAGCAACAAGGAAACATGACACCACCAAAGGAAGAAAAAAAAATGACTTCACCAAAGTCTTGGTGACTGATTCTAAAGAAATAAAGACTTAATTATTGCCTGATAGGGGCCGGCGCTGTGGCTCAATTGGTTAATTATCCTCTTGCAGCACCAGCATCCCATATGGGCATAGGGTTCTAGTCCTGGTTACTCCGCTTCTAGTCCAGCTCTCTGCTGTGGCCCAGGAGGGCAGTGAAGAATGGCCGGAGTGCTTGGACCCATGCACTCACACGGGAGACCAGGAGGAGGCACCTGGCTCCTGTTTTTGGATCAGCGCAGTGCTGGCCCCGGCCATTGCGGCCATTTGGGGAGTGAACCAGCGGAGGGAAGACCTCTCTCTCTCTCTCTCTCTCTCTCTCTCTCTCTCTTTTTTGACAGGCAGAGTGGACAGTGAGAGAGAGACAGAGAGAAAGGTCTTCCTTTTCCGTTGGTTCACCCTCCAATGGCCGCTATGGCTGGCACGCTGCGGCCGGTGTACCACGCTGATCCGGAGCCTGTCTCTCTCTCTCTCACTATCTGTGAC
Organism: Sylvilagus floridanus; assembly: GCA_949820135.1. Taxonomy (NCBI): domain Eukaryota; kingdom Metazoa; phylum Chordata; class Mammalia; order Lagomorpha; family Leporidae; genus Sylvilagus; species Sylvilagus floridanus. Next base: position 64,752,266 of record OX463226.1, on the reverse strand, counting down.
TCTACCTGTCACATAAAAAAAAAGAATTGCCTGATAAAGACGTCGAAGAAATCATCTTAAAGAAGGTCAGTGTGGTATAAGAGAATAAAGATAGAAAACAACGATATCAGAGAGATTATAACGACGGTTGCTAGGAGCTGGGGGAAATTGGAAATGGGAAGCTGTTAAACAAAAGGGATAATATGTCAGTTATGGAAGTAATTTCTAGAGTGTGTGTAGCTAGTGATACTGTAATTTATACTTCACATTTATTACCAAGGTAGATTGTAAACACACCATTGCCAAAAAAGAAAACACTTAAACAATAATTAAAGGGACAGAAGGAAACCTTGAGAATTGATGGAAATATTTATGGCTTTGATGATGCTGATAATTTCATGGGTGAATACTTATTCCCAAACTCATCAAGATAAATACAATATATATTTACAACTTTAAATATGAATAAAGTGTTCTAAAAAGTACTTTATTTAATTAAGTGAAAAGCAAAGGAATTATATTATTACAACATATACAAAAGAAGCAACTGACAACACAAATTCATTATTTAAAAAAATACATTGTTACCATTCTTTTTTTTTTTTGACAGGCAGAGTGGACAGTGAGAGAGAGAGACAGAGAGAAAGGTCTTCCTTTGCCGTTGGTTCACCCTCCAATGGCTGCCACGGACAGCGTGCTGCGGCCGGCGCACCGCGCTCATCCGATGGCAGGAGCCAGGTGCTAGGTGCTTATCCTGGTCTCCCATGGGGTGCAGGGCCCAAGCACTTGGGCCATCCTCCACTGCACTCCTGGGCCACAGCAGAGGGCTGGCCTGGAAGAGGGGCAACCGGGACAGAATCTGGCGCCCCGACCGGGACTAAAACCCGGTGTGCCGGCGCCGCAAGGCGGAGAATTAGCCTGTTGAGCCATGGCGCCAGCCCATTGTTACCATTCTAGCAATAGAAAAAAACTACCTGATTCTGATAAGGAGTATCTATAATAGATCTTCAGCAAACACCATATAATGGTGAAGTTTTGAAAAACTTTCTTCTGCAATAGAAAAGAACATAAAGATGTAATTTTACTGTTACTTCTATCAGTATTTTACTACATGTCCTAACAGTCAAATGATGAAAGTAAAATATAAGAAGCATAAGGACTGTGAAGGAGGAGAACTCATTATTTTCAGGCAACATATATCTGAACACACATACACACACAAAAAAAAACAACTAATTACTAGAAGTAAGTAAATTTATCAAAACTGCAGGACTCAAAGTCATTCTTGTTTCTACATATCTGCAACAAAAAAGTCATTTATAATAACATTAATTAATATTAAACATCTAGTAGTAAATCTAACAAGAATGAATGAGATCTCCACATTAAAAACTGTAGAACTTTAGTTAGAAAAAAACTGAAAATACTAAGATAAACAAAAAGTACCATATATATGGGTTATAAAATGCAACATTCAAAGATTACAATTTAGGGGCCAGCGCCATTGTATAGTGGGTAAAGCTGCGCCTGCAGTGCCAGCATCCCAAATGGGCGCCAGTTCGAGTCCCAGCTGCACCACTTCAATCCAGCTCTCTGCTGTGGCCTGGGAAAACAGTAGAAGATGAACCAAGTCCTTGGGTTCCTGCACCCACATGGGAGACCCAGAAGAGGGTCCTAGCTCCTGGCTTCAGATCAGTGCACCTCAAGCCATTGTGGCCATCTAGGGAGTGACCCAGCAGATAGAAGACCTCTTTGTCTCTTCCTCTGCTTCTCTATAACTCTGCCTTTCAAATAAATAAATAAATCTTTTTTTAAAAAAAGCAAAAAAAGATGACAATTTACTCTGGAGAAATTTGTTAATTCAATATAATTTAATAAAAATACTAATAAGTGTTTGTTTTCCTTAAGACTCTGGCAACTGGATCATAACATTTATATGGAAAGGTAAAAGGACAAGAATTAAAATAAACTAGATAACTCCCATTACCAGATATCACGATACATAAAGCTGCAATAACTATGACAACCTGACACCAACAGAAAAATAAACAAGTATCACTGTAACAGATTAGAGAATTCAGAAACACATACAAAATATGACACAGTTCACTCATTTGAAATAAGAAATGCAATAGGTTATATACAGCAGAAAAGATAGTCTTGAATGACTACTGCTGTCAGTGAATTCTGTATGGTATAGAAAGACTCTTGACCTCTACCCAACTTATACATCAAAAGAAAATCCATATGTAAAAGTTAAAATAACAAAATTTCTGGAAATAAACAAAAATAAATAAACAAACTACTGGACGTTTCCATGACCTTGGGTATTAACTGTTTAAACAATACACAAAAAATAACCAACTCTAAAGGAAAAATACATACATAATGGACTACACTAAAATTAAGAAATCCACTAAAAGGCTCCATTATGAAAGTGAAAAGGCAACCCAAAGACCAGGGTAAAATGTCTACAATACATATCCAAAGTTTTTGCCCAGTAGAAAGATCAGCAAAACTTTGAATGGGATTAATATCAAGAGTAAGTAAAGAACTTGTAAAACTCAACAACAGCAACAACAAAGATCTAGGAGGTGAGCGTTATGGCCACCAATTTCAGTGCCTGCAACCCATATTATAGTGCCTCAGATCAAGTTCCACCTCCACTTCCAGTCCATCTTTCTGCTGATACACATCCTATAAGACAGCAGGTGACAGCTCAAGTACTTTGTTGGGAGACCCAGATAGAGTTTCTGGCTCAGGTTTTAGCCTGGTTCAGCCCTGGTTGTTGGGGGCACTTGGGAAGAGAACCAGTAGATGGAATATTTCTTTCTCTCTCTCTCTCTCTCTCTCTCTCTCTCTCTGTCTCTCTCTCTCTCCCCCCTGCCTCCCTGACATTCAACTCTTGAAACAAAAATAAATAAAAACATATTTTAAAAACCCAATTTAAAATGGGACAAAGGACTTGATACACTAATGATCAATAAGCACATGAAAAGACGCTCAACATTACTTTCCGTCAGAAAAACATAAATCTACTCCATACCTAGGAGAATGACAACTTCAAAAATATAGAAAACAGCAACTGTTAGCAAGGATGTGGAGAAATTGGTAACTTGTGCATTTCTGTGGGAGTATAAAATGGTGCAGGTGCTACAGAAGGCAATAAAGCGTCTGTTTTAAAAAACTAAACAAAGAATCACTATATGATCCACAATTCCCCTACTTCTAGGTGTAAACTAAAAAAAAAAAAAAAAAAGGATTGAAAGCAGGGAGTTGAACAGAAGTTTGTGCACCAGTGTTCACTACAACATTATGCAGAATAGCCAAAATGTGGAGCAACTCCAATCTCCATTGACAGATGAATGGATAAGCAAAAAGTGGTATAAAGACACATGGTATATTACTCAGTCTAAAGAAGAAATGAAATTTTAGCACATGCTACAATATGAGTGAATCTTGGAAACATTATGCTAAGGGAAATACATCAGATACAACAGGACAGGTATTATATAATTTCACTTAATTGATGTACACAGAATTGTCAAGATTGTAGATACAGAATGGTTACCACAGGCTGGGGGGGGGGGAGGTAAGGTGGAGTTAGTGCTCAATGGGCACAGAATTTCAGTTCAGGATGATTCAAAACTCCTGGAGACAGATGCTGGCGATAGCTGCATTAACAATCTGAATGCATTTAACTCCAAGAAATTACATACTTAAAAATGCTGAAAACAGTAAATTTTATGTGTGTATGTGTAAACAAAATATATACATGTATATATATGTATATATATATATATATATATATATATATATATGTATGTATATATGTAACCACAATTTTAAAAGTTGATTTTGAAAAACATTTATTGGGCACCTATTATTTCCCAGTCACCATACTAATTACTGAAACCATAAGTGAATTTCCCCGACATTAAAAAACATGGGCTGAATATTTTCTGTTTCTTGCCTTTCCCACTTCTATTCACTACTCAAGAAGTAGCCGCTCTCAATGTTCTCTGCCAAATCTTTTACAATCGAAAGCAGCAGGCACTTCAAACTCATAACCAAACATCACAACACACCATAATCATTACACCTGCAAGTATGAGGGTACTTCAAAGAGTTCTTGGAAAATGAGTTCTACGAAAAAATTCACCGATTTTTTTTTATATATATAAAGCTTTTATTTAAAGAATATAAATTTCCAAAGTACAGCTTATAGATTACAATGGCTTCCCCCGCCATAACTTCCCTCCCACCTGCAACCTTCCCCTTTCCCACTCCCTCTCCCCTTCCATTCACATCAAGATTCCTTTTCAATTCTCTGTATACACAGAAGATCAGTTTACTATATATTAAGTAAAGATTTCAACAGTTTGCTCTCACATAGCAACACAAAGTGAAAATACTGCTGGAGTACTAGTTATAGTATTAATTCACAATGTACAGCACATTAGGGACAGAGATCCTACATGATAATTTTTTTAAAAAATTGATTAATTATCTATGCAATTTCCAATTTAACACCAAGGTTTTTTTAATCATTTTCAATTATCTTTATATACAGAAGATCGATTCAGTATATACTAAGTAAAGATTTCATCAGTTTGCACCCACACAGAAACACAAAGTGTAAAAATACTGTTTCAGTACTAATTATAGCATTACTTCACATTGGACAACACATTAAGGACAGATCCCTCATGAGACGTAAGTACACAGGGACTCCTGATGTTGATTTAACAATTTGACACTCTTGTTTATGGCGTCAGTAATCTCCCTAGGCTCTAGTCATGAGTTGCCCAGGCTATGGAAGCCTTTAGGGTTCGCCGCCTTCGATCTTATTCTGACAGGGTCATAGTCAAAGTGGAAGTTCTCTCCTCCCTTCAGAGAAAGGTACCTCCTTCTTTGATGGCCCCATTCGTTCCACTGGGATCTCACTCACAGAGATCTTTCATTTAGGTCTTCTGTTTTTTCCAGAGTATCTTGGTTTTCCATGCCTAAAATATTCTCATGTGCTCTTGAGCCAGATCCGAATGCCTTAAGGGCTGATTCTGAGGCCAGAGTGCTATTTAGGACATCTGCCATTCTATGAGTCTGCTGTGTATCTCGCTTCCCATGTTGGATCATTCTCTCCCTTTTTCATTCTATCAGTTAGTATTAGCAGACACTAGTCTTGTTTGTGTGATCTCTTTGACTCTTAGACCTATCAGTGTGATCAATTGTGAACTGAAATTGATCACTTGGACTAGTGAGATGGCATTGGTACATGCCACCTTGATGGGATTGTATTGGAATCCCCTGGCACGATTCTAACTCCATCATTTGGGGCAAGTCCGATTGAGCATGTCCCAGATTGTACATCTCCTCCCTCTCTTATTCCCACTCTTATATTTCACAGGGATCACTTTTCAGTTAAAATTTAAACACCTAAGAATAACTATGTGTTAATTACAGAGTTCAACCACTATTACTAGAATAAAAAAATACTAAAATGGATAAAGTATTACATTGTACATCAACAGTCAGCACAAGAGCTGATCAAGTCACTGTTTCTCATAGTGTCCCATCAAAGGGAAACCTGTTGAAGTGAAATGGACACTAGACGAACAGATTTCTTTCTTTTAAAAAATTTCAAAGATTTTTTATTTATTTTCTTTATTTGAAATGCAAATAGAGAAATAGATAAAGAGATAGAGATAGAGATAGAGAGAGATAGAGATAGAGATAGAGATAGAGACAGAGAGATAGAGAATATAGAAACAGAGCCTGAGAAAGACTGCCCATTCACTAGCTCACTCCACAAATGTCCAAAACACCCAGGTCTGGGCCAGAAAGAAGGAATAATCCAAGAACTCAATCTAGGTACCCTAGAGGGTGTCAGGAACTCAAAGCTACCTGGGCCATCATCTGCTTCCTGTAAGGGTGTACATTTTCCAGAAATTAGCATCATAAACAGAGCTGGGACTTAAACTCTGGCAGTCTGACATGGAATACAGGAGTCCAGAATGGCATCTCATCTATGACACCAAATATTTTTCTAACTCTGTTTTTCCACAGAGTTTTTGAAGGATCCCCGTCACTTTATTTTCTTATTCAAATCAAATCTGCTCATCTTTTATGAGTCAAATCTGTAGGCCCAGTTTAGACCTGTTACTTAATTCACCCATTTAGAAGAGGTTTATTCCACCCAGGTTCTCAATAAATTTTGTCTTCACTATTCTCTTAAATATTTTGATAACCTGTTGTGATAAAGAGAAGGTAAGCAGTCCCACGTGAAGAAAGCTTCCATATCACACTCTCTGTGTTCTGAGAATAAGGAGAAGTAGATGGAAAGATCTGAATGAACTCCACCACGACATTCTGTCATCTGCAGCTCCCTGACATCTTGGTCATTTGCACATTGTTGGGTCCTGCTGTCCCTGTGGCAGAATCCTGAGAATCCCACAATAACAGGTACCTCTGAGGTCAGTACAGGCAGTGACCTCACTTCTGCCAGGGAAACACACAAGGAAGCCACATCTCAGCCAACACGATTTCTCCATCTGTCCACTGCCTTTCCTATGGGTTGAAAATGCAAAGACAAGGATACAGGGCTAGTAGCCTCAAAGCTGGAAGAAATCAGGAACTTTAAACTGTCAAAAATAGTTTCCTCCCATGTTCCATTGTCACCTACATTGTTCTTTTTTTTATTTTTATTTTTGACAGGCAGAGTTAAACAGTGAGAGAAAGAGACAGAGAGAAAAGTCTTCCTATTTCCATTGGTTCACCCCCCAAGTGGCCACTACGGCCAGTGTGTTGCGGCCGGCATGCTGCGCCCATCTGAAGCCAGGAGCCAGGTGCTTCCTCCTGGTCTCCCCATGGGGTGCAGGGCCCAAGGAACTGGGCCATCCTCCACTGCACTCCCGGGCCACAACAAAGAGCTGGACTGGAGGAGGAGCAACTGGGCAGAATCCAGCACCCCAACCGGGACTAGAACCTGGGGTGCCAGTGCCACAGGTGGAGGATTAGCCTAGTGAGCCGCAGCGCCAGCCAGCTACATTGTTCTTAATACCTTCCCAAACAATAGTTGGATAGCACAGAGTTTTTAGAAATCCTTACTTTGAAGGTCCATACCTTTTGTGACCTTCTAGAATATACTAAATGAGCAAAATTACAGTTTTGCAATAAAATGAATTAGACATATATATGTGATAATATACCACAAATATATGCAGTTTAGTGAAGTACTATTTTAAAGGGACATATTCTGCTTCAAAAGCTTCACACATATTTTTGTCTCCATCAAACGTATATTTGAAATACTATGATGGAAAAGATACTGGCTGGCTGCCACCAACATAACTCCCAACATAATACAAATCAACAAAAGTGACTATTCACAAGGTAGCTCTAAAACTGTAGCTTTGAAAAGACCATAATTACAGCCTAATAGCTATGCAGATGTATTTGTTACTATTCACATATATAGTCCACTCATTATATTCAATCAGCATTCTGACTACAGAGTTTTTGATATCATGCACAATGAGGCAAGGATTCTGTGGACTCCAGTTAAGCAGATGTGATGAGATGCAGGTACAGAAAATAGCAGTAAATGTTTACAAATGAATTCTGTCAAGAGTACATAGACAAGTTTTCTTACAAGGTTTTTAATAAATTACTCACTTAAAATATTTTCAGTGAGATTTACTAAATGAAAATCTTGAAGATTACAGAGTAGGGAGTGAGCTTGCTGCTCGAGACTAGGAGAAGACAGTTTTTAAAAAAAAAGCGAAAAGGATGTAGTCTTAGGGAAGAGTTAGGGAGAAAACAGCAGAGAAAACTCTACACAAATTTTAGAACACAGTGGACCTACATGAAGGGTGAAGACCCGCACAACATAGGACCACACCAGCTGAGAGCCTCCACACCAGCATTGGAGAATAAGGTGAGACCAGACATCAGCAGCCAAAGCCACTGGCAAAAAAGCTACACAAAGTGCCTAGAAGGAATCTTGCTTGGAGCCCCATGGAGGATAGTGTACCCGCCAAACTAGAGGAGAAAAAACAAAGGGGGGACACATTTTTCTCTCTTCCCATCATCCTGCAGAGGCATCCTGTAACAAGTTAACAGATCCCAGGAGCCATTTTGGACAAACACACAACTGTGCCAGATTATGTCCGCACCTAACAACCAGCCAAGTCTAGACTCCTTCTTTCTTTCTTTTAACAGTTTTTTTTTTGTGAAAGTCTATTTTGTCTGATATTAAGATAGCTATACCAGCTCTTTTTTGGTTTCCGTCGGCATTGAATATCATGCCAAACATGGGTGTGTCACCTCAGAAATATCCTTGACCCTGGAGCACTGAACAGAGCTTCTTGGCCACACCCACCACACGCCTCTAGGTATTCTCTGAAAGCAGACACTAATCCAATCGGACACAGTCCAAAGATAAAAGCCACCACAGCGAAAAATCAAAGAAGAAAGCAACAAATATCCCCACAATACTGAATAACAAACACACTGATCCAAGAAACAAGAACATGGAAGACAACATGACACCACCAAAAGAACACAACACCTCAATACCAGATTCTGAAGATTATGAGATTGAAGAAATTCCAGAAATGGAATTCAAAAAATTGATCATATGATTACTTAAAAGTAATCAGAAGCAAATGCATGAAATAATAAAATTCATACATGAGATGAAAGAAAACATCTCCCATAAAATTGAGATCTTAAAGAGAAATCAAAATGAAATCTTGGAAATGAAGAATTCAATAGAACAAATAAAAAATATAGTGGAGAGCCTTAACAACAGAATCTGTGAAATAGAAGCAAGAATATCCGACTTAGAAGATGAAGCACAGGAAACTATACAGTCAGACCAAACACAAAAAGAAGAAATTAGAAAACTAAAAAACAATGTTGGGAATCTACAGGATGTTATAAGATGGCCCAACATATAGGTTCTAGGAGTTCCTGAAGGTGTGGAAAGACATAAAAGATTAGAAGGCCATTTTAGTGAAATAATAACAGAAAATCTGCCCAATCTGAAGAAAGAGGCATCCAAGTACTGAAAGCAAATAGAACTCCTAATAGACATGACCAGAAAAGATCTTCACCACGACAAACTCTCCATAGTAAACTCTCCATAGTAAAACATAAAGAAAAGATTCTAAAATGTACACGAAAGAAATGCCAGATTACTCTCAGAAGATCTCCGATTATACTCACAGCAGACTTCTCATCAGAAAACCTACAGAGTAGGAGAGAACGGCCAGAGATAGTCCAGTTCTTAAGAGAAAAAAACTGTCAACCTAGAATACTATACACTGCAAAGATCTCATTTATAAACAAAGGTAAAATAAATAATGTCCATGACAAACAGCAACTGAAAGAATTTGTCACCACACATTCAGCCCTGAAGAAGATGCTTAAGGATGTAGTGCACAGAGAAACACAGAAACAGTCATCATTACAAAAGAAGTTAAAGGAAGGAAAGCCCTCAGTAAAAGTACAAAGGAAATTCAAAGTAAAAAATAGTAATATTTATGGAAAAATGGCAGGGCAAAGTTGTTACTTATCAACAGTCACCTTAAATGTAAATGGCCTTAACTCTCCAGTTAAAAGACAAAGACTGACTGAAAGGATTAAAAAACAAAACCCATCTATTAAGAAATATATCTCACCAATAAAGATGCACGCAGACTGAAAGTGAAAGGATGGAAAAAGATATTCAATGCCAATGGAAAGCAAAAAAGAGCTGGTATAGCCATCTTAATAACAGACAACATAGACTTTTTTTTTATAACGCTTTTATTTAAAGAATATAAATTTCCAAAATACAGCTTATAGATTACAATGGCTTCCCCCCCATAAATTCCCCCCAACCCGCAACCCTCCCCTTTCCCACTCCCTCTCCCCTTGCTTCACATCAAGATTCATTTTCAATTCTCTTTATATACAGAAGATCAGTTTACTATATATTAAGTAAAGATTTCAACAGTTTGCCCTCACATAGCAACACAAAGTGAAAAATACTGCTGGAGTACTAGTTATAGTATTAATTCACAATGTATAGCACATTAAGGACAGAGATCCTACATGATATATTTTTTTAAAAAATCGATTAATTTTCTAGGCAATTTCCAATTTAACACCAAGATTTTTTTTTTCATTTTTAATTATCTATATACAGAAGATTGATTCAGTATATACTAAGTAAAGATTTCATCAGTTTGCACCCACACAGAAACACAAAGTGTAAAATACTGTTTCAGTGCTAGTTATAGCATTACTTCACATTGGACAACACATTAAGGACAGATCCCTCATGAGACGTAAGTACACAGTGACTCCTGATGTTGATTTAACAATTTGACACTCTTGTTTATGGTGTCAGTAATCTCCCTAGGCTCTGGTCATGAGTTGCCCAGGCTATGGAAGCCTTTAGGGTTCGCCGCCTTCGATCTTATTCTGACAGGGTCATAGTCAAAGTGGAAGTTCTCTCCTCCCTTCAGAGAAAGGTACCTCCTTCTTTGATGGCCCCATTCGTTCCACTGGGATCTCACTCACAGAGATCTTTCATTTAGGTCTTCTGTTTTTTCCAGAGTGTCTTGGCTTTCCATGCCTAGAATATTCTCATGGGCTCTTGAGCCAGATCTGAAAGCCTTAAGGGCTGATTCTGAGACCAGAGTGCTATTTAGGACATCTGGCATTCTATGAGTCTGCTGTGTATCTCGCTTCCCATGTTGGATCATTCTCTCCCTTTTTTTTTTCTTTTTTTTTTCTTTTTTTTTTTCATTTTCAATTCTCTTTTACACAGAAGATCAATTTAGTACATATTACATAAAGATTTCAACGGTTTGCCCTCGCATAGAGACACAAAATGATAATACTGTTGGAGTACTAGTTATAGTATTAATTCACAATATACAGCATATTAAGGACAGAGATCCTACATGATTTTTTTTTAAAAATTGATTAATTGTCTATGCAATTTCCAGTTTAACACCAATATTTTTTAATCATTTGCAATTATCTTTATATAAAGAAGATCGATTCAGTATATACTATGTAAAGATTTCATCAGTTTGCACCCACTCAGAAACACAAAGTGTAAAAATACTGTTTCAGTACTAATTATAGCATTATTTCACATTGGATAACACATTAAGGACAGATCCCTCATGAGACGTAAGTACACAGTGACTCCTGATGTTGATTTAACAATTTGACACTCTTGTTTATGGTGTCAGTAATCTCCCTAGGCTCTGGTCATGAGTTGCCAAGGCTATGGAAGCCTTTAGGGTTCACCGACTTCGATCTTATTCCGACAGGGTCATAGTCAAAGTGGAAGTTCTCTCCTCCCTTCAGAGAAAGGTACCTCCTTCTTTGATGGCCCCGTTCTTTCCACTGGGATCTCACTCACAGAGATCTTTCATTTAGGTCTTCTTTTTTTTGTTTTGTTTTTTTTTGTTTTTCAGAGTGTCTTAGCTTTCCATGCCTAAAATATTCTCATGGGCTCTTGAGCCAGATCCGAATGCCTTAAGGGCTGATTCTGAGGCCAGAGTGCTATTTAGGGCATCTGCCATTCTATGAGTCTGCTGTGTATCTCGCTTCCCATGTTGGATCATTCTCTCCCTTTTTCATTCTATCAGTTAGTATTAGCAGACACTAGTCTTGTTTGTGTCATCCCTTTGACTCTTAGACCTATCAGTGTGATCAATTGTGAACTGAAATTGATCACTTGGACTAGTGAGATGGCATTGGTACATGCCACCTTGATGGGATTGTATTGGATTCCCCTGGCACGATTCTAACTCCATCATTTGGGGCAAGTCCGATTGAGCATGTCCCAGATTGTACATCTCCTCCCTCTCTTATTCCCACTCTTATATTTCACAGGGATCACTTTTCAGTTAAAATTTAAACACCTAAGAATAATTGTTTGTTAATTACAGAGTTCAACCAATAGTACTAGAATAAAAAAATACTAAAATGGATAAAGTATTACATTGTACATCAACAGTCAGCACAAGAGCTGATCAAGTCACTGTTTCTCATAGTGTCCATTAAACTTCAATAGGTTTCCCCTTTGATGCTCAATTAGTTGTCACCAATCAGGGAGAACATATGATATTTGTCCCTTTGGGACTGGCTTAATTCACTCAGAATGATGTTTTCCAGATTCCTCCATCTTATTGCAAATACCGGATTTCATTGTTTTTGACTGCTGTATAGTATTCTATAGAGTACATGTCCCATAATTTCTTTATCCAAATGTATGCTTTGAATTCCCTGTGGTCTTTTGCTGTGAGGTTCCCTTCGTTTATCTTCTTTCATGCTGATGGCCATGTTTCTGTGTTTCTGTGTGTAACACATCTTTAAGTATCTTTTGCAGGGCTGGGCGAGTGGCAACAAATTCTTTCAATTTTTGTTTGTTATGAAAGGTCTTTATTTCACCTTCATTCACAAATGAGAGCTTGGCAGGATATAGTATTCTGGGCTGGCAGTTTTTCTCTCTAAGTACCTGGGCTATGTCTCACCATTCCCTTCTAGCTTGTAGGGTTTCTGTTGAGAAGTCTGCCGTGAGTCTAATTGGAGATCCTCTGAGTGTAATTTGACGTTTCTCTCTTGTGCATTTTAGGATCTTTTCTTTCTGTTTCACTGTGGTGAATTTAATTACAACGTGTCGTGGTGAGGACCTCTTTTGGTCATGTTTCCTAGGGGTTCTATGAGCTTCCTGTACTAGGCTGTCTCTGTCCTTCTCCAAAACTGGGAAATTTTCTGCTATTATCTCACTAAAAAGGCCTTCTAATCCTTTCTCCCTCTCCATGCCTTCAGCAACTCCTAGAACTCGAATGTTGGGTTTTTTAATAGTATCCTGTAGATTCCCAACAATATTTTTTAGATTTCTAATTTCCTCTTCTTGTCTTTGGTTTGACTGTATAGTTTCCTGTGCTCTGTCTTCTAAGTCTGATATTCTCTCTTCTGCCTCACCCATTCTGTTTGTAAGGCTCTCTAATGTGTTTTTCATTTGATCTATTGAATTCTTCACTTCATTATGATTTCTTGTCACTATTACAGTTTCATGTTCTACTAGTTGTTTCATTTCAGCTTGATTCCTCCTTAATATTTCATTTTCATGAGAGAGATTTTCTACCTTGTCCATTAAGGATTTCTGTAGTTCAAGAATTTGTTTTTGAGTACTTCTTAGCATTCTTATCAATTTTTTGAGATCTGCTTCTTGCATTTCTTCTAACTCATCATCTTCATAATCTGCTTATGATGTATTCCAAAATGGCGCCTGCTCTTTGTCTTGCTCACCTTTGAGAGGTGAGTGGAGAGAGAGAAACTCGTGTCCGTATGTGTCACTTTTTTTTTTCCCCCCTCTCTCTCTCTCTCTCTCTCTCTCTCTCTTCTAGTTAGCCTGGTGAACTTTTCCCCGCAGGGTTTCAAGCCTTGTTCGCTCTAGTTTCCTCTTTCCACTTCCCTTCTGGTATCTCGGGCTATTGAGGTTCTGCTCACCTCGCGTTCCAGCGCTGGGGTGTTGAATCTACTGCTGGTGTCCCGAACTGCGGGCTCCCACACTCTCCACGCAGGTCCACTGTGAATCTCCAGTTCCGGAAGGGTTTTCTCTGCTGTTTATTCCCCTACTCTTCCTTGAACCTGCAGTATCTCCACTTTTATTAAACTGTCTCTCTCCAGACTATCGGTGTGCTCCCTTCCTATTCCGCCATCTTGTTGCTCTCCCAGACAACATAGACTTTAACACAAAAAATATTAAAAGAAACAAAGGACACTTTGTAAAGATTAAGTGATCAATTGGTCAAGAAGATGTGACTATTATAAAAGTTTATGCACCTAATTACAGGGCACCAGTTTATTTCAAAGATACGTTAAGGAACTTAAAGATATGTTAAGGAACTTGGACTCCAATACAATAGTAATGGGGGCGTTCAATACCCAACTTTCAACAATGGACAGATCAACCAGGCAGAATTAGCAAGGAAAAACCAGAGTGAATTGACACTAAGACCAAATGGACCTAACAGCTATCTACAGAACTTTTCATCCTACATTTGCAGAATACATATTCTTCTCACCTGTGCATGGAACCTTCTCTAGGATTGAAGACATGCTAGGCTATAAAGCAAGTCTCAGCAAATTCAAAAAAATCAAAATCATACCATGCATCTTCTTGGACCACAATGCAATGAAGCTGGAAATCAGCAGCTCAGGAATCTCTAGAATATATGCAAACAAATGCAGACTGAGCAACATGCACATAAATGAACAGTGGGTCATAGAGGAAATCAAGAGAAAACAAAAAATTTCTGGAAATAAATGAAGATAACAATACAACATATGAAAATTTATGGGATACAGCAAAAACACTGTAAAGAAGAGAGTTTATAGCAAGTGGTGCCTACATCAAGAATTGGAATGGCAAAAAATAAATAAGCTATCACTGCATCTCAAGGATTCAGAAAAACAACAGCAAACCAAACCCAAAGCTAGTAGCAAAAAATAATTAAAATTAGAGAAGAAATAAACAAAATTGAATCAAAAATATATAAAAGATCAGGAAAACAACGAGCTTGTTTTTTTTCTGAAAAAAATTTAAAAACTGACACACCACTTGCCCAATTAACCAAAAAAAGGAGAGAAAAACCCAAATCAATGATGAAAAAGGAAATGTAACAACACTACAGAAGTAAAAAGAAACATCAGAAATTACTACAAAGAACTGTAGGCCAAAAAACTGGGAAACCTAGAAGAAACTGATAGATTCCTGGACATATAAAATCTACCTAATTGAGCCATGAAGACACAGAAAACCTAAACAGACCCATAACCAAGACGAAAATTGAATCATTAATAAATCTCACCCAACAAAAAAAGCTTCATTGCTAAATTCTACCAGACATTTAAAGAAGAATTTACACCACTTCTTCTCAATTTATTCAAAACAATTGAAAGGGAGAGAATTCTCCCAAATTCTTTCTATGAATCCAGTATCATCTTAATTCCTAAACCTAAAAAAGATGCAAAAAAGAGAACTTGAGACCAATTTCCCTGATGAACACAGACGCAAAAATCCTCAGCAAAATTCTGGCCAATCTAATCCAATAACATATCAGAAAGATCATTCACCTAGACCAAGTGGAATTTATCCCTGGTATGCAGGGATGGTTCAACATTTGCAATTCAATTAATATGAGACATCAAATTAACAAATGAAAGAACAAAAAACATATAATTGTCTCAATAGATTCAAATAAAGCATTTGATAAAATACAACACTCTTTCATGATGAAAACTGTAAGCAAGCTGGTTGTAGAAGGAACGTTCCTAAACATAATCGAGGTAATTTATGACAAACCCATAGCCAGTGTCCTATTGAATAGGGAAAAGTTGGAAGCATTCCCACTGAGATCTGGAACCATACAAGGATGCCCACTCTGATCATTGCTATTCAATACAGTCCTGGAACTTTTAGTCAGAGCTATTAGACAAAAAGAAATCAAGGGGATATAAATTGGGAAGGATGAAATCAAGCTATCCCTCTTTGCAGATGACATGATTCTATATAAAAAGATCCAAAAGACTCCACCAAGAGACTATTGGAACTCATAGAAGAGTTTGGCAAAGTAGCAGGATATAAAATCAATACACAAAAATCAACAGCCTTTGTATACACAGACAATGCCATGGCTGAAAAAGAACTTCTAAGATTGATCCCATTCATAATAGTTACAAAAAAAAATCAAATACCTTGGAATAAATTTAACCAAGAATGTCAAAGATCTCTACAATGAAAATAACAAAACATTAAAGAAAGAAATAGAAGATACAAAGAAGTAGAAATGTCTTCCATATTCATGAATTAGAAGAACCAATATCATCAAAATGTCCATTCTTCCAAAAGCAATTTACAGATTCAATGTGATTCGATCAAAATGTCAAAGTCATTCTTCTCAGATCTAGAAAAAAATGATGCTGAAGTTCATATGGAAACACAAGAGACCTTGAATAGCTAAAGCAATCTCATACAACAAAAACAAAGCCAGAAGTATCAACTACATCAAATTGAAAAGTTTCTGTACAGTAAAGAAACACTCAGCAAAGTGAAGAGGCAACCAACAGAATAGGAGAAATTGTTTGCAAACAATGCAACTGAAAAAGGATTAATAACCACAATCCACAATGATATTAAGTAACTCTACAACAACAAAACAAGCAACCCACTTAAGAGATGGGCCAAGGACTTAAACAGACATTTTTCAAAAGCGGAAACCCAATGGCCAATAGACACATGAAAAAATGCTCAGTATCACTAACCATCAGGGAAATGCAAATCAAAATCACAATGAGGTTTCAACTTACCTCAGTTAGAATGGCTCATATAGAAATCAACAAACAACAAATGCTGGTGAGGATGTGAGGGGAAAAGTATACTGATTCAATGTTGGTGGGTATGTAAACTGAAAAAACCACTTTGTAAATCAGTTTGGAGATACCTCAGAAATCTTAATATAGACCTACTATATGATCCAGCCATCCCATTCCTGGGAATTTACCCATGGGAAGTGAAATTAGCAAATAAAAGCATTATCTGCACTCCCATGTTTACTGCAGCTCAATTCCCAATAGCTAAGATATGGAATCAACCTAAATGTCCATCAATTGAAGACTGGATAAAGAAATTATGGTATATGTACTCTATTTAACACTGCATAGTGGTTAAAAAATGAAATCTGGTCATTTGCAACAAAATGGGCAAATACCACATGTTCTCTCTGATCTGTGATAACTAATAGAGCACCTAAAAGGAAATCTGTAAAAGTGAAATTGACAATTTGAGAAGCAATGACTTGAACATCCCTCATCTTGACTTTGGAGAAACAGCGTTTTTTGTTTTGTTTCTTTTTTCTTAATGTAGAATGGAACTGGTAATGGAAGAGAGAGGAGGACGTGGGATGGGAGTGGGGGTAGAAGGGTGGGTATGATGGGAAAAATCACTATATTACTAAAGTTGTACTTATGAAATTTGTACTCATTAAATAAATAGTTTCTTGGGGGAAAAAAGACCCAAAGGATAGAGAATTTTATAAAAAAAATTTCAATAGCAATATGCTAAGATAAGAACGTTTGTTTAGGTTCTTTTTTTCTTGTTCTTTTAAAGAGGGAAGACCTGAAAGTCAAAAAGCTGGATAGGAGTAAACTCCCTCCATTTTGTCTACAAAGCATTCAGCTTTCCAATCTGAACAGGCAATTACTATAAAGATGACTGAGAGGACTGGCAAATGAACTGGAAACAACCTAAACATAAAGGTCTGAGAAATGGGACCAATCTGACAAATGATTTGATTACATACAAGCATATAGAGCTACATTCAGTAAATCATCTCAATGACTTTTAAATCTAACATGTAAGTCAACCTCTGGCTATATTAAAAAAATCCATTAACTTACACAATTTATTACTAAACAGTGTGAAAAATAAAGAAAAATATTAGCATCCTTATATTACTTTCATTTCAGCTACTTCTCTAATCCAAATTTAAAAATAAAGCAGTGAGCTCTTACCCCAGCACTATGTGCATGAAAAGTGACTCTCCAGTTGGTGTGTGATACATCATCAAGGGGTTGGTGCATCCATTCCCCTGAGATCACAATCATAGGCCACCATTCTTGATATCTCCAGGGCTCCTGCAGGATCAGAGCCCTCAGTAAAAGCCTTCAAGTTTCATCTTTTCATCTCAAGTTCATGCCTTCTGCTCTAACCTCTCTTGCTAGTTGCAAATAAAAGCCTTATGAATCATCTAGACTATACATTCAGAACTTACACAATATAATCCAAGATATTCTGTGTTATCCTCTGAATTTGCACACCATCACCAGGACAGGGCTAGTATAAGGTGACACGTACACTCTGGAGAATGGCTTGGGGGAAGCATAAGACACTGCTCTCACTCAAGGCAAGCTACCGGCCAAACCTGGATGAGGAGAAGACGATCAACTGTAAGAGAGACCAGCAATGCAGCAAACTTTGTAAGTTCTTCAGTGTTCCTATGTGCATCCTCCACAAACATGGATATTTTTCTAATTTCCTGGATCACTTTAAACATATTTGACTTTTGCTTTACCTCATCCAAAGTGTGGATACTCATATCTTATCAAGGTAGTTCCTGCTTAAAACTTGTTTAAGTTGCTTAAATCTATCCCAAAAATGTGATTAAGAAACCCTGTTTATCTCAAGAAACAATGATAGAGTAGAGTTTTTGACATTTCTGTATATTATCTTGGGTACTTTCTCATCAAACCTTGGAACAATGTGTAAAATTCTTAAGTATTTATTGGGTGGAGCACCCTAAGATAAAAATGTAGTTATATGAAAAGCACCAAACAATTAATCCTAAACCGTAAAAGAACTAGTTAACATCCTTCCATTCTGTAGCTCATTTCATTTGGTATTTTTCTATTAAACTAGCCACCCCTACCACCTACACCCAACGGTCCATTCTAATTCCCAATAGGGGAGATTTGAGCAAAAGGCATTGCTCTTCGTAGTAGGTAGGCAATGAGTCCTCCAAATGCTGATTGCCTGATTTTAAATGGCCCTTATCAAACTGCTACATACACGTAAGCAACTGTGAAAATGCCTTTCAACTACCGGGCCCCAATTATCACAATCAGGACTTTTGAAAAGAATCATTAGAGAAAAGTCAAGCCGTGTGCATAAAAGATCTAGACTGGCAGGGTTTTCTGGTCACTAGATGGATAAATCAGTTACCTAAGCACTGTAGATCATGTAAAATGCATAAATTGTGATATAACCACCAAAATGGAATTATTCATGCATCCACCCTTTCAGACCTTTCTCTCCAGGCTGACTTCAAGTTAGTGTTTCACATTTAAGAACACAGTCTCTTTATCTCACTGTTCTCTTTCAGCTTCATAGGAAAACACAAAACTCTAGCCACTAAAAAACAATTCCTCAATGAAACAATTGGCAGATGAAGAATATACCAGGGCAAACCTAACAAAAGGTAGGTGTTTCTTTTCAGTGTTACCCGCCTTCCCCCTTCACCAAAATGGAGAAACAATCTCCTCATCAATTAAACAGTGTACTATTTAATTTAAACAAGTACTGGTCTTCATGCCTCTGGGAGTTACAACTTTCTTTGTAAAATGTAGGGGTTTGACAGCCCTAGGAAGTGATCTTGAAGACCTCCTTCAGGTCTCACTTGCACTTTTCTAATTTTATAAGTCTATTTTAGGCCCAACTTACTACTAGAAGTGTCTATCAAATGAACTTCTGTTTGATGGAAACACTGATTTTGAAATATGGATGCAAGTTAAGCAGTCCTTCTTACTTCAAAGAAAAATAACCCAAAACTCAACAGCTCAGAGACAGAGTTATGCAGTCAGCAGACTATAGACTCAGGTCTGGAATGCTGGGATAAGCCCACTGGAAGCTTCCTGCACATTATACCACAGCCAAATAGTCCCCTCTAAAAGGATAAGAAAAGATGAATGTTGGCACACTTCAAAGTAAATTTTTTCCAAAGAATACTAAGGGTTAGAATGGAATCAAAGGAAAAAGTCTTCCATGAAGGAAGAAAGCTATAGCAAAAGTCAAGGATAAGAACACACACACCTCCTCCTCACCACAGCACCCCAGCTTCCCCACTCCATCCTCCCATGCTCTGCACACCCAACCAAAAGGCCTTGTGAGAGGAGACCTGGCATGAGCTTTGGCAAGCCTCTGAGTGGCTCTGTGTGTGTGTGTGAGTGTGTGTTTGGTTCCCTGTCTCTGCCTTTCAAATAAATAAAAACTTTTTAAATTGCAATATTCTATTAAAAATATGACATCTTGATTCCAGTGTCACAATGGCTCTCTCAGGGGAAGGGCTGGGAAAGCAAGGTGTGCAGGGGCTTCCTGTCTGGTAAACCAGGAGAGTCTTGAGGCTGTGCCATAAGCACTCATCTCCTGTGAGCTATGGTGGAATGTTCTCCACTCTGAAGCACTCTTCCCATGATTCTTGGGAAAATGGAGACATTCTTTTCTAGGAAGTCTTACAGAGATAATGGCCTAAGACAAACATCAGGGACAAAGTTAAATGCTAGACACAGACATTTTATCCCTATAAGAGAAAAATCACCAAAATGATCAAGCGTCTCCATTTTCTCAGCTGGTAAATTGTGGCAGCTAACAGTGAATGGATTTCATTCTTTGTCCAACCTTAGAAGCCTCTTTTTTAACAAACTTTTTTTAATAAAGGAAGTATTTTATTTTTTTCCTAGAAACATTTATTTAAAGAATGCAAACTTCAGACTTTTCATAAATACAATTTTAGGAATATAGTGATTCTGTATAGAAAGTTAAAGTATTGAAATCTTTGTTTAGTATATACTAAATTGATCTTCTGTATATAAAGATAATTGAAAATTAATTTTGATGTGAATGGGTTGGGAGAGGGAGCAGAAGATGGGATATTGCGGGTGGGAAAGGGGTTATGGGAGGAAAAAGCCACTATAATCCAAAAGTTGTACTTTGGAAATTTATATTTATTAAATAAAAGTTAAATTAAAAAGAAAGTTAAAGTGTAAAATGTCTGGAAGCAGACTCTGCCCACTCACTACTGCACCCCCACACCCAGGGGCTTCACAGAAACCTAGACCACCTCCAGACTGCAGTATCACAGAAGTTGACAAGTCAGCAAACAAATCCTGATGTGTGAGTAGTACAATGCAAATTTAAAGCACATGGGAAAAGCAATGACTTAAAAAACAATACCCATTAAATGACTTTTGGAAATTCAGACAGAACAATAAAAATACTAACAGCTACATGTAGAGTGCTTACTATAAGCCAGATTTCCAAATACTTTATATGAATTATCTCGCTAGTTTGAGAAGTAGGAACTATTACTACTCTCTTATTAGACAGGAACAAATTGAATCTTACAGAGATTAAAGAACTTGCCTAAGGTTAGAAACCAGCCAGCAGAGGGAATGCCCTGGGCGCAGGCAGTCTCAACCTGCGACCTTCACTGCTGTGCTTACCTGACTCATCCTGAATTCCAGTAGAGTCATACATTGAATCTACATAACCGCAGTCAACCTTCCTCCAAAGTTGAGATGATTGAGATGACTTCTGATTATCATCAGAGTCAGCTTCTGGGACAGGGGCAGGAGATATCTTTAATCTGGTACAGCAACATCACAAAACAGTGATTGTCGAAGTGTGGTCTGACCACCTGGACACTTCCAGGGGTCCTCTAAGCTCTTCCTTTCCCACCCTTGCCACCTCTCTGTACATGCCTACATTTTCTTCCCAGGTTTCAAGCAGCACAACACATCACAACAGACTGAATGCAGAAGCAGATACAAGAATTTAGCTGTCTAAAATCTAAAACAGTCCAATAGATGGTAAAGAAACTTGCAAAAATGTGAAACAGTGCCACTTGTCAGTCAATATTTTTGAGAAAAGCACTTTTTCACATAAAGATTATTTATGTTAAGAAATGAGGTTATTGTTATTTTAAATAAATTAATAAATATTCTTGACCTTTTCTACATTAACTTATAGTGCAATAAATATCGTTATATATGAAGTGCACGTAACAATAAAAGTGACTCTGGGGCCCTCAATAATTCTAAAAGTATAAGAGGGTCCTAGGACCAAAAAATTTAAGAATTCCTATCTTAAAATATACTAATTAATTCTTTGCTTCCACAGGGGACAAAGAATCCACACTTCAGACCTAAAAGCCTCAGTGTCATTTCTTGAAAGTCTGACCTACAAGTTACTGGGAACATTGCCTTCTTAAATGATTAAGTAAACTGTTAACTTGAAAACTGACAAAATTAGACTAACCCCTGAGTTAAAACACAATGTAAATTCCCACATAAGTATAATCAAAAGAATGTATTTCTATGCATATTTAAATTAATTAGGAATAATTATAACACTCCAACATTTGGTTTACATTTGTATTTTCTGGATATACATGATAGCCTCATAACTGAAATCTCAGATTTTGGTAGTTAAGTTTTAACATGAAAGCAATTGAGGCTGATGGTTTATATTTATAGGCATGTTTCAAAAGCAGTTACACAAAAGTTATAGTTAACATTATACAATAGAAACCTCTAAAACCAAGTATGAAGACAGTTGTGTTTGTTTTTCTAAATGCTCTACAGTGCTCTGGTTTGATTGTGTTCCTTAAAGGGTCATGTGTTAAAATTTAGTCTCTATCTCTAAACACCATTAGTTGGGTTTTGGGAGGTGATTAGATGAGGTCATCACATAGAACCCTGATGATTGGATCCTGGTGGTTTTATGAGAAGAGAGAGACTAGAAGACACAAAAATGTACTCTCTGTGTCTTGACATGTGATGCCCCATGCTGTCTTGGGGCTCTGCCAGCAAGAAGGCCATGACCAGACCAGGCCACTAAACCCTGGGTCAGACCCGGGTGAGTGACATACACCACTTTTCTTTAAAAAGTTACTTAGCCTCAGGCATATTGTAACAGTAATGCAAAATTGATTAACACAAGTGACAAAAAATAATGTTTTCAAATTTTAAAAAGTTTATTCATACTACTGTTACTATATATGTTTGCATATCTATTGTAAGTTAAGATTGAATATTTATATGTACAATATTACAATTACAATCACCACCAAAACATCTTTTGGATGCTGAGATAACCAAATGAATGAGTGTGAGTACTCTATATGCAAGAGACATGCTTCTTTTCAGACAAAAATCTTATCAAGGCTACAAAATAGATGAACACAGAATGTATAAACATGTCGTATTCAGGCAAAAAGAGAGAGAGTAGGACAGGGAAAAGAAATGCACTTTCTAGTGGAATGTCTGAGGAGCTGTGATTTTCCTTCTATCTTGGAAATGTAAAAATGTGTGTTATGAAGTCCAAAAGAAATTATAAGTAGGTTAATCATAAGCACACGGGACAATAACTGTTTAGGCTAAGTGAGTTGGGCTCCAATTATTCTGTCTGCCTCCTCGTTTGAGAAGAAAGAAGGGTAGTCTTTCTTCTGCTGTCACTTTCCTGTTTGAAAAGACATTTTAGCCGCCTCATGAATCCCTCTTTACAAAGATAAGTCATAACCATTGTGTGGTTTGAATTGCCAGATTCCAGATAGAAAACAATGCCCACAGAAGAAGAAATGCTTGTAAAGCTGAAGAAGTAACAAAATCCAGCTACCATCTCCTAGTATACATTGGCCCTTGAGCCCCTTCCTCCTGCAAAGAATTATTTGAAACACTACATTGTTTGCAAGTAAAGTGATCTTAATTTAATCACTGGTTGTACAAGGAATATCACACTTTTTTTTTGTCAGTAATTAACTAGGATGAAATGACTTCAACTAGTTTATTCTCCTGTGGTAAGAAAAGAAGAGTCTGTTGACATATATCACCTTTTTTTTTTTTTTTTTTTTTTTTTTGGAAAACTGGCATAAGCTTGGCCAAATGTACTTTACTGAGAACATATCAAATGGAGGAGGGTGGAGTGAATTCTCTTAGGAGAACCAAAGGGGAAGGTGGCAGCAGTGCTTCTCATAAATTCAATCACATAGGCTGCACACAGGCTAGATTAAGGAAAGTCAGTCCCAATCTTTAAATTCTGTAGCTTTCCTTCTCTAAAAGCATAAACTTAAAATTCATGTGTAAAGTTGGTAAATTTCATAGCAAAACTAGACAATTTCTCCATACAGAAGAGACAAATGGCCCATTATGTACTTTCTGATACAATATTAGCATGGAATTTCCTGTCCACAGATGATAACCACATTCTTCATTAAAAACTATGAAATATACTGAACTGCACAAAATATGGCTATACAGAAGAAAACAATAAATGTTTTCAAATCAGATAACAATCCATGGCTACTATGTCTAAAGAAAAGTATCATAATATCATAAATGACTATTTTAAAATCATTCTTTCATATCTAAAAGTGAATTCATAAAACAGAAGGTTGATATATTTAAATGATGACATTATCTAGGAATAACTCTTACAGAACAGCAACAAAAAAGTAATGCATAAAAGAGAGAGTAGGGAAGATGTATGAATATTTCTAAATAAAAACATATAGCTGATAAGTCCATGATGTAAAAGAATTGATATTTAGGTTCTGTATATCTCTATTAAGACTGCACAGCAATGCTGTGAATACAACTTTTAAATAGGTGTCTAGTTTCATGTTTCCAAAAAGAATATTCACAGCAAGAATCTAGCTGAATAGACTGTGTTATGACACTAATACTCCATTGAGCACAGATGTTTGTTTTATGCCAAGGAGACTACAAAGCCATCAAGATGCTAGATTTTTCTCTCACAGTTTGCCTGCTTTTTCTAAACAAGTCATGGATGTAAATTAGTGCTTTTAAAGGAAATTCATGAATTCCTGTATACCTACAGGAAATTCTGCCTTACTTTTACTCTACCCAAGGAAACAACCATCTGCAATACAAAGAGAAAAAAACAGAAGGGCCTGGCAGCTACCACTGCACCAACCCCAAACAAGGCACCAAACAGTTTCTCGAAAGACTCCAGGAGGGGCACCAGAAGCAAAGCCAGGAGGGAGGCTCATGCAGCAGAAGCTGAGAAGACTCAGAAATTGAGAGCCTCACCCCACAGGTCACTGTGGTGGCCTAAGATAAGCATTATAAGCATTTCTGAATGGTCAGAAACGTATTCTTCATATACAAGGGTACTTCAGAAAGTTCATGAAACTATGAAATTAAAATATACATTTATTTTGATGTAAAAAAGTGAAGTCCTTAATTTTTTCATAACATGCATTTTTCCAGGAATGTTTGGAGACCTTTCCCAAGTGCCCAAAACTATCCTCTATCTCCATTAAAAACTAAACACAGTTCTGATTTCAAAACTTACCTAGAAACAGTCCCTGTATAAGCCATGCAGACAGGCTCACAGATCAATTTAAATGAAACGCAAGGCCTGAGATCCTTGGCAGACATACCCTTCTGGAGGATGAGTGGCTTCCTGCTGACAGCAGGCTTCCCACCAAACCTAGGAGGCTGAGGGATTAACTGGTGTGCCTGCACCAAGCACTCTTCCTCCTGGCCACACATAGTGTTTCTCTACTCCCCACTGAATTAGTGGAGCCTGCTGAGGCTTCTAGAAAGCTGGATACAGCAGAGTCCCTGGCAACCTCTTATCACAGCCCTTTACCAAGGAGCTGTAGCAGCTTGGACATATTCATCAGAACACTCCAGAATGTTCTGAGATAAAGCACTGCAAGGGCAAGGCTGCTGTCAGAAAGCTGTCCCATTTCTAGATTTCCTGAAATCACCAAAAAGACTGCTCATATAAGCAGTGCTAATGGGCACCATTTAGCAGTTGTCATGAGCTTTGCTCCCAAGCATGGATGCAACATTATCCCCACTTTAGTCCTAGTTCCAACCCTGTGGAGAAGCTAAGAGATCATCTCCATATTGGAAATTAATAGAAGCCCTGCAGCCTACAGTATTAGGCACATGGTTAAGAAGTGGTGAAACTGGAATTCCACGCCAGGTCCTGGGAGAAATATACTTGAAGGAAGGGGTTAGTTTAGAAAACTTCATCACTGAACTGTTCAAGGATACCACATCACCATATATCCATGGAGCTCATACGAAGGAGAGTGAGCCCAGCTTCAATCAAGGCCAGGCAGATGCTACCCTCCCTTCACCTTATCATCTCCTTAGCTCCCTCCAGTCATCAACATCACTAATGACCTGCTTCCTGTTGCTTTTCCATGACTGAGAGCAAAGCCGCGTTGGGTCTTCACTGCTAACTGGTGTCAACAGCAAACACAGGGTATAAGCATGGGAAAGAAAACAGCAGACATCTCTGTTGATGCCCACATACTCCTATTCCAGCCATTTCCCTAAAGAAACATAAGAAAAATTACTTGACTCTCCAATGAATTATGTACTTTGCTAATGTTAGTGGAGGTTAAAGAATTGTTAACAATAGCTAGGCAGCTGTCTACTGTGTGCTTACTTACTGCCAAGAAGCTTTCTAAGTACCTCACAAGTATGATCCCATTGACCCTCAAAACAACCCAGATCTATATACAATCAACAGTTTGCAGATGAGAAAACAGAGATGGAAAGTTTAAGAAACATACACACTCATAAAGTTTAAGAGACACAAAAATAGTATGGGAAATGGCCCCTGACTTTTAAGAGCCTATAACACAATCACATCAACACTTAAAATGACTGGTAAACAATACTGTCTAATTAAAAGGCCAGCATATGGCATGGACAAACCCTACAGTGGCCCATGGGAGACAAAGTGAGTGAGCATCGTAGCTGACAGAGAGGCTCTGTGGAGGTAGCAATGACAGTGTTCTCAACACACAGTTTGAAAACAGTGGTTCTGAAAAACACAAAGTGAAAGAGAGAAGTTGGCAGTATGTGTAAAAATCATGATCTGATAATATGCTATGAGACACTCAGATCAAATACAACAAGAAAGTAGACTGCAAGTGAAGGATTTGGTCTTTCTTTGGGGGCCTGGGTGGGGAGCAGTACCTCTAGCATACAGTGAGTGGAAGCCCAAGCTTCTACTAATAAATAAACTACAAAGCACAGCACAACTTCCACAACAAAGAATTATCTGGTCCAAAAATGGCAATAGTGCTGAGTCTGACAAGCCCTAAATTAGAAGACTGAGGCTGTTTAGACAGGGTCATGCTAGACCAGAGAAACAACATAAGCAGTTGTGAGTCAGCAACAGCAGAAAGCCCAGGCACACCGCAGGCAAGGCATTACAGGGAGAAACAGTATCTTTGGGGGATACTCTGAAAGCCAAGCAGAAGGAACACAGCTGAATTTGCTCACAAATGGGAAAGCATGGCGATGACACACAGGATGAGAACCAAGAGTCCAGATGAAGATTTGTTACAGTAGCTCAGGTGGAAAATAACAAGCAGTATCTGGAAAGAAAGAAGAAAACACATTATAAAGACAGGCTGACTCCTGAACACAGGGGTGATGGAAAGGCCTAAGTGTGGCAGGGGTGGGAGGAGTTATTCGGCTTCACCTCTTTCTTATGCATCCAGACAGTGCCTGGTGGATAACACACAAATTTGATGCACCCATCATAAACACAGGGGATCCATGTGTTCCAGGGAAGTTGGGTTCTAATGTCCTCATGCGAAAGACAAAATCACATACAATTGCTCCTTGGCCTACAGTGAGTTGCATCCTGAGAAACCCACTATAAATCGCAGATGGCTTAAGTGAACAACACAAGTAGTGCACCTGACCTATCAATTGTGCTAGCTTAGCAGCACAGTGCACAGGAGCATCAGTGGCTTTCTCACGACAGTGAGGCTGTCACAAGAGAGGGTGGCACCACCCAGCACTAGCCCAGAGAAAAGAGCTGAATTCACAACTCCAAGTACAGGTTTTAAGTGAGTGCAAATCATTTCCCACACTCTAAGTCGGGGACTGTGTGTACAGTCACAATATGATTAGGAAAATGACAGTCAGCCTCTAACTAGGCAGCAAGACCATCCTTTCCTCCAGCAGGGGGAGACACTGCTGGGTCTTGAGAGGAACACCAGATGGAAGAGCAGGGCTGCCGTAGTAAGTTGTGCCTCCCCTCCAGCACAGGCAAGGAGCAAGACAGCAGTGCATGTGAACACTTGCCTCACACTCCCAGCAGGCACATGGGCAGCAGAACCACATCCACTAATAGTGGCCAAAACACAGCAAATCACCTAAGTGAAGTTGGTGTGTGATGCCCTGGGTGCTGGACAGGACATTCAGAAAGATTCAGGAATAGGCTGGAGGTCTATCTGATAAAACCTCCCTAGCAGCTCGTCACTCATCGCCCACAGGTGAATCTTAATGGACTCCCCATAAAAAACCACTCTTAAGATGTGTGGGCTCACACGACTGGGGACCAGCCAGCATTGCATCTCTCTCACCAGCATTTCATCAGTACATCGCTCTTCCTTCCATGAGCTTCGCATTGTAGCAGATGCACATTAACTGGGCCCATGCACATCAAAAAGTGTGCTGTCTAGCCCCTGTATTAACTTAGACTGGGGTCAGAGACCTTCTATGGAAAACCAAACAGTAAATATTTAGGTTCTGAGGGCCACACATTCCTTGCTGCAACTACTTCAGCAAGAAAGGAACCACAAAGTGAAAATAAATGGACATGGTCATGTGCCAGAGAAACAACCAGGACTGGCCAGGATTGGCCAGGATTGGCCACCAGTGTACCACTTCCTGGCTTACACCATAGATTTTAGCTGAATAACCAGAAGACCAAGAACAAAGTTGAGAGTATCAAAATTTTGAAGAGGGTAAAGAACCATGGCCTGTTACCTAGTACATTAGCCCTGTGGGAAGAGCTTCTTGGAGACTCTAGGTTACCAAGTACCCAAAGCAGCCCAGTCCCACACTGGGAAGGAGGGACACAAACAGAGCATGAAGTGTCTCACAATCTCAAAGAAAGCTAAGCCTCCTGCAAATAACCCTCGGAATGTTCATCCAAACCCACACCAAGGCAGTCTAACCTCCAGAAACAGCCTCACTCACATTCCCCACCTCACCAGGTGACTGCACTGCTGAGGCAAGACTACTGCTGCCTGGTCACAGCAAATGGTACTCAGCACTTTCCTAACTCAGCTCAGATGAAGTGGTCACTGAATCGAGATTGAGAAAATACATCGCTAACTACAATGAAGCAGAAAGCCTAATAACTGGGTCTCGTGCTTGGTTTCAAAATACCAGAAGGAATTTTTTTTTTTTAGTTCCTGGTTCCATTTCTAGGAGCCTATCAACATCACCAATTAAGAAGCACTCTGAGATCCACAAGCCTCCCCCAACAGTGTTTTTCACCCTCAAGTTTGATGAATTAAGCAGAAGCCTAAAACCAAAAAAAACAGCACAGTTGACAACCCAGCACTATCTGGAGAAACAGGACTCTAGGCCTTTGCACTCGTACACATCTTGCTAGGCACATCAAGACTGTAAGGCCTTGCCTGCCCTTTTACCCAGGCCATTTCCTACTGTGCTTATGCAGCTGTAACCTTGAGAGATGTTTGTGTCTCCCCTCCTTTCTCCACCCCTTCCCCAGCAAATTCTAGGTTTTTTTTAAAAGATTTTTATTTATTTATTTGAGAGGTAGAGTTACAGAGAGGCAGAGAGAGAGAGAGAGAAAGCGAGAGAGAGAGTCTTTCATCCACTGGTTCACTCCCCAAATGGCTGCAACAGCCAGAGCTGGGCAGATCTGAAGCCAGAAGTCAGAAGCTTCCTCCCGGTCTCTCACACAGGTGCTTGAGCCCAAGGACTTGGGCCATCTTCTACTGCTTTCCCAGGCCATAGCAAGAGCTAGATTAGAAGTGGAGCAGCCAGGACTTGAACTGGCACCCATAAGGGATGACAGCACTGCAGGCAGTGGCTTTACCCACTATACCACACTGCTGGCCGCAAATTCTTGATTTTTTTACTGCTTTCTATAAAAGTGTTAGAGGCCCCTCAGCTATGATGCAACCCCACCACACTGTGTGCAGAGCACCCACCTGGTCCATGTCAAACCATTCTGCATCCTTTACAGGGCACGGGAAACTGACACAAATAAACCAATACTCGGGCTACTTGTTGTGCTGAGAATCAAAACCCCTTTTCTTCTGACCCAAGAGTCTCCTCTGTCTTCTGCTGACACGATGAAATAGCAATAAACTAACATCTGTTTTTAAGTAAGGCAAAATCAGATCCTAGATCCAACAACAATTCTCTTCAATATTAAATAAAAAGGTACAGCTCTTTATTTCATTTTCCTGTCTTTAACATCCCTTCTTTGGCAAGCCTTATAATGCTGTAAGTGGGCAAAGTTCTCAGTTTGGACAAGACAGGCACAGTTTACTCCTGCTAGCCAACTACTTCCAATCCACTAAGTGCCCTCCTTCTTCAAAGCTTCCTGGCTCATACACCCAATGCAATGGTTATAATTCAATGGATGACTAATTTCTGAAAATACATAAATCATTTAAGGGGCATGCATTTGATACAGCAAGTAAGTTGTTTGGGACACCCACATCCTGTATCCAAGTGCCTAGTTTGATCCTGAAGACTCCACTTCAGATTTAGCTTCCACCCTGGGAGGCTGCAGGTTTTCAGTCAAGTACTTGTATGCCTGCCATCCATGTGGAAGACTGAATTTTGGGCTCCTGGCTTCTTTTTTTTTTTTTTTTTTTTTTTTGCTTTTATTTAAAGAATATAAATTTCCAAGGTACAGCTTGTGGATTCCAATGGCTCCTCCCCACCACGACTTCCCTCCCTCCCGCCACCCTCCCCTCTCCCGCTCCCTCTCCCCTTCTGTTCACATCAAGATTTATTTTCAATTCTCTTTATACACAGCAGATCAGTTTATAACATATTATGTAAAGATTTTAACAGTTTGCCCTCACATAGAGGCACAAACTGAAATTATTGTTGGAGTACTAGTTATAGTATTGATTCACAATGTACAGTACATTAAAGACAGAGATCCTACATGCTTTTTTTTTTTAAAGAATTGATTAATTATCTATGCATTTTCCAATTTAACACCTAGAGTTTTTAATCATTTGCAATTATCTTTATACACAGAAGATTGATTTAATATTATAGTACATGAAGATTTCATCAGTTTGCTCCCACACAGAAACACAAAGTGAAAAAATACTGTTTCATTACTAGTATTAGCATTATTTCACATTGGATAACACATTAAGGACAGATCCCTGATGAGAAGTAAGTACACAGTGACTCCTGAAGTTGAATAACAATTTGACACTCTTGTTTATGGCGTCAGTAATACATCAACAGTTCAGACAGGAGCTGATCATGTCTTATTTTCTCGTAGTGTTCATTTCGTTTCAGCAGGTTTCCTCTTTGGTGCTCAGTTAATCATCACCAATCATGGAAAACAAATGATATTTGTCTCTTTGGGACTGGCTTAATTCACTCAGCATGATGTTTTCCAGATCCCTCCATTTTGTTGCAAATGATCGGATTTCATTGTTTTTGACTGCTGTATAGTATTCTGTAGAGTACATGTCCCATAATTTCCTAATCCAGTCTACTGTTGATGGGCATTTGGGTTGGTTCCAGGTCTTAGCTATTGTGAACTGATGGGCTCCTGGCTTCTGCCTGGCTGACCCTTGGCTGTTGTGGGCATTTGGAAAGTGAACCAGCAGATGGAAAATCTCGCTCTGTCTCTCTTTGCCTCTCTGCTTTTAAATAAAAATAGGTAAGAAATATTTATGATTGCTACAAAATTGTGTGGGAATAAGATGATCTAACTTAAATTCTCTCACTTCAAACACATTTTCTTCCCAGAATCCAGCCCACTATAATTACAATTTTGCAATGATGTGGAAGTTTTAAATCCAGTGCCCTCTTGAAACAAGATGATAGTAAATGTAGTTACAAGCTTTATTGTTACAAAGCACATTTAAATGTGCACCATCTCCTCTTAGAAAAATCATCATCTAAAACTGAAAATGATGCAACAATCACATACATCTGATATTTCATTAAATGTTATGTGAATTTTTAATCCTGGTTCCCTCTCCCCCATAATGTTGTAGGGAAGAAAGTTCTCTAAGAACAATAATGAGACTGCACCACAAAGATGTGACTCTGCAGATTCTGGGAAGCTATCCAATTTGCACATCTTTGTCTCTGCAACTGCAGCCACGCTGGGAATCAGACAGCTTGTCGCATAGGCAGCATGGAAACAACCTGATCAGAGTATTCCTTTATCAAAGCCTCCCAAAGGCAGCCAAATTGGTCCAGCTCTAAACACTTTCTGCATGCTAACAGGTTACTATGATTCCCCTTCCATTCCTATACACATAGGACACAGGCAATCACCCTACTCAGTGTCCTTGACCTCACCTCCTTTGTAGATGATATGCTACAGGATCAGTAGCCAGTCACAAATCCCACCAAACACTGAATCCCACATGGCCAGCTCACTCCCCCTACACACACCAAGGTCTCAGAGCTTTGACAAAGCAAAAAATAGAAGTTACTCTACCCTAAATTATGGCAATCCCTACCCTCTCAAGGAAGCTGACCACTGTCAACAAAGCCAGCACTCAATCAAGCAGATTAGGCACCACCCAAAGTACATCTTCAAGCTAGTCACAGCAGAATAATCCCAGAAAAAGTCAAGGGAATCATAGTACAGACCTTGACTGATAAATTATGTCAGACCTGACTCCAGCTTCCCATTCACACAGACCCTAGCAGGAAGTGGCGATGACTCAAGAGATTGTGTCCCTACCACCCATGTGGGAGACCTGAATTGAGTTCTCAGCTCCTGGTTTCAGCCAGGCTGAGCCTCAGCTATTATTAGCATTTGGAGAGTGAACAAGTAGATAGAAAATCAAAAACGCTCTCAAATAATTTTTTTTAAATTTAAAATCTGTACAAAGACATAAATGACTTCTTCCATGATTACATATAAAATTCCACAGAGCTTCACTGAATTCAAGCTACCAGGAAACTGGAAAAGTGTAGTTTTCTTACCACCAGTGGCACTTCCTCCCCTTCCACAGTCACTGCCTGTCCCAGTGAACACACCACAAAACCACTCATCCCTGCCTCTGCCACGATACCACTCCCACATAATAAAATTGACCACTTCCCACATAAACCATTACCCACACTTCCCACCATAATTTCCCTCAACACCAGCTCTTCTATTATTGGTATTTATTGCCAATATAGCATGAGGCAAAATGAAATTTTAAAGAAGCATGAAATCAATGGAAAAATATTCAGAAGCAAAGCTTTCAATTAATTCAGTATCTAAATGAAATTCATTTTAGACCCAACTCAATACAGCCTTCACATTATGAAAAAATTCCCAATAACATGAAAAAATATAGCTTTCCAAAAAGAGCCTGCATTAGTGTAATTGGGAAAGCTGGGCAGCTACCCTTACATTACTGTTTAATCTGATGAGTTAATTGAGATTTCCATACAGGGAATTCAAACCCTGACCCACTGGTATTTTTTAACTTTTATTTAATAAATATAAATTTCCAAAGTACAGCTTTTGGATTATAGTGCCTCCCCCTACCATAACCACCCTCCCACCTGCAACCATCCCGTCTCCCACTCCCACTCCCATCCCATTCTTCATCAAGATTCATTTTCAATTATCTTTATATACAGAAAATAAATTTAGTATATACTAAGTAAAGATTTCAACAGACTGCACCCACACAGAAACACTAAGTGTAAAGTACTGTTTGAGTACTAGTTATAGCATTAATTTACATAGTACAACACATTAAGGACAGAGATCCGACATGGGGAGTAAGTGCACAGTGACTCCTGTTGTTGATTTAACAATTGACACTCTTGTTTATGGCGTCAGTAATCACCTTAGGCTCTTGTCATGAGCTGCCAAGGCTATGGAAGCCTCTTTTAGTTTACCAACTCCGATCTTATTTGGACAAGGCCATATTCAAAGTGGAAGTTCTCTCCTCCCTTCAGAGAAAGGTACCTCCTTCTTTGATGGCCCGTGCTTTCCCCTGGGATCTCACTCGCAGAGATCTTGCATTTATGACCCACTGTTTAGTGCTTTTCACTTGTCAGCTCACTGTCTCCACTACAGCCTCAGCTTTCATCAGTACAGAAATTTCAGTTGTTCTACCTTCCAAACCCACTGTTCATGTGTGGCTCCAGAATGCCTAATGATGTGGCTCCTCCTGCTTACTACCTCACAGTCTTAACCGTAATGACTAAGTCATCACCAGGTACTTCCTGACCTGACTCCCCACCTAATTTGCCAACCTCTGGTCCTAGCCAGACTGTGCTGTGATCTGACCTTGCTCTCTTCACCTCCTATCTGTTACAGCCTTCCCACATCTTCCTACCTGCCTGCCCTCTGCAAAGATGTCATTTCTTGGAATGCCTCCCACATGAACCCCCCACCCAGGACAGGCAGGTGACACTTCCATAGACAGCACTTCCCTCACCAGGAAACTCAGTGCATCTTGATTTGTCTTTCTTAATTGACTGTCAGCTCCAAGAGGGCTTCTTTATCACCATATCTCCCACACCTGCAATGTGCCTGGTGCTTAGCAAGTAGTCAATATATACCAGTTAACAAATGAGATGTTAATGGCTTAACCACAACACTGAAGATGAAGAAATAGAGAAGAACACAAAAAGAACCTGATGGAATCCAGGAAGGCTTAGTGACAGAACAGACATGAGCAGTAATAAAGAAGGCCCTGGTTTGTCAAATTTCCACCTTAGGCATCAACAAAAACATTGTCATCCACCAAGAAGTAGGCATAGATGCAAACTCAGGGATGAAGGAATGAGTTCAGGGTTAGACATGTTGAATCCAAGGTAACCCCAGACATCTGCCTGTGAGATCCTGGCTAAGAGCTCATCCTCAACCTGTTCAAGGCTCAAACAGCTGCCCAGTGTGTTAAAGTAATTCCAAACTCCTGACAAAGTCCCTCTTCAGCTCTCCCTCTTCTGTTTCTACATCTGTTTCCTCCCACTTACTCACAGCCACAGCAACTTTCTCACTGTCCCTCAGAGATGCCAGTGCACACTCCGCAGCCCT
The DNA here is from genome assembly GCA_949820135.1 of Sylvilagus floridanus. Taxonomy (NCBI): domain Eukaryota; kingdom Metazoa; phylum Chordata; class Mammalia; order Lagomorpha; family Leporidae; genus Sylvilagus; species Sylvilagus floridanus. The sequence continues at coordinate 64,717,627 of OX463226.1, read as the reverse complement.
CAGCATACACTGTAGAGAACACCAGGCCCAGAACCCCCATAACTCCTTGCCTCTCACCAAGCAGGTCTTCCTTCAGATGCCACCTCCTCCTGGAGGCCTTACTGGAGGCCAAGAGAACCATCCCGAGCAGACCTCCTGATGCTCTGTCATATCAGTCTGGTTTAGTTTCACCACTAAACACACAACAAACCTCCACAATCTACTCATTTGTTTTGCATCCTTCTTGTCGGCCTAGCCTGTCTACATTGTGAGCTCTACAAAGTCAGACCACTCAGCCATTTTCTTCACCAGCCAGTGGCACACAGAACAATGTTTGGCTCTTGCCCATACTTCAAAAAGTTTGTTGAATAAACAGCCATAGAGGTGAAAAAGTAGCAAGTTGTGGTCTGCCCTCCCATTATAACAGCTGTGCAAATACAGTAGTGATAAAATGTGCCACTTATATATATGAAAATAAGAAATGTTTACTATCTCATAAAAGGGAAATATTGATAAATTATCTCATACCCAATAAATTCTAATTAAAAACAAAGTTTCTGAGTAGGGCAGGAGCAAGAAGAGGAGAAGGGAAAAGAGAAAGAATGGATCTCTACCACAGGCTGGGCATCCCTAATCTGAAAACCCAAAGTCCACAATGCTCCAGAATACAAAAACATCCACCTGGCACCAGCAACACGAAATTCCATACTCTGTTTATGCACTAGTTTATTTAAAATTTTGTATAAAGTTACCTTCATGCTATGTGTATAAGGTATGTACAAAACATAAATAAATGTTGTGTTTTGAGATATCTCACTATGTATATATAAATATTCCAAAATAAAAAAGTCTGGTACTAAGCACTTTAGATAATGGATACCCAATCTGCATTTCCATCCAGCCTCCTGTCTTAAGAGTCACACACTTGCTTAACTACCAGGAGCTCTGTGTTGGGTTTAGTTTACTCATTTTGTAATATATTTCTGCATTGAATAAAAGATATATTCATTTGGCTCAAAGATCAAAACAATACAAGCAGGCACATAGAAGAGATCTCACTAACTCCCTATCCCTATCCACTCTGTCCTACACACACACACACACACACACACACTCAACTAAGAAGCTTCAATATTTTGTGCTTCAATAAGTTTTTGTAAAATCTGCATCCTTGTTACTTCACATAGTGAGCACTATAACTATGATAAAGACCTGAGTAAGAATTTAGGATCAAGTGTAATATTTAAAGATATTACCTGCCAGCCTCCACAGAGGGTATGCCCTTCAATCCCTGGAAAATATTAAACATAAAAATTCTTAGACCTCATTGTGCACCTAGCATATCAGAATCTCGAAGGCTGGAGGTAAAGCTGACTTTCTGAAAATGTCTTCCTTTTCACTGGAATGTCCCGTCCTATTTGGGAACTGCTGTCCTGAGAGAGCAACAGTATTCACCAATCAGAAGAGGCCACTGCTGCCTCACTGGACAAGGTCTGTGTACCAGAGCAACAGAACCCTTTCCCGTGCTCTCCTTACTATTTCTTTTATAAGTAATATGCAATAATACTTGGAAGGCTATATATGCAAACATGTACACATGCACAGACATGCATATATTAGTTTATATGTGTATACACATACATATGTATTTTCCTGCTTTCATATGAATTTTTCTGAAAAGAAATATACACAGTGGTAATAACTTCTGACTACAGGGAATGTAACGGGGTAACCAGAGTACAAGATGGAAGGGAAACTTTATTCCCCTTTGAATTTAATGTTATACCACATATATGTATTACCTATTGAAAAACTTAATAAAAGTTCTTTCTTCTTGCACCTGAATCTTGAACACTGTTCCCAAGAAGACTGTGATAATTAATATACACAAATGTTTTAACACTGCCTTATATTAAAAGGTGGATCTACCTCTCCAAATTCTACAAAAGAATGTGGCAGAAGTAGCCTCCAAGCTTGGGTCACAAGAGGAGGGCCTCTGCCCGGCTTGCTGTGTCCTAGATGGGGCCCTTTGGGGAGCACCAACATCATGCTGTAAGAACACTCAGATTCCATGGAGAGGCCTGTGGCAGAGCAGAGCAGAAGGGATGGAATCACTGAGAAAAAAAGGAATGACTTCTAGAAACAAACCTGGAGATAGAGAGAAGGAAGAGGTAGGGATCTATTATCCACTCCCCTCCAGCCTCAGTCCTGGGAAAAAGGAGGTAAGGCAGAGAAGGAAGGGAGAAGAGACACAGATGCAGACATCTGGGTATAAAAGAGGTGGGGGTAGATGACAAGTTCAAAGAAAAATATATCACTATTTCTGTGGGGTCAGCATATACCAACTTAAAGGAGGAGGTCAAGATCTCCAACAGTCACTAAAATAATGGAAAGAGAGATGAACAGGTTAAGCACTCAAAAACAACACATTCAACCCCTTTAAAACTACTATCACCTTTATGCACAGAAAGCTGTTTAACCATTCATCAAGTTCTCCAAAAAACATTGGAGAATTTTAAAATTATTAGTTCAAAGTTCTTCCACATGTTAAGCCTTAATTATTAGTTATTATCCCTTGTAGGCTGGAGTGAGTGTCCAACATTATTTAGGAAAACCCTTCCTACTCCTCAATCTCTCTCTAGAAGGCCGGAGAAATTCAACTCCTACATGGCCCACCTGCCAGCCAGCCCTTCAATTTCTAATGTTATCTTTAGGGAACCTCGCAAACCTCTCATTTTCTTTCAGTAAATTACCATTTTAATCAGTCTCTAAGTTTAAGTCAATGCCATGGGTAAAGTAATAAATATCATATATAATTTATTTCCATGACCACTTCACAAGTACCTGGCATGCAAAAGCACCACAACAAGCACTGAGGGAATATAAGCATTTCCTAAAGGCTCTTTCAATCCAGTAGGAGAGATAAGCCATATATATAAATAACTATAACACAAGGCATATTGCAATAAATAGAACTATAGATATCACACTGGGCATACAGAGGAGAAAGCTCTTAACTGCAAGTTGGGGATCTAAGGGTTCATTGAAGAAACTGCATTTGAGTCTATCTTGAAGAATGGGAAAGAGTTCAAAAAACAGAGACAGGCAAAAACCATTTGAGTAAATATGGACATCATGGGTAAAGACATGACAAACAGCAAAGCCTAATGCCTTGTCACAGGTGGCATGCTACAAATGTGCGGGGACTCAGTGGCTGGATGGAAACAGTTTGATGAGAGTCAAACATCCAAGGGCAGGAGCAACACAGCAAGATTCATTAATTCATTCAACAACTAATTTATTGAGCACTTACATGCTAGGCATTATTCTAGGTATTGAAGGTACAGCAATGAACAAAGCAAATTTCCTGGCTTCACAAAGCTCACCTTCTAATCAGGGAGTCAGACCATAAAAAGATAAATATACAATACATATTCCAGGTAGTGATAAACGCCTAAGTCAGGGAGCCATCTCCCCTGAGGTAGAATGGAACAGGAAGGAACAAGAGAATTTTAAACTGAAAAGTCTGGGGCTGCTGTTGCAGCATAGCGGGTTAAGCCATCACCTGCAGTGCCCACATCCCAAATGGGTACCTCTTGGAGTCCTGGCTGCTCCATTTCCAATTTAGCTCCCTGCTAATGGGAAAAGCAGCAGAGATGACACAAGTCCTTGGGCTCCTGCACCCACCAAGGAGACCCAGAAGAAGCTCCTTGCTTCAGTCTGGCCCAGCCCTGGCTGTTGCACTCATTTGCAGAGTAAAACAGTGAAGGGAAGTCCTTTTCTTTGTCTCTCTCTGAACTCTGCCTTTCAAATAAATAAAATAAAGCTTAAAGAAATAAAAAGTAAAATGATGTACCTCTGTAAAGAGTGTTTCCAGCAAAGAGAAGTGCAAAGTCTGGTGCTGGTTGCTTATTAACCTGCTCAGATGATGACCAGGAAGCCAACACAGTACCACAGAGCTTGCAAGGAGGAGAAGGAAGATGATATCAGAGAAGTAAAAAACAGCCAGCTCATGGCAGAATCTCTCTGTAGACCACAGGAAGGATTTCCATTTATTTTATGTGTGAAATGTGAATGAGATCAAGGGTTCCAGACAGAAACAAACACTCAGTGGACACTATGGAGGGCAAGGGCAGAACACAGAAGCCACTTACGAGCCTGTAGCCAGTGATCCAATTGAGAGATGTTGTTGGCTCAGGTGAGGTGGCAGCACTAGATGTCATGACAAAGGACAAGAGTCTGGCTATATTTTGAAAGCAGAGTGGCCAGGACTAGGGATAGACTGAGTTAAAGAGAAAGAGAAATGATGCCAAGGTTTTTGGTAGGAGCACACTCAAGACAAAATATGGCTGGAAACAAGAGACTGGGCCTGATTACAGATCATCTAGCAAGTTAAAGTCTTGGGAGCCACAAGGGGACAGGTAAACAAAGCGTCTCCACCTAAGGAAACCATCTATGTATGCTACCACTGCCCTGTCTATAAAATGAAGCAAATGGTAACATTTTTGCTTCTCAAACTAGGACACAGCCATATGAGCATACAAGCCATGATATAATGTTATATATCTTTGCAGAAAGCTAATTAAATTAACAGACTCAGAAAGTGATCTGTATTTACTAACTATATTCATGAAAACAATAAACTGATAATGTTATGGAGCACAAAATACAACACTACCTAACATTTACTGAAAAAGCAAGCATTTGTGGGAACAGAAGTGTTATATTTGTTTGTGACTGGCATTTGGCACATTTGTATGGAAAAGTTTGAAAAGTTCTGGTTTAAATGGTATCTCTAGCCCTTTAGCTTTAATACTGTGCATGCTATTAGTATTTTATGGTTTTCAACCTGATTGTGGTTAGAAAATAAAATCTATGTGTCACCACCTATCAGGATTTCAGAGTAATTGAGAGCAGGTGGATGTGGGAGTAGGGGAAAGATGGAGGGAAAAGCAGAAGTTCAAATACTCTAATCTGAAAAGACAGAAGAAAAAGAAACAGACAACTACTTATTCTGAAAAGAAGACAGGAAGTAGTATAAAAAAAGATAACTGTCATCTTTCCTATCCAAGTGTCAACAGAGAGCAGATAAAAACTGATTAAAGCAAGACATAAAGATCCACACCTTTAACATGGTAAACATACCTCCATATCATGGCTAGAGTTATGGAAGCACAGGGTCAACAAGTACATGAAAAGATGCTCTAATTCTCTATGTTTAAGAAAATGGACATTAAAATAACAACTAGATATATTTTTAGTGTGATCAGATTATCCAAAAAGTAAAGATTTATGTCTATAGGTGTGTGGAAAACATATTGAGATTTATTTATTGATTTATTTGAAATGCAGATAAACAGAGAGTGAGAAACAGATAGAAAGAGGTCTTCTATCCACTGGTTCACTTCCAAATTGGCTACAACAGTCAGGTCTGGGTCAGGCCAAAGCCAGGAGCCTGGAACTCCATCTGAGTCTCCCACATGAGTGGCAGGGACCCAAATACCTGGGTCATGTTCTGCTGCCTTTCCAGGAGCATCAGCAGAAATCTGGATTGGAAACAGAGTAGGTAGGCCTAAAACTACTACTCCAATACAGCACACCTGCTTTGCAAGCTGAGGCCTAACTCACTGTGCCACAACACTGGCCCACAGATACTTTCTTATATTGCCAGTGGAAATGAGATATGATTTATTTGGCGGGGGGGGGGGGGATGAGGGAGAAGAGAAAAAGACACAAAAAGTGTTATGTCTATGAGTGCATATGTGTAAGAGAAACATAAAAAACAGAGAAAGTATGCATGTATGTGTGAATGTGTGAGAGAGAAACAGAAAATAGAGAAAGTGTATGTGTGTGTGAAAAACAGAGAGAGAGAGAGAGACAGAGAGAGAGAGAAATCCATGAGAATATGCTCCATTCCACTGATTCACTCCCCAAATTTCTCTCAATGGCTGGAGTTGCAGCTGGGCCCAGCTGAAGCCAGGAGCTGGGAACCCAATCCAGGTCTCCCACATGGTAGTAGGAACTCAATTACTTGAGCCATCAGTGCTGCATCCAGGGCTGCATTAGCAGGAAGCTGGAGTCAGAAGCTGGAGTCAGTAGCCAGAGCTGGAACTCAAACTCGGGCCCTCCAATTTGGGACAAATCATCTTCATGCTCAGGCAAACACCACCACTGACAGACGATTTTAGGAAACAATCTGAAAAGATCTATGAACATAAAAAATAGACAATCTCATCATCCCAACATCTATTCCTGGGAACCTGTCATAAAAATAAAAGCACTAGTGTGTATGAAGGATGATTATTCTGGAATTTCATGAAAAGACAAAAGGGAAAAACATCAATTCTCAACAATAAGAAAACAGCTTAATACAATATGCTTATGGAAGTGTCAGCATCATTGAAGATAAACCTAGAAAGAAGAAAGCTGATGTATAACAATATAGAAATTTCAGGATCAATCACAGCACATCATCACACCATGGACTAGTAGAGATTCTTACAAAGAACGAGCTGTGCTCAGGAGAACATCAGAGTGAGAAGCAGAAGATGCTGTGGAGCTGGAGGATGCAGAGTAAGGAGATGAAGATGAAGTAACACAAATTTTGTGGATTGTTTTTTAGAACCAGATCATCAGCTGAGAAACGGAACTGAGAGGACAGACCCAGGGCAGCTGTATCCCCTCAGCTCCTGGTTTTCAGGGATACCTGGGGCCTCCCACACAGGCCATGGAGGCCTGGAGGATGCCACTCAGAAGTGAAGTCCAGGAACCGGTTGCTCCTCTTCCAGTCCAGCTCTCTGCTGTGGCAGTGGAGGATGGCCCAAGTGCTTGGGCCCTGCACCCGCATGGGAAACCAAGAGGAAGCACCTGGCTCCTGGCTTCAGATCAGCGCAGCGTGCCGGCTGTAACGGCCATTTGGGGGGTTAACCAATGGAAAGGAAGACCTTTCTCTCTGTCTCTCTCAACTATCTAATCTGCCTGTAAAAAAAAAAAAAAAAAAAGTGAAATCCAGGTATGCGGGGTCCTGAACAGGGCATGGGGCATGGGAGAAGGGAAGGGCTACAGGCAACTGAAAGAAGCCCTGAAAGCAGAAAACAGGTTGCCTGTAGGGAATGGGAGGACAGGGGATAGGGAGAGCAAGGCAGGGAGCATTGTTGCCATCATAAGCCTTTCTGCACTCTCACTTGTCACAAGGTGTAGGAATTGCTTTCAAATCATACATTTTTAAAAAATAAAATAAAACACTCATGGAATCTGCCATACATATTTAATTTATGAAAATAAATAGACTAAACAACAATGGTAAGTTATATGAATTATACCAGTGGCATTTTTAGATATGCAACCCATTTTCTGTCCACTATTTCATTCTATTTTTAAAGATTGATTTTTTTATTTGAAAGTCATGGAGTTCCAGCAAGAGAGGGAGACACACATACACATGCACACACCAGGAGCTTCATCTGGGTCTCCTACATGGGTTCAGGGGCACAAGTACCTGGGCCATCTTCTGCTACCTTTCCAAGCACATCAGCAGAGAGCTGGAAAGGAGGTGGAGCAGCTGGGACTCAAACCAGTGCCCATATGGGATACCAGCACTGCAGATGGCAGCTTAACCCACTATACCACAGTGCCAACCCAACCCCTGTCCACTATCTCATATTCACTTTCTGTGACACTGATGGAACAGAGTTTTGCCTCAAAGGAAAATCAGCAGGAAAGAAAGATGAGGACAGCTCACCTGTCTCCTGCTGAGTCCAGGCTTGCAGATTCCATCCAATGCCAAATATTTCTCCTAAGGAATAGCAACTGAATACACTGGAGTGGACAAAAAGGACCCAATGGTACCACATGTTCATATTAATAGTATGTTAATCTTGACTGAATACCTCCCATGAACAGATCTGTATTCAGAGCTGTACACATGCTAACTCATATCATTCTCACAATCACCTGCCTGCCCAAGCCCTTCTCAGTTTCAGACTGCAATGCCAGGAGCTTAACACAAAAGTCTTGGTGCCATGGTAAATTCCTCTTTCATCCACATCCAACTACTCAGGAAATTCCAATGGCTCTGCCTGTAAAACAGATCCAGAATACAGCCACTTCTCACCGTGGATATAGCTACCAGCCTAGTTGGAATCAGGCCATCTCCCCCTCAGATATGATAATGACCATCCTGGCAGGTGTCTTTCAGCCTTAAGTGCATCCATGTGACCCTATGCCCACCTTCTGCCAGGGCTACCCATCATAGTGCACAGAAGGTTCTCACAGTGGCTGCTGAGAACACCATCTCTCTCCTTCCAACCTCCCTGCCTTCTACTCCTCTGGCCCACAACAGTCTCCTGTCTGGCCCTCCAGCAAGCCCCATGCTTTGGCCTTAGACCTGACTTCTAGCTGCTCCTTTTGTCTTTAACTCTTCAGTTTTGTCTACTTTGGCCTTATCCCCTCTCACGGCACCATCCTTTCAGTATAACAAGCTGCCCTGAAACCAACACACCCAGCACTTCCCACCGACATTAATTTTTTTTTATTTTCCCATAGCATTTTCAACTTGTAAAACACTGTAAAATGTACCCATTTATCACATTTACTAGTTATGATAGTCTCTCCCTTACTCAGATGTAAGTTCCACAGAGAATCTTTATCTGTGTCACTTACTGACATACCCAAATGCCTACCATCGTGCCCCACACACTAGTATTATTGATTTTGGAATAACGCTGCTTTAGTTACCTAATACATCAATTCTGTGTATCAACTGAAAGAAAAAACAACAAATCCTAAAACAGAGATCCCATCTTACCACAAATAAACTAGCCTAAATTCTCCCACTACTACAGCATTTTTAATTTTCCTTAGTGCGAATCCATGGGACTGTAAGACACAAAGGAAAAGATCATTTGCTTACAGTTTGCAAATGTAATCCCAGAAAAATAAATCTATTCTCCCTCAGTACATCAAACAATCTAGCTCACTCTTAAAAAAATCAGTTATACCCAATACCACCCTGATATACATGTAGTTGGCTTTCCCTAATGTCAGCTCCATTCCTTTGTAAAATATGAAACTGTTCCTGCCAGGATCACCTCTGATACTGACAAATGACCATGACTCATGAGACCTTGTTTCTTGCACCATGTGACACTGTGGGTCACACTCCACATCTCATACATACCTCACCTGATGTTCTAGCCGCTCTTGGCAAAGGTGACCAACATATTTGCCCTACTCTTACATACAAAGAAGATCAAAGGAGAAATGTGTGTACTGTGAAGATACAAAGAAAAACAGCCAATTCAGCCCCAGGCTGGGGAATTTTCTCTTTTAAAAAGTATGCTTTACTAAAATGAGGTGTCTGACACAAAAGCTGTGACAGGTGTGCCTACATACCCAACATACAGTTCTCATCACTAAAAATATACCCTGCAATATGTTTGATGTATTACTTTTCATTACAATCTCAAAAATGTGATTAGTAGTAGCAGCACATGAAAAGCTGCAGTAGCTAAAACTTTGGGAGGTGTGAGACAATAATTAGACACTGTAAAAATCAGCACTTGGCTACAACTTTTGCTCCACAACAGGTAAAAGTATTACACAGGTATTCTATACTCAGTACTCAGTTTTCTGTTGATTAATTTTACAGTTTAACCACCAAAGATATAATCTACAATAAGGAAACAGGAAAGAACAAGACACCAAAGAAGTATTTCTTTCCCAAAGTATAATAATAGGACCGAGACATGAGCTCAAGTGCTTCCAGGACTAAAACTGACACACTCACAAAACATATTCATCAATGCTTTCACTAACAAGTTAAAAAAATACAACTTACATGAATAAAAATAATTTTGGCATTATTATAGAAAATGAACCTAGCTCAGATTTGGAATCTGAATTTTGGTCTTTTAAACATTCAGTCATGAGAAAGCATCTGTCAAACGAGGATTCAAAAAGAGTGTCACTTTTTAAGATGAAACTATTCTTATAATATCATCCGAACAGTTTGTAAACAATTACTGTGCAGCCACATGGGCAACCCAGAGCCTCAAAGAGACCATCACACAACCCAGTGGGAATTCTTGACTACTCAAAGTTAGAGGAACATGGAAAGACCTCAGGCTGTGACAAGGAGGCAACTAAGAAGAAGAAACACCTCCTCCACCTCCCATCTGTGGAGAGGGCAAATCTCTACAAATTAGTTTCAAGAGTATGTGGCTTTTACGCACATGCACCAGGAAGCTGTAAGGCAGGACCTGTGATTGGATAGAAACCTTACACATGCAGTTCAGCATAGCAAAGGACTGTTAATAGATCAGTGACATCCCCCAAGAAGAGGATGTGTCTCTCATCTGTTTACTTACCTTCAGAATAATCACACAAGTTTCCCAGCATGTAACTAAATAAATCACCACCTGCCATTAAGGATAACATTAAATACATGCAAGTATAGCAACTGAAATTCAGTTTCCAGCATTTACTTAACAATAGCTAGCATTGCACCAGGTTCTAAATGTTTGGTATTTAGAAAGTCAATCAATCTGCATAACACCCTAAAATCATCCCCATTATACAGCTGAAGAAACTGAGGCATGTTAAGTTGCCTACATTCACACAAATATTAAAGGTTGACCCAGGAGTCAAAGACAGGCAGGGCGTGTTTTAATGTTTTGTACTGACAGGTTTAAACATTTTAAATATAAAAATGGGCATTTAGGAATTCTGAGAAATTCAACAAAATATGCTGATGAACCATGAGTACAGAAACCAAAAGACCAAAAGGAAAGAAGTGTGGCCAGTAGCAGGGCTGATCAGAGAGAGGTATATTGCCAACAAGACTCATTAACAGGAAGTCCAGAACAGAGAGGGAAAGCACTGAACACAGCAACACAGGAGACTCTGATAAGGGGTGGGCATTAGCCCAGTAGTTAAGATGCCCAAGATAAGGGCCAGTGTTTTCCCCAGCATCTCGTATCTGAGCACCTGGACTTGAGCTCTGGCTCCGCTTCCAATTTTAGTTTCCGGCTACTGCACATCTGGCAGGCAGTGATGACAGTTCAAGTGACTGAGTCCCTGCCACTCACACAGTAGGCCCAAACTGAGTACCTGACTCCCAGCTTCAGCCTCGCCCAGTCCTGGTCATTACGGACATCTGGACAGTAAACCAGCAGAAGGGAGCTCTCTTGGTGCGTGTTTTCTCCTCTTATCCCCCCACCACTTCCCCTTTTCTCTTCTCTCTATATATCTTTCTGCCTCACAGATAAATAAAATAAATTTTAACATTAAAAAAATACAAGGTCCTGCATCCCATATCAGAATACCTGGGCTTGATTCCCAGATCTGACTCCAAATTCCACCCTCCTACTGGTGCAAATTCTGGCCGGAAATGATGATGGCACCAGTTACTGGGCTCCTTCAATTCTTGTGGGAGATGTGGACTGAATTCCCAGATTGCAGCTTTAGCTTTATATGGGCATTTAGGGAGTGAACTGGTGAATGGGAACTAACTCTCTCTAAGAAATTAACTTTTTTAAAACATCCAACAACCACAGTTTACCGAGAAAACAATGAAGACCTATAAGCAGCCTATATTACACCAAATACAGAAAGCCAGCAAGCTAGTGCTGCCTGTTGGTGCCTCTCTGCCAATAGCCAGGAGTAAATGCTTATGTGGGAATTTTGTCCAACACTTGCTATAAAAAAATCAAAATATCAGGATTTCTGATCTTTATTTCCAATATTACTGTTCAAACAGCCTTAAGCTGAAAACTTCTCTAATAAGAAAACAGCTGCTCATAGTGGGTTATCATAAAAGTCATTTTAAAATTTGTAATAAAACTTCACATCTGAGAAATTCCATAATAACTATTTTCTCTTCCCCTGTTTCTGTGGGCTACAGACTGCCACCTGTCCTTCCTTGGAAAGAAACAGCCATTATTCTGAGATGATTCCTATCCTAGGTTTGTTGTGTTTTGTTTAAGGTGGCCTTCTTTTTTTTAACATTTATTTAATAAATATAAATTACCAAAGTACAGCTTTTGAATTACAGTGGCTCCCCCCACCATAACCACCCTCCCACCTGCAACCATCCCATCTCCCTCTCCCATCCCATTTTTCATCAAGATTCATTTTCAATTATCTTTATACACAGAAAATAAATTTAGCATATACTAAGTAAAGATTTCAACAGACTGCACCCACACAGAAATACAAAGTGTAAAGTACTGTTTGAGTACTAGTTATACCATTAATTTACATAGTACAACACATTAAGGACAGAGCTCCAAAGTGGGGAGTAAGTGCATAGTGTCTCCTGTTGTTGATTTAACAATTGACACTCTTGTTTATGGCGTCAGTAATCACCTTAGGCTCTTGTCATGAGTTGCCAGGCTATGGAAGCCTTTTAAATTCGCCGATTCGATCTTATTTAGACAAGGTCATAGTCAAGGTGGAAGTTCTCTCCTCCCTTCAAAGAAGGGTACCTCCTTCTTTGATGGCCCGTTCTTTCCCCTGGGATCTCACTCTCAGAGATCTTTCATTTAGGTCTTTTTTTTGTTTTGTTTTTTGCCTAAGGTGGCCTTCTTAAGAAGGATAGTGGTTTGGAGTTTTTTTTGGTTGCTTGTTCAGGCTGGTTGGTTTGTTTTTGTTTTTGTTTGTTTGTTCTGTTTTATTGTTTTTGTTTTTATTTTTTTAGTCAGCATATAAAAAACTAAAAGCTGACAATTCTCAGTAAGTTCACATGTTGTTTCATCAGAATGGAACACACCAGCATTATGGCACAGCTAGTTAAGCTACCAGTTGCAATGTCCGCATCCCATATCAGAATGCCAGTTCCAGTCTCAGCTGCTCCATTTCCTTTTTTTTTTTTTTTTAATTTTTTTTTTTGACAGGCAGAGTTAGACAGTGAGAGAGAGAGAGGCAGAGAGAAAGGTCTTCCTTTTTCTGTTTGTTCACCCCTCAAGTGGCTGCTATGGCTGCGCTCTGCGCCGATCCAAAGCCAGGAGCCAAGTGCTTCCTCCTGGTCTCCCATGGGGTGCAGGGCCCAAGGACCTGGGCCATTCTCCACTGCCTTCCCGGCCACAGCAGAGAACTGGACTGGAAGAGGAGCAACCCGGACAGAATCCAGCGCACAGACCGGGACTGGAACCCAGGGGGTGCCGGCACCACAGGCGGAGGATTAGCCTAGTGAGCCATGGCACAGGCCTGCTGCTCCATTTCCAATCCAGATTCCTACTAATGTACCTGGCAAGGTGGCAGATCATGGCTCAAATGGTTTTGCCCTGTTCCAGCCGTGGCTGTAGCAGCCATCTGGGGAGTGAACCAGCTGATGGAGGATCTCTCTCTCTCTCTCTCTCTCTCTCTCTCTCTGATAGATATAAATATAGATATAATCTGATATTCGACCTTTCAAATAATTTTAAAAAATTTAAATAAAACATAAGACAGCTTCAGATATGAAGGGCTCAGAGTCCAGAGGACACCAAAAGGAAAAGTCTGGGCAGGCATTTAGCACAAGGATTAAAATGCCACTGCCACTTGAGATCCCACATCCCAGTTCCAGAGTTCTTGGATTCAAGTTCTGACTCTACTTCCAATTCCAATGTCTTGCTAACATGCATCAGGGAAGCAGCAGATGATGCCTCAAGTACTTTGGTTCCTCCCACTATGTGGGAGACCTGGATGGAGTTCCTGACTGTCCAGGCCATTGTGAACATTTGGGAAATTAATCAGTGAATGGCAGATCTCTGTGTCACTCTCTGTCTCTCTGCCTTTCAAATAAATAAAAAATAAAAATTTAAAAGTTTTCAGGAAAGAAAAAGAAAAGAGAGGGTGGCTTTGTTACAGACTGGCCGGACACAGAGCAGGCCTATGCAGGGCAGGTGACACATGGTCTGCTGGTCAGCAGGCAGGTGCTCAGTGCAACATCCATCCTATGCTAGGGTTCAGAACGCCACCAACGACCACTCTCAGCTGCCTGGGATCAGGCCAGGCTCTGTGGAGCCCATCATCCAATCTTTATAGTCAGACGTGAGGAGCAGCAGAAGTTTCTGAAATGCTCCTTTTCTCTGTCTTCCTCGCCTGCCTGCTCTCTATGAGCACGTGCACCACATATGTCCACAGGCTCCATCCACTTGCAGATGTTCCATTTGGGCCTCACACTATTTTAAAATGCAGGAAATTACACACAGATTTTTTTAAGTTGGACTTTAGACTACTGTTGCAGGAGAAAAAAAAAAAAAAAAGAACAGTAGACTCAAAGTCTCAAAAAGCACCAGTCCATTCCAGAAATCCTGCAGATGGGTGCCCCACCTCTCCCCCATCTTAAACCTAGGCCACTACACCAACTAGGGACCTGCTGGACCCAGAAGGCATCAGTAGCTGTGACCAATGAAGACTCTGAGTAGCACAGTAACCCTAAATCACCAGTCACCTGCTGCTGCTGGGTTGGAAGACAGCTTCAGTAACACCCTGGGTGGATCTTCACTTCAAACTGGTTCCTAAGGCTTTTCCTGTGTGGTTTTAATCGGTCTGGATCTAAAGAAGGCCCCCATGAAACCTCTTTATATTTTAATTACACCTCCTCAAATCTTTGAAAAGAAAAAGGAAACAGTGCCACCTAACTGTGTAAGTAGCCTTGTTCTCAAGGGTTTTGCTGTTTTTGCAACTGCATGTTAATTTTCAGCACAATAATTTATTTCCATTTCACGTCTATCTCAACTGAACTGACTGGATTATAACTTAGCAAAGAAAGACCAGTAACTACCCTCTTCTCAAATGCTAGCAAAATGTCAAGTTTTACTTTACTTTTATTTTAGAGCATAACAAACCAATTCTTTTATTAATAAAGTAAGTGTTACATAATAAAAATTAAGAGAGTAAGTTTTATTCAGCTAACCTTGAAAAAATATTCATTATATGATATTTTGAAATATTCAGAATAGCAATAATTTTGTTTCCCTCCCAAACCATTTATTCTGTTATAGAAATTGTAAGGAGTTGATCACTTGCAAAATATGCTGTTTTATTCAATTAAAAATCTTTTAAATAAAAAGATATATTAAAATCTGATGGTTTAGAGTTAACTGATCCTAATAATTGTAACATGGGATATTACAGAGACTAGTAATATCAGCATAGCACATGTTTCAAAAAGGATTAACTGAAGTCCATACGTATGTCTTCTAAATACCAAACTTAAAAATATACCTAATATAGCAGTATAAAAGCACATGGAAGCAAATTACCACAAGTTAGAATGTTTTGTATTATGACTATGAAAAAAACAGTTTTGTCCCTCAATTCCCAATTCTAAAACAGAAAATGTGATGGGTGCTGTGAAGGCTCTCACTTTTACAGGTGGAGGTCAGCAGGGAAAATATGCCCTGTGCATCCACACTGCAGCTCCGACTTCCGGAAAGCATTTCCACAATCCTGTGTTTCCACCTCCATCACTACTAACACCAGGCCAGTGTTCCCAAAGGCAATGGGAAAGGTACAGGAAAAGGATGTGCATGCACAAGGATGCAGCAGAAGATGGCCCAGAAAGACACTCACAACTAGAGTCCAGGTGGGAAGCTATCCAGGATGAAAGGGACATGTTGGTAACCTCAAACCAAACCTCACACTGGGTAGCTGCTCTGAAATTTAGAAGAAAACAAAAACTGAGATGCAACTTTCAAACTAATGGTATCATTCTCTAAACCAATGATTTCAAGTGCAGTGAGTCTAGGCCTGCAAGACATGAATTTCTGCCACTTTTCTCATAGATACTTATATCAGCATAAAAGCTTCAAATATATAAGCAGAACTTTCTTTAAAACAAAATTCCAAGATTTATATCTTCAGATTTTTTTCACCTCTTCAAAGTAATTATTTTAGGAAGCTACAGATTTATTCTAATAATATTCTATTATTCAAAATATCCTTTTAATTCTAATCACAATCTATATTACTATGTCAAGGATACTATAAAAATGACTCCTGTATCAGTTAGAAAGTTAGAATAAAAAACTTCTTTTTTTAAAGATTTTTTTAAAATCAGAGTTACAGAGAGAGAGAGAGAGAGAGAGGTCTTCCATCTACTGGTTCACTCCCCAAAAGGTCACAACGGCTGGAACTGTGCTGATCCACAGCCTGAAGCCAAGAGCTTCTTCTGGGGCTCCCATTCAGGTTCAGAGGCCCAAGGATTTGGACCAGCTTCTACTGCTTTCCAAGACCATAGCAGAGAGCTGGATCATAAATGGAGCATCTGAGACTCGAACTGGTGCCCATATGGGATGCCAGCACTGCAGGCAGTAGCTTTACCTGCTAGGCCACAGCGCCGGCCCCAGAACACAAAACTTCTAAGCTTTCAAGTATCCTTCCAATTCTAATAATTTATTTGGACTTCTAGAAATAATATTAGCACCTCTAATACAGTAAAATCATACAACATAGTCTTAAAATAATAATTTCAATTCCTTCTATGCATGCACGCACACACATACACACACATATTTATAGAAATCTATAAAAACTCTAATAGAACTTGAACAACTCTATTTTGTGGGAATCTGTCTACAAGGCAACACATTCTAAGTTCAGACAATTATCTCACTTTAAGCCAAAACAAAATCTGAATACTGGTTTAGTCTCTGGTGCCACACAGAATGAGGTTTGAGCATAAAATACATAAATCAAAAATTTAATTGTTAGTAAATGCAAATAATGCTTGGAAGATTAAGTAATGCTTAGTAATTTAAGGAGAAAACCAACATCCATACATAATATTTTCATTGAAGTCTTGGAAGAATTAAGATAATTATTTTGGGATTATCAAAATTCTTATGAAATGAAAGGTTAATTTATATAAAATAATATTCTGAAGAGGAAAGAATGGTTGATTCTTCTAAAATCTAAGCAAAAGTAATTTGCTCTTCAACAGACTTCTCTGCCTACATCATCAAAAGTAATCAGTAGAATTATTTAAATTTATTTACTAAAACTAATGGTTCTCAACAGGGGTGAAGACAGGAAAAGAGGAAACTGTCCCTGGAGGAAATTTTTAAATTCTGTGGGAGATTTCTCTAGTGGCATTGAAGGGTCTTGGGCAGTATTTCCAGAATTGCTGCACCATATGAGACTTTTATTCACAACAAAACATCATCCTGCCTTTTAAATGGCAGGAGCATGCCACATGACGTGGAACCTAATTCGATCTTACATATAATCAGAAAGCATATTTTCTTGCTCTGAATATTTTCTGTCTTTCCCAAAATGCAACTTTGTAAATTGAGGAAGAGTGTTAGTTTGATTTGTGAAGAAATTTAGTAAGTTCAGTTCACCAATTCAGAAAATGATGTCATGAAACAAAATGCTGCTCGGGGTCAGTGCCGTGGCACACTAGGTTAATCCTCCACCTGTGGCACCAGCATCCCATATGGTTGCCAGTTCTAGTTCCGGTTGCTCTTCTTCCAGTCCAGCTCTCTGCTGTGGCCTGGGAGTGCAGTGGAGGATGGCCCAAGTGCTTGGGCCCTGCACTCGCATGGGAGACCAGGAGAAGCACCTGGCTCCTGGCTTCGGATCGGCGCAGCTCTGGCCATTGTGGTCATTTGGAGAGTGAACCAACGGAAGGGACACCTTTCTCTCTATCTCTCTCTGTTTGTAACTCTACCTGTCAAGTAAATAAATAAAATCTTTTAAAAAAATGCTGCTCGACTCTCCTTCCCTGACACACTCCACCTGTGTCATAGTTTCATTGATTGCTTTCACAATCAATCAACATGTGGGTACAAGTAGTCACAGTTTCACTTTATTCTCTAGACCAATGATGGGGAGCCTTTTTCCTGCAAAGGGCCATCTGCATATTTATTTTGGGGTTTTTTTTTTTTTGGACAGGCAGAGTGGACAGTGAGAGAGAGAGACAGAGAGGAAAGTCTTCCTTTTTCCATTGGTTCACCCCACAATGGCTGCTGCAGCTGGCATTCTCTGGCCAGCGCACCATGCTGATCCGAAGCCAGGAGCCAGGTGCTTCTCCTGGTCTCCCATGTGGATGCAGGGCCCAAGGACTTGGGCCATCCTCCACTACACTCCCGGGCCACAGCAGAGAGCTGGACAGGAAGAGGAGCGACCGGGACAGAATCCAGCACCTGGACCAGGACTAGAACCCGGTGTGCCTGCACCACAGGCAGAGGATTAGCCTATTGAGCCACGGTGCCGGCCCATCTGCATATTTATAACATCATTCACGGGCCATATAAAATTATCAACTTAAAAATTAGTCCATTATGGTTTACTGAATTCTCCTGCCTTCAGCTGCCTTGGCAAAGCCAAACCAAATGATGGATGTTCCCCATCCCTGCTCTAGGATAATCACAACCAAACATTTTTAAACAAATAGGACTTTTTTAAAAGTTGTCTCCCAACACAGACATTTTGGCACAGTTGTTAAGACATCACTTGTGACACCTGCCTATCAGAGAGCATGGTTCAAGTCCTGGCTCTTCCACTTCCAGTTTCATGCTAATATATCCATGGGAGGCAGCCAGCAACAGTTCAAGTACTTGGGTCCCTGCCATCCATGTGGGAGATCTGGATGGAGTTCCTGACTCCTGGCTTTGGCCTGGCCCGCCCTTGGCTGTTACAGGCGGGAATAAACCAGCAGATGAAAAATATCTCTGTCTTTCAAATAACATAAAAATAAATAACAATTTTTTTATTTCTTCCACTTATTTTTCCTTTTTATTATAAACTATTATAGTCATTTCTTTTTTTAAAAGTTGTACATTTGAACTACTTACCTATTAATTTCATTTCAGGATCCTAAGGAATATGTTATTAATAGATGTCATCAATGAGTCTGATAAAGTTGGGACCCCTAATTGGTACACATTCAGGAACATTCTTCTACCCTTGTTTTTTTATACATGAGGTTCTACAACTGGAACCTGCATTGGGTTCAACATTCCAAGTGAAAAAGCAATATAGGTAACAAATAGAACTCAAGTATTTTATTTATATGCCCAGCCAGGAGCTGGATAGGGTATGGGGGAAAGTTCACGCTCTAAGAATAAAACAAAGAAGTTCAACTTCCTGTCCTCTCTTCAAAAACTCCTTAATTTCTAGTCCCAGAAGAAAAATCTTCATGGCCTATAGGAAAATGTGATCCTAAGGGATATAAAAGGGACCTAGGGGGCAGGCATTTGATCCAGTAGTTAAGACACTCAAATCCCACATCAACATATCTGGGTACTAGTCCTAGCTCCTCTAATTATTCCAGCTTTCTGCTAATGCAGACACTGGGAGACAGTGGGTAATGATTCAAGCAGCTGGGCCCTTGCTTCCCACTTGGGAGACCCAGATTGAATTCCTCACTCTTGGCTTTGGCCTTGTCCAGCCCTGGCTGTTGCAGGCATTTGGGGAGTGAACTAGTAGACTGGAACACTCTTTCTTTCTCTCCCTTTCGCCCCACCCCCCACCACTACCACCTCTGCTCTCAAATTAAGACAAATTAAGGAAACTTATTTAACCATGGGATCTTCATCTTGGAAACCTCCAAGTAACTAGATAAAAATCAGAATACAGAGGTAAGTGACTTAAATTCTCTCTCAAAAATAATGTATAAACTATTTCTTTGTATAGGAGGGTTTGACATTTTTAGATACTTAGGTTGGAGAAAACTTACAGAAGTTTTTTAATGTTCATACACAAAGGCATATATATATGGGCAAATATATTGTATTCACCTGCAATATAACACATCAGGAAAATTTCCAAAGGTGAAAATTTCCAAAAGTGAAATCTTTCTTCCTTGTTCCATAGGCCAACAGGGGACACATTAACAACAGGGAAATCACACTAGCGCTCAAGGTGCTGTTCACCCTACATGGGGCTGATTAGAACCTTGCACTTCTCCTTCTTTCCTTTACTAGCATGTGGTCCCTGGAGGACCATCTGACACAGAGCATGCTGGCATTAAGGTAACTCAGCTCTGCCACCTGTGACCTCCCAGTCAGCTCCTGAGGTAGAGAATTCTATAGAGCAGAACAAGGTGCTGCTGCCTCCGCAGGGACCTGGCAGGCAGAGCCTCACTCACTGGAAAGAGCAGGCTCACTCCCTCATCAGCACAGGCCTGGGAAGACACTGTTCAGCCTCTTTCCCAGGGACTGAGGGTACTCCCAACATCGCTGCACACAGCTAGGGCATCTCCTAGGCAGAAAGGACTGAGCACTTTGGGCCATCACAGGTGCTCAGAAATGTTGCTGCTGAAGGAATGACTATGCAAGTGAGCACCCTAGAACACAACACAAAGAACCTCAATCTGCAATCTGTCCCTAGTGCTGAGTTTCCAGGAGCAAAACCAGCACTGTACTAACTCCTCATATCCCTTACATGTGATGGCTGAGAAGAGCTTTACCCAAAGTAGATACTCAGTAAATGGTTATGGAATGAGTCAATGTACTCTTATTTTTCAGTTATTTATTTATAACACTGACTTCATATTTCTCCACTGTGTGAACACACATGAATTGTTACGCTAGAAGAAAACTCATTAAGCTATTGAATACAACTGTACTGCAAAATGTGGTTATGTAAACAATGACACAATTTAATAGAAAATGCCATGGGGGGCTGGCACTGTGGCGCAGCGGGTTAAGGCTCCAGCCTGCAGTGTTGGCGTCCCATATGGGCTCTCCTCTTCTAATCCAGCTCTTTGCTATGGCCTGAGAAAGCAGTAGAAGATCTCCTAAGTCCTTAGGCCCCTGCACCCACGTGGGACACCTGGAAAAAGCTCCTAGCTCCTGACTTTGGATCAGCTCAGCTCTGGCCATGGTGATCATTTGGGGAATGAACCAGTGGAATGGAAGACCTTTTTCTCTCTCTGATTCTACCTCTCTCTGTAACTCTGTCTTTCAAATAAGTAAAATAATTCTTTTAAAAAAGAAAAAAAAAAGAAAATCCCACAGGCTGAGATTCAGGAAAGCCAAGTCATAATTTCAAATCTGCCATCACTAAAACGGAAAATGTAGGCCAACCACTCCTCCAAACTGATACCAATAATTGATGTTTTGTCAGTTTGATTCACAATAATTATAGTTGTTATTTGGCTTGCCATGGCAACAGAATCAAAAGAGACCTTTGACTGTCATATGAATTGGGTTTTTTAGAGAAAATTAGTTTTGAATTAATAAGAAATAACCTCAAGTTAGGTAATTAGCATTTTGGTTCTTATTTTGACGTAATGACTTCTAACTACGGAAGCTCCACTTAATACACAAACCTCTGTTTTATCATCTGCAACACTGAGTGAATTAGATCAGTGGACCTCAACGAGATGATCTCGCCCACTTGGCCCCATTCCAGGGGATGATGGGAAAAGTCTGTACACATTTTTGGTTATCACAACTAAGGTGCAGAAAGAGCTCTAGACACATAAAAGGCAGGGATCAGGGGAGATCTGCTTAACAATGCAGACAACAAAAAATTTTCTGTTAACAGTACCAAGATTGGAACACCTTGAATTAGAATATTTCTCAACTCCCTAAAATTAAAAAAAAAATCTGAGTCTAAATGTGTAACAACAACAACAAAAAAAAACTTACAAAGCTGTGAAATGTGAGATAGCAGAAGCTACTTCCTACGTCATCCAGGTCCCAACAGAGGTTATAGCTATTCTGAATTAAAAGTTCTAGAAACTTGAAAGACAACTAATTTCAACATGAATGCAATTTAAAAGCATGCCTATGTTAAATTTATACTTGATGCATCACATTGATGAATAATACTAACTGCAGATGCATCACATTGAATAATACTAACTGCACACTTCACAGCTTCCTGTCTGTCCTCTCGCCATCTACTCCATGGCAATGGACATTGTTTTGGACACAAATGTAAGCCAGTTCTAAGAAAACTGACAGTAATATTATCCTTATTCTCACAGAACAAGAAAAATAACATATAACTAATGATTATTAATGATCAACTGTACTGAAATGGATTGGCATAGCCATTCAAACAAAATACAAAGACTGACAACAGCTGGAAGTGAGTGCATTACTTCAAATTCTTGGTCTGTTAACCTTAACCGCCCTCTTCTGTACTGAACTGTATCTGTAAAGTTGCCCCAGAATCATTCACATATCTTCTGGGAATAAATTCACAGCAAGTTCACTGTGTTGGAAGAGAGAGGGAAAATAAAAATCTTTGTTCTAACCATCCTCAGAAATAGAGTGTGTAAATTATAGATTTGGAAGCACTATGTTGGCATCTCTGATAATTCACCTTTATGATGTCTAGGACCAGCTAAAAAGGTGCAATGATAGCTAATTAAAGGACATCCTTTACCATAAAGCAAGAAGAGTAGAACCTTTATATTTTCTTTGATATGTGACCATAATAATAACAATAAAGGTCAGTGTTTACATTTTAAATTAACCTAATTAGCTGCTTAATCAAAGAATTCCAAAATGTCAGGAATTTTCTGGAATTTCTTTCCTGTCACTAACTGACACGAAATCATCCAACCTAGGGAAGAGATTAAGTTTAGTGGCTAAGATGCCAGTTAAGACACCCAGTTGCCAAATCAAAGTACTGGGTCAGATTCCCAGCTCTGATTCCTGACTCCAACTTTCTGCTAATGCACAGCCTGAGAAGTAGGTCTCTGTCACCCATGGTAGAGATCTGGATTGAATTCCCAGCTTCTGGCTCCAGTTCTGGCCCAGCGCTAACTATTGTGGGCATCTAGGGAGTGAACCAGCAGATGGGAGAACCATTTCCAAATCTCTCTCTCTTTATCTCTCCCCCCACCCCACCCCACCCTGTCTCTCCCTCTAACTCTCAAGCTATTCTTTATTTTTTTTTTAAAGATTTATTTATTATGGGGGGGAAGCCATTGTAATCCATAAACTGTACTTTGGAAATTTATATTTACTAAATAAAAAAAAAATTAAAAAATTTATTCATTTACCTGAAAGGCAGAGTTACACATACATACATACACACACACACAGTGAGAGAGAGAGAGAGAGAGAGACATAGAGAGACAGAGACAGAGAGATATTTCATTTCCATTCCCTGATTCACTCCCTAAATGGCTGCAACATCCAGGGCTGGGACAGGCCAGAGCCAAGAGCCTAGAACTCTATCCTGTCTCCTACGTGGACAGCAGGGACCCAAGTACTTGAGCCATCCTCTGCTGCTTTCCCAGGCACATTAGCAGAGCTAAACTGGATCTGCAACAGCCATGACTCAAACAGGTACTCATATGGGATGTCAGTGTCACAGGTAACAGCTTAACCCACTGCACCATGATGCCGGTCCCAAATTTTTAAATCATTCAACCTTTATTTAATGGGCATCTAACATTTCAAGCAATTGTTTGGCATTGAAAACTTGTGGTAAAAAGCCTTCACTTACTCAAAACCTTTTCCTGGACAAACCAGGAAATTAAAACATAACATCTCAGAGAGAAACAGTGGACAACAGTACATATGGCAGGAAAGTCCACCATTGGGGGTGTGAGTATGGGAAAATCCAGTTTCAAGGAGGCTTCTAGAAAGAGCAAACTTCATAACAAAAGAGGCAGATGCAAAGGTGCAGAAGCCCACAAAGGCAGAAAATAGACAGCTGCACAAACAGACTAACAAAGGAATATGCACAAATCTTCACAGGGACTTAATGAAAGTGTTATAAGGCCAAGGCTGGTAACTCTACCTCTGGACACCAGCATGTGCTGACAGAGACTCACAGGGCTGGGGCAACCATCCCAGTCTTAACTTTCACATCTAATCAAGTCAGACTTAAGCAGGAACCAGTGGAGTGAAGAACCAGCACGTTTGCTGATGCTCTGCATCATGATAAACAGGGAAGGCATGTATGGAAAATAATTTTCTTTCTTCTTTCAAGTTGTTTTTCACAACTTGATTAAAAATATAGCACATGCAGCAAATGACCCCACCAGTTGGGAAACAGCACACCACAAAATACATGTGGTCAGCAAGCATAATCTATTTATCATAACAAGGTCTTTAAAAGTTTGGGGCCACTATTTTTGTTACATTTTTATTTACTTATTTGAGAGACAGAGATAAGAATTCCCAACTGCTTGTTTACAAAACAGCAGGGGCTGGGCTGGGCTGAAGCAGAGAGCCAGGAACTCAATCCATATCTCCTGTGTGGATGGCAAGAACCCAACTACTTTAGCCTTCACCACTGCCTCCAAGGATTGGCATTAGTAAGAAGTGGGAGTGAAGAGTCAGAGCCAGGGATCTAACCCAGCCACTCGAATATGGAACTTAGGCATTGTAACCAGTAGGCCAGACACCCACTGTGGGCCACTGTAATTAAGCAGGGAGATTTCATATTTTTAACATGCAGATTCCTATCACCCATATAGGAGACTTGGATGGAAGTCCAGGTTCCTGGTTTCAGTCTGGCCCAGCTCTCACTGCTGCAGATATTTTGGGGAGTGAACCAGTGGACACAAAATTTCTCTCCCTCCCTCTCTTTCTCCCTGCTGCTCCCCCTACCCACCTTTCAATTAGATGAAATAAAAAATATTTTTCTTTTTCACCTGCAGGGTTAAGCACTGTATTACAACAGGTTAAGTATCCACCTGGGATGCCTGCATCCCAAATCAGAGTGCCTGGTTCAAGTTCTGGCCACTCCACTTCTGATCCAGCTTCCCACTAATGCAACTTATGATGGCCCAGATGCAAGGGTTCCTGCCACTCATGTGGGAGATCTGGATGGAATTAGAGCTCTTGGCTTAGGCCTGGCCCAGCCCTGCTATTGTGAGCATTTGGGGGAATGAACTAGCATATAAGAAATCATATAAGAAATCAATTGATTCATATTCTTCTCTTCTCTCTCTCTCTCCTCTCTCCAGCTCTGCATTTCAAGTAGATAAAAATAAATATTTTTTATAAAAATTTTAAAATGGGGGATAGCATTGTGGCACAGTGGGTTAAACCGTCACTTGCAATGACAGCATCATATATCTGAGTACCAGTTCAAGTCCTGGTTGCTCTATTTCCAATCCAGCTTCCTGCTAATGCACCTGGAAAGACAATGGAAGATGACCCAAATTCTTGGGCCCCTGCTGCCCAGGTTGGAAACCAGGATGCAGTTTCTAAGTCCTGGTTTCTTCCTGACCCAGACCTTGCTATTGTGGTCATTTGTGGAGTGAACTAGCAGATAGAAGACATTCTTTCTCTCTTTAATCTTTAAAAATAAATAAATAAATAAAAATAAAATGGAGATTTACAATTCTAGTGTTTTGTTTGCCTTTAAAAAAAAAAAAAACAATAGCTACCTCTTTAGAACACATGAGATCCCTGGTTTGCTACAGTCTCACCACTCTCTACTGACCCCACAGCCCTGAGGGATTTTTCTCTCAGTGTCCTTATACCTGAAAAATTTCTTATGGTACACAAGGGCTTATGCTTAGTTTTTAAAAGTAAGAATAATTAAGCAACATCAAGAGGATTCTGTGAGTTTTCTTATGCCTGCTTCACTTTAGACACACAAATGTTGACCCCAGATTTAGGCCTTAACCCCATTTGTCAAACAGCACCCAGCCAGTGCACCATGCAGAGCAAAATTAAAAAATCAATTCCAATGGCAGAATATTTGCTCATTTGTGAAATGGGCTTTTGACTGGCAACAGTGTTAACCTGGACCCACTTATATGGGCTGAAATTATGGCCATCACCTGCTCCTTGGCTTTTACTTAGAAGTCAATCACAACATTAACAACAAACAAAAGCACTTTTTAAAATTCTGTCACTCAAGAAGTCCCATTTTTTAGTCTGATACCCTCACAACAGAAGGAACCATGCAAAGAAACCACGGCTCCCAGCAGCAGGACCAGAGACCTGTCAGGGTCACAATCATCGTTGGGAATGCCACGCTGTGGGGAAACAACGGCAGACTTTCCTGCTCAGGACAGAAGATGCTAGCACAAAGGCAGCTTAATGGAAGGCTCTAAGACTACAGATATTATGGTACATGTGTCTGTTCACAATAGTCTAGAGGTTCAAATTCAGGAGGGCCACTAGGTATTGTGGGATCTAAGCATTTACCAGGTCTGCAGCTTTCCAGTCTACTGCATATCTGAAATTCACCAGTTTCTCATGTTAGAGATCAGGGGAATCATCCTAGATTCTTTCCTTTCCCCAAGCCTTGAATCCATCAGCACTTGTAACTTTTACTTCCAAAAACTCATCAAGTCCCTCCATTTCTAGCCATCCTCGTATCCCCCTGCCTGTGCCAAGCACTGCTCTTTCTCATCTGAACACCTGTGCGATATTCCATGGATGATGGTCAGAGTGTGCTTTTACCAGCAGACAGCAGACCATGCCTCACTCCTGCTCCAACACTTCAAAGCCTTCTAATCCCAAGAAAATAAAACACACAATCCTCACCATGGCTTCTGAAGGGCTTCACTCTCCCTGATTAACACCACCCCCACCCCCAGCCTCTCTTGCCCCTCTTCTTCTTCTGGTGCACCAAGTGCTTCCCCCTGCCTGGGCTCACTTGTTGCCCTGCTCCCCACTGACTGGCAGCTACCCACCCCCAGAGGCCTCTTTTGACCCACACCATGCAGTCCTGCTGGTCTTTCTCATAGTATACCTGGAGTCCATAGCCACACTCACCAGAGTGATGAGATGGCCTTTGTGTCTTCATTAAAAGGCACACTCCATGAAAGCAGGGGCCATATGAGTACCCCAAATAAGACAACACACAGTGTGACAGCATGCACACACAACAAAAATGCCTTACCCCCAATTATATTCCTTAACTCATCCCCCTGCAAAAGAACTGAGTAGGACAATGATTAATCTAAAATACTACTATCATCATAATTTTAAAAGCTATCAGAATGCTTGTATACACGGCTTGCATTGTGGCAAAGCAGGTTAAGTTGCCACTTGTAATGCTGGCATTCTTTTTGGGCTCTGATTCATGTCACCACTGCTCCACTTCCCTGCTAATGGCCTGGGAAAACAGCAGAAGATGCCCCAAGTATTTGGGTCCCTGTTACCCATGTGGGAAACTTAGATGAAGCTCCTGGGAAGCTTCCGGCTCCTAGCTTCAGCCCAGCCAGCCCAGCCAGCCCAGCCAGCCCAGCCAGCCCAGCACACTGTGGCCATTTGAGAAGTAAATGGACCAATGGAAGATCTGTCTTTCCCTCTCTCTTTCTTTGTAACTCTTCCAAACAAATAAACAAAATCATTTAAAAATAGATTATTTACCAAAATATTGTGTCCAAGTGTTAAATTTCTGTCCCTCCTGTCAAATACCTTCTCTCCAACTAGACATGGTACAAAGATAAGCATGCACTATTGCTCTAGCTCCCACAGCCCCCACTTGATACTGTCCAACAATTCATTCTCATGTTTATCACATAAATATATCTTCAAGAGGGAAGCATAAACGTTCTCCAAAGTATCTAGCCTCATTAAAAGACCACACCAATCAACATGAAATGAGGAAGTAGGGTTCAGTAGGTGACACTAAAGGCCCCAACCAACAACTTCCTCCCCAAAAGGCATACTCAGGCCAGGGAAGCAAAGCTAGAACAATCTTGAAGTATCATTTTTTCATTTCTACCATGGAAAATTGTTTGTATTTGCAAAACATAATAAGGCTAAATTCTCCTAAAGAATTATTCTAAAAAATAATAATAAATGCAAAGGCTTAAACAAAAGATGATTGTATGCATGTGAATGAACTGAAGAGTTTCATTTCTCCAAAGTGTTTCCTAATGCAGTGTGCTGCTTTATTTTGCTTAAGTACAAGATGATACCCGTATTTAGACAGCTTGCTGTAAGCATCTTTTTGAAGTCTGTGAATAATATATTGGTTTTTTAACAGTCTAGAAAGTTCTCTTCATTTGGAGGTATGTTCCTATAATAAACTATTCTCAAAAGATTTTTACCAATTCAGCCAGATGGAAATACTTTATAAACAACTACTACACAAATGAAAGGGGGACATTCGTGTCCCTAAAACAGAAAGTAAAACATGACCAACAGTTCACACTGAAGTGTTACCACTGGGATCAACTCTTTCCAGCCATGTCCAGCTACATCTCAATTCAGGTTTCTCACCAGTAACTAACAAGACTGAACCTGGTACTCCCTCCACGATCCTACACGAGTTCCCTGTTACTGTGGCACTTGCTTTTCCTCCCCTATCTGATCACCTCTTGGTTTCTCTGGCTCGTTCCCCAGTATGGCCAATAGTCCAAGAACTGCTCTCTCTCTCCATTCTTGTGCATTTGCCCTCTCTCCTCTTTTTTACTGCAGTCTCTGCATGTCATCGCTGAACTTTTCCTAGCTGGCATCATGATTCTCGACAATGAAGAGCATTTCAGTGTCTTATTAAATTCACTGTTTTACAGCTGAATCCATCAGCCCTCCGATCCATCAAGCTGAGGCTCTCCTTGCCACTCCCCAAGCTCACCAGCAGCAACATTTCTTCCTCTTTTTATTTTGTTAAGATTTATTTATGTATTTGAAAGTCAGAGTTGCAGAGACACAGAAAAAGAAGGAGAGAGAGAGAGACATCTTCCATCTGCTGGTTCACTCCCGAGATTGCCTCAATGGCCAGCGCTGGGCCAGGCTGAAGCCAGAGCCAGAAGCTACCTCCTGGTCTCCCACGTGGCTGGCAGGGCCCAAGGACTTGGGCCATCCTAGGCTGCTTTTCCCAAGCAATTAGCAGGGAGCTAGATCAGAAGTAGAGCAGCCAGGGCTTGATCCCTCACCCATATTGGATGCTCACATCACAGGCAGTAGCTTTACCTGCTATACCAGAACACCAACCCCCAGCATTCCTTAATAATTAAATTAGTTAATTCAAAAAATGAAGGCTTATCTAATGGTGATTTTCAATCTCTCCTTCAGCTCTGGAGTGGGGAGGCACACTTGAAGGAAGGAGGTGGACAGAGGGCGGGGCTCTTTCTGCCTCTTCCTCAAACTGGCTTTTGTGTCTACCTACTCTGCAATAAGAACTCCTGGGCTTTTCATCTACAAATCTTGCTTCATAATCCCACTGCTCCTCTTGATGGCTGCTTTGATCACCCCATGCCTCTGTCTGGCAGTCACCTGCTGGTGTATGGACTTGGTCCCTTGAATGTTTGTGGCATGCACACTTAGCTGCCTGTCAAGTACCCTGCCAAATACCGGAGGTGTATGATTACTACTAAAGCTGAACTGGAAGTGCAAATTAAAATGCGAACCACACAGCTACTGCAATGAGGTACTCAGACTGAATCACTCACCAAAGGTTCTCATGTAAACCTAAAAAAGTCAAGGCAATTCTTTAACTTCCCTTCACTCTGTCTTCCCCCAAATACCCTTTCTTAGGAAATCAATGAGAGCTCAATGTAGAAGACAATGTCTCTTAGTACTGCTTCTGGCCCCAATATTTCCTGGCAAAGTGAAAAGGAAACACTCCCCCAGGCCAGGGCTACACCTATACAAACTCATCAGTGCCACGCACATCCCACAGTCAAGGTCCTTCCTGCTAGATTACACACCAAGTCAGTAGAGTTTTCCTCCAAAAGTCTTTCCTCTTTCAACCCCTGTTCCCAATTCTATGTTATCCTAACAAATACATGAAATGGCATTTTAGCATCTCCTGAAGAAAAAAAAAAAACGCATTCAGAGTGTTTAGGTTATCAAGCACCAAGAACAAACTTCAACACATTACTGCTTTTGACCACTTGAACCTTTTCTGAGTTAAAGATGCTAAAAAATACCAAGCCAAAGAGACTCCACTACTCTTAATTCAGCCAAGGATTGAAACCTGCCAAAAGCAATTTTTTTCTTGAAAGTTCCAATTAGTGGACACCAAACAAGCCTGAAGTTAGAGTCTCCGCAGGGAAATGGCCCTGCAGGGAAGCTATCAGTGACTTCCAACCTGTCTGGGCTGTCACACCCCCAGCAGTTTCACAGTGACCAGCGACTGGGCTTCTCTTTTACTTAGTTCGCCTCCAGGCACCAGCGCATTAAGGTGGTCCCTCTAAGCGGATAAATTACATACATAACATAAAGCACATCCTGAGGACCTTAACCAATGACTATGTCAGGTCACAGGCCAGGGGACAACACCCGCCCGTTCTCCGACCTCTACAAAACGCTGCCACCAATCCGGCAAGTAACTGCAGCGCTGGCCCAAGCCTGGCCCGCTCGGTTTGCTCCCACCAGGGACCATGCTGGCTCCGCGATGCAAGGAGAGCAGTGGCGCCCGCGTCGCAGGTCCCAGGTCGGGGCACTGGCCAGGGGTCCTCCCTGCGCGCACCCCCTCGTGCCGCCATCCGCCCTGGGCACAACTCTGGGAGGCGGCCTAAGGGACAGCAGTTTGTCCGGGCACGCGACCCTTGCCAGCCAAGGGGGATCAGCAGGCTGACTGGGTCGTCGACCCAGGAGGAAACAAAAGCCAAAGATAAACTCCCACTGCCGGGCGCCTAGGGGTGAGGGCCGCCGGGAGCCGCCGCTCTGAGGCCCGAGTCCCCGGCCCCGGTCCTGCGGCGGGCAGCGGACTCCGCGGACTCCGCGCCCGTCCGAAGTGGTCCACAAAGTGAGGCAGCGCCTCGCGTGAGGAAACCGGCGAGCGCCCCGGCGGCGAAAGAGAAAGAACCGGGCCCGGCCGGAGGCGTCGCCAGCGGCCGCCGCCCCCGCGGCCCGGCCCGGCCCCCGCCCCGGGATTCGCGTGCGCCCCCTTGACGCCTCGGGCTGCCCCGCGCGGCGGCGCCCACGCGGGCTCCCGGCTATCCCACGCGGCCGGCGAGTGTCCTCCTTACCCCGAGCCCTGCGGCGACAGGCGGGGGCGAGCGGGATCGCCGAGGCTCGGCCGGCCCGGGCTGCGGCGCCTCTGGCCCCGCGGTGCCTGGCGGGAGGGGCGCGAGGGTGCACGCGCGGGTGGGGGCGCGGGAGCCGCCCCCCGCCTCGCCCCCCGCGCGCATGCTCCCGCCGCACCTGCCGCGCTCCGGGCTCCACTCCCCAGGGAGCCTGGGGGACGCTGGGCCCGCCGGGGTCGGAGCTCGCCCGCGGGAGGGAGGCGGCTGCAGCTTGGTTTTCTGAGGCGGCTTTCTCTCTGTTCCCTGGGAAGGAGTCCCCCCAAACCGGGCTACTTCGTCTCCTACCCCTCCCCCGCCACGGTGTCCCAGGGCTCTCACCCCCATGTCCTCTGCGCTGTGCAGGGCCGGTCGCCCTCAGGGTGTTCTCGGCGCTCTGGAGTCCTGTCTGTGCGATTTAGCAGCCTCCTCTGGGACGCCCCTTTCCAGCCCTCGACTTTGCTACACACGCGTCCCCTTAGACCATTTCAAAATAAAAGAATACTCCGCACGCGAGGCGAGCAGTAGTGGTCGCCGACCCTGACCCGGCTGCTTGGGATTGGGCAGGAGGCCGAGAACATTCAGTCCCTGCCCTCAAGGAACGTAAAGTCTCTCAGGCTCCCTTGGGCCTCGAGTAGGTCCTGTCCCCGGCCTTGGGAGGAACCGACTAAATCCTTTATGTTGGTTTATGGTGAAAAGTAGCTGGTCACTAAAGGCTATGTTGTGACTTGCAATGAAATTTTTTCTCATTGCAGTGTCTTACCAGTAAACTCCAGTTTGCAAATAATAGTACAAAGTAGGTGTGAGTTGGTTGCCTTCAGCAAAAGATACTGAATAATTTAACACGTTTAGCAATAAGAACATGGAAGATGGCGTTTTTGATTTGTTTTTGACTACCGTAAGCCGAGAGTGAAAACTTTGGGTTTGGGGATGAGACTCTCATTTGGTGACATACCAGTGTCGTAATTGAAGAGAGAAATATAAAAACCCTTTGCTGATGCAGTTGTTAAATTAAGAACGGTGGTGGGAGAAATTGGTAGTGGGAACACACAAACCGTGTCCTTCATACTTATCAGGAAAAGAGCAGAGGCAAAAAGATAGAGAAATGGAAGCAGACGGCAGCGCTATAGAGAGGTAAATGTTTTAGCACTCCCAGCGGAATGCTGGGCTTGTTTCCACTCCATTTTAACGTGTTTGTGCTGAGACTTTGTACTGTTTCCATGTGTTTCTGTGACAACAGGCACACCTGAGGGCACCAACTGTGGTTGCTCGCTCACCTGTTGGAGGAAATCAGTGGTGCCCCACGGGGGTGATGGGTGGAGGAGAGCTCTCCATTCCTGCTACTCACGAGCACCCAGCTTTTGGTGAAGGGCAAGAGCAGCAGTTACTGCAGCGTAAACCCCATCTTCTCAGGCGTGTGTAGTGTGTGTGTTTGTCATTAAAGACTCTAGGTGTTGGCGATATAAACATGAAACTGTTCTCAGCACAGAAAGAGCAAAGGGCACTTCTGAGTTCACCTGTCCCTCAGAAAAAATCAACACTGATGTCATACAACATGAAACAGAGCTGGATTGAAATCCAAGTAGAGTGAGTGTACATCATCTTGTGCTCACTCTTTTTTGTTTTATAGGAAGTAGAATTATTATTATAATGTGTTTAAGGAATATGCTGGATTTAGATTTGTGAAAGCAGAAACACACTGCTTTCCTGGGCTAGGTTTAAATAAGGCAAAGTTTGTGCCAATGAAACAGATGGTGCAGGGACTCTCATGGAGGGCTACTTACCTATAAATGCATAGGTGCAGAGCACAGACAAGATAGGATGATATTCAAAGAAGCTGGCATCTGTTGTATACTACACTGTTATTCAAATTTTCAGGAAATGTAAGCAGGGACACATCACTGTAGTTCACTTCTTACAGAATTTTTAAAGTGCCGTTGGAGTAAACCCCTTTTATTTGAATAGCTATAGATTAAAGTGAAATATTTTTCATGCACTTCTGTGACATTTATTATTTATTATAGTGTTACCAATGCCCCTTATGAGCAAAAGAATTTTTTTAATTATTCATTTTTGATTGTTTGAAAGGCATAGAGACAAAGACAGAGACATTTCATCCTCTCCTCTATTTCCCCAAATGGTGGCAACAGTTGATGCTGAGCCACAAGAAAACAAAGAGCCTGGGACTCCATCCAGGTGTTCCACATGTGTGGAAGGGACCCAACAACTACTGAGCAGTCACCTGCTGCCTCCCTGGGTGCGCATTAGTGGGAGGCTGGAACTGGAAGCAGAACCAGGACTGGAATCCATGCACTTGGATTTTGAATGTTACCATCCCAAGCAGCATCTTAACTACTCCACAGAACCGGACACCCCAGAGCAAGGGGGCTTGGAAAACTGATGGTTGCTAGATATTTTCCTTTTATAATGCAACTGACTCTAAATGCATCTTAATGTTGTTTACTGTTGGAAACTCTGGTGACATGGTAAACCTAGAAGAGCCCCATCAAAATATATTAGAATCCCAGCTATTCTTTAACATGTCTGTGTCTGTATCTATTGTTAATGAAAGTAAAACCTTCCCACCTGCTAAGATACAGACCAGATTTATTAAAGGAACTCTCTTTGTTTTTTTAATTTCCTAAACTTGTTTCTTCTTTTTTTTTTTTTTTTTAAGATTTATTTATTTATTTGAAAGCCAGAGAATTAGAGAGAGGCAGAGGCAGAAAGGCCAAATGGCCAAAGTGTCCAGAGCTGGGCTGATCCAAAGCCAGGAGTCAGGAGCTTCCTCCAGGTCACCCACAGGGGTGCAGGGGCCCAAGGACTTGGGCCCATCTTTTTCTGCTTTCTCAGGCCATAGCAGAGGGCTGAATGGGAAGTGGAGCAGCCGGGACTCCAAGGGTGCCCCTATGGGATGGATGCCAGCACTGCAGGCAGCGCTCCAACTGAAATGCCACAGAGCCGGCCCCAGTTGTTCACTTTTTTCTATGTGGGTGTTTATCTTTCTTTTCTAAGTAGGATTAAACCCCATTGCTTTGTTATTTGATCAGTGGTAAAATTGGCTGTTAATACAGATGTGCTTGTAAAATCCCTGATTGTTTCCTAGCTTAAGCTATGAATGGGAATGTTTGGGAGAGTTTAGCACGCAGTGACTTCCTTTACATGCTTTGGTGTGATCAAAATTATCTTAACCAGATTTTCTTCAGCAACTATTACCAAGTTTATTTTCATATTAATATCACTGTTAATTTTCCCTGTTACAGTTTATCTGTGACGAATGGTGTGTTCTTCAGTCAATCATTTGGCTAAGTGGTTAAGACACCCGCATCACATATCAGACCCCTCCTCTTGTTTCTGATTGACCTTCCTGCTAATGCACACCTCAGGAGACATCAGATGATGGCTGTGATCCTTAGGCCCCTACCACCCACTTGGGATATCCAGATGGAATTCCCAGTTCTTGGCTTCAGCCTGACCCAGCCCCAGGTGGGTGAACATTGGAAAGTACATCAGCAAATAAAAGATCTCCTCTCTCTCTCTCTCTCTCTCTCTCTCTCTCTCTCTCTCTCTCTCTTTCTCTCTCCCCCCCCACCCTTCCTCCCTCCCTCAGGCTCATTCTACTATTCTTAAAAAAAAAAAAAAAAAGAATGATGTGTTCCTAAATGCACTATCCAGTATTAAACTTCTTTCAATAGATTGATAAATAAAGAATTACATAGAATTCTATTTTACTGTAAATACTGATTCAGAAAGAAGCCATACAAATTAAACTGAATAATTAAAACTAATTTTAAATAAATGATACCACAGCTTCATAAACAAAATGCACATTATGCTATTTTGAATAAATGACTGAAAATCTTTATGGAAATATAGTTAATTTTATGCTTGTACATTTTTAGTAGATAAAAGCATAAAATAGCTTAAACATACTGCCTCTGGGTATACCCCTTTAAATTTTAAACACTCTACCTTATGCACTATATTCCTAATGATGCTTAGTCTGTAGAATCTGAGCAAGATAAGGATCCTAATATCAATGAGCAACTTCCACTACAACTGCTACTGAATACACTAATAGGATTTGAAGAAGGGCATGCAAAGTCCAGAAGGAAAACTATCAATCCCTTTAATCTTCTTCTCATAAATATTGATAGCACAACCAAACCACTTCTAAGGTGAGAAATCTCAAAAATGAAAATAAAAAATTTTTGGTAGGCAATTCATACTTTCTTGAATAGCAATATGTCCAAAATAGCTGTAGTTACACATGGATTCTTTAAAATTAGCAGGTAGCATAATACAAAGAACGTATGCTAGGAGTCAGGAACGATGTTCACTTTTCCTGTATCTGCCATTGACCCATCATGGAAATAAACCAGCTGGCTCCACAGGATGTGTCACAGCAGAGTGCTTACATTAGAGATCACCAAGGTCAGGGTAGACATCTAGTTCTTAGCTTTGTAGGTCCAGCAATTTGATTTTGTTAATGTTCCCAGCAGTGCTCAGACCAAGGGAACCAGCTGAAAACAAAAATGCCAAGACTGCTGATAGACATTAATGCCAGAAAGGTCAATGTTTCCTGGTTGGCACGTTCCTATCACCATAGGCTACAAAAGAAGGCAAATTATATTAAAAGATTGCCCAGTGACCATGAAATCAGAACAGGGAGAGCTGGCTGCTCTTAGCGGATAGTGTCAACAAGTAATGACTGATATGACCATTTTCCTAGAGGGATGTCTCTAGCCAGGAAACCCAGACTCTGTCAGCTGGAGAAGCGAATGGAGTGCAGTGACCTTTGCATAACAAAATCCCTGGGATATTCTCTGGTCATTTCCTTGTTTGGATCTGAGTTCTTCAAAAACCTCCATGGCAATACATGTACAAACCCTCTCTTGCTGGTAAGGCTGCTATTTCTGCAGAATGATAAACTCATTTTTCCCACTTTGGGTCTTTCAGAAAATATGGCTTTTTCTTCTTTTAAATTCATTATGTTTTTGTTTATTGGAGAGGCAGGGAAAGAGAGAGAAAAACATTAACAAAGAGAAAGCATGTCCCATCCTCGGGTGCGCCCTGCAGATGCTTACAATGGTGGATGCTGGGCTTGAGCCAGAGCCAGAGGCAGGAACACCATCCAGATTTCCCACAAGAGTGGCAGGAACCCAATTACTTGAACCATCATCACTGCCTCTCTGAATCTGTATTAATTAGCAAGAAGCTGGAATCAAGAGCCAAAGCGGGGAATAAAACCCGGGCACTCTGAGTGGGATGCATGCAATTTAACCGCTAGGCTAAACGCCTATTTCTGTGATGCCTTTTTCTTAATTTCTTTTTGACCCACTCTCAGAATTCCAAGAATATTTTTCTGCCATCTCTTATGCATTAAGTGACCAAATTCAAACTTACTTTTATTATGTCTAGTCTATATTGAATTGTCCCCATTTTATTAAACCTCTAACTAAGGTTTAAAAAAATGTTTTTGCTTAATATGCTACCATTCCACTAAAAAATTCTTCCTGCGTTGAATCCTTATTTTTTTCTTTGTCATTTTTATGCCTAAAATATAAATTCTTACAAAATTCATTTTGGATTTTAGAAAAAAAGAGTTGATATAAAACTATGAAAGTGACATTTGCAGGAAAAAGTTAAAAGGCTTTATCTATCCTCATAGGGATAGAAGTTCTGTTTAGATTACCAAGAATAGAGTGAATATCCTGAACTTAAACATTCCATACTCCCCCATTTCTGGATTTCATGCATTAATTATTTTATATTATTAAGCTATGATTATTATTTTGGAAACAGGATATATACACATATAGTGTTATATATGAGGATATTTTAAGAAATCTGTGGAAAATATAATTGGGGGCAAAAAATTTGAAATTCATACATAGTTTTTTCATAATACACATATTTCATGAACTGTTTAAAGATCCCTCCACTATTGTTATTATACGGTGTAATAATAATAAATATATTTGGTCTTTGATTCCCTGCACAGAGATCCTAAAGCCTTTGGAATTTCCTGGGTGACTGAAGTGTCTTCTGTTGCTCATAGGGAGAGCCTTTTGATCACATTCTTCATGCTAGTCTGAAGGCTTACAGTCAGGCCCTGCATAGTCTCCAGAAAGACCAGGTGCTGAGAGGGAAGGGAGCTTTTAGCCCCACCCACCAGTCTCCGGGAAGGTGCAGTTAGGGGGGCTGGATTTGAGCTGTATAAAAATTCTTGAGAGGTAGGTCATGGGAAGTCAGTTAGGATGCCTGCATCTCACATCAGAGTATGTGGGTGTGAGTCCTGGCTCTGGCTTCTAACTGCACTTTCTAGTGGTGCGGATCCTGGGAAGCAGTGGTGCTGACCTAAGGTTGTTGGGCTCCTGCCACTCACTTGGGAGACCTGGAGTGAGTTCTAGGCTCCCAGCTTTGCCTTTGTGCAGGTATTTAGGAATGAACCAGCAGATGAGTGTTTCTCTAGCGTTTCTCCCTTCCTCCCTCCCTCTTCTCCCTTTCTGTCTCTCCCTTTCCCTCTACCTCTCATTCATTTATTTGAGAAAATGAACAAAACTTTAAAAAAAAAAAACCACTCTAGAATAAGATATGATGAACTTCTAGGTTGGTAAACACCTCCCTGTACCTGGAGAATGGTGCACCCCAGTCCTCTGAGGTTAGAAGGTATTGGAGTGTTAAATTTCCAGGTGTTGGGTGTTTTCTCATGCAGCAATAATTAAGCAAGGCAGAAACCTTATTCATTTCTTATTACATTACAGCTATGTTATTTCTTTATGTCTTTTCTTTTGGAGCAAAATGAGTAACCAGCTAGATTTTTTTTCCCTTAAAAATGTGAATGTTGTGCAAGGAATCTTCAAAAAGTACACGGAAATGCATATTATAAGAAAACTATGCATGGATTTCAAATTTTTGGCACACTAAAAGAAGCTTATCTTTTAAATCCAATTTTCCATGAACTTTTGGGGACAAAGTTGTAGGAAGCAAATGCAACTGTCTGCTTCACAAAAACATAGGCCAGTATAGAATATCATTGCTAATGTATCTGTTAGTGTCTGATTAATGTTCTCCCTAACATAGCCGTTCCCTCCACCCTATGAATTCTCCCCTCCTAATACATGGATACTCCAATGTTTCCTATCCTAACCAACAGCAGCAAAAGCTTTTCTCTGACTTCCATTTTAGGTAACCCTACTGCTCTTGGTCCCTTAATTATCAAACTCCTATAATCCTATAAAAATCTATCTGTAGATTCCACTTTGGCTTTAACTGCTTGCATTCTGACATTTGCCCCCTGCACTTTTTGAAACAATTCTCTAAGTGGTCATAAATGGTCCTTGGATTGTCCAAATTCACTTTATCATGCTGTTAGCCATTTACCAGATTCCTCTGAAGCATTTGAGGATGCTGAACCCAATCTTCCAATTCTCTATTGGCCTTGCTTAGGGGCAAAATCCCTCTGAGGTTGCTTAGAAAGGGGAGGTGGGGGCTTTATCATGTAGAATCAAGGATCTTTCATTCTTTGGAAGAAAGGGGGCACAGCTTGTCCTTGTGTGGCATTGGGACCCAGATCACCAAACACCTTCATCACTCCAGATCCTCCTGCCTCTCAAGCCCTTGTCTATGCATCCTCTGTTTGTCTGTGTATTTCCTCTACCTTGGCAGATACACATTGTCAAATCCAGTTATCTCTGGCCCTGCTCAACCATGTA
This sequence comes from Sylvilagus floridanus, assembly GCA_949820135.1. Classification (NCBI taxonomy): domain Eukaryota; kingdom Metazoa; phylum Chordata; class Mammalia; order Lagomorpha; family Leporidae; genus Sylvilagus; species Sylvilagus floridanus. Next base: position 64,679,104 of record OX463226.1, on the reverse strand, counting down.
ATAAAATAATTAGCCTCACTGAAATCCAGTTTCATTCCTAAGAAAGATTAATGGGCCCATCTCAACTCCATGTCTACTCTTAATCCATACATGGGCAGGGACTCATATTCAAAATGCTACAGATGCCTACACCTGGCATAGGTGTGATACAGAATGGGCAGTTGGCTCCCGAATGCATCTGCAGCATCTCTCTTGGTTTCTGTGATGCAGACTGTCTTTATGCTCTGCTTCCTCTCTGTCCACCTCTCCCCAGCCTCCTGCACTAACATTGCTCTTTAACAATGGGCTCATGAGATTCTGTTCCTTCCCAGCCTAGGCTCTTCTCTTGAGCTTTCAGACCCACTGATGTGCCATCAGTGACTCATTTTTCACTCTGAGATCCTCTAACGTTGCTCTGGATCTGCACCCTCAAGTTTCCAACCTCTTGCCTGTTATTTTTTTTTTTTCATGGAGTTCCCACTGGTTTTTTTGACTTATCCCCGTCATCCCTCATTTTCTGCACTCTGATCTCTTCCTTCTACTTCTTTGAGACCCCTTTTCCCAGCCATTCCATTCTCCTTGCTACCTCCAAGTCCATCCTATTGCCAACTGTTATTGATATCTTTCTACATTATTATTTTCTCTCTACCTCACTGTTTTTCTTCTTTCTTTCTTTTTTCTTCCTTCCTTCCTTCTTTTTTTGTTGTTGTATTTTCCCCTCCTCTCTCATTACCTACTTCAGGTTTTGACCATATTTTTTTCCAGAACAATTATAGTACTCCTGATAGATCTAAGGGAATATTTTTACCTTAGGCATCCACATAATTCTGTTTCAGAATGGATTATAAAATAATTCAACTGATAGAAGTATTTTCATGGAAATCCCATTGTTTTATATTATTTGTGGAAGAACAATGAAGGAATCCAAATATTTCATCTCTTGATTGCCCTTCCAACAGACTGAAAACCTGTCTCCCCTGCACCCCTTGGGTTTCATCCTCTCCTCTCTACCATCTCAGCAGTTGTGATGGATACCAACTGATCCCTTAAGTAATCTCAGCTTTTCTTTGTTCCTCCAGTCTCTCCCTTTTTTAATCTCTCTCTCCATTCTTCTCATCGCATGCTATGAAGACCGAAAGATTAGCAATGGCAGGAACAGAACTTTCCTTTCTGGATAGGTGGTGTTTGGAAGGAAATAGGCAAGGATGGAATCTGGCCAGAGAGCGGCAGGAGAACTGTGAACTTTGTACATGAAATACCTCATCTGCCACATTCCTCTGATGCCTAAAAATCTCAAAGCACATTATAAACTACTCTCTCTCTCTCTCTCTCTCTCTCTCAAGTAAGTAAATAACTAACTTTTTTTTTATAAAAAGGCAGAGGAGAGGGCTCTGTGGAGCAGCAGGTTAAGCTGCCCTGGGTATCTTGGAATCCCATATCAGAGGGCAGGTTTCAGTCTCAGCTGCTCTGCTTCCAATCCAGATTCCTGCTAATGCATCTGGAAAGGCAATGGAGGATTGCCCAAGTACTTGGGCCCCTGCCACCCAAGTAGGAGACCAGGATGTAGTTTCCAGCTCCTGGCTTTAGCTTGGCCTCTGGCTTCAGCCTGGCCCAGATCTGGCTGTTGCATCCTTTTAGGTAGTGAACCAGTAGATGGAAGATAGCACTCTCTCTTCATCTCTCCTTCTCTCTCTCTCTCTTTCTCTCTCTCTCTCACTCTTCCTTTCAAAGAAATAGACAAATAAATATTAAAAGAATTACTCCCTCAAGAGCCCTGTGCCATAAATATACCATCATGCACCATGTAACAACAACTTGGTTAATAGCAGATCATGTATGCATAGGTAGTCCAGTAAGGTTATATGGCCTACTGATGGAGGTACTATCTGCAATGTGCACATAATGACAAAATTACCTAATTATGAACAACTGTAACTCAAAAATATTTCCCTCATTTTACAAATGAGGACAATGAATTTAAAGACATATAAAGCATAGTGCTAGAGCTCGAATTCACACTTAAGCCCATGTCTTCAAATTCAGAGTTTTTTCTACTTCTCATACTCTGTTTCATATGCCAATTCTCAGCTATTAGGAAGAGTCTCTGATTCTCAAGCCAAGTCACATCATCCTTCTCTGAAACCTACCCTGGTTCTTCTTGGCTTACAGTGCTAGTGCAAACCTTTAAGGCTACCCTTTCAGCATGACCAGCCTCACCTGCTGGTCTATCCTGTGCACACAACAGTGTTCTCAGAACAGCTGCAAGTTTGATCCACTTGTGAAATAAGGCTTATCTAGAAGCCCTTTTGTCCCAAGACCTTGTGTGGATATTAAAACCCAGAGAGTGTCTATCTGGGCCTTTAGCACTAATGAGACCTCCTCCAGGAAGCTTTTTAGTTTGGCTTCTGCATAACCACAGCATTTTGTTTACACACCTATTCTTTCATCTGTATTGCCTTGCTTTGCTCCATGATTACTTATTACTTAACTGAGAACTCTACAGTTTTCTTCAGAACAGAGACTATATTTTTTAAGGTGCCCAAATTTTTAGTTATCAATAGGGTTTTGCTTTTAAGATTTCTCTTTTAAAAAATTTTCTTCCAGGCCAGCACCGCAGCTCAGTAGGCTAATCCTCCTCCTGCAGTGCCGGCACTCTGGGTTCTAGTCCTGGTCAGGGCACCAGATTCTGTCTCCGTTGCTCCTCTTCCAGTCCAGCTCTCTGCTGTGGCCCTGGAGGGCAGTGGAGGATGGCCCAAGTGCTTGGGCCCTGCACCAGCATGGGAGACCAGGAGAAGCACCTGGCTTCTGGCTTTGGATCAGCGCTGTGCACCGGCCGCAGCGCGCTGGCCGCAGAGGCCATTGGGGGGATGAACCAACGGCAAAGAAAGACCTTTCTCTCTGTCTCTCTCACTGTCCACTCTACCTGTCAAAAAAATTTTTTTTCTTCCAGGGACCTATGTTGTGATACAGCAGATTAAAGCACCTCTTGCAACACTGGTTTATCAAGTTGAAGTCTTGCCTTCTGATCCAGCTTCCTGCCAATGCTCCTGGGAAGGTAGAGGAAGAAGGCCTGAGTAGCTGGGCTCTTGTCACCCTGAAAGACCAGAATGGAGTTCCTGGTTTCCAGCTTTGGCTCAGCCCTGGCTGTGGTGGTCATTTGGGGACTGAACCAGCACATAGAAGACTCTCTCTCTCTCTTTTCCCCAGCTCTTTCAAATAGATATATAAACATCTTTAAAATTTTTTCAGAAAAATGCAGAACATTTACCTAATGCTCATTTTTCTACCAATCACTAAAACATTTCAATAGTTTATATTTGCCATTTTAATAAAGCATTATGAAGTTGAATTCTTTCCTCATCCTTTGTTCATCTCTCTGCACTTCCTTTATTAGAAGCAATCACTATTATGAATTTGGTGGTGCATTTTCTTTTGCTTTAAACCTTTAGCCTTGTAATTCTTGAGGTTTGTATTCTGTGTATTTTCAGAAAATCTTTTCTGGTTTCCAGGTTATAAAAGATAATATCGGGCCGGCGCCATGGCTCAACAGGCTAATCCTCTGCCTTGTAGCGCCTGTACACCGGGTTCTAGTCCCAGTTGGGGTGCCGGATTCTGTCCCAGTTGCCCCTCTTCCAGGCCAGCTCTCTGCTGTGGCCCGGGAGTGCAGTGGAGGATGGCCCAGGTGCTTGGGCCCTGCACCCCATGGGAGACCAGGAGAAGCACCTGTCACCTGGCTCCTGCCATCAGATGAGCGCGGTGTGCTGGCCGAGGCACGCCGGCCGCGGCGGCCATTGGAGGGTGAACCAACGGCAAAGGAAGACCTTTCTCTCTGTCTCTCTCTCTCACTGTCCACTCTGCCTGTCAAAAATTAAAAAAAAAAAGATAATATCAATTTAATTTTTTTTAATCTCATGTGCTACTTAGAACCTTCAATGTAATTGGAATACCAGACTGTCATGGGCAACCCTATTTTGTTCCTGATTTTAATGAGAATGTATCTAAGGTCAACTGGTTTACTGTAGGCATCCAGAGGAAGCCCCACAATCTCTTGTTTCTAAGTGTTTTTTGGGTTTCTGTTCTTCTTTTGTGCATGAGCAAATTTTGGATATTGTCAGGTGCTCTTTCAACTTCTCTCAAGGGTCATTTCTCCCTCCTTTCTTAATAACTTGTTTTATAGAGTTTATTTCTTTATTTTTAGGAGGACCATAAACATATCCATTTTAACATCATTTTGGTATTGTTCTCTTATGTGTATTTTATTGCTGGTATGCTTACCCTCCAGGTCTGATTTGTTGATTTTTCCTTTTTTCCCAATTTTCCCCAGAGCTTTTGAGTGGAGGCCTTGTTCCTCCTCTCTCCCTCTCCACTGTCTTCCCTCTCTAGCCTCCTCCCGGCTCTTATCTCCTTGTCGAGGTTCAAGTCTTCTGTGAGTGCCTCTGGCCTTCGATTCCAGTGATAGGATCACTAGAATCACTTTTCAGGACATCGAGGAATCGGCCCAGGTCTTCTCCCTTTCTGTTTCTGTTTTCACAAAAAGAATACAGACACTATAGCCCCTAGTCCCAAAGTAGCTATTGTCTGACTCCCTTCAGAGGTCAGCGAGCAGCACCCAAACCCCAGTTTTACATACTGATCTTGGCTCCAGGATTCCATCATGTGCAAAACCATTTTTGGCAGGAGCGGAACTGCCACTCATCTGACATTCTAGAATCTAAAAATTCAGAGGAGCATCGTTTTAGTTCCTGCATTCCGTAATATGTTTGTTTCTAGAACATAAAAATAGGCCGCCTTATCATTTTAATTTGTTTCACTAGCTTTGTTTGGATCAGGATGAAGATGAAGTCAGTGACTCTTCCAAGTGCCCGTTGTTAATTTGACTTTATCACTCTCTCAGCACCTCGCATAGCTCTTTGCACATGATAAGTGCTCCAAGAAAGTTTCTGGAATTGGAACAACTTTACCAAGTTCAAGGGGAAGCTGAGTGATGATGGCTCATGTGAAATAAGCTGTGGAGGAAATTCATTCTTAAATACAGGCTTTATCGCAATAAATTTTAATCCTTTCAGTGTGAAGGGTTCCAAGATTCTATCCCTATTCACAGGCAGAGTGGCTCTGATGAAAATTGGACACATTCCAATAATTACCACTACTGGTGGTTAGCAAGTACTCAATGAATAATAATGACCACAATGATATAAGAAGAGCTGCTACATCTACAATCCAATGCTAGGAATGTGTTTAATATCTCTTATCTATGTTTTCATTATCCCCAGACTTTTCTTTCTCTGTCTGCCTTCACTAATCATTACTGTGGTGAAATGCATGCAAGTAGCTACCCTATTTGTTTGGGGCCACACTCTATTTTTTAATCACAACTTCATTTTCCAAGCTTCCTTCCAGAGGTCATAACTAACATAACTTAGGATAGCAAATTAACCTCACCTCCCTTCCACTTTTGTTTCTTTTCTTCTTAATTTTTGTCTTTGTTAAATGCCAACTCTTTGGTTTCTTGCTATGAAGTATGCCAGGAGCTATTAAATAGAGATCTAGACATACAATTTGATAACCTACAGCTTCCAAAAAAAGAATATATCTGATTGCCCTTTTTGAATCTTAAATTATCTTACCTTGGGTGCCAACTCTCAGCATATAAATCAGCTTACTCACATTGGTTTTTCTATTATACAATTCCAACCCAGAGGATAGTTCATGTTTCTTTCACAAGCTCATATTTCAACCTGGAAATGAATCACCACCAAATAAGTGAACATCAAATAGGAATCCAATGATCGGTTCTCCTACTTTACAACTAACAGTCTTAATCATCAAAAATAATTTTTATATGTACAAATACTTGTAAGCACCATGCATTGATTTGTATTCATTCAATTGCTCTATCATTTTCTTAACATAGAGATAAGATCTCTTAGATTTTTTTGCAATAATCTTCTTACAGGCTCTGTCAACATTTAGCCAGGTACTTCTTATTATTTTACATTTCATTTTAATATCTGAGGAAAACTTCTAAGTAGCAAATTATGCAGATTTCAGCTGTACCATTTATTGGCCTTTTATCATATTGTCAATGCCCTTTTGGTGTTTTTTTCTAATTACTTCATTTAATTCTCACACCAACTCTCACCACACTATTAGCATCATTTTTATTATTTCACATTGAGAATATAATTTTTGTTTCTATTTTCCATAGCTAATTGTTAATTAGCTTTCACTGATTTGTGACAATCCAACATTGAAGGCATTTTATCTTAAATAATCAGATACTTGATAACAAAGCACTAGTAGCATCTTTTTTAAAATTTTTGTCACAAGAATTATGAAGCAAATTAATACTATCTGTTATCTTTTCACTAAGTGTAAGTCACCTTAATATTTGGAAAACAATTTATAAAATGATGCACAAACTATTCTGATAATAAGTAAAAACATCCTTTACTTTAGAAAACATTTATAAATTTCATTTCCTCTTGGAAAAACAGGGCTTAATTGCAAATACAATTTTATGAGAAAAGTGCATACCAGTTGTTCCCTTGTATTCCATGATTTCAATGCTTTCATTCAAATTCTTCCACCCAGGGTGTATTCTCGTAGAGTGCTTCCCAAATAGGAGACCATACCCAACCCCACAGGAGTGAGCATCCATGTTCTGAAAGCATAAGAAGGAACTTCAAAAAGTTCATGGAAATGAAATTTAAAAATACGTTTACTTAGATGCCAAAAAAATGCTGAAATCCACACATACAAGGCATCTTTGAAGAGTTTATGGAAAATGCATACTATGAAAAACTGCATGGATTTCAAATTTATTTTGCACCAGAACAAATTAACTTTTTAAAAAAATTTTTTTTATTTATTTATTTGAGAGGTAGAGTTACAGACAATGAGAGGGAGAGACAGAGAGAAAAGTCTTCCATCCGCTGGTTCACTCCCCAAATGGCAGCAACAGCCAGAGCTGCACCAATCCAAAGCCAGGAGCCAGGAGCTTCCTCTGGGTCTCCCACATGGGTGCAGGGCCCAAGCACTTGGGCCATCCTCCACTGCCTTCCCGGGCCACAGCAGAGAGCTGGATTGGAAGAGGAGCAGCTGGGACTAGAACTGGTGCCCACATGGGATGCTGGTGCTGCAGGAGGAGGATTAACCTACTGTGCCACTGCGCCAGCCCCTCACATTAACTTTTAATTACACTTTCCACAAACACTTTTTAAGTTATGTATTTTGTTAAAAGAGGGAAGAGAGAGAGAGAGAGAGAGAGAGAGAGAGAGAGAGAGAGAGAGAGAGAATCTTCAGCCTGCTGATCCACTCTTCAAATGCCAGTAGCAGTTTGGGTGGGACCAGACCAAAGCCAATAGCCAGAACTCAGTCCAGGTCTCCCATGTGGGTGGTAAAGACCCAACCACCTGAGCTATCATGAGCTTTCTCTAGGATGCACATTAGCAGAAAGCTGGATTAGAAGCAAACAAGCCAGGCCTCAAATCATATACTCTGATGTGAGATGCAGGTGTCCCAAGCAACAGCTTAACCACTGTGCCAAATGCCCATCCTCCCACAGACTTTTTGAATTTCCCTTTTACAAACTCATGAACATCTTCCTGGGACATCTGTTTCTCTCTAGAATTGGCAAACGAGAAAATTAAATTATTTAGCTAATTATTTAAAACATCATTTGTATATTAAAATAAACATGGATATATTATAGAATGCAGGCAAAATTCACCTAGATTTTCTAGATAGAACAGGAGACTTCAAAAATAATTTTGTTCTTCTGGAAAAACTGCCGCAGCCTCTCTATCCATAGAAAGCTAATTTTACTATTCTAATATTGTCTCTTGTTAAAATTTTCCTCCTCTGTAATTTTATGCATACATCTGTTTACTAGATAAGCATTGTAGCTGGTGGACAAAGCCAGATTGTTTATCAGTTCATTTTTTCTTTGACCCATGTATTTTGATGCAGGTGGATCAGCCACATCTGCTGTGGTACACAATGACCTGTAGAGATGTTCATGTAAAATAGATTTGTAGCTTATTTTTACAAACTATTTGTTGGCATTACATGAGTGGATTTAACATTTTATTGAACAATACCTATAGTCTTTGCAAAATAAAAAACAAATACATAGCTGTTACCATCACAAAAATTTTATCATGGCCGATACTGGGCATATATAAAATGAAAAATCATTATCCCCCAGTTAATCATGTGGTCGCCTGCCTGGAAGATGAACAGTGTCAGAACACAGAAGGCGAGTGCTCACTAGTCATACCACATAGGTTCCAGCACGTAGGGTCATTAATAAAATAACTATGCTGCTGATAAAAATGACTATTGTCTTGCTTTATTGAAGAATTTATCAACTTAAGCAACTTTAAAGGAAAGAATAAGAATCTAATAAACCCGACTGAGTGTATTTATTTCCATCCAAATTCTCCCTTACTTTGCCAAACATGGTTGCTTTCATATAGTTGAAATCAAGAAATTCTAGATCCTGCTTTTCCAAATTAATCCTAATTTGTATTTCCATATGTCAGATGGTTTTCAAAATGGACATTTTTTATAATGTTGCCTTATAAAATTAGTTTTATTTCATATTATCATCAGCATGAGCCACACAGTTGACATTTTTATAGCTCCACTGTGAACTTCTGTTGTGATAAGACATATTTTGCCTCGCCATCTCCTATTCTTAGACATTTGCGTTTTTCCCTGCTGTGTTTTGTTCTTGCAATCATAAATAGCATTACTATAAATATTTTAAGTAGATGACTTTTGAATATGTTTATTTCCTCGGAGAATGTTCCAGAGAGTAGGATTATTGCTCCAAATCACAACCAATAGTTTCATACCTTATCACATGTTTTTTCCCCTACAAAAACTAAAAGACTTAGCAACAATTGTCATTCTCAGATCTAAAAGAAATTTTATAATTTCTACTTATTTAATAAAAAGATATATAAAAGTATCTTAATATTTCTGAAGTTTATATTATTAAAAATGATAGGAATATGGATTACTCTGTGGTGATTTCCTATTTGCAATTACCTATCATTCTTTTTTTTTTAAAGATTTATTTATTTATTTGAAAATCAAAGTTACTCAGAGAGAGGAGAGAGAGAGAGAGAGAGAGAGAGAGAGAGAGAGAGAAAGTCTTCCATCTGCTGATTCACTCCCTAATTGGCTGCAATGGCCAGAGCTGCGCCGATCTGAAGTCGGGAGCCAGGAGCTTCTTCTGGGTCTCCCACGTTGAGTGCAGGGGCTCAAGGACTCAGACCATCTCCTACTGTTTTCCCGGGCCATAGTAGAGAGCTGGATAGGAAGTGGAACAGCTGGGACTCAACCCGGCGTACAAATGGGATGCCAGCACTGCAGGCGGTGGCTTTACCCGCTATGCCACTCTCATATCATTTCCTTAACCAGTTATCAGAATTGGGTCTTTCCACCCAATTCCATGTCCATGTGACCTCCTCTAACCAGATAAGGGAGCCGCTTCTACTGGGAGAAAGCCAGGGAGAAAGAAGGGAATTGGGGATTTCCAGGTGTATCTATCCAGCATCCCTGTCAAGACTAAAATCAGCAGACTTTCACATGATTTCACTCATCTGTGATTTTCATATTTCCTTGATTATAAGTGAAGTTGAACATGTTTGCCATCCTTCTACTCTTTCCTCAGGCATCTGTTCATATTCTTTGGTGAATATCTATGTGTTTTCCTTGATGTATACAAATCTTTACAATGTTTTGGATACAAAACTGTAGATTGCATGCATCTCACATATGTTATTCTAACAGTAGTTTACATTTTCACTGTCTAGTGTTTTTTTGATACAGATCCAGCTTCATGCTAATGCATCTTGGGAGGCAGGAGATCATGGCACAAGTACTTGGGCTCTTGCCATCTATATGGGAGAGCAGGATGGAGTTCCCAGCTCTCGACCCAGCCCTTGCTCTTGTGATCAATTGGGGAGTGGACCAGTGGTTGAAAGATCTCTCTCTTTCACCCTCTCTCTCTCTGACTTCCAGGTAGATGAAAAATAAACAAGCATTCAAAAAACTAAGCAGTTATATTTCTCTATCTTAAATGTATTTGAGGTTTGATATCTTAATTAAGAAGCTTGAAATTATAAAGGAATTTTTCTATGTTTTTATTTCAAACTCAAGTGTTGATTCTACTGAGGACTAATTTTTATTCATGGCATGTGTGGTAGAGAGCTATATTTTTTTCCATAGTGGGTAATCAACCATCTTCTACCCATTTATGTAGTCCAAATTTTCCCTACTAATTTGTTATTTCTATCAGATATCTAAACTTCCATTTACACATTGTTGTTCTTTGGGGCTCTTTCTTTCGATTTATTAGTATATTAGTTTTTTGTTATGTAATTTTAAGTCTGACATCTGCCAAGACTATCTCTTACCACTTGAATCTTCAAAATTTTAATTCGAATTCTTGGTCCTTTACTGTTTGATAAACAGTTTAGAAGAAAATAAAAAGAAAAAATGGATTTAGTTTGTGGGTCAAGGTGAGGAGAATGGCAGACTTAACAATACTGGGTTCTTCTAAGGATATTGGGGACATTAGGAATAGCTCAGATCCAATTCTGAAGCACAATTCTGCTCCAAGGTTCTAGGCCAGGTCTGTCCTCCCCTGTGTCCTGGCCCACAGCCTGCTAGCATCGAGAGGTTAAGGTAGTAGATACCAGCCACTTTCTTCCACCCCCTTCCAGAAGAATGGGGGCCTTTCCTGCCCATTGTGTTCCCCTGCCTTGTGTGAGCCCCTTAGCCCAACTCCACCTCTCACAAATGGAGCTACATGCCCACCACTTCCTGATTTCAAAACTGGAGTAAAGTTAATGGTTATATTCATCTGTACTCCCTGCTCTGAGTTGCTCTTAAAGTTCTGATCCATTGTAGACTTTTACTTCTGTATGAATCTGGATTTTCTCTTTGAGTTTACATATTAAAAAAAAAAGTAAAAAAGACCACAGTTCATCAGGAATATAGGCAAGGATTATGAATTAATCAAAGGAAGAGACATCAATTTCACTCATTTATAGTACATTTTAAAATAATTACAGATGATTAAAACTTTAGTAGCATATTATTTTTATCAATTTTTTGACAAAATCATAAAACAAAGTTTAACAAAACTATTTGCAGCAATACTGTTACACACAGGCATTTCTCTTTTTTTATTTTCATTTTTTAAAGTTTAGCTCCCATATAATTAATCTATTTTTAAAGATAATTTATTTATATGCGAGGCAGAATTACAGAGAGGAGAGAGAGAAATCTTCAAGGACTGGTTTACTCCCTGAATGGTCACAATAGCAGAGGCTGAGCCAGGCTAAAGTCAGGAACCAGGAACTCCACGAACTATGTCCATCTTGGGCAATCTTCTGCTGCTCTCCCAGGCACATTTGCAGGGAGCTGGATTGGAAGTGGAACCAGGTCTTTAACTGGTACCGTAAGTGGTGGCATAACTGCTGTGCCACAACTCCGGCAGGTAATCCATTCTTTACTACATGTTTGAAGCTAAAGGAGTAGTTCAAAGAATTATATGCTATATGATGGAAAGTGGAATAATTGTGATATGCACATATCAGTCTTCTTCCTGTTACATTTTATTCTATAATTCAATTTATCCTATAGGCTTATTCATCTTTAATGTTATAATTTTTCTATAGTTTTGTATTTAAATGCATTTAATAAACACATGAGTGAATTTGTTTCTAGATTATGGAGGAGTTGCTTGTATTTGTGTGTGTGATTTTTTTCTGTGCATTTTCCCTCTCCAAAGGCCCACAATAGTCAGGGTTGGTCCAGGGAGGAAGTCTTAAGTCCGGAATCCAATCACATGTCAGTAGCAGGAAAAACTCAGTTGCCTGAGTAATTATCACCACCTCCCAAGGTCTGCATCAGCAGGAAGCTGGAGTCAGGACCCTGAGCTGGATATTGAACCCAGGGACTCCAACATGGGAGGCAGGCGTCTTAACCACTAGGCTAAACACCTGCTCCCTGTCTGTGCATTTTAATAAAGAGAAAACTCCCGGGAGTGCAGTGGAGGATGGCCCAAGTGCTTGGGCCCTGCACCCCATGGGAGACCAGGAAAAGCACCTGGCACCTGGCTCCTGCCATCGGACTAGCGCGGTGCGCCAGCCGCAGCACGCCGACCACGGCAGCCATTGGAGGGTGAACCAACGGCAAAGGAAGACCTTTCTCTCTGTCTCTCTCTCTCTCACTGTCCACTCTGCCTGTCAAAAAAAAATTTAAAAAAAAGAGAAAACTCTAGTGTGTGCGAGCTTAGGAAAGTCATTTTATCACTCTAAATTTGTGTCTGTTATGATAAAACAGACATAATAATATCAACTCAATGTATGTGTGTGTGTGTATATATGTGTGTATATGTGTGTGTGTGTGTGTGTGTGTATTTACAGCCAGATTGAATTTATTCTGAGAAAATAAATTTGCAGAGGTGGGTGACCAACTGCCAGCGTGCACATTGGTGGAACATGTGGCAGAAGGCCGAGTCAATGTATATTAAGCCATGAGAACAGTGCTTGTATATTCTCCACATAATTATTATCATTATAACTACATCGGCTAAATCTCTAAATTTATTCTTTTTAATTTGGACTTCCCCACAAAGCTTTTATTTATTTTTTTTTAATTTTTTTTATTTTTTTGACAGGCAGAGTGGACAGTGAGAGAGAGAGACAAAGAGAAAGGTCTTCCTTTTCCGTTGGTTCACCTCTCAGTGGCCATTGCGGCCTGCACACCATGCTGAAGCCAGGAGCCATGTGCTTCTCCTGGTCTCCCATGCAAGTACAGGGCCCAAGCACTTGGGCCATCCTCCACTGCACTCCTGGGCCACAGCAGAGAGCTGGACTGGAAGAGGAGCAACCGGGACTTAATCCAGGGCCCAGACCCAGCGGAGGAATAGCCTATTGAGCTGCGGCGCCGGCCAAGATTTTATTTTAAAAAATAAAATAAAATCCTTTGTCCAAGCTCAAATAATTTCCAAGAACCATATATTTTATTTTTCTTATAAATGGGATCTCTTTTAGTTTCTAACTTTTATCTTGCTTCATGGAAGAATACCTCCAATTTCTGTGTATTTGTATCCCTGCAACTTTGTTGAACAAGTTTTTTTTTTCTTCTTCTTCTATTTTTTTCTGCTTTATTTCATTTTCTAATTTGAACATGTTTATTCTAAAGTTTGTTTTGTTTTACTAAACTTTATGGAGTGTGTCAATTTATATTCATAGCCAGGATTTATTAAACTCTCCTTGTATGCACTATACTAGGATTATACACTAAACTCCATTATTTGAGGAAAAAACGAAAAACCTCTTTATCAGTTAGGATTAGGCTCAACTGTGAATGTAAAAAAAAAAAAAATCCTCCCCCCCAAAAAATAGAGGCCAGAACAAGACAAAAGCTGGATTCTCTTTTTTTAAAGAATTATTTTATTTTATTGAAAGAGTTACAGGGAGAAGCAGAGACAGAGAGAGAGGTCTTCCATCTGTTGGTTCAACCCCAGATGGCTGCAATGGCTGGAGCTGCGCCTATCCGAAGGCAGGAGCCAGGAGCTTCTTCTGGGTCTCCATCGTGGTTGCAGAGGCCCAAGGACTTGGGCCATCTTCTACTGCTTTCACAGGCCGTAGCAGAGAGCTTGATTGGAAGAGGAGCATCCGGGACTAGAACCGGCGTCCATATGGGATGCCAGCACTTCAGGCCAGGGCTTTAACCCGTTGTGCCACAGCGAGAGCCCCCAAAGCTGATTTCTTTGCCATGTAACCTAGTTCCAGAGTCAGACGGTCCAAGGTTGTGGTAGCTCCAGAGTTGTCACAGACCAGTGTTCCCAAATCCTCCACATCAGCCTGCAAGTACAGTGATCTGCCCAGTGTCCCCCGCTAGCAAGTGAAGGGCCAGGGCTTGAAGCCGGGTAGTCTGATTGCACTGTCAGGGTCAGGCTGCCCCCTCTCACCTGAGCTCTAAGGGAGATTGGGAGGGGCACGTGTCTCTGTGAGCGCAGGACTGTGCCTTTTCTGCCTATGTGAGGATTTAGGATGCCCTAGGTTCCCGCACTGTGCACGCCTTTCCACCTCCTGTCTTCCTTGTTCTCTTCCATGCGCTCTCTCATGCTCTCTCCCTGTCCTTTCTTTTGAAGAGGCTTTTCTTCACTTGCTGGATGAGGAGAAAAGGGCTTTGCCAATTTAAAAAAAGATTCATCTTGTCTTCAAACTGGAAACATCCTTCGCAGCATTTGAAATCCTTGAACGCTTCCCTTTCCTGCCACATATGAGTTCTTGCTACAGGAAATTAACAATTTTTTAATGTTACTACCCAGTACCACTCCTGGCCCCTTGCAGCTTCTGCCTTTTTCCTACATTTAAGTAGAACCCTTCTCTTTTCTCTCCTTCCTTCCCCTCCCCTCCACTCCTCTCCCCTTCTCTCCCCTCCCCTCCCCTTCCCTGCACTCCCCTCCACTTCTGTCCCCTTTCTTTCCCTACCCTTCCCTGCTCTCCCCTACCCCCCTCCCCTCCCCTCCCTTCTCTTCCCTTCCCTACCCTTCTCTTCCCTTCCCTACCCTTTTCTTCTCCTTTGTTCTGATTTATACTCCCTGGGTTACATTATTGGATGTGCCAACAATTCTTCCAGAAATAATGATACTATAATATGTGACCCACTCCTCAATCTTCAGAGCTGATTATTAAAAAAAAAAAGAAAGAAAATGATGAAAACACCAAATAGCTCAATTTAGTTTACTTTTATGTATGAAACAATGACTCAATTTTATTTTACTATAGGCAGTGTTAAAAAAAAAAAACCATCAAGTGCTGATCATATCTTGTGTGACTTACAGAGCCCTGGAATATGCCTCTGAATGGTTGTGAACTGCATTTCTGAGAACTTCCTTGTCATAGAATGATAGGTGGCTGGCAGGGGACACTACTCAGATTCTGTGCGTCTTTTTTCCCATGATTGTTTTGGCAGGTATGAATATATTCATAGCACAACTTAAACAACATTTCCTCACAACTGAAACTCCAAAATTTGAGTAAGGAACAGCATCATTAGAAAGGATGGATTCATCTGATGAGAGAGAGGAGCTTGATTTCTGAATGACCTTGAGCAGCCGTTTGGACTCCCTGATCCTCAATTTCTCCTATAAAATTAGACAGTTCAAACTAAACAATGTAAAGATTCTTTTCACTCTAAGGTTGATTCAGTATAAACAAAATTAATTCTTTTTTAAAGAAATTGCATGCATTTTTGAAGGACAAAATAACTGTTAGCACAACAGAAGTAAACATTACTTGCTGTCCATTTTTCCTGGTTGTGCCACTGTTTTTAGTCCCTACACTACAACAGAGTTCTTATTTTTTTATTTTTAAATTTTATTTTACAGAGAGAGAGAGGGAGGGAGGGAGAGAGGCCTCTATCTACAAGTTCACTCCTCAACTACCTGCAACAGCCAAGGCTGAGACAAGCCAAAATCAGCAGCTAGGAACTCAACCCCTATCCCAAGTTAATGGCAAGGACCCAACTTTTTGTGTCATCCCTGCTGCCTCCAAGAATGTGCATTAGCAGGAAATTGGAATGAGAAGCAATACAAGGACTCATTAATTCCCTTTGATGTCCTCTGGACTCTTTTTTTTTTTTTCTTCTTCTTCTTCTCTTTTAAAGGGAAAGGATTTATTGATGGGGGAAATCTGACAGGTGGGAGGAAAGGGACAAAGAGAGAAAAAGGGGGATTGAGAGAGAGAGAGAGAGAGAGAGAGAGATCAAAGAAAGAGGGTGAAGAAGAGAGAGAGAGATCCAGAGAGAGAGCACACGCATTTGGGAAGCAGGACCTGTTATACCTTTGCCAGGGGCAGGGAAGTAGGAGCAATGAATCCCATTAGGAAGGGAGTAGAGCTGGCACTTGTGATTGGGCCATCTGGTCACCTGGCTTGTAGCAATGGTGGGGGGCAGGCAGAGCCTAGTAGGGTGTCCGGGGTGTAGATCCTGCTATGGATAAGAGAGTGCCATTTTATTAACATCCCCCACTTTTGATTTTTATAAAGCAAGTGTTGTATCGGATTACAACTACTCCAAAAGGTTTTTTTTTCTTTCTTTACATCACTTGGGCCTCCCCTTTTTGACTCCTAGGATGAGAACTTATTTTTTTTAATTAATTTATTTATTTGAGAGGCAGAGTTACAGAGAGGGAATGATAGGAAGAGAGATATCTTCCATTTGCTAGTTCACTCCCCAACAGCCACAACAGCCAGAGCTGAGCCAATCCAAAGCCAGGATCCAGGAGCTTCCTCTGGGTCTCCCATATGAGTTTAGGGGCCCAAACACCTAGGCCATCTTCTACTGCTTTCCTAGGCCATAAGCAGGAAGCTGGATCAGAAGAGGAGCAGTTGTGACATGAACCGTGCCCATATAGGATGCCAGTGCCACATATGGAGGCTTAACACAGTGCCAGCCCCAGGAAGGGCCTTTTTAGCTCCAGAGAATAGAGATCTCAAAATTCTTAGTTTTTAGGAGATAGAAAGATGAAGTAGACATATGATCCAGCTATAGGCTGAGACTACACTTGAGAGTGGGTTTTTCCACACAGCACAGAGAAGTGCCTCTTGGGCTGCGTCTTCTCTGAATCCTACTGAGGCCACTTGGGCTCCATATTTGTCCGCAGTGGGTGGGTGCATGGATACAGACTCCAGAAAACTTGAAATCATAGGCTGGAGGTCGTTAGTGAGGCTCAGGTGGGGCAGCAGTGCTGGTCTATGCTAAGACAGATGTAGGATGGTAGGTTAATCAGTTTTCATCACCACAATGAAAAACCTGAGAAAACTAACTTTATAAATAGAAGATCCTTACTTAAGTCACAGTGTTAGAGGTTCAAGTCCACAACGGAGTGGCCCCACTGGTTTGATGACCGGTGAGGGCACACCTCAGGCTTTTATATCCAACCCTCTCTTGAGAATTGCCTTCCATGGGCTCACTCCCAGTGGCCTAAGGACCTCTCACTAGACTCACTTCCAATCACTATAACTTAGAGCTTTGGGTATCAACTGTTTGCATGAGTGGAAGCCAACACCTGCTCAGACCATAGCAGCAAATCACAAGAGCCTCAATCAGACCCTGGAGGGCAGGAGACCCTAGGCCTCTCTTCCCCACCCCACCAGAAAAGGTCTTTAAGTGAATGTTGATGACTTGAAGCCACCATTGATTTTCATTGCATCATTATTTTGTGTCAGTCCTAGAAAGTAAAGCTATGGCATGCCAGGCAGCTTCACCTTCTGGGAAAATCATCCCATGGATCTACAGGGCATCCTCCTGCTCCAGTCACCATGCTACACACAATGGTTCCTGCTTGCCACTTCACCATGTGATACCGGGTTTGTCTGTACACATTCTAGTTTATTCACTTTCTCTTCTTTAGAATGCAGATGCCATTAGAAAAGGACTTAGTCTATTTTGTTTATTACTCTCTTCCCTGAAGGAGCCTGACAGAGTAGCATTCAGTGATTATTTTTGAATTTTTTAAAATTTACATAAAGTGTTTATCTCAAGAAAGCATATATCTCATATGTGCATGCATGCCTATCTTTATTATGTATTATATATTTATCACATACATAAATCAATATTCATTTTGTGGGGTTTGTTCAGTTAGATACAATTAACAAATTTCTTCAGAAAGTCTAAATCAAGCAAAATCACCAAAATCATCATATTTTGAACCTCATTTGATATTATTTTGGTCTGGGAGAGGAATGAATTTCAGTGACTAAAACCCAATTACAACCGGTCTTTCTCCCCTCTCGCTAGCTCTGGAGATGCCCTGTGGTGCTGAGGATGATGGAGAGGAAGGAACAGGCTCTGGCCCTGCCCTGCCTCATCATTGCAGGCCTTTCACTGGCCCTGTACTGTGCTTTTAAGACTTGGCTTCTCAGTCCACACAGCAGACTCATAGAATGACAATCGCTTTAAGTAGCACTCTGACCTCAGAATGAGCCCTTAAGACATTCTGGTCTGACTGAAAAGCCCATGAGAGCATTTCAGACATGGAAAGCCAATATACTGTAGCAAAAATTGTCCTACATGAAGAAGCTCTGTGAGTGAGACATCAGTGGAAAGAAGTGGCCATCAAAGAAGGATGTACTTTTCTCTGAAGGAAAGAGAGAACCTCCACTTTTCTTATGGCTCCATCTAAATACCAACAGAGTTTGTAGATTCAAAAGGCTTCCACACCCTTGGCAATTCACATCAAGAGCCTCAGATGATCACTGATGCCGTACATAAGAGTGTCAATTATTAAATTAACAACAGGAGTCACTGTGCACTTACTTCCCATGCAGGACTTCTGTCCTCAAAGAGTTGTATAATGAGAATTACCTGTAAAAATTGTTATCAAACAGTTTTTGTGTATGTGTATGTGTTTGTGTGTAAATTGTTGAAATATTTACTTAGTAAAGAGTTGGTCGTCAGTGTATAAAGTTAATTGAAAATGAATCTTAATGGAGAATGGGACTGGAAATGGGAGAGGGAGGAGGTGGGTGGAAGTGAGTATGGGGAGGCAGGTATGGTGGGAAGAATCACTATATTCCTAAAGTGGTACTTATGGCATTTGTACTCATTAAACAAAAGGTTTCTTTGGGGGAAAAATAAAAAAGGCTTGTCTTCTCTTTCAAGGTTTAGCCAGACTCCATCTCCACAAAAAGGGGTAGGAAGAGGACAGGTCATGTGACTGCCTTTTCTTGCTGTCTCTTAGGTATGCTCGCTGGTTGGCATTGTTACAGATGGAGTGGTGGTGGAGAAATATTATTACTTCAATTCTTTGTCTCACATGGAAGAAGAATTTCCAAACAAACAAGCAGAGAGGTTTTTATTTTAATGTGAAACTTCATTACAAATCACTTCTTTTTTAAAGATTTATTTATGTATTTGAAAGGCAGACTTACAGAGAGGCAGAGAGAGAGTTCTTCCATCTGCTGGTTCACTCCCCAGATGGCTGCAACACCGAGAGCTGGGCTGATCTGACCAGGAACCAGGAACTTCTTCTGGGTCTCCCATGCAGGTGTAGGGGCCTAAGCACTTGGACCATCTTCTACTGTCTTCCCAGATCTTAGAAGAGAGCTGGAGTGGAAATGGAGCAGCTGAGACTCGAACCATTGCCCATAAGGGATGCCAGCACTGCAGGCAGCAGCTTCACCCACTATGACACAGAGCCAGCCCCAAGCAGAGATATTTAAAAGCAAGATTTATTAGCATCAAAGACTTCCAGCCAGAGAAGTAATGGAGGAGGGCTCCAAGAGAGATAAAACCCAAAGGGGCTGATTGTAGTGGAGTTTTTAAGCATGATTTTGGGGAAGAAAAAAATCTTGCCAGTTTGACATTCAGTTACAAGGCAAGGACAAAACCCATCAAAAGACCTGATCTGTAATCTTATTTGCTGAGGGGTGGCATAGGTCACCTGTTTACCTTGTTTACAATAAACTGTGAACTCAGAAGGAATGGAATCCCTACTCCCTTGCTATTCTTAAGGTAAAATTGAAAGCTTTCCAAGGAGTGGGCAGGCAGGCACTTTTGGCTTTGCTAAAGACAACTTTTGGGGGAAAGCAAGCACTCTGCACCCCGATTTCCACTGGGACCACCATGACTGCATGTTAAACCATGTGACTCCTCACAGTATCACTGCTAATTTTGAGAAAATTCACAAATAAATACAGGGGCAGGCATTTGGTGAAGCAGCTAGGTCACCACTCAAGATGCCTGCATCTGGTATCTGTGTGCCTGGGTTTGAGTTCTGGCTCCATCCACACACACACACCCCCAATTCCAGCTTTCTACTAATATGCATCCCCTAAGGAAGCAGGTGATGACTCTATTGCCTGGATATTTGTGGCACACATGGGAGACCTGGATTAAGTTCCAGGCTCCTGACTTCAGCCTGGCCCAGTCTTATTAGTTGTGAAAATTTGGGGATTGGACAGGCAGATGGAAGAGTTCTCCCTGTCTGTCTGCCTCCCTCTCTTTTGTCTCCTTGCATTGCAAATAACATGAAAATAAATAAATAAAAATTTACAAAGAAAAATAGAAGGTTGACACCATCGTTACTGCATAAATGTACTCTGAGTAGATAATCATAATGAGAGACGCACCGTGGGTACCCCGGGCACTGTGCCAAGTGCTTAACAAACATAGTCTCATGGCTTCTCCGAGACTCAGTCAAGACAGTAGATTCTAATCCTGGGAACCTATAAATGTCACCGACTGTAATGGAACAGATATTGAAGATATGTTAGGATCCTGAGATGCAAAGATTATCTCAGATTATAAGAGAGGGCTGTAAATGCAGTTGCAAGTGTCCTAATGAGAGAGAGGCAGAGGGATACTGGACCCACACTGAAGAGAAGAAGCCATGGGACCACAGAAGCACAGACTCAAATGCAGCAGCGACCGCAGGCTGGGAGAGGCAAGGACAGGAGCCGAAATTCAAAGCCAAGCTGGCTGACTTCAGAACCTGTGTTCTTAATTTCTGGGTTGTCATTCTGAGCCCAAGATGAAGAAAATTTTCATCTTCTAAATTCCACTTTTGAAAAAGACCCAACAGAGGAATTTCAGAATTGATTGATGAGGTTCTCTTTCTCTAAATATTGGAAAGAATAAAAATGCAGTCTTCCAGGCAACTCATGATGCAGAAAGCAAAGCAGTGCTCCTTGGGCCAAATGGTTCCCTAAGTCCCTTCAGGAGCTATCATTTTCACGGTATGACCATGTCATGCTGAACCCTTAATTATGTGGCACATCACATAATTAGAAATGCAGAGACAGATTTGGGCAAAATCTAACTCTGTACTTTTATCTTTTGGCGAACAGGGATCTACATGAGCAGGGTTTTGAAAACCACTATTTACTTAACAAATGCCAGCCTGCGTGTGATGTTGAGAGAGCCATGGAGCCCTGAAGCCCTTGCTGAGTGGGTCTCCATAGCCCTTGTGAGCCCCATGCTAAGAACATTTGATCTTACAGGCTGCAAATGAAAAGATGTTTTGGGAAAAAAAATTCTATCAAAGGAATGTTGGAAAGGGCGCTGGGTTTGGAGGAATGAAACAGATTCCCCAGGAGACTCTGCAGCCCTTACACTGACCACTTGTCCTGGTTTCATGCCAAAGTGAAGTTAGATATGTGAAAAGGTTCCTAAATTGTACAATAGTTTCAGGCATCATATTTGACTGTGTTCTAGTTTCATTGCCAAGAAGAGACGTGAGGCCGGCGCTGTGGCTCAGTTGGCTAATCCTCCCCCTGCGGCACTGGCACCCCGGGGTTCTAGTCCCGGTTGGGACGTCGGGTACTGGTCCTGGTTGCTCCTCTTCCAGTCCAGCTCTCTACTGTGGCTGGGAGGGCAGTGGAGGATGGCCCAAGTGCTTGGGCCCTGCACCTGCAAGGGAGATGGGAGGAAGTACCCAGCTCCTGGCTTCGGATGGGCGCAGTGCTGGCCATGGCGGCTATTTAGGGGAGTGAACCAACAGAAGGAAGACCTTTCTCTCTGTGTCTCTCTCACCTTCTATAACTCTCTCTCTGTGTCTCTCTCTTTTACTATCTAACTCTGTCAAAAAAATAAAATAAAATAAAATAATTTAAAAAGAGAGATGTGCCACATTCTTCTCCTGAGAAGCAATGCATTGGACTGACCATCTGTCCAGGTAATGTGGAAAATTCAGTCCACATGCTATGTATTCCTCACAAAAATCTTCTTTTTCTGAATGGGGCACATATTCGCTATGAAAGGCAGATTAGGTACTGGCGCTGAGGTGTAATGAGTAAAGCTGCCGCCTGCAGTGCTGGCATCCCATATGGGTGCCAGTTCGAGTTCTGGCTGCTCCATTTCCCATCCAGTTCTCTGCTAAGACCTGGGAGTACAGAAGAAGATGGCCCAAGTGCTTGAGTCCCTGCACCTGCATGAGAGATTTGGAAGAACCTCATAGCTCCTGACTTTGGATTGGGCCAATTATGGCCATTGCAGCCATTTGGGGATCGAACCAGCAAATGAAATGAATTTTCTCTCTGTCTCTCCCTCCTCTATGCCTGTAACTCTACCTCTTGAATAGATAAATAAAATCTTCTTTTAAAAAAAGGCAAAGATTAAACAGATGTTGGAAGAAGACTCCACTTTCATTGATTTTCAAAGGAAAATAAAAAGAATTCACAGAAAAGCTAATAATCCACAAATATCTTTGGTTACTGATTCTGGTTACTTCTGGTTAAAAATCATTATACTAAATAATAAATCATTATACTAGATAATAAATATATAGAGGGGCCGACGTTGTGGTGTAGCGGGTGCAGTGCCGGCATCCCATGTGGGTGCTGGTTCGAGTCCTGGCTGCTCTGTTTCTGATCCAGCTCTCTGCTATGGCCTGGGAAAGCAGTGAAAGATGGCTCAAGTGCTTGAGCCTCTGCACCACGTGGCAGACCATGAAGAAACTACTGGCTCCTGGCTTCAGATCAGCACAGCTTTGGCCATCATGCCCTATTGGGAAGTGAACCAGAGGATGGAAGACCCCTCTCCATCTTTCTCTCTCTCTGCCTCCCCCACTCTCTCTGTGTAACTCTGACTTTCAAATAAATCAATAAATCTTTAAAAATAAAATTAAATAAATGAATAAATATATAGAATCTGGGAATAGAGAGCAGGTGAAACTGCATATTTTATTTCTTCCAACCCATTGCCTACGGAATATTGTATTATATATACTACAAACTTATACATATGGAGAACTTAAATTTTCAATGTCACTTTTCATTCTTAGGAAAGATGTCCAATGAACATCTGTCACTATAATTGTATGTTTCAAAAGTTGCAAGATTGCTAGAAAATCTAGTTGATTGGAAGACAATAATGATTCTATCATATTCATATGCTCGTGCCTGGAAGCATACATTTGTAAGGAAGCCAACAGCATCAGTGGGTAAGATTTGCTTGCTTGGAGGCAAAACGCAAAGTGGTTAATTGTTTGGATTCTGGAGTCAATTTATTTGGATTAAACTTCTGCTTCTGGGGTGTGTATTTGGCAAAGTGGTTGAGTTGCTGCTTGAGATACCCCCATCATATTTTGGAGTGCCTGGGTTCGAGTCTGTACTCTTCCTCCGACCCATTTTCCTACCAATGTGCATCATGGGAGGCAGCAAGTGATGGCTGAATCCTTGCCATATCAGCAGGAGACCCTAAATGAGTTTTGAGCTCCTGGTTTCAGCCTGGTCCAGCATGAACAGTTGTGGGTGTTTGGGGAGTAAACCCGTGGAGGGACTACCTCTCTCTGTGTCTGTCTCTCTGTCTGTTTTTTAAACAAAATGAAAATAAGTAAATAAAAATTTTAAAATTCCACTTCTGCCAATGTGTTAGTTATGTGAATTTGGACAAATTCCCTACATCTCTGTGCCTTAATTTTTCTCTCTGTAGAGGAAGCCTAATATCAATGCTTGTACTATATAGAGTGTATTATGAGTATGAAGTAATATTATCCTTTCCACATATTTCATTTGACAGGTAGTTAAAAAAAAAAAAGTATTCAGGACCGGCACCAGGGCACAGCCGGTTAAAGCTCCAGCCTGCGGTGCTGGCATCCCATATGGGCGCCGGTTCAAGTCCTGAATGCTCCTCTTCCAATCCAGCTCTCTGCTGTGGCCTGGGAAAGCAGTGGAAGATGGCCCAAGTGCTCAGGTCCCTGCACCTGTGTGGGAGACCCAGAGGATGCTCCTGGCTCCTGGCTTCAGATCAGTGCAGCTCTGACAGTTGTAGCCATTTGGGGAGTGAACCAGTGGAATGGAAGACCTCTCCCTCTGGCTCTTCCTCTCTCTGTCATTCTGTCTTTCAAAGAAATAAAAATAATTCTTTAAAAAAAGCATTCAGGAAATTCTATTAATTCCTATAGTGATTGTCTCAGAAAAATAGTTTTTAAAATATAATTTTTTCTGTGACAAATAAGCTAATACTTTGCTGATCTTTTCCTTTATTTTTTATTACTTTTAACTGATACTTAAAAATTGTACACAATTATGGGAAACCATACAGTGTCTGACTATGTGTATACATTGTGCAATGTTTGAATCAGGGTAAACATTTCTGTCCTCTAATCATGAATCATATTATCATCTTATTTAAAAGATTTATTTACTTTATTTGAAAGGCAGAGTTATAAAGAGAGAGGGAGAGAGAGCGAGAGGGAGAAAGAGAGGGATCTTATATCCACTGGTTCACTCCCTAAATGGCCACAATGGCCAGGGCTGGGCCAGACCCTAAGCCAGGAACCAGGAACTTCATCCAGTTCCCTCATGTGGGTGCAACAGCCCAAGCACATGGGCCATCTTCTGCTGCTTTCTTAGGCAGGATGGCAGGGAGCTGGATTGGAAGTGGAGCAGCCGGTATTAAACAAGCACCCACATGAGATACTAGTGTTGCAGGCAGAGGCTTTACCTGCTATACCACAGAATCGCCCACCATCTGTTTTTTTTTTCTTTTTTTTTTTTTTTTTTGGTCAGGCAGAGTGGACAGAGAGAGAGACAGAGAGAAAGGTCTTCCTTTGCCGTTGATTCACCCACTAATGGCCGCTGCGGCCAGCGCGCTTCGGCCGGCGCACCACGCTGATCCGAAGCCAGGAGCCAGGTGCTTCTCCTGGTCTCCCATGGTGTGCAGGGCCCAAGCACTTGGGCCATCCTCCACTGCACTCCCGGGCCACAGCTGAGAGCTGGACTGGAAGAGGAGCAACCAGGACAGATTCTGGCGCCCCGACTGGGACTAGAACCTGGTGGGCCAGCGCGCAGGCAGAGGATTAGCCTATTGAGCCGCGGCGCCGACCCCCCATCTGTTTTTTGTAAGAACACTCAAAATACTCTTTTCTAGCATTTTAAAATTATGGAATTTATTTATTTGTTTATTGATTTGAAAGGCAGAGAAAGAGAGCCAGATGAATCTTCCATCTGCTGTGTTACTCCCCAAATGATGGCAATAGACGTTGCTAGACCAGAGTGAAACCAAGAATCTGAAACTCAGTCTGTTTCTCTTCCATGGGTGGCAAGGACACAAGAAGCTGAATCATCACCTGCTGCCCCCTGGGGTGCTCATTAGCAGGAAGCTGGAACAGAAGAAGAGCCAGTACTTAGACCCAAGCATTTGCATATCAGTTGTGGGTATTCCAAGCAGCTTAATGGCTGTGTCAAATGCCTACCTCCTAGTTTTTTAAAAGATAAAAATATGCCATACATGATTATTATTTATAGTCACCCTACTAAGCAATAGGACACCAGAACTATTTTCTAGTATTGAACCATAACTGAGTACCAACTAATTAACCTTTTTAGATCCCTCTCTGTCCATACTCTGCATAGTCTCGGATAATCACCATTCTACTCTTAATTTCTATGACATCAATTTTTTTTAGATCCCACATATGAGTGAGAATATGTGATACTTATTTTTCTGTGCCTATTTTATTTCATTTAACATAATGATTTCACATTCCATCACTGTTATCACAATGGCAAGATATTACTTTTTATGGTTGAATTGTATTCCATTGTGCATGTAGACTACATGATTTCTGTGTGTTCATCAGTGGGTGGACACTTAGATTGTTTCCATTGCTTAGCTATTGAATGTGCTGCAATAAACGTTGACGTGCAAAGGTTTCTGTGACAGATTGATTCATTTCCTTTGGATCTATACCCCGTAGTGGGAATGCAAGATCCTGTGGTTGTTCTATTTGTAGTTTTTTGCGGAACTTCCATACTATTTTCCTCAGTGAATGTACTAATTTCCATTCACATAAACAGTGTGCAAGGGTTTCTTTTCCTTCATATCTTTGCCTGCACTTGTTATTTTTGTTATTTGGATAACAGTCATTCTAACTGGAGTGAGGCAACACTGTGGTTTTGTTTTCATTCCCCTGAGGATTTTTGATTTTGAAAATTTTTTCACATATCTTTTGGCCATTTGTGTGTCTTTTTCTTTTTCTTTTCTTTCCTTCCTTCTTTCCTTCCTTCTTTCCTTCCTTCCTTCCTTCCTTCCTTCCTTCCTTCCTTCCCTCCCTCCCTCCCTCCCTCCCTCCCTCCTTCCTTCCTTCCTTCCTTCCTTCCTTCCTTCCTTCCTTCCTTCCTTCCTTCCTTCCTTCCCTCCTTTCACTTGTCTATTTAGATCTACTGCTCACACTGTGGCACAGCAGGTTAAAACCACAGCCTGCAGCATCAGCATCCCATATGGGTGCCTGTTTGAGTCCCAGCTGCTCCACTTCTGATCCATCTCTTTTCTTATGGCCTGAGAAAGCAGCAGAAGATGGCCCAAGTGCTTGGGTTCCTTACCCACATAGGAGACATAGAAGAAGCTCCTGGTTCCCGGCTTCAGCCTGGCTCAGCTCTGGCCATTGAGGCCATCTGGGGAGTTTCATTAATAAAATAAATTTTTATTTGAAAGACAGACTTAACAGAGGGAGAGAGGGAGAGTTGGCGAAAGATGTCTTCCACCCACTGGCTCACTCCCCCAGATGGTCACAATGTCTGGAACTGGGCTGATCCAAAGCCAGGAGCTAGGAACTTCTTCCAGGTCTCCCACATGGATGCAGGGGTCCAAATACTTGGGCCATCTTCCATTGCTTTCCCATGTGCAGTAACAGGGATCTGGATTGGAAGTGGAGCATCTGGGACTTGAACCAGTGTTCATATGGGATATTGGCACTACAGGCCACAGCTTAACCTGCTGTGCCACAGCTCTAGCCCCAAAATAAATCATTGAAAAAAAATAGAGATAAAATCAGATTTGGGGAGGATTTTTGCTCTGGAATCTTTTTTAGTTGATATCTTTCTAATGAACAATTCGTCAAATCAATGTAGTCAGTCAGGCAGAAACAAAACAATGGAAAAGCACTGACAGCCTAAGGGGAATCAGGAGGAGGACTGGAGTACAAGGACTCACAAGCAGCAGAAGGAATGTGTACCAGGAGTGACAGCAGCATTTGTGTGTCCTGAAGCTTAGGGAGGGAGGAGCTCAGCCCAGAAACACATGTGTGCATGTCTAGCTGGTGGATGTGGGATGTAAGTCAAGGTTCTAGGGATAATTTAGCCTCTGATTTGAATTATGTATTGCTCAGAATAAAGCCATTGAGAAAATAGTACCGATAGCTGTTCTTAAACTCAAGTCGCAGAACCCTTTTTCATCGGAAATTCGTTCTGTAAAGCAGCTAAGAAGCACAGCTGTTCTGCCTGAGGCTGTCTCTCTGTGGTCTCAGCATCTTCCAACGGGGTCATGACATGGGGCTGAGATGATAGATCCCTCTGCTCTGGGGATACCACCGCTTTAGGGGGCCTGACACTTCTAACAAGGCTCTTTCTGGGAACACCATGCACAGGCTCTCTCTCCCCCCATTTTCTGCCCCCCAAGGAATCACTTTCTAGTGTTAGGGTTACCTGCTCTGACTACCTCCTCTATCCTACAGAGGGTGTAAGTTTATGATTTTATTTTGCAAAAGCAGCCACACTTGAAATAAATATCTTTGCTCTGCCCTGAGGCCATGAACAGGGCTGGGGCATACCTGGGGGTGGGAATAGCTTCATAGATAATCAAGAAGCTTATATGTGAATATGATATAATTTTTGTTTATTTGAAAGGCAGAGACAGAGATTTCACATGCTGGATCACTCTCCAAATGTTCACAACAGACAGGGCTGAGCTAGACTGAAGCCAGGAGCCTGGAACTCACTTTGGGTCTCCCAGTGGGTGTCAGGGACCCAATTACTTGAGCTACTTCCCAGAGTGTGCACTAGAAGGAAGCTGGAATTGGAAGCAGCGCTGAGACTTGAACCTGCATTCTGACACTGGATGCAGGCCCTGCCCCAAGCAGTTTTCTGTGTTTTAGGAGATCATCTGACCTTTCTCTGCCACATTAGACAGTAGAACTTGTGAGGACTGGACCCTTGCCCTTCACTGTTGTAACTGGGTAGCTCACAGAGTAAAGTGGCAAATGATAGACACTAGCAAGCATGAGGTAATAAAGTGACTACAGGGTTGCACAGAAACCACTGTGAAAACCACTCATTTGTCCAAATCTTTGACAAGATGACATTTTAACCATCTGGAATTTGTGCCCTCATCTCTAACTCTCATGAATTCTCCCGTGGCCCTTTGCAGGTGTTCCAGTGATCTGTCTTAACTGTCGGTAAGTACAAGGGGACTTCAGAAAGTTTGTGGAAAAATGGAATTAAAAGATATGATTATTCTGTGGCAATAAAAGGTTAAAAAATGTGGCCTGGGAGTTTGATGCAGCATTTAAGACACCCCTTAGGATGTCCACATCCCATGGTGCAGTTCCCAAGTTTGAGTTCTGGCTCCATTTCTAATTCTAGCTCCCTGTTAATGAGAACTCTGAGGGGCAGCAGATGATGGCTTAAGTAGCTGAGTCCCTC
Organism: Sylvilagus floridanus; assembly: GCA_949820135.1. Lineage (NCBI taxonomy): Eukaryota > Metazoa > Chordata > Mammalia > Lagomorpha > Leporidae > Sylvilagus > Sylvilagus floridanus. The sequence goes on along the minus strand of OX463226.1, from coordinate 64,650,659 downwards.
CTGCACATAGGGCAGACACAGGTGGAATTCTAGACTCCTGGCTTTGGCCTCTCCCAGCCCTGGATGTTACGGGACATTTAGGGAAAGAACCAGCATATGGAAGATGGATTTCTTTCTCACTCCCTCTCTTTCTCTCTCCCTCTCTCTGTCTTCCTAATAAATAAAAATTTTAAAAACTCAAATCCCTGCATAATTCAAAACATATATATTTCCCATGAAATTTTTGAATACCCCTCAAATGCTTAGATTTCAAAATTTTTTGCACCTAAATAAACTTATGTTTGAATTCTTTCTTCTACAAACTTTTTGAAGTGCTCTCCTACTGCCTTGTATCTTATCTAATGCTTCCAATTAAAGATGTCTGTTTATTCTTATATCCTTCTCTAGTAATGGGCAGCCATGGCTCAGAATCCTTTCATATAGCTCTTAGTGTACTTGAAAACACCCAAATCAACTCTGCCTATTTTCCGGATCAAATAGTCCAACCTCTTATTTAGATGTTGTTCACACACCTCAGTGTTACTACTTTACAACTTTGGCTGTTGTTGTTTTCTTTTTAACCAATATTTTGGTGTTAACGTTTAAAATATAGAGACCGGCTGTGAATGCAGCACCTTAGATATCTTGCTGAACTCATTTCTACATGGTATTTTCTGTGGTTTGTTCTCTCCTAAATTCAGGTTGAAATTCAGTCCCCACTCTGAGATATGAAGAAGTGGACAACGTGGGACCTTCAGCAGGTGACTGGGGCTCTGCTCTCAAGAAGAGATCAATCCATCCATGTGAGTAATGCATTGAGGGGTAATGGTTTATCTGCAGTGCGAGTCTGCTATAAAAGCCAGTTTGGGAAGGTTTCTAACACACTTCCTCTCTCTCACTGTGCAATGTCCTATGGTATCTCCAGACTCCATGGCAAGAAGACCATCACTATATTGTCTCCAAGACCTTGGACAGACCCTGAGAGAAAACAAACTCCTTTCCCTGTAACCTCCTCTGTGTGTGGTTAGGTTACCAGCAGCAGAACAGCAGTCTCTCTGTAAACCATACTTGCAGGTGCTTGCAGCGCACCAGGCTAAGGGCTTGGCTCGTGGACTACTCACTAGAAAAACTGAAGTCAAGTTCAAATTTGACTCTATCATGTCCTATCCTGGTAGACTTGAAGCTGTGCAATAATCACAGCACCAACCTCAGTGGATCTTTGGAAGGGTACAGAGTTACTACATGTGGAGCATTCATAATAGTGCTTCAGGTTCAATAAATACAAAATTATCTTTGTCATTCTGGCTGTTCTCCTAATTACTACTATCACTGATTAGGCATTGTGTACTCAAAAGAAACTCAAACGATGTGAGTCCTTGGAAGGCTGAGGTAGGGGAGAAAGGGAAGGCGAGGCAGAAAAAGGGTGCAAAGGTGTAAGACTGTAAAGGTTCTTGACTACCTCATTAACTAAGTCTAGAACTTTATGCACAAGTAGAGTTGCATTAGATATTCAATAAATATTCATTAGATGGATTAATCCAATTGACTCACCATCTATGTAATCTCGCTGTTATCAAGCAACATTTTGAAGCCTATTAAGTGGCTTCAGAACAAACTCAGTGTCTCCCTGAAGGGACTTTTTTTGGGGAAAGCTTTCCTTCTGCTCTCTCCAGGGCAGTATTTCTGAGGCAGTTTGGGAAAACTCTAGAATTGTTGCTAGAAGATTCATAACTCACAGCCCAGCATGTGTCTGCAGGGGCTGTAGGTGGTGACACCTCGTAGAGATGACATATATTTCCATGTGTGCTCGGAGCACAGTCCTCCCAAGTTCAACCTTCACACGCTGTGTAATGCCAGACAATGATTGATTACTACAGTGAGTGCCAGAGGCAGCACACAGTGAAGGGTGAAAAATGAACTTTTATCAAAGACCCCAAACTGAGCACCCAGTAGCTTCTTTGCCTCAGCCCCACAGTGAGAGCAGGAAGGCTGTGCCGTTCTGCTTCGCCATCCTCCAGTGCTCCGTTTCACCAGAGTGCGCAGGGACAGATGTCTGAGACCTGACACCTGAGCGCTGCTTCTGGGAAAGCACGGGGTGGCCTGCCTCCTCTGTCTCCTGGGGCTGCTGTGGATCACGTGGTCCTTGCTTCAACAGACTGGTTATGTCCTTCCTATGCTGTTTCTGTCTTGCATTGACTAGTTCGGGCTCCTGTAGAAACTCCTGCTTACTTAATATGATGCTGAACTTTCTGCTTCCAAAGGAAGCTGTAGCAATGGATACAGACATGAGCACCTCACATATGATACCAGTGAATTCAACTGCTACCCAAAACCATGTCGTTCGCTGGTCCATGATAAAACATTGCTACAAGGGTAAGTTCGGTTTTAAAGAGATGCAATGGCTTCAATGTGTCCCTCAGAGTTCAAGCATTAGAAAAATCCCAGTGCAACAATGTTCAGAAGTGGGACCTTTAAGAGGGGAAGATGTCCTGAGGAGCGTGACCTCAATAATGTGTTAATGCTTTTAATGCAGGGGTGATGTCATTATGGAGCATGAGTTCAGCCTCTCTCATGCACACTCTTTCATCATGGGAGGCCTTCCATTAAGCAAGAAGCCCTCCCCTCAAAGGCAGCCCCTTGATACTGGACTTGCTGGCTTCCAGAATGAAGATTCAGGTAAATCTCTGTTATTTATTAATAACACAGCCTGTGGTATAACAACAGAAAATGGACAAGGGCAGCATTGTGGAGCAGTAGGTTAAACCACCACTTGTGACACTGGCATCCCATGTTAGAAAGTCTGCTTGAGTCCTGGCTGCTCTGCCTCCAATCTATCTCCCAGCTAACGCATTTGGAAAAGCAGTGGTAGATGGCCCAAGTATTTACACCCTTGGCAGCCACATGGAAGGAAGAACCAGTTGGACACCGGGCTGCAACATGGCCCAGTACTGGCTGTTGTGACCGTTTAAAGCATGAACCAGTGAACGGAAGATTCTCTCTCTCTCTCTCTCTCTCTCTTTCCCTCTCTCTCTCCCTCTCTCTCTCTTTTTTCTGTCACTCTGCCTTTCAAATAAATAAACAACTAAATCTTTACAAACTAAGAAAATTAACTAAGATAGAAGATAATTGTATTGTTTTAATTTTAGGAGATACTTAAATATTGGCATGTCATATCAATATATTGAATCTTTAAAAATAATAACTTAAGGCCGGCGCCATGGCTCAACAGGCTAATCTTCCGCCTTGCGGCGCCGGCACACCGGGTTCTAGTCCCGGTTGGGGCGCCGGATTCTGTCCCTGTTGCCCCTCTTCCAGGCCAGCCCTCTGCTGTGGCCCAGGAGTGCAGTGGAGGATGGCCCAAGTGCTTGGGCCCTGCACCCCATGGGAGACCAGGAGAAGCACCTGGCACCTGGCTCCTGCCATCGGATGAGCGCGGTGCACTGGCCGCAGTGCGCCGACCACGGCGGCCATTGGAGTGTGAACCAACGGCAAAGGAAGACCTTTCTCTCTGTCTCTCTCTCTCTCATTGTCCACTCTGCCTGTCAAAAATTAAAAAAAATAATAATAATAACTTAAATGGATACTGAAAATGACTTGATCACAAGTACCTATTTGTAATAAAATCATGAATGAAAATGGAAATCAATTTCTCACAATGATGAAGAATGTGTAGTCTAAAGAAAAAGTGAGCATAATACTTAATGATAGGCTACTGAAACAGTCTCCTGAAAATCCAGAATAAAATAAGGAAACACAATACTATGATTATTTAACACTTTAGGTACTTTTTGGCAATCACAAGAAGGCATGGAACAAAGATCATATATGTATATGTATATGCACAAAAAGAAAAAATAAAATTAGTGTACCTTGCCCATGGCATAGTTCTACTACTAGAAGTGGTAAAAGATTCAACTGAAAAGTATGAACATTTTCAAAATTAAATTAATTGCATATCAAATGAGGCCATTATGATGAATATTGTTGAAGCAAGCCTTTGGCACAGAAATTAAAATGCTGCTTGGGACATCCACATCAGAGTGTCTGAAGTTTAAGTGACAGCTCCATTTCTACTACCAGCTTCCTGCTAATGCATTCCAGGGAGGCCACAGTGATGGTCAAGTTGGTTCCCGGCCACCCACACAGGAGACCTGGAAAGAGTTCTCAGCTTCCGACTTTAGCCTTGCGCAGTCAAGGCTATTGTGGGCTTTTAGGGAGTGAAACAGTGGATAGAAGTTCTCTCTCTGCCTGCAACTCCCTCCCTCCCTCCCTCCCTCTCTCTCTGTTTTTGTTTCTCTACCTTTCAAATAAATTTTAAAAATATTAACAAAAAATGAGAAATCCTCTCATTAAAAAAAAAAGCCACCATGAATAGTGTTCAGATATATCAGCAATGTCTAATGATTTGAGTTCCATCTGCTCCATTTTTCATCCAGCTCCCTGCAGGCAGCAGAGAATGGCTCAAGTGCTGTCTCTGCCACCCACATGGGAGACCTGGATGGAATTCTGGGCTTCTAGCTTCAGCCTGGCTTGCTCAACCTTGCTTCTTGGGGGCATTTGGAGAGTGAACCAATAGATGGAACATCTCTCTCTCTCTCTCCCCCTCCTTCTCTCTCTCTCTCTCTCCCACTTTCCCTCCCTGTCATTGTGCCTTTCAAATAAATAAACATTTAAAATTGTAAATTTAAAAAGTTTCCATTCATGAGTAACTAAATCATAGAGAGAAAGATGTGACAGTATGCATGGAATCACAATCTTTTTTTTTTTTTTAATACAGATGAGAGGTGTGGTGCAGCTGCTGCTGAAGATGCCCACAACCTTTTTTTATATAAAGATTTATTTTTATTTATTTGAAAGAGTTACACAGAGAGAGAAAGAGAGGCAGAGGGAGAGAGAGAGGTCTTCCATCCTCTGGTTCACTCCCCAGTTGGCCACAACAGCCGGAGCTGCGCCAATCTGAAACCAGGAGTCAGGAGCTTCTTCCAGGTCTCCCATGCCGGTGCAGGGACCCAAGGACCTGGGCCATCTTCTACTGCTTTCCCAGGCCAGCAGAGAGCGGCATCGGAAGTGGAGCAGCTGGGACTTGAACCAGCGCCCATATGGGATGCCGGAACTGCAGGCAGCAGCTTCACCTTCTATGCCACAGTGCCAGCCCCTGGATACACAATCTTAACAATACTGATTAGGGGCCAGCACTATGGCACAGCGGGTTAAAGCCCTGGCCTGAATCGCTGGCATCCTATATAGCCACAAGTTCTAGTCCCAGCAGCTCCTCTTCCAACCCAGCTCTCTGCTATGGCCTGGGAAAGCAGTAGAGGATGGCCCAGGTCCTTGAGCCCCTGCACCCAAGGGGGAGACCTGAAAGAAGCTCCTGGCTCCTGCCTTCGGATAAGTGCAGCTCTGGCCATTGCGGCCATCTGGGGAGTGAACCAGCAGCTGGAGACCTCTCTCTCTGTCTCTACCTCTCTCTGTAACTCTGTCTTTCAAATAAATAAAAGAAAAAAGAGGCTGGTCCACTCAAGAGGACCTGCAGGTTGCTCGTGTGTTGTTGGATTTCCTCAGACCTGCCAGCAAGTTCCCTAGAGGGCCTTGGCAGAACCTATGAAGTCAACGTTTTTAGATTCCTTTATATGAGTGAGATCAGGAAGTATTTGTCTTTCTGTGTTTGCCTTATTTCACTTAACACAATGCTCTCCAGGCTTCTCGGTATTGGAGTAGTTTCCAGAGGCTGGGCACATTCGGATGGGGTGGGGGATGGAGAGATGCTGGTCAAGTGGTTCAGCATCACAGTTAGACAGAAGGAAAAGCTCTGGGATCTGTTGCTTGGTAGAGTGACTATACTCCTAGATAACAACCATGTCGTATAGTCATATCTTTCTGAGAGGACTTTGGATGCTGTCACTACAAGGAAATAGTACCTGTTTAAAATGATGGATATGCCAATTACCCTGATTCGATCATTACACAATGTATGTTTGAAAGATTACATTGTACTCTCTAAGTGTGTATAATTATTATGTGTCAATCAAGGATAAAATAAAACCTTAAGATTGAAGTATGTGATTCAGAAAAAAAGAAGATAGGAAAAACGACACAGCACCCTCCAGGATTCACCCTCCTGATCTGGCTTTATTTTCTCTTTTGGACCTATCTATCTAACTGACTCATGTGAGGGGTCTTCAAAAAGTTCACAGAAAATGTATATTGTGAAAAAATTATGCATGAGGCAGGTGCTATGACATAGTAGGTGAAGCTGCCACCTGTGGTGATGGCATCACATATGGGTGCTGGTTCATGACACAGCTGCTCCTTTTCTGATCCAGCTCTCTGCTATGGCCTGGGAAAGCAGTGGAAGGTGGACCAAGTTCTTAGACCCCTGCACCCATGTGGGAGATCCAGATGAAGCTCCTGACTCATGGCTTCAAAAGGGCTCAGCTCCTGCCCTTTGTGGCCATATGGGGAGTGAATCAGTGGATGGAAGCCCTCTCTTTTTGTCTCTACCTCTCTCTGTCTACAACTCTGCCTCTCAAACAAATAAATAACATCTTTTTTAAAAATTGTGCATGAATTTCAAAACTATTTTGCACCAAAATTAATTTATGCTTTAATTCAATTTTCCAAGACATTTTTGGAATACCTTGGTTTTGCTGTCTTTTTCTATTAATATCCGCTCCATGAGGGTACTGATATTTTTAGTCCATCATGTTCTCTGATGTGTAAATGAATGAATGTAAAAAAGGCATAAATTTGAAAGATTCACTTTACCATCAAAAATAAAACATTAAATGTGTGGTGGCAATGATATCATGGGTGTTTGTTTTTATTTTCCAAACTTTCCGTAGCTTAGATTATTACCTTATTAAACTAAATTGATAATTTTAAAAGAATTATTGCTCTCATGCCTAGCTTGCTCATTTCCTCCCTTGTTTGCTAGGAATAAAAGATTATGGCAGGAACAGACAGGCTCCAATGCCAACTGACAACAAAAACAAGCACACAATCTATTTTCATTAGGCTTCCTTTGATTTTGTCATCTTAAATCAAGTTAGATATTTTTAATTACAACTGTTATCCATTCCTTGAGACCACATTTTTATCTTCATCTTTTAATTATCATCTTTTTTTCTCAAATAGATTATACAAATTTTTCTGATCCCAAATTGAATACCTCCAGCTATTCACAAACTGGAATGTGTTAGATTAATTACATTTAATCTAAATTTTCTTAAATGTGTGCTCCTTCCTTGCAAGTTGAATCCTTTTTTAGTTACTGATGTTCAGTGAGTTTTAACAAAATGGGTCACTTTTATCACTCATGATTTTGGACTATTATATTTTAAATTGAGTTATTAAGACTCAAGATTATTTATTAAGTGGCTGCGGTAAGAAATATTTTGTGTTTAGATCCAGCAAGAGGTTTGAAGACAAAAGACCTCATCAGTCTGTGCAAAGGAGGCTGGCTGGGCACCAAGTCACCTATTTGCTTGGAGCAATTCTTAACTGTGTGACATATTCTAGAGCCCTCATTATTCATGAAAAGGGCTTTGGAGTCTATTTCCAGCTGTCTTCCTTCCTCAATATATGTCATTGGCCACGCTATCATTCCCAAGAAAGACCCTAGCAATCCTAGTTAAGCTTTTATTATATTCTGGTGATTATGGACTGGGACTAAAAGTTTATGTGATAGCTACACTTAATTTCATTAAAAGGTCTGTGGTTTTCCATTCCTGCTTTTCCGGAAACCATTCAATATTTACTACTGAACAAAGCCCAAGTGCTTTTGGAATTAGGTAATCTCATAGCCCTGAAGAAAGGGCTTCATAACATCTCAGACGCACCAAACATTCCTACTCAAGCAGCAATGAAACCAGCAGCTGTCTGCCTACTTTGAGTACCCTGCAAGTGGAGGGAGCCCCTGAAGCAGTCGGTTCCTGGATAGCTGCTCCTATATCTCCACGCAGTGACACAAACAAGTTCCTTACAAGGCACTTTGTGAGGCTATAATTCCTTTTTTCTGCTCTCTGGGGCCCAAGGAGCTCATGATGTAACATTCTGGCAAACCACTGTGCCCAAAGGTGTTTATTTGGCTGCATTCCCACCAGCAAAACCCTCACACATTTGTCCTGAAATACTCTCTAAATGTCCATGATGGAAATGTCTGTGTGTGTGTTAGGATATTCCACATGATTACTCCATGACTTTACCTCCAAGATCCACCAGTGAGTTCTTTAAAAAGAAAAAAAAAGATTTATTTGTCTGATAGAGTGACAGAGAAAAGGAAAGAGTGATCTTCCAACCTCTGATTCATTCTCTAATGGCCATAGTGGCTTCAACTGGACCAGATCAAAGGCAGGAGCCACAAACTCCATCTAGGTCTTCCCATGTGCGTAGCAGGGATGCAAGGACTTTGGTCAATTTCTGTTGCTTTCCCAAGTGCATTAACAGGGAGATGGATCAAAAATGGAGCAGCCAGAATTCAAACCAGAACTCTGATATGGGATGCCAGCATTGTAAGCAGCAGCTAAACCCGCTGCACCACAATGCCAGCCCTCCACCACTAAATTCTGTGTTCAGACTGTATACCTTTTGGGGTTGGCTGTTATTGCAAGATACAGGTGAGGGCAATACACAGGTGTAGGAAATCTCCAATGTTAGGCTCAAATAGAGATTTCAAATGGAATACCTGGAAGGGGCAGTCATTAGAGAAACCACGAAAGGGAACCTGTGGTTGAAATTGCTAGTGTCTTTCATTGTCCATTCTCTTTCTTTCTTTGCCTCCAATGGAAGCTGAGTCTTCCAGTTAAATACTCTGTTTCCTAGCTTTCTTGCAACTGAATGTGGGCCTTGAACTAAAATCTCACCAATAAAACAGGAGTGCAAGTGATGTGTGCTGTCTAAAGGGAAGGAGGGGTATTTCCGTTCCCATTTTCTCTTTTCCTCTCCCCATCAGATGAAGGACCATCACAGACCACAAGCTGGAAGCCATGTGTTGAGAAGAAGACAACAAGCAAGGAATCAAGATCCCCAACAACACAGAGCCTCCATGGCAATTCTGGGTTGTTTGCAATCACACTGCTTCGTGAGGTAGAAACGCAGCCTGTTCTTGATGTCACTGTTATTTTAGCCTCTGTTACAGCAGTTCTATCATAACTGAAAAACCAAAGGTCAAGATGTGGAAACGTAGACACCTCAGTCCATTTCCTGCTGCTGCAACAACATTCCACTGACTGGTTAATTAATGAAAAAATGGAACTTTATTTGTCCCATGTTCTGGAGGCCAGGAAGTCCAAAAGCATGCATGGTGCTCACACCTGGTGTAGGCTTCTGGACTGCATCATACCATGGTGGAAAGGAACTAAGGATGTGTGAGACTGAGAACATCCAGTTGAACTCACACTTCTGGTTAGGATCCCACTGTCCAAAAAATCTCCCTCAGCAATCATGGCATTCATTCATTCATTCACAAGAGCATGGCCCCCATGGTCTAAAGTATCCGACCCTTAATGCTGTCACAATGTCAATTAAATTTCAATACGAAATTGGGATAGAACAGTCAAATCATAGCAGCACAGAATTCACCTATCAAGGTATTTTAGCTACAGAGATAAGAGAATAGAAGGTAAGCTAAGGTCAAAAATGGAAAACCCACCATTAACCTTCCAAATAGTGAAGGGTTATCTAAGTTGGAATGAAATGTTTCAGATGGAGTTTTGTGAACATTTAAGGTCCATCAGGGTAATTCTTGTATTCTCATCCAAGGGCAACCAGTTATTGGGATTGCGATGTACTCAATGTCATGACCAGTGTACCTTGGTTCTTGTTTCATGGAGCAATACTCTGGGTTTGTAACTCTGGAATAAACTTAGTTTCCTGTGTTACATGAGAAAATAGGTGAATGAAGTGGAGTTATTTGATTTATAGCTAGATGAAACCTGTAATATTTTAATATGGTATGTGGATCATCCCAGATCCCTAGACTCTTAACTACAAGTTGTGTGTGCCCATGAGCAATATTCTCTTTAGACTCCTATACTAACACTCAATTTTTGCATTTATTTGGAGTTTAAGCAATCATATCAGAAAAAATAATAAGTGATTAGGGAACCCTAGACTCTACTCACAATAGGAAGAGTTACATAAAATTGTCTTTTATGTGGGGTTAATAATGACTTGTTAATTATTTTTCTAATTAATTTTATGATTTAATCTTGTACAAGATCTTCAATGTGTGATGAGAACTAATCTCTTGTAGAATCCCATGGAGTTTTCTTGTGAGGCATGTGAAAATTATAAAAAAATAAAGTCATGTCACAAGTAAAATGTTAATGACAAAATTAATTGAAAAGTTAAATTGTGATTATTAATAGAATTGAATCATTATACTCACCTTTGTTAAAATTAGGAACCATAAGATATTTTTTTGAAATTGTTTCCATACAATCAAAAAAGCCTTAATTCTGAACATATACTATATTATTAAAAGTATGCAGTTAAGTTTTAGTTTTAGAAAAAAACTAAACAAACTATACAAACCTTTCTTGGCTAGCTTTATCTCTATACAAATAACATATATAATGATGACACAAACTGGTAGTACCTTTTGTTTCAAATGGGCATCATTCAGTAAGTGGTTTGGAATCACTGGGCTCTGATCAAATTCCAACAACCTCTTAATGTATAAGAACGCAGTGTCCGGCCGGCGCCGTGGCTCAACAGGCTAATCCTCTGCCTTGTGGCACTGGCACACTGGGTTCTAGTCCCGGTTGGGGTGCCGGATTTTGTCCCGGTTGCCCCTCTTCCAGGCCAGCTCTCTGCTGTGGCCAGGGAGTGCAGTGGAGGATGGCCCAAGTGCTTGGGCCCTGCACCCCATAGGAGACCAGGAAAAGCACCTGGCACCTGGCTCCTGCCATCAGATGAGCGCGGTTCACCGGCCGCAGCGCGCCAGCTGTGGCGGCCATTAGAGGGTGAACCAACGGCAAAGGAAGACCTTTCTCTCTGTCTCTCTCTCTCACTGTCCACTCTGCCTGTCAAAAAAAAAAAAAAAAAAAAAGGCAGTGTCTAAACACTCTTTTGGGTCTTCACAGAGTGTGGTGTCCAGAATTATCCCTAGAAAATGACAGTGTAGGTAGGGGTGTTTGTCATTGGCTGTTCAGCACTTCATGTTAAGTGTATAGACAATCACTGGTCCTATGGGATTGTTTGTATGTGAGGGTTCGCACAAGAGGCTATGAGTACTGTATACAAATACCTTCATGTTCTTGAGAAAATGTCTAAGAATACAGCATATAGGAAATACATAGAACAAATTACAAAGGAAAACATGTATATGGTTAAAACAAAATCAGATGTAAAAAAGGTGACCAAATAGAGGGGTGTCTCTTCAGTTGAAAATGAACTAAATCTGGCCAAAAAATGATTCAGTTAAATCCATGGGAGCCATCCAGAGAAGAAATTCTGCCAGCCAGTGGAAATGCCCAATAAAATCATCATTAAGTAGCTTTAATGAGTTGATGGGAAATCTATATAATTAAATTTCTCATATTAAAAATATTATTGATATAATCAAGAAAATGCATACAAGACATATTTAGGAAGTTTGTTAAAATTAGTGATTATGGTCATAGGGTCTTGTGAATTAGATTTTGATCTGTAAAATAATTACTTGGGTTATTTCAAAGATGACGTTTCTTATAGAGAAGTTGTGGGAAGATCTGAAAGTTAATTAGCAAAATTCCTGCAGTTCTTCAATATAGAGGCTGTAACCAAAAAGTGAAGTATCTTTAGTAGAATCTTCAATACATCATTTAATTTTTATCCTGAAAAAGGTACTTCACAATTATTAGTGTGTAAACAAACTTACAGGTTACTGAATAGTCAAATTGAAAAATGTTCAATTGTGAGTAAATAGCAGAAATAGTTGGTGATAAAATTTTATATGTGATTAATCTATTTGGCTGTAGTATTATGTATATAGGAGAAATTTTAAATATATAATTATATATTAATTATGAAATAGTTTATAAATATTTATTTTTAATTGGATTTATTGCATCATTTTGTTTTCATATTATCTTTAATTTATCATATTTTGTTGTTACTCCATAATGTTTGGTAAATATAATCCAGCAAAAAACTAGAAATCATTGTATAATTTCAGGAATTGATTTGATACTTGAAAGGAAGATTTCTTAATGTACAAGATAGTTGTTTTCCTTTTGTATCATTTTTTGTTGGTCAACTCAACTACATAGGAATAGATAGGCTGTCTTTTAGAAAAAAGATATTAAGAGTTCCTGAAGTCTATCTGGCAAATGGTTAGGGTTATATTCAAAATATCATAGTCATATAGGGATAGCTTCAAAGTAGTATCATGAAGTAGTTTTCTCTAGGTTTCTAATAGGAGCCCAGCTGTGAATCAAATAGGAGACAAATGTTTTTCAAGAAGAGAAATTGGTAAGCTTAAGTTTAAACAAAAATAAAATACTTTTCATATGTCCTAAAAAAAAAAAGAAAGAAAGAAAATAAAAAGGAACAAAAATGACAAACCGTAGTATCTACCCCAGGGCAAGTTCTTGAGAAATCTCGTGGATAAAACGCCCCATGTAAAGGGCCAGTGTGGATCTGTGGGTTAAGCCACCACTTGCAATGCCAACATCCCTTATGAGAGTGGTGGTTCAAATCCTGGTGGCTCCACTTCTCCTCTGCAACTGAGAAAGCAGCAGGTGAAGGCGCAAGCATTGGAGTCTCTGCCACCCTTATGAGAGACTCAGACGGAGTTTCTGACGCCTGTTTCTGCTTGGCCCAGCCCTGGCTATTGGAACCACTTGGGAAGTGAATCAACAATGAAAGATCTCTCTCTCTCTCTCTCTCTCTCTCTCCCCTCCCCTTTTCTCTCCTTCTCTCTCTCTCTCTCTCTGATGCTATTTATTTCAAATAAATAAACTAATCTTTTTAAAACAACTATTCAAAGGCATAAATAAATGCAACACATCCTCTTGATTTTGTAAGCAGAGACTTTTTAACTTTAATTTCTGTCGTCAAGGGGTACATACTAGAGAGGTTTAGAAGATAAACACAGTGAAGAACAGCTGAGAAGTCAAAGGCAGGAAGAATCTGCAAGCTGGCGTGGAGCCATAGTTGAGAGGCATGTGTCTGAAATACAGGATACAGCTATACTCAGGACGAAAGAACAACTGAAGGCAAAAGAAATCTTTAAAAGGGTAGTGGGTGGGGGTTGGGCATTTGGAGACCAATGAAGACACTGCTTGTGAGTCCTACATTCTTATGAGAGTGCCTGGGTTCAAGTTCCAGCTCCATTCCTAATTCCAGTTTCCTGCTAAGGCAGACCCTGAGAGGCAGCAGGTGATGGCTCAAGTAATTGGGTTCCCGCCACCCCCTGGGAGACCTGTCCTGAATTCCTGGCATTTTTGTTTTAAATACCACAGAACCTGGAGGGGAAAACCCTTATATTCCAGAGGGGCTATAACTCTTTTCTACCCCCACCACTTCCCAGTCTGACTAAGGAAGTGTTTTGTAGAAATAATTCAGCGGCGACAGGCAGTTTGCAGCGGCATCTGCAGAGGTCATTCAAATTTAGATAAGGCCAGGTCTCTTGAGCTGTCTATATTGCATGATGTGTGAAATGCTACAAGAACTGAAAAAGTACAATAATGGGAATTCAGTGATCTGAAAGAGCTGGGACCCAGCTTAACTGAATTTCTAGGACTTAAATTTAAATAATTCAAATCAGAAACTGAACACAATGTGTCCTAAGATGTGGTAGCCTCTTTTTTTAAGATTTATTTTATTTTATTTTTTTGACAGGCAGAGTGGACAATGAGAGAGAGAGACAGAGAGAAAGGTCTTCCTTTTGCCTTTGGTTCACCCTCCAATAGCCTGATCCAATGGCAGGAGCCAGGTGCTTCTCCTGGTCTCCCATGGGGTGCAGGACTTGGGCCATCCTCCACTGCACTCCCTGGTCACAGCACAGAGCTGGCCTGGAAGAGGGGCAACTGGGACAGAATCCAGCGCCCCGACCAGGACTAGAACCCAGTGTGCCAGCGCCACAAGGCGGAAGATTAGCCTAGTGAGCTGCGGTGCTGGCCTATTTATTTTATTTGAAAGTCAGAGTTACACAGAGAGGAGAGGAGAGGCAGAGACAGAGAGATCGGGAGAAATAGAGAGAGAGAGAGGAAGGTCTTCCATACTCTGGTTCCCTCCCCAATTGGCTGCAATGGTTGGAACTGTGCCTATCTGAAACCAGGAGCCAGGGGTTTCCTCTGGGTCTTCCACTTGGGTGCAGGGGCCCGGGGATTTGGGCCATCTTCTACTGCTTTCCCAGGCCACAGCAGAGAGCTGGATCGGAAGTGGAGCAGCCAGGATGTGAAGCAGCACCCATATGGGATGCTGGCACTGCAGGCAGTGGCTTTACCCACCACGCCACGGCACCGGCCCAGCCTCTTTCATTCCATCGTGGACCAGCTTGATATAGAAATCAACTAGCATGAAATAAAGTGGACCAACAAACCACACAGAGACAAGACAGAGACCAAAACAGGTCCTTTACCTAGTATTTCCCCATCGAAGAAGGCCTGAGGGTTTTACCTTTCAGAAGGAAGAGGTAATGGCAAAACAACATTGCCATATTTATTTCTTTCATATGCTTCACATTATTATCTTCTTTGTGCTTATTATACAGCAAAGGTTAAGCTCAGTTTTTGCTTTTGTTTGCCCAAGATTGTCTCACTTTAGTTGAATGCCCTTTCAGATTTTTGTTAAGGGGAAATCTCAGGGATATCTTGCCACCATGTAGATTTTTCTTATTCCTCTCCTGTATTTTTTGAAGATTTATTTCTTTATTTTAAAGGCAGAATTACAGAGAGAGAAAGACACAGACATACACACACAGAGAGAGAGAGAGAGAGAGAGAGAGAGAGAGAGAGAGAGTGAAAGAAGCCACAACAGCCTGCTGTAAGCCAAGGCCCAGGCATTTCATCTGGATCTCCCACATGGATGACAGGGACCCAAGCATTTGGGCCATCCTCTGCTACTTTCCCAGGCACATTAGCAGGGAGCCGGATTGGAAGTGGAGCAGCCGGGACTCAAACCACCATCCAAATGGGACACTGGTATTGCAGGCAGCAGCTTTATCCATGATGCCACAGCACCAACCCCTCCTCTTCTGTATTTTTAAAATTTATTTTTTAGTAGAGGCCTTGAGATCAAAATTAACATCTTAAACTTATAGAAATGTAACCTGAACAGCACTAACTTAAATTCAGTAGTATATAAATATTCTATTCCTTTCCTCCTTCACACTATCATTGTTGGCACAGAATACATCTCTACGTATCATGTGCCCATAGACATAGATTTCTAACCTTTATTTCATATATTTTCCTTTAGAGTCATACAGAAAAAAGGAAGAGTTACAGACCAAAAGTACATTAACACTTTATTTTCTGTTTACATTTGTGGTCATTTTTAGAAGCACTCAATATTTCAACATATGACTTCAAGTTACTGTCTAGCGTCTTTTCATTTAAGCCTGAAGAACTGCTTTATACAGCAAGTTTTCTGGGGGAAAACTCCCTTAGGTTTTGCTTATCTGGAAATTTCTTAGGTTCTCCTTCATTCTTGAGTGACAGTTTTGCTGGTTATGGCATTCTTGGTTGACACAGTTTTTTTTTTTTTTTAATTTCCTTTCAGTACTTTAGATATGCCATTTCATTGCCTTCTAGAATCAGTGCTTTCTGATTAGAAATCAACTATTTATCTCATTGAAGATAAATTGTGCATGATGAGTCTCAGTGTCTCTTCCGTTCTCTCTGTAATTCTGCCTTTCAAATAAATAAAATAAACCTTTCTAAAAAATGTTCTGTTCCCAGCAGGTCTCCAAAGACTCCAAGAGGACAGAAAGAGTTCTGTGCTCCTTTGCTTCCTTCTTCATTTATTTTTAATACAGCAACTAGAATTATCCTTTAGGAAAAAAGAGTTTATTTTATTGTGGTAAAAACAATTGACATGACATCTACCTTCTTAACAAATTCCAGTACACAGCAGAGAATTATTAACTATAATTATAGAGATAATGTTGTCTAGTAGATCGCTTTTGGTAAGGATATGGGGACGTTGGAATTCCTGTATATTTTTCATAGGAACGCAAAAAAGTTGCAGTAGTCATGGAAAACAGCATGGAGATTTTTCAAAGAATTAAAAATAAAACCACTATATAATTAAACAATTCCACTATTTACCCAAAGGAATTAAAATCAGGATCTTAAAGAGATAGCAGGATTCGAATGTGTATTACAGTGTTAATTCACAACAGCCAAGATATGAAAACAGGCCAGCCCCACGGCTCACTAGGTTAATCCTCCGCCTGCGGTGCTGGCACCCTGGGTTCTAGTCCAGGTTGGGGCGCCGGTTCTGTCTCCGTTGCCCCTCTTCCAGTCCAGCTCTCTGCTGTGGCCTGGGAAGGCAGTGGAGGATGGCCCAAGTGCTTGGGCCCTGCACCCGCATGGGAGACCAAGAAGAAGCACCTGGTTCCTGGCTTCGGATCGGCGCAGCGCGCTGGCCACAGCACTCCAGCCATAGCAGCCATTTGGGGGATGAACCAACAGAAGGAAGACCTTTCTCTCTGTCTCTCCCCCTCACTGTCTAACTCTGCCTGTCAAAAAAAAAGATATGAAAACAATGTCTGTGTATGGATGAATGGATAAGAAAATGTGGTATATGAACAATGAAATATTATTCCACTTTTGCAAAAGGACTAAATCATGTAATATATGACAGTATTAATGAGGCTTATGTGAAATAAACCAGTTGCAGAAGGAGAACTACTGTATTGTTTCACTCAGATGAGGTATCTAAGGTGGTCAGATTCCTAGCATCAGAGAAGAGTGGTGCCAGAGGCTGGAGGAAAGAAGAAAGGGGAGTTGCTGTGAAATAGACATGGCCTGGTCTTTACAGTGGCCTAAATATCCTGTGTGATCTGGACTTCCCATTCCCCCTGGCCTTTCCTTGTCCCCTTGGTCCCCTCACTCTCAGGCCCCATCCTGTTGGCTGATCTCCAGGTCCTAATCGACCATCGCTTGCCTGCCAGAGTGTGCGAATGGCATCTCACTCCACTCCCTGGAGAAAATTCACCATCAAGTTGCTGAGACGCTTGATCCAACAAAGAGACTGAATGGCCTTGCCTAGATCATTCCTCCCTTCCTATCACCCCCAAAAGAATAAATGGCTTCCTGTTTGTTTGTTCGTAACTGTCAAAGGCAAGCATGACTTTGCTCTAGGTAGCAATACCCTCACCTAACTTTGTGCCTTACTCCAAGGCCCTTCTCCAACTAGCTTCCAGATTGAGACCCTCCCTACACAGGTCATTTATGTTTGAAAGCATAGGCATTGTAGTCCATTACATACAGTGAGTCTGACATTGCCTGGTTTTCCCCAGCATTCTCATCGCTGTGCTACCCTGCAAAGCCTTTCTGCTGAATGAACGCGTTCCTTCATTCTCTGTCGCTCCCGTGATTTTCCGGGGGTTTCTGAAACTCCTACTCAGGGGACAAGAAATATCTCCCACCCTTCTCTCAACATTCCTTCTGCCACTCTGCCTCAGTTGACACCTGTCTATCCCCTGCAAGCAGCATCCCCCTTCTACCTCTTAAGCAGAGGCTGTTTGTTTTCTCAAACTCGATTTATGAGGACTGAGAATCAGAATTAGTGTCCCTGCTTATTTCTTCTTGCTCCTTGCTGACCACATTCTCTTTCCTTTCTCTTCAGATTTATAAAATTGAGTTTTGAAAAGAATAAAAGTGGCCAAAAACTCAAAACAGGACTCTAGTTGGAAGCAGACGGCTTTTTCTAACCCCACAACCCAGCCACCCATGCCATCCACCTACACATGGTTGTACGTGCATCCTACCTAGGCAGAGGTGTACCTGTGCACAGGTATGCACTCACATGCAAAGGTGCTTGTAGACACATCTTTATAAAAGCACATACATATGAACTGAGAGCAATCTATTCAGACTTCTAGTTTATTAATAAACTTTTTATGCAGTACAATATGACAGTACATTAACAGAAAATTGCACAAATCAGCTAGAATTATCTCCAAGTGAAGACACACATTCAACACTCACTAATTATTTTCATTTTATGTTCCACCGGGAAGATTTTCCTAATCAACACAGAAATTTTTAAGCTCACTCTATCTAGAACTAAAGTGGTAATTTATTTAACCAGTCCTGGATCTTTAGGTCTTTTCTACTATTATCTGATGCTCCAATGATTAATCTGTGCCTGTCGCTTTGACCATGTTTATGGGCATATCCCAAGGCCTAAAGCCTGGGCTCCCTTGCTGTCTTAGGGGATCATTTCCACAAATCCCTTTGGTGTATCCTTATTGGTTATTAAAGGAGTTGCAGCCCACTGGTTGTAAGGTCAGCTCTGGGCCTTTGCTACTTTGGGGCTCCCATTCCCATGGACGTGAAGGACTTAGGTCTGCACCAGCCTCTCCCACCATCATCACAGCTGACAGAGAAGCCACTCCTGACCAGCACAGTGGCGCTGCTACCTCACTTACCAGGGCCACCAGCCCTGATGATGGGGTGTCCCCAGTGCTCTGTGGTAGAACACTATCGTCTAGCATCTTACAGCTTCCTTCGGCCTCTGTATGCCTCGTTCTTTCTAGAAGGCCCAGTTCAGACATTTCACTGACTTAGCATTTGTTTTCATTTTCTCTTGGTTTCGAAGAACCTCCCTAGAGGCAGGTTTGAGTATCCATTGGGATTAGGGCTGCTTGAGTAACAAATAAACAAACAGGCTGGCCAGCTAGATTTTTTTAAAAGATCTATTTGTTTATTTGAGAGGCAGAGTCACAGAGAGAGGGAGAGACAGAGAGATAGGTTTTCTATCTGCTGGTTCACTCCCAAAATGGCTACAACAGCTGGAGCTGGATGGATCTGAAGCCAGGAGCCAGGAGCCTCTTCTGGGTTCCTGCACAGATGCAGGGGCCCAAGAACTTGGGCCTCCTTCCACTGCTTTTCCAGGCCATCAGCAGGGAGCTGAATTGGAAGCAGAGCAGCTGGGACATGAACGGGTTGCTATGTGGGATGCTACACTGCAGGCAGAGGTTTAACCTACTAAGCCATGAAAACTGGCCCATAGCCAGTGAAATTTGAATTTCAGATAAATGACACATTCTTTTTAGCATACATATGTCTCAAATACTGAATGCAGCATACTTTTATGTTATCTGGCAACATTCCCTTTGGAGTCTTTGTGAGATGTTAAATCATGTTCTCTAAGAAAGAGTCCACAAATCAATACATTCTTCCTCATCTTATGTTCTGTTTTCCTTAATCAAGCACCTCTTGTATACCCTTTGGGTCTGTCTGAGCAAGCTGGGTAATTCTTGCAGCTCCTTCATGGACAATCCTTGGGTCCAGTTATAGTCCCAGTCAGGTTACGCTGGGATTTGCCCTCATTGTTGGCCTTGCAGCAAGGAGAGGAGGAAGAAGCTGCACCTCTTGCTTTAACACTTAATAACCAGCTTTCTGCAGAAAAGAACCAAGAAAACCTCTGACTGATTCATAGTTCTTGCTGATTTTCATAGTACAGATATCTTAGAGGCTTGAATTTGAGCTACCAACATGATGTTATTGAATGTGGAGTTCTGAAGAGACTGATTGTTAATTGGTTCTTGTGAGCTAAGAAGAGCTAGGTCCAACATATTATTGGCCCTGCCCTTGGTATAATAGATTTTGGCTGAGCATTTAAACATCTCTGTAGCTGGATGACTATCAGGACCTGCATCTGTTGTACAGCTGGGTCCACTCATCTCTTGCAAAAAATAAGGGCCTCTTTGGAAGCCACCAAAGAGAATGTCAGCCTCTTACACTTAGCTTGCTAATGACTTTCAATTTCTCATTATCTCCCATCAGGGCCACAATGCAGCTAAGCAGAAATAAGCCAATTCTGCCATCTTTGTTGGCATTGTTCCCTCTTATCTTCCAAATGTCCAACTTCAACGCAAAGGCATTCTCTTTCTCTGACACTTTTCATTAAAATCAGAAGCAACTGAGTCCCTCTTTGGTCAGAGACTACCTTTGTCTACCACAGCACTTGGTACCTTCTTTGCCTGCAGGAAGGTGAGTGTTTTAATCCTTAAATCCCAATTTGTTATCTACTGTCTTGGACAACTCCTGTGCCATTTGTGTTAGTTCTGACCCTCCAAGAAGCAGATGCCGCAATGGGGTTAGAAGTGAAAAAATATTTATTAAAGGGAATATGTTTGAATTACAAATAAGAGGGATCAGGAGAAGGCAGTGATGTCTGAACTTTGTAAAGGAGAAGGAAAAGGAAGAAAGTGAAAGGTACAAGTGCAGACTGCAGCACATTTCTGAGAAAGGTATAGCCTGCAGAGTCACATAGTTCACAGGAATAGGTCTGCACTAGGAACCTGGGCATACCCAGTTATTGTCTGGAAAGCAGCCACACAGGTGTGAATCCAGAGGCCCTTGGTCAACCTCTACCCACTGCAGCAGCAGATTTTTGGACAGTGCACTGCACGATTGTGTTTTTTTGAACTGGAAGTTATATCTAAAGGCTTGATGCATCTGAGTTAAGATCTGTTGGTGGAAATGGATCATTGGCAGCTGTACGGTCTACAAATTGACCTCACATCACATCATGTTAGAAGGCTTATTACATCTAGTATAACTGCTTTCAGGGATGCTCAGACCAAGCCCTGGGTTAGAAGGCAGCAGTCTTGTCATTGAAGTGCTGTAGTCCTGGATTGCTCACTGATGACCTTTTTGCCCCCCATCACCTCAGTCACCCGTGGCCACCACCTTCTTCACTTTTTTAATGATTTACAGAGCTACAGAGGGAGAGGGAGAGGGAGAGGGAGAGACTGACAGAGAGAGAGAGAGAGAGATCTTCCATCTGCTTGTTCACTTCCCAAATGGCCACAATGGTTAGGCCAAAGCCAGGAGCCAGGAGCTTCTTCTGAGTCTCCTATGCAGGTGCAGGGGCCCAAGTACTTGGGCCAGCTTCTACAGCTTTCCAAGGTGCAATAGCAGCGAGCTGGATTGGAAGAGGAGCAGCTGGGACTCAGACTGGAGCGCATAAGTAATGCTGGCATTGCAGTGGGCAGTCTAACTCACTATGCCACAACGCCAGCCTCTTCTCACCTCCCTTACCCACCGTAGCCAGTACCTTAGCATAGACCTTGTCACCTCTGATCCAGGCCTTCTCCAAAACCCTCATTCAGATCAGTGTTTCTAGTCTATGTCTCCAACCACCCAGCAGATTTCACAAGTATTCTGAAGGACTGGTTCCTGTGTCCACAACACAACGAATTCCAACCTCATCAAGAAGTAAGTTGGGTGGGAAATGCTCACATTGCTTTAGCATTCATTGTCTTTCAGCACCTGTTTTTCACCTTGCAAACTTTAATATTCTAAAAGTCCTCTGAGGCAACTAGGATTGCTCCTGTTTTTCAGAGAATAAGTGCCAGAGCTGGACACGAAACTGCTGACCCTGGAGCCCACACTTGCCTTACAAAGACAATCTGGCAAGGCAGGCAGGGGAATTTATACCCAAGGCTAGAAGTAAAAAAGTAACAAATTGGGGAGGGGGGGGATGTTTAAATAGTGAAGTGATATAATTAATAACTTGTAAAAATAGTGTGATTTTTGTATGCAGATGGGATTAAAAGAAGAAAAACCAGAGAAGTAATTTAGAGGACAAGAAACAATGATCCAGGAATGTATGATGAAGTGGGAGTAGGGGAAACAGAGAATGAAGAGAAAGGAATAAAATTGGGGGATATTTTAAAGAAAGTGGTGTGAGTTTTTTCAAACTGATACATTAGAGCAATTGACAGAAAATGATTAGTCAAATTGTGTTAAGGCTTGGTAGTTGGAAGAATAGAGTTGATCCTGAAGGGATGTTGAGAGGTGGCAGCTGGCACTGGACAGCATTTGGGGGTTTTGTGCATACATGTTATGGAGTTGTGAGTGCTTCCAAAGGCGATGTGGGAGAGAAGGAAGGGGCCCCAGTCTGTGCCTCAGGAGCCTCCACTTTCAAAGAGCCAAGAAGCTACCCCAAAACAGAGTCAAAGGAGAGGGTGGGGGAAGACCAGAGAAGCTAAGTGTATCCCATTGAATTCATGTTATTTCAAAGGCTTTTATAGATCCCAGGGTACTTCCAATTGAGGGTAGTATAGCCAACGTTCAGGTTAGCATGTCTGGTTGAATAACAGCATTAACAATAGGGCTCTTTTTTAATGAAATTTTTGCAGCTTAGCCAGAAATGTTCTATGTTCCATAAAATGAGATAGTATGGTTCCAAAATTAAGATAAAAAAGCCAGTAATTATAAACCAAATAGGTCTGCAAATAGAAGTCCTGCTCAAAAGAAGGTGTTTGGAGAGTGGCCATCCCTTGGCTCAGCCTTCCTGAAAACACCCTGTCCTCAGCCCACTCCCTTGCCTCCCAGCCCCTTCTCTAAAATTGGAGCTCTCAGTGGCATCTACTGCTGCAACCCCGGCTCTTCGCCAGGACAGTAGCAATGAAAGATGCTTTGATTTCTTTCCTTTTAAATTTGTGAGGTCTCAATTCACTTAAGGTCTCAATACTCACACGTTCATTGCTGGTATTTAAATTGTCTTTACAATGGGTATACTGCCCTTTAAAGATATTTAGGTCAGGATTTACAGAAGTTAAAAATTCACTAAATAAGGACACAATGGGGAGACGATAGTCTCTTCCATAAATGTAGCAATTAAAGAAAACAGTATGGAGGTTCCCAAAGAGATTAAAAAGAGAACTACAATATGACCCAGAAATCCCGCTCCCAAAAGAAGATTAAATGACCACCTTGTAAAGCTATCTGCACTCCCATGTTCATTATAGATTTATTCCCAGTGGCCGAGATATTGAAGTAACTTAACTGTTCATTGACAGAATTCATTGAATTAATAAAGAAAACTATACACACACACACACACACACACATATATATATATATATATATATATATATATATATATAATGGAATATTATTCAGCCTTAAAAACAGAGGAGAGCCTGGTATTTTCCACGACGTGGATTAACATGGAGGACATTGTGCAGCTGAAATAAGCCAGACACACAAAGACAAATATTGCACCATCTCACTTATATGTGGAATTTGTAAGACAAGGTCAAATACACAGATGTAGAAAATCAAATAGTGGTTACCAGGGTCAGGCGTGGGAGAGGAGAAGGGAACACGGAAATGCAGACCAAAGGATGCAAAAGTAGCAAATAGATAGGATGCACAATCTAGAGAAGAGATCTAACGTACAACATGAGTCCTATATTCCTTTTTTTAAGCTTTTATTTAAAGAATATAAATTTCCAAAGTACAGCTTATGGATTACAATGCCCCCCCCATAACTTCCCTCCCACCCGCAACCCTCTCCTTTCCCGCTCCCTCTCCCCTTCCATTCACATCAAGATTCATTTTCAATTCTCTTTATATACAGAAGATCAGTTTAGTACATGTTACATAAAGATTTCAACAGTTTGCCCTCACATAGAGACACAAAGTGAAAAACACTGTTGGAGTACTAGTTATAGTATTAATTCACAATGTACAGCACATTAAGGACAGAGATCCTATATGACGTTTTTTTTTAAAAATTGATTAATTTTCTATGCAATTTCCAATTTAACACCAAGGTTTTTTTTTCATTTTCAATTATCTTTATATACAGAAGATCGATTCAGTATATACTAAGTAAAGATTTCATCAGTTTGCACCCACACAGAAACACAAAGTGTAAAAATACTGTTTCAGTACTAGTAATAGCATTATTTCACATTGGATAACACATTAAGGACAGATCCCTCATGAGACTTAAGTACAAAGTGACTCCTGATGTTGATTTAACAATTTGACACTCTTGTTTATGGCATCAGTAATCTCCCTAGGCTCTAGTCATGAGTTGCCGAGGCTATGGAAGCCTTTAGGGTTCACCAACTTCGATCTTATTCTAACAGGGTCATAGTCAAAGTGGAAGTTCTCTCCTTTCAGAGAAAGGTACCTCCTTCTTTGATGGCCCCATTCTTTCCACTGGGATCTCACTCGCAGAGATCTTTCATTTAGGTCTTCTTCTTTTTTTTTTTTCCCAGAGTGTCTTGGCTTTCCATGTCTAAAATATTCTCATGTGCTCTTGAGCCAGATCCGAATGCCTTAAAAGGGCTGATTCTGAGGCCAGAGTGCTATTTAGGACATCTGCCATTCTATGAGTCTGCTGTGTATCCCGCTTCCCATGTTGGATCATTCTCTCCCTTTTTGATTCTATCAGTTAGTATTAGCAGACACTAGTCTTGTTTGTGTGATCTCTTTGACTCTTAGACCTATCAGTGTGATCAATTGTGAACTGAAATTGATCACTTGGATAGTGAGATGGCATTGGTACATGCCACCTTGATGGGATTGTATTGGGATCCCCTGGCATGTTTCTAACTCCGTTTTTTGGGGCAAGTCCGATTGAGAATGTCCCAAATTGTACATCTCCTCCCCCTCTTATTCCCACTCTTATATTTCACAGGGATCACTTTTCAGTTAAAATTTAAACACCTAAGAATAATTGTGTGTTAATTATAGTGTCTGTATCCCATAACATTATATTGTAAATCTCAAATATGCACAGCAAAATCCATTTTAAACAATAGTGATGACATAAAAATGAAAAGATCTGCATAAATTTTAAAATATCAGCTAAATGGACAAGTACACCTGTATTAATCAAAATGAGTGAGAAAAAGGAAAGCATCACGGAACTGGAAGTTATTCACCCAGTAACCTCACTCCATAGAACGTAATCAGCCAGAAAGTCTTTGAGCTCCAAAAATAGGTCATCAAAGTCCTGGTCTCAAAGCTTATGTGAGCTAACAACCCTATTGACGTTCCTTGCCCTGTGTTTGTGTTGTACTTTTATTCTATTTTGACAGGCTACTTTTTACAATCTACAATAGATTAGAAATATTGAGGGGTGTGTGTGTGTATGTGTGTGTGTGTGCATGTGGCTTTGTGTCTTTGTGTGACTATGGGTCCAGCGCAATGAAGAGAGATCTAGGAGAATGGAAAAGGCAGATCCAGCAGAGAGAAGAGCAAATAGGTGATAGTGAAGGAGAGACAGAGAAACCCAAACTAGTGAAAACAAGAACTAAAAATAGTAAGGTGGCCCCAAGTTGTTTATTGTCACAGCAAACAGGATTGTCAAACATGATCTCCATAGTCCCAAAGTTATCACCTCATAGGCAAAACTAAATTTCGGGAGAGACACTCAGTCACAAGGAATCACTTGGATTATACAACAAGAAATATATACTATATTTAAGAAAGCTACTTGCTATGGTTTGAACACGATTTGGCTCCCGAACTGACGTGGATGTAAAATCCCAAACTCCTAAGTTAATAGTATTCAGAGGATGGAAATAATCCAGTTATAGTGATTAGAGGTGGGAAGCTGCTGAGAAGTCCTTAGGTCACTGGGGATGTGCGGTGATAAGGCAGTTGTCTCCTCCCACAAGAGAGATGGTTGCAAAAGCCTGAGTCAGACCCAACCATTTTTTTCTACTTCCTGGCTCTCCATGTGACCCTTCCTCCACACGTCATCTACCACTGCCATCTGCCACCTTCTCACCAAACACCAAGCCAATAAGGCTGCCTGATCTTGGACTGGACCCTCTAAAATCATGACCTGAAATAAATCTTTTATCTTCCTAAAGTTAGCTCTTCTCAGGTGCTTCGTGGTAGTAATGAAAAGGTGGGCAATACACTACCCACTCAAAATGGTCACTATTTTTAAATAATATTTTGAAATCTGTATAAGTGGAATTGTGACTGTGTAGTTATGTTGGCACAAATATTGGATAAGTGAGCTCATACAGTCTCCTCTGCTAGGAATAGTGGTGCTGTATTGAAGATCTGGGTTATAAGGAAATGGAAGTTTTTGAAGATTTCTTTTTTGACGATAACTTCTTTTTTTAACAAAATATGGCATATGCACATCAAGGAACAGATATACATGTAAAATGAATTTCTGTACACTGAATGCAAATTTCTCATTTGTATGTTTCCATTTATCTGTTGTTAATGAATGATGAACAACTCTTAAAATGTTTTCATAAACAATAATAAAAATAAAGCTTATATTCTCTAATACTCAAAAATAAAATAAAGAGCTCTTCTCTGAACTGGCCAACAGGGAGTGACAGAGGGACTGCCGGAGCCCTGTGTTCAAGTCCAGAGCCAGTCAAGGCTTCTGCTACAGTTTTGAAGAAGCTCCCTTTTCTCTCTGAACCTTGGCTTGCTCATCTGTGCGTAATTCACTCCGTGGATGCTTTGTTCATTTCAGAAGCTTTTCTAGAGTTCCTGCTACTTGTCAGGCATGCTAGGTTGTGGCCATGCAAAGTTATGTAAGACAAACTCTGGGTTACTAGGTTGTTCAAGAACCTTGAAACTACTTTGAATTTTTGGGATGAGTAAAACCAGAAATGAGCTCAAGACAACCTGGAGATTGTAGGTGCAACATGTTAAGAATTACAAAATTCACTCCCTGCTTATCTTAGAATCACATTTCACTAGTCTACCCAGGAAGTGCTCAGCCTGCCTTAGCCCTGGGTCCTGTGCTGCCTCAGCGCCACCTACTGGTTCCCAGGGGAAATGGACTGCAGGGAGGTGCTCCGTTATCCACTCAGCCCTTTTACAAAAAACGTTCTGCAGACATCACCTAGCAGGACATGTTGATGCGTGGTTGGGCCAAGAGTTCATAGTGGTGAAGCAAGCTTGGAAGGAAGGGAGCCTGGTGGGTTAATTGCTACATTTTGGCATCCAGCATCCTACCCTGGTGAGAGTTCACAGAGGAGAAAGACTGATTGCTTCTAGTATTGTAAGATAGGAATTCTTACAAGAGGATCATGTCTTGCCAGTACTGGACTTATCTGTCTTACAGAGATGCCTGGGAGAGGATGGTAGAGGCAGACACTGTCTCTCATTCCCCTGTGTACCCACCATGGCAGAGAGCCTGGTGTTGGTACATGCTCAGTAATATCTATCAGACAAAGGAGTGACCAAGTTTGCCCCTGGGCCTCTCTTTCCTGACTCTTAAGACCACTTTAAGCACTCTGCCATGGTGGTCTATTGGCTTACTGGTTTTCTTAGTGGTTTGGCTTTGAAGGGAAAATGAGATATGTGTCCTCTTAGGAAAGACAGAATCCAAATAGTATGGTGCTGTTTGAGTTCTTCCACAAAGCAGAGACTGACACAGACTTCCATGTGGATGGTTTATTTCAGCAGCCAGAATTGTGGGACAGGAACATAAAACAGGGAGCTATTATCCAAGGTGTTATCTAATGGGCTACTACAAGGGCTGATTGATGCCCTGCTCAGCCTGAATCTTCTGGGAAACCCTATAAAACATGTCTCCAAACATCTTTTCCCACACAATAGGAGGCTGGACCCTACATTGTATCTCCTACACCTTGCATCATGGGGGTGCAAATAGAGAGTAAGCTCCTGTGGGCATTGTCCCCAACAGCCTCCATCAAGTCTCAGGGCAGGGAGGAAGAGGCACATGCAGGTATGCACAGGTGTGTACAGATGTGAGGTGCACCTGCTGGGAACAGTCAGAACCCTCAAAGTGGTAGCCTTCTAGGGCTGTAAAATGAGATGCAAGAGGTATCCAGTTGAAGTATTGTCCTGCTTTGGCTAAGTATTGATACAGGAATAAAAGATACAGACCTGTCACAGATGATTTATAACCACTTCCTAAATTATTAAAACATTATTGATTGGGTGGGTGGAAGAGTGTGGGTGCTCTACTGAGGCTGATAATAAATAAGGGTGGGCCACCTTTCAGTTTTGTCATCTATGAGAGTATTTCCAGTCACTTTTTCTGATCAGTGCCCTACCGGATTGGGCAGTCTTGTTACAAATAACAATAACATTATATTTAGAAATCCATTCTTAGGCTATGCATGAATGGTTCATGAAAAACAAAGTTATCGTTTATCTGACTAATTATGCCTAAGTAGGTAGCTAAAATGCATAAGAATCCAAGGAGCATTTTACCACAGAGGGGGATTAATTGAATAATTAATAGCCTTCGCTTTTTAGCATGAATCATTAAGAAGTCTAAAGGAAATACAAGCTGAATTGCATTACAATGAAAAATTCTTAGGCCAATACCATTGGCATATTAAAACAATATTCAATACAACTGAATTTTAAGACACATCAATTACAGAAGCGTCCTCTTAAAGCTGGTTGTAGTAGGTTTGCTGGGTTGTTCAACATTGCTATGTAAGGATGCATGTTGTGGTCCCTTTGTTTCTGATCTGGGCTCTGGGCAGACGGAGCAGGCATGTTATTCCAAGAGTAGCTAAAGCGATTTGTTGTTCGGGTGACACTTGGCACAGACAGAGGTTTCCCTGTCGGCTTATTTTTCACATATATTTCTGGAGATTATCACTCTGGTGTTAAATGCAAATAGGACATTTTAAAGGCAAAACACACTGGAATTTCTTTATAATGAGCATAAGTTTCTGTTCACATATTAATGTCTAAAAGTCTCCACTGAAAGAAAACTTTCTGTTGGAATGGTGCCTCCCAGCACAGCCCTGGGAGGCTGTTTTACATCACCTTGGGATGACTCCTTCTCTGCTGTCAGCACTCCATGAGTTTTCCTATGGAACCTCCAACACTGTTTCTCCCTCTTTCAGCTTGTTTGCTGGTAATGACTGCTGACTGCCCGCAGGCAACAAGATTTTCTGATAAGTTGAATTACAAGGCAAATACTTTGGCTGAAACCCAAATGAATCACCCCTGCTCTACTGATCACCTGTAAAGATACGATTACAATAGTTTCTTCATTAGAAGGTCAATACTTCCACTGTACTTTAATGTGTCTTAAATCAAGTTGCATCTTCGAGTCGATCTGAATATTGCTAGTGTATTGTCTGAAGAGCCTTGCACTCGATTCTATCAGCCAATGGAGAAAACATTGCACTAAAGCAGAGAAGCTTAATCACAAATCATCGTATATCAGGAGGGTACACAGAGTGAGCATAAGGCAGTAGTTCTCAACTTTCCCTCTCCCGCATCCCTCTAGAATGTGACCTTGGTTATAGGCGAAGTGGAAGTTTACAAGACTCTCTCCACACCTGGGCATTTATCCTTTCTCCTCTCTCTCCACCTCCCCTCTACGGGTGTTGAACAACTGCTCAGCACCTGGCATCACAGTGGTGACCCTTATGGTCTTCTCCAATTGTAGTCCTTCCCTCACCCTCAGCACTCACCTCCCCCATTGGACGTTTTCCGTAGCAGGTGTTGCCAACCGACTTACCAGGTGGTTCCTTTATTTATTATAATCTTTCTTCTCCCAAGTAAGCTCCCTAGGACGGGAATCTTTATTCTTCTGTTCATTGATAAATCCTAATCCAGGGGTTATTCAGAGCACCTGGTTGGCTCAATAAACATTACTAGAATGAATAGTATGAAATGAAGAGATATTCTAATGAGGAAACAAACCAGATAATTACAGATTGTAGCAAATGCTGAGTGATGAGAAAGTACTAAATTAGGGAAGCTACTTTGGCCTGGGGAGTAGACAAATCCACTGGGAGAAGTGACAAGCAAAGACCCAAAGAGTGAGAATGACACAGGAGTCAACCCTGGGGGTGCTGGAGCACAGAACAGGGGATGGGTATTGTCAAGGAGCGAGATGAGCAGCCAGGTTCATTCCAGGCCACAGGGGAAGCATGAGAAAGAGGTGAGGCAGGAAGAGTAGAATCAGCACTCACACTCACGCTCAACCCTGGAGATAGAATACAGATTTTACTTGTCACAGGAAATCCTGGCAGGGTTTTTAAGGCACTTGATGAGCTGCACGATCTGAAACTTTCTGATTCTCCCTCCAGGGGTAGTGTACACATTGCGATTTGAGAGTCTCTAGTCTTAAGTCAGAAGCCGGTATCCATCTTGTCTTTAAGTTTAAGGATTCCTCTTCTTCTCCTTTACAGCTTCAAAAAGAGAAATCCCTAGCAACGTCTCCCAGGCCTTAGCAACAGCCCCTGGACTCGTGTATGGCTCTAGGCTCTGTGATTTCACATCGCATCAAAACTGTTGGCACCTTCCTTGTCTGTCTCCTACCTGTAGAGGGGCTGCCTGCTTTATTAAAAGATCAGCCTCCCTCCCTCTCTCTCCTCACCACTTCCTCTTAAAATGACTGCAGCTGATGTAATCTGGAAAAGGAGCTTGCATTTGCAGAGCTGCCACCCTGGCACTCCCTCTTTCCATAATCGCGTTCTCCCAGGTGAAGCAGCTCACAACCTCTTGGGCAGCCTCCACGCTGAACACAATCCCATCCCTTGTTTTTCTCCAAAGAGAGCTTGCCTTCCTGCGTGCCCTAGCCCTCACCTTTTGGGAGAACTCCTGGGCAGCCAGGTGTTGAAGGCACTCCTGGGGAGACTCCCATTGTCTTTTCCCTGGAAGCTTCACATCACCTGGCCTGGGACACAGCCCATGGAAACAAGCAAGCAGTTGGTCTTTTTAGTGAAGCTTTCTGAACATAGATCTCGCTTCATGTCATTAGCAGACTTAGGGGTCAGTTCTGCAGTCACCAGTTAGCCTATCATAGTAATCTTAGCTTGAAGCCAACAGCCAATAAAGGATGACAAAGTGGTCATTCTGCCTGGATAGGCTCTTTGCCGGATAGTATCCTGGAGACAAGGAAGATCTTCTCCACTGTAAACAAGGAAGGAATGAGTCAATCATATACTTGAACTTTGTGGTCATTTTATAGCAAATCTTTTTTTTAATTGGGTGATTCCCATATTGTGCACTTTTTTTAAGATTTTATTTATTTGAGATGTAGAGTTCAGATAGTGAGAGAGGGAGACAGAGAGAAAGGTCTTTATTCCATTGGTTCATTCCCCAAATGGCCACAAAGGCTGGAGCTGTGCCGATTCAAAGCCAGGAGCCAGGAGCTTCTTCCAGGTCTCCCATTCTCCCTGGTCTCCCATGTGGGTACAGGGGCCCAAGGACTTGGGCCATCTTCTACTGCTTTCCGAGGCCACAGCAGAGAGCTGGATTGGAAGAGGAGCAGCTGGGACTAGAACTGGTGCCCCTAAGGGATGCCAGTACCCCAGGTGGAGGATTAACCTACTGTACCATGGTGCCAGTCCCTCTACAACGAATCTTAAAAACTGCTAGATGTCAAATTTCTATGGCTGCAAAGCTTTTGTATGATGCCCAGGGACACTGAAATATCCTTACTTTATCTTTTCAGAGGAGGTGGGCTCCTTTCTCCCAAAGCCTGAATGCTCCTTTTACTGTGTATATGTCATCTGGTTGCAACCACTGGTCCAGCTGCCTGTCACTCAACCACTCACTATGACCCCTGTTGATTACTCCCAGGCCATGTGCACATTTCTGGAAAAAGACTCTGCTCAATTCTAGAACAGCCATGTGGACTGATAGGAAGATGACATTCAAAGGAGAAATGGAGTGCTCTTACCAGAAACAGAAGGGATGAAGGCCAGACAACCTCAAAATTAATCAAATACACTGTGCAATATCCAGAGACCAGTCAAGATAATGGCTGCCTACTACACGCCATCCATATGTCTACGTATCATATATATATATATATATATATATATATATATCTCATCTAGTGTTAAACTTTTACAATTTGCTCTTCTCTCAATGTGTAACTCAACGACACAAATATTGACCTATTCCCCCAACTATTCTAGGTAATTACCTACTTGACCTAAACAAGTAGATAGAAATAATGTCTCATTAACACAGAAAGATCAGATCATCATATCACTGAGGGGAGGAAGAAGAGATAACCTAGACTTCTGCCTTCTCCCCTTATCTCAAGCAACTGATTGATGAACTCAATATTATAAAACCCCTTTAAAAAAAAAAGATAGCCTTTTGTGACATTGACTGTAAATGAGTTTTCCCAAATGAATATTCTCAAGACCCAGGACTAACCTACAGTAAATGTTTACTCTTCCTTGAGGAGAATTCCACAGTTCGTCAGCCATGATGTATTTTCCTTTATCTGCTTGGAGAACTTGGAGGAAGCTTTCATATTCAGAAGCCAATTCTGCCTGAATTCAGGTCACAGCTTGCCCATTAATCACCAGATCACCCTGGGATATTTTACTTCTAAGTTTCACTTCCCCTATTTGTAAAATAGGAATAATTAATAGTGTCTACTCCATGGAACTGTGAGTCTTAATTGAATTAACACAGCAAAATAACTTACAGTAATGCCTAGCACATAGTAAGTACAGAATGAATATTAATTATTACTTGTGCAATGAAGATGTTCATAAGTTAATTTCAGCAGCCCAGGGAGAATGCATGACAGAGTGAACAGTAGGATTATGACATGAATTCCAGACTTGCTTCTATCGTAGATTCTTCCAACCTTGAACAAGAGCCATATGCTGTTCTACAGTTCAGATAATGATCGGAGTATGTATCCTCCAGGGGTTCACGTGTGAGAAGTTTAGTCTTTAGTCCTTTTCCAAAGATGAGCACATGACCCCTGAGCTTTAGGTATAAGGACTCCATCATTTGATGGAGTGGTTAAGATGCCCACATCCCATATCAGAGTGCCTGGATTTGAGTCTTGTCTCTACTTCCCATTCTAGTTTCCTGCTAATGTACATCTGGGAGACAGCAGGTGATGGCTCAAGTGCTTGGGTCTCTGAAACCTGCATGGGAGACCCAGATGGAGTTCGGGACTCCTGGCTTCAACCTGGCCCAACCCTGGCTATCGGACTGAACCTGCAGATGAAAGATCTCTCTGTCTCTCTGCCTTTCAAGTAAATAAAATAAATAAATGTTTTACAAAGAGAAAAAAAAAGAAGTGGGGTCAAGTTGGTGACCATTGAATCATTGCAGGGTGGACCATAAGAAGAGATTGATATAATTCTTTTTTTAATTTTTAATTTTTTTATTTTTTTGACAGGCAGAGTAGACAGTGAGAGAGAGAGACAGAGAGAAAGGTCTTCCTTTGCCATTGGTTCACCCTCCAATGGCCGCCGCGCCGGCACTGCGCTGATCCAATGGCAGGAGCCAGGTGCTTCTCCTGGTCTCCCTTGGGGTGCAGGGCCCAAGCACTTGGGCCATCCTCCACTGCACTCCCTGGCCACAGCAGAGAGCTGGCCTGGAAGAGGGGTAACCGGGACAGAATCCGGTGCCCTGACCAGGACTAGAACCCGGTGTGCCGGCGCTGCAAGGCGGAGGATTAGCCTATTGAGCTGCGGCGCCTGCCAGAGATTGATATAATTCTGGTACTATTCCAGTCAGGGTCCTCTCTTCTCTCTGGCTCCCTGTCTTGCCATGTGAACTCTCCCTCTCATACATTCCATACTGTGGCACCATATGCTGTGAAGTCTTCATCAGAGCAATGCAAAAGCCAGTGCCATGTCTTTGAACCTGTAGAACTGTGAACTAAAAACCTCCTTTCTTTATAAAGTCACCCAGCCTCAGGTATTTCCTTATAGTAACAGAAAATCACTAATATACCATCTTTCCTGAGCCTCTGTCTCCTTAACTACGAAGATCTCCTTTGCCCATATCACATTTCTGATCTACAGAGAAATAATAGATATAAAAGATTGTATACAATTTAGAGTGCTAAGCAGCTTTATCTCCTAGGATTTGTTTTTGCTGCAAATAAGAGAAACCTCTAAAACAACAGTTCAAATAGGAAAAAAGTTTATTTCTTTTTCTTGTCAAAGAAGTCTGTAAATGAACAGTCCTAGGGCTAGGGTGGCAGCTCTATGGCACCAGAAGTCTGGATATGATGGCACAAGAAATCTTGGTGCCAGTATGAATGGGCAGTGGCCCTCATCCTCATGGACCAAGATGAGTGGATGCCTTCCAAGACACATTTGCATATATTTTACATTGCAAAGGAAGATCAGACAGTGTTATATCTAAATGGCAACAGTTGTAAGTTGTATCTGTTAATAAAAGAGAGAAAGAGACAGTGGATATAACAAAGGGAGCTGGCAGTCTCTGTCACAGCAATTGCATGGTGTCAATGTCTTTAACATATGCACCTGGGGACTTCAAAAGTTCATGGAAAGTGCATATTATTAAAAATCCATACATGGGCTTCAAATTGTTTGCACCCACGTAAACATATTTTAAATCCATTGTCCATACACATGAGGGAGAGACACATACAGAGAAAGACACACACACAGAGACAGAGAGAGACAGAGAGATCTTCCATCTTCTGGTTCACTCCTCAAATATACACAACAGCCAGGGATACACCAGGCTGAATCTAGGAGCCTGAAATTCCATCTGGGTTTCTCATGTAGGTGGTAGGGTGTATTTGGAGAACTTGGACCATCTTCCACTGTTTTCCCAGACACATTTGCAGAGATCTAGATCTGAAGTGGAGCAGCTGGGTTTTGAACTGGCACTCATATGGGATACTGGCATTGCAGGTGGTTGCTTAAGCTGCTATACCTTACACTGGTCCCTCCATAAACTTTTTGAAGCTCCCTCATTGTGTGCATGTATATATATATAAATTTTCCCCAGGAATGAGTTTGCATTCAGTGTTCAGTCTCCTTTTCCCTCTATTCTTCCTCTTCCTCTTCCTCCTTCTCCCTCAGCACCTACTCTTTTTTTTTTTAGTAGCATACAATTATGAGATAGTTGGTTAGTGTTAGAATTATAATTTAGGGCATAATCTGTATTTTAAAAATATTTTCCTCTGGAAAATGATCTATTTTGGGATCAAATACACATTTTAATTTTACAGGAACCATAGCTTTCTTTTCTTTTATTTTTAAGATTTATTTATTTATTTGAAAGGCAGAGATACAGAGAGAAAGGCAGAGAGATAAGGCAGAGGCAGAGAGAGAGAGAGAGAGAGAGAGAGAGAGAGAGAGAGAGAGGTCTTCCATCTATTGGTTCACTCCCCAGATGGCTGCAATGGCCAGGGCTGGGCCTATCCAAAATCAGGAGCTTCTTCCAGGTCTCCTACATAGGTGCAAGAGCCCAAGTACTTGAGCCACCCTCCGCTGCATTCCCAGGCACACTAGCAGGGAACTGGATCGGGAGTGGAGCAATTGGGACTCGAACTGGCATCTATGTAGGATGCTGGCCTCATGCTAGAGCGCCAGCCCGGAATTAGAGCTTTCTAAAAACATCAGAAGCAAGTGCATGGTACGTTACTGCTTGAGATACCTACATTCCATATCAGAGTGCCCAGTCTGAATCCCAGAAACACTCCTTCGGATTCAGCTTCCTGCTAATACAAACTCCAGGAGGCACCAGGTGGTGGTTCAAGTAGTTGGATCTCTGCCATTCGTGTGGGAGACCTGGGCTGAGTTTTAGACTCCTGGGTTTGGCCTAGCTGAACCCTGGTAATCGTGGGCATTTGGGGAGTCAACCAGAGGAAGAGATATCTCTCTGTCTCTGTCTCTCTATCTCTGCCTATGTCTCTCTTTCTGCTTTTCAAATAAAATGAAAAAAAGTTAATAAAAACATAAAACGTAAATAAAAAATTTTAAATGTAAAGAAAAACATCATACCATATAGCTGTAGCTAAGTGCCCCAAATTCCAGCTGATTGTGAAAATCACAACAAGGACTAAGGAATAGAATTAATCAGAGCAAAATGCTCACTGTTTCTGGCAAAACAACTCAGCAATGGTCTGGGGCCATTCTCTTTATGAACATTGCTTCTGAGAGTTCACATTACCACCTGCTTTGTTAAAGATACTGTTATTTTGTATACTCCCTAAAAAGGCTAAAGTTAAAACACTTAGAGAAAACTGACCTCTATGTTCTAATAATTACAACAAAAAAATCAATGTGTTCGTTATTTAGAAATTCTAGTTGGGAAAAATACTACTTTTGTTGCACCTTTTTTTTTAAAGATTTATTTTATTTATTTGAAATTCAGAGTTACAGAGACAGGTAGAGACAGAGAGGTCCTCCACCCACTGGTTCTCTCCCCAGATGGCTGCAACAGCCAGAGCTGCTGATCTGAAGCCAGGAGCCAGGAGCTTCTTCTGGGTCTCCCACATGGGTGTAGGGGCCCAAGGACTTAGGCCATCCTCCACTGCTATCCCAGGCCACAGCAGAGAGCTGAATCGGAAGAGCAGCTGGGACTTTTATCAAGCCTCTGCCTTCCTGGATCGGGGTATGAGCAGGTCACATGACTATTGTGTGCAAGTACACATGTGTATACTCTGACTGATTCATGTAAGGATTCCAAGGGATTCTATTTATCATAACATAAATAACCCCAGTTATACCAAACACAGAAAATGAATACGTGAAGTTAAGTCACTCAAATGACCTCACAACTAAACACCACTGGCTTGTCAATGAGACAGGCACTGAAGCCAAACTCTTATTAAAGCTCCCTGTCTTCAGAGAGCCAGTGCTCTATGCCTTTTTAAAGGGTATTAGCTCTTTGCTTATGGTCGTTAGGTCTTCCAAGTAGCTGATTTTCATTCCAATGCATAAGAGTACGCCACTGATGGGCCTCCTTAGTGATAATAGCAGCTTTCTCACTTCACTGGTTAGTGGGTCCATTCACACCTGTGCTTCTCGCCGGAAAATTCCAGGGTTGGATAGTTTTTTTTCTCCTAAGAAAGTGAGTCGTTATTATATTGGTGGTAATAATGACGTGAAAGAAAGTATCAGTGAGATGGAAGTAAAACACACTGCTTCAGCCGGCGCTGCAGCTCAATAGGCTAATCCTCCACCTAGCGGCGCTGGCACACTGGGTTCTAGTCCTGGTCGGGCGCTGGATTCTGTCCTGGTTGCCCCTCTTCCAGGCCAGCTCTCTGCTGTGGCCAGGGAGTGCAGTGGAGGATGGCCCAAGTGCTTGGGCTGTGCACCCCATGGGAGACCAGGAGAAGCACCTGGCTCCTGGCTTCGGATCAGCACGGTGTGCTGGCCACAGCGAGCTGGCTGCAGCGGCCATTGGAGGGTGAACCAACAGCAAAGGAAGATCTTTCTCTCTGTCTCTCTCTCTCTCACTGTCCACTCTGCCTGTAAAAAAAAAAAAAAAAAAAAAAAAAAAACTGCTTCATCCATGAGCCAAAACACTCATGTCAACACGGGCTAGCTAGATTATAAAGGTTAGGCTCATGGGCATTGTATTGGGCATGTACAGCCATTGTGGATCTAAAGTGCCTCTGCTCCTGGAGATCAATGCCAGAAAACAGAGGCATGATCTCCCAGCGACACAGTTCTGATAAGTTAAGAATGCTTTTATCCCAATGAAGCTTTTGACAATGTTTAACTTCTCAGAGTTTTTCTTAACTTCTTAGTTATAATTCTGAATTGACTCTTTTTTTAGATTCATTTATTTATTTGAAAGTCAGAGTTACACACAGAGAGAAGGAAAGGCAAAGAGAGAGAGAGAGAGAGAGAGAGGCCTTCCATCCAATGGATGGTTCACTCCCTAATTTGCCGCAACGGCTGGAGCTGTGCTGATCTGAAGTCAGGAACCAGGAGCTTCCTCCAGGTCTCCCACACAGGTGCAGGGGCTCAATGACTTGGGCCACCTTCTACTGCTTTCCAAGGTGCACATAGCAAGGAGCTGGATCAGAAGTGGAGCCACCAGGACTCTAACCAGGGTATACACGGGATGCTAGCACTGCTGGCGGTGGCTTTAATCGCTAAAACAACAGCGCTGGCCCCACTTCTCAGGGTTTAACAAAAACAATTCTACTTGCCAAGTCCAAAAACTTGCAAATCATAGTTGGACTCAAGTTGCCATAAGGAATAGTAAACAAAGCCAATGTGACCTATTTTGCTTGAATTTTTTTTTCTTAAAATCAGGTTCTAAGGGGAGCAGCCCTAAGCAAAGAAATGAAGGGGCTGTGCTTGCAACTGTTCAGTCAAGTGTGTCTGCAGGAAGATTAGCTACTCCTAATGTCGTCTAGGATTTCAAGGACATACTGTTTGCTTCTTGTTTTGTTTTCCAGGGTTATTGTAAGGTAACAAATGAATTTTTAATAATGTCCTGATTATGATGAGACAAAAATATCTATGGTGAACTTTCTATCAAACCTTCACTGAAAAAAAAATTACAAGGACAATTTCCAGCTGAATCTTCCACTTTGCCAGGTGCATGAATGAGTAGACATTCGCTCTTCTAACATGACAGTCCCCTAAAGACCTTTCTCAATGACAACTGTGACAGGGTCTCGGTCTCCTTCTGAGATGAGATGCTTATGTCTTGCTGGTTACCCAGGAAGTGCCTTTCTTCTCCATCTGGTCAAATAATTCTCGTGTTGGCAGGCTCATGGGCAGTATGAAACCACTCAAAGATATGATTCATGCAGGGTATAAGTCATTGTAGCTGCTGTCCCATGCTGAGGTGGCTTCTACCTGGAATATCATTCTGAGCAGAGAAGACTCTTGGCTGTCACATGCCCCAAAATCATACCTTCTATCCTTCTTTCACAGATAAACTATACTATGATAGGCCCCTTAAGTATGAGTACTTATAAACTGGTTGGAAAACAGCAAAAACAGTCATCCCTGTTTCACGGGGTTGTTGTGAAGCGTACATGAGATGCTCCATGAAGAACAGGCCAAGAATAAATGAACTCTTCAACACTTAATCAGTTTGTTAGCAATGCTAGAGGCGGCGCAGCCTGGGTCTTTCTGTTGAGAATAAACATACATTATGCATAAAATACAGAAATATACATTTTGAATTGCCTTAGTGATCTGGCAAGAGTGAAAGAATCCTGAGCCAACGACTAAATAGAAGTGGGAACCCAAGGAGGTAAACAGAGCAGAACGTGGGCTTTTATGGTGAGGGCACGTGTCCTTGCCTATGTGCATGTGTGTGTGTGTGTGTGTGTCCTCCCTGCGTGTGTGTATCTTCCCTTGTATGCATATCACCCCATGTGTGTGTTAGGTGTGTAAGTACAGAAGACGTCTATCCTAGGGGATATATAGACACATGTAAGGATAAAGCTAACGCTGCCTAAATCTACCAGATTAAAGGGCTGAATCTCCACTGTAAAGGCGACCCAGAAATATACCCTCCCATCTGCGCAGTGAAGGCATGTGCCTAGCTCACATCTTGATACACTCCTATATCTTATATAGCTTATAACCACAAACTAGACCTCACATACTTTCAGTCTGCATTCATACTACTAGGTTGGCTCAACAACCCTAAACCAGTAACATAAATTCAAGAGATCCAGGATTAAGAAGGAACCCCATCAACTGGAAGACACAGATACAAACCTCCACGAAAACCCACCCTCAACTCAGTCTTCAAAGGTTATCCATCGAAAAATCATCTGTAAAATACAGGTTCACATTTTAAAATAATCAGTATGTGCACACACCAGACACTGAGGAAGAATCACAGAAATCATAAACGCAACCAGATATGCACACATTTCCGGTATTACAACAAGCACATACACCATATTAAATAAGTCTGGTTAATATGATAAAAAAAGAAAGGTCGCAAATGTGCAAAGGTTGCATTGATGTTTCTGTATCTGTTTGCATATACTAAAAAGCAAAGTTCATACTGATACTTTAGATTCCAATCCAACACCCCAGTGCTCACTCTAGCCTTCTCTTTCCTTTCTGCATTTGTAACTTCTTTCTTTGACAAGAAGACACTTGGCTCTAATAACATACCTATGTTCAGTTGTTTTCTCATCCCATGTTTACACATAAAATACATTCAGGGTCTCTAACCCATATCCCTGTGAAAAACCAAGGTACTACTGAATACAAGATTAGTGTGCATTTCTTTTGATCTTTAGCCTATAAAAAACAATCAAGTTACTGTTTTCCAAAGTCACTAGGTTAGTTTTGTCCCTGACCTCTTTCTCTACATTTAATATTATCCATTGTGTTACTGATAGGCTCAGTTGTCTCTTTGCATTCCATTTGAGTTCCTCCCACAGCCTGGTTGATTTTGATTATTTATTAGAGGAATGTTTGAAACATTATCACAAATGCATTTCCCTTAGAATGATGAACAACATGGTTATTACCATCATTTTATTAAACATTGTAGTCAAGATTCTAACTAAAATAATAAGGCCAGAAAAATAAATAAAGCTTGCAAGCATATAAAAAAAAGAAAACAATCTCATTACTTGCAAATAATATTATTGTCCACATACGGAACTCAAAAATCTCCAGGTACATTTTTACAATTTATGTGAGAATTTAACAAGATTATTGGTAAGATAAAAACCAATTGAATGTCCATATATTAGTAACAAATAGAAGACAATAAAATATAATTTTCCCACTTTATTTGAAAGGTGCAGAGATAGAAAGATCTTCCATCCACAGATTCATTTCCCAAATGCCAACGAAAGCCAGAGTTGCGCCAGGCTGAAGCCAGCAGCATAGAGCTCCATCCAGGTCTCCCATGTGGGTGGCAGGGACCCAAGCAGGATGCTCATTAGCAGGAAACTGGAGAGGAAGCAGAAGTGGGACTCAAATCAAGTACTGCAGTTTGGGATGTGCATATCCCACATGGCACAGTAACCACTAAGCCAAATTCTGACCCAAAGTACTCATTTGAAACCATTGAAACATAAGCTCTATTGAAATAAATATAACTCAATTCTGAAAAAGATGAAAACAATACAGAACATGGCAGAGATGCTAAAGCAGGCCAAAATAAATGGAGCTCCAGGAAATGTCTATCAATTGGTGTACTTAATGACATAAGATGATTTTTTAACCCCCAATATATTCTACAGGTACAATGCATTCAGCCAAAATCAAAAGCTTTCGTTTTTGATTTCTTTTGGTGGAATTTGGAAAAATGAATCTAAAATGAAGAATAAACAAAGTCATAAAATACTCCTGTGAGAAAATAATAAAGTAGGGAATTTTCCCTACTAAATATCAGCACTTCCTATAAGCCTATAGTAATTAAGACTGAGTCATCAAATAGAACAAAATACCAAGCCCAGGAATACACTCACATGGAAGTGGATGTGAGCACTTGAGTTATGGCTAAGCTGGCTTTGCAGAGCAGTAGGAAAGCTTGGCCTTTTCAATAAATAGAGCTGTGTCAAGTGATTGTCCAAATGGAAACAGTGCAAATTGAATCTTGTTTTTCACCAGTCAAAAAAGACTCTAGGTGGATGAACAACTTAAATGTGGAAGGCGAAGGCATAAATTGACACAAGACAATTTCAAGGAAAGGAAAGAGCTCTCAAGAACAGATAAAATATCATCAGTTTAAAAGGGAAATATTGATATATTTGACTACATTAGTTTAAAAAATTGTTTTTCATTTCATTTTAAAGACAGATGGAAAACGGGAGAGGGGAAAGGAGAGAGGGAGAAGAAGAGAGAGAGGGAGAGGGAGAGGGAGAGGGAGAGGGAGAGGGAGAGGGAGAGGGAGAGGGAGAGAGAGAGAGAGAGAGAGAGAGAGAGAGAGAGATTTTCTATCTACTAGTTCACTCCCCAAATGCCCCCAACAGCCAAGGCTGCGCCTGGCTGAAACCAGGAGCCTGGAACTCAATCTGGGTCTCCCATGTGGGTGGCAGAAATCCAAGTGTTTGGACTATCACCTGGTTTCCCCAGGGTGCATATTAGCAAGAAGCTGCATTATAAGTGGAGTAGATAGGACTTGAACCAGACACTTGGATATGAGATGCTGGTACCCCATGCAGCAGTTCGACTGTTGTGCTACCCACTTGCCGCTCAGCTACATTAAAATTAAGAAATGAGAAATCGGAAAGATATATTAAAACTAGAAGAAGATATTTGCAACACATGTATATGAGGGTTAGTACAATGGTTTTATAAAGAAATCTTAGAATTCTCTCCCTCCAAAGACAAATAACCATCTGGAGAAAGGGAATGAAAACTTGAATAGGCCCTTCATAGTGGAAGCAATCAGGAAAACGAAAATTAAAGCAATGAGGTGCTAATCCACAGCCACCTGATTGCCAAAAATTTTAAAAGCCGATAACATCAATGTATTAGACAGGATGTGGAGCAACCAGAACCCTGTATACTCTTGTCAGAGAGTCACTGGGTGTGGCCACTCTTCAAAATAGTCTGTCATTGTCTCCTAAATTGAACACATGCACACCCATTGCCAGGCAATTCTAAGTAAATGCCCAAGAC
Organism: Sylvilagus floridanus; assembly: GCA_949820135.1. Classification (NCBI taxonomy): domain Eukaryota; kingdom Metazoa; phylum Chordata; class Mammalia; order Lagomorpha; family Leporidae; genus Sylvilagus; species Sylvilagus floridanus. The sequence continues at coordinate 64,608,463 of OX463226.1, read as the reverse complement.
CAGTTTTTATATCTGTACCCCAAGGGATATGTATAGAAAGCTAGAGAGCAAGAACTTGGAAGTAACCTAAGGTACAGACAATAATAGAATACATTGGTAATGATGTAATCCCCCAATAGGCTAGCAAGGAACAGGGAAAGTGAGTACACTACATTCTCGCTCTCTCTCTCTTGCTCGCTCATGTATTTGAAGGGCAGAGAGTGCAGAGGAGAGACAGAGAGAGAAATGCTGTCTACCTGCTGGTTCATACCCCAGATGCCCACAACAGAGAGAGAGAGAGAGAATGAGAGAGATTTAATCCTATTTACAGAAAGTGCAAAAATGTGGAAAATGATGTAACATTTTCTTTAGGGATAAAACTCATGTAGAAGAACTATAGATATAGAAACGATCAACACAAAATTTGAATGCACAAGAATGGAAAGGAACTAGGAGCTTCCACAGCAAAAATTGGATTCTAATTCTCACGCTGGGTGTTGCATATACTGTCCTTCATTGTGCTATTGTTCTGTATACCCTATTCCCATCTGAGACTTAATGGAATGTGAACATATTTCAAAATAACAAATCGTAGCACATACGTAGAGTACAATGCAGTCGGAGATTTAACAGACGCACAAAGCTGCACACACCTGGGTGTGGAGCCCCTAGCAGGAGCCCTGGAGGAGGGCCACACGCCCAGCACGTGACTGTCTCGGAGCAGGAGAGGCCGCAGTGCACTGTGGACTGGCAGGGGAAGATCTGGATATCGGCTTATTTTTGAAATTTCGGCAATGAGAATATATTTTTATATGAATGGTGTGATTAGAATAGATTTGATAAACTTGAGGGACGGAGGGATAGCGGGAGGGAAGGAGGGAGGGAAGAGTAGGAGGGAGGGAAGGAGGGAGAGAAGGGAGAAAGAGGAGAAGACTATGGGGAAGGAGGGAAAAAAATGAAAGCTGCGTGGGTCCGTGAGTCCTTCCATGGGTGGCTGTGAATCCGAGGGGAGATGGGAAGACTCCAGGGCCCTTCTCTGCTTTGCAGACCTGGAGAACTGAGCGCCACCCCCAGCCACAGGTCCCTTGCCTGCGGCTCCACAGCCAGCACAGAGAGGAAGCCCCAGTCATCCCTCCCAGCGCTGACCTGCTTGGCTGCCAGGGAGAGAAGCTGAGTGACTCAGGCTCTAGTGAGTCAACTGGTCCAGGAAAGGAACAAACCTGCCTCCGGGCTCTCGGTGGAGCCGCCTTCTCTGCTTTCAGGGAGTTCCTTCCAAAACAAAGATGCCAATAATCCGACTGCGATGGTTTTAAAAATGTGGAAATCTCAGCTGCTATTATTAAATTATTCATTACAGTTTTTTCAGAGCTCTGAATCCTTAAAAAATGAATTTTGTGTTTCTAAGGCTTGAGGTGAAAATTTTGTCTAATAATTCCCTATGTCAAGACAATCTTTTAAAAACTTTATTTCATGTGTTTGAAGGGCAGAGAGTGCAGAGGAGAGACAGAGAGAGAAATGTTGTCTACCTGCTGGTTCATACCCCAGATGCCCACAACAGGCAGGGCTGGGTCAGACTGAAGTCGGGAGCCCCAGCTTCATGCAGGTCTCCCACCTGGGTGGCAGGAACTCAATTACTTGAGCTGTCACCTGCTGCCTCCCAGAGTGTGCATCAGCAGGAAGCTGGAACCGGAAGTGGCGTGAAGACTTGGCCCAGGGCACTCCCATATGGGATAAGGGCACCTCAAGCAGTGGCCTAATCACTACACCAACCATCTACCCCAAAAGACTTCCAGCCTCTTATTGATCTTTCTTCTTGGCTAGCAATTATTTTCTGCCAAGACAGAGATAAAATTCCTAATTGAAAAGACTTAAAGATTCCACTTTTGAATATGCAGTAATGTAAGCCAATCATTTTTTGTTTTTCTCCAAGTCTGGTTTTGGTTTCAAGGCAGGCAAGACATTAATAAAGTTAGAAAGCTAATCTGTAGCCCAAACACTTTAATAAATAAAGAGGGTAGCTTTAGAAGAGCAGAGAAAACGCAGTGACCTTTTCCAAGTCTCTTGTAAATGCAATATTGCATATGACATGCAGATTTGTAACCACGACGCCGTCTCCAACCTTGCAGACCATGTAAGCTGGGAGCATGTTCCACTTGGCTGACTTTAAGACAGCGGTTTGAAGGGCAAGAAAGAGCCATCTTGGTCTCATTGTTTGGAACCGTCAATCACGTCTGTTAGAAATTATGGCTGCTAATACACGACTGCATAGATTCCGTGCTTCAGTTTTTATAAATCAAAACTGCAATTGCTTTATAACGGATGTCATACAAAGTAGGTGTTTTCAGAGTGGAATGGACAAGGAGGGGAGACAAGGGAACAGAACAGGAAGGGAAAGAAGACTAACATTTGGGGAGGAAAGTACAGATTCTGGTTAAATTTAAAGCAGACACCTAGACATTAAAAATAGTCAGTGGCTTTTGCTTATCAGTGCATCACTGGGAAGCACCACAGAGACAGACTTAAAATGGCCCTGCTGCTCTCCAGCTCGGCTTTCTTATTAGCGTCAGGACAGAGCAACTGAAGTGTGAAAACCTGCCTCACCCTCAGTCACCACGGCACCTTGCATGGGTCCTTCCTTTGACTCATTCATTTATTCAGACCCTGAATATTTACCATGTCCCTGTGCAAGGTCCTAAATGTCCAGCAGAGAACTCCCATGGAGCAATCAGCATCTAGAATGTTCCTCTCCTTCCTGTATTACCTCTCCTCCATCTTCACAACGCCATTTCCTCCCCTTTCCTGAGCTGTAGTCCAACCTCCGCCCTGTATACCAACCCATGCACCTGTTTTGCTTTCATCTCTGTAATAGTGTGGCTTATGCCCTGCCCCCATTGTACAATCTATGTGATGCTTCTCTGGCTGCAGCAAGTGGAAAACACAGTGACAAGGACAGTGACTGTCATCCTGCTGATGGAAGACACTTGAGACCAGAGACACTTGTCAGGTGTTCCGGTGGAGGTAAAGCTGAGGTGTGCATGAGGCAGCCATTTCTGGATTAAAAAAAGGAAAGCGAGGTGCGGGTGTTGGGCACAGCAGTTACAACACTACTGGGATACCTTCATCCCATATCAAGATGCCTGCTTCATGTCCGGGCTCTGCTTTCAACTGCACCCTGCGAGGCAACAGGGAATGGCTTTAGTGCCTTGGTCCCTGCCACCACATGGGAGAACCAGATTGAGGTCCTGGCTCCTGGCTCCTGGCTCCTGGCTCCTGGCTCCTGGCCCAGCTCCTGCTGTTGTGGGCATTTAGGGAATGAACCAACAGATAGATCTCTATCTGTCTATCTCTTTCTCTGTGTGTGAGAGGCAGAGGCCTCTCACATAAACAACAATTTAAAAAGCACGATCTGAAAACCATCTGTGGCCAGCCCTGAGTGCTTTGGTGTGAGAGTGCCTGGAGACCACAGAAGAGAGTGCAAGCTGATGAGTAGGACCCTGGATCACAGTGGCCTGGAGAGCTGTTCTGTCATACCCTTTGTGACCCACGGTGCACAGGGGCATACTGTTCTCATTACAAAGTGTGGGTTTGTTCATTCTAAACATCTCCCCTTGTCCATTGTCATGAAGTCCCAAGCTTGAATGCCAGCTCTGAGTCGTCACACCTGACACAGCTGCAGCCTTGATTGACAGGGTCAAGTGAGGGATTCCAGCTGAGCACCCTCCCTGACTTAATTTTGCTTATCCAATCTGGTTCTGCATTGGGTGTGCTGTAGTTGCTACCAAGGGGGACTTCCGTGTGTGGCTCTGTGTTAGAGTTACTTATGTATTTGCTTAATAATGGCCAAGTCGTACTTGGGAGGGACTGGGCCCACCTCAGCTTTCTATCTCTTCTAGGGCAGAGTGCATTAACACTGGTGATGATGATGGTGTTGCTGTTCACAGCTAGCATATAGGAAGGGTCTTCAGAAAATTCACAGAAAACACATGTTTATGAAAAAAAACTATGTTTTTTGGAATTTTGGACTAAAGTAAACTTATTTCAATTCAATTTTTCTACAAACCTTTTGAAGTACCTTCCTATAGTGTTCACTTTGTTATTATGCCAAACGATCTGCACTTATTAACTCATTTAATCTTCGTGACAACCTCAGGAGGTCAGAGCTATGATTATCCCATTTTATAGATAAAGAAACTGAGGCATGAAGAGACTACCTACAATATTCAGACCCTAGTAAGTTTGTGGTTATCTTTGCTAAGTTGAGTCAACTTCTACCTTTTTGAAAAAAGCCTCAGTGATAGGGGTCTTACCATGTTTTTGATGTACATAAATGCATTTTAATTTACTGATTTATCTTTAATTTGTAATTGTTTCATAAATTTACACAATGGTTTTCTGAAGACTGGTGTATGATTTGGGACATGCTCAATCAGACTTGCCCCAAATGATGGAGTTAGAAACGTGCCAGGGGATCCCAATACAATCCCATCAAGGTGGCATGTACCAAGGCCATCTCACTAGTCCAAGTGATCAATTTCAGTTCACAACTGATCACATTGATAGGTCTAAGAGTCAAAGGGATCACACAAACAAGACTAGTGTCTGCTAATACTAACTGATAAAATCAAAAAGGGAGAGAATGATCCAACATGGGAAGCGAGATACACAGCAGACTCATAGAATGGCAGATGTCCTAAATAGCACTCTGGCCTCAGAATCAGCCCTTAAGGCATTTGGATCTGGCTCAAGAGCGCATGAGAATATTTTAGACATGGAAAACCAAGACACTCTGGGAAAAAAAAATAAAAGAAGACCTAAATGAAAGATCTCTGCGAGTGAGATCCCAGTGGAAAGAACGGGGCCATCAAAGAAAGAGGTACCTTTCTCTGAAAGGAGGAGAGAACTTCCACTTTGACTATGACCCTGTCAGAATAAGATCGAAGTCGGCGAACCCTAAAGGCTTCCATAGCCTTGGCAACTCATGACTAGAACCTAGGGAGATTACTGACGCCATAAACAAGAGTGTCAAATTGTTAAATCAACATCAGGAGTCCCTGTGTACTTACGTCTCATGAGGGATCTGTCCTTAATGTGTTGTCCAATGTGAAGTAATGCTATAACTAGTACTGAAACAGTATTTTTACACTTTGTGTTTCTGTGTGGGTGCAAACTGATGAAATCTTTACATAGTATATACTGAATCGATCTTCTGTATATAAAGATAATTGAAATGAAAAAAAAAATCTTGGTGTTCAATTGGAAATTGCATAGATAATCAATTTTTTAAAAAAATATCATGTAGTATCTCTGTCCTTAATGGCTGTACATTGTGAATTAATACTATAACCAGTACTCCAACAGTATTTTTCACTTTGTGTTGCTATGTGGGGGCAAACTGTTGAAATCTTTACGTAATATATACTAAACTGATCTTCTGTATATAAAGAGAATTGAAAATGAATCTTGATGTGAATGGAAGGGGAGAGGGAGCGGGAAAGGGGAGGGTAGCGGGTGGGAGGGAAGTTATGGAGGGGAAGCCATTGTAATCCCTAAGCTGTACTTTGGAAATTTATATTCTGTACTTTTGGAAATTTATATTCTTTGAAAATGTATTAAAGCTTTAAGTAAAAGCTTTAATAAAAAAGTTTAAAAAAAGATGAAATACAAGGAAATTTCAAAACTTTTGGAAAAATGGAATTAAAAGAGGAGTTTATCTTGGTGCAATAATTGTTTGAGGGAGCTGGTGCTGTGGCACAGTGGGTTAAGCCTCTACCTGCTGTGCCAGCATCCCATATGGATACCGGTTCGTGTTCCAGCTGCTCCTCTTCTGACCCAGATCTCTGCTGATGGCCTGGGAAAGCAGTGGAGGATGGCCCAAATGTATGAAGAAGCTCTTGGCTCCTGACTTCAGATTGACCCAGCTCTGGCCATTGTGGCCACTTGGGCAGAGAACCAGGAGATGGAAGACCTCTCTCTCTCTCTGTCTCTCAAATAAAAAAATCAACTAATGCCTAGTTTTTCCATTTTTCCAAGAAATTTTTAACATACCCTCATAGAATTCTTGTGCTACATATTTGACTGTTTCCAGTGTTTTAGTACTTTTTGATGGTTTTGATTACTCATAATTAATTTATAACAAAATTCCACATTTGCTTTTGCAAGTTCTCAGCATATTGCATCTTGTTATGGGGTAATTGTATTTTAACGAAAACCAGGAGTCTTTTTTTCTGTAATTGTCTTCCTTTTCTTCTCTCAGGGGCTGAAATTGCCAAGTCGCTGTTCTTAAAATCCTCTGCTCCTGTCTCTTGCAAGTGCACCGCGGTGAGATAGACTCTCAGGGTCACCTGTGAAGGCAGAGCAGTTTGGATGCCCCAGCCGGTCTGAGGATGCCAAGCAGGTGCCTGCTGCGGATTACTTTACCTTCTGTGAGAGGACCATGCAAGGTGCTGCTGGTTAATCTGTGCATCTGAGAAAACAGTATCCTAGGCCAGGTGTCCAGGCATCTGTGTGTGTTTCTCTCTGCCTTTGTGTTTTCTCTGATGTATAAAATTCTTACGGGACAAGGCACTTAGTCAACTATATTTAGCTGGATTTTTATAAAGATTTGTGCTGCAGTTACACAAAGCTGCTTTGAAAATGTATTTTTTCCCCACTCTCCCTTGCATACAATGCAGGAAGAGCGTGTCAGCAGCCTCTTTATGCATCTTGGTTATGATTCAACAGTTCAAAATGTCCTTATTTCAAACTGGCCTGGGGGAAGTCTGGCTAAAATCAAGACTTTGGGGAGACAAGTAACATGACACTAAGCAAATTCTGAAGCTCATTGTTTATCTTTTTTCCCTATTGGATCCCATATGTATACTTTTTTCTAGGCTGTCTGGAACCAAGTTGATGCATTTTTTTGTTTTGTTTTGTTCTTTTGCCTTCAAGGGTACTCTGTAAGCACAGTGCTTGGTGGCAGCAGCCATCTGAGCGAGGGGCAGGTTGACAGGAGTGAGGGCCGAGGAGGGCCAGCCCGATGGGGCTTGTTAACCCAGCGCCGTTCTCCATGGCTGGAGAAGAACCTCGACCTTTGTGCTAGAAAATTCCCTACAATCCTAGGTACTGAACAGAATAAACCAGACTATGTCTCTAGAAACTAAACTACAAAGGAAATTTCTTATAAAACAGAAATTTGCAATAATCTTCTCTCTTTGTCATATTTTCATTCCTAGCATCCCTAAATGGTGATGGAAAAGTGGGATGGGGAAGCTTTCAGTGGTTCCAAACAAAAATTTCTCTTTGGTAGATAGCATAAGTGACCTATACGTGAGGCTGCTTCAGAGAGTTCATGAAACACGATTTATTTTGGTGTCAAAATTTTGTGAAATTCATGCATATGAGAAATATTCCAAAAGGTCATTCAAAATGCATATTATAACAAAATATGCATGCATTTCAAGCATTTTTGCACCCAAATAAACTTATCTTTTAATCAAATTTGTTCATTTTAAAAATATTTATTTTAGTTATTGGATAGAGATAGATTGATCTTCCATTTGCTGGTTCATTCTCCAAATGGCTTCAACAGCCAGGGCTGAATCAAACAAAACTGGGAGCCAGGAGCTCCATCCTGGTCTCCCACATAAGTGGCAGGGTCCCAAGTGCTCTGAACATCTTTAACTGCTTTCCTAGGTGCATTAGCATGAAGCTGGATGAGAAGGGGAGCAGCCAGGACTTGAACTGGCTGCCCCAATGTGGGACTAAGGCATTGCAAGCTGCAGCTTAATTGGCTGCTCCACAGTGCCAGCCCTGCAATTTTTCTATTTTTGAAGTGTCCAGGTATGTGATTAACAGATTTTCTAAACCAGAAGATATAACATATAGTGGTAGAATGGAATTTGTGTAACTGAAACTTCTGGAAGAAAATCTAAGGAATATGCTCAGAAGACCCTGCAAAATGATTTGAGTGCAAGTAATTTATTTGGGAAGTAAACCCAAGGAAAGGACAGGAAGAAAGCTCATGAAGTCCTCAAGCCACCACTGGGAGGGAGCCTAGAGCGTACCTTAGAGTTAGCCTGGCCAAGGGGCGGGGCACTTAGTGTTTTATCTACCAGTTGCTCATTTGTCATTGTTAGAGAGCTGCTCCAAGAGTTTATCATCCCAGCTTCCCCATCTTGCCCAGTGAGAGAACTAACAGCAAGTGTGTCCTTAATGTTAGAAAAATAATCCTTCAGAGAGTCCCAGATGTTTGCGGTAAGCAACTTCATAGTGTAGAGATTTGGTAAGGGCAAGGGGGCTACATAGGCTTAGTGTGCGGGGAATGCAAGCACTTGACCAGTGGACAAGACTGTGCTTCCTGAGAGTTTTTTCTTATCCCTCGCTCACCTCCCTATGTCTTGTCTTTGCCAGATAATCCCACACCCAGACCATGCCTGGCACTTAGGAGTCCAAACCAAGTTGTTGGTTTCTGAAAGAGTAGATATGTACATAAGCTGAGATGACTCAACTTTATTCCTTTGGTTCTTTTTTGTTCCTCATGTACAATTCAGTATTAATATGATGACTTACTTCATGAGAACCCAATTAATCAGGTGGTGAGCTTTTCAGAGTTCTCTGGGCCTCTGGGTAGGCAGCACCCTCTTAACCTTTATCACCTATGGATATCACACACGGGCACACAAGCAGGGGCCATGACCTTCCTTCTTCAGGATCTTGGGAACCCTCATGCAACATTGGGATCTACCCATCCTTGGGTCAGGGCCCAGTTAGCATTTCTTGTACCGACATTCAAATTGTGTTGTGTTTAGGTGTTTGCAGGGATTAGACCTGGAGCACACAGAAGCACTGTTTGGTGAAGACATTCAGATCTCCTGTGAACCTTTACTAAGAACTCACTATATGCGGACCAGCGTTCCAGATACTTGTACATTAACTACAGTGTGCAACCTGTGAGTTTGCTCTGGAATTCCTTTTAATAGGGAGGCGGACCATTCTCGGGCTCCCTGCTACTTGCTGGTCATTTGAAGAATGTTATGGAGACTCTATAGAGTCTGAAATGGGCAGCCCACAGATATATTTTGTTTGTTTAACACAGAGGTTTTTTAAAAATTGAACAGCATTAGGCAAAGCATATTGGCTCGTTTTTCATCATCCTCCCATGGTGGGCTGGAGTGAATACTTCACTTACTGAGGCTCATTGCCTGGCCTTAAGGCAACTGAGTTTGTGCTCTCTGAGCCACAGCTTCCAACATTGTCCAGACAATCTGTGCAGGGATGTATGTGTTTTGTCCAACTCTCTCTCTTTCTCTCTCTCTCTCTCCGTAAACACCCTCTTTCTTTGCTGAGAGTAAAGTTGGGGAAACCCAGTGAATGGGAGGTAAAAGGACAGGATGGAGGGAGAAAGAATCTAGCTCTTCCAACTAGCTAAAGGTCCAACTTATGCACAAGCTGGTCCCGGGCTGCTTATTTCTCCTAATACCTGCAACTTCTGTCCTCCCATCATCCCACACTCACCCTACCCCTAGATGTCTCTCCCAGCTTCTCACTCCTGAAACTTTACTTTTAAAAACTTAAATAACCCTAATTCTGCTGCTAATTAACATCCAGACCCCACTCTCTGCCCTCTAACCCTGAGCATCAGGCTGCAACCACATGTGCGCATTCTCAAAGTAGGTATTTAAAAATGAAGGAATGAGGGAGTGTTCTGGTTATGGCCCTGTCTGTGTGGAGGAGGGGTAGACTGAATAGGTCAGGAATGGACACCTCAGTGCCCTTATTTTATATGGACACCCAGATCATACCTTCATTTCAGGATTTTAATATATTTTTAGTAAGATTTATTTATTTGAAAGAGTTACAGAGAGAGTTACAGCCAGAGACAGAGAGGTCTTCCATGCACTGGTTCACTCTCCAAATGGCTGCAATAGCCAGAGCTGAGCTGATCAAAAGCCAGGAGCCAGGAACTTCTTCCAGGTCTCCCACATAAGTGCAGGGGCCCAAGGACTTGAGACATCTTCTACTGCTGTCCCAGGCCATACCAGAAAGCTGGACCGGAAGTGGAGCAGTCAGGTCTCAAACCAGCACCCATATGGGATGCCAGCACTGCAGACCAGGGCTTTAACCCATTGTGCCACAGCACGGCCCCGGGATTTTAATATCTTCCAACTAAAATACTCAGGTTGTGAAACTGCGAAGCTACTGGTAGGCAATGTGCAGTGGAAGTTACTAGAAGATAAACCATGTTGTGTCTGTGTCCGTTTTTAGTGGAGACAGATGTAGAGAAAGATAAATGATTCATATAAGGGGTAAACAGTTTTAAGATGAAAATATTTTGTAAGCATCACCTGGATGTAGCAGAAAAAGAAAAAACATGCCAATGTGTGTTAGATCCCACACAGCAAGTCTGACATACAAGTATGTGCTTTCTTAAAAATGGTTAACCCTACCCTTGAAGCTTTCTAACCAGCTTGAGTTCCTCCAAAAATCTACTAAAGCAGTGTTTCCTCAGAAGGGCACATAAACTCCAGGATGGTATCATCAGGAAAGTGAGGCTGTTGAAGTATAGTCCCTGCAGACTAACCTGTATAACTGGGGAAAGAAATCCAAGTGGCATACTCTGGTGCCTGAACAAATCACTAGAAATTGCCCTTACAGCAAACCAATTCAATCTCCTCTGAATTTAGCCCTCTTGGCAAGGCTGTCCTTCCCCTGGGGGAGCGAAAATGAGTTAAAGAACAGGTTACGGCCGGCACCATGGCTCACTTGGCTAATCCTCCGCCTGTGGCGCTGGCACCCCGGGTTCTAGTCCCGGTTGCTCCTCTTCCAGTCCAGCTCTCTGCTGTGGCCCGGGAGGGCAGCTGAAGGTGGCCCAAGTACTTGGGTCCCTGCATCTGCATAGGAGACCAGGAGGAGGCACCTGGCTCCTGGCTTCCAATCGGCACAGCACCGGCCAAAGCTGCCATTAGGAAAAGAAGGAAGACCTTTCTCTCTGTCTCTCTCTCACTGTCTATAACTCTCTCTGTGTGTCTCTCTCACTGTCTAACTCTGCTTTGTCAAAAAAAAAATAAAAAATAAAAAAGAGCAGGTTACACCAAGTATACCAGGCTCCCCTACCACAGGAGAAGTCTGGAGGCTTAGTCAGCACAAACGAAGGGACCCATTCAGTGTATTTGGGAAAGGGCTTGGTGTTTGCATTGGCTCACCTAACACAGGCGTTAGCACCGTGGGATATATAGATGGTGACTGCAGAGCAAAATGACAAAGGGCTGCAGTCACCCACCTCGGACAAGCAGGAGGATGGCTCCTGAGACCTCACTACGCCTCTCTGGTCTTCTGACAGCTCCAGGTCCTCTGAGGCTCTGTGGAAAGCCACCTGAAGGGAGGTGCACCCTGCTGATACTTGCAATCCCTTCAAGGTAACATCTGCTTTTGTTTTCTTTATGTGCAAGATGTCCAGAATTAAGATCAAACCTTATCTTACTCTCCTAGAATTCGGCACAGACACCTGAAGCGCCTGGGAGCTGGATTGAGGATATTGATGACAGATACCTCAGTGACTACAAAAGATATAGAAACTGAGGAGAAGCAATTGGAAAGTAACCAGCAACTGATAAAGAAGAGTTGAACATGAGAATGTTTCAGAAAACATCTGTCCCCTTTCTCTGTCTGCTTTCAAAACAGAAACTACAAATCAATGTTGATTCCTTGAAAATAGAGTTGTTGGGATTCTTTCACGGTGGTAAGATATAAATAACATTACATTTTCCACCATAACCATTTTTAAGTGTACAGTTCAGTAGTGCTAGTTACATTCAAAGTGTCGTAAGGCAGATCTCCAGAACCTTTTCCATCTTGGAAACTGAAAATCTGTACCTACTAACAGCTCACCATTTTGCTTTCTTCCCAACACCTGGCAATACCACCCTTCTGCTTTCTGCTTCTATGAATCTGACTGCTTTAAAAATGTAGCTCAGGTAAGTGGGATCATGCGCTATTCACTGCTTTATTTCACTTAGCATCATACCCTCAAGGTTCATCTTTGTTGTTGCATGTGTCAGAAAGGTACTTCAAAATGTTCATGGAAAATGGAATTAAAGAAACGTTTATTTTGGTGCAAAAAATTTTAAATCTCTGCACAATTTTTTTTTCATGATATGCATTGCCCATGAATTTTTTTTCCCTCCCTCTCCCATATCTCATTGATTGCATGATTTACAGTTTGATTAGCCATTCATTTGTAAGTGGAAAGTTTGGTCATCTCCACTTCTTGATATTGTGTGAATGGTGCTGCAAGGAGCATGCCTGTGCTAATGTCTCTTTGTGACACTGTTTTCAGTTCTCTCAGATATGTACCCAGAAGTGAGATTTTTTTGATTAGATGATATTTCTATGATTCACTTTTAAAGAAATCACCATATTATTTTCCATGATGATTGCATCATTTTATACTCTACCAACAGTGTTCAATGGTTTAAGTTTCTCTACATCCTCACCAACCTTGTTATTTTCTGTTTTGTTTTCATAGTCACCATTTTGTGGGCATGAGGTTCTATCTGTTTGTGCTTTTTACTTCCATTTCTCTGATCATTAGTGATGTTGAGCATATTTTCAATGCTTATTGACCATTTGTACATTTACTTTCTGTTTTGGGGAGAAACCGATATGAAGGGTTTCCTCTTGGTTGTGTCATACTATGACAGGTAGGGGGAGAGGCAAGGATGGGCATAACACTGTGCTTTTTTCCTTTTTGCTGATATCATTTCTTGTTCTTACCTTGACTTGGGTGCTGTAGTTCCTCAGTTGCTCTCTAGAGTTCTCAGAAAAATGTTTTAATCCATATATTGTTGACTTTGTGTGTCTCCAGAGGGAGGAAGAAGACACTAAAGCTTCCAAGTCCATCTTACTGATGTCATGCATGAATTTTTTAAAAAAATTCTGCATTTTAGCTGCAATGGATCCTCCTCAGCTAAACCATCCCTTTTATTTTGAAAAAAAAAATGTGAGAAGAATTGTTCTGCCAGCCTCACACCAATAGCCCAAGGTGGCTACTCAGCCATGAAAGCTGTTGAGTCAGGACACAGATGGGAGGCTAAGTATGCAGTCCCATGAGGGATAGAGTTCTGTACTTATTTTACAGGCAACTGAGGAGGAGATGTTGATGTGGGGACTATGGCAGCCCCTTGCTGACCATGATGACCTGGCTATGGACCTGTCCCTGAGGGCACATGGTCAGCTCTTCCAATGTCTGCTTTAATGAATACATGAACTCAGGGAGGAGCCTGCAGCACTGACCAGGACAGATGAGGAGCTGCCAGTCTCCTGGACCACCTGAGTTCCCTGTCCTGCAGTGGAAAAGAGCCAAAATACATGATAGATGCTGTACTTTCCCTCACCTTGGCAAACAGAGGCTTATAGATCAATATGATTTAATATAGAAAAAATTAATTACATATCATTTATTACTCCTCAAAAACTGTGGAGCACTATACATACTTTTTTTTCAAAATGGAGCTACCAACTTCTTTTTCAATTAATGCTGTATTAGGATTATCACTCATGACATTAAATATTCTCCCATAGCATCATTTTAATGACTACTTCATATTTTATTGATGAACTGTCTTTAAAGGAAGATTAAATTATGTCATTTAAGAAATGTGTGATACAGAAAAGGCCTCCCTGGCCTGAGGAAATTTCAAGGGCACTAATGTGGATAATATATTTGAAGGCTCTGCTTGGTGCTGTATTTGAAGCCAAGTTCATCTGGATCATAGCTCAAGTACCAGAGACCTTTGGGTCACAACTTTTATTGAAAAATACAAGAGGACTTCTAAATGCTTATGGAAAAGTAGAATTAAAAATGAGTTTGGGTTGGACATCTGGCACAGCAGATAATCAGTTCCTAGGAATGCTTGTATTCCATTCTGGAGTATCCGGAGTCCTAGTTCCATTCCCAGCCCTAGCTTCCCAACAACGCACAACCTGTGAGGTAGCAGAGGATGATGGCTCAAGTAGTTGAGTCTCTGTCAACCCACATGGGATTGGACTTCGAGCTCCTGGCTTCAGCTTGGTACAGCTTGGCTGCTATGGGCCAAGGGGGAGTGAAGCAGTAGATGGAGTCTGTATGTCTTCTCTGCCTTTCAAATAAAAAATTGTTTAAGATAAATTTATTTAGTGTGAAATATTTTTGAAATCTCCTCAGTTTTTTTCAAATATGCATCTTCATGCATGTTTTGAAGACCCTCCATATGTTTACATACTACCTAGTTTATTTGTTCAAATTCAGCAATATCTGTAGGTGTTCTCATCTACTGTAGGCAAAGAAGTGGACAAAAGAGACAAAAGTCTAAGTAGAGTTTAAATTTTCATGGGCAAGAACCATAAGAAACCCAAATTAAAAATAAGCCTGTGTAGTGTTTAGATAGTAAAAATGTCTGGTAAACAAAATTTATGGGAGCTCCATGCTTTAGACTCAGTTCTTGTACTAGGTCCCAGAAAAAAGAGTTCAGGACAGAATGGATTTACTTGTGCTAAGTGACAAACTCAAACTGCATTTTGAACCTGACAACCAATCAGAGGAGGCTTGCTTTCCTTGAGCTGGCATTTCAAGGAAATCACTGCTTTAACCTTATAAGGAAAGTAACTTTGGAATGATCACTTTGTGTTGTATCCTTCTGCTTCCTTCAGCATTTTCTGCCCCTAAAGCCAACCTCTTCTTCTGAGCTCATTGGAGCACCCAATTGATTTTATAGAATGAGATATTGCCCAATATTAGAATTGCACACTGAAGCCAATTAGATCTTTAATTTTGTTTTAAGTTTGTCTTTTAACAGTATGTGTGTGTGTGTGTGAAACTTTAGGTCAGGTATTCAGAGAGGACTTCCCAGGAATGGTGGATTTGAGTTGGGACTTGGAAATGAAGGCACAAGTTGAGCACTTGTAGGAGGGGAGGGGCTTCCAGGAAGGTACTGTGAAGATATTGGCTTTAACCCTGAATGACATGGGTGTCAATGGAGGGTTTTCATCAGAGACATGATGAACCATTATGATGAGAACAGAGTATAGAAGATTAGAATGGGAATGGAGGGTAAAAGGCAGAAGCAGGGAGACCATTTAGAAGACTAGTACAATGCTTTGGGGGATAGAAAAGGTGGTAGTAGCAACGAAATGGATAAAAAGAGGGGTCTCAAGAGGAGAGAATGAATCTCTACATTTAGTGCTGTTGGTCAATGAAACAGAATGAGAACTGAGAATTCATCATCAAATTTGGAGATTTGACTGTCATTGGTAACATTTTTAAGATTTTTCATTTATTTGAGAGACAGAGTTACAGAGAGAGAGAGAGAGAGAATTCTTCTATCCCCTGGTTCATTTTCCAGATGAACACAATAGCCAGAGCTGGGCCAGGCCTAAGCCCAGAAGTCAGGATCCCCATCCAGGTCTGCCACATGGGTGGCAGGGGCCCACATACTTAGGCCATCATCCATTGCTTTTCCCAGGCTACCAGCAGGGAGCTGGACTAGAAGTGGAGCAGCCAGGACATGAACTGGAACCCCATTTGGGATGCCAGCATCATTGATGGCAGCTTAACCCTCTGTGCTACAACGGGGGCCACCATTGGTGGCATTTTTAATGTATTTTTAATTTAATTTTTAATTCATATAAGAAAAACAGATTTCATGTACTTCATAGACAAAATTCTAAGAATATAATGATACTGCTCTCCCTTAATACTTTCAGTTTACTTTATAATCACAGGCTACATACAGTGCTCCACAAGTACAAAGTAGAAAGACCATTGTTCCACAGGAATATAGACCCAGGCTATCAACAATAATCAAATCACAAGATGTCAATATTGCTCTTATATATTCAGGATTTTTTTCTCTCTTTTTTAGCTATCACAAATCAGAAAAAACACACTACATTTGTCTTTTGTAGTCTGGCTTATTTTGCTAAACGTAATGGTCTCCAGTTGCATCCATTTTGTTTCAGAAGACAAGATTTCATTCTTTTTATGGTGGAAGAGTGTTCCATCATGTATCTATACCACATTTTTGACAACAGCAATGTTGCTGGAATGATGTATTTGAAAGCCCCAGGGAAGGGCAGTCATCAGACAATGGAAGGACTGAAATGAGGATGTGTGGCTACCACTTTCAGGAAATTTGCTTGCAGAAATATGTAAGAATTAGGAGAGGAGTTGGGGAATTATTGGGATCAGAAGATATTTTGTTTTAAAATAAAATAATTCAGGGCCGGCATTGTGGCACAGCAGGTTAAGCCACCACTCACAATGCTGGCATCCCTTATGGGCACCAATTCAAGTCCCAGCTGCTCCACTTCTGATCCAGCTCCCTGCTAATGCTCCTCAGAAAGTAGCAGAAGGGCCTCTGCCACCCAAATTCTTGGCTCCTGGTTTGGCCTGGTCTAGCTCTGACTGAGACCACCATTTGGGGAGTTGGGGAGTGAACCAGTGAATGGAAGATCTCTCTCTCTCTCTCTCTCTCTCTCTTTTTGCCTTAAAATATATAAATCTTTTTAAAAATTAACAGTAAAAAATAATTGTACAGAAAATTCAGGGGGGAGAGAGAGAGAAGGAGTAGAAAAGTGTATTTTAAGGAAAGGTTTTCACTCAAACAATACTTACCATATGACATGCCTTTGACATCATTCAGACACTTTCTATTTTTCTTTCCAGTCTGTTCTGTTCCACCCCATTCTATGTTGGTCATGCCATATTGAATTGATTTCACAACTCAAGTTCAACAAAAGCACTGTATCCCACTAGGCTGCCTAATTTAAGTTCCCTCCTCTTGTTCAGAATTGTCTTTTTGTGACAATACTCACCATGGGGAAGCCTTTGGTTAGAAAAGTCAACATAGGGCAGTTTATAGACACTGGAGAAGCTTGGGAACATTGTGTTCAATAGACTACTGTGCTGACAGCCTGCAGTGCAGAAGCCTAGGGGTTACTCAAACAGGATTTAGTTGATTAAAGTATGAACACTGCCTGTTAAACCCATTAGTCTAAATAGCCAGCCATGTACACAAGCTCTGACCACATCTACAAGACCTAGAAAACAAACAATTATAGATGAAATATTCATCTTCCTGATAATATTGTTTGCTCTCCATAGCCTTGATGTTTGCTTTTGCCTTCCTAATAAGAATCACTAACATTTTTAATACACTGGATTGTCATTTTTAAATGACTGGTTGGATGAAACTTCTTTTCTTTGAAGGAGAGATTTTCTTGATTGCATATGTATGGGAATATTAAGCTAATTGCTCCAATGGTAAAACAAAGAAGATAATACACACATAAGGCTATAAAATAGTAACATTAGTAATTTAAAACATCATATCCTGCTCATATATCTACAAATACATGGTTCAAATCATAAGTGAAGTCTAGCATATATATTAAGGGTACTCAATAAATATTTGCTAAATGAATGAATAAAAAAATGAATGTATGAATGAATATGGCCTAACTTACTGAAGTATAAGGTTTGAGAGCTTTTTCAGACTAGATTTTCTGCCTTATCCCCCTACCACACTTTTTTCCCTACTACTACATCTATTTAGATGAAAGAATATTTTACCAGTCTCGAATGGGCTGTGATGTGAATATATATTGTAAAAATTACCAGGAACCTTAAAGAAGAAGGTGTTTTTAGAATGATAATGACACCAGGCTATGTTTCTGCTTGGCCCCAAACCATGGCTAATGATAAGAACAGCATGCACAAATTTTTATCTTAGCAAGGAAATAAAGCATTCATATTTAAATAGAGTTGAGTTTGGAAAGGCAAAGATGCTAAACTTGAGTAAACTGGTTATTCAAATTTGCATTAACACCATCATCTCTGGTCTCATTCCTCTTCCTTTTGAGACATCAAGACAAAATCACTTCAGGACAGAAAAATAAGCATACAAATAAGCACCCAAAAAGGTTTAGTTCCTGTGAGAACACAAAGATGCCCAGGGCTCACAGGATATGTGGCCTGGCTTTCGTTCTCAAGATTAAGGAGGACTTGGTCAAGGCTACTGGGCCACCATTGGTTAAGAGTCTTGAGTTAATGTTTCAAAGGGCGATGTACTTACCGTGGCCTTCTTGTCTATTTCCACTAGGCACAAAAAAACATGTATTTCTGACATGACTGACTGCACTATGGATATGGCAGCAAATAAAACAAAAGGATCAAAGTGGGCATCAAATATACTCATTAAGCTCTATGAGCACCAACCTGTCATCAGCTAAGATAATTCAGGCGACATTGGTCTAATTACTACCTAAAAATATCTCAGTCTAGTTTAGGTGGAGGCCACGCCTTGCAGATTGAAATGCAACGATGGAAAGCAGGAAACAGGAAGGTTGTTGGAGACAACAATTCTCCCAGTTTAATGGGTCCAAGTGACAACTTTCCAGTTACCAGCAAAAGTTGGAAAGTGAGCAATAACACACAAAATTGTAGAAGAAATATGGCCGCACCCAGAGACAAAGAAAGAAAAGCGGACCCTCCCTCCAACACAAACCTTGAAAAGTGGCTGCTCCCACTGAACTAGAGAAACAGCTGCCTAGGGTTATCGTGTCTAGGGAGGAAAAACGTCCTAAGCTCTGCATCTGTAGACTCCAGTCACAAACCTGTCCTAATAAATCTGCCCCTGGTATCTCTTTCACAAACATACTGGACCCGCCGACCATTGAAAGTGCGGTCCTAAGTCACGCAGGCTGCAATTTAAACCCACCAATGCTGTAACACCTAAGGTATGATGCTGATGAACCTATAAATATTGTGAGAAACTTGGGATTGTTGCTCAGGTCTCAAGAAATGATTCCAGCTGAGCCTGCTGGTGTTAATAAAATACTTGGATCCTCCACTGTCTTCAGCGCCTGTTTGAACGAAGGAAGTTTTCCCTCCACAGGTTTCTGTAACAAAATCCTAAAGCTACCATGATGTTGACCCCACTATTCGTAGGAACGGAAAGTCACCAGTGTGCACCTGTCACTACTCCATAGGCATGGATTGATTACTCTTTCGGGAGATCTCTTTTCCAAGGCAAAGTGCTTGATTGTGTAAGTGGGACTTGTTGCCCAGCCTAGCTGACACATCCCAGAGCTGTCACAGGTCTTGATATAGATCAGTCTCTTTGTCTTTTGAGATGAACATTGCATTTGGAAGAGAACATTTTATTCCAAGCAGTAGGTAGTGAGCTCCTCATATTTCATGGGATCATTAATGATCCCTAAATTGTAATTTTACATCTTTTCTTCAGCACCAGAAGTGCAAACAAACAAGGAAACATAGTGGAAAAGGAATGGGTTTTGGAGAAAGGAAAGTTGTATTCAAACCTGCCTCTACTGCTTTTAGCAGTGTGACCTTGAACAAGTTATTCAAACTCCTGACTCTCAATTATCTCATTCATAAAATAAAGACAATATCTACATAGGTGGCTGTTTAAGGAGCATAAAAGCCATAAAAGTGCGGCATTGTCACACTGGTAATTGTGAATGATCCTTATCCTTTACCATTATCATACCCTTCTGTTTGTGTGCCCACCTTCAGCAAAATGAGGCTTGGGGACTCTACAAACTATCAGTTTGGATCATCAATTTTCATTCTCCCATGGTCTTCTTTTTTTTAAGATTTATTTTATTTATTTGAAAAACAGAGTTACAGAGAGAGGCAGAGACAGAGAGAGAGAGGTCTTCCATCCGCTGGTTCACTCCCCAGATGGCTACAATGGGTGGAGTTGCACCAATCCAAAGCCAGGAGCCAGGAGCTTCTTCTAGGTCTCGCATGTAGGTGCAGGGGCCCAAGGACTTGGGCCATCTTCCACTGCTATCCCAGACCAAAGCAGAGAGCTGGATCAGAAGAGGAACAGCTGGGACTCGAACTGGTGACTATATGGGATGCTGGCGCTTCAGGCCAGGACGTTAACCCACTGTGCCACAGCGCTGGCCCCTCCCATGGCCTTCTGGTATCAACCCCATGTCTTCTCCTTCTTGTCTGTCTCTTATAAGATTGCTTATCATTCGATTTAGATAATTCGAGAAATCTCATCTTGAGATTCTTAACTTTATTATATTTGCAAAGATCTTCTTTCCAAATAAGGTCATAGTCACAGTTTCCAAGGGCCAGGAAGAGGACTTTTTTTTTTGAGCAACTACCATTCAACCCACTATAAATAAAAAGTTTGCATGGCACAAGAAGGTTTGTATGTAATAAAAAGTTCGAGGTAGCTTTCCCCTTTCCTTCTTAGTTTTCTTCTGGAATGCACAGCCTTCGTGTGAGCCTGTGTGTCCTCATTGTTCCCCAGTGTTTTCTGCACCTGTCGGTACACACTCACATTCCGAACAAGGATAATGGGCCAAGCAGGAAGAAAGTAAAGAGGGCTTACTCTTTCCATAAAAGTATTCCTCAAAATCTCCTCCAGTGACACAAATTTGTTTTTCATTGGCTAGAAATGGATCAAATGGTCACTTCTTGCTATTGGTGGCCTGGGAAAGTGAATGGTTTATCTTCCCAACCTCTTTAATAGACAAAAGAAAAAAATAAGAGCAACTGCATGTAGCTTTTGGGTGGTCATTCCTTGAAATCTGCTGTCACTATTCAAAAAGGAATGCAAAATCTGCTCAAGACCTTGATGCTTTAGGAAATGACCTAGACTGGATACCTTCCACAGGCCAAGTTATTTGGATTTTACTCTCCTGCACTGAAGTTAGATAGCAGCATCATATTTTTGGAATGATGATGGTACATGTTTTTTAGTCTTTAGGTAAAATGTGAGCAATAGAGTTGCCGTATTATCAAATAAAATATAATAAAACACTGGGGCCAGCACTGTGGTATAGTGGGTAAAGACACCACCTGCAGAGCAGGCATCACATATGGGTGCCAGCTTAAGCCTGGGCTACTCCACTTCTGACCCAGCTCTCTGCTATAGCCTGGGAAAACAGTGGAAGATGGCACAAGTCCTTGGACCCCTGCACCTGCATGGGAGACCCAAAGGAAACTCCTGGCTCCAGACTTCAGATCAGTGCAGCTCTGGCAGTTGTGACCATTTGGGGAGTGAACCAGTAGCTGGAGGATCTCTCTCTCTGCCTCCCCTTCTACCTCTGTGTAACTCTGACTTTCAAATTAATTAATTAATTAATTAATCTTTAAATAAAATAAAAGCCAACTAATTAAATTTGAATTTCAGATATATGATGAATGAATTTTAGTGTAAATATGCCCTAAATATTGCATGGAGCATCCTTATATTAAACAACTATTCATTGTAGATCTGAAATTCAAATTTCTCTAGGAATCTTGAATTTTATTTGGCAAACCTAGATCGCAGTCTCTACAATGGACCAGAACATTGAGCTGTGGGCTAAACAGTGGATTATTGACAATTGCTATCATTGTAAAATACAAGTTCAAAAGTTGTTAATTTTGACCATACTATGCACACGAACTGTACTCAGACAGGAAAAGAGAAGAGCTACTTCTCCTAACACAGAAGTTTTGAAATTCAAAGATCTTTCTTTTAAGTATTCTTCTTGGGGTAGGCATTTTGCACAGTGGTTAAGATGCTTCTTGAGATATCTGCATCCCATATTGGAAGTCCTGGTTCAAGCCCCAGCTCCTCTGCTCTGATTTAACTTCCTGATAGTGTGCACCCTGGGAGGCAGTGGAAGATGGCTCAAGTACTTGGATCCCTATTACCCATACAAGAGATCTAGATTGAGTTCTCAGCTCCAGACAATGGACTGGTCCAGCCCTGTCTGTTGCATGCATTTGCGAAGTGAACCAGCAGACAGATGTCTCTCTCTTTCTCTCTGCTTTTCAAATAAAATAATTATTTAGTATTAAATGTAATAAATATAAACATTTACTATTAAAATAATAAGAAATAAACATTAGTGTTATTCTTTCAGGAATAATCTTCAGCCTATCTAAGGAAGTATATCCTTTGAGGAAAGTGATTTGCTCACCTACTGTTAAAGTACTCAGGCTCTGTGGAGGGTACATGTTTATTGAGTTTCTAGAAGGTGAGCTCACTCAATGTCTAGGTGCTAATGTCCCTAACAACAGGCTGTTATGATTAATCTACTCTAACATTTCAACAGCTTAAAAAATCTATTAGGAATTTAAGTCCAAACTTCAGAATAAATAATTACATTATATGGCAGGCAAGCCCATTATAATTGCTGCTATCCTTGGTCTTGGGATTCAGTTGATCTGAAATGCTTTATTGGCATTTGTGATGCTTTGCTACAAAAGAATTACTCAAACACTGGCAGAGAAAGCCTCTGGAAAGAAATGTAACCTAATTTTGTTTGCCGTGGGGTTCATTTAACAAATGAACTACTCCTAACCTTCTATATCCATGGGTTTTCACAGAGAGAAGGGAGAAAATGGGGCAATCAATAGCACTGATAAGAAAAATATATAAAATTAGACAAGACTGTTGTCTCACTAATTTGTGTGCTGCATCAGGAAAAGGGGATAATAACTCCTCCTCATTGATTTTAGAAAGTATATGATGGAAGCCGAAGTTGATGGTGAAATGGGCTAACAGCCACAAAAAGCACCTTGAAAAAAAATCACTTGCCTTACCATCGAACCCCAGCAACTGCTGATGTCAGTGAGTCAGTGCACACAGTCCTTAGGTTGTCAAGTGCGCATAATAAAGTCAGATAAGGACATTAGAGAGTTGGTGCATGGCTAACAAATGTTTCAAGGGAAAGGATCATTTCAATTTAAAATTACTGACTCACAAAATTGACAGTAATTGGAATGTATTTCTGCATCTGCTTCAAAATCCATATACATTTCAGGGACAATTTCATTAGTACTTATTTCTACTTTCTAAATAATTTCTTTGTATTCTTATTAAAGTTTCACATTGCCACAACTTCCTAACGGTTTTTGCATTTACACTCATGACAATTATAGGAGCTTTATTTGCGCTTGGAAAACTTCTGCCTAATAATGGCCAAGCTGAGCAGTTCATCTGTCACTGCTAATGACCACGGCCCCCACATCTGCCCCCGGAGGGCAATTTCCCTTTTTTCCACTGATGTGACCCCTCAAAACACCCTAGCTATATGAATTTGGTATTTTTTCACCATATTTGAGAGACAGAGTTACAGACAGAGAGAGGGAGAGACAGAGCGAAAAGTCTTCTATCCACTGATTCACTCCACAAGGGATGCCAATGGCTACAGCTGGGCCAACCCAAAGCCTGGAGCCAGGAGCTTCTTTGGGGTCTCCCATGTGGATGCAGGTGCCCAAGCACTTGGGCTATCTTCCACTGCCTTTCCATGCCACAGTAGAGAGATGGATAGGAAGTGGAGCAGCTGGGAAGTGAAGTGGTACCATATGGAATGCTGGCACCACGAGTGGAAGCTTAATCTACTACACCACAGCCTCAGCCCCATAAGAAAGAAATTAATAAAGAGCTTCAAATGCAATTAGTTTAAAATAGACTTTTAGCTATCAATTCTAATTCACAATAAATATCTGTGATTGTAACAGGAAATTTTTTTTTTGTTTATTGTTATGTTTTTCCAGTGATTGTAGTAGATGTGCTTTTTGGTCACATGAGACTTAGTTTCACTTCCTTTCAAACTGTAAGGCTAAACATATAGCTACCAAGACTAGTCAACTAGAGGACTATTGAATATTTCACATCTGGTAAAGACATTCTTCTCAGATCTGGAAAAAATGATACTGAAATTCATATGGAGGCACAGGAGACCTCGAATAGCTAAAGCAATCTTGTACAACAAAAACAAAGTTGGAGGCATCACAATACCAGATTTCAGGATATACTATAGGGCAGTTATAATCAAACAGCATAGTACTGGTACAGAAACAGATGGATAGACCAACGGAACAGAATAGAAACACCAGAAATCAATCCAAACATCTACTAGCCAAATTATATTTGATCAAGTGTCCAAAACCAATCTCTGGAGTAAGGACAGTCTATTCAACAAATGGTGCTGGGAAAACTGGATTTCCACATGCAGAAGCATGAAGCAATTATTCTTAGGCATTTAAATTTAACTGAAAAGTGATCCCTTAGTGGGAATAAGAGAGGGAGGAGTAGTAGTTCAGCACAGGCTCACTCGGACTTACCCCTAAAGGTAGAGTTAGAAACGTGCCAGGGGATTCCAATTCAATCCCATCAAGGTGGCATGTACCAATGCCATCTCACTAGTCCAAGTGATCAATTTCAGTTCACAATTGATCACACTGATAGGATTAAGTGTCAAAGGGATCACAGAAACAAGACTAGTATCTGCTAATACTAACTGATAGAATTAAAAAGGAGAGAAAAATACAACATGGGAAGTACGATACACAGCAGACTCATAGAATGGCAGATGTCCTAAACAGTTCTCTGACCTCAAAATCAGCCCTTAAGGCATTCCAATCTGGCTTAAAAGCCCATGAGAATTTCTCAGGCGTGGAAAGCCAAGACACTGTGGCAAAAAAAAAAAAAAAATGACCCAAATGAAAGATCTCTGCGAGTGAGATCCCAGTAGAAAGAATGGGCCATCAAAGAAGGAGGTACCTTTCTCTGAATGGAAGAGAGAACTTCCACTTTGACTATGGCCTTGTCTAAATAAGATTGGAGTTGGTGAACTCAAGAGGCTTCCATAGCCTTGGCAGCTCATGACAAGAGCCTTGGGTGATTACTGACATCATAAACAAGAGTGTCAATTGTTAAATCAACAACAGGAGTCATTGTGCACTTACTCCTCATGTAGGATCTCTGTCCTTAATGTATTGTACTATGTGAATTCATGGTAAAACTATTACTCAAACAGTACTCTATGCTTTGTGTGTCTGTGTGGGTGCAGTCTGTTGAAATCTTTACTTAGTATATACTAAGTTGATCTTCTGTATATAAAGATAATTGAAAATGAATCCTGATGAAAAGAGGGATGGGAGAGGGAGTGAGAGATGGGATGACTTGTGGGTGGGAGGGAGGTTATGGGGGGGGGAATCCACTATAATCCAAAAGTTGTATTTTGGAAATTTATATTTATTAAATAAAAGTTTTAAAAAAGGGGGGGTCATACATACTTTTAGGGCTCGGATGAATGGATCACACAGGACAATTAGAAATTGGTGCCTCCATCTTGTTTACTTTGGGCCATGGTAAGATTTAGATAGAAAGCTAGACAAAGTTGAGGTGAGCGATCCATTCACACACCACAGTAGGTTTCTCATCACAGCAATAACAATTACAATAGTAGCTATCAATTATTGACTACACACTATGGGCCAAAAATTTTTAGATGGGAAACTGAAGTTTTGAGAAGTAAATTTGTCCACTCAATTCCCAGTCTCTCAGACTCCAGGTAAGTACCAGGGTCATGAAAGAATGCTTCTCAGGTTTAAAATTCTATCCCTACCATTTCTTCAGGATTTCTTCTTTGTTGTTCTTTTTACCACCAAATATTCTTCATCATATGCCCTCTTAGTGTATGGGACACACAGCTTTTCCAGTGGCTCAGTGGGTATGCTGTTTGATTTCGCCATTGCGTAAGGTTGTAGTATACCCAACAGTGTCATAGATATAATATACATGGTGTTGGGATTTTAGAGGTTGCAGTTTGAGTCTTGTATGTTGATTACTCATTCTTTACTTTATTCAACAATATGTATTGAGTATGAAAAGCTAATTTATTATGAGTTTGATGAAAAATTAACCATAGAGCTGCTCGCTTGCATAGCCTCCTTTCAAAGTTTTGGGCAATCCATGTACTCATTTGGTTGGATGTTTTGCAAAGACAGTTAATACAACTGCCTTTCACTCAAACTTCTCCTTTGTTTTCTGGAAGTGAACAGCTACAGAAAAGGCATTTCTGGGGCTCTTGTTAAGAGAAAGCTGATGCATTTAATCTGATATATATGTAATTACAGACAGGTATGTAATTCAAGATATATTACATATAATTATATATGTGTGTGTAATGTATGAGTTACTTCAGTGCGTGGTCAGGCAATTGCTAACCATTGTGGTATAAGAAAGTTTCTAGCAATACTCCTACTGCCTACTTTGTCAATCTGCCTAGAGTTTTTGCCTGAAAGTGAAAAGTCAGAATCACAATCGACTATGAATATGCCTTGCAGGGCTTGACACTTTAAGTTATGGAAAGTAGAGGAGAAGCTAGCAAGGGCTAGTCTTCGGAGAATTCTTCCAATCACTAGTTATGCATAGCAGAAAGTCAGAAATTCGATTCTCATTGACCCCTGGTCAAGCCAGAAGTTTTGTCTGGTTAGGCATATACTTAAAAATGCAGCAGATATGTTCACAGTGTAAACACACAAGGCAAGGATTTCTTTTTGAGGAAATTACACAAAATAAATTTTAACAGATTACCTATTTATGGGGGGCAGAAATATGTATAGAGGCGACATCAAAAGGTCCATGGAAAGATGTAATGAAAAGACAAAAATAAAAAATATAAACTTTATTTCTCAGTATAAACTCCGTCAAGTTCAAGAGACTTTTGTAAGTGATGGTACTAGCCATTTAGGTAATCTGTAAATTAGAAATCACCGGGTCCAGTTTAAGATGTCTGCATCCCATACTGGAGTACCTGGTTTCAGTTGCCAGCTCTGGTTCCCGTTCCCAGCTTCTGAAAATGTAGATCCTGGGAGACAGCTGTAATGGCTAAGATAATTGAGTTCCTTTTACCCATGTGGGAGACCTGGCATAGTACTTGACCATTGTGGCATTTGGGGAATAGACCAGTGGATGGGGAATTCTCTCTCTCTCATAAAAGAACTGGGGTGTTTTCAAAATTTAGCCATGTCAGTGCAGCCTGTGTTACACTATTAACCAAAGAAAAATGGATACCCTTCAAAGAATTTTTAAGATTAAGGAACAAAAAGAAGATAGTAGGAACCAAATCAAGACTGAAAGGCAGGTTCTTTTTTTTTTTTTTTTATAAAGCTTTTATTTAAAGAATATAAGTTTCCAAAGTACAGCTCATGGACCACAATGGCTCCCCCCCACACACAACTTCCCTCCCTTCCACCACCCTCCCCCCTCCCGCTCCCTCTCCCCTTCTGTTCACATCAAGATTCATTTTCAAATCTCCTTATACACAGAAGATCAGTTTAGTACATATTACGTAAAGATTTCAACAGTTTGCCCTCACATAGAGACACAAAATGAAAATACTATTGGAGTACTAGTTATAGTATTAATTCACAATGTACAGCACATTAAGGACAGAGATCCTACATGATTTTTTTTAAAGACTTGATTAATTATCTATGCAATTTCCAGTTTAACACCAAGATTTTTTAATCATTTGCAATTATCTTTATATACAGAAGATCGATTCAATATATACCATGTAAAGATTTCATCAATTTGCACCCACACAGAAACACAAAGTGTAAAAATACTGTTTCAGTACTAGTAATAGCATTATTTCACATTGGATAACACATTAAGGACAGATCCCTCATGAGACGGATTCTTAATGATTTCCCATCGCAATTCCTACAGAATTGCCCTTGTTTGATGAAAGGAATGAGTCGGAAGTTGTCTTGGAGGAGAAACTCTCAGGTGAATATTTCTTGGGCATTTTTGTGCTAAAACTCCGACTAACTTTTCCAGACACTCTCATGATAAGCAGGTAGTATTGTTGTTTGCACCTCCAGGAAGTCAACAAGAAAAATGCTGTAAGCAATCCCAAATACTTGCCTAATGAACTTTCCTCTAGACTGGTTCACTTTCATTTTGTCTTCTACTTCTTGATAGCCATTATTTTGTCTGTGCTTTGTCTTCAGGATCACACTGATTAAGCCATATTTCATTTCCTGATATGATCCCTTGAAGAATTACTTCAGGATCTTGATTCTACTTGCTTAAAATTTCCATTGAAAGTTCTTTTCTTGTCTGCAGCTGACCTGAAAGCAACAGTTTTGGTCCCTATGGAGTAGAAAGTTTCCCCCACTTACTTTTTTCAGTCAGAATTGTGTAACTGAGCCAAGTTGTCTATGGCGCTTGTCGTTGTTTATTGTTTCAGCTGTTAATTGGCAGTTGTTCCTCTTTAATTAAGCATGAGCAAGATCAATTTCTTCCCCAAACTTGATATGTTCTGAAATCCTACAACTCTACATTAAAAAAAAAGAAAAAAACCTGACAAGCATTTTTGTGAATTAAACAACACTTCTACAACCTTAGATGACATTACCAATAACAAGTTGTAAAGCTGAACCATGGATGCAAAATAAACAACAGATCAATTGGAGCCAAACAAAGCAAAATTATATGATAATAATACTAGAGAAAAGACAAAGCTACCTTTCAATGACTTATAGAGATAATCATGTTAGAAAATTACCCTAGAAATATTTAAAATGAAATGGTAAAAATGCAGGAAAAATTACTTTGTACATGAACAGGTAGTTAACTAACAATTATTTTTAATCATTTTTCTGGACTTTGCAATTTTTTCATTAGTTAAACTATTTAAGGGGCCAGCGCTGTGGCGTAGCAGGTAAAGACGTTGCCTGCAGTGTCAGCATACCATATGGGCACTGGTTCGAGTCCCAGCTGCTCCACCTCTCTTCTTCTGATCCACCTCTCTGCTATGGCCCAGGAAAGCAGTAGAAGATGGCCAGGTCCTTGGGCCCCTGCACCCATGTGGGAGACCCAGAAGAAGCTCTTGGCCCCTGGCTTCGGATCAGAGCAGCTCTGGCTTTGTGCAGCCAATTGGAGGATGAATGAGCAGATGGAAGACCTCTCTCTCTCTGCCTCTCCTTCTCTCTCTGTGTAACTCTGACTTTCAAATAAATAAATAAATCTTTGTTAAAAAACTATTTAAAAATTATTCATTGTGATTTATAAGTTTCACTTTTATGCCTAATTTTGTACCTATACATTTGCATTATTTTTGTTTTTTTAAAGAGGATCCTTCAGATTGTGGAGACTTCAGGCCAAGATCCAGAATTGTGTGCAGCAGGTTAAGCCAACGACTGGGACACCAACATCTCGTATTGGAGCACCAGTTTGAGTTCCCACTGCTCTATTCCAGATCCAGCTCCCTGCTAATGCCACTGGAAAAGCAGCAGAATTTGTCCCAAGTATTTGGGCCACTGCCACTCATGTGGGAGACTTAGATGGAGCTGCAGGTTCCTGGCTTTGGCCTGGCCAACCCCAGATGTTTTGGCCATTTGGGGAGTAATGGAAGATCTCTCTCTCTCTTTCTCTCTCTCCTCTCTCTTTGTGTGTTTGTGTCAGTCTCTCACTCTATCTCTCTGCTCTTCAAATAAGTGAAATTAATTTTCTAAAAAGATGCTTCAGGGGCTGGCATAGTGGTGTAGCAAGTTATGGTGCTGCCTATGATGCTGGCATCCCATATGGGTGCCAGTTCAAGACCTGGCTGCACCACTTCTGATCTACTCCCCTGCTAATGCACCTGGGAAAAGCAGTGTGAAGATGGCTCAAGTCCTTGGATCTCTGTACCCATGTGAGAAACCCAGAAGAAGCTCCTGACTTCTAGCTTCAGCCTGGCCCAGCCCCAGCTGCTGCAGAAATTTCAGGAGTGAACCAGTGGATGGAAGATCTCTCTGTCTCTCCCTTGCTCTCTCTGTGATTTTGACTTTCAAATAAAATCTTTTTTTAAAAAAGATTCTTTAGGACATATACATCTGGGTCCACCCTATTGATCTCTAGATACCAGGTACTGAGCACTGAGAATGCAAAAGTCACCTTCTTCCCACTTCAGGAACTTTAGGTGCTAACAGTGGGAGTTGTTAGAGAACTTGGTAAAATACGCAGTAAATTAGCTGATGACAAATGCACAGAGAAAGATAAAATAGGGAAGGGTTGAAATAGTGTTGAGGGGCACAGATTTTGCAATTTTAGATATCACAAGAGCAGACATAGACCACAAAGAAGGGAGGGAGTGAGGCAAGGAGTTAAGGGACAAGCTGTGTGTCAGGCAAGGAAACAGATAGACACCCAGACTCTGAGGATGGGTGAACCTGGTGTGTTACAATTTAGTGTCTGGAATCTGGATAGAAAGGAGTCCAACGTGAGAGATGAGGTCAGAGAGGCAAAAGAACAGGGGACAAATGACAACACAAGGCTTTGGCCATCATATGGCTATTGCCCATTACTGACTACTGACAGGGAGGAGGAATCATTGGGAGGTTTAGAGCAACAACCTATTGTGATCAGCCTTAACCCTGTAACAGAATCACTAGCTGGTGTTCACAAATGGGTGGACGAACACAAGTGGAGAAGCTGGAAGACCAGTTGGACGGCCATGACAATGAACCAGGTGAGAGAGAGAGTAGCTATGCAGCTGCTGAGAAATGCTTGAATTCTGGATAGACATTGAAGACAGAGCTGATGGTGTTTGCTACCAAAGATGGGTTTCTTGAGAGAAAGAATTGAAGGACGATTCCAAAATTTCATGCCTTAGCACTTGGGAGAATGACTATAATGGGTAAGATAAGCATACATTGCTCAGTTCTGATTGTATTAGGTTTAAGGCGATGCCATGCAGACTCTTGAATAATGGGTCACAGTAACACATGCGTGTGGAGACAGGAAATGGGACTTGTGGTGTGTGTATGTGTGTGTGTGTGTGTGTGAGGGTGCTTTCCTCAAGGTTGGAGGAGGTTAAAAAAAAAGAGATCTGAGCAGAAAAGTAAACAGTTTCTATCATTTTTCTAGCATTTACAAAGTTCTAACCATTTTTAAGGACTTTATTTATTTAAAAGGCAGAGCTACAGAGAGGCAGAGAGAGAGAGAGAGAGAGAGAGAGAGAGAGAAAGAGAGAGTTTTCCATCTGCTGGTTCACTCCCCAGATGGCTGTAACAGCCGGAGCTGTGCTGATCTGAAGCCAGGAGCCAGGTGCTTCTTCCAGGTCTCTCACACAGGTGCAGGGGCCCAAGGACTTGGTCATTGTCTACTGCTTTCCCAGGCCACAGCAGAGAGCTGGATCGGAAGTGGAGCAGCCAGGATGCTGGCACTGCAAGTGCAGCTTTACCTGCTATGCCACAGCGCCGGCCCCAGTTCTGACCATTTAACAAACAGTAACTCCATCCTCACCCTCACATTCTGTATGTGACAATTGCTACACTGTTCATGGACTGTCCCAGGTTTCCAATAATATCTCATGCGCAACTGCTTTCATCATTTACAATATTTTCAAATACTTGTGATCTGAGGAACTCCATGAAAGCCAAAATCTGAAGCTGTTTTTTTTATTTTTTGAATTTTTGGTTTTCCATTTCTATATACACTGCATGCTCTGAATTTTAGTTTCATGATTTTTTTTTTGCATGGTTGATGAGTGCTGGAATTCAAAAAGATTTTATTACAATTTTTTTGAAAACATTACATTGACTCCTGAGTTGGTTTATGCCCTAGGCTTTTTGTACTTTTGCCATTTTCTGAGAGTTCAGTGCTAAATTGATTATGGGCTAGCTCCTGCAAAATCTTCAGCCAAGAGATTGATACATGAGGCGAGACTTTACAAAGGACGCGTATCACATTTTGTTCCTTTGGGTTTCCAGTACTGTCTCCTTAGAACAAGTTATCATGGGAAAACTGTGCCTATTTATCTACTCGTTCCCACATAGCAGTGTGTGAGATGAGTAAGCAGACTGTGAAGTTTTAAACCTCATCTGCAGCTCTGCTTTGCTAAAGGCGCAAATGAAGTCTACCTTTACAACTGTGGGAATCATTCTGGTAATTTTATTACTTTAATTTCCAAACACACTCCATGCCAGCTTTCACAAATGAGAATCGTGTTCCCCCAATGCAGATTTGGATCCACTGCAGAAATAAATCAGGGATGCAGTTGGTTCTCATGCAGAACAAAGCAATTGCGTGCGCAGGGGCGTCCCTGTCTGCTCTCAGCCGCCCGCCAGGGCCACTGTGTTTTCTGTCAACCCTGATGCACGTCACTGGAGTTTTCTCCTGTTTTCTGGATCTTGCCTTTATTGCCTTTGCTCTTGTTGAGCCACTTTACACCCAGAGACACAGGTCTGGAAGCACATGACTACTGTATTGTCCCTACGTTTGAATGGAACGAGATCTGTGAAGAGGATTCCATGAGTAAACATTTGAACCAAAGTAAGACCCTGATACAGTTTGGAAGGAGAGACCAAAGGACACTGGAGAAACAGGCCAAAGGAAAAAAAGCTGAGGTGAGTGGCATCAGCCACGGCTGAGTTCTGATAAGGGTTGTTAATTTCAACAAGGAGAACGTCTTAGCCTTCCCTGGTTGGTGTGGCCCCTCATGGCATCTTTACCGTTACAGCTGATGGAAAACCTCATCTGGTTTTCTTTCAAAGCCACATCACATCGAAATAAAGTGAGTGTTAGAAATCCGCTTCACTGTAACATATTTTATCCTCCCAAGACTCACTGTTTAAGCAGCAGGTGACATTCAATGGAAGACTCATGTGATTCCAGTGTCCACGCTATTCTTCCTGATGGGATTAGGCTGGGAAAAAAAAGTTCAGAGCTGTGCATTGGTCACCAATGTTATTTTTGCATTTTTAACTCCAAAGCATGTTTGTCTTTCTTGTTGGCCTCTTAATGGGTATTTAAGGTGGATCCCAATTTATCTGAGAGCACATTTTAGTGTTAAGAAGTTCCCAAGGGGCCGGCGCTGTGACAAAGCGGGTTAAAGCCACGGCCTGCAGCGCCAGCACCCCATATGGGTTGCGGTTCTAGTCCTGGCTGCTCCTCTTCTGATCCAGCTCTCTGCTATGGCCTGGGAAAGCAGTGGAAGATGGCCCAAGTCCTTGGACCCCTGCACCCATGTGGGAGACCTGGAAGAAGCCCCTGGCTTCAGATCAGCTCAGCTCTGGCCATAGCGGTCATTTGGGGAGTGAACCAACAGATAGAAGACCTCTCTCTCTCTCTCTCTCTCTCTCTCTCTCTGACTCTACCTCACTCTATAACTCTGTCTTTCAAAAAATTAAACAAATCTTTAAAAAAGAAAAAAAGAGAAGTTCCCAAGCTCTCACTTCTGATACTAGAAAAAAAAAATATCAGCATCTTCAGGATTTTGATCTACCACTATTGCAAGGTCCAAATATATGGGAGCACTTAAAATTTTCAAAGAAAGTTGAGTTGAAAGACAAGTTTATTTTGGTGCAAAAAAATCTCGGAAATCCGCACATATAAGAGGTCTTCAAAAAAGTACATGAAAGTGCATATTATAGAAAGACAATACATGGATTTCAAAAAATTTTCGCACCAACATAAATTTGTTTTAGTTCTATTTTTCCATAAACTTAAAAAAATATTTGAGAGGCAGAGAGACACAGAAAGAGAAAGAGAGAGAGAGACAGACCATCTTCTGGTTCACTCTCCACATGCATGCAGTGACTGGGAGCCAGGAACACAATCCTGGTCTCCACGTGAGTGGCAGGGACCCTGCAAGTAGAGCCACCACCTGCAGCTTCCCAGAGTCTGCACCATCAGGAAACTGAAATCAGGAGCAGAGCCAGGGCTTGAACACGGGCTCTCCCATGTGGAATGCAGCCATCTTAATGGGCATCTTCCTGTTAGACCAAATGACACCTCCCCACACTCAAGCTTCTTGAGGTATACAAGGATTGGACATAGTGTCCTGCCCTTATTCTGCATTTCACTTTCAAATACACCTGTCCATCTCCCTTCTTTAAATTCTAAACAACTTGAGATAAAAAAAAATGCTGAGTCTGTGCTTGGATTTATTTCATTGCTTCCCAGAGATTCAATAAACATTATTTAGCTGGAAAAAAATTAATTATTATGCCTGAAAACCTTGTTTTGATGGGGAATATTATGATTTTCTTTGTCCCAATTTCAAATTTAAGAATTATAACATTGTTACCAAAGATGAATGAGTCTATCTTGGAGAGGAACATAGGTAAATGAGGATATGAATGACTATTTTTAATTTCATGAAGAGAATGTGCATTGCAACCAACAATTTGCATTGTAAATATTATAATTAAAGCAGATATGATCCCTGGCAATCTTTTGAGAAAAGTTGGGGAAATATTTCCAGAGAAAGCTTTCATTTTCCTAAGTATATTACATAGCTATTTAATTGGATTATTTAGGTCAGTTCTTCCACATAAAATTTTAAAGCCTTAGTGAAACCCACCGTTTTACTAATCTCTTACCTGAACAATATGAAAGTGTATTTCCTTTTATAAATTTTTATTTACATCTGTTTCCTTTTCACTCCATGTCGTTTTTTATGTTTTTCAATGGCATCCAAGGACCAAATCTTCAGCCTCTTAGAAATGATGTCATCCTAATAGTTTATGTAAAACTGATATTAACATAACCACTAGATGGCAGTGAACTGGCATAAAAAAGTGGGCTCTGGAGGGAAGAGCCTCACTAAAATCACTTTGGAGGGTCAACAAGAGATCCAGGCTGTCATAGACGCTCAACACCTCCTTTTTCTGCATCACCTACAGCGCCCTGAAGGTGCTAGAAACCACTGCTTGCCATCTAGATGGGGCCAATGAATAGGAACATGATGACCGGGGGCATCAAAGTAGCAAGAGTGAAATGAACCTGAACTTTGGAGCTCAACAGGCCTGAGTGGGAGCATTTGCTCTCTCAATGACCAGGTCTTGAATTTTGGATGAGCTGCTAACTGTAGCGTCTCTCCTTCCCCATCACCATAACAGCAGTACCAATACCTCATCCACAGGCCACAAAGAGACAAAGGAGGGTCTATCTGTACAACAGCACCTTGGCTATGGGAGATCTTTAATCGATGACTTGTATTTCAGAAATTTTCCAAAGTTTTCAGAATTTTTAAAAAAATTTAATTGATAAAGCATACATTTTGCATTTGTGCTCTGTCAGGGGGACAGCACTCTACTCACCTAATCAAACACATTTTTATGTCTGTAGCAAAATGTATTGATACTAACAGGTATAAAATAATAAAAAAAAAGTACTTCAAATAGTTATGGAAACAGTATTAAAAGATAAGTTTATTTTAGGGCAAAAGTCTTTGTTGTCCATGCATATGGAGGCTTTCAAAAAGTTCATGGAAAATGAATATTATGAGAAAGTATGCATGGATTTCAAAATGGTTTTGCACAAAAATAAGCTTATCTTTTAATGCTACTTTCCATGAACTTAAAAATAATTATTTATTTAAAGAACAGTTTGACAGAGAAGAGGGAGAGACAGAAGGTAAGAGATCTTCTATGTGCTGGTTCACTCTTCAGATGGCTGCAAAAGCAAGGGCTGGGCCAGGCCGGAGCCAGGAGCCAAAAACTTCACCCAGGAACTCCTATAGTGAGTGACAGGGACCCAAGCACTTGAGTCATCAACCACTGCCTTCGCAGCCTCATTAGCAGGAAGCTGGATGGGAAACAGAGGAGCAGGGACTTGAACCAGCCAGTGTTGCAAGCAGTAACTTCACCTGCTGTGCCACAACATCTCCCTAGGAAATTTCTGAAGCACTCCTGTACACCTAAACATCAGTTCAGGTCATGTTTTGTCATCAAATGAACTGGATTTTTTTTAAATGTTCAGAGCTTTGGGGACTTTGGAATTTTAAATAAAGGACAGTGGGTCTGAACTGTCCATCATTTCCACATGATCCTATATGCTTGCCCCAGGGCCCATCAGTGTGAATGCCCCAAGAGACGTTGGCGAGACTGTGGGGCTGTACCCCTTTTTTTTCTCCACCATCCAGGGTAAAGTTTCAAGCTCAAGACCCTCCATAAGGTTTTCTTTTCTGAACTTGCACCTGACAAAATGACTGCATAAAATACAGGGGGAGATCGGTCATTTTTTGTACCCAAGCATGAGAACTATTAATGAAGAAAAAGATACATTAGAGCAGACAGTAAGAGCTTAAAATTAGAACAGTAGCATTTACCAACTAGAGTTATATGCACAATTTTTCTTCCTGGAAAACTTCATCTTCATAGCATTGGTAGAAACACAATGGCATGTTCCAAGAAAGCTATTATCAAAAAGACGTTGAATCTGGTTTCTTAAGAGATTGTTCTCAGCCTGTCAAATTTCCCCTTAATATGTTTGTCACAAAGCATTTTCAATAGTTTCATTTGTGACCACCCAGCCTCTCCTACAAGATCATCAACCTTCCAGGGCTGGAGCTAGTCTGTCTCCATATTTTCTTTCTTTGTAACCTCCAGGAAGCTTATAACTCATATACTACCGAGTTTAAAGAAGATGCTAGCTAAATGCTAGTTTTCTTAGCTCTAAATCAGAAAAATGCTTCCACGGTAGTTCGCATATTCTTGGAGAATAAGTAAGACACCTTTGGGAATTACATGAATTCTTACAGGAAGCAAATACACTATGTATGGCCCAAGAAAAGAGATTTATCTTAAAGGTTTGGAAGAGCGGGAGGCAGAGCTTATAGAATGAACAAATATGTCTAAATAAAATCCAGGAGAGGATTTATCTCAGATTTTGCGCACATAAGATCTAAAATAAAACCCTATCTAAATGTTAATAACAAAACTTAAGTGATTTCAGCTACATTTTTCAAAGATAATAGCGTAAGAGGAGCCTTGTCCACAGTGCCATGTAAAAAGCTGTCTCTGGTGTTTCTGAGTAAGTCGAAGCGGGCCCTGCTGGCACAGTGGCTGACATGAGTAGATGATCCATCTGTCAGTGAAGGCTGATCCACCAGAACAGAACACCACACTGACCCTGGCCCACCCTGCGTGAATTATCTCTGATTGACCCCAAGATCCCATAGGACAAACCCCAGTTCCTTAGCAAGCAGTCACGGCCCTGTACAATCTGTTCTCACCCAATGCTTTTCCCTCTCAACCCCGTTCGTAAATCACTTTGGACTATTCGTCCAGTGTCCTTGGATTTTCTTGAACTTTGTCTCTGAGCCTTCCCTTTGCCTTGACTATCCTATCTCTCTGCTTCATTCCTCCCCACACTTCCTTGCCAGTAATCGGCTACTCATTCTGCTGGACCAGGCACAGACAAATATGATCCAGAGGAAACCCGCTTGTGCTGCCCGACATAACCCATCATTCCCTGCAGGTTTTCTTTGTTCTGTGGTTTTTTTTGTTTTTTTTTTTGTTTTGTTTTTTTTTTTTTTTTTTACAGGCAGAGTGGACAGTGAGAGAGAGAGACAGAGAGAAAGGTCTTCCTTTGCCGTTGGTTCACCCTCCAATGGCCGCCGCGGTCGGCGCGCTGCGGCCGGCGCACCGCGCTCGTCCGATGGCAGGAGTCAGGAGCCAGGTGCTTTTCCTGGTCTCCCCATGGGGTGCAGGGCCCAAGCACCTGGGCCATCCTCCACTGCACTCCTGGGCCACAGCAGAGGGCTGGCCTGGAAGAGGGGCAACCGGGACAGAATCCGGTGCCCCGACCGGGACTAGAACCCGGTGTGCCGGCGCCGCAAGGCGGAGGATTATGTTCTGTGGTTTTTATCTGCTGGTTTGTGAAACCTAGGGGCTTTTGGAAAGCAGGACTTCTTACTTATCTTGGTGTCCTAGCACTGAACACACTATTTGGAGATTCACCAGCATGTAGTAAGTGTTTGGTATTACTGATAAAAAGCTGGGTCAGACATGGCCCCACTCACTGGCATACAAACCAGTGGTGAAAGTTTAAGAAGTGACAAGACTCTTCCTTTCTTACTCTGTTCTTCCTGGAGTCCTCATCTACAGATGAAGAAAATGGGACCAGTGAGGACTGCACAGCTAATATGGGGAAGGGTCTTTGTTCTATGCCAAGTGTCTAAATGCCAGTGCTGTGTGCTTTCTGCATCTCTGTCTCCTACAGACGCAAATACATAAAGGCCCCTTGGCTCTGACATGCCCGCATCCCCCCGTGGTACTGCATAATGATTTTCCAAGTGACTGATTAAATGCAAGTTGCAATTCTTTCCTCTTTCTTGTAACTGGGCGAGTTGATGTTCCAAAGGTAACTATTTAGGTTTATGTAAGAACCATTCAAAGAAGTTCTGTTTGTTAAACTCAGCGGAGGTGGTGAGGACTGCTTCAGAGGTTTTGTTTTATAAATGTCATTGACATTCTGGTGACCAGTTTCAAATGACTGACTTTCTAGTGGAGGATGGATGGATCAATGACTTCCTTGTATCTGCAGAAATTTCAGTGGTTTCTCTTAATTCAAAACACATTTATTTCAGCAGTTCACATTAAAGTGCTTTTGTGTTTTCCACATTAATTTCAAAGGAAACTGTGCAAATAAATGTGTGTTTAAAAATGGTTGATTGTGTAAATATAACACAAGATGTCACTTTTTTTTATCCAGTTGAGTGAGTAAATTTTCCAGCCTAAGCCTGGCTACACTGAAGATTATATATCTTATCAGGCATGTCTAACTTGGCTAAAGTCCAGCTCCATCATTTGTCATAATTTTTGGCATATTCACTTCTCTAGTACTTTGTGAAGATATTTCTAAATGACCTTTTCAAAAAGTCAGTCTACAGTCACTCAGTTAACATAAACAAAAGTTTCATTGTCTTTCTTATATGGACAAAGTTTAGTCACCATATGGTTTGTCAGTCTCAAAACTGAAAATTCACAAAATTTTCCTATGGTCATTCCAGAATCTTTTATCTTTTAGTTAGCTATTATTGGTAGATTCTTTTTGGAGAGTTTTATTTATAATATTTTTGTCAGGATTTCTTTTATTATGGAAATGTCCAAATATGTTCAAAAGTAGAGACAGTAATCAATATACTCAACCCCTAGCTTCAATAATAATTAACAATCCATGGTCAATCTTGCTTCCTCGGCCACATCTGAACTATTTTCAAGCACACTCCAGATATCATAGTATATAGTTTATGAATATTTGAGAAATATTTATGTATTATATGTGTCAGTATGTGTCTTTCTAGACAAACAAGGATCCCCTTTGAGAGCATAACCACAATCTCAATAATCAAGGAGTGACTCCACAATATTGTCAAATATTCAGTCAGTGTTCACATTTCCCTACCTGTACACATTTTTTTAGTTTGTTTGAGTCAGGATCCAAAGAAGGTTCATACATTGATGAATTAATGTTATTGAGTCTCTGTTGTGAGCTGTCTCATTCTCCTCCCCCCCCCACCCTGCTCTAATAAAATGGGTTGTTTACCCTACACAGGTTCCCACAGTAGGAATTCACTAATTACATCTTCATGCTGCCATTTAACAGGTTTGTCCCTTCATTTCCTGTACTTCCTGTAAAGCAGTAGTTATATCTAGAAACATAATTCCAGATCCCATTCTTTCTTTCCCCCCAAGAATTCTTCATAGATAGTGTTGTTTACTTCCATCTGGAGGTGGCTAATACCTGGTTGACTCTTTATATAACATTAGCTACATTCATCAATGTGATCAATGCCTGGATTCCTTAATTAACAAGGGTTTGAAGAATGGTGATAATCTTGATTTCATCTTCATTTATCAGATGAGATAGTTCTACAAAGAGAATTTTTTCTCAATATCTATTTGATTTCTTGAAGTAAAGCTGCTATTGGAAAGACAAGATAAATGATTCTTTCCCTTTAATTATTAGTTTTCTCTTTTTAAAGATTTATTTATTTATTTTAGAAAGTAGAGTTACAGAAAGAGAGAGAGAAGGAGACACAGAGAGAGATATCTTCCATCCACTGGTTCACTCCCCAAATGACTACAATGGTTGGGATTGGGCAGATCCAAAGCCAGGAACCAGGAACTTCTTCCAGGTCCCCCACGTGGGTGTAGGGGCCCATTCACTTGGGCTATCTTCTGCTATTTTCCAAAGTGCATTAGCAGGGAGCTGGATCTGAAGTGGAGTAGCCAGGACTCCAACCGCTGCCCATATGGACTGCGGGCACTGAAGACAGCAGCTTTACCTGCTATGCCAGAGCACCCCCTAGTTATCTTTTTTTTAAAGATTTATTTATGTATTTTGAAAGTCAGAGTTACACACACAGAAAGAGAGAGAGAAAGAGAGGAAGAGAGAGAGAGAGAGGGACCTTCCATCCACTGGCTCACTTCCCATATGGCAGCAACATCTAGCACTCAGTCAGGCTAAAGTCAGAGCCAAGAGCTTCACCTGGGTCTCCCACAAGAGTGACAGGGCCCAAACACTTAGGCCATCTTCCACTGTCTTCCCAGGTGCATTAGCAGGGAGCTGGATCAGAAGTGGAGCGACCAAGATTTGAACCAGTGCCCAAATGGAATGTCAGCATCATAGGAGGCAGCTTTATCTATTACCCCACAACACTGTCCCTTAATTATTAGTTTTCAGATTGAGTTGGTTCCCTGATGTCATTAAAATCAAACACTGAATGAAGTTGATATATTTTAATCTGTGCATTATTATTCTTACTAATTTCTCAGATTGTCCTATATTTAGCCTATGGGAACATATTTTCATTTAAACAGAGTCCTTTCCATCAAATCATAGTAACATTTGATACATTTTTTGAACATAGTTTGAGAAGCTCTATCATGTCCTGATTCCATTTAGTGAGATATGGTAGTTAGAGAACATTACCTGGGTTCTATATGTGCCCATTGCTAATGTGTTGGTTACAATTTCCAGACCTTCCAGTTAGCAGAATGGGAAATGTATATTGCCTTTTAAAGATAAAGTCCATTAAGATTTCATGCTGATACTTTCACTTTAACTCAATAGTTAACCAATCTTTCTTTTTTTCTCTCTCCCACATCAAAAATCTCAGTATTCAAAGACAAAAATAATAATTATTCATTTACCTTGTTCACATAACACATGCAGTAATCTCATATCAATGCTCTTAACATGTTCACCAATATCAACAATATCTACACTCTCCCCAGCAATACAATTTTAAACATCTAATTAAACATTTAAAAATTATTATTATAGGGACTGGCATTGTGGTGCAACGCATTAAGTCACCATCTGAAACACTGGCATCCCATAATAAGTGCCCTTTCCAGTCTTGGCTACTCCACCTCTTATGCAGCTCCCTGCTATTGCTCCTGGGAAGGCAGAAGAAGATATACCAAGTGCTTGGACCCCTGTCACCCATGTGGGAGACCCGGATGGAGTTCCAGGCTCCTGGCTTTGGCCTGTCCCAGCTTCAACAGTTGCAGACATTTGTGAAGTGAACCAGTGGATGGAAGACCTTGCTCTCTCTTTCTTTCTCTCTCTCTGTAACTCTACTTTTCAAATAAATAAATATGTCTTTACAAAATGCAATAGAATAACTATTACACATTGGCTATTTTCTTTCACTAAGGCATGGTAGACTAGAGTTCCTCAAAGCAAAGTGCCTAGTGCTCTAGGAGGTGACATCACCAACAGAGTCTCAAGTCCATTTATTTAAT
The DNA here is from genome assembly GCA_949820135.1 of Sylvilagus floridanus. Lineage (NCBI taxonomy): Eukaryota > Metazoa > Chordata > Mammalia > Lagomorpha > Leporidae > Sylvilagus > Sylvilagus floridanus. Next base: position 64,567,170 of record OX463226.1, on the reverse strand, counting down.
CTTATAGATAATTTTAGGATTTACAATTTTGACTTGATTGCTAAATTTTGTGTAATAATATAGAAAACTTCTACATGGTCCCAGGACACATTCAAAGAAATCTAACATCTCTGTTCCCTTGACCTTGATTTCTCCCTCCTCCTGCAGATAATCATTTTATTTGTATTTGCTTCTGTTTATTTTCATTTTTAAAAAATGTAAAAATTTCCTTTGTATTTTATGTAAAATATTAATATATGTGTGTAACATGTTATTTGATGGCTCTCTTTGGTATATCTTCTTTTAAAAAAACTTTTTTATATATTGATTTGAAAGGCAGAAAACAGAAAGAGAGAGACAAAGAGATCTATGAACCGGTTTGCTCCCCAGATGACCACAGCAGTCAGCACTGGGTCAGGTCAAAGCCAGGAGCCAAGAACTCAGTCCAGGTCCCTTACATGGGTGGCAGTGATCCAAGTGCTTGAGCCATCATCTGCTACTTACAAGGGTGCACATTTACAGGAGGCTGGATCAGAGGTGGAAGGACAGGGACTGGAACCAGGCACTCTGATTGGGGATGCAGGTGTCCCAAGCAGCATCCTAACCGCTCCACCAGAAGCCACTCCACTGTACCTTTTGATGTCAAAATAGCTGTGCTTGTTTTTAAAATGATTATTCCCTAGCTTTACACTTCATTTTTTTAAAGATTTATTTATTTATTTGAAAGAGTTGCACAGAGGGGCCGGCGCTGTGGCACAGTGGGTTAATGCCCTGGCCTGAAGCACCAGCATCCCATATGGGTGCTGGTTCTAGTCCCGGTTGCTCCACTTCCGATCCAGCTCTCTGCTATGGTCTGGGATAGCAGTAGAGGATGGCCATGTGGGAGACCCAGAAGAGGCTCCTGGCTCCTGGCTCCTGGCTTCTGATCAGCACAGCTCCGGCCGTTGCAGCCAATTAGGGAGTGAGCCATCGGATGGAAGACCTATCTCTCTCTCTCTCTCTCTCTCTCTCTCTCTCTTTCTCTGCCTCTCCTCTCTATGTGTAATTCTAACACTCAAGTAAAAATAAATAAATAAATGAAAGAGTTACATAGAGAGAGAAGGAGAGAAAGAGAGAGAGAGAGAGAGAGAGAGAGAGAGAGAGAGAAGTCTTCCATCTGCTGGTTCACTCCCCAGTTGGCTGCAATAGCCGGAGCTGTGCCAATCCAAAGCCAAGAGACAGGAGCTCCTTCTGGGTCTCCCATGGGGAAGCAGGTGCCCAAGAACTTGAGCCATCCTGTACTCCTTTCTCAGGCCACAACGGAGAGCTGGATCAGAAGTGGAGCAGCCGGTCTGGAACCAGCACCCACATGGGATGCCAGAACTGAAGACAGCAGCTTTACCGCAGTGCCAGCTCCTATACTTCATTTTCATTATTGAAAAATTCTGAGCAAAAAACTATTTTCTCTTGATTTTCATGGCACTTGTGTTAGTAGTTACTAATTATAGTAGAATTAGGGCCTATTTTTCTGAAATGATGTCCATCCTTTAAAGATTGCCCACGTAAGCAGCAAGCCTTTGTCATCTATGACAAGTATTTGATCACAGCACAAAGGAAAACGTAAGACTTGGTCCTTAGATTTCCATATTACTGAGGATTATGGAAGAGCTAGTAGCCTCAGAGGAAGAGCTATTGGACTTAAGGAAAAGTGGCTAAATAATTATTTCTATTACTGGCATATTTTTCTCCTGATTGACTTAAAATATGCCATTTCCAGGATTCAATGAGGTAGTTTTTTTTCCTTTTTTTATGCCAGCATTGCAGACAAAGGCTTTTATCTGCTACACCATGATGCTGAGCCCAGTTTTTTTTGTTTGTTTGTTTTAAGATTTAGTTATTCATTTGAAAGAGTTACACAGAGAGAGGAAGAGACAGAGAGAGAGAAAAAGAGAAACAGAGATCTTGCATCTGCTGGTTCGCTCCCCAGACAGCCTCACAGCCAGTGCTAAATCAGTCCAAAGTCAGGAGCTCGCTCACTCGCTCTCTCTCTTTCCTGCCTCTCTTATTTATTTTTAGAAGGTTTTCAGTGCAGTTTACAGTCCATTAAGTTAGTTTAATTATCCATTAAAGAATGATGTCCCACTATTTTGAAATCATTGCTCTATTTGGATGCATTTGAAATCATTGCTCTATTTGGATGCATGAATTATTCTAGGAGTTTTTTGTGTTTACATAAAAATTAAAGATAATTTCCTTTTGTGAGTACTGGGAGACATCTTACTGTACAGCAAATAAAGTTCAAAATTATAATGTAGATTATACAAAAAAGTATTCATATGTCAAAGAACTAAATGCCATTTGAAGTATATGTGACCAAAGGTTACAAAGCCAGGGTTAGTTCTGACTCTGAAACTTGTCTTGTGTCCTTGAACAAATTAAGTTCTCCAAGATTCAGCCAGTAAAGGTGGCTAACTCAATCAGCACACTGAGTTGGAGGCTGCGATGAGGATGGGAATTGATCATGGTTTGAAAGCAGTGAAATGCTATAAACAGTGCATTGTTGCTTTAAGATGTCCACGGGAGTCTCATGGAGAGCACTGTAGTCAATAACGCTCAATACCTAGTCACAGCCGAGACAGTATTCACCAGTTCCTATCTATGAGCCCTTGTTCTAAGCCCTTTGCTGTCATAACTCCTTTAATCCTCATGACAACCCCATGAGGTATGGACTATTAATATTACTCTCTAAAAATGAGAATATCAAGGTGCAAGGTGACATGGTGACAAGTAACTTGACCTGAATTGTATCTCTAGCAGAAGTAGAGTCAAACCCAGAGAGTCCAGTTCTTGTACCTGAAAATTCCTATACTATGCCCCCTATTTAATGAAAGTAGAAATTAGAATTTTATGTTAGTGTGTCTGGCCATTTTATAGAATTTCCTGTAGCATTAATCATTTTTGCAATTTAAATGCTTATTTGAAAATAATCAGTGAAGGAAAAACACATGTTTTTATTAGAAGGGGCCTTCAGAAATTTCATGGAAAGTTTATATTATGAAAAATCTACATGCATGTTTCAAATATTTTTTAAAGATTTATTTTATTTATTTGAAAGAAAGTGGTACAGAGAGAGGTAGACAGAGAGAGAGGTCTCCTTTTTTTTTCTTTTTCTTTTTTTTTTTTTTTTGGCAGGCAGAGTGGACAGTGAGAGAGAGAAAGAGAGAGAAAGGTCTTCCTTTGCCGTTGGTTCACCCTCCAATGGCCACTGTGGCCGGTGCACTGCGCTGATCCGATGGCAGGAGCCAGGTGCTTCTCCTGGTCTCCCATGGGGTGCAGGGCCCAGCACTTGGGCCATCCTCCACTGCACTCCCTGGCCACAACAGAGAGCTGGCCTGGAAGAGGGGCAACCAGAACAGAATCCGGCGCCCTGACCAGGACTAGAACCCGGTGTGCCGGCGCCGGCTATGAGAGAGAGGTCTCCTATTCGCTGGTTCACTCCCCAGATGGCCACAACAGCCGGAGCTATGCTGATCCGAAGCCAGGAGCCTCTTCCAGGTCTCCCACGCGGGTGAGGGGCCCAAGGACTTGGGCCATCTTCTACTGCTTTCCCAGGCCAGAGCTGGATTGGAAGTAGAGCAGCTGGGACTAGAACCAGTGCTCTGGCCAGCACTTTAGGCCAGAGCGTTAGCCAGTTGTGCCACAGTGCCAGACCCTCAAACATTTCTTACACCAGCATAAACTTATCTTTTAATTCCATTTTCCATGAACTTTTGGAAGTACTTTTAAAATTTTCAGGGAAAAAAGAATATGATCAGCAAGTCCCTGTCAAGAATGATCAGATACTATCTTTGAAGCCTGAGGAGGACGGTTTCCTGAACATGTATGCACACATGTAAGCATGTGTGTGTGTGTGTGTGAGTGTGCCTTTGCTTGCCCCAGCTTCAAAGAGACCTTGCCAGCTCCTTGCAGGGATGAAAGTGTAATCGCACAGGAATATAAAAGAAAACTCAAGGAGAGAACAGAGCAATTGGCTTAGCTCTCAAGTCCTGCCCTCCTGACCCCAGGCTGATATTAACCATCCCTCAGCCCTGGGAACGCCACTCCTGACCTGGCATCATGGATGTGTGTGCAGCCTGCTGGGAAGAGATAAGTCTAAGCCTCGCCTTTGATTCTGGACACTCACAGAGGCTCCCATCAGTTGCAGAGACTGATAATTGCTCAGCTGGAGTGACTAGATTGCTGTCAGGCTCTGGCTTTGATTTATTAATCAGCTCAACTTGGCTTAAATGCCCAGGCGCATGAATGTGAAGGACCCAGGGAACTTTCTAGCTGAGAGGCGAGCCACTAACCATGTCTCGCACACCAGAGACTGACCCAGCACAAGGAGGTGCTGTGTAGAGAAGGAGGTGTGCTCCCTTGTTCTTTAGAAGACTTCACAGTTATAGATCTTTCTCCTGAGGGCCATCCTGGGCTCTGGGATGTTGTCCAACATCCATGTTTCTCATGATTTGTGTTGCCAGATGTAGGAAGAGCCAGGCTCCTTTTTGGAACTGGCTGAACCGGGTTAATCAGAACAGATCCATGGCATCCGCCAGCCAGATCTTACTGGGGCCAGGAGGAAGCCAGAGCCGCTGGCTCCCAGCCTCCCACATGGCATTGGTCAGATAATGCTTGGCCTCCCCAGGGTCAGGGAAGTCCTCCTGCCTGCATAACTGGAAACAGATTTTGTTGGCTTGCAAATGGCTGTTGGTGTCATGCGTTTCTGAGTTAAGAGGAGCGGAGGGTTTTTAAAAGCGCATCTGTTTCATTATTAATGCAGAATGACTCCCTGCCGCCAAACTCCGAAGCTGATCAGGTGCCCTTGCTGGCGCAGCATCTCCGCAGCCGACAATGCAGTGCGGAGTGCATCCACTTCAGCGCCTGCCCTCTGCGACCCAGCTGCCCGCGGGGTGTTCTTTCCTGAGCACAATGAAAAGAAGCCACCGACTTCCTGTGCTTCCATCCTGTGAGCCTCTCTGTAGGTTTCAGAACACCTGGTGCTGGCGGGGAAGCTTCAGGACAGCTTCTCACACTAGAAACTCTTTTCAAAGTGACAGGGAAGCTGTGCCCAGTCCCACTTCACAGACACCTAGAATTTGGGAAGTGAGATCACTTGCCTCACTTTACTTTCAAGTAAAAGCTCCAGCAGAACACAACAAAGGCTCAGGGTGCTAAAGATCAGGGCATGGAACTGTGGGTGGACAGGTAGCTTGGCTCGCTTTGAAATGCCACCATTTAGCAGGTCCGCATAGCCCATGTGGTCTGTGTTCTACAGTTAATATGTCGCCCCCGTTACACATGATTTCCCTTTTTGTACTTTAGTTAACTGTGGTCAACCATGGTCCAAAAATATGAAATGGAAAATTCCAGAAACCAACAATCCATGCCTTTTAATTGCATGCCCTCTTGAGTAGGCAGCATCCTGCCTGGGATGTGAATCATATGCTTCCTGAACATGTTAGTCACTTAGTAGCCAACTCAAGGATCAGATTGTCTAGGTAGCAGCACAGTGCTTATGTTCGAGTAACCCTGATGTTTGCTTAACAATGGCCCCACAGCACAAGTGTAGCAATGCTGGCAATGTAGACATGCCAAAGAAAAGCTGTAAAGGGCTTCCTTTAAGGTCAAATTCTACAATGAATGAGGAAATAAAAATAAATCATATGTGGAGGTTGCTAAGATCCATAGCAGAAAATATTTTGAGAGTGGAGATAGACACTAAATTCACCTAAGTTGCATTAGAGCTTATTGTTATAATTGTTCTATGTTAGTACTTCTTGTTAATCTCATATAGTGCCCAATTTATAAAACTTTTATCATAGGAATGCATATATGACTATATGTGTGTGTGTTTGTGTGGATATATATGTGTGTATGTATCTAAATGTGTGTATGTGTGTATATCTTTTGCAAGTACCAAAGGTCAAATCTTTCTAATGAACAAACCTAATGAACACATTTCCTAGATAGTAGGCTGTTTATTTTCTAACACAAAGTGAAAACATGAACTTCTGAAAGATCTATGTGATGAAAATGGAGAAATCATTCCCTATAAGCGGTTGGGATGATTTTTTTATGTCTCTGATCTTGTCCCCACTGTAACACACATTAACCCATGACACTTGGTGACACATGCATGTACCCATATACTGACACACACCTGCACATGCACACAAGATGAGCAGGTAGAGTGTATGGCTTGGATATGAATATATGAATATATATGAATATATATATGAATATATATATATGAATATATATATATATATAATACACACATACATAAAGAGAGAGAGAGAGTTTGGAACCAGCTGCAGTTTCAGATCTCCACTGGAGTCCTGGCCTGTTTCCTACAGATAAAAGGTGACTATTACACTCATAGATTATGCTGCATAAATTCTCAGATTATTCCAAGATGCATGAAAAGTTCAAATGGACTTGTTTGTACAAAGAGTTCCTTCTAGACCACTTCTTTTCCTCAGTGTGTCTCATATTTTCTTCTCGAGCATATCTCCTTCAGGAAGTGTAGAGAGAACAGAGCCTGGTGGGAAAAGTGTATGTAGAGATAATAATGTGTCCCTGTGGAAAAAATTCTGTGGTAAGCAGAATTTCAGTTTCCCTGTTAAGCTACCGTTAGATTACCTATCCTACCTAGATTTAGGCATCTTCTTCTTCTAAATGCTCTGTCATATGTGTGAAAACAGAGAAAAATGTGGCATCTAACTTTTCAATTTTCCTAAGAAAAGTCTCCGTATCTTCCACGTGTTGCCAACACCACTTTCCCCTCATTTACTATAGGAATCACATTATCTGTGATTGGAAAGCCAGTGTCCTAGCTGGACTGTTTGATTTTGTCTTTTATACTTGAGCACTTGATGTGATGCAGTATGTGTCAGTATATGGGTACACGCATGTGTGACTGGGTGTTGTGGGCTTTTGTGTGTTACAGTGAGGACAAGATCAGAGACCTAAGAAATCATCCCAACTGCTTATAGGGAATGATTTCTTCATTTTCATCCCATAGATCTTTCAGAAGTTCATGTTTTCATTTTGTTTATAGAATAAACAACCTACTATCTAGGAAATATGTTCATTAGATTTGTTCCTTAGAAAGATTTGACCTATTGGTACTTGTAAGTAAACAGCTTTCCCTAAGTTAATCATTTGCTTATGATTCTCTGAAGAGTAGATTTTGCTAACTGATTTTGCAAAGACTGTTTTTAGTTTATCTGTTGAAAGCAAGCAAGCAAATAAAGGATGGAGACAGATGAGGGAGACACTTGCCCTTTTAACATATAGAGTTCTGAAATAAAAGACTATATCGCACAGCAAAGCCACCAAAACAGTCATTTGTTTTCTGAGGCTGCTGGGGAGTCTTTGTAGAACTGTTTTTGAATGGAACATTTTCTTGCTATCACAGGGAAACAGCCTACACGACAGGGTGGGTTCTGGTTTCTGTGGTTAAAATCTCTATCTCCTATTTCCAGAGGCAGAAACACAAATGAAACCTGCCTTCCATTTGGTTGAAAAGTTAATGGAAGGGAAAAAATGGAATATTTGTGCATAGGAAGCAACACATACATGCAAACAAACCCAAGCAAGCCTGGGGAAATGTGAATAAAGTCATGGTTTTTCAGTGTCAATTTCCAGGTTGCAATGCTGTACCATAGATTTCCAAGAGGCTGCCAGTAGGGGAGACTGGGTAATAAGTGTATGGGATCTCTGAATAATCTTACAATTGCATGTGAATCTATCGCTATCTCAAAGTAAAATGTTTTGCTAACATAAGAAAAAAAACTATGTGTTATCTTAAAAATGAAAGATATTTAATATTTGTATTTTGAAAATAATTTTTTTAGGGGCCAGCGCTATGGTGCAGTGAGTTAAAGCCCTGGCCTGAAGCGCTGGCCTCCCATATGGCCTTGGAAAGCAGTAGAGGATGGTCCAGGTCCATGGGCCCCTGCACCCGCGTGGGAGACTGGGAAGAAGCTCCTAGCTCTTAGCTTCAGATTGGCTCAGCTCCAGCCGTTGTAGCCAATTGGGGAGTGAACCATAGGATGGAAGACTTTTCTCTCTCTGTCTCTCTCTGCCTCTCCTCTATGTAACTGCGACTTTCAAATAAAAATAAATAAATCTTTAAAAAAAAGAATTTGTTTAAATGAACTTAAAAACATTAATTGGCTTTTTTCCTTAATTCTTTTATAAATTATCATTATGTTGCTATATCACCTAAAATAATGAAAAGAAACAGCTACAGCATAATTCAATTTGTAAGTTTGAGACTATTTTAGGTGGTTTAAGCCTGTAAACTAAATTATAATACTATAAAACCCAATTTTTACTTATTTTTGTCTTTACTGAAGATACATTTCATTCTGATTGGCAAAATCTAGGTAGAGCTAAAACTTTTATAACTTTTGGGGCAGTCATTGTGGAGCAGTGAGTTGAACTGCTACTCAGTACATCTGCATCCCATATGAGTGCAGATCAAGTCTCACCTCTGCTTCCGATCCAGCTTCCTGCTACTGTGCACCATGGAGGCAGAGATGATGGCGCAAGTACTTGCATCACTGCCACCCACAAAAGACCTGGATCCTGGATGAAGTTCCTGGTTCCTGGCTTTTGCCTGGCCCATCCCTGGCTGATGTGGGCAGAAGTGAACAGGTGGGTGGAATATTCTCTCTCTCTCTCTCTCTCTCTCTCTCTCTTCCTCTCTGTCTCTTTATCACTTTCTCTACCCCTTGCAAGTAAGTAAACATTTTTAAAAGATTTTTATAACTTAGGTAGGAGTAAATGATGAAAGTAGATAAACCCATTATTATTTACGCATATAGCAAATGCCTTTGCCAGTACAAAGAACATGAATATACTTGCTTCTCAGGAGTTATTAAGAGAAGATTCTAGGAACAATTGCTAATCCTTTGAATGCAATATGGGTTGAGATGAGACGATGAGAAGTACACCTTTAATTGATCATATTGTTTATTGAAGTAGATGAAAAGATTTTAAAAAGCAAAACCTCTGTGTATCCATCTATCTATATCTTTACTACCTTCTTCAGATTTTATATTTCAATATAAAATCAGTTTTATATTTCAATAATTGAAAGGCATATATAAAATTACACTTATGTATGTGTGTGTGCAGTTGAAGGCAATCATAGAAAGAGATCCCATGTGCCCACCCTCCAGTTCCTCCAATGGTAACACCTTGGTGACTCTAGTGCAACATCATAACCAGGAAATAGACATTGACAAAATCCAGTGACCTTGTTCAGTGCAAATGATGCTTTTTGAACCAAAAAACAATAATTTTAAGGTTATTGAACCAACAGTTAATTACTAGCATAGGTTCCATAAAACCCACCTGACTCTCTATAAATAGGTATTTCTAAAATTTGTTTTGAATTTTACAGGTTCCGATATTTTTCTTCCTTTCTCCCTGCCGTTTCTCCCCTTTTCTTGATCTTCTCTATTACTTTTTCCTTAAATGAGCAGAGGTCACTATAATTGTCAGAAATAATGTCATTGCAAAGCTGGGAGACAGATGATTTGTAGAAAAAATTTCAGAGATCAGACTTCATAAAAATGGGATAATTAAATCTCCTGTGAAAGATATTTTACCACATAACAGCCTGTCCAAGTCCTTGAGATTTATTAAATCCATCCTACAACACAATAAAGCTATACAGACAATCTGAAGCTAAGATTTGTTTTTGATGGGAGATGTTGCAATATTTGGAGAAAGGGATGATGTTGGGGGGAAAGATCTTCCTTTCAAAATATTTTCCATAACAGAGAACAGCTTGGGGCAGGAGATTGGGTTTCATTCCCATCCAATTCAAATTGGACTCCCAGAAGCATTTCCAGACCATGGCGGCTGCCCTCATGACAAGACTCCTCAAGAAAGAACTTGACACTTAAAAGTGTTGAGTATAAGGACCAGTTATGAGAGGGAGATGACAGCGTTGGAGAGGAAGGAAAGGGCCAATTTCTAACAGGCTAATCTTCCGCCTTGCGGCGCCGGCACACCGGGTTCTAGTCCCGGTTGGGGCGCCGGATTCTGTCCCGGTTGCCCCTCTTCCAGTCCAGCCCTCTGCTGTGGCCCCGGAGTGCAGTGGAGGATGGCCCAAGTGCTTGGGCCCTGCACCCCATGGGAGACCAGGAAAAAGCACCTAGCACCTAGCTCCTGCCTTCGGATGAGCGCGGTGCGCCGGCCGCAGCGCGCCATCTGCGGCAGCCATTGGAGGATGAACCAACGGCAAAGGAAGACCTTTCTCTCTGTCTCTCTCTCACTGTCCACTCTGCCTGTCAAAAAAAAAAAAAAAAAGAAAAGAAAAGAAAAAAAAGAAAGGGCCAATTTCATTCGAGTGCCATGGTAAACCCTGAAGGGCTTGAAGCAGTGGATGATAAAATGGTCTGGATTATGGTTATAACGGATTGAAAGGGGCAAGAGAATAAGCAAGGGGGCCATTAGAAAGCAATTGTTGTGGTCCAGGTAATAGCTAACAACTCAGTGGGCATGATACCCAGAAGAGATGGAAGGGAAAAAAACAGATCAATTTGGGATAAATTTTATTGGCCAAATCTACTAGATTTTATGAGTGATTGATAGAAGGAGCTGTTGAAAGTGTCTTGGATTTGTGTTGTGAATGAGCAGATAGGTTCAAGTTCTACTTAAGGTGATAGAAAAAAGGAGGCAGGATTTCCTGAGAAGACAAAACAGAGACTAATTTTGGTGGGAGAAATAAGTTGACATTGAGTTTGAGATGCTGCTATGGTTTGAGTATGATTTGACCTTTGAACTCATTCAGGAGTTTAAACTCCAAAGTCCTTGGATAATGGCACAAAGAAGGTAGAGACTTAATCCAGTTGTGGTGTTTAAAGGTGGGACCTTTGGGAGATGGTTAGACTTGATTAGGTCATTAGGATAGAGCTGCCATGATTGAATGCTTGACGTAGAATTTTAAATTTATTTTTATTTATTTATTTTGAAAGAGAGATCGAGCCTCCATCTTCCATCCACTAGTTTACTTCCAAAATATCTGCAACACCTGGATTGGGCCAGGTCAAAACCTGGAGCTGGGGACTCAATCTAGGTCTCTCACATGAGCGGTAGAAATCCAATGACGTGATCATCACCTGCTACTTCCTTTGGTGCATATTAACAGGAATTGAGAGTTGAGCTGGGGCTCAAACACAGCATTCTGATATGGCATACAGGTGTCCCACATCACATCTTAACTACTACCTCTAACACCTGATACTGGGTAGCTTTATAAGTAGAGATGGAGCCAGACATACGCACTCACTGTCTCTTGCCATGTATTGCTCTGCATTGCTGCAGGATTTTGCCAGCAAAAATGCCATCACCAGAGACAAACCAATGGGACTGCCTGATCTTGTGCCGGGAGCCTCTGGAATCATGAGCTAAAATAAACCTCTTTCCCTTATTAATAAGCCTCAATTATTTCATAGTAGAAACAAAAATCTGATTAGATCATTTCATCATCCACTGCTTTCCCAGGCAAGCTAGCAGGAAGTTGGATAGGAAGCAGAGTAGTTGGAACTCGAACCAGCACTCATATGGGATGCGGATGTTGCAATAGCACTTAACCTGCTGCACCACGATTCCAACAGTTCCAAAATGAAGCCCTTTTAAAAAATAAAGAATAAAATAGAGATGCCACAGCAGTGTTTCTTAACCTGGACTGCACATTAGAATCCCCTGAAGAGAAATGTTAAATTCCATCGTGAGGCCTCCTTCAATTGCAAACAAATCAGGATTTTTGCAGTTGGGATCCAAGCATCTACCTTTTGAAATCCACACAGGAAAGCCCAGTGTGGGGGCAAGTTTGAGAATCCGCGTACTGAGGGAGCTGTTAAGTCACCGAGGAACTGTTAGAAAGAATATACCGACTCTGAGGACTGACATGAGACCAAAGTATTTTGAATTTCTATTAAGTTCCCTGGTGCTGCTGCTTCATGACCTACCGTACGTTTGCATGGGAATGGTCTAGAAGAGAAAGAAGTTAGAATGCAAGAGAGGATCTGACCCATGTGGAATACAATGTGATGCAAAATGCTTATAGAGGCCTTGTTTGCATAGATGAAGGGATGGTGTGGATGGACAGGAGAAAGAGTGGCTTTGTGCATTTGGGGATCAGGAAGGTAAAGGAGTTATAGCCCATTGGTTCCAACAACCATAGTTTCCCTCCGCCCATTTCTTCTTTTTGTGCTCTCAGCCACCTCAGACCAATCTCCTTCTTAGGGACATTGCCCCTTTCTGCTCCGTGGTACAGCTTTTTGCCTATGGATATCTCAGTTTTCAGGAGGGACCCGAAAGGTCACTTCTTCCTGGGAGAGCAGCATGCAACTGCTTTTATCTGGGTGGTGATTCTGAGATCTTGCTGTTCCTTCTTTGCAATTCCAGGCCTGGTTCTGGGGTGCTGTGCTGGGGCTGAGCACAGTCATGTTGACTCCACCTTTAGGGTTGGGGAGTTAAAGGAGGTGGGGCAGGAGAGTGATGGCTGCCTGACAGGAACACTCTGGGAACTACTGGAATCACTGGAGGTGGAGGGCAAATGGCTATCTACAGAGTGACAATAGCAGCTGTGTCCTGCAGGAAGAAGGTGACAGAGAGCTTGCAGAGCAGGCTACGGTGATTCACCTGTTCTCTTAGCTAAAGATTTGAGGCAAATCTCTTTTTTCCTGTTTCTGATCCTGCTTGGGGAAAATGATCAGGCAGTTGTTCCATGTGGAGGGTGCTATAATGAGAGTCTAAAAATTTCATGGGAAATACATATTATAATAAAATACATTGGAAATTGCCTAGAAAATTAATCAATTTTTTAAAAAAAATATCATGTAGGATCTCTGTCCTTAAAGTGCTATACATTGTGAATTAATACTATAACTAGTACTCCAACAGTATTTTTCACTTTGTGTTGCTATGTGAGGGCAAACTGTTGAAATCTTTACTTAATATATAGTAAACTGATCTTCTGTATATAAAGAGAATTGAAAATGAATCTTGATGTGAAGCAAGGGGAGAGGGAGTGGGAAAGGGGAGGGTTGCGGGTGGGGGGGAAGTTATGGGGGGGAAAGCCATTGTAATCTATAAGCTGTATTTTGGAAATTTATATTCTTTAAATAAAAGCGTTATAAAAAAAGAAATTAAAAAAAAACAAAATTTTTGCACCAAAATAAACTTATCTTTCATAATAATTTTTCAATAAATGTTTTGAAGTACCCTCATATTATCATTTCCTGAGCATCCGTTTATCACACATCAGCCATTTTCATGTGACTTATCTCCATGTATCCTTAACCTACATCATAGGTGCTTGTATTATGTTCACTTCACACCCAGGAAAGCTGATGCTTACAGAGGTTGAGGAAAATGCTTCAAGTCACATTCCTTTAAGTGGTAGAACCAACATTTAAACCCAAGCAGACCAAATTAGACTTCATGCTAGCAGAGCATCTCTCTATCAGTCAAGGAGGTGGACACAGCGGGTGGCAAGTCTTCATGGACTGCTTGTGTTTCTATGCACCCACACTGCAAGTAGAGGTACAGTCTTTGCTGCAGGTTGTATTTTCAAGGATGTTTCTATGCATATAGTAAACAGTCTTAGAAGACAGATATAGTGACCCCTCCAGATCAAATTGCAGACATCCTATGTGCCCAATGTAGCATTGTTGCATTTCCAACCTTTTTTCCTCTGCTGTATCACATCACTGTGTCTGCCACTATCTTCTGGCCCTCTCTGCATTGTCCTGTGGGAATTAGGGCTGGAGGAAGTAAAACTGCTGATGCAGTAAGCATTTGCTCAATGGTTAAAACATCACTTGGGAGGCCTGCATCCCCTATCCAAGAGTCCGATTTAAACCCAGCTCCTCCACTTCTGACCAACTTCCTTGTAATGTACATCCTGGGAGGCAGCAGATGATGGCTCAAGTACTTGAGTTCCTGCCGCCCACAGCGGACCTGGAGTAAATTTCCAGTTTGCGGCCTTGAACTGGCCCAGCCACAGCTGTTTGGGGCATTTGGGAAATGAACCAGCAAATGGGAGATTCTCCCTCCCTCTCTCCTTCTCTCTTTCTCTCTGTTGCTCTCTGTCTCTCTGCCTTTCAAATAAAATGAAAATAAATACAACAAAAATTGTTTAATATCCATTCTCTGACTTCTGTTTTGTGAAAAATATGTCTCTCTCTCTCTTTCTCTCTCTCTCTCTCTCTCTCTGCCATGAAAGTGTAGCAGGCTGATTTAGTGTGCATTTGCTTCTATTTCATGGTAGTGGGAAGAGGCAGATTAGAAAAGGGAATAAAACAGCTGATGGGCTCTATAGAGACTACCTCCTGGCTTCTAATGGGGAAGGCTGAGAAAGGTTTAACCAGATCCATGAGCCCTCTGGGCTTAGTATGCCAACCACCTGTTCACTCAGCTGTTTTCTTTTGACTCTTGTGGTGGCTATTGTGGTGCTCCACCCAGGTCTTACCTTCAGAGCTGAGATACTCAGTTCCCAGCTGCTGCAGGTGCTGGCAGTTAAAGACCCCCATCTGAGTCCTTCACTTGAGTTGTCTTAGGCTGCCTAGCCCAAGGACACAGCTCCTTCTGCGGGTCCATGGGCAGGGCTGGGTGAAGGCGAGAGGTGGGGAGTAGACAATATTCTCTTGCTTCAAGGAAGGGCAACTCTCAGCTCCCAAGCACTGTTTGGGAGATTCTCAGATTTTCTTTTTTGTCACTCCTTCCCCTGTTCAAGCCTCCTTTTTTTCATTCAGCGTCCATCCCGAGAGCCTCCCCAATAAGTTTCAGCATGCAATGTCAGGTCACAAATGCTGGAGAATATTTCCTGCAGAACCAATTAAAGAAAGCTTCTTCCTGGAGGAAGCTCCTGGATCCTGGCTTCAGATCAGCCCAGATCCGGCTTTGTGACCTTTTGGGGAGTGAGCCAGCAGATGAAAGACCCCTCTCCGTCTCTCCATCTCTCTGTCTGTAATTCTACCTCTCAGATAAATAAATAAAACTCTTTTTTAAAAAAAACAGCTGTTGGGGCCGGCCCCCTGGTACAGTAGGTTAATCTTTTGCTTGCGGCGCTGGCATCCCATGTGAATGCCAGTTCTAGTCCCGGCTGTTCCTCTTCTGATCCAGCTCTCTGCTGTGGCCTGGGAAAGCAGTAGAGGATGGCCCTAGTGCTTAGAACCCTGCACCCACATGGGAGACCAGGAAGAAGCTCCTGGCTCCTGGCTTCGGATTGGCGCAGCTCCGGCCGTTGCAGCCATTTGGGGAGTGAACCAATGGAAGGTTCTCACTGTCTGTAATTCTATCTCTCAAATAAATAAAATCTTTTTTAAAAAAATAGGTCTCTTATGAATCATGTTACAAAACAAAGTCATACGGAAAATGTGCTTCCAAATACTTTTGAGTGCTTTGAATCATAATGGTTTGATATTTGTAGATTTAAATAAGCCCTTTGAAATATCACCTATAAAGTTGAGAAAAAATACAATTAACTCAAATTTTGATTATTGCATTAAAGAAATATTGTTTCGGGCATTCAAGTTCTGATCATTTTGTAGTATGTTCACAGAATTGCTTTTCCTGATACACTATTATTATACTAATAAGTAAAAAGCAATAGAAAAATCATTAGCTTATCATAAAATGCCCTGGTGGAAATTTTAGTATAATTGAATTTGTTTTCTCATGAGACATAAATACTGTTTCATAGATTATGTAAATAGAGCAGTGGGAAATAAGTCACACCATTTAATGTGTCCAGGAAAAAATATACTAACCTTTTTTCCCATAAAGGGAGACAAAATGCCCAGAAGCCTTGGGGAATGGAAAAACTGGGGCTTTATGCAGCCCCTCAAAAATAGATTCACAGGGAGAAAGTCATCATGAGTACAGTAATCCCTCCTTATCTCTGGTTTTACTGTCCATGGTTCTAGTTACCCTTGGTCAACTACAGTCCAAAAGTATTAAAGGGAAACTTCCAGAAATAAGCTATTCATAAGGTTTAAATTGTGTGCCATTCTGAGAAGCAGGATAAAAGCTCGCATCATCCTGCTCCACGGCACCTGGCACATGAATCCCCCGTTAGTCCAGCGTCTCCATGCTGTCTATGCTACCTATATACCTTCATCACCTTGGTGCTCAGATTGACTGTAGTGGTATTACAGTGCTTGTACTCCAGGAACCTTTCATAATGGCCACACAATGGAAGAGTGGTGCTGCTGGTAATTCAGATAAGCCAGACAGAAGCCATAAAGTGCTTCTTTTAAGTGAAAATGGGAAAGCTTTTAAGAAAAGAAAAAAATCATATGCTGATGTTGTCAAGAATTACAGTAAGAATTAATAGGAAAATGCATAGTATATGTAGGGTTTGGTCCTGTTCACCGTTTTAGGCTTTCATTGGGGATCTTGAAATGGATCTGCCACACACAACAAAGGGCTAATGTACATTGAAATAAATTCCTTGCTTCTGAATTAAAAAAAATAAACCAGTGAGAGTGAGGATCCAATGAAGCACAGTTAGGTCCATACAACAGGTGTTAGGACAGGAATACTAAGGAATCCAAGCTCTGGTCAGATGATGTCATCAGCTTTATTCTATCTACTCAGGTTGTACAAACGCCAAATCTAGAACATGACTTTTTTTTTTTTTTTTTTGACAGGCAGAGTGGACAGTGAGAGAGAGAAAGAGACAGAGAGAAAGGTCTTCCTTTTTCTGTTGGTTCGCCCCTCAATGGCTGCTGCGGCCAGTGCGCTGCAGCCGGAGCACTGCGCTGATCCAAAGCCAGGAGCCAGGTGCTTCTCCTGGTCTCCCACGCTGGTCCAGGGCCCAAGGACTTGGGCCATCCTCCACTGCACTCCCGGGCCACAGCAGAGAGCTGGCCTGGAAGAGGGGCAACCCGGACAGAATCCGGCTCCCCAACCAGGACTAGAACCCGGTGTGCCGGCGCTGCAGGCGGAGGATTACCCTATTGAGCCGTGGTGCCAGCCTAAAACATGACTTTCTATAGGGCTAAGAGGTTAGCATGGTTGGTGATTGCTTATGATTCCAAAACTAAGTGATGAAATTGGGTTTTGTCCCATTTAATAAGCAAATCAGATTTTTTTCATGATGGGGAGGTTACATTTTCAAAATGTGCTACAGGGGAGACTATGTATATAAAAAATTAAAAGCAGCACTAAAATATTTTAAAGTTCTATATTTTGAAGTTTTACATGAAACATGTATATTTCTTATGAATGAATGTGTTGTATTTGCAAGTTTCTCACTTGTTATGCAACCAGTTAAACCAGTTACTTTTAATCAGGAAATTATTATGCAAAGTCGAACACTCAACTCAAGCATGTAAACAAATCAGGCAAGCTAAATGCTTTAGAGTCTGCTGAACATTTAATTTGGTTAATCTCCCACATAAACAAGTGATCTTTAAACAGAAAAAAAGAAATCAAAGAAATAATAAATACTGTTAATATAAATATAATGGAGTGCTCGGTTTAAAATGTTGCATAGGTTGTCAAAAATTGTGTACAATAAACAGAACGGTGTAGTGCTTTAAATAACCAATGAATTATGTCATATGCTTGGTATCATGTTATTCTAGTCATTAAACCAAAAATGAGATAATAGATGGAGCAAGTTTCTCAAGGGGAGTTGCAAAAGTTCCATCCTTAGAGATACATCAGATGACATCACAAAGAAATGCATTGTTGGGGAATCATCTTCCTTGTTGGAAAGTAGAGTCAAAGTTTTTTGAAATTACAGATATATAAGGGTTTTAAATAGTTGCCTAAGATCATCATCATTGCTCAACAATTTCCCAGGAAGAAGAAGAGAAGGAAAAGTTTAGCCAGTTGCTATTTTGGTGGTAAAAGTGCAGAAGGGTCATCCAGAGATCAGCATTCAATTTGGGGAAAATCTAATGCCGTAGCGGGGAGAAAGGGGGACAAGGACTCTTATTGAGCCTAGGATTGCAAGGTTCTCCTAAGCAAGAAAATGTACATGAAATGCCTGAGGCGATGGCCAACCTATAAATGGACCTCAATCTTGTCAGTCAGTGACTTCTGTACATAGATGGAGATATTGCCTGAGTGTCCAGGTTGGATTTACTACAGTTCGACTTGCATTGCAGCTATTAAAAATTCCAAGCAAGATTCTTTGTTGTCTGATTGCTTTTGTAGTCAAGATCCTTTACCAACTGATGTTTTCAGAAACTTTTGGAGAAATATCCTTTCTGGAAGCTCTGAGTTATGCTCCAACATCATTTGAGTGTCTTAGAAGCTGGTGGGACTCTATCCAATGCTAAAAGATTGAGGATAATACAGGGAAAAATGGAACTGAAACAGTGTGGTCTTCTTCCCCATGGGCAAAATGAGAAAGTCCTAACTCTCATGGATCAGATTTTAAAATCAGGTGCACCAGATTGTGATGTCTGTATGACATATACCAATACTCAACTTTGGAAAATAATATTCTGGGTTAGGTCATTGAACTTAGTTCTTGCACTCTCATGGGTCTTTCCCCAGGGTGTTTACCATTCGGGAACAATAGAGATCCCAAATCAGATAGGACTAAACCACAAGAGAAGCTCTGAGAAGGTGCCATGAATCAAACCTCTGTGTAAAGCAGGTTAGTGCAAGTTCTGTTGTTCTCACAAGGAGATACAGCTGTTTTTTCTTTTGTTCCAGAAAAGTCCCCTTATCAATATTTCATTCATTTTGTAGGTTAAGGGGAAAGTGACTTTCATTTCCTTTCTCATTCTATTTTGAAATCTCAGATTTATTTTTATCAGTGATACCACATGTGGGTGAATCATAGCCACCTGAGCTCTGGATCTGGTATTGCCTTCAATGTCATCATGAGAACCTGGCAGATGGTGTCCATGGCACAGTTTAGAATTAATTGATCAAGGAAATGATTAGTCTGTGTTTTATTGACTTTGCTGTGTCTAAAAGAAATACATTTCTGACACCCAAATAAAAGTAACTGCTCCAAGTCCATATGGTAGACATTTGACATGACACAATTTTCTTCACTAAAAGAAAATTTAGTGAACTGTAGCTAATAAAAAAGCTTGAACCAGTGGCCAGGCAAGCCAGAATGGAGTCTTAGCCATACCATTAATTTTAGACTCTTTTGCTACTCATATCAATTCCTTCTTCTCTGTTGTTTCCTCATTCACAAAATTAAAAGTACAATATTTCTTGTTCTAGAATTGGATGGTTTTTGTGGACTCTAGACAAACATCCTTTTTGATGAGTTCCCAGATTTAGAAATGCCTTTTGAATATTGAAATCCATAATCCAAGCAATAAAAGTAATAAAGAAAAGGACTTTCCTAAGACACAAGATCTGTCTTCATTTCTTCTTTATATTTGCAATTGGTTGGGGCAGAAAGTTGTTGTGTGTTCCTGTATGGGCATGCATCTAGCAATGAATTTGAGACAAGAGGTCATTCTCTAAGAAAGTTCTTCCTGGAGTGGGCATTTGGTACAGTGTCTGAGACACTGGTTAGGATACCTGCATCCCTAGTGAAGTGCCCCGGTTGGAGTCCTGGCTCTGCTTCCCATTCCATGCATATGCCAGGAAGCAGAAGGTGATGTCTCAAGTACTTAGGTTTCTGCCAACCATTTGGGAGACCCCAACTGAAGTCCATGCCTCTGGCTCCTTCCTGGCCCAGACCTGGCTGTGGAGGGCATTTAGGGAGTAAACAAGCAGATAGTAGATCTCTCTCTCTCTCTCTCTTGTGGTTCTTTCTCTCTCTCTCTCTCTCTCTCTCTCTCTCTCTGCCTCTCTATATTTCTCTCTCTCTGCCTTTCAAATAAATAAATACATAAATAAATTGTAAGAAAATTTTCCTTATAATGTTTTGCGTTCATCAAATGCCCTCTTTTCCTCTAGCCTCAGCTTTTAATAAACACTGCACTGTCAGCCAAGGGCGAGTGAATCTCGCCTGAGTCATGACTGTTTCACTCATGTGGAAGAAGCTCACACTAATTTTCCTCCTTGTTTCCCTGTATTGTCCTCATCTGTTAGCTTTGGGAAGGTTCTGCCCTGCTTCTAAGACACACAAATGATAGCTGAGCATAGCCCAGAGCAACCAGAATGGATATTTCTACAGCAAGCCTCTACAAGGATCTTCTGGGACAAGATCCTAACTTCTGGGACAAGAGCCATCAGGTATCAAAGAACTCTGCTTGGAATTTTCCATAGCTTCTATGCAAACCCAACTGTAGTAAATCCATCCTAGACATGATCATTGTATCCATGTGCTGTTGAAATTCTATGGATTAAAGCCATTGCATACTCTGGCCACTGCCTCGGGTACCTCATGGACTTCTCCTTGCTTATTCCCCACAATTACATGGCAAATTAGACAATACTATCATCTGCATTTTCTAAAACCTGTAGATAACTTTGTTCAAGACCTCTTGAGCTTCTGCATCTGATTCCGAATGCCTCAGTCTCATACTTGGAACACTGCCATCTGTTCTGAGAGATATGGTCTCCCGATAGGTGATGAGTTAAGGATGTCTTAACTTTCTATCTTGGAAGAAGGAGTAACAGCTTTCTCTTGTGCTTACTTCATGAAGTCCCCCAAGCCACAAAGTGTCTAAGGTGAGCCTCAAGCTGAACAAAACTGGTATGTTATGATCTAGTATCTGAAAAGAAGCAAGGAAATAGGAGAGCTTCCAGTAAGATCTGATTGCCCTTCCAAGCAATGTGTGTGGGTTTTCGCATTGAAAAACAACTTTTTTTTCAGAATATTTTTAAATTTACAAGTTACATACTTGGTTTATGACAAAATTTTTTTAGATGTATTTATTTACTTGAGAGGTGGAGTTACAGAGAGAGAGAGAGAAAGACGGAGAGAGAGGTCTTCCATCTGCTGGTTCACTCCCCAGATGGCCGCAACAGCCAGAGCTGGACCAATCCAAAGCCAGGAGCCAGGATCTTCTTCTGGGTCTCCCATATGGATGCAGGGGCTCACACCCTTGGACTATCTTCTTCTGGTTTCCCAGACCATAGCAGAGAGCTGGATTGGAAACGGAGCAGCCGGGACGCGAAATGGTGCCCATATGGGATGCCAGCTCCTCAGGCAGATGTTTAAGCTACTATGCCACAGGACTGACCCCAAAATATTTTTTAAAAACATATTTTGTGAGGGTGAGGTTCTGACATGAAATGTGTTCAAGATTGGGAGAGGCAAACACCTCGTGTCCTGTTTCATGTCTAGCATGCAGGTTTGCACACACCAGTTTCCGTCTGTGCCTGACTAATTTGGACATCCAGCTGATTGTCTTAGAAACGTTTCAAGATTGATCTGTCCCATTTGCTAGTTTATAATGCTGCACTAATCCTCTGTGGATCAGAACTCATCAGGGAACACTATGGAACACACGTCAGGGAGAGCTAGAAATACTGGAAATCAGGAAACTCTGATTTTCTTTCCCCTGGCTTGTTTTAAGAGATGAAACATGGCAAAGGAAATCAGTGTCTATATCATCTCATTTAATTCCTTCAGCAAAATAAAGGGCATTCTTATCTCTTTTCTGCAAGAGAAGAAACAGGCTCGGGGAACTTGCCCTATTGCCTGCGATAGGGGCACAGGCTGGGACTCAGTGTGCAAACTATATCCAGTGCAGGCTCCCATACACCCCAGTGACAGGCATGAGAATGAACGTCTTGGGGCCGGCGCTGTGATGTGCAGGTAAAGCTGCTGCCTGAGGTACTGGCATCCTATGTGTGCACTGGTTCTAGTCCCAGCTGCTCCACTTCCAATCCAGCTCTCTGCTATGGCCTAGGAAAGCAGAAGATGGCCCAAGTGCGTGGGCCCCCGCACCCACGTGGGAGACCTGGAAGAAGCTCCTGGCTCCTGGCTTCAGATCAGTGCAGCTCTGGCATTGCAGCTATCTGGGAAGTGAACCAGTGATGGAAGACCTCTCTCTCTCTCTCTGCCTCTGCCTCTCTGTAACTCTGACTTTCAAGTAAACAAATAAAATCTGAAAGGAAGAGAGAGAGAGGGAGGAAGGGAGGGAGGGAGGGAGGGAGGGAGGGAGGGAGGGAGGGAAAGAGAGAGCGAGAGAAAGAAGGAAGAAAAGAGAAAAGAAAAAAAAAGAAAAGAAAAGAAAAGAAAAGAAAAGAAAAGAAAAGAAAAGAAAAGAAAAGAAAAGAAAAGAAAAGAAAAGAAAAGGAAGAAAGTCTTCCAGACTCATGCTTCTTGGACTCCTTGAAATAATGAACTATTCCTCAAGTCATTTTGACATAATACTTCCACTAGATCATTGAAAACAAAAACTTGTAGGTCTAGATCACTGGTAAGTGACTCCTTTTTTCTTAGTCCTGGAAAAGAGGGGAATTCTAAGTCTTGAAAGCATGGGAGAGATTTGATGCCCTATGTACTTGCTTTAAATGTATAATATTTTCAAAAATAATAAAATATGTGTTTGTGAGAGTCAAAATCCTTATATTTAGCCACACAAAGAGGATTAGATTTTTCAGAAACTATCATTTGCAGGAGTTTCTGAGCCCTTTGAATAAATTGGTTTATTTTGGATAAGACTTATTAAATACGAACTGATGGAAGTGGATATTTATAACTGCCTTTTGTGAATTTGAGAACACTGGCACTCATTAGCTCCTGATTCATTAACTTTACTGAGTCAGGATACAAAGGCATCTTGAATTATCTGACAGATAATCATATAAGGAGGTGAAGTCTGAAGGCATATTTTACTAATCCGAAATCTACAAGCACAAAAGGGCTGGGCTACTCTGTGTAAACATTTGACAGATTTGGAACTTCTCTTGCCATGGACGTTGATGTTCGTACCAGATTATTTTCTCAGCATCCATTACATAGAAATGGTCCCCAACTCTACTTGTAATGGATGGGCCATGAAAGCAGAGGGGAAGGAGCTGTGTTCAGCGATGCGACGCTGCAGGAAGGGTTCTGGGTGCTCTACCTGCTGAGGCATAGAAAGCTGTGCTTCCCCCCGGGGACCTGCCCACAGAGTCTCAGCGACAGTCACTCTGGAAGAGACCTCATGAGGGAAGGACAGCTTTGCCAGGGAAATAAAGTTGCCAAACTAAGTTCCTGGGATGTGCAATATTAATATGGAAAGAATTACTCGAATAAGAAGCAATTTGATAGTTCTCGAATCACATAAGCTATACTTTAAAATGTTGAGTTCCTGGGTCTGGCACAACACAGCAGGTTTAGCTGCCTCCTACACTGCAGGCAGCCCATATCAGAGTACTGATCCCAGTCCCACTTGCTCCGCTTTTGATCCAGTTCCTTGCTAATGCATCCAGGGACAGAAGAAGATGGGTCCCTGACACCTAGGTGGGAGACATGGGTGGAATTCCTGGTTTTTGGCTTCAGCCTGGCTTTGCCCTGGCTGTTGTGACCATTTGGGGACTTAAATGGAGAATAGAAAATTTCTCTTTCTTTTTCTTTTTTTTTTTTTATTTGACAGAAAGAGTTAGACGGTGAGAGAGAGAGAGACAGAGAGAAAGGTCTTCCTTTTTCTGTTGGTTCACCCCCAAGTGGCCGCTATAGCCCGCGCGTTGCAGCCAGTGCTCTGTGCCGATCCAAAGCCAGGAGCCAGGTGCTTCCTCCTGGTCTGCCATGCGGGTACAGGGCCCAAGGACTTGGGCCATTCTGCATCGCACTCCCGGGCCACAGCAGAGAACTGGACTGAAAGAGGAGCAACCAGGACAGAATCTGGTGCCCTAACTGGGACTAGAACCTGGGGTGCCGACGCCGCAGGTGGAGAATTAGTCCAGTGAGCCATGGTGCCGGCCCAAAAATCTCTCTTTCTATGTCTCTCCCCCACCTCTCTTTCACTCTGCCTTTCAAATAAATGAAGGAATAAATCTTTAAAAAATAAAACAATAAATCCCAAATCTTTTATTTTCTCCTTGGAAAAGGCCCTGAAATATTTCTTATCAACTCACTCTAATTATGTAGTTTATGGGTAATCTACATTTTTAAGGCAGATTACAATTTAGCTGACATATCTGCTCCAGAAGAAAACAATGATGATTTAAAAGAAATACCAATGAGCTAACACTAAAAATTGTTTCCCTACTACTAAACCATGCAACCACAAACAAGTCAGTGTGTGCATACAAGGGAAAAGTCTGCACTTGTCTAAAACAGAGACAATTGTCCTAGTCTGGAATCAAAATATCCCTATAGGCAGGGTTCAATCATTAACAAAAAGTTGGAGAGACAGACTATCCAAGGGTCAGTTAAGATTCAAATGAATTAAAATCACTTAAATGGTGGTAGATGTTGGGTGCAGCAATTAAGTCATCACTTGAAATGCCTGTGTCCTACATTGGAGTGCCTGGGATTGAGTCCTGGCTCCCATTTCACTTCCAGCTTCCTGTTAATGCTCACTGTGGAAGTAGTGGTGATGGATTAAGTACTTCTATCTGTGCCATCCATGTGGAAGACCTGGATCCTGGCCTCGGCCTGACCCAGTCTAGGCTGTGTGTGGGCACTGAGGAATGAACCCGTAGATGGAAGATCTCTGTCTCTCTACCTTTCAAATAAAAATAAATACATAAATACAATATTTAAATGACCTAAATGATAAAGAAAAGTATTCACTCAACCAGAAGTTCAAGAGGAGTTGGCTTCCAGGTTGGCATCTCCCTGGGGCTGTCTCTGTTTTCTAAATGTTGTTTAGCAGGTGTTACCCTTGACCAGCTTCACTCAAGGGCACATAAATGATGCAGGTGTCCCAGGCCTCCTCTTCATTTGTACTACAATATCCTGGGGAGGAGGCTCCTGGAGCCTCTAGCACTAAGTCACATGCAGTGGGAGTGCCGGGTACTGACTGCCTTCAGCCTGAATTCCTTGAACAAATCTTTGTGAAAAGGAGACTGAGATAAACTTTATTGAGCTAAAATAATCAGGTCCCCACCTCTGGTGTGGAAGATAGAGTCAGGCTCCCCTCAAACCCCATCTTACATAATGGGAGAGGGGTGGGAGGGATGCTGGTGAGGCCATCACAATCCCCTCCCCCATAATCATGACTTCATGACATCTTAATCAACATTTCACAGTTTACAATAAACCCCTAGAAATCTTATGTATATTTTGTAGATAAAAGGGTTTTCAGAGATACCTTTGCTGGGAAAAAGCAACAGGAACAGGAATTTTAAGCTTTCAGCATAACTAAGAATGTGCATATCTCTGCCCTCGCTGTGTGATTCTTGTGGTCTTGTTCTATGACCACTAACCCTCCTGCCTTGTTGATTGCTCTTCGTATGCCACTGCAAATCTTCTGGGCCCTCTGTCTCTCCCACTGCAGCCACAGCTGAAATGACCCGCCCCACACAGGTTCTGGTCAGCTTTGGGCAGGTGGAACCTGTCAGCACCTTGCAGTTCCTTGCTTCTGGCCCTCGGGTTTTGCTGTGGATGCCTACTGAAGTCTGCTGGCCAGCAAAGTGGAGTTAACATCACAGGACAAGGTTTGAGCAATGGAGGATGGGAACTGAGGGGGTCATTCCCCTTTCAACCCCCAGGTGGACAAATCTGTAACGTGTTTCAATAGGTTTCTGAGAAGAAGCTAGTCACACAGATATCTTGTAAAGATTTCCCCTCTACCATTCCTATTCCCTCAGCCTTTCATGCTGCTGTCTGGGACCACTTACCAAATAAGTGCCTGTCTCCAGGCTCTGAGTCTGGCTGTGCTTTCAGGGATGTGCTAGAAAATGATGCCATTTCCTAGGCAATAATTTTGTAGCATGTGTCTATGGCAAATGCAAATTTCACCTTGCACACATAGACAAGGAAACTTCAAAGAGTTCATGAAAATACACGTGATGAAAAAACTACGCATGGATTCCAAAATGTTTGTGCACCAAAATAAATTTATCTTTTCATTTTATTTTTCATCAACTGTATGAAGTCCTTTTGTACACAGCCTGTTAACTTCTGCAGACTACAGTAAATTCAAATCATGGGCAGTATCCTAAATATAAGGCCTCTCTCCCCACATCTCATCAGCTCTATCTCTAAACAGTAACTCCCTTGTCATTTTTATAATTTATTGCCCATGAGTTACCCTTTAAAAAAGTTTCCATTAATTTATTTGAGAGACAGAGATGTAGACAGACAATGGAGAGAGCTTCCATCTTCTGGTTCACTCCCCAATTTCTCAATGACCTGGAGGCTAGGAGCCAGTAACTCAATCACCAGCTTGGTGGCAGGAACCCAACCACTCTAGCTATCTCTACTATTTCCTGGGGTGTTCATTAGCAGGAAGCTGGAGACAGGAATGGAGCCAGGAATCAAACCCAAGTACTCCAATATGGTAGGCAGGTGTCTTAACTGCTAGGTCAAACACCCACCCAGTGAGTTACCCTTTTTATGTACATTTTTTTGAAAGTTAAAAATGCCTTAAAAGAAAGCTGAAGTGGGAGGTAGGGGGATAGAGATGAAATTACATTGGAGGAGCAACAAAAGTGGAGGAGCTAGAAAGACAAGTTCATTCTAGTACTGAGCCTTGTGAGAGAAGATAACAGCTGGCAGGCTTACAATAATTTCATGCTACAGACTTGGTGCTGATGAAGCCAAACTTTGGTCCCTGGCCTGCTCTCCCAATATAGGTGGTAATAGGGAGGCTGTAAGAAATGGGGAAGGTGATGGTCTACTGTGCTTATACAGCAAGCACTTCAAAATACATCCTATAGTTGTTGGGTGGTGTTCTTACTACGGGGCTCAGAAAGCAATGCCCCCAAATATGCCACTTCAGCCTTCAAACTAAGAGTAGCTGGGGAGCAGCCAACACAGAGAAGAGCTCTCTCTCCTTAATCCATCTAAAGATCATAACTGATATGAGCAAGAAGCATATTAACTTCTAACCCAAGTTCACATCTCAGGCAGAGATGAAAATTCTTAATGAGGACTAGTAATGTGCAGATAGAAACAGCATTTACTTAACACGGGAGCATGGGCTTCCACCCCACACAGAGACACAGCCATCATGAGTTGGGTTGCCCTTCAAGGAGAGAAGATGAGAGTGGTACCTCTAAGCATGGTCTTTGGTGAAAAGAGAGAGCTCTTCCCTACCCTCAATCCCTTTTAATGAGGTAGAGGGTGGTACCTTATCAGACATACAGAGAGGGTGGGGTCTTAGTGTGCACCTGGCCCAAGACGAGACAGGTACATCCTGGGAAAATGGCCATGTTGAGCCAACAGTTAAAGAGATAGAGTTCCATTGCAGGGTTGTAAGAATTCCAGCTCGCCTAAACTTTAACTGACTGCCTAGTTACCCCACACCAGAACTATCAAAAAGGAGCACAACTGCCTTTAATCTTTTTAGTGAAATTTCATTAACCAAGGAAGATGAACCTCGTGTCGCAGAGAGAAAGGCTGAAAATCAAACACCAACATCTAGTGCTCAGGAGATATTTGTCCCAGGCTATTGTCTGTTCTTTGGGCCTATTCATTTTTCCTAAAATAATTCATCACCTCCTCTAACATTGCAGACTACCTGCTGTTCCCTCTCCCTTGCCAAAATTGTATTTGAGCTTCAACCATCTAACTCCTCTTTGGGTTTCGTAATTTATATGGCTTCTTGCATCCATGTCCACATTAATAAGTTTGTGTGCCTTTTCTCCTGTTAGCATGCCTCTTGCCAGTTTGTTCCAGCAGACTCAATTACTAAATATTTAGAGGTATTATTGAACTTCCCAACACTTCCATATGTCCTTCCTGTTTCCCAAAAACTCTTGAAGCATCTTCTTCAGCCATACTGGTTGATATCCCTGCGCATGAAGCCAGGCAAATACCTACAGTGATTACATTCTTGACAGGGACCCTTGGGGTAGCAAGATAATTTTTCTCACTTCATTCATCCAAGAAAAGTTCAACAAACTACGAGCGACAGCACAGCTTAGTTGTTCTTGAGCACACAGCTCTGCCTCAATGGTGCAGGGGCGGGGAAGGGGGTTGGTAACAGGAAGCAGAAACACCAGCCGCAACCAGGAGTGCTGATCAGGTGAGATGCTGTCAAGGCAACAGTCAATGTCATTGTCAGTCTCTGTAATTTCCCCAAAGGTCTCTGTTCCTGCCTTCAAGGGTACACTGCGCGCAGTGGGGTACAAAAACGCTACAAGCTAAGCAACGCTTTCTCCCTGAGAAGCAAATATAGACAAGAGACCATGGTGAGACATGGCGTGTCCACAGGCTTTGCAAATGTCTTTGTTTCTGCTTAGAGTTATTTAAGCTGTAGGCAGAACAAAAGGACTTCAGATGAGCTAACCTTTTCTGTACTTGTTTTCAAGTCTTAAGACCCTATATGTATATTCTTAGTACAAAGGGAAAAGTTATTCATTAACTTATCTTCCAGTCAGCTTGCATGTACTTTCAGTTCAACTAATTGTTTTGTCTAGAGATTTCATTTCCAGTGTTCATAGCAATTGATGATGCATATGTTTTGTATAATGTGTTCATTTTTTTTTCCTGAAGGCCCTCAGAATCTGGCAGAAACCACTCGCAAAATTTGAGCTGTTGAAATCTTAAGTCCAAGAAAGTCTCATTCTATTTCATCTGTATGGGGAAAGCTGTGGGGAGCATTTCTCTTTATTTATAATTCATTTGTGATTATGTCCAGGGGGCCTTAGAAGCTACTCATTTGTTTTCCAATCCTCTCTCCTGTTTAACATTCTTTCAAGTGAAGAAAGGAAGCATCCCAGGCATATGGAAGAGCTCCTTATCTCCAGCTCCCCTTAATGAGGTCGAAACAATGCCCGAAGTCTGAAAAAATAGTCACAAAGCACCCGGATGCATTGTTACCCAAGCCCTGATGTTTGTGGCACTGCTAGTCTTGGTAGGAAATGTGAGTTAGTAAACATATGAAAGGAAGTAATGATTCATGGCTGCTATTTCTATCCTTCCACCAGAAAATAACTAACAGCAGTATTCATTTGATACTTTCTTTGTTCCCCTTTTTCCTGTTGGATAAATTACCTATGGGCAGGCTTGAAACAGTGGTAAAAGCATCTATGACCACAGCCTAAGATCATCCAGTGACAATGGCAGCAACCTTTGTAGAAAGAGTAGGGCTCACCTCAGTAGCTGGACTGAAAGGGCAGATTTTCCTTTTCCTGTTCCTGACAACTGGGCAATGGGGTTGCTATTCGCTCAATGCTCTTTTACTGTTGCCTTCCTGGCCGCCATCACCAGTGGTGATGTGGATTGGTACAGTACAGGAACACAGAAACTTGAGCCTTAGGAGTGGAGCAAGAGAAATTCTATAGACCATTGTTGTATAAATGAAGAGGGAAAACATTTTAGTGTGATAAAGCAAAAGAGAGAATAATACATTCTTCATAAAAAAAATTCACATTTGATGCTGGTGTTATGCTGAAGCGGGTTAAGCCGGCGCCTGCAACCCCAGAATCCCATATGGCTGCCAGTTTGTCTCCTGGCTGTTCCACTTCCAAACCAGCTCCTGCTAGTGCATCTGGGAAGGCAGTGAAGAATGTCCCAGGTGTGAGAGATCTGGAAGAAGCCCTGGACTCCTGGCTTCAGCTCCGACTATTATGGCCATCTAGGGAATGAACCAGTGGGTAGAAGTTTCTCTCTCTCTCTCTTTCTCTCCCCTCTTCCTCTCTTTCTATAATCTGCCATTCAAATAAATAAAAATTAATCTTGAAAAAATTCACGTTTAATAGAGTTTTCATTCATTCAAAAGGCAGAAAGAACAAATGGAAAAACAGAGAGACAGAGGAAAGAGCTCCCATTCATTGGTTCACTCCCCAAATACCCACAATATCTGGGCCTGGCTCAGGGCAAAGCTGAGCTTCAGGAACTCAGTGCAGATCTCCCACGTGAGTGGCAGGGACCCAAGTACATGAGCCATCATTGTCGCCACCAAGGGTGCACATTAACTGGCAGCTGGAACTGAAGCAGAGCCAGGACTTGAATACAGGCACTCCAGTATGGGGTGTGGGCGTCCCAAGTGTCATTTTGATTCCTATGCCAAATGTCTACCCCAAATGTAACATGTTATTCTCAGTACACTGAGATGGCAAAGGAAGAAGTCGTGAGTTTACATACAGATGGTGCTTTTTAAAAAAATATTTATTTATTTGAAAGGCATATGCACACAGAGCTTCCATCCACTGACCCAACTCTCCATAGGCCTGCCAGGACTAGAGCTCAGCAGCGGCTGATCTGGGGATTAGGAACTCAATGCAGATCTCCTACATTGGTTGCCAGGAACCAAGAGCTTGAGTCCTCACCACAGCCACCAGGGTGTGCATTAGCAATATCTGGAGCTGGGTACAAACCTAGGCACACTGCCACGAGAGTGTGGGTGTCTTAACCCAATGCCCACCCCCAAATTGCACTATGCTCATACATTCATACAGAACTAAGATCCAGGTGCCAATTATCTTTAATTTGGGGATTTGGATCAGGGTCAGCAAAGAATAGCTATGCACTTGCCCATGAATGGTTTGAGTTCCAGTGGCCCCTTCTGGAACTTGAAGACTCTCCATGTAGAGGTGGGGGGGCAGCCCATAGCAACTCCTAAAAGGAAATAGGATGGTGCAGGCCTGAGGCTGGACCTGGAGAGGAATGAGTGTCACACACTGCTTACAGTTAGAAGGTACATAGCCACAAAATACGGAACCAAGCAGAAAAACAAACGAAAGCTCATTATACAGCACGTGCCGACTTTAGTGCTGACATGTGCAACCCTGCTTTGGCCTCCCCTCCTCCATTTTCCTAAATCACCATATTTTTATTTATTTTATTTTATTTTTTATTTATTTATTTTTACTATGCTCCCTTCCTGGGCCAGTGAATGCCTCTGCTTAGAAATTCCCAGGTAGCCCAGGTCTACACCGTAGAAGTAACATTGCAAGTTCCCAGTGCTTTCTAGGCCTTAGCTCCCTCCTCCATAAAATGGGAACAATAATAAGAGGAATTGCTCCCTCAGGACTTACCTGGATTAGCAGATGCATGATAGCTAATACTGGCTGTGCCAAGCATCATTATAAGTATTTTCCATAGAGTTTCTGGTTCATCTCTCCTAACTATAATATTTACTGGTGAGATAAAAACTATTATTATCCCATTTCACATATGAAAACATCAGCATGTAGGGAGGTGAGCTAACTTACCCAAATGTACTCAGTTAACAAATGCTGCAACTGGTACTTGAACTCAGGCCTGCCCTTATCATCAGTGTACACTTACCATACAACCACATGCAATGAATTTGTGGCAGAGTGCATGACATGTTTATTTGCCTACTATTGTCTTTCATAACTTGATTCGTATACTTTAGAGTTGAACCCAGGCAGCAAGGACGGAGGATCCCCCAGGCATGAGGGTTCCAAGTCATTCCACTGGGCTACATAGCATCCTGGGCATTCTGGTGGGGAGATCTTCTCCCAGGTAATTGCTAGCTTGAACTTGGCCCTTCCAAGGGACTGTTAGAATCTCCGAGAGCAGCTTCTCCCTGCACTGCACCAACGGCCTAACACATTTTAGGAGTTCAATGGAAACCTGATGGATGAGGCTATACACAAATGTCTGTAAGCGAAGCTGCTCTCTCCCTGTGATCTCCTCTGTGAGATGAGTGGCTTAGTAGCTTCCTCCACATTTCTCTTTGAAGTGGGCCTTTGGCCCAAGCCAGTGTCTGCTATCATGCTGTGAGGTCTGTGTTGATATCTGTGGTGATATCAGAGGTAATAAAGACACTACAGGTCTGTGATACGTGTTTCTTTAAGCAACAGAAACTCACCAACATTTAACCAGTAAAGCTTTAGCTTTTGTTGTTTAATAAGAGATATTTTGATGGTTTTTCATGTTAATGAGAACCAAGTAAAACTTATGAAATGTTTCGTCTAAAATACATGCAAATACATTCTTAAGGTTTATTTTATTTATTTGAAAGGCAGAGTGGCAGAGAAAAGGCAAGACTCCCCCTCCCATACACACACACAGAGATGTCATCCATCTGCTGGTTCAAGAACTCCATCCAGGTCTCCCACAAAGACAGCAGAGGCCCAAGCACTTGGGCCATCTTCTGGTGCTTTCTTGGGAGTATTAGCAAGGAACTGGATCAGAAGTGGGCTGGCACCGCGGCTCACTAGGCTAATCCTCTGCCTTGCAGCGCTGGCACACCGGGTTCTAGTCCCGGTCGGGGCGCCGGATTCTGTCCTGGTTGCTCCTCTTCCAGGCCAGCTCTCTGCTGTGGCCAGGGAGTGCAGTGGAGGATGGCCCAGGTGCTTGGGTCCTGCACCCCATGGGAGACAAGGAGAAGCACCTGGCCCCTGCCATCAGATCAGCGTGGTGCACCGGCAGCAGTGCGCTGGCCGCAGCGGCCATTGGAGGGTGAACCAACGGCAAAGGAAAACCTTTCTCTCTCCGTCTCTCTCTCTCTCACTGTCCACTCTGCCTGTCAAAAAAAAAAAAAAAGAAAGAAGTGGAACAGCCAGGACTTGAACTGACACTGTGATATGGAAGCCAGTATCCCAAAAAGGCCCTCAAATGAATACATTTCTAAAAGTTCACAATCTCTATGCATCAATGTGATCGACTCTTTGTTTAACTTTGTGCTTTGCTGTTCTTGGTAACAGCCCTCCCAAGTTCTAATCGTTGGATTTGATGTTATATTTTAGGGAGAGCAGGGGAAGCCATATGTTTCTAGCAGACAGAGTTGAGCACTGTCATATTCTTCCTACTTCCTTCAGTTTTGTTGAAACAATTCTGAGGTATGCATAGCTTCACAGATTTATTATTAGCTCAACTGTTAGTCATTCAGACGCTTGACACCATTGAGCTGGTGGGAGTTGAGATGATCAGAAATGACTCAGTGGCTGCAGCTGAGTCACAAACCCAGGCCTCAATTAGAGTGTGCTGCCCCCCCTCAGCCTGCAGGCAGGTACCATGTTACCTGTCACCTGGGTCACCTGGGTCACCTGGGCTCCGAGATCACTGTCCAACTCAGTGGCCTGCAAAGCCAGCTGTCCTGATGCTAGCCGTAGTGCGAAAACAAAATTATAACTTCTATTTGTGATTACTTGAATACTTTTAAAGTCTTACTACTGTGTATATCTTAAATACACACAGTATGTTCAGAGAACTACACAAAGTTGCTTCTTCAAAAATTAATGGAAAGAATGAAATGAAACAGTAAGTTCTTTTGGTGCAACATTTTTGAAATATATTTATAGTTTTCCCATAACATGAATTTCCCATGAACTTTTTTTAAAAAAAGATTTATTTTATTTATTTGAAAGACAGAGTTACACAAAGAAAGAGAGGTCTTTAATCCACTGGTTCACTCCTTAAATGGCCACAATGGCCAGAGCTGAGCCTATCCAAAGCCAGGAGCCAGGAGCTTCCTCCAGGTCTCCCATGTGGGTACAGGGACCAAAGGGCTTGAGCCATCCTCCACTGCTTTCCCCACATTAGCAGGGAGGTGGATTGGAAGTGGAACAGCCAGGACTTGAACCAGCACCCATATGGGATGCTAACTCTGCAGGCTGGGGTTTTAATCTGCTGCACCATAGCACCAGCCCCTTCCATGAACTTTTTAAAGGCCCCTCCTATGCATGAAAATAAACACAGTTTTTAAAAAACATTTATTTTATTTGATAGGCAGATAGAAAGGGAGATACCTTCCATCCACTAGTTCATTCCCCAAATGGCCCCAAATGCTAGGTCTAGGCCAAGCCTGCAATCAGGAACCTGGAATTTCACCCAGGTCTCCTACATGGGTGGCAAGGGCCCAAGTTCTTGGATCATGTTCCACTGCTTTCCCAGGTGCATTAGGAGGGAGCTGGGTCCAAAGCAGAACAATGAGGACTCAAACCTGTGCTCCGATATGGGATGCTGGCATTCAATCAGTGGCTTAACCTGCTATGCCACATGCTGGGCCCATAAACGTATCTGTTAATTCAATTTTCCAAGAACTTTTTGAAGTACTCTCATATAATAACAACAATAAATATAAATATAATATTTATTATGGCTTATAATATATATAGCTTATAAATAAATAAGTGTTCAAAATAGTCAGGTGTATAGGCAAAAACAAAGCAATCCACATTTCCAGCAATGAAGCACAGAAGAGATGCGAGAATCAGAGAGGCGGGGCTGTCTCATTGGATACCTGTGATGTCAGTAACCTTTCCCCACAGGCTGGGCAGAGTGCAAGATGTTTGCAAGTGCACCGTCAGGTCAGGGTGAAGGTCACTGATTAGCAGCAACAGAAAAGGTTGAAGCAGGCACTTGGAGAAGGAAGATGACTTTGTAGGCAAGACAAGGAGCGAGTCTCCCAGTTCTGGTCTTTCTGAAGGGCAGTTCTGCTTCCATTTCATTTTCTTGAAAAGAAGGACTGTTGTTTCCTTTGAAAATTACAGCAGATTTGCTATGGAAAGAGCAGCTCCCTATTGTGAGTCTCATCCTCTTCATGTAAATTTTGAAATGGCTCAAGTTCCCAAGTTTAATCTTCCAGGAAAATCTCCCATGTTATGATCACACTGCAGAGCACACCTTTGAGAGGGAAAGAGATGAACCTGAATCCTTGAATCCTCTCTTCTTTTTTACAATAATATGATTAAAACTTTTATCTCTGATGTGAAGCAAGGGGAGGTGGCGGCTCCCAGGAGGCCTCGGTTGCTTTCAGGTTCACTTCTGCTGTCTGCGGGGAGACATCTTTCTCTGGCCTGCCCCTGCATGGGAGACGGAGGTGGGGAGCACTTCCTGTTGCATCAGGACATAGAATGGTGCAAGTACGGCAGAATGTCACTGGATGCACTGCCCTCCCATAGCTTAGAGAGGGCTGGGCAACGAGTGAATTGACTTATCAATGAGTTTCCAGCAAGACTCCCTTTCAGCCGATCATTTCCTCCCCTTTATGCACTCACTCACCTTGGGTGAAACTAAGGAAAAGCTATCACTGTTTATCTAAGGAAAAACTAGATGATGAAAAACTAGATCTAAGGAAAAACTAGATGAATAGAAATTCTCACTGGATTTTTATTTGTCAAATAAAATAGGAAAACCTAGAGATATTTTTCTTAGCAAAAGATTTTCATCCCAAATGTAAGTTTCCTAGGTTTTGACTGTATTTTACAAGTGTTTAGTTTTAAACGGTAGTTTTAAAGTCCCAAGGCCTGATACTTTGAACCTTGTTTCTGGTGTCAGACATGAAGGAAATCTGCACAATAGCCCCAGGTGAGTTAGAGTAAAGGTGTGTAACCTTCCCGGTTTTGAGTCAGGATCAGGGCTGAAACAACACATGTTTCAACCATAGACACATCTCAGTTGTTAGGGAACTGATCCCAGGGGAAGAAGAGAGAGAGTAGGATAGATGGAAGGACACTTTTCTCCCAGGCTGTGGGTGATCACAGTTGTTTAGCATAAAATGCTTAGGCACCTGACCGTAATTAGAGGTTCACATTTGGAAGCTTGCCTTGTAGTCTAGGACACGAACAAATGAGTCTTGGGATAATGCCATGCAAAGAAAAACCTAGAAAGCCTTCCAGCATTTCTAGACAATTAAATTCACATTTTACCAATGGATGATGAAGACAGTGTTAATGCAGAAAAGGTCATGACTGCAAATTGGGTTCACTTGGCTTTCTGCGCCTCCAGACACTGATGGTGGATGGCCAGCTGACACAACTTCAAATTAAGTGTGATTGTCACCAAGGTTTTGATACATGCTTTGAAATGAGAACACTACCATTTCATTTTTTCTTTTATTTTCACACACTTAAGAAACAATATTACTCCAAAACAAGTCTCAGGGTGGGTGTTTGGCACAGCTGTTAGTCTGCCATCTGGAAACTACACATACTACATCAGAGTGCCTGCATTCCAATTCTGTTTCTGCTCCCTATTCTAGCTTCCTGAAGACCATGGGAGTCACCAGGTGATGATTCATGGGAGTCACCAGGTGATGGTTCAAATAGCTGAGTCTCTGCCATCAGTGTGGGAGCCTGGACATAGTTTCAGGCTCACAGCTTCAGCCTGGTCCCACCCTAGCCATTGGGAGCAACTGGGGGCTGAACCACCAGATGGAGTGCTTTCTCTCTTTCTATCTCCCTCTCTCTCTGTCTCTGTCTCTCTCTCTCTCTCTTTCTCTCTCCAGTAAGTAAAAAATAAGCTTTAAAAAAAAAAAAAAACACAATCCTAGTATGCCTGATTTTTGAGAAGATGAGAAGGAGACAAAGTCAGTTTAAACTTTCAAGCTAAATATCCTGGTTTTTTTCCCACAGTTTAGGGAATATTTCATTGTGTTTAAAACACAGAAGCTATAAGAGAATTAGCTAGAGATGATTAAATCAGATGGTTCTGCTTCTCGATCTGCAGAAGAGACGATCCACACACCTTTGTATGAAATATAGATTTTCATTTCACCTTCCTCCATTTCCTTAGACTTTTAAAAATATTTATTTTACTTGAAAGGCAGTTATAGAGATAAAGAGAAAAATTTTCCATCCACTGGTTCACTCCCAAAATGGCCACAACAGCTGGAACTGAGCCAGGCCGAAGCCATGAGCCAGGAACTCTATCCAGGTCTCTGACATGGATAGATGCAGGGGGCCAAGCACTTGGTCCTTTTTCTGCTGCCTTCCCAGGCACATTAGCAGGGAGCTGGACCAGAAGTGAAGCAGCTGGGACTGGAACTGATATTCAAAAGGGATGCCAGCATCACAGGTAGCAACTTAACCCACTGTGCCTCAACACTGAGCTATTTCTAGGATTTTAATCATTTCTTTGCACAGCCACATCCTGTAGATTTGCAGGCAGAAAAATAGCCTGGCTGAGGGGCTGAGTGAGTATGTCAGCGCCTGCAGGGATGGTTGCAAACTTTCTGAGATCGCTATGGAACCTGGGTAAGAGGGGTGCTGTACAGGTCAGGGCAACTCTAGAGGACATGGGCCTTGTGCCCTCAACCCCATTCCACAGTGCACCGGCAGTTTTATAGCCGCAGACTGTCAGGTTTCTATGCTTCTTTCCACATTGGTAGTTAGAAGCCCTTGTTGCCCTCACCTATAGTCAGGTGAGCCTTTACTGGGGCCAACACTGCAGTAGAGTGACCTTTTCTGAATGACTCTGGTGAAAAGCTGAGGCAGAGAGAAGAAAGCTCCAGCCAGAGCCACGTCTCTAGAACTACGTTAATATTCTGTGCTTGCTGCTGATGAGCCAAGGCACTTAGCCATGTCTCTTTACTTCTTCTGAGCACTGCACTTCTTAGTTTCCGTTTATAACCATGTTAAAATCACTTTATTCTGAAATATGCTTAATGCTATATTAAATCAGTTAACTACAATTAAATGTAACACTAAAATCTTTTATTGTGATATTTTCCCCTATGTTCTCTAATGTTTTATTTCTGTTAGGATCACCAAGTGTCTTATTAGTGATATAGTGAGTAAATGGTGAACAAGTGGTGAGTAGGAACTAAACCATGCTGTTACCAAGAGACGCTGAAGAAGGTCTCTATCCGATCCATGAGCTGGGTTGAAGATAGAATAATACCATTCGTAACAGTAGACATTGGCAAAGATTGAGCCTATTTTCATGTGAGACCACTTTTTAAAGTCTGTGGAAAATAGACTTCAAAGACAAGTTTATTTTGATGCAAAAAATATTTGAAGGCCATGTATATTCATATTTAGATGCAGATGTTTTCTTCAATTTTCTCTGCCTCAGTTCCTCCTTTATCACATTAGATTAGAGTAGGCTGGTCTCATAAGTTTATGGTGAGGATTAAACAAGGAAACACAGCCAAGAACGTCTAGCGCAGTCTCTAGTATGTGCAAAACAATATGTAGCGGCTAAACATTGTTTCTCACTTACTTATCATTTTTCCCAGCTGAAAGTAATGCTCAGGTGGCCAGTCAATATTTAGCAAATGGGTGCTAATTCAGAGGTTTCAATACGTCTGCAACTTTGAATGGTAAAAATAAGAAAAAAAATAAAAGGCGACTAAACATCTTGGGCAAAGCCTGGTGAAGAAACCGTGGGAGCTGAATCACACCCTGTGAGTCACATGCTCTCAAAGGGAGGGAAGAGCTGTTTGGGGAAGTGACGCAGAGCCCAAGACTGCTAGGACGGCAACAAGGGTGAAGGTCAAAGGTGTGTACAAAGACTGCTACTGAGCACGGAGTGCAAGAAGCTAAGCTTGGCAGGATGGGGTGGGCAGGGGCGCCCTCATGCCAAAGAATGATTTTTACAAAGGTAAAACTACGACTCCCTTAAAAATAATTAACAAACACATGTCCAAGATTTCATTTCACTCATCATATATCATGGAATCATTAAAATGTCAAAAAGAAAATGATTCCAAAGAGAATCCAAAGAACATGTGTACTATAGGAAATCAGAAATGTGTAAACAGATGCCAAAGCGGCCTTGTAGGAATACACTTCCCAGCTTTTATTCCAGGCCCCTGCCCCCACATAAGCTAAAAATGCAAAACAGGGACACAAATAAAGGGAAGTAGTGGAAGCTGGGTTGATTTAAAGTGTGGGAGTAAGCATGCATTCAGAAGTAAGTGTGCACAGGCCCAAACACCTGCCTAGGAGGGACCAGCACGTAAGAAGGGCAAAGAGGGGTGCTCCCAAGTCCAATGGTCCCCTTCATGGATAGGGGGTGGTGCTCTAATTGAATATGCAAATAAGGTGGAGTATGGGCAGGGTTAGTGTGCATGAGGTCTTCAGGTAGAGTTACACTGTGTCTCCCCATGGAGCTCAGTTTACATGTGCTCATCCATCCTTCCTGGTGTGGGAGGAGACTCAGGTGCACCGTGGGAAAGTCAATATGCTAGACTGGCCTACAGAGGGTTGGGGTTAAGGTGCAAGGCTGGAGACAGAAACTGTGGGAAATTTGGAGTGAATTTATTCCCTACTCAGCTCCCTGACCATTCTGGGCCTTTTTCAGCCTCTTCCCCAGTTGAGAAATCAATTGCCTCCTGACCTGGGCAAAACTCATACAGGTCACCTCTATGAACCAGAATCATTGGAGTTACTATCAAGTTTATACAATTCACAGAGTTGTAGATGAGCTTAGTCAAAGAAGCTCCGATGCTGTAGCATCAGATAATCCTGAAGAAGTTACCTAACATTCCATTGAAAGGACATCTAGTGATCTTTTATGCCCATTTTAAGGTCCTGGACAAATTTTCCACCTATGAGGTCATTAATGGGGGGAGGAAAGGTGCACTCAGACCGTTTGTCATGAGGGAGGTGAGGGAAAGGGAGAGTCAGAGGTGCAGGTGGAAGCCTGGCCTCTTAGCCAGCTTGCCTTCCATGCAGGTGTAGTTATCAACAAGCAGGGAGACAGTTCAGGATTTCTTGCTTTAAGACCTCAAGAGCTAAGTCTCTTGGCCACAGGGTCCAAAATGCCCTGGGCTATTTAAACACATTAAGCTTTATCACATATTTACACCTTGCTCAAGGTCAAAATGGGTTGTGAGTTCCTTTATCAGAATCATTTCCTACTTCATAGTAGCTGGAGGCGAGACAATGAAGAGGTGGGATGTGATGGAGGAGGGAAGGAGTTGCTTGGTATTAATCTCCAAGGTTATGGGAAATTTCTCACTTCATTTCTCCCCTACGTCATAACGACCCTACAAGGTTAGTAGCATTAGCCCCCATTTTTCAGAGAAGGAAACTGAGAGATGAAGTCATTTTTCCAGAGTGAAGCTTGGAGAAGCAGGGATTGAACTCTGCGCTTTGTTCTCAGAGGAGAGGAAAGGAAAGCTGTGTGTGGCCTCAGGCCAAGACCAAGCTCAGGGCTCTGAGGGCCTGAGGCTGGAGGCAGGGCGAGATGAGGAAAGGTGATAAGACCTGAAGAATTCACTGTCTGGCCTTGGCTTTCTAGCAAGGACACTGAGGGGTTTATAAGATGGAACTTCTAAAAGTTCATGGCAAATGGAATAAAAAGGTAAGTTTATTTTTGTGCAAAGAAATTTTGAAGTCGATGCATGTGTTTTCGTAGTAAGCATTTGCCATGAACTTTTGAAGGCCCTTAGTATACACGAATTTCAAAAATGTTTGTATCAAAATAAACTCACCATTTAATTGCATTTTCCGCAAACTATTTGGAAGTAAGAGCCTATGTAAGCGTGGCGTCATTGCTAGGTGGCAGATGGGCTAAAGAATCAATGAGAAGGCCCAAGACCCACTTCCAACTATTATTGCTTCTAGCCTACAAGGCACTTGGCTGATTTATTCTTCCTATTGCGGAATGAGGGGTTTGAGCCAGAACACTTCTCAGGTCTTTTCTGGAGTGAGCCCTGTTGGACTCCAAGGTAATTGAGAACAGTCACATGCAAACGCAATCAGCTTACTACAAAGAGGAACTCAACTCGTATGCGGGTAACTCTGCCAAATAGCTCTGCCTGCCTATATGCAGTCTCCCGGGGGCATCTATTTCCCGTGGTCAGGAAACTTGGAAGATGGGGATGCTTTCACTTTGTTAAGCCTTTTGAGGACATCTTTGACACTGGTTCTTTGTGTGACTGAGAGGCCATAAGGTTATGCCCTGGTTCCGTGGCTCGCACAAATCTGGGAGTTGTTTACCGTGCTGCTGTCTCCTCTTGTTATGGGACCTCCTTCAGCCCGGGTGCCATTAGCGCCTCTGCTGTCACTGCAGCTTTGCTCAGACTTCTCCCCTTCGCTGATGATTATGAAACCTCAGCCGGGCTGCTGAATGCGAACCTGCTGCAAGCATTAAGAGAAAGGCAATGGCAGCCAGGAGATGGGGTGAGGCGCAGAAAACTGGGACTGGATTTGGGAATAAACCTTCCAGCCAACCCCAGGCCAGTGTTGCATTCCGTGTTTGTTCCAGCCATCCTGTCTCTTCCCATTAGAATAGGATTCCGTTCCTCTCCAGAGCTTAGGCCACTGGGGAAGGACAGGTGGTAGATGTGTCAATTGGTAAACTCAAAGCTTCAAAGAAATCTATTTTTAAAAGCTCTCTCCCAAGCCACAACCTACTAAGGATCTCAAGGCTTACCAAATGGCATCAATCTTTTTTTAAAGCAGAATTAGAGAGAGAGGGAGAGAGAGATTGATTCTCCACCTGCTGGTTCACTCCTCAAATTGCTGAAAATGTTGGAGCTGGGCCAGGCCAGGAGCTGGGTCAGGAGCCTGGAACTCCATCCAGGTCTCCCACATGGGTCAAGGGCCCAAGCACTGGGGCCATCCACTGCTGCTTTGCCAGGTGCAGTAGCAGGGAGCTGGATCAGAAGTGGAGCAACCAGGACTCGAATCTGGGCTCACAGGGGATGCTGGCATGGCAGGTGGTAACTTAACACACCATGCCACAACACTGGCCCCAAAATGGCATTAATTGTATAAAGTGAACAGGGTATTCAACAAGAAACCTGAGTTTCGTTTTTCATTGAATAAATATATTTTTAAAAGTTATTTGTGAGGCAGAAAGATTGCAAGAGACAGACACACAGGGAGTGAACTCCTGTCCATGGGTTCTTTTCCCAAATAGCTACAACATCTGAGATTGGGCCGTGCCAAAGCCAGGAGCTTGGAACTCAGTGCAGATTTCCCATTGGTAGCAACCCAATTACTTGCCTCCCAGGGTCTTCATTAGCAGAAAAGTACAGTCAGAGCTAAAGCCAGGAATCAAACTCAGGTACATTGATGTGAGATACAAACATCTTAATTGGCATCTTAACAACCAGGTTAAGTGCCTGCACCATTCCACGAATCCTCAAGGAGCATTTGCTACATGCCGTGCATTGTTCTAACAGCAGGTAATATAACAGCTGAAGTCCTTGACCTTGTGGAACTTATGTTCTTGTGGGGAGAGATGGACAGTAACAAATAAGAATATGATACTGGGGGCTGGTGCTGTGTGCAGCAGGTTAAAGCCCTGGCCTGAAGCGCTGGCATCCCATAAGGGCGCCAGTTCTAGTCCCTTCTGCTCCTCCTCCAATCCAGCTCTCTGCTATGGCCTGGGAGAGCAGTAGAAGATGGCCCAAGTCCTTTGGCCCCTGCACCTGCATGGGAGACCAGGAAGAAGCTCCTGGCTCCTGGCTTTGGATCGGCACAGCTCTGGCAGTTGCTGCCATCTAGGGAGTGAACCAGCAGATAGAAGACCTCTCTCTCTGTCTCTACCTCTCTCTGTACCTCTGTCTTTCAAAATAATAATAATAATAATAATAAAATAATATGATACTGGTGAGGGCCAAGAGATCCAGACTCTTGTGTCCAATGTGTGAAAGGTTTCTAGGAGGAGACATGGATAAAAGTTAACAGAGGAATAAGATTTATTATCAGGGAAAAAGTATACACTCTGAGAAAGAAAAGCCAACAGTGGTTCCTGAGGTGTGAGAGAAGTCAATGATGTGTTTTTTTTTTCTTGTAGATTTATTTATTTTATTTGAAAGTCAGAGTTAGAGAAAGAGAGAGGGAGAGAGAATCTTCCATCCACTAGTTCACTCCCCAAATGGCCACAATGGCCAGGGCTGGGCCAGGTCAAAGCCAGGAGACAAGAGCTTCTTCAGGGTCTTCCACACAGGTGCAGGGCCCAATCACTTGGGCCATCTTCTGATGTTCTCTCAAGCACATAAGCAGAAAGACGGATCTAAAGTGGAGCAGTCAGCACTGGCACCAGTACCCATATGGGATGCCAGCAACACGGGCAGCAGTTTAGCCCCCTGTACCTCAGGACCAGCCGCAATGATGTGCTTTTGAACCAAACACTGGAAACAAAGAGGCAGCATTTATGCAGATGTGGAAATCTCAGAAAAAAACAGTTTGGGCATTAAGAAAAGAAAACCAAAGCAAAATAAGAGCTTAATTATGGACATTTTATGCTGGTGATGCCTGTTAGAAATTCCAGGGGAAGGCAGTGAGTAAGCATCTGGAAATATAGTTCCATGATTCAGAGGTGAGATCTGAACTTGAGATAGGCATTTGAGAATCACCAGGAGCTGGACAAGGTCATGGAGGGTGTGAGTGCACTTGGCAGAGAGCGCCAAGCCTAGGGCTCCAGGATTGGGATACTGGGAAGATGGAGAGGGTGTAGCAGGAGTCTGCGCAGTGGCGTCCAATGAGGGCAGACAGGAAATAAGAGAATATTCCAGAAGTCAAATGAACTAACCATTTCAAGATGGAGGCTGCGCTATAATGAATACTGCTGATAGGTCAATAAAATAAGGATTACGAATGGAGCACTGGCACAGACATTTAGCTGGGCAGTTATGACATGATGTCCCATATCATAGTTCCTGGTTCCATTTCCAGTTTCAGCTCCTGTTTCCAGCATCCTGCCAATGCAGACCCTGCCAGGCAGCAGTTGATGGCTCAAATAATTGATTTCCTGGTATTTATGAGAGACACCTACATTGAGGTCCTTGTTCCCAGCGTTGGCCGCAGCAAGAGGCTGTTGGGGCCATTTGGAGAGTGGAGAGTGAACCAATGAATGGGAACTCTCTCTCCCTGTCTATCTGCTTCTCAATAAGCCAAAAATGAGCAAAAGTAATGGAGTACTGGATTTGGCAACATGGGGGTGAAGAGAACAGGGTCTGTGCTGTGAAGAGAGCAGACAGTCCAACAGGAAGCTATTCAAGAAAGAATGGAGGGGCCAGTGCTGTGGTACAGCAGATAAAGCCACCGCCTAAGTGCCAGCATCACATTATGGGCGCCAGTTTGAGTCTCAGCTGCTCCACTTCTGATCCAGCTCTCTGCTATGGCCCCAGGAAAGCAATGGAAGATGGCCCAAGTCTTTGGGCCCCTGCTCCCACATGGGAGACCTGGAAGAAGCTCCTGGCTCCTGGCTTCGGACCAGCATAACTCAGCCATTGCA
Source organism: Sylvilagus floridanus (assembly GCA_949820135.1). Taxonomy (NCBI): domain Eukaryota; kingdom Metazoa; phylum Chordata; class Mammalia; order Lagomorpha; family Leporidae; genus Sylvilagus; species Sylvilagus floridanus. The sequence continues at coordinate 64,523,324 of OX463226.1, read as the reverse complement.
GCCAATTGGGGAGTGAACCAGTGAATCAAAGACCTCTTTCTCTCTCTCTCTCTCTCTCTCTCTCTCTCTCTCTCTCTCTTTCTCTCTCTCCCCCCCTTTCACTCTCTCTCTCTCTCTCTGCCTCTCCTTCTCTCTGTGTGTAACTCTGATTTTCAAATAAATAAATAAATCTTTTCAAAAAAAGAATGGAAGAGAAGTAGAGCAGGGTGTAGATAATTCAGCAAAGCATTTTTTTCCCTTGCTTTGAAATGGAACTGGAAACTTGGACAGCAGTTGGAGAGAGATTTTTTAATCAGATGAGTGAAGTGTTATTATTACTCTCATTGTTCTGTTATTCTAATGAGGATACGGCAGTATTGAGAGGCAATCCCTGCTGACTCACGGGGCAGCGGTGATTTTGGAAGTGACGTTCTGGGGTAGACGCAGGGGACTGGCTGTGGATAGCCCGTGGGCCCCTCTGTCATGGAACCAGGAGAGAAGCTGAGCATAGCTGCAGGTGGGTGGTAGATTTGGTCATGGAACGATGTTTAAGTTCTCTTCTGATTTTTCTATTGTTTCCCATAAGAAGCAATGTTGTCAGCTGAGAGTTAGGCACAGCAGAAGATGGGGCCAAAGTAAAGATAAGGTCTCTGTCCTCACGGCATCACTGTCCTGGGCATGAAGCAAACCTGCGAGCTGGGCTGGAGGAGAATGTGCTGAGGGCTGTGGCAGAGGCCAGTTCAGGATGCACGGGACAGACAGGCAGGCCCACTCAAACTGGCAGCGGCACGTTGGCAAAACCCGCGGAAGCACTGACATAGCCTTGAGGCTGAATGGAGCTGGCCATGTGGGAGCTGAGCTGGGGGTTCCCATAAAGGGATCTGCTCATGAGGGAATGCAACAGTCCCGGAACCAGCTCCATCTACTGCAGGTATGATCCCATTAGAGCGAGAGGAGCCACGGCTGCCACCTGTGGGGGTGCAGTTCCTGTGCTGCAGGGGGAGGCAGGGGCTGGAACCCAGCCTCTGTGTCCAAGAGGCTGCACCTGCTTCTGATTAACCCACCCAGGGGAGCTGCTTTTCTTTTTCTTTTTTAATTGGCATGAAGTTACCTGGTTGGCTGGAAGAACCCTGCTACATGTCCTTAGCCCTTCAGTATCCATCACGGCAGCTCCTCTAAGAATGTGGATGGTTCACTCAGTACTGTATTAAAAAAAACTATTTACCAGGCTACTTTAACCTAAGCAGCAATGGTCTGAAATGAGCCCACTCAGCGTTGGCCCAGTTTTGAGTAGGGGGGAAACTGAGCTCTGTTGGAAACAGGAAGTCCTCCTGGCTCCTTTGGGACTAGAAGCCACGCCCAACTCACTGGCTTCCTGCCTCATCCCAGCCTCTGAGGCTGGAAAGTGGAAAACCAGGGGGAAACTCAGGTCTGCAGTGGGAGATATTTCGGGCTCAATGCAGCCAGGCAAGATCGCCATTCTGCACCTGCCCAGGGAAGTGTCCTTCACACACCTGCAAGTGGACTCAGGAAGAGGAAGCTGGGTAGCTACCGGGCTGGGTGACCTCGGAAGACCAGCACTGTGATGTAAACTCTGTAAGGCCAGGGACCGGGGAGTTGGCACCTGGTCAATAAATGTCTGTTCCCAGAATGAGTGGGTGAGTGAGTGAATGAATGAATGGTCTCTGGAGAAGATTAGAAATAGTATCCAAAGAGAAGGCCTGAACCTCCAAGGGGTACAGTGAGAGATGTGGGATCATGCAAGGGGCAGGGAGGGAGATGTAAGGTTCCGGAAATTCTGTGGGGCTACTTTGACTGTCATTGTCATTCCCTGTACATCCTCAGGGTGGTATTTCTGGGAAAGCAGTTATTACACGGACAGCCAGCAAAACAATTAAGTTCTTTAGAGCCTGAAAAGTTTGTTGTTCGACTAATTAAACTTGGTATGTCTAGCTGTTTACTGAACATTACTCCAACATTGCACAATGGACATTGCCATGTTGTGCACCTCAGGCCCCATCAGATTGGCATTAGTGGCCCCTAAAGAACATTTTATGATGTGTGTTGATAAACTCCCAAGACAAATGAGCCCGAGACATATGTGAGTATCCCATAAAGCAAACCCTATTGGACTTTCATTTTAAATGTCTTTGAATTCACAATTAAAACACTAATATAGCACCCTTTTGCACAGCATGTAAAACCCAGCAGACTATGGGAATACCACCTTTTGTCAGCATTTGGTATGCTAATAATATGTGTATATGTGTGTGTGTATAAATGAAACTATAATATATATGGTGTGGCTTTTGAAAGTAAATAGGTTTTATAGTTCTAGCTGTGAAATTCCTTTCAGCTGAAATCCTGGGACAATCTTGGAAACTTTAAATGTCGATTTATTCACGTCATTGAGGAAAGAGTCTTTGAGAATTTACATTTATTTGGAGAGCTGATAGTCATCAGATAGTATGGGAGAGCAATAATAGCTCCTTCAAGACAGAAAATCCAGTCAAACAAAATGTACTGTCTACTTTTAAATGCAAAGCACACACTGTAAAATAGAACAACACCTATGTCAACACATGAGCAAATGACACGAACCTTCAGCACACATTGGGGAGACAAGCTCTTCTTCCATCTGTGCTGTGAGAGGTGGCCAAGACTGATGTGGTCTTAGCAGTTTGCTTCTCCCTTGAAGATCCTGCTTGGCTGATGGGGCACCTGGGTGTGGGGTGGGGCACACAAATACCTCACCTGCTTGGAACCTGGGTCTAAAACTCCTTCAAGGCAAACAGGTTTATTTGTGGCTTTTTGGCCCATCAGATTTTCTGTCCTAAGTTATTATTTTTTTTTTTAAACAGAAACATTTGGATGCCGCTATCATAAGGGCTGAGATGACTGAGGCATTTTAAATAACTGAATAATAACGTAATTTATAAAACATGATGAGATACCAGAAACTGCTTGTAATATTTTCCAGCTTAAGTTTTGCAAACAAAGAAGCACCTTGGAAAAGACCAGTGCCCTTGAGAGTGGCGGTCTGGCAGTCGCATGGTGGAGAGAGTGCAGGACCTCCCTTGGCAGCAGGGAGAGGGGAGCGAGGCGACTGGGTTTGTAATCCTCAGCCTTCCTTCATGTGTGTGCCCACTTCCCTGCAAGTCGACAAAGGGGCTATAAATCTCCTGAAAGATTTATTTTTCAAACATCAGAACCGTGTTTGGAAAATCGATTTGGGATGTATGTATCATATTATGGTAATTGGAGTTGGCCAGAATCTTGCCTTCCTATTGAAAAAGATCATTTCTGAAATACAAGCTAACAAAAAATGTACAGTGCTGTATAAACAGGGCACACTACGAGCTGGGTAACTGGATCTCCTGGCACAGAACCTCCCCACTGAATCAGCCAGTGCCTCATTAATCCACGTGCTGTGGATAAGCCACAGTTGTTCAGGTGGCTGGCGTTTTAAAACTTCAACAGGAAGAGCTGTAGTTAACACAACCCAGCTTCCCATGCAGGGCCAAGTGGAACTCATCGGACAGAAAGGAATCACTAGACTGACTAAAAATGAAGAGGAGGAACCTTTATTGAGTGCTTAGTGTGTACCAGAGACTTAAAGATTTTTTTAAAAAATTACTTATTTGAGAGGCAAGTGACCACAAGTGCTCAGGTCTACTGATTCACTCCCCAGATGCCCACATCAGCCAGGACTTGCCCTGAAGTTGGAAGACACGAGTGGGAATACAACCCAGCTCTCCCAGGTAGGTGGCAGGAACCAAATTAGTTGAGCCACATGCTCTACATCTCAGAATCTGTATTAGCAGGAATGCTGGGGTCAGGAGCTGCAGCCAAGTATTAGTACCCAGCTACTCTGACATGGATGATGGGCATCTTACCCACTAGGCTTAAATGCTTGCTGTCTACCAGAGGCTTTAAACACATTGTGCCATTTGTCTCTCGCAGTAACTCTTATAGGTTTCATTATTCTATATTGACAGATTGGAAAAGCTCAAATGAAAAAAAAGCTCAGTTGGAAAACTTCAGCCAAGAATAGTTGAATGAGCTGCCAAAAGATAATCAGGTAGGGTTGGTGCTGTGGCTCAGAGTCTTAAGCCACTGCCGGGGACATTGGTATCTCAAATTAGAGTGCCAGTTAGAGTCCTGACTACTGGGTGGTGGCTGCTTCTTCTTCTTTATCTTCTTCTTGTTTTTTTTTTTTTTTTTTTTTTTTTTTTTAGATTTATTTATTTGAAAGGCAGAGTTATGAGAGGCAGAGGGACAGAGATAGAGAGATCTTCCACCTGCTGGTTCACTCCCCAGATGGCCACAATGGCCAGAGCTGTGCCAATCCAAAACCAGGAGCCAGGAACTTCTGGGTTTCCCATGGGGATGCAGGGGCCCAAGCAGTTGGGCCATCTCCTACTGCTTTCCCAGGCCATAGCAGAGAGCTGGATCGGAAGTGGAGCAGCCGGGAGTTGGACAAGTGCCCATATGGGATGCCGGCACTGCAGACAGCGGCTTTACCCACTACTCCACAGTGCTGGCCCCTACTGGACTTTTGATCCAGCTTCCTGTTAATGTGCTTGGGAGGACATCAGAGGATGGCCCAAATGCTTGGGCCTCTGCCAACCACGTAGGAGACTGGCAGGAACCCCTGGCTTTGGCATCAGCATGACCAGCTTTAGCAATTGTGGCAACTTGGGGAATGAGCCAGTGGATAGAAGCATTCTCTCTCTACAAACACACACACACACACACACACACACACACACACACACACTTTTCTCACCTTCCCGCTCCATAGCTCTTTCAAATAAATAAATAAATAAATAAATCTAAAACAGTCACATAGCCAATCAAGGTCAACATCAAGGTCTGAGGATTTCTCTTATTGATAACTCAAAAGTAGCACATTCCGCCACCCTCAGCAGTAGAGAGGAGGAATCTGTCTATCTGGGTGAGTGAGCACTGTGTTAGCTGTCTTAGTACATCTTCAGTTGCTATAACTCATTGTCACAAACTGAGTAACATAAAAAATTCAGATTTACTCTGCTTATTATTCTGAAGGCTGGGGAGTTCTAGATGGAGTGGCTGTATCTGGTGAGGCTCTTCCTGCTGCTGGCGTCTCTACAGAGGCCCAAGGCAGCACAGAGCATCAATTAGTGGAAAAGAATGTCCCAGAGCAGGTCTCTCCTCTTCTTGCAGAAGCACAGCCCTTGCATTATGGCCCCGCCCTAACGGCCTCATGTGTCCTAATTCTCTCCCACAGGGCCCTCTCCAAGTTCCACTTCAGATTAAGTCTCCACCCTCTCAGTGCCTCACAATAGGGATTCCATTTCAATGCAAGTTTGGTGGGACATTCAAACCGTGGCATTAGACAGCAGAATGTTAAAGAGCAGACAGGAGTTGCATTTGGTGCACCAGTGAAGATGCCACCTTTGATGTTGGAGTGTCTGAGTTTGAGTCTTGGTTCCAGTTCCAGCTGCCTGCTAACTTATACCCTGAGAGGCAGTAGACGATGGCTCAAGTACTTGGGTCCCCGCCACCCACACTGGGGACAGAATTGAGTTCTGGGCTACTGACATATGCCTGGTCTAGCCCCAGCTGTTGTGCGCATTTGAGGAGTAAACCAACAGGTGGGAGATCTCTCTCTCTCTCTCTCTCTCTCTCTCTCTCTCACACACACACATCTTTTAAATAAATAAATAAAATTTTTAAAAATGGGTGAAGCTCAGTCTTGAAGTGGCCAAGAGAGATGAGCAGCTCTTCTTCATCATGGACAGAAACTTACAAACCAGGCTCTGCCTTCTCCTTATAGCCATAACCACAGTCCAAAGGCAGGGAAAACCACAGACCGCTACTGTGGAGTGGGTGCCTAACGTGTGTCCGGTACTGTTAGGTTCTCTTAAGGAATCCAAAGTACACAAGAACTTGAAAGAACAAGTCTATCCAAACATTAAACCTCCGGATTCTTTGGAATTCATTCCCATATAATAGTATTCCATGCACCACACCAATTCCATATAACAGGGTTTCCACAACACACACACACACACACACACACACACACCCCCATAGAGAATGCAGTAAATTCCCTCATGCCTGAACATGCAGCTTTTGGACAACGGATCAGCGAGCAACCTCGGCTGAACCACAGCACCGGGACGAATGTCTGGTCCTGTGTGGAAGCTTGGGAAAGCCAGACCTCCAACACAGGCCCCCGTGGAAAGCTTTTCATCTCCATACTACAAAGAGTAGACAACAGCGTCTAGGGTTACTGTAGATTCGGCCCAATTTCTGTCGATAAAAGATCGACGCGGCGCGGTTCTCTGGGGTTTCTGAAGTTTTCTGCCGCTTGCCTTTCAGGCTCTGATTTGAGAGGGGGAAATCATTTCACCTTTTCAGTGTTTATTTGTCCAGCCAGGCTAAGGGCTTTAGTGGACAACTTGACCTTTCCATTGTAACTTCTCGTGGCAACAACTTCTCCATTGTTTTCTGGAACCACTGAAACTGTTCTGTTTCCAAACTGCGTTTGTTGTCCAGGACTGTTTTTCTCTTCCCATCCACTGAGAAATGATCCTGAGTCTCTCCAGAAGATTCTGTTACACCCAAGTCACCACCGAGGGCCAGCCACAATTGGACTTTTCTGAGGCCTTTTAAAAATATTTTGATGCTGTTTCAATGGTTTCCTCTGATCAAAACACCAAGGAGATGTGGTTGGGACAAGGCAGCGAAGACAAGAGGATGGCAAAAGTTCTCAGGAAAATGAAATTACATGATCAGTTTATTTTAGTGCAACAGATTTTTGAACTCAAGCCTACGAATAGAAGATTGAAATGCTAACCAGAACAGCTGTGCCCGTGATAAGAGGCGGTTCTGGACAGCGCCGCTGCACACAGGGCGAGTAGCCTTCTGCTAGCTGAGCGCTTTTCTTCCCCTCCCAGTGATCGCCAGGAGAGTCAGCAGCAGGCAGTGTCGTACTTGCTGTGGACAGCGAGAAACAGCAGGAAGGAAAAAGCCGCTTACATAGGCAGCATTCCTGTGGGGCCCCGTCCTCTCCTTCCCAGGCTCCCACCTGGCACCCACGTCTCTGGCAGCCTCCACGCACAGCAGCTGCCCGGCCACCTGACAGCTGAGGGCTTAAGCAGCCGCTGCTCGCTTCAGCTGCATCCTGAGGTAACAAGGACAGCAATGCCCAAGGGCTTAGTGCCCACGCAGAGATGACAGAAAGAGAATGAGGGAGCCACAGATCGTGGGGCCGGGAGGCCTCCTCGGAATTCCTGGATTCTGTCAACACCTCCTGAACACGGCAGGCTGATATGGCACTGTAGCTGGGTTATCAGTTGAGTCCATGGATTCTTGTCTTAGTGTAGCTTACCTGTCAGATTTTAGGTGATTCATGGGTATGGTGCCATTCATTTAACTACTTACTAACTTTTTCTCTTCCTGATGCCTCTCCCCATACTGTGCTAGGGACACAGGGAATGATAAGCAGCCTTTGTTCCAAAGAATATTCTGGGCTAGGGGGAAGGAGACAGGGGCACAGTACAATACAGTGGCAGCAGGAGTAAGGGTGAGGGTCTGCCATCAGAGGGGAGGGAGGGGATGACTGCTCACAGGAAGTCACCGTGGGACATGATCCATGGCAATGAGGAGGCTGTCCAGCTGGGTGTGGGACCATGGCTCTCTGGGGTGGGTGGCAGGCCAGCTGTGCCTTCATATGCACACACAATGCATTAGTCAGAGCTCTCCAAGGCTAGGAAGAGACTTGTTATAAGGTATTTATTCAGTATTATCGAGGTAGAGAAGTCCCTTAATCTGCTATCGGCAAGCTGGAGATTCAGGAGGATTGGTGGTATGGGCTTGAGAGCAAGAGGGCCAGACTTTTAGGTTCAGTGCCAGTCTGAACCCGGAGAACCACAGGGTCAGGCATGGGCAGGTCCCAGCTCAAAAATCAGACAGCAGGGGTTCCTGCCTTCCTCTAGCTTTTTGTTCTATTCCAGCCCTCAACAGATTTTGTGATGCCTACCTGCATTGGAGACTACAACAGCCTTCGCTCAGTAAGTACACTAATTCAAATACAATGTCTTCCAGAAACACCCTCACACATAAACCCAGAAGTCACACTTAACCAGATACCTACCTGGGCATCCTGGAATGTCAGGATGACACACGGGGACAGCCCAAGTCCTCAGCCCAGCATTGCCACGATGTGACCTTGAAAGTGAAATAAAACAGAGACCAGGCCTGTGGAAGTTCCTGAACACACAAGGCCAGACCTTGAAAGTGACCTTAACCTTGTTTAAAATAAGTGGAACTTAATTTGGACTATTTCTTGTAAATATCCATATGACAGAAAAATGTAACTTAAGTTCAACCAATCAGAAGCTACAAAGTAACCTGTATTTATAGAACTAGGGACTTTTCAATAATAGACACAATAAGGCAAATACATAAAAGTAACCAACCAAATCGTTTGCCTTGCTTCTGCATTGATACTATAAAAGCTTCCTCCCTCCACCATCATACACTCCTGTGATAGAGTACATAATCATTTTTGTTTTTATGCTGCTCAAATCATGAACCACTATTCGCTCAAATAAACTCTTAAAAATTATATTGTACCTCATTTTAACTTCAACTCATTGACCATAATAATCCTGTAATCCCTTCCAGCCCAAAATATGTTATCATAAAACAATTTTGTCTTGTATGTACATACAGTGCCAACTGTTGTGCAGCCATCATAGGTGGAATATGGGCTAAAAGTGTCATGGGATTACCTAGAGGCCCTTTCCTTACCTTTTTCTTAATGATAATGACCTGCATTGAGGCATTGCTGGCAGATAGGATGTGCACTAAGCATTTTGTTTACACATGAGATCTTTAACCCTCTAAGGATGCTATGGGAAAGACATGGTTACTGCAGCCTTCAATTTGCAATGGAAGACCCAGAGCCCTGAGAAGTCAGTTCACTTGTCCAAAGTCACAGCCACCGAGTGGCTGGTCAGGAAATGCTGCTGCTCAGATCCCAGACCCTCTGTTCTTGGCCACTACTTTACTTCATTGCCATAAGTTCCACCATCGCTTGCCATAGCTGGATACTGTAAGTTCTCTGCCAGATACAGCCCCATAGGAGGCTTCATTCTAAAATGGCAAGAAAGAGAAAGTAGGAGGACTGCTAGCCAACAGGTTGCCTGGAAACACTGGATGGGTTGTGGAATAAGAAACTACAGAAATAGGAGTTGAGCCAGAGTGTGTCAAGCATGACTACTGGGAGACTGAATCAATAGAGCAGGTCTCGGGCCTCAATTGGAAAGAGACAGCTGGAGCACTGTGGGACACTGGATTCAGGAACAAAAGTCTGCACTCTGCTCTGTTTAAGGTGAGAATAATTAGAGGAGGGCAGACCACTTTGGGCTGCAGCAGGGGAATAAGGCCCCTCCTGTCAAGGAGAACATTTTAGGAAGGGAGACTCAGGGAGCTGGGAAGACCCATTTTCTATTGCTCTTTTTAAAGGAAGCTTTCATTTTGCCAGTGGTAAGTCTTCTTCCCCAAGTCTGTGTGATTCCAAATCCCATTCTCTTTGAAAGCCCAAGGGAAGCAAGGATCTGTCAGTTTCAGTCCTATTCGGCCACTCTGATGCAGCCGTGCTAGAACATATAACTAGGAACCTGGAAACTTATGTAATTTATTTTCAAATATCTGACAAGCTCATCCATTTCTGTTGACTGTGTTCATTTTTAAAAGTCATGCAGCTGATCGCACAGTTATTCATTGTGTGTGTGCAATAAGATGCGATCATGACGGCTTAGGAGAGACGTACAGTCCCGTGAGCTGACAGTGACCCCAAATAGCTAAAACTCATTGCAGCTTAAGATTTTTATCAGCGACAGAGAACTAAATTCAGCTACTTTAGCAATGCACTGTTCAGTAATGCCCACCAGAGTGAAGAGAATGAAACCAAGGAGGGACACATAGGTGTTCATTTTGTCAGAATTGAAATCTCACCTGAAGTTTCAGCACAAAGTTTGGGGATACTGTGGCATGGTCTGTGCCATCAATAGGGAGAAGCAGAGACACACTGGCACTGTCCTTCCTGATAAGGAAGCCTGGGCCATTGTTTGCTGGAACAGGGCTGATCGCATAGCCTTGGGAGATGAAAGCAAGTATCAGGTCTGCTAGCAGCCAGTGGAGAAGAGTCACTGTCACAGAACACAGAGAGTGTTGCACAGTGCTCCTGAAATGGTCCCAGTGCTCAGGTAAAGAAAACCAACCTTCCTGCACCATCTGAGAGACAAGCGTTAGGCACACCACAGGGGGAATCTAAGTGGAGGTCCCTGACCTTGGCTGCATGCCGCAATAGCCTGAGAAGCTCAAAAACCATTCATGCTTGAACTTGACCCCTGAGGCTTCAGTTCCGTGCCAGGTGTAACTGTGAATTCCAGCCACAAGCTCCCTGTGTGGCCAAGCACACAGGGAGTGACAGAGACGGTCCTGCTTCTCCGGACAAAGCTTTGGGACAGCTGTCAATCTGAGTGGCAGGTGAAACACCCAGTGTCTGGGTGAAGAAGCCCCCTGAATCCTGTCAATATCCACCAGGTCATGATCATCACCAGTGCTGTTACCAAAGAAGATGATGGACAACAGCAGCATCCTGAAGCATAGGTTCTCTCACTGAGCAAAGAACAAATGGTAACTACATAAAGAAAGAGATGGCGCAGTTAGACATAGTTAAAGAAATTAGGGCTGGCGCTGTGGCATAGCGGGTTAAAGCCCTGGCCTAAAGCGCTGACATCCCATATGGGTGCCAGTTCTAGTCCCGGCTACTCCTCTTCCTATCCAGCTCTCTGCTATGGCCTGGGAAAGCAGTGGAAGATGGCCCAAGTCCTTGGACCCCTGCACCCATGTGGGAGACCTGGAAGAAGCTCCTGGCTCCTGGCTTCAGATCGGCACAGCTTCAGCCATTGCAGTCATCTGGGGAGTGAACCAGCGGATGGAAGACCTCTCTTTCTGTTTCTACCTCTCTCTGTAACTCTTTCAAATAAATAAAATAAAATCTAAAAAGAAAAAAAGGAAATCATTGTTGAGCATGTGCTACACAATAAAGCACTGAGTAACAAACGTTGAAGAAGACACTTGGTCAAAAGAGACTCATAATTCATGTGGCAGACAGTAAAATTCAGGATACCCTCCTAATAGGTAATGGCATTCAAGGTAAAGGCATTCCGTGAAGGTGTGGGAGCCCAGAGCCCAGGACTGGAGTTTGTGGAAGGCTTCCCAAAGGAAGAAGCCTGAGATGGGCCTCAGAAGAGGAGCCAGTCAGGTGCAGGGCACTGGCAAAGTGGGGAGTGGGTGAGAGAGGAAGCCATACTTGAGACAAGAAGCTCCTGGGTGCACTCAGAGGCCCCAGGGGTTCTCAGGTCTACTGTGTGCCCATTATTGCTAGTAGCCTCCGAGGGAAGAAATGGTGCCCAGAAAACAGAACCAAAGGTCATATCCAAGAGCTCCCTGCCTTTGCTTTCTCCCATAGTTCTCCACGGATGCTCCTTGGGGCACACCTTGCCCCTTCCCCTCTCTGCATATGGTCACCCATAGTGGGAAAACAGTACAACCCAAGGCCAGCTCTAGGGGCATAAAATGTGAGCTCATCAGCACTTGAGAGTTGAGTGTGTTGTCGTGAGTCCACCTTGAGTTTGATTTTATTGCATTCTCTCTGTCTTCACCACTGCAGGGTAGAAAGCTACAATATCCTGGATTTGGTTTTTTTTTTTTTTCCCACTATTCATTTACTGAGTGGCCTGCTATACATGCGTGGCTTCTCCTTGACTTAAAATTGAGCTCTGTGTTGCTAAACCCATAACGAGTTGAAGATACTGTAAAGTGGAAAATGCACTGGATCCACCTGACCTACCAAGCATCCCAGCTCAGCCCTACACAGCTCAGAACACTGCAGAGTGTGGGTTGTTTCGCTCAGGACTGCAGGGCTGACTGGGATCTGGGTTCACTACTGCTGTCCAGCATCCCAGAGGGGATCAGACCATATGTTGCTAGTTTGGAAAAAGGTCAAAATTCACAATTTCAAGAACGATTTATACCAAATTGGTGTGTTGCTTTTGCAGCATCGTCAAGTCAAAAGCTTGTAAGCCAACACTCATTTAAGTCGGGCACCATCTAACCACCTGGGAGCATGTACTGTGGCTCTTGAGAGATGATGGCCCGAGGGCCGGCCTCAAAGAAGAGCCCGCTCTGGGAGGAGTCCAGTAACTGAGGTTTACTGCCATCCTCTTTTGTGTGTGTGTGTTTGACTCCAAGCCAGAACTCATTCTAAGCTATCCCACTGTTCAAGTAAATCCCCATGGTGACACATGGCAGGCTGAGCTTGGTGGCCAGCCCCTTCCATTTGCAGAAATCACTCCAAAGTGGCCCAGGCCCTCCAGACAGTGCTCCCCTCACATCCTTCAAGCTCTTCCAGCTGAAACTTGCCATGCCTGGGCGCTGCAGGGTTCTTTTGGAGTTTCGTGTGCTCCTCCCACCCCAGTCCGAAGCCCATATCAGTTTTCATTAGTACAACTTTCTCTGCAGAGCTCCATCTCCCTCCTCTACTTGCCCTGGCCCAGTTCACCTTCATTGGCTTGCATGAGCAGCATATTCTCACGCACCCTTCTCTCTCTGCCCCACACCAGCCCCTTCCCCTTAGAGGGTTAGACCGTAGCTGTCCTTGAGTAATACCTTGGCAAGCCCTCAGATATAGGAGGTAGAGGCCTACATGGAAGAAGGCAAGAAAACAGCTTCCCTGTAACTTCCCCATCCTTAGTTTTAATGCAATATCTGCTTCTCTTCTCAGCAGAAAAGACAAAGAAATTCAAAGTAGACAAATTAAAATCTCATGGCAATTGATTTGTGTTGAACACACTTTATCCTTGGGCTCAGTATATCAAGTATTAAAACTTTTTGCCATTTTACGTCAAAAGATTTAGTGATTTTTAGGTAATTATTTGAGTCTAGATAATTTCCTCTGCAGTGAGCACAATAGCACATTCAATATTGCAAATCAAAGTAATCTTAACACTATTCCGCTTGGCAGCTACAGGGTTACCATTATGATCTATGCAATCTCCATGAAGGTAAATAATGACAAACATTAGGAGCTCAGCTGGTAATAATGTATTTTAAGTGCTTTCCCCAAGCAATTTTTCATAAAAAATGTTCAATTAGATTTCCAAAAGAAATGAGAAAATAGGATTCTTACTATTTAAAACTAAAGGCCTTGCACAATGGTTTATTTCTTAATATCTTTTGAGATACTTTTTATCTCCTTGTAGTCGGGGAATATGCAAATTGCCTTAAAAGAAAAGGACATTGCACAAAAGGAGCCCTCAGGGATGACTGTGACCATCAGGTGTCATGGTTTCCCAGGAGGCAATGACGTAGTGACAGGCTTCCCGTACATATTTATTCTCTGCACAACCCGAAGAATGCCTCCACATTCCTGAGTCTTAGCAAATCCTGAGAAGAGCACCCCCTTTTTTCTTCTCCTTTATGGCAGGTCCTCTCCATGTCACCCACTGGGCCAGGCAGAAGCCAGAATTCCATTGGGTCTCCTATGTGGGTAGTAGGAATTCAAGTACTTGATCCACCTTCTGCTGCCTGCTAGGTGTGTTAGCAGAAAGCTAGTTTGGAAGTGGAATAGCTGAGACTCTAAGGAGTCACCCCAATACAGGACTCAGGCATTGCTGTGCCGCAATGCCTGTCTTATCTCAGATTCTCGATATAGCCATTGTTCTAGCTTTGGTTCCCCCAGAAATAGACCCTAAGACAATAATTTGAGTGCAAATAGTTCTTTGAGAGGTGATTCCAGGAAACAGCAGGGGAGTAGAGATGCATGATAGGAAAGGGAAAACAAAAAAAAGCAAATAAGGGTCCATTACCAAGCAAACGATCTCTGTTAAGTAATTGGGGCGTAACTCCTTCCTTTGTGGGTACTCTGGGAACCACATAAACAGTTGTAATATCTGAAGGGTGAGGGAGCTGGGGTATTTATACACCTTTTCCATCAGCTACTCAGCCATTTATCCCAGCATTTCTAGATTGCTGTGTGGAGAAAGCAGAGTATGTTCCTGTAGCTACAGAAGACTCTTAGCAAAGAAACACAGTTGCTTGTAGCTGGATGTCTAGCAAGTGAGCACTAAACTTAGGACAGAGGCGTAGAGACACAGTGCTAGAGTCTTCTACGGCCATTGTAGTGCTAATTGGTGTGAGTGCATACCTCCTAATGCTTTTTTGAAGCCCAATTAGTGATGCCAAATATATTTCATTTAGAGTGTCAACCATAACTGATTATAAGAGATACACACACACACATACACACACAACACAAAATTGAGAGACAGAGAGACAGAAAAAGAGTGAGACAGAAACTGACAAAGATCTTCCATCCACTGATTCATTTCCCAAATGCTTGCACAACAGAGGCTGGACCAGGTTGAAGCTGGGAGCAGGGAACTCGATTTGGGTCTCCCCCATGGGTGACAGTACTTCAGTGTCACCTGCTGCCTCTCAGGGTACGCATCAGCAGGAAGCTGGATCAGAAGAAGAGCAGCCAAGGACTGAATCCAGACTTTCTGATCTGGGATGCCAGCATCCATGACGCATTGTAACCACTGCACCAAACACTCGTGCCACAAGTGACTCTGTTGAGAAGGAGTCTGAGTTTATGCTAAAGTTTATATTAAAGGAGAGAAAAATCTGTGGTTGATCAGAGACCTCTGCCAAAAGGGAGTTGGAAGAAGACTGGTGAGACCTTGCCAGATGTTTGCTATCCTGGCTCCTGGGATTACTTCTGAAAGTGGTGGGCAGAGCCAAATGCAGAAAAATGAGCTTACCGAAGTGGAGGATTGTCCTGATCTGTTCGGGCTACTTTAACAAAGACAGCATGATCTGGAAGGCTTATAAACAAACATTTATTTCTCGAAGCTCAGGAGGTCTAAGGTCAAGCCAATGGCAGATCCAAACTTGTTCCTCACAGACGACACCTTCCAGGTGTGCCCTCCCAAGGGAATTTCTGACTCCTGCCAGCCCTTTTCTCAAGGCACAGATCCCATTCAAGAGGGCTGGTGATTTCATCACCTCCTAAATTTTGATCTCATGTCTGAATACCTACTGCAAGAATGGTTAGGTTTCAACACATGCATTTGGGGGAGGACACAGACATGGAGACCACAGCAAGGACCGTTGAGAAAAGCCTCCTTGTTCTCTGCTCTTCTGCACACCCCATAGTTTCATGATAGTTCTAGCATTACTTTTATTGATATCAGCCAGGCTTTTAGACGCCATACCTGGGCAGCCATGGGGAAGTTTGCCTTGAGGGAGAAAGAAAGTGTCTTAACCTGACTCATGGAAATTTTGACATGAAAATGGAATATTTCATGTGATTTTTAAGTTTAAGGTAGGTTTTTCCAAGGTTGAATATTAATTAATGATCATATTTAAGAACTACTAAATGATACATTATAGATCCACCAGTAATAAATCCATTAGAATATGCTTTTGAGAAGTAAAGAAAATTAAGGGCCAGCACCGTGGCTCACTAGGCTAATCCTCGGCCTTCGGCGCCGGCACCCCAGATTCTAGCCCCGGTTGGGGCACTGGATTCTGTCCCGGTTGCTCCTCTTCTAGTCCAGCTCTCTGCTGTGGCCCAGGGGGGTAGTAGAGGATGGCCCAAGGCCTTGTGCCCTGTGCCTGCATGGGAGACCAGGAGAAGCACCTGGCTCCTGGCTTCAGCAGCACGCTGGCCGTAGTGGCCATTTGGGGGTGAACCAACGGAAAAAGGAAGACCTTTCTCTCTCTCTCTCTGTCTCACTGTCTATCTCTGCCTGTCAATAAATAAATAAATAAAAGAAAATTAAGAAGGCATAGTCCAAATCCTTTTTCAGACCTAAAGTGTTTGTTTTATTTGAAAGTAGAGAGACAGACAGACAGAAGATAGAGCTGCAGTTAGAGAGAGAGAGTGCTCCATCTCCAATCTGCTGGTTTATTCCGCAAAGCCTACAACAGCTGGGTTTGGGTCAGACTGGAGCCAGGAGCCTGGAACTCAATCTGGGTCTTCCATGTGGGTAGCAGGGATCCAAACACTTGAGCCATCTCTTGCTGTCCCCCAGGATGTGCACCAGCAGAAAGCTGAATCAGGAGTAGGGCTGGGACCAGAACCCAGACACTCTGGTATGAGTCATGGATGCCCCAAGTGGTGTCTTAACTACTGTGCCAAATCCTGCCCCCATTTTAAGTATTTTTAACAGTTGAGTATCATTAGATACATTCAATTTTTTTTTATGCTATCATCGCCTATCCATCTCCAAACAGAAACTTGGTCCCCATCAAACTCTAACTTGCCATTCTCCTTTCTGCCTCCACAAATTTGACAATCCATGTAAATGGATTCTCACAACATTTGTTCTCTTATGACTGGCTTTTGTCTTTAGCATAATGTCTTCAAAGTTCATCCAAAATGCAGCATATATCAGAATTTCCACCTTTTCAAGTCTAAATAATATCCCATCATAAGACTAGCATGTC
This sequence comes from Sylvilagus floridanus, assembly GCA_949820135.1. NCBI lineage: Eukaryota > Metazoa > Chordata > Mammalia > Lagomorpha > Leporidae > Sylvilagus > Sylvilagus floridanus. The sequence goes on along the minus strand of OX463226.1, from coordinate 64,506,770 downwards.
ATGTTTATCCATTCAATCCTTAATGGACACTTGGGTAGATTTTTGGTCCTTGAGTTATATCATCTAGAATTCTGGTGAGGTGTTCCGATTAAGGCATGAGCAAACCTCGAATGGGACCTGGGGGGGGGGTGCTGAAATGGGAAAAAGCTGCAGAAAGCCCCCCTCTTGAAGTAATGGGTGCCGTCCAAGCTGTCACCTCAGAGCTGGATGGTGCTGATGAATGGATTTGTCCAGGTTCTGAAGCTTCTACTTCCCATATTGGATTCTGTTGTCTCCTGCTTCTAGCAGTAATGTCCTCAATCCTCAAAGGGCCTGTGGATCAGGGATCAAGATAGGAGTGTAACAAGATGTCATGTTTCACCAATCATGGTGACAGATGGGACAAATGTATGTATGCCTCTAGTCATGCCATCAGCTGGTCCAACCCTTCAGGAAGACAATTTTGCAACTTGAACCCACCCAGTGAGATGATCCCATGCTGTCTGGAATTGAGCTTGAGCAGGACCCTCATCATGTTGGAGTTGCTATCCGAGTCACAGCACCAAAATGCTATCTGGTGAAACCGCGGCAGATTACCTCGGTTCTTTGTCTCACACAGGTTTATGTAAGTCAGAGACCTCCATCCAGAGTGACCTCCATCCAGTGTCTTGGAGGTAGGGCTCCAAGACAGGCAAAACCTCAGTCCAAGTCCTTCTGTGGGGTTCTTGTCTTCATGCAAGAAAGAATTCAGGCGTGAGACAGTGAAGAGATATGGTTTTATTGGGGATAGGGCATCCATCAGAACAGAGGGGACACAGAGCACCCAGTCACTGGGACTGGGGGAGAGCGAGGTTCCATGGTTGAATGGGGAGAATACACCTGGGCAGACCAGGTGGTGGCTTAGCTGAGAGGCAGAGGGCTGAGCTGAGCCTGAGCGCGCAGTCTGTTTGGTAGCTAGGGAGCCCTAGCCAAAGGGTTCTTTGGGTGAAAATTATCAAATTCCTCCCCAGATTTTCTGGCCTGGGCAGAGTAGAGGGGCTTCCCTTAGGATGTCTGTGAAGGTTTCATTGCCCCATGTTATCAGATCAGGTAATCCATTTGGTCCTGAGGAGAGAATTCTCCTGGGAGCTTTCCTTGTGGGGGGGAGGGCTGGGACCGCCTAGAAGGTTTTAAGGGTATAGGCAAGACTTTGAAGTGCAAAATGCTGGGCTTCTGGAGCTTCCACAGTAGGTGCTGGTCTTCAGGCCTTTCTCTCACACACACATAGGCTCACTTTCTGACTTCCTACCTAGTACTTCAAAGTCCCATCAGCCGAGTGGAAAGGGCAGTCAACTCCTCACCAAGACATCCCCCAGGAATGTGTCGTTCTGAGCCTGCAGCTGACTGGCGGAGTGGCCAGGAGACACTGACTCTTGTTGTGACTCAGGCTCCTCACTGGCTCCTATTTTGGAAAGCAGCTACAATTAGGGCAGGCATGCCACACCCTCAACGCTCAATACATTTGAGCTCCTTGCTTTTCCCAAAAGCACAGATGGGGAGCACTTCATTTTCTATTGGAGGGATCAGGAAGACAATGACAAGGAGCTGGTGCTCAAATTGGCACTGGAGAATGACCTGGACTTCACCAAATTGAAAGGGGAAGATGGTTCTTTTAGGCAAAAGCAAACGATGGGTAAAAGGCAGACAAGGGGACTAGAGCATTCAGGGAGACCCTAGCTGACTGCCTCATGCATGGAGAAGTTGTGCTTTTCCAGGCAGTGAAAATCAACACAGATTATCCATTGGGCATCAGACATGATCCACGATTGTTATTTTAAAAATACAACTATGGCAGAAGAATTTATAAATGTATATGAATTTCTATAAAAACTCCCTCACCCTTTTTTCTCTAGGTTTACCAAATAAGCACTGAAAGTAAAATTAAAAAAAAAAATAACAACTTGAATCTCTTAAATGAGTCAATTCAATATGACTCTGATCAGTGCCTGTTCCATAACAGCTTCAGCCGGGCTGGGAGCCACTGTGGACCCCCGCTCCTCCTCTCCAGGGCAATTTCAGCTTGGCGCGCACCAGCTGGAGGGGGTGAAGTGTTGCTTACATGGACGCCAGATGGTTTTTGTCTGCAGGCACATACAGAACAATCAACACTCCCATTCACAAGTTAGTGAATGGGTTTCTAATTGAGAGAACTGAACAGGAAGCAGGCAGGTGCTGTGCCACGTTCGTGAGGGCTTGGCATGCCTTGAGGGCATGAAGTTAGGGGGATAACAGTGTCTCTGAGGACACGCTGGCTAATCCCAAGCCTGAAGGAGAAAAAAACCAATAGCTTGGAGAACCAGCCAGGAAAAAGCATTTCAGCACCAGCAAAGAATCTCTGGGGAAGGAACCAGACACAGGTCCATGAGGCTGGAGTGAAGGGAGGAGAGAGCGACGTGTTTTCTCCGTGGCTTGTTTACATGTTGGAGAGAATAAGACTATTTCATGCACGGTTCCTTTCGCTGCTGGAAATAGGAAGTAGTCATGACTTGAGGAAGGTATGAGGACCGAGTAGAAGGAGCAGGACAATAGTACAGGGCAAGAAAGATGTCAAAGGAGAGTGGAATACCTGTCCCAGTCCAAGGCCAAGGGTATTCTTCAAAAGCATGAAGGATCTGAAATAAACAGATGAGGTTCAGTCACTTATTCAGACACGTGAATTCAGACTGACTCTTCCTAGGAGAACCCTCCATCATTCAGTGTAGATTAAAATTCCAGGAAAGTGATGTCCTTAAGGTTCCCTGGGAAATTATTCCCCCTAGATCTCTGTCCATATCAGTCTAGAATCTTCTTTGTTTTTAAATTTAAAACCGTTTTTAAAAAGACATTTATTTTCATTTTATTTGAAGAGCAGAGAGACAGAGACAGAAAGAGATCTTCCATCTGCTGCTTAACTCTTCAAATGTCCACAATAGCTGGGGCTGGGTCAGTCCCCAGCCCAGAGCCTAGAACTCAATCTAGAATGCCTGTGTGCCCAAGTATTTGAATCATAAGCTGCTACTTCCCAGGGTACACAATAGCAAGAACCTGGAAATAGAAATGGATCGAAGGTTCAGACCCAGGCACTCAATTATGGTATACAGGCATCCCAAGGGATGTCTTAATGCTACACTAAATGCCTGCTCCATCTAGAATCTTCTGGCTTCAGGACCAGAAAAGTCCATAGACAAGCATCTAGGGCAGTCACTTGACATTAGGAACAACCACAGTGAAGTCATTTCAGGGAAATGAGTTGTCTTCACCACCACGGAAAAGGATTTCACATTTTCCTTGAACGATCGCTTTGGCAGAAAGCCTGTCCTGATGTCCGATGAAAGTCTTCCCTCTGAGATTAGCAGCAGCACTGCTGAGCGCTCAGAACACAGAGGCAGGGCTTTCACGAGATGCAGGAATGGGCGCGTCAACAAAGATCGCTTGGTCTTAGTTGAAGGTACTGGAAATGTCTAGAAGTGACTCTCACAGGGCTGGCACTGTGGCTCAGCGGGTTAACGCCCTGGCCTGAAGTGCCAGCATCCCATATGGGTGCCGGTTCGAGACCTGGCCACTCCACTTCCAATTCCGCTCTCTGCTATGGCCTTGGATAACAACAGAATATGGCCCAAGTACTTGGGCCCCTGCACCCACGAGGGAGACCTGGAAGAAGCTCCTGGCTCCTGGCTACGGATCAGCGCAGCTCTGGCTGTTGTGGCCAATTGGGGAGTGAACCAACGGATGGAAGACCTCTCTCTGTCTCTCTATCTCTCCTCTCTCTGTGTAACTCTGACTCTCAAATAAATAAATATTTAAAAAAAGAAAAAAAAGAAGTAACCCTCATTTTCTCTGGATAATATTCATCATTCCACTTCTTTAGCTTTTTTGCTCCATGTTTTAAGTCTAGGCAATTTCCTAATTAATTCTCTTTCTGTTATCTAACTCCTGCAGTTCAGGAGAAGAACAATTTGCTTGACGTTCTCCTCAAGAAACAACATATTGGAAGGTGGACTGACACCCATCAAATACCACAAAAAGGAGTCACCTCCAAATCCCACTCCTCTGTCGCCTCCCAGGCATGCCATTGTAGACGGAAAGATGCATTAGGCCATTATCAGCCAGAGAACTGTAGGTTGGTTCAGGTACTCAGATGACCCAGATAGAGGAGGTAGTGAGCTAAATTGATCAATTTTGTTCGGGGGATTGAGAACAGGAGGGTAAGGAAAACAAGGGTAACACTAAAGAAAGATCCAAAGCACCCAACAGAGCCAGTGGAAGGCAGACCTGGGATGAGTGTCAGAGTGGGGCACTTGGGAACCATGAAATTGCCCCACAGAGAGACAGAATGTAGGAACTTTCGACAGAGTGAAGACAAACTTTATCCACTTTTTCCTAAGGCCAACGTGCAAGAGGTGCAAATCAGTCATGTGTGAGACGCACCTTTGTTGGCACCAGTGCATTGTTCACCCTTTATCCTCTGTGTATATATATAGACATGAACTGTGTGAAAGGCATGGGACAAATGCTGGATGTCATTGTTCCCTGAGGACCTGAATCTTGGCATGTGGTTATTTAATTTAATTTTAGGCATCTTCAACTTTGATTTTACCATAAACTTTTACCATAATATAACATTTTACCATAAACATTTACCATAAATTGTTACCATTTTGGAAGCCCACTCATTCAACTGATTCCTACTTCTTATGTTGTCTAATCCTGTTCTGGAGTTTTAATAATTTTTAGAAGACTGAGATGAAAACCAAATATAATATTAAAAATCTTGGATATATTTAGCATCAACTATCAGCTTCTTCTGGTCTGAATGAAGGAAAATATCTCCTTGCTTTTTGTCTTGCTGCTTATCAGACAGGTGATCAGTGAAGGGGGGGCTAACATTGGTTCAGCACCTAGTACTGTGCCAAGCACTTTTCTTATAATTCTTTATTTATATCTTTTAAAAATATTTGTTATCGGCCGGTGCCGTGGCTCACTTGGTTAATCCTCTACCTGCGGTGCCAGCATCCCATATGGACACCGGGTTCTAGTCCCAGTTGCTCCTCTTCCAGTCCAGCTCTCTGCTGTGGCCCAGGAAGACAGTGGAGGATGGCCCAAGTGCTTGGGCCCCTGCACCCGCATGGGAGACCAGGAGGAAGCACCTGGTTCCCAGCCTCAGATCAGATTGGCGCAGCTCCGGCCTTAGAAGCCATTTGGAGAGTGAACCAACAGAAGGAAGACCTTTGTCTCTTTCTTACTTTCTATAACTCTACCTGTCAAATAAAAAAATTTTTTAAATATTTATTTAATTTATTTGAAAAACAGATAGACACACACACACTGAGAAGAAAGAGAGAGAGAGAGAGAGAGAGAGAGAGAGAGAGAGAGAATCTTGTCTGCTAGTTCACCCCACAAAGGGTCCCAATGGCTGGGTTGAGCCAAGCTGTAGTCAAGATCTAGGAACTCCATCCTGGTCTCCCACCTAGGTGACAGGGGCCCAAGGACTTCTGCTGCCTTCTCAGGGGCATTATCTCTGTGCTGGATGGGAAGCAGAGCAGCCAAGACTCAAATCAGCACTCCAATATGGGATGCAGCATTGCAAGCTGAGGTTTAACACTCTGTGTCACAACTCTGGCCTCTACCCTATTCATGTCTTATATCTGTAAAACTGATTTCATAGCTAATGAAGCTCAAGCTGATAAACAAATAATTTAACTAAGTGCAAATAGCTGATAAAAGGTAAAGTCGAAACTGGACCCAGATCTGTCTAATCCACCAAATCAAGCTCTTTTTTTTTTTTTTATCAATTTGGATGAGCTTTCTACCAATTTGAAAACATGATGTTAGAACTAACATATGAATTCAGTAAAAATTTCAGGATACATGGTGTTAGAACCAATAATAAAATTCAGAAAAGTTGCAGGATACAAAACATAGAAAAATTAGTAGTATTTCCAAATACTAACATTGAACTATCTGAAAAAGAAATCAGGAAAACAATCTCATTTAAAATAACCACAAAGTGAAAACACCAAGGAGGTAAAATATATACTGAAAACTATAAAACACTAATGACAGAAATTTAGGAAGACAAAAGTAAATGGAAAGCTATCCCATGTTCATGGGCTGGAAAAATTAAGGTTATTAAAACGTCCATACTACCCTAAATGATCAACAGATTCCATGCAATCACTCCCCATCAAAATTCCAAAGAAAATCTTTCAGACATGGAAAAAAATTACTATGGAACCATAAAAGACTATGAATATCCTAAATAATCTGTAGCAAAAAGAAGAAAACCGGAGGCACCACACTACTTGAATTGAAAATCAATACCAAGTTATGAGGTCAGCACTGTTGTGTAATGGGTAAAACTGCCAGCTGCAGTACCAGGATCCCATATGGGCATTGGTTCAAGACCCAGATGCTCCATTTCCAATCTAGTTCTCTGCCATGGCCTGGACAAACAGTAGAAGATGGCCCCAGTGCTTAGGCTCCTGCACCCTCGTGGGAAACCCAAAAGAAGCTCTTGACTCCTGGCTTCAGCCTGGCTCAGCCCTAAATATTTTGGCCACCTGGGGAATGAACCAGCAGTTGGAAGACCTCCCTCTCTCTGCCTCTGCCTCTCTGTTACTCTGCCTTTCAAATAAATAAATAAAAATTAAAAAAAAAAGACATTGGCATAAGCAAAATTTTTTAAAAAATATACCAAGTTATAGTAATGAAAATAACATAGTTCTGGCATAAATCAGACATACAGGCTGATGGAATAAAATAGAGAACAGAGAAATAAATACATGTATTTGAGAACCAATAGAGTTATGACAAAGGTGCCATGTGCCCATGATTGGGGAAGGCACAATACAATAAAATGGTGCTGGGAAAACTGGAGTATGTCAAACTCAAAATGTGTTAAGACTGAAATATAAGATCCTAACCTGTACAACTGCTGGAAGAAAGCGCAGGGGGAAATATCTATGATATTAATCTGGTCAAAGATCTTCTGGATGTGACTCTAAAAGCACAAGTCCCAAAGTGAAGTAGACAGGCGGGATCATGTCAGACTAAAAACTTTCTACATGACAAAGGACGCAATCAATAGAGTGAAGAGGCAACCCACAGGATGAGAGAATATATTTACGTGTGATAAATCTGATAATAGGACTAATATACAAAATTTGAGGAACTCAAGCAACTCAACAGGAAGGAAAAATAACCTACTCTAAAAATGAGTCAAGGACATGAACAGACATTTCTCAAAAGAAGTCAAATGGCCAACAGGTATACAAAAAAACTACTAATCATCAGAAAATGCAAATTAAAATCATGGTGAGTTATTACCTCACAACTGTTAGAATGATTATTGGAATGCAAGATAGCAATGAAAGATAACAATGTGGAGAAAAGGTTTGTAGAAAAGCCAAACTCAGTTACTCCCACTATAGTCTCACAAACATGCTTCTGGTGGTTGGGGGTGTACGGGATGGTCCCCTGTCCCCCAGGCAAGCATGGTACAGCGGCAAACCGCAGGTGTTCACTTCCAGTAATATCTATCTGGAGATAGTGCCAGATTCCACTGGTTGAGGGCTCAGTCTGCAGGACTGCACCTTCACAAATTCCAGGTTCTCTTCCCAGTGCCTCTGACCAACTGGCTGTAAATCAGGATTCCCACAACTCGCCTTGGGTTCAGTTAGTTTCTAGAGTGGCTCACAGAACTCAGGAAAACATTTATTACATCTAATTGGTTCATTATAAAGGATATTATAAGGGATACTGATTGAAAATCAGAGGAAGATATTATAGGGCAAGGCCTGGGGGAACAGGCCTGGAACTTCCACATGTTCCTTAGCTATGTTGCCCTTCAGAAACTTCCATGAATTTCAATGATTCAGTCATCCAGAAGTGGCCCCAAAAGTGACCCAACCTTTTGGGTTTTATGGAAGTTTCATAACGTAGACACAATTGATTACATCACTGACAAGTTCATATTCACCTACTCTCCACTTCCCAGAAGTTGGGAAATGGGGATAAGAATCCCAATCCCCTAATCTTGCTTTGGTCTTGCTGGGGGCCAACCCCTGTCCCTCTACCTTGAGCAGTTAATTAGCATGCAAAGACCCTCCTCATTTTAAAGATTCCAAGTTTCAGGAGTTATATGCCAGGAAAACAGGATGGAAGACCAAATATATATTTTACAATATCACAAAAGAGAATTGTATACACTGTTAGGAGGGTTGTAAATTAATGTAGAAGTTCTCAGAAAAAAAATGGAATTACCAGAGGATTCAGCAATCCCACTATTGATTATTTAAGGATACTTTAAGAAGTTTGTGGAAAATGGAATTGAAAGATAAGTTGATTTGGGTAGAAAAAGTTTTAAAAGCAAGTACAGTAGCTGCATAAAATGCTCTTTATGAACTTTTTGAAGTCCCCTCATATACCCAAAAGTTATAAAATGTGTGTTGAAAAGCTGTCTCTACCTTCATGTTTATTATAGTAGTAGTCACTATAGCCAAGCCAAAGAATTAACCCAGTTGTCTGTTTATGGATGCATGAATAAAGAAAATGTGATATACAGATATATATAGAGAGATGTACATATACACATGGAGTAGTATCCAGCCTTTCAAAAGAAGAAAATGTCATTTATGATAGAATGGATCAACCTGAAGGATATTTTGTTAGCTGAAATAAGCCAGGTACAGAAAGGCAAATGCCACATCATCTCACTTGCATATGGAGTATAACAAAGTGGGACTAATAGAAGGAACAGTATTGTGGTGCAGCAGGTTAAGCCATCACTTTGTTGCTGGCATCCCATATCAGAATGCCTGTTTGGTGCCCTTGGCACTCAGCCCCACACTGATGCACCTAGGAAAGCAGCAGATAATGGGCAGATCCTGGCTCCTGGCTTCTGCCTGGCTCAGTCCTGGCCATCTTGATGATTTCAGGAGTGAACTAGCAGATGGAAGATCTGTCTCTCTCTCTCTCTCTCACTTTGCCTTTGATGTAAAGAAATACGTCTTAAAAAAAAAAAAAAAGATGGAGTGTTAGGGGTGGAATGGTAGCAGAGAAAAGATTACCTTGATTCTTTGTCTCACATGGAAGAAGAATTTCCAAAAGGACAAGGCAGAGAAAAAAGCAAGATTTATTTTAGTCACAGACCTCCAGCCAGAGTGGCCTGAAAGGGGACTCCAAGAGAGGCAAAACCCAAAGGGGTGGGGTTTTTAAGCACAACTTTGAGGAAGAGAAAAACTTGACATTCAGTTACAAGGCAAGGACAAAACCCGTCAAGAGACCTGATCTGTAATCTTATTTGCCCTGTCTGGCTTGCTCATGATAAGACAAAAATGCCACCCAAAGGGTGGCTAGGTAATTTGTTCTCACAGTACACTGTGAGCTCAGAAGGATGGAATCGCCACTCCCTTGCTATTCTCATGATGAAACTGGAAGCTCCCAAGAAGTGGGGCAGGCAGTTTTGACCTTGCTAAAGATAACTTTCGGGGGAAGCAAGCATTTTGCATCTTCAGTTTCCACTAGGACCAACCTGACTGCCTATTAACCAGTCTGACTCCTCACAGAACTTATAGAAGCAGAGTCAAATGGTGGTTGCCAAAGTGGGAGACTTGGCAAAACATAGGTCAAAGCACACAATTTCAGTTAGGAGGAATAAGTTCAGTAGATCTATTACACAGTACGGTGACTTCAGTGAATAACAATATCATAAACTTGGAAATTTCCAAGAGAATAGATTTTAAGTATTCTCACTTCAAAAACACGGTAATGGGACATGGACATAAGCCTCAGCCATGAAAGTAGACAAAACACCGTTTTACCCCTTGCCCCTGACTTCTTTCAAGAGACCCGTTCAGTCTCACACCCTATATTGTTCCCCCACACTACCCCTTGCATTCTTCTCCAGATTTGAAAGCCTGCAAAAAACTTGAGGAAGCTGTATGGAGAAACTCACCTCATGGGACCCTCCCCCAGCTCGAGCTTTAGCCCACCCTAAGATACACAAGGCCCAGCTGCCTGGGGAACTGGGCCCTGTGCCATGTGTACAGTCTGTGTCCATGCTGGCAGTTGGCCACCCACCCCTGAGAGTTTATTTTTCTCAAATAAATTCATTTTGGCTGTGAGTTCGCATCCTGTCTCCTCTTTGATTTGTGTCCCTTTTCCTTATGGCAAGGTACAAAGGTAACATCTATGCCAAATGGCTTGGTTTAGCTGTCCTGCAATGCATACTTGTATGGAAATATCATGTTGTACACTATAACTACATTCAATTTCACTTGCTAATTAAAAAATAAAACAAAATACAGGTAGGCATTGGCTTAACAATTAAGATGCTATGTAAAAGCTGTATTCCATATCTAAGTGGCTGGGTTTTAATTTTTTTGTGTTTTGTTTTCATTTGAAAAGCTGAGAGACAGAAAGAGAGAGACAGAAAAAGAGAAAGGATAGAGATTCCCATTCTTTGATTTACTCCTCAAATGCCTACAATGGCCATGGCTGAGCCAGGCCAAACCTGGGGGTGGGGAGCACAGTTCAGGTCTCCCATGTGGGTGGCAGGAGCATAAAGACTTGAGCCATCAGCACTGCCTCTCATGAGCACATCAGCAGGAAGCTGGAATGGGGCACTGAGCTGGTACTCACACCCAGGCCCTCCAGTGTGGGATGCGGGAGCCCCATGTGGTGTCTAAATTGTTGCAGTGAATCCCTGTGTGCAGTGGCTGGGTTTGATTCCCAGTTCCAGCTCCTGACTTTGGCCCTGCCCCAGACACTGTGGGCTTTGGAGAGTGAGTCAGCAAATAGGAACTCTGCTTCTCCTTCTTTCTCTGTGTATGTCTCTCAAATTGAAAAGGAAAAGACATTTGTTCCAAACACAAACTGGCTCCAGACAGAGTGGGTTTGAGTCCCTACCCTGTCATGCAGTGCTATGGGCAAGGAACTTCCATCTTCTGTGTCTCAGTGGCATGATCTGTATGTCCCTCTAGTGGGCTACAGCAATGCCTTCTTTACCAGGGCAGAGATGCTGTGAACATTAGCACTTAGACTACTGCCCAGCACATAAGGGGTATTCAATAAATATTAGCTGTTTATAACTTCTAGTAGCATATTAATGAACACCAGTGTTACTGCAGAAATAGCCCATGGTTTTCTTTTCTTTTCTTTATTTTTTTTTGACAGGCAGAGTGGAGAGTGAGAGAGAGAGACAGAGAGAAAGGTCTTCCTTTGCCGTTGGTTCACCCTCCAATGGCCGCCATGGCCAGTGCACTGTGGCCAGGTGCGGGAGGAGCCAGGTGCTTCTCCTGGTCTCCCATGGGGTGCAGGGCCCAAGCACCAGGGCCATCCTCCACTGCACTCCCGGGCCACAGCAGAGAGCTGGACTGGAAGAGGGGCAACCGGGACAGAATCCAGCGCCCCCAACTCGGACTAGAACCCAGTGTGCCAGCGCCGCAGGCGGAGGATTAGCCTATTGAGCAGAGGTGCCAGCCCCATGGTTTTATTTTCAAAAGCATTTCTGCACCAGCTACATACTATAGCCAACAGAAAATGTTTTGCTTTCTGTTTCAGAGTCATCATGCCTTCTGTCAGTGCCACTTGTCAATAATAAAATAGTGAAGAAAACATTCTATAGCTACTTAATGGCATATTAAGCAATTTAAAATGATGGCATAAAGACACACACCAAAATGGAACCACATCTTCAACATAATGTTAAAGAAGAAGAGATGTAAAATTATGCAAATATTATGCTGACAAGCACATCAAAAAATAGACTGGAAGGAAAAGACCAAAAATGTGTCTATATTACTCACTTGAAATTATGGGTGAGTTTTCCGTTATCTTCCAACATTTTTGCTACATAAATTACTTTTGTACACTCCAATAAAATAACCCATCATCCCAATGCATATATTAAAATACATATATGGGGCTGGCATTTGGAGAAGTGATTAAGTTGCTGCTTGGGGTACCTACAGCCCATATTGAAATGCTTGGTTGAGTCCTGGCCCCTCTGCTTATCACCCAACTTCTTGCTAATGTGAACCCCAGGAAGCAGCAGTGATGGCTCAAGTAGTTGGATCTTTGCCACCCAGTGGGATCCTAGATTCAGGCAGCCCAAGCCCTAGCTGTTGCAGGCATTGGTGGAGTTAGCCAGTGGATGGAAGATTTTGTCTGTCTCTCTCTCTCTCCCTTTCAAATAAAATGGAAATAGATGAATTTTAAAATATACATGTAAACAAATAAAACACCTGTATGTGATAGTACAATTATTTTAATATCACCTGTACGCAAGAGGGTGAGTTTTGTGTAAAATTAAAAAAAACTAAGTGCATTCAAGAACATTATAAACTCAACAAAAGCCTGTAGAAAGAATAAGAATGTGAGTCTTTCCATCAGAAAATAAATGTTCCTTAAGAGCTAAAATTGGCTGGCTGTGTAATGAAAACACCGGAGGAGCCAAGAAGAAATCGGAAGCTGCTCACATTTCCACGGTGGAAGCTTTACTGACAGATGGCAGCTTCCTCTCCTTGCCCCACGGAGACCCACAGGCGCTCTGCCCAACCAGGCTCCTGTCTGCAAGGCTTGGTCGCCTGGCTCTGCTTGGCCAGTTACCTTTGTGGGCCCTAGCTGCAGGCTCTCCTCCCACCATTCTTACCTTATCCTGATTCCCTCCTCTCCCCCATTCCTCCCCCACTTCTTATGTCTGCAGCTTAAAGGATGCTGGGAAAAATGTCCACCTGCCATTGCTAGGGCCATCAACCACAGAGGAGCTCACGGCAACTTGTGGGTGGCCAGTCACTGCCCAGCATGCAACATGGCAGTCAAGGGGTTTGAATTCATGGCTTTTCCACTTACCAGCTGGCTAATTAGAAGAATGCCAATTCAACTAGTGCAACTTCGGTTTCTGTCTCTGTAAAGCTTATGTGAAGAATGAAGAATCAACACATCGCTATATAAAGTACTGGCCCAGTCAGTGCTTGATGGAAATTAGCTACTGTTACTACTCTACTTCACCCCTGAAATATTTGCCTCTGAACTCTATATTTTTAGATACCTTTCTCCACTTTTTGGCAGACCTAAGAATCCTTCACATCAGTTGTCCAGACAGGAGTTCCTGCATAAGATGTGTGTATATTTTTTTAAGATTTATTGTTATTTATTTGAAAGGCAGAGTGACAGAGAGAGAGAGAGGGAGAAGCAGAGAGAGAACGAGATCTTCCATCTGCTGGCTCACTCCCCAGATGAATGCAACAGGCAGGTTTAGGCCAAGCTGAAGCCAGGAGCTAGAACTCCCTCCAGGTCTCCCCCAGGGGTGGCAGAGGCCCGAGTAGTTGGGCCTTCATTCACTGCTTTCCCAGGCGCATTAGCAGGCAGTTGGAGCAGAAGCAGAGCAGCGGGGGCTGGAACTGGTGCTCAGATACAGGAGGCTGCAGCTGAACCGTCCGTGCCACAACACCAGCCCCAGCTGCAGCTCTTTTCTGAATCCTTCTCAGGCCGTGAGTCATCTGCAGCTCCACCTTTCCTCTCACCCAGTGTCCCCACACTTCCACCAGACATTAGGTTATTCGATAGTGGCAGACAAAGTGAGCCTGGTAAATCTCTATACTCTTCTTTCTAGAGAAGGGCCCACCCCTTTACAAGGTGCCTAGTGAGAGCCATCATTGGCTGCTATCTATCCCGAGTTTTTATTTTTATCTGGGGAGACCCTGAAAGATTAGGCAGCTTGCCCCAAATCTTTTCTACAAATGATGGATCAGAAATGCAAACCATATTTGTCTGACAGTACCAAAGTCCACATATATCCTATATGCTTTAAATAAAATTTTTTGCTTTGCTTTTTTTTGAAATGAGGATTGATTCAAGCCCAAAAGAATGAATGGGGGAGGGAGGAGCAGGCATCCGGTGCAGTAGTTAAGCCACCACTTGGGGTGGCCATATCACATAATGGAACACCTGGTTCCTAATCCCACCTCTGCTCTTCCTTCCAACTCTGCTAGTGTGCACCCTGAAACGCAGTGGCGATGGCTCAAGCAGCTGGACCCCTGCCATTCACGTGGGAGACTTGGATTGTATTCTGGACTCCAGGTTTCAGCCTGTCCCAAGTCCTGGCTATTGCAAGCATTTGGAGAATGAACAGCAGATAGGAAATCTCTCTCTCTCTCTCTATCTCTCCCTCTCTCTCTCTCTTTCTCTCTCTCTTCTCTGCTTTTCAAACAAAATCAATTAATAAAAAAAGCTTTCAGAAAAGAATGAATTAGGTAACGGCATAGGAAGAATTAGGGTGGCACAAGCTGCCCCTGAATCCCAGTGTCTCACACCTTATGCCACCTAAAGGACCCCAAGCTGGAGGAGGGCAGTCTCCTTCACTCTTCCATCTTCAGCACATTCTGCATCTCCAGGTATGAGATCACACCAACACCCTGTGTGAGCGTGATCGGGAGGCAGAGAGGCACACCCAACCTGCCTTTGGCCACTTTACTTTATACAAAGGAAATTTCTTAAGAAATGGAGCATAAATCTTTATAAATTGGATCATACATTCAATTGACATTTAATTTTAGCAACGTGTTCCACAAAGAGAGAAAAGAAATTGGCCCAGAGACCACAAAAGAATGCAGTAAACCATTTATAATTGTACTTTTAGTCAAAAAGCATTGTGAAATATTTTAACACATTCAATTAAGTAAAATAATGATAAAAATAGATTAGAGACCACCAGGAATGGTGTATAAAGAGGGAAAAGACTTGGAGCTGGCGCTGTGGCATAGTGAGTAAAGTCGCCGCCTGCAGTGCTGGCATCCCATATGGGCGCTGGTTCAAGTTCCAGCTGCTCCACTTCTGATCCAGTTCTCTGCTACTGCCTGGGAAAGCATTAGAAGATGGCCCTTGGGCCCCTGCACCCATGTGGGAGACCCAGAGGAAGCTCCTGGCTCCTGGCTTTCAGACTGGTGCAGCCCCAGCATTGTGGCCATCTGGGGAGTGAACCAGAGGATGGAAGACCTCTCTCTCTGTCTCTCTGCCTCTCTGTAACTCTGCCTTTTAAGTGGATAGGAGAATCTTAAAAAAAAAAAAAAAAAAAAAAAAGAGGTGGTGGGGAGACTAATTTCCTTGGAGCCACTCCTGGCATATAGAATTATTTTTTCTTTTAACACAAACACTACTCCCCAAGGTCTGCTCTTTGAATGACTCCTCCGTGCCCTCAGTTCTCGGTGGAGCTCTCTCACTTGTAGGCTTCTTGAGAGACAGCATCTTTTCCAGAATAGAACTCTTCCCCTAGTCTGGGTGGCTCAGTCCCAGCAAAATCCAGCACCTGGAGAGTAAGCATTGGGAGTTCATTATTTCAGTAACAGGTGCACGGCCAGGAAGGTGCTGGCCAAGCACGGTGCTCCACAGATAGGTGGAACAGGGACCAGTGGGAGGAGAGCTCTCTGCCTTCTGCTACTTCCCCATTGTTCTTCTCACTATCAAGCCCTGCATCTTACCTCCCATTCCACCCTGTGGACGGTCACCCTGGAGCAGCTAATGCCTTCTGAGAGACAGAGGAAAGCAAAGGAAGCCAGCAGAGGCACGGCATGACAAGGCTGTTTCACAAGCAGCAGCGGGGCTTCCCGTGCTCTATGATCTACACAGTAGTTAGGACCCGGCTAAGCTACTTCATCTTCACTTCTAGGGAAAAAAGACAGTCCTTGCTTACTTGTCGCTCAAGCTTTTGGACCTGTGTATAAAGGGTAGAAAAGAGAGATTTCAGTACATGGGAGATCACAGACTATCCAAGGCCTTCTACTCACGTACAGTTTCCTGAATCAGGGCCAACTCTGCTCAGTATGCAAACGAACCTGGAGTTCTTCATCGAGATCTCTCTGCCACTCTCTTACACTGGCCTCTGTTTTTGCCTAAGTTCTCCAGAACCATGCAGACCATATAAGGTCCAAGAAATCACTGGGTCTGGTCCTGCCAAGCTGTCTATAGTAGGCTGATTTTTTTTTAAGATTTATTTATTTGAAAGTCAAGAGTTACACAGAGAGAGAAGGAGAGTCAGAAAGAGAGAGAGAGAGACAGAGAGAGAGAGAGAGAGAGAGAGACAGAGAGACAGAGAGAGAGGTCTTTCATCTGCTGGCTCACTCCCCAACTGGCTGCAATGGACAGAACTGGCTGATCCAAGGCCAGGAGTCAGGAGCTTCTTCTAGCTCTCCCACATAGGAGCAGGGGCCCAAGTATTTGGGCCATTTTTCACTGCGTTCCCAGGCCATAGAAGAGAGCTGTATTGGAAGAGGAGAAACCAGGGCACATATGGGATGCTGGTGCTGCAGGCTAAAGCTTAGCCTACTGCACAGCGCCAGCCCCTGAATGATCCATTTCTTAGAATGCATTCATTTCACTAAAGTGTCAGGAAAAACAATCAGCTGATTAACTCAATTCATCCTAATACACAGCATTCATGATGACTCGAGTCTTCAAGGAGTATACAAATACTGCTCAGCTTAAGATGAGGTCATCTCCTGGTTAAACCCACTCATGGTACACGGAAAATACCCTAAGCCGAAAATGCACTTATTGTACCTATTCCACGGAGAATCCCTGCTCAGCAGCACAGTGCATGGGGGAGTGATGCTTGTCTTGCTCGTGAGCATGGGGCAGCCTGGGAACTGTGCTCACGGCCCATGGCGAGCAGCTGAGAGTGTGTCGTCACACGGCCAGCCAAGGAGCAGACGCGAACTCCAAAGTCCAAGTGCAGTTCCTATTCAATGAATATCACCTTTGCACTATGGTAAAGTTGAAAAATCAGAAATCAAACCATCATTCATCAGGGATTATCTGTACATAATTTTGGAAGGGTTGATCCCTAACCCAGGAAAGCTCTATGTACGGAGTAAGAAGGGAAGTGTGTGTCCGGAAGCTAACTTGCTATGGTGCCAGCTCTGGCCGCCCAATTTCCTGACTCCTTCAATTCTGTTCCTCTCTTTCTCCATTATTGGGTCTCCATTTTCTTCCCAAAATCTAGGTTATTTCCCGACCTAGTTCCGGCAAGTAGCTGCGGGTAGGGTTGTTACCATGGTGATTGTTATGTAACCATTACCTCATAGCTCTGAGACTTAGTTTTTCATCTGTTAAGTGGGGGTGTAATTATGTCCAGCAAATATTATTTTAAACATTGAAGTAGGTGGTTGGTAAATGTTAGCTGCATTCTCCAATAAGTCCACTGTTATCAAGCCAAGGAATGAACGGTTACCCCATAGGGCTATTCAGAGATCTAAGGACAGAGACAGAGAGACATTGTCACTGGGTAGAGATGATTCTCTAGAGCCAAGAACACCTTTTTCCTTCCTTTCTCCTTTTGTCTGATTTAAATAAGTTTGAATCTTCACTAAGAATTACTTCCTTTTTGTGATTACAGCCTATTTTTCTAATTGAACCTGAAACCCCTTAACTTACTATAGTACTTCTAAAAGTTCATAGAAGGGACTGGCACTGTAAAGCCCTGCCTGCAGTGCCGGCATCCCATGCGGGCCCCGGTTCAAGACCCAGCTGCTCCACTTTCGATCCAGCTCTCTGCTATGGCCTGGGAAAGCAGTAAAAATGGCCCAAGTCCTGGGGCTCTTACACCCTCGTGGGAGACCTGGAAGAAGCTCTTGGCTCCTGGCTTTGGATCAGCACAGCTCTGGCAGTTGCAGCCAAATGGGGAGTGGCCCAGAGGATGGAAGACCACTCTCTCTCTCTCTCTGACTCTCTTTCTCTCTGTGTGTAACTCTGACTTTCAAATAAATAAATAAATCTTTTTTAAAAAAAGTTCATGGAAAATGGAGGGATTAAAAGATAAATATGTTTCATAAAAAACTGAAATCCATGCATATAAAGGATCTTTAAATTGTTCATGGGAAATGTACATAATAAAAAACTTTATAATTTAAAAAATGTTTGTACCAAAATGAACTTATCTTTTAATTCCATTTTTTCACAAACATTTCAAGTTTCTTCCTATAGCTACATATGTGCATTTAGCTGGGCTGCTTTAAGTTTGTGTCTCTAAGATATTTTTACTGAATCCATTTACCAACCAGAAGTTAATAAGCAAGACCCCTAAGCATTAAAATGTCCTGGTCTGTGTTCCATTATAGTAAGTGGGATATTTGCATTCCACTTGAAAATACAACTGATGTGTTTTTCGTTACAAAAACATTGAAAGTTACAAGTTTCATTGCTTTAATTTCTCTCCCACCCTCACACATTTTTTAGAAAATTGATACCATTTATCCTTTGAAAGTTGTAATAATTGAGAGACTGGGTAACAAAATTTAGAGCACGCTTTAGGAACAAAAACAAGACAATGGGCAGAGAAATCTATTCTTCCAACTGCTACCTAATAGTTTGTTTAAAAGTAGAAGTCAGGGGACCAGCACTGTGGTGTAGTAGGTTAAGTCTCTGCGTGCTAGCCTGGATAGGTGATGGTTTGAGTCCCGGCTACTCCTCTTCCAATCCAGCTCTCTGCTATGGCCTGGGAAAGCAGTAGAAGATGGCCCAAGTCCTTGGGCCCCTGTACCTACGTGTGAGACCCAGAAGAACTCCTGGCTCCTGGTTTTGGATCAGGCCAGCTCTGGCCGCTGCAGCCATCTGGGAAGTGAACCAGCAGATGGACGACCTCTCTCTGTAACTCCTCCTGTCAAATAAGTAAATAAATCTTTAAAAAAAAAATAAAAAGGTGGAACTCAGTGGCAGTTTTGCCTGGTGGTGAAGGCGCCGTATTCCACATCAGAGTGCCTGGGTTTGATCCCCTGTTCCAGCTCCTAACTCCAGCTTCCTCCCCTGGGAGGCAGTGGTGCTGCTCCCAGTGATTAGGTCATGGAAGACCCAAGTTGAGTTCACTGCTCCTGGCATCAGTCCTGCCAGCCCTGGCTGCTGCAGGCATTTGGGGAGTGAACCAGTGGGTGGCAGCTTTCTATCTCTCTCTCTGTGTCTCTTAGATGAATTCATTTAAAAAAAATTAAGTGTCAATATAGCTTAAAGGAGTTAAATTTAAAGGTGCACACTACTTGTCATAACATCATGTACAAACACATGGGTCCCGCTGAATTTCTGTGGTGCCAACAGTTACAAAAAGGAGAGCAAAGTCTGGGTTCCATGAGAAATTGCTGGGCAGGACGGGAGGGCTGAAGAAGGCATTTCATTTTATCCCCCTATGTTACCCACATCAGGGCTCCAAAAAAATGTGCAAATATTAATGAGGACAAGGAATGACTAATTCTAAAAATTTGAATTTTGCCTTTTCCTAGCAGTTATCTCATTTTTTGGATATTTGCCTGTTTGGCCTCCATCCCTTTCTCCTTGCTTTTTTCTGTCATCCCTTCGTCACCCTCCCCCCCTTCTCTTTGGGTAGTTCTTGCCACGGCTGACCAAACACATAGAAAACAAATTGGAGGTGGAGGTTGTGTTCTTCTTGGAGGACCCATCCCATGAATTTAGTTTCCTTTTAATTTTTAACAACCACTGCTGGATTTGCAACCTTTTTCCAGGCTTGTGAAGTGTCCATTGGCAATAGCAACATTTGATTGTCACATGGCAACCACGGGACAGTAGTGAGTGAGAGTTTGTCAACCTAATGGGATTACAACAGCTGTGAGGCTTCAACTCCGACAAATAAAAACGTGGGAAAATGTGGAAAAACGTAGAGGCAGGAGTTCCTTGAGGTTAATAATTACCTAATAAGCCTGGGGAAAGATTCACTCACATCTAGGAATTACTCTGGAGAGACTTATACTTTTGGCTAAAAAATATGATGATTTGAAAAATATATGAACTTGAAATCCTTGCCTTTAAAAAAAATAGACTGTCCTTGACATTTGAAACAGCTGCTCTGCTAGAGATAAAGGTACTAAGGTTGCCAAGTTTAAGGTTGAGATAAAGATGTGGACGCTTCTTGAGATTTTGAAATAAAATTTAGAAGCTTGGAGCAAAAACTCAGATTCTTGGAAGACACTTAGTAAAGAAAATATTTTTCTTGGCAAAATAGGCTTCATTTATCATAGGCAAAAGTTAGAAAAAAAGACTGAGGAGAGTCAGTTAGCATAAATAGTGCAGAGGTGAAGCGAAACTCAACAATCCGCATGAATTCCTTTCTGGTCTTACTGAGGTGGGAGGGAGAAAGCAAAAAAAAAGAAGAAAAATAAAATTATTTGCTTATTTTATTTTATTAAATGTATCTTTTAGTTTCACTTCTCTTTAAAAAAAATTAATTTGAAAAGCAGAGTGGCAGAGAGAGAAGGACAGACAGAGAGAAATCTTCTATCTGATGATTTACTCCCCAAGTAGCTGCAACAGCCAGGGCTGGGCCAGGCTGAAGCCAGGAGCCAGGAACTCCATCCTGGTCTCCCACACACTTGGGCCATCTTCTGCTGCTTTCCCAGGTGCATTAACAAGGCTCTAGATCAGAAACAGATTAACCAGGACTCGAACTAGTGTTGCAATTTGGCATGTGAGCATTCCAAATAGCAGCTTAACTGGCCACGCCAAAACAATGACCTTTCTCTGTTTATTTTAAGAGATATGAATTCTAATCAAAGGAATCATGGGAAGGTTTTATATCATAGCTTACTCTCAAGAGCAGTAGAGTGCTCACAATACTGAGCTGGCTTGTAACGATATCAAAATCCTAAACTGAAGAGTAGAAGATGTTTCACTTGTGAAAAATGGTGCCAATATCTAAATCAGCAAAAGAGATCTGAGAGACACATCAGCCTCAAGTTCATTACTTTGTGGTTTACAGGACAATCATCACTACGATTTCTGTGGATTAGGGTAGAGGTGGGACTCCTGTATGAGTCACACATCTGCCTGCCTATGAGTAAATATGAAAGCACTTCAAAAAGTTCATGGAAAAAGGAATTTTAAAAAGAAGCTTATTTGGTGCAAAAACATTTCTGTAATTCATGTTTAAAGGGTCTTCAAAAGGTTCATGGAAAATGAGCATTATGAAAAAACTACACAAGAATTTCAAAAATTTATCTTTTAATTCTATTTTTAATGACCTTGAAGTCCCCTATACAAATATCCTAGCATTTCTAGAGATTCTTTTTTTCTGAAAATTCTAGCAGTTTTATCATTTTGATTGTGCAAGAAGTTTTTCTTTTTCTTTTCTTCTTTTTTTTTTTTTGCTTGAAAATATGTACAAAATCATGTCTTTAGGTTTCCATTTTTATAGAAATGGGAACCTGTTGGTCAGGTTTAGCCAAGAGCATATTTCTGGAATAAAGCTGTAAACTTAACATCAGTGGAAGTTAATAACAGAAACTCAAACAGAACTTCCACTAAAAGTTCTGGTAAAACTCAAGGCAGTTTATTTTTCTTTCTTTTTTTAAATATTTATTTATTTATTTGAAAGTTAGAGGTACAGAGAGGAAGAGGCAGAGAGATTGAGAGAGAGAGAGAGAGAGAGAGAAAGATTTCCATACAGTGGTTCATTCCTCAAATGGTGGCAACTGCTAGAGCTGAGCCAATCTGAATCCAGGAGCCAAGAGCTTCTTCTGGGTCTCCCATATGGGAGCAGGGGCCCAAGGACTTGGGCCATCCTGTGCTGCTTTCCCAGGCCATAGCAGAGAGCTGGATTAGAAGTGGAGCAGCCAGGACTCGAGCTGGCACCCATTTGGGATGCCGGCACTGCAGGTAGTGGCTTTACCGGCTATGCCACAGAGCCTACCCCAAGGCAATTTCTAGATACAGCCTGGTTTTTAAAATCTTTCTGCTTGACTTGAGACTGAATGTCCTTCGACTCCCTATGGAACTGAAAATGTGAAATGCTTTCAAAGAACAGGATTACAGGTACCATAGGGTGCTCTGTTTTCTCAGTGAGTGCTCCCTTTGGTCTATATTTGAATCTCAATATGCTTATTTGTTTAATTTGGGGAGTCTCCAAATTCCAGTGATTCTCAAAGCACCACACCCTTCTGAAGTGATAGGAACAGCAGCGTCTGGCTGCAAGGTTGACCTAACCTCCCTCTTTTGATGTTCCTAAACACAGACATCAAGTAGAACCTCATGCAACAATGAACCTGATGTCTACCTTTCCAGACAGATGCATAAAACTTTAATTATCTAGAGTCTGAGTAACAAGAAACTTAAAGTAACTGAACATCTTTCTGTTTAGAAAGTAAAAATCCAGGGGCAAGAAAGCACAAGATTTAAAGATTTAGTCAAAAGATCACTTCTAGTTCACATTTCAGACTTAACAACTATTCAGGTAAAATCTTGGGTCTTCTATGTAAGTGTGGGTTTTAACTTTTGTTAAGCTATATATATTTTATGTTTAATGAATACATAGTAATTGCACATAAGTATGGAGTATAGTGTGACTTCAATGCTCACGTACAATGCGTAATGATCAGATCAGGGTAATTGGTGCATCTATCAACTCAGACAATTTGAATTTGGGTTTTACCTCTTTTTTTTTTTTGACAGGCAGAGTGGACAGTGAGAGAGAGAGAGACAGAGAGAAAGGTCTTCCTTTTACCGTTGGTTCACCCTCCAATGGCCGCTGCCAGGAGCCAGGTGCCTCTCCTGGTGTCCCATGCGGGTGCAGGGCCCAAGAACTTGGGCCATCCTCCACTGCACTCCCGGGCCACAGCAGAGAGCTGGACTGGAAGAGGAGCAACTGGGACAGAATCCGGCACCCCAACTGGGACTAGAACCCAGTGTGTGGGCGCCACAGGCAGAGGATTAGCCTATGGAGCCGCGGCACCTGCCGGGTTTTAACTCTTTCTTGCTTGTATTGGATGATAAATGAAAGTGCAGTACTGGAGACCCACAGATGGCAGGCCTGCACTCGGTGCTTTCACAAATATTTCTTCACTCTCCAGCAGCCTTAAAGTAGGCTTCATCATCCCAGAGTTCAAACCTCAGTGACATTCCTAGGTCATTCCTGGCATTTATCTTGGGAAACCTTACCGCTCAGCTGACATACTGGTGAGCTACCAACAAAATGAGGATGTGGACTGCATCAATATTTCCCTTTTTTAAAAAAAAAAGACCCTGTTAAGGCATATATAAAAATAGCACTGTCTTCTCACATCTCCCATCCATCAAGAGACTTTCCTAAGCTACATTTTCTGAACTTTGTATGCAAATAATATAAAATCATACATTGAATTTGC
Source organism: Sylvilagus floridanus (assembly GCA_949820135.1). NCBI lineage: Eukaryota > Metazoa > Chordata > Mammalia > Lagomorpha > Leporidae > Sylvilagus > Sylvilagus floridanus. The sequence continues at coordinate 64,483,638 of OX463226.1, read as the reverse complement.
ATCTGTTAGGTAGGAAGTCAGATATGAGCTTACGTGTGTGTGACAAAGGCCTAAGGAGACATCTAGGTCCAGCATATGCATCTCAAAGTCATCCTGCCCTGCCCCCTTCTAGGATAACCTGCCAGATGGGGGTCCCCGCCCCTTCTGACTGATAATCTTCCAGATGCAGCCCAGCATCTGCATTTCAAATATCCTGCTCCAGATCCTGATCATCCAGGGGTTTTGCTCACCCTTCCTCTAACCCAGGGCGATGCAAGCCAGGCTTCCTCCTGTCTAATACCTTGGTGGGGGGGATTCAGATAGGGGTTTTTAGTATTTACACCCATAAAGCCTTTTGTTTCCAGAGGAGATGTGAGAAGACAAAGACCCATTCCCTTAAAAACCCCCAGCCTCGGCCGACACCGCGGCTCAATAGGCTAATCCTCTGCCTTGCGGCGCCTGCACACCAGGTTCTAGTCCCGGTTGGGGCGCCGGATTCTGTCCCGGTTGTCCCTCTTCCAGGCCAGCTCTCTGCTGTGGCCCGAGAGTACAGTGGAGGATGGCCCAAGTGCTTGGGCTCTGCACCCCGTGGGAGACCAGGAGAAGCACCTGGATCCTGCCATCGCATGAGCGCGGTGCGCTGGCTGCAGCACACCGACTGCAGCGGCCATTGGAGGGTGAACCATCGGCAAAGGAAGACCTTTCTCTCTGTCTCTCTCTCTCACTCTCCACTCTGCCTGTCAAAAAAACAAACAAACAAACAAAAAACAACCAGCCTCAACCACACTGCACCCTCAGCCCTCTGCCTCTATGCTGAGCTGCCCACCTGGCCTGGCCAGGTGTACTCTCCACTCAACCATGTAACCTCACTCTCCCCCAGTCAGAGCAACTGGGCACTCTCTCTCAGGTTCTGTCTGGAGAGGCACCCATCCGATCTTATGGATGTCCCTTCCCTAATAAACCTTGCTATTTTACTTTCCACCACTCTCTGTCTCATGCCTGAATTCTTTCTTGCACGAAGACAAGAACCCCGCCATTCACTGGTAACACATCTAGTGTCAAAAAGAAAGAGAATTATACTCAATGGAAAACAAATCCAAGAGTATAAAATTTTATATTTGAAAAATGAATAGTTTATCTAGTATGATTGTACCCTGAACCTCAGAACCATAAAGAGAGACCAGCAATGGTCAATGAAGAAAACCAACAAAAAAAGAACCAAAAAGTAAAGAAGGGAGGATGAAATTTGCTCCAAAGTAGAATATGTTTATAGATTCTCTCTTGTCAAAAATGTTCCAGGAGTCATTTCTTTGGGAATAGGTCAACAATTGATTTCTTGAATCCTTATAGACCATTTCATGGCATGCTTGAGGTCAAATATTGACATGGAACATAGGAGCCTGTTGCCCTAAGATTTCCAATCTTGATACCTTTTTTATATTTAAGATCCATTTGTTTATTTATTTGAAAGGCAGAAAGAGAGAAAGAGAGAGGTCTTCTATTCTCTACTTCACTCCCCAAATACCCACAATAGCTGAGGGTGGGCCAGGCTGAAGCCAAAGAGCCAAGAACTCCAGCCAGGTCTCTCCTTGTGGGTGACAAGGACCCAAGTACTTGGATCACCATTCCCTGACTTCAGAGCAAATTTTTAGGAAGCTGGATTGGAAGTGTGGAATAGCTGGGACTCAAATGAGCATTCCAATATGGGAGGTGGACATCCCTAGTGACAATGGCTGTGCCACAAGGCCCACCCCTGCCCTGAAGCCTCAGAGGGTGGGAAACCTAGCACCAAGTAACATAATGTCAGCAGATATTCCAATTGACATCAACATACTCCTTCCAGAAGCTTCCAGGAGACATGAATGGCAGAGATAGTCAAGGACTTCAGGGGCTTTTAGTGACATAGTTACCATGAATGCAGATGGACAAAAATGATGGAGAGATGGCAGGGTTAAGTATTTTGAAATCACATTAGAACAGCTCTGTGATTAGGATATTGTTCATGGCATGTTTCCTGAGCTCCATCTGCTGCAACCCAACAGTTAAAATGAGACATTCCTCAGACCGGACATTCTATCACCTCACCATGATGAGGTGTGTTCTTTGTATCCTGTGGCTTTCTTGGTTATTATAATGTCCTCCTTTCATCACTTAAACGGCATTTATTAAAGATCACCTTAAAAAATTCTGTTGAACAGTTTATTTTCTTTTTACAACATGCGATTTTTCACGAGGACTGACCTTGGGAGGTGGCATTCCTCCCTGGTGTGTTAGGAAAAGCAGGCGAAGTATTTGCTGATGTTCTGGCAGGCTCTGGATGCTCCGCTTCCCCAGCATATTGTCGGGGTGCTGTTGTGTTGTGTGTAGAGGGGTGACTGCCCTGAGCAGTGGGAGGTGCTGTTGATTTAATCCTTTTTGGAATATAAAAGGAAGTTGAGGGTCTCAGTGTGAAAGCAAGCTTTTAACTATGATGGTAATTCAAGTAAAGTCAACTTGTGAAACTACATTGGTCTTAAGTTTCAATTTGTTTTGCTATATTGCTTCAAAATGCTTGAAACATCTGTTCTGAACCATGCTGTGAGCTGCGCAGTAACTTGTTTTTTAATCTTTGGAGATAATTCTTCATAAATAAGATGCTAGGAACAGTGCCCATGTATCACGTTTTCTCATAATCCATCAATAAATGTATCCCATTGTACTTCATATTAGGGGGAGGCATGTGGAGAGAAACAGAGAAACTTGGCAAGTGTCACTATTAATACTGTTTTAGGAAGATGACCCCTGTAACCAAAATCACCCTGATTACACAAAGCCTTGATGAGAACTTGCCTATTATCTTTAGTGCCACTGAGTTTCCACTTGAAACTCCTTCCATTTTATCTGCTACTGGGGAAGATTCATCAATACTGCGCATTACTGAAGAAAGTCTTATAAGAGAACTGACAAGAACCTGCACAAACTATATCCTTCCCAGAAATAGATATGGGTATTTGGCCTAGAAGTTACAGATGCCAATTGAGATGCCCATATTGTAGTATCTGGGTTCAGTGCTTGACTCCGACTCCTCTCCATCTTCCTCCTAATGTGCACCCTTGGAGGAAACATTGCTAACCAATGTAAGCTATCTGGATTGAGTTCCCAGTTCCTGCCTTCAGCCTTGGCCCAACCCTGGCCCATTCCTGGCCATTGCAGGCATTAGAGGAGTTAACCAGTGGTTGGGAGCTCTCTCTTTCTGTCTCTCAAATACATAAATAAACATATATATTTTTAGCATTCTTTTCAGAAGCATCTTTGAAGACTGCTGACCAAAGTGTTCATCCAGTATGGCTCAAATCCCAAACTCCTTTTGTGCCACCTTCAGTTTTCTCATTGGGAGGGCCCATGTCTTCATGAAAAGGATACAAAAACAAGCCAAAGTAACATTTATTGGGTCCCTTCCACGCATCATGTGTTTTCTTTTCATCATCTCGGTATGCTTCCCACAAAGACTAGAAGCTATCATTACTGTCAGTTTGCAGATTATGAAAATGAGAAAACGTCCTAATGTCAGGTTTTTATAATCCCAATTTCCAGCATACTGTGCTTTTTGAGTAATAAAATATGGTATGGGGGTGTGTATCACTATTTTTGTGAATCATTTGGAATTTGGAATCATTTAATTATACAGATTTACTCCCCCCACCCAAAGGGAAGTGGAGCCTGCCAGTTGAAACAGCACTGAGTCCACAAGTGTCCCAGAACATCTAGTGTTATAATGTTGCTAAGCTTCTATTGTAGAGTTTAAGCCTCACTCAAGTTCATAGACTTCCAATGAGTTGGATTGCTAATGTGATGATGGTGAAAATTAATCGCAGATGGATTAGAGGTGGACTATAGTTTCTTATGGATGCAAAAGTTGTTGGAATATTTCTTTTGCAAGTTTACAGAAGATAGAAGTGTTTTAAGGTGATGGTGGTCATGGAAGCTATTTTTAGTACTGTCAGCTCACCATTCCTGTGTCTGATGTGAGGTCAAAAAGGGTTATTGCAGCAGCTGAAAACATTTGTTTGATATGTCACTCACAATTTAACAATGGTGGTGAGATTCACTTTACTGATTAAGGTCATACTTTAAAGCTGTCAACAATATGTTTGTGTTAAAATGTTTTGAGAATGATTACAAGCTTCCAATTTTAATGTGTTCTTTTTTTGAATAAAATAACACTTGCATTAATTTTACCTCATTGCTTGATATTAGAATGACAACACATTTAGTATTTACATTTTAATTTACTTTTGAAGTTTATAAATTATTACTTTTAATGCATTAAAGTTTTATTTATTACAATATACACTTTGCCTTTATAAAAATATGAATCATTGTACAATTTTAATTTTAACTTGAAATTCTCTTACAGTGAATGAGAATCTCTTGATGTGTTTAAATGTTATTTGCACTTTTCTTTGTAAAGTTTGTTTACAACTTTTGCCTGTTTTTCTGTTGTGCTGTTAGTTTTCATTAAACCTGGAACATTCTAGCCTTTGTGGCCTTCATTTTTTCCTGCTTCCCCCTTCTTTTCTCTTTGTGAGATTTCTTACAGATCAGTGAGGCTATTCTCATTTTGGGGGTTCAGAATTTCCGTTGTTCTCTGAGTTTCATTTTGAATAGACCCTATTACTGTCCCTTCGAGTTTGCTGTTCTTTTCTTTTACAGTGCAGTATCTAATCTGCTACTAAGCCCATCCAGTTATTTTATCATTTCAGACAGGACTGCACTCACTTGTAGACTAGGTTCTATTTTATTTCTCTCTTTATTATGAGAATATTTCTATTAAATATTATACATAATTATAAGAAGCTGTCTAAATATCTGTGTACCTTAGTTCTGTCATTGCAATAATTTCTGGGTGAGTTTTTATTTTCTGGTTGTCTTCTGGTAATGTTTCATCTTTTCCTGCCTCTGAGCTTGTCCAGTAATTTTTGATTGGGTAATGTACATTTTGATGGTTAAGTTCTGCATTTATTGTTTTCCTTTGAAGACAGTTGAACTTTGCTTTGGCATGCAGCACTGTGTTTAAGCCTCTGTGAACAGGAGCTTACAGTATCCGTCACTACTGGAAAAGCTCAGTTTTAATATTACTAGCAAGCAGGAGCCTACACAGGATCTTCATTAAACGTCCTGAGGGATCCGGGTCCCACCCCCCCCCACCCCCCCACCCCCCCCCCACCCCCCGGCTCTTCGGGTCTAGAACTCTTCTCACCGTGTATGAGGTCTGGAATTGCTCAGCTCACCTGCTCATGGTTTTGCTTAGCTCTGCAGAATATCCCTCCGTGCAGGCATGACCGGGTCCTCAGTGAGAGCTCTAGAGAATGCCGGCACAGGTTCCCAGCCTCCCCTGCTCCCTTGCTCCACCCTTTCTGAGACTGCCTTGCAACCCCCAGCTGCCTCGGCCTCTCCTTGCTTGCGATCTCTATGTCCTTAACTCATGGGTCCACTGGCTCTCTTGGTGTTCCCGTAATTGCATGTGTGTCTGTGAAACTGCTTCCGGCCAGAAATCTGCGGATATTAGGGAGTTTTCCTTTGTTTCCCCTCTCTCAGGGATCATAATCCTGTGTTGCCGGACGACCAGTGCTGAAACAATCATTTCATACATTATGTCCTATTTTTCACTTGTTCTTTAAGGACAGTTTTGTTGTTGTTGTTGTTGTTGTTATTTTATCATGTCTGACTGTGGAAGCTTAAGATAGTTTTAGAATGTTGACATTTTATTTTGTAATTTTGATAGATTTTCTATACTTTTTTAATGGTTGAATCTAAAAAATTAATTAACCAAATAAATATTCTTTGTCATATTAAAAACTTATAAAAACTTCATTCATTATGGAATTAGTTACCACCATTGTAACTTTTAGCTTCTCTGAGACCACTTTCTTTGTAGACTCCACACATGAGTAAGATCATGTAATACTTGTGTTTTTGAGCTTGATTTATTTCACTTAACATAATGATTTCCCGTTCCATCCATGTTGTTCTGAATGAAAAAATTTCATCCTTTTTTGGACCAAGTAGTAGTCCATAGTGTGCATCAGGTCCATGAACTTTATCAAGAGCCCTCATATGTACTGTAAATGTAATGCTATCAGCTTTAAGTTTGTGTGTTGGAGGAGAATCTTCCAAGCACCTCCTAGTAACTGCATTGTAGTTTCTTCTAGCATTATACATTGTTCCTGGTGCTTTTCGACTGTAATTAGTTTTTACATAAGTATATCCTATATTGCCCTCATTATTGGATTCTTTATCTTGCTAGGTCACTGTTAAGGGTTACAGGACAATGTGACAGCCCAAGACTGTCTTTGTGTAGCAAGATTAGTGTCTTCCTTTGGGTCAGAGGGAAGGATGAGTTCCTAGCCAGCATAATAAAGATAATGTCTTCTTCTTCAATGGCCAGTGTTCAGGTTTACCAGCTGCTGCTGCTAAGATCAGGGGCTTTCTAAGCTCAGGGTGTGTTGGCTCTGATGTAAGCCCACTGTATGTGGACTGACCTATATGTTACCCATGGGACTTAGAGACAAGGGTACTGCTGCAAACATGAAGCTCATGATGTGCCATGGATGATCAAGGTGTTTGTCTCTGATTCAGTCTTGTGTCCTCTGCCATCATCTATGACATTAGGACTCTTAGGTTTACAGGTAGGATAAATGATTAGACTTCCGCTGTGTTTCGCAAGAACCACTGGGCAACTTCCTTCTTACAGACGACACCGAGCTGGTGACATTCATCTGAACACATTTTGTTCTGTCCTCACGTTTGATTGTTATTTTTGCCTGAGTGATGATTGCTAGAATCAAAGGATATTCTTTCCTCAGAACTTTGAATTGCTTCATTTATGTATGAACTCTAGGGTTTCTAGTTGGAAGCTTGGTGCCAGGATGTTGTCATCCCTTTGTAAGAGACCTGACTTTCCTTGCAGCGTTCTCTATCCAAGAAACGTTTTGTTTTTTTCAATAGCTTTGTTTGATGTTTACAAGTTCCAGCCTAAACATCTCTGCTTGGTTTTGTTTTTTAGGCCCAATAATTTTTCTTAGGTTTCTTCCTTATTTATCCTCCTCTGTTTTCCCAGCTAGAATTCTTATTAGATATATTCTAGATCCCCTGAATTTATCATTCAGGGTTTCAACTTTTAATCTTAATTTTTAATATATTTAGTTTTTTAGCCAGTGTTATGGAATATTTCCTTAACTTTGCCTCCTATGTTAATTTCCCTTTCCATGATCTCTAGTCTTTCAATTCAACACATTCACTGATATGTTAATAGATGTGTATATTTTTAGGCAATCACATATTTTTAATTTCCAAACATAATTTGTTTTACCTAACCAGAAACCAATTACTTCTCATCAAGTTTATGCGTAGTGTCCACATCTAAATCACCATCATTTCTCAACTGTACTATGAAAATTACGTTCTTACTTACATCTCTTCTCCTCTCTTCCTCTAGCATTTGTTACCCATTTTTTAAAATGTAAGTCACATCATTTTATTCCCCTACTTAAAATGCTCCAATGAGTTTCCACTGCATTCAGAATAAAATTCGAAGTCTTTACCATGGTCTATAAAGTTTTATTTGATCACTTTGCCCCCTCCCTTGCTCTATTAACTGTAACTCCTGGACATTTGCACTCCTTCTCCCTTATGCCTTCCCGGGCTGTATGACTTGTTCTTCAATTCATTCGGATATTATTGAGGTCTTTTCTGACCCCTCTAGTTAAGATGGTCACCCTACTGTTCACTTCCTTGCTTCATTTCTCTATATGTAATTTCACTTACTAATGACATACGATATCTGATTGGTTGGCTGACTGACACTGTGCCCTTGTGTGAGTTCCAAGAGGGATCAGAGTTGTGACTATTTTGGTTAACGCTGTATCCCCAACCCCTAGAATAGTACCTGGTACACTGTAGGTGCTAATGCATAGTTGCTAAATTGGTGAATGAATAAATCAGTGAATAATTTGTTATCAAATTTATACCACAATAGCCTCTAGAGAAGAACCTCTCTGAGACACGCTGACAACTTTTAAGGTTCTACACTATTTATTGGGCCAACTTTATTTTCTCTCATATCAGTAATGAAGCTTATTCACCTTAATCTTTCTATTATTTATTCTCAGTTTTCCCCACTGGTCTGTCCTTATTGGTAGTGAAATATTTCTTCAACTATAGTTTCCTTTGCTTTTCCCATTAATTGTATTACATCCACTTCTTTCCTTCCAATGTTTCATACTGTTTCTGAACCAATGAAGGTATACACATGGTTGCATACTTTTCAAATTCTTCCTGATAATCTCCAGAGGAACCTGGGGCAGAAAATACAGATGTAAGAGCTCAGGCTGCCATCTCAAATGCAGACTGCCCCTGTAATGTTCCAATCAGATCAAATTATTGTAAATGTCTGAAGCTTGTCCCCTTGACTCTTTAATCAAGAATATCTCAGGATAACTAGCATTGCTGCGGGATTGTGGCACAGGTTCTGTTTCCCATCATTTCCCTTCTCACCTTTCCTCATCTCGCCTTTTGGGATGATATAGAACCAAAAATGAAAACAATGAACAAATTTTGTTTGTTGAGCATCTGTCTTGAGGCACGAATTTGTCCACTCTGCCACATCAGCATTCTCCGGTGTTGTTTTCTCTTCTTATGCAGTCTGAAAGATTTTTCATTCAAACTACCAGCATGTATTTTCTGCCTTTTTCTTATCTTTTCATCCTAAATACGAAAAAAGGCACCAAGTGACATTTGAAGAGAACCATGACCCATTGATGGGAGGAAAGTACAGAATCATTTTGTGTTCATTTGTTTTCTATTTCCTTGTGTTTATCTTATTTTTATGTTCTTTGAAGCTTGGATTAACTGTGTCCTCTGAACTTCAGAATTTCTACCAGATGAGCAATTTAATTAACCCATACTCCTTTACAGAACATTGCAAATGAATAAATCATCCTTGAAATCAAACTGTCCTAAGAGATTTTGGGTATCAAGAGTTATTGCCCTAAAATTATTTTCAGTTGATATATAACATTCCAAAATAGCTTAACTTGCATTTGGTTATGTGAGTCTTTTCTCTCATAGTTTCCCAATGTAAATGGAGCAAATATGATTCAAAAAGAAAGCCAAAATCTAGAAAAAGCCCAGAGCTTGATAAACAATATTTGGAATAACTCCATTCCCTTTTAAGTGACTCAAAGGCAAAGCTAAATGAATCTACTCTTGGAATATGTTTAGACAGTTATTGGTATGGGGAAAAAATTGTAAAGAACATGTTCTGTTTCCAAGGCATATTTTTATTGGATCTATATAGGTCTAAATGAGTTGGTATATTCTGAATCAGAATGAACCACTTTGGATTAATATTAAATATATGCAGACACCAAATTTTATTCATTGCTTTAAGTGATGACATGGTGCAGAATTCCACTGAAGAGCAACCTTACTTTAGGAAACACTTCCATTTCTCTTTCATCTTTGTGAATTCTTGTTAATTCTTCTCCTGCATGAACACATTACTTCCTAATTAGGACATTACCATTTTTCTCTGTTCTTACCCAGAGGCTGCTAAAATCAACAGAGCTCTTAATTATTTAGTTAAGAGAAAACACCCTAATTGGAAACCATCTTCCCTCTACAGTCAGTTTCAGAATTTTCAGCTTCATAACTGCAGCTTAGGAGAAACTTACTCAAAAACCTCAAGGTGCTAATTATATGGTTTATATAATTTACATAGACTCATGTCGCATTAACATGTCTGTTTCAATTTTTTGAAAATTGATCTAGTGAAAACTGATGAGGGTAATTACTGGAGTATTTGAGGATTTTCCCCTTATGATCACCCCAAGTGTATCATTTATTTTTTCTAATGTATATTAGTTTGCTCTAATGCATAATGTCTCAGATAGAAATAAACATTGTTGGTTAGCATTCATGAAACTCTGTGCAGTAATTCTTTAATGATGAGAACTGTAGTCCAGTGGTCCTACATTCCCTCTAGGCACAGAAGCATCGGATGGTGTAAAGTAAATATTTGTAAAATTCAGAGGTCTGTGCTCATCTTCTGAGATGTGAGTTTATTTATTCGGGGTAGAACCTGGGCCTTGAAGCTCTTATATATCCCCTTGAGCCATTCTAATGAGCAGTCAGGGGAGAGCTAACAATAGGGTGTGTAGGTACAGCATATTGTATATCATTTTAAAAACCACTGTGACCACAAAGCAGTAATTGAGTAATTATAAACACATTCCAGCAGAGGCAATATTGTAAGCATTTTTTTAAAATTAATGAGCCCTTTGGAAAATCCTGTTCTAACCAGCATGAGGTTCAACTTGACAATTCTTTCCTTTCTTTCCTCTTTCCTTCTAGTCATCTGTTGATAGCATTCAAAATGGCCTGGTATTCCAGCTATTTTAAGTGTTCAGGAAGAAATGCTGTAATTTTTTAGAGTGGTTTTTATGTTGGTTGCATCGTCATACAAAATCTAAGTCAATTTCTCCACATCCTCACATTCACCAGAGACGAGCAATGCTATTTCTGTACATTAAGGATAGGAGTTATACTGCTTATATCAACCTAATGAAACCCTGGATGCGAACAGCTTCCTAACTCCAATTCTTTTCACTTTTTTCCCCATTAATTTGATTCATGCTATCTTATTGATCACCCTGAGATCTGCATTAATGCCTGGTGTTAGCCACAACTACATAGTTAATTTTTCCAGCATCAATGCATCTAATTATTAATTAATAAATCCTGTGAAATGTGAGGGTATACCTGGCTTAGTCCAGGACAGCAGGGAATTCTGAGTGCCACCAGGGGATCTACTTAATTGTCTATAACTCTGAAAAGCATATTTAGACCATTTTTATTTGGGTTATATAAATGAAAACATACCCAGATCTGAAGAAAAAATACACTAATGGTTTCTACCTGAACTTATATTAAATACTCATATATTCAAATCTTTTATTGTTCCCTCATTGACTTAATGTACATGTTTCCCCAAAGCCACTGGCAAATGTAAATTGATGATTATAACAAGTGGAGCTTTAAAAAAAAAAAAAAAAAGAGGCAAAGAGAGAGAGGGAGAGAGAGAGATGGAAAGAACTCTCTTTCACTATTTCACTCCCCAAATGCTAGCAATGGCCATGCTTGGCCAAGATCCAAATCAGAAGATGGGAATGCAATCTGAGTCTCCCATATAGGTGGCAAGAACTTGATTACTTGAGCTATCATCACTTCCTTCTAGGGTCTGCATTAGCAGGAAACTGGAGTCAGGAGTCAGAGGCAAGTATTGCTAAGTCAAACACCTACCACCAAAGAACTGTTCTTACCATGAAAAGCATGCACATAGAAAAGATACCATGGGATCACATTTAAGTACCTCTCCACAATATCATATCTACCTCTTTGAAGTAAATAAGGAGAAGTCACATATTATTCTGATAAAGAAAAACCAAACAAAACTGTGGAACAGGCATGACATAGTAAAGATATTGTGTGTACTTTTGCAAGTGTTAGTTACTTAAGCCAAAACAAATTTTTGTAGGTCATTAAGAAATTATTTTGGAACAGTAACCTCTTGGGAGACTTCATATATTCTTATGATGTTCCTACTTTAGCCCTTAAAATTATGTCTAAAAAAATCCTACACATATAGTATCTGAGAAGAGACAGTGAAATAGTTCCAGCCCGATTTGAAAGCCAGCCAGTTAGTCAACTGCGTTTATTGAATGCCAGGTGGCTAATTGTACCCAGAGCAGTTTATTTTGCCAGCATCAGATTGCTTTTCTACATGATAATTTGGGTATCAAATTTTTCATCTGCAAATGGACAAATTATGAATACAAATTGGAAATGTATACTGTGTAAAATTAACCCTAAATGTAGAAACTAAAGTTTTCATCTGGATATCATCTCTATCTTACCTTCATAGATACAAAATTATTAAATTAAAGCAAAATGTGGGGTGGGTGTTTGGCATAGCAGCTACAACATCCACATCCCCTATCAGAGTGCCTGGGTTTGTATCCTAATTCAGCTCCTGACTCCAGTTTTCTAATACTCACCCTAGGAGGCATCAAGTTATGGCTCAAGTGGCTGGGTCCTTGACACCCATTTGAGAAACCCGATTGAGTTCCCATCTCCTGCCTTCAGCCTTACCTAGCCCTGGATGTCGAAGGCACAGGAGGAGTGAATTGGTGGATGGGGTTTTGCATTCTCTCTCTCTCCCTCCCTCTCTCTTTTTCTCTCACTCTCTCCCCCTCAAACAAATATGTCAACAAAGACAAAATATGTATATAGAGCCCATCTCTGTCATCATTTCACCTACATCAAGGGTCTTTGGGAAGTACATCTTGTAGCAATTTAATCAAATTTTTATTTTATGAAACATTACCAGGAATACAAGAGAAATTACTAATTTCATAGAAAGTGAAATTAAAAGGTACAATTAAATTGGTGAAAAAACATAAATGAAATCCATGCACACACAGGGTCTTCCATAAGTTCATGGGAATGCATATTATAAAAAAATGATGCATGGATTTCAAACATTTTTGCACCAAAATAAGCTCATTTTTATTCCATTTTTTCAAGAACTTCTGAAGTACGCTTTGTGTTTGTTTGCTAGGCCTGCCATAACAGATGTGTCATTTAAACAATAGGAATTTATTTCTCACAGTTCTGGAGTCTGAAAGTCCAAGATCAATGAGTCAGCCAGGCTGTTTTTTTTTTTTCTGACATCACTCTCTGTGGCTTGTAGGTGACTATTTTCTCACTGTGTCCTCACACAGTCTTCTCTCTTACAAGAACACCCATCTGAAATAGGGGACAACTTAACTTAATCACTTCTTTAGAGGTCTAACACCAAATATATCATGCTCTGAGGCATTGTGGTTTAAGACTTCAATATGTGAATTTTGCAAATTCAGGTATCATTGCATTGCTCCCAGCTCCTGCTGAAAGTGGGGTTCTTCTCTGCAGCCCAGGGCCCCTGAGCTGATAGGGTTTACGCAGCTGAAGGTGTGGACACAGTGGGATGTGCTCACAGCAAGCTCCTGGGGGTAAATGGATAACTGCTGCAACAGAGCACCCTGATGTCCTTCTGAAAAATCAACTCTATTGAGGTATAATTTACAAACAAACAATAAAACGCACCCACTTCTGTGAATTTTGATGAGTCATATGTTCATGAAATCACCACCACAATTCAGGACCAAGCAATTCCATCACACTACACCTCTTCATCATCTGATCTGCTCTCTCCCAATAGTTCTGTCTTGTCTAGAATGTTCTAAAAGTGGAGAAACTTTTTTTCACCTGGTTTCTTTTACTTAGCATATTTTAAAATTTTGGGTGTTGACCAAATATTGTGGCCAATGACAGCAGTTCAATCTATCTTAATGCTGAGTAATACAAGGGTACTTCCAAATGGTCATGGAAAAATACAATAAACTTTTAAAAATTCCCTCATCTTCCTTTGCATGGGTAGATGATGATTTGTTTAACCATACACATTTGATGCACCTATTCTACCTCAATCTGGGGACACTGGGTTTGGAGTAAATTCCTTGATGGGAAATTATAGAGTTGCTAAGAGTGGATTTGACTTTTTCAAAACCACCAACCAGGTTTCCAAAATGGCAGATAATTTTGTATTTCCACTAACAGTGTATAAGTTTCAGTGAGCCAACTATCTAAAAACAATATTTACTAACAGTTGCTATTATCAGTATTTTGTGTTTTAGCCAATCCAATTGTGTATCTCATTCAAGTTATAGTTTACACCTAATGATGAATGATATTAAGCATCTCCTTGCTTTGAGTAATATTATGCTTATTTAATAATATTCAAACTTTGTTTGTAAAGGTTGGACATCAAGGAAATTTCATAGGGAAAAAATATTATAAATGTCAACATATTTTGGATAAAAAATTTAAATATATAGAACTATTTGCAAGCTGTAGTACCATCTTTAATATTTTGACTGTTTTGACTTGTCATCAAATAGAATTTCTGAACTCCTGCTAAAAACCCCAGGACCTCGCCCCATCAAGAGGAAGAAAATATTTTGAGGAAAATAGTATTGTGTTTCGGTAAAGCAGTGGTTAAGTATGGGAGGTTGACAGTTGCCTCCCCAATATTCATTCTCCTCTTCTTTTTTAATATTGTTTTTTTAAAATGTATTTATCTAAAGATTTATTTTATTTATCTGAAATAGTAACAGAAAAAGAGAGAGATCCTTCACCTATTGGTTCACTTCCCAAATGGCCACAATGACTGGGGCTGGGCCAGGGCAAACCCAGGAGCTTGGAGCTAGGAGCTCCATCAGAGTATCACATATGAGTGTCAGGGGCCCCACTAAACCACAATGCTAGCCCCTCTTCTTTCTTTTATTCGGGCTGGGGATGTACCCAGCTAAAAGGTTGTCTCTCAGACTTCCTTATAGCTTAACAGTGTAGCCATGTGACTAAGTTCTGGCCAACAGGCAGCAAGATGAGGTATTGGACGGGTCTTCCAGGAAGGCTGTCAGAGAGAGCTGTTTCCCTCCCTCTCTCCCTCTTTAACTATTGAGCACTCTGGCCCACTGAAAAATAATCAATTCATTAGATTCATTTCACAAAAATCATTCCAGGCAATCAACATGGTATAAAGAATACTGAACCAACAATCAGCATGCTGGGTTGTAGCACTCTTCCCACACGTAATGACTTGAGGTCAATTGTTAGTATTTTCTGAACATTTCCAGCAGGGATTACAGATATAGGTCTTTAATTTGCTCTTTCCTTTCTCTCCAGTGGTAGTGCAACCCTACATTTGGTGAAGGTTACTAGAAAGATGAAATTCCCAGAAGAAAGCAAACAAGTTAAAAGTACAACTTCAATAGTATATTCTATTCTGTATACAAAATATTTAATATAATATGATGACATTATATTTTATATATTTATGCTAACATATTTACATTTATAAATGGCCTTTAAAACATTCATGGGAAGTACATAGTGTGATAAAAATTTGCAAGTATTATTCCAAAGTTGTTTGATCAAAATAAAATGGAGTTATCTTTCAATTACATTTTCCACCGACTTTTGAGGCACCCTCATCTAGAATACATATGTCATAGATAATTTGATATACAATAATATGCTAAAGTGATTCAAGGCTGGTGGGAAAAAAAAAACCCTCTTCTTTGAAATTGATTCTGTTCCAAGGGGAATAGTGATCTAGCAGCAGCTGTGATGCCAAGGTTTCTCTCTTCTTCATCTTCAATATTTTTGTATCTTATAGAAGCACGGTAGTGTCTGTGTGAGTCTGCAAAACAATGGCCACAGTTGTCAACCCTCCTACTGCATGCTGGTCTATCCTGCTTTTGCTTTGAGTGCCCCACTGGCAGTCCCCAACCCCTGAAGCTGAGCCACCTGACAGGCAGCTGATCTCAGACGCCAAGTGCTGATGCCCAGAATCATGAGCTAAATAAATGGCTGCTGGCTTAAGGCACTAGTTTCTGTGGATGTTTGTTCTTTAGCAAATGAAATTTCCTTACGTGTCCTTTTTCCTTCTTCAGATTGGAAAAGAAATGAAGCAGGCTTTTGAACACAAATTTTCTTCTCAAGGCACCATCCTCCTCAAGAAAACATTCTCTGGGACAAGGAGCAATCACAGTGCTCAAGGATCGCTCCTGTGTTCGCCGTAAGGCCACAGGGCAACTGATTTTTTTATTTAACCGTGCTGAAGCAAATTCCTGAACCATTACACAAGAATTTCTCCTTTCTTCATGAATGATGTTTCATTATTTTTTAATGCCCTAGCAGCTTCGCTGAGAGCCTGCGAGTCTGCAGGGAACTGCCGTAGCTTTGTGTACCTGGCTGTGACTTCTCAGAGTCATCAACCATCCTGGTTGTCCTAAGAAAATGGATTCTCACCCAGCCACCCACGTTCACAGCCCTGGGCCTCGCCATGGGCTCACCTACAATGTAGAGAAAGCACTGCTTTTACTTTTGATCTGCAAAGCTAATATTGAAATGTAGGCTTGTGTTCCCACGACATTTTAGAGCATTTTGTGCATGTGCAGATGTAAACTATTGAACTCATTTGTTTTCTTAGGCCTCACCTCATCACACAGTGACTGACAGTGGCTGGGGAGTGGGGGGTTGTCTGACAAGTACACAGATTATGAGCACTCCACGGGATGTGGAGTCAATGGAAGTCTGTGGACTCATTTCTCTCCCAACTATCTATCCCATGGCTGTCACTATGCCTGGATGCACTCCATTAGCTCATATGACTTCTCATCCTAAAGGTGTTTTCATGTTCAAGCCTCTCTCATTAGAGTCAAAGCTGACAGCTAGTTATGGGGAAGAGCAGCACCTAGATAGGCCCTGAGAGGGGAGGCAGTGCCACATCATGCCTTTCACCATTTTGGGGGTGTTCTCCCTCCAAGGGCCTGCCAGGGGTCAGCTTTGCCTCCAAGTCTCTCTCCCTTCCGGAAGGTGGCAACTGCCTTCCATTGTTGACGATCTTAGTGTTCTCTCATTATAATTTTGGGCACTGCTTTATTCCACTGTGGAGTTTGTGCTTCAATCACAGAATTCAGGAGGCTCCTTGGAGGCCACCTCCTCTGAACCGCCCTCCTGCTGGTTATGCAAATCACCAGTGAGGATCAAAGGAGAGCAGTGCAGTCTGGCCTCAGGAGCCTCCCACCCACTGCCTCCCTCCTCTCCTTAAATCCACCCCTTTCCCCCAGGATTCTGGGCATTTGGAGGAGTCTAGCTTGCAGGGAGAAAGAAAGAAAGAGAAAGAGTGATGGAGAAAGTAGGAAGGAGGTGATGGTAAGGAGAGAAGGAGGGAGAGAGAGCGAGTGATGGAAGGAAGGAAGGAAGGAAGGTGGGAAGGAAGGAAGGCAGGAGGGAAGGCAGGCAGGCAGCAGTTTGGAATGCGGTGGGCTTTGCACTGTAGCTGCAGAATTGCCAGCGCAGGACACACGGGGGATACCCTCCTTTTCCTTCCTTTAGGAATAGAGCTCCCAAGGGTCAGGCTGGACAATTACGGACGTGCATCAGTGACGGTCCCCACGGATAGCCGCAAGCCACCAAAGCGCATCCATCCCTTCCCTTGCGTGCCAGCCACACCCCTCTTCTGTTACAGCCCCTAACACCTCAGCCTGCCTCCTTGGTCACTGTGCAGCTGAGAGCCCCTGTGGCAGCTGCTGAAAGAAGCAAATTGCACAGGATAAAAAGAAATTGGCTTCTTTCATTTGTGTCTCTTCGAAGCCAAGTGTGGCCTGAGGACCTGGGGGCAGGTTGCGTTTGCTTGGCTGTGGCTTCAGCGAGCAGGAGTGAAGATGCTGACAGAGCTGCAGAATGTTCCAGAGGAGGCAACAGCAGGCGACCACTGGCTACTGCCACAGGCAACAGGCTCCGTCCTGCTGTGTGCGTCCCAGGAGAGCCCTGGGCAGAACGCACGTCCGTGTCCCCATCGCAGGACCTGAACCTGGGCATGTACCCGACTAACTCAAAAGTTTCCTGTGCAAATGGAGTTAAATAATAATGTTGATTTTGATGCAAGAATGTTTTTGAAATCCATATACAGATTTCTTATAATACACATTCTCCATGAGCTTTCTGAGGACCTGTTGTATGTATGGATTTCAAAATTTTTTTGCAGCAAAGCAAACTTATCTTTTACTTGCATTTTGCATGAACTTGGGGAAGTACCTCGGGCCCCAGCCCAACACCTACTTCTGGGAGCATCTCACGTTGCGTGAGCCCCAGGGCTTGGGAGATAGCCTAGAGGCAAAACAGCCCTGAGGCTGCTGAGCAGAGTTTGGCAGTGAGCCTAGGAGGTGGAAAATGTCCCAATACAGACTGTTCCCCCAGAGCAGGTGACATCAGCCCAGGCGGAGTGGGGGCCACGAGGTGTAGATGAAGGCCCTAAGCTGCTGCTGCCAGGATGAAGGGGAACGAATCCTCAGGGTCCTGCTTGGATTGGACTTGGGGCTCAGCAACACCTCCATTGATTGGTTGCTTTCTCCAGCGTGGAAGATATAAATCATCTTGAGATCATACAAGGAGGAAAGACAGCAATTACGACCCCCAGGACTCACTCAGTCTAGTGTTGCTTCACAACAGGGATGCGTTCTAAGTGACTTTGTCCTTGTGTGGACACGTTAGCATGTATTTACACACACCGAGATGGTGTGGGTCCATCACTCCTTCATATCACCTGGTAAGAATAAGGCTGCTGCCCGCGTAACATGACACGCTTTTCTTTTACTTATTTATTTTTAAAGTTTTATTTATTTTATTTGAAAGGCAGAGTTACAGAGAGAGAGGAGGAAGAGAGAGGGAGAGAAAAGGGAAGAGAGATCTTCCATCCACTGGTTTCCTTCCCAAATGGCCACAATGACCTGAGCTGGGCCAATCCGAGGTCAGGAGCCAGGAGCTTTCTCTGGGTCTCCCAAGCCCTGGGGGAAGCCTAGAGGCAGAACAACTCTGAGGCAGCTGAGTAGAATTTGGCAGTGGGTGCAGAGGCCCAAGGTTTTAGGCTATCTTCCACTGTTTTCCTAGGTGCTTTAGCAGGGAGCTGGATGGGAAGTGGAGCAGCCGGGACCTGAACCGACACCAGCTTTTCCCACCCCAAGCCACAGAGCCAGCCCAGACACGCCTTTTTTTTAAGACTTATTATTTTATTCATTTTATTCATTTATTCATTTTTATTCATCTGAAAAGCAGAATGACAGAGAGAGAGAGAGAGAGAGAGAGAGAGAGGAAGCCCAGACACGCCTTTTTTAAGACTTATTATTTTATTCATTTTTATTCATTTTATTCATTTTTATTCATCTGAAAAGCAGAATGAGAGAGAGACTGAGAGAGAGAGAGGAAGAGGCAGAGAGAAAGAGATCCTTCAATCCCTGGTTCATTCCCCAAGTGGCCTTGATGGCCAGGGCTGGGCCAGGAGTCAGGAGCCCCATCTGGGACTCCCATGTGGGTAGAAGGGTCCCAGGCACCTGGGCCATCTTCTGCTGCTTTTCCTGGCCCATTAGTAGGGAGCTGGATGGGAAGTGGGGCAGCTGGGCCTTGAATCAGTGCTCTGATGTGGGATGCTAGAATCCGGGCAACAGCTTAATCCTTGCTGTGACACAGCACAGGCACCCTTGGCATACTATTACCATCAGCGTTTTTTTTTTTTCAAGCTGGGGTACACTTTAACAAGAATAAATATAAGGAAAGTATAAAACAGTGACATAGTCACTTACATTATTGTGGAGTCCTATGGAGTTGTAGGTGCTGTCCTTACATACAGCTGTCAGTGCAGTAGGTATGTCTATACCAGCATCAGGACAGACAGGTGGGTAACTGTTGCTATTTTCTGAGGGCCCTGAGATCACTAGGTGGTAGGAATTTTCCAGCTCTATTTTGATCTTATGAGAGCACAATCATACACGCAGTCCTTTGTTGCCTATCATGTGCCACTGTGCAGCACATGAGTATATCGAGTTAGCAAACGATCAGTTGTCCCAAAACATCCTCTTTGGGTCTGAACGTGGTGCTAGATGCCCATTCTAGAGTCTAGAGTCTAGACCTGCCTGGAATGCATCACAACCCACATGGCTCAGTGGCCACACTGTGCAGCTTGGCGTGGACCAGGGGCCATGCTCACCCCTCCATGCCCAGCCGGCCTTGTGCCTCTCTTCTTATTGACCCGAAGAATTCAGACGCATCCTATTAGGCTCATCTTACAGGTCTCTACTTTGTCACCCTCAAGCCTCCCATCAAATTCATTTTTTCCTCTAAGTACTACAGAGAGAAGTTGCTAAACATTCAGGCCTGAAAGCATCCTGCCAGCTGCAAATCCTGCCTCTGCTGCCCACCTGCCGTGGGAACTGGCAACTCCCTGAAACTCTCCACTTCCATGTGAGCGTGCGGAAGACGGGGACAAGAGCGTGGGAGAACTTGCCTCTTGTCAGGGTTTTGAGATTAAACAAATACATGTGTCTTTGCTACGGTTCCCAGACTCGACTGACTAAAAGCTGCATAAGTAGTGGCTGTTGGTGCTGTTCTCCCGACTTTTCAGGAAGGCCTGCTCTTGTCACCCCAATCCCCCAGGACACTCAGTGTGAGCCTCTGAGAGAAGACTGGCCTTTCTTTAAGTTTCAGAGGCTAACCCAGTACTTAGCCCATCGCCGGCCTGTCCTCTGAACATATTTTTCCTTAAGAATGTTTGTTTGTTTCAGATAGGAGAGAGTGGGTGAGAGAGGAGAGAGAGGGTACTCCCATCTGCTGGTTCACTCTCTACATGTGAGAGTGCAGCCTGGGCTACACTAGGCTGAAGCTAGGACTTCAATCCAGGTCTCCCCCGTGGGAGGCGGGACCCCCAACCACTGAAGCCATTCAATGCTGCCTCCCAAAGTCTGTGTTAAGAGAAGGCTGGAATCTGGAACCAGAGCCAGGAATTGGACTCAGGCACTTTTTGTGAGATGTGGGCATCTTGATGGCAAGGTTGAATAGCTTCCTGAAAGCATTGTTTGAATGAATGACATGATGATTTAATAATGCTTGGAAAACTCTGATTTCTTTTTTTTTTTAAAGATTTACTTTATTTATTTGAAAGACATAGTTACAGAGAGAGGTAGAGACAGAGAGAAAGGTCTTCCATCCAATGGTACACTCCCCAACTGGCTGCAACAGCCAGAACTGCGCTGATCTGAAGTCAAGAGCCAGGTGCTTCCTCCAGGTCTCCCACGTGGGTGCAGGGGCCCAAAGACCTGGGCCATCCTCTACTGCTTTCCCAGGCCATAGCAGAGAGCTGGATCGGAAGAAGAGCAGCCAGGACTAGAACTGGCACCCGTACGGCTTCAGGCCAGGGCTTTAACCCGCTGAGCCACAGTGCCGGCCCCACTCGGATTTCTTAACTGGGCTCCTGACACACTCCCTTGGAATCTGACTACAACGCACTTTTTAGTCTCTTCTGCCGCTTTCCTACCCCCGCATCTTAAATCCCATCCATAAACATGCCATGGGCTGTTTGCTGCCATAATTTGCTTGTGCTGTCCCCACTCTCATATAAAATGCCCTTCCCCTCTCTCTCTGCCCCATGAATGCCTGCACTTCTTAAGGCCTCCTTTGAATGTCATCGCTTCTGTGAATTCTTCCAGACTACCCCAACCCCCCAGCCAGAACCTATTGCTGGTTTTGATGTGTTCTCCTAGGTCTTTGTTCTTTATTGTACTGCTTGCAAAAATAAACTGTCATTGGTCACATGCCTGCCTCTGTCTCTCCCTCCTCGGGTATGTCAGCTTCTCTGGGTATGAGCCAGTCTGGGCTGCCAGATATTCAATAAATATTTGTTGGGGGTTAATGCTTAGGACTTTGCTGCTTTGGGTGATGTTTGGATTTCTGTCTGCTGCATCCACCCAGGGTTCAGTAGGTTATTTCTGCCAACCAAGCTAATCAGAGACATTCGATGATGCTAACTAGGTGGTCTGTGGCAGTGGAGTCACAGGCCATTAAACTTTATCCTCCGTGTTCAGTTAGCTGTTTAATAAGCCAGGCTTTTTCAGGGAGTTTCTTTTGTTGTTTTTTCCCAAACTTGAGCAAAAGGATCTAAAATATATTTCCTGGATATGTGCTAGGAACTAACATGTTTAACATCTTACTTGACTTTTGCCTACCTCGGTCTACCTTGTTTTTATGTGTTGGAGTTTTCTCCTCATAGAAGAAGGAATTTTGATGAGGTTGGTTAAGAAAACATAGGTTCTTGGAGGTAATTCTTTCCATGTTTTCTGCATGGATCCTAAAATGCCTTGCAGAAGCAATGCAGTGTAGTATTCTCATATCAGTATTTATCTGATATTAAGCTGCTCACTTTGTCATCACGGTGAGAAGGCACCAAGAAGTTCTCTGTCTAGGCCTGTGTCTCTCCTGATTCTTGTGTGTTCCTCTCTTCCCTCAAAGCCTAAATTCTGCACCAAAGTGTTTTCAGGGACATTACTTTCTTCACTGGGCTCAGTCATGCACAACCAAAGGAGGGACAGGCAATCTTCTCCCACAGTCTCAGAGGCCTCATTGTTTTCAGATGTGGCTCAGATCTCATCACCAAAACCATGGGCAGTCTCATGCGCACGCACAAAACACACCAGAGAGGAGGCTCCAAATGAGACACTATGCAAGCAGACACTTTGTGCCTGTTTCCTTTTTTTTTATGTACTTTTTTATTTATTTGAAAGGCAGAGGGAAAGAGAGAGATTGAGAAAAAGAAAGAAAAGGAGAGAGAGAGAGAGAAAGAGAGAGAGAGAGATACATCTTTCATCTCCTGGTTCACTTCCCAAATACCTGCAACAGCTAGGGTTGGGCCAAGCCAAAGTCAGGAGCCAGGAACTCACTCTCCCACATGCATGGAACAGAGCCAACTGCTTGACCCGTCACTGCTGCATCCCAGGGGTGCATTAGTAGAAAGCTGTACCTGAAAGCAGATTTGGGACTCAAACTCAGGTCTACAAATATGGCGTGAGTTTGTTCCAAGCAGCCAGTATCCTACCTGCTGCACCCAACCCATGCCCTGTGCCTGTTTTTCTTTCTTTTTTAAAAAAATTTAAACTTTTCAAAATTATTATTATTTTTTGACAGGCAGAGTGGACAGTGAGAGAGAGAGAGACAGAAAGAAAGGTCTTCCTTTTTCTGTTGGTTCACCCCCCAATGGCCTCTATGGCCGGGGCACCACGCAGATCCGAAACCAGGTGCCTCCTCCTCGTCTCTGATGCGGGTGCAGTGCCCAAGAACTTGGGCCATCCTCCACTGCACTCCTAGGCCACAGCAGAGAGCTGGACTGGAAGAGGAGTCCCCGACTGGGACTAGAATCCGGTGTGCTGGCACCGCAGGCGGATTAGCCAATTGAGCCGCAACACCAACCCAAAATTATTTTTAATCTTAGAGTGTTCTATTTAGAAATGTATTATGGATTTAAACATGCATTAATCTAATTGTGAAACTGAGTTGTTTGTTTTATTTTCAAGTGTAAAAATGAGGAACAGAGTATGATTTAAAACTAATATTCATAGTATGAACCAGGTAGATGCAATATTTGTTTTTAAAACTATTTTAATTGTGTGTAACACTACAACAGTTCAGTCATGCTCAGTTTAGTCTTCGTTGTTACAAATAATCTTTCAGTGTTATGAACAGCATTTAAAATAACACAGAAATTTGGCCTGCAAAATGGTCATGCAGTAACAATAGGTTATAAATTTTACCTTATTACAACTAGACAGATAGCATTATTCCCATATTACAGATGAGGAAACTGGGCTTATTTTATTTTATTTTTTAAAGATTTATTTATTTATTTATTTTTATCTGAAAGGCAGATTTACAGATAAGCAGAAGAGAGAGAGAGATTGAGAGAGAGAGAGAGAGAGAGAGAGAGGTCTTCCATCTGATGGTTCACTCTAGAGCTGAGCCAATCCGAAACCAGGAGCCAGAAACTTCCTCTAGGTCTACATGTAGATGCAGGGGCCCAAGGACTTGGGCCATCTTCTACTGCTTTCCCAGGCCATAGCAGAGAGACGGATAGGAAGTGCAGCAGCCAGGACTCGAACTGGTGACCATATCGGATGCTGGCATTGCAGGCAGCAGCTTCACCTGCCATGCTACAGCGCCAGCCCTGAAACTCAGTGTAGAAACTAAGTAATGTGTCCAAGACAATACACAGGCAAACAAATTTGGAACTTGGACTCAGATGTCTGATTTGAAAACTCATGTAGGCATGATTATGTGATAATACTCTCTCCTCAAAAAGTAATAGTGACCCTCTTATTTAACACCTGTCTACTAGTTTCCAGCTCCTCTGAACAAAGATAGACCAGTATATAAGGAAGGGTTGGCTCAAAGGACATTCAGCTGTATTAGTCCATTTGTCCATCTTCTGTTGCTATGATAAATGCCTGAGACTGAGTTATTTATAATGAAGCTTATTGAGCTCACAGCTTTGGTAACTGAAAGTCCAGGATCAGGTGGTCCCACCTGTTTGACCTCTGAGAGCACCTTCTGGCAGGTGACATAGCAACAATGGAGCATGAGTGGAAGAGATCACATGACCGACAGGAAACCAGACAAGGGCCAGGCTTGCTCTCAGAGCAACTCGCTGTCTCAGGAACCAACCAGAATTCCAGAAGAACTGCATTAATCAATTGCAAGGGCAGTACCTCCAGTTGCTTAACAAGCTTGCACTGAGCCACAGCTCTCAACATCATCACACTGGGGACCAAGCTTCCTGCACGTGAACCTGTGAGGGACACACTTAAACCATTATTGAAGCCACAGCATAATTAACAAGCCATGTACACATATTCCTTACACTGTGTAAATACTCCATTCTTCATGTTATACATGTTATCTGTTATTCTGTAGGGGGGAAAAAAACTAATAAAATAAGGTTAAATGGTAAATCCAAAAGATGTTTACTTTCAAGACTTATACTCAACCCTCCTTTCTTTATGCCTGAATTATTACCATAATCTCCTAACTAATCTCTCTGTCCTAGTCACTTCATCTGTAATCTGTTTTGTATTCTGCTTCCAGGTAAATATTTATAAAGCATGTTGTTCTCCTCTTCAAAAACCCGTGGTTTAAAATGAAGAGTTCAGATGTTGTATCTGCCTGCATAGCTAGAGCATGCTGTTTATATGACTCATCTGCTACTAAACTTATACTGTCTTGTGATTTAGCAGTATGTACACAATTTATATTCCTTTAGGTAACGTAAGCACTTTAAGGGTTGCATCTTAAATGTTTAGCTTAAAGTAAACACTTAATAAATAATTGTCAAATTCAGAATGTTCCACTAGGCAGCAGAAAGTGTAAGATTCTTGTTCTGTGGTTGAGTCTCTAACAGAGCTCAGCTCACCCCGGCTCACATTCCCCAGATTTGCTAATCCACCACTGCCTCAAGTTGGGGCTTTACCCAGCTCTTCCTCCTTCCCCCACCTCCGCTCGCCATTTCTTGGGCTCTTCTATCCTAAACCCTTGCCTTTGCCCTCCAGTCACTGAAACCTACCTCAGCCCTGCTGCCTTTGAGGGGCATTTGACCTCCAAATATGACTCCCTGACTCTGATTCTCAGCATTCTGTCTTGGACTCATTCATTAGATACTGTTTATAACTTGTACCAATAACAAATTGGTATTTCCTCTGTCACAATCTGGCTCAAAGGGCTAACACCACATGGGACAACTTATCTTGATTCCCTGCCAGGGAAGATAGTTCCAACATATTGTCCAAAATACTTAGGTACTTAGAATTCATTACCCACGGAGTGCTGATGAGCAACAAAATGGAAATCACAGGACTCCTTGGACAAGAGTAGTTTAATTAGAATGCCTTTGAAAGCTCTGCCATATCAAGTTGAAAGGGAACAGAAGAAAAATAGGACAAAAAGTGTAGTAGAAAGATTCCTATGGTGGAGTGCAAACACAAAGATTCCATCTTTAGTATAGCCGATGCAGACAATATCTACCAAATTCATTTTGGAAAGCATTGAATAAGATGATGAATGTAAGAGTTCTTTGCCAATCACCCATTTTGGATACAATAGTTCCCCTTATCCACTGTTATACTTTTATGAGGCTATAGTTACCAATGGGCAATCATGGTACAAACATACTAAATGGGAAATTCAAGAAACAAACAGTTCATTAAACTTTAAAATGTGTGCTTTCCTGGATAGCATGATGAAACCTCCTGCCACCCTATTTCATCTGGCCCAGGCTGTGAATCATGACTTTGCCCAAGATGTCTATGTTGTACATGTTACCTGCCGGTTAATCATTTAGTAGTTCACTACACTGTCAGTGTTGTGGTATCAGTACTTGTGTTCAAGTAACCCTTATCTTACTTAATAATGGTCCCCAAGTCCAAAGGTAGTGATGCTAACAATTCAGATTAACAAAAAGAAGTCTTAAAGTACTTCCTTTAAGTGAAGAGATGAAAGTGCTTGACTTATTAGGGGAAGAAAAAAAATTGTATACTAAAGTTGCTAAGATTCATGGTATGAAGGTTGACATTTGGTGTAGTGGTTGAATCGCCTCCTAGGCTGGTGACATCTCATATTGGAGTGCCTGGTTTGAGTCCTAGCTCCTCCACATCAAATCTGGCTTCCAGCTAATGTACTCTGGGAGGCAGCAGCTGATGGCCTATGTGCCTTGGTCCCTGCCACCACATGGGAGACCTGGGTGGAGTTCTGGGCTCCTGGCTTCAGCCTGACCCAGCCCCTGCTACTTCAGGAATCTGGAAAGTGAGTCAGAGAATAAAATATATCTCTGTTTATCTCTCTGTGTCTCTCTGCCTTTCAAATAATTTTTTTAAATTTTCCAAAAATTGTTTTGAAGCTCTATACTGAGTTGTTAATCTCTTTAAAATATTTATTGATTTATTGACTTATTTATTTGAAAGGCAGAGTGTTGGAGAGACAGGGAAAAGGGGAAGGGGGGAGAGAAACTCTTCCATCTGGTTCACTCCCCAAATACCCACAACATTTGGAGCTAGGACAGGTTATAACCAAGAGCTAAGAATTCCACGTGGATCTCCCATAAGGGTGACAGGAACTGAAATGCTGAAACCATGGCCATGATCTTCTGCCTCTTAGATGTGTTAGCATGATGCTAATCAGAGCCAGAGTACCCAGAATTCAAACCAAGTGCTCCAATATGAAATGCTGGCATCCCAAGGGGTGTCCTAACCCATTGTGCCACAATGCCTGCCCTGCTAATCTCTTACTATGTATAATTTATAAGTTGAACTTTATCATAGGCATGTATATATAGGAAAAACAAAGTAAGTATGAGCATTTGGTACTCTGCAGGGTGACGACATCCACTGGGGTCTTGGAACACATTTCCTGCTGATAAAGGAGACTGCTGTATACTCAAAGGAAGACCTGAGTGCTTCACTGTGACTGTTTCCCAGGTGGAAATTGAGGCATTAGAGCAGATTGCAGCACATCCTTGTAGCAATATAAGTCTACAAGTTCTTTCAGCCCTGTCCCTTCACAGGAATAGTGTGGGAGTTATTCTCTTTCTTCTTCTTCCAAGTCACCACTCCAAACTCTGGGTCACAAAGAAATGATGTGACCTTTTCAAGGTCAATGCTGAAAGGCAGGAATGGGTAATACGTGTGTCCTGTTCTGCTCATGTGTTGACCCATGCTTGTACTCCTCCCCAGATCTGCTCAGACTCACCTGTCCTCCCAGAAATCTCCCTTAGGGCTGTGTAGCCCCTGCAGCAACTCATGCTGTTCCCACCCCTGTCATTGCTCCAGCTTCTGACACCAATAATCCTTTCCAGAACAAAATGGCCAGGCAGAGGCATGAGCTCTGCACACCTGCCATAATGGGAGCCACACTAGCTTCAGTACCTGGTCTGCCTTGCCCTGACTCCTGGAAGAGCAGCTTCTGCTGAATCCCTCAACCCAGATGTTCAGGAGAGTTAAGTTGTCAAGGGGCAAAAGGCTACCCATAAAACGTGTGCCTTCTTTTTCCCCAGTGGACACAGTGGCTTCAAAGCAACTTCTTGTCTGGTTCCCCTGTGATAGTGAAGCAGCTGTTTCCTTGGGAAGCTGGGCCAGTTGGGTAATTTGCCTCCTGTGGCTTCCCCTCCTTCCTTTCCCACTATTCATCCCTGAGATCTCACTACCAAATAGAACATTGGCATAGAGCTTCACTTTGGCTTCCAACTTCTGGAGAATCTAGCATAAAGCAGCTTCCTATTACAAGGACTTCACATCACACTATACCTCATTTCCAGCAGTGGTTTAGCAATGTTTCTAGCATTTTCCTGGAGATAAAAATCATTACCAAACTGCCCTTTTCCATTATTGTGTAAGTAGGGAAGACTTCCAAAAAATTTGTGGAAAAATTGAATTAAAAGACCCATCAATTCAAGACACTTTTATAAATGATGGTACCAGCCATTCAGTCCATCATGGAAGAATTGAGTGTCCTGGTAAAGTCTAACCACATCAATGCAGTCTCTTTTACCTTAATGACTGAAGGGAAATGGGGATCCTTTACATATTTTAAGATTAGGGTACAAAAAAGAAGTCAGGAAGAACAAGCTCAGGACTAGGACTGATTAAACAGGCGTTTAATGATTTCCATGGAACTCTCACAAAAGCACCCTTGTTGGATCGGAAAAATAAGCATGAGCATGGATGTGATGGAGAAGGGCTCTCTGGTGAAGCTTTCCCACATATTTTTCTCCTAAAACTTTGGCTAACTTTCTCAAAATACTCTCCCAGTAAGCAGATGTTCTTGTTCTTTGACACCGCAGAGAAGCAGCCAGAAAATGCCTTGAACATCCCCCAACCATTGCCCTGACCTCTGCTCTTAACTGATCTGCTCTTGCTTTGACTGGACCATTGACATCTCTTGGTAGCCATTGTTTGGATTGTGCATTATCTTCAGGACCTTAATGTTAAAGCTATATTTCACCTCCTCTTCCAGTTCTTGAAAGAATTCCTTCAACATCTTGATCCCACTTGTTAAAAACTTTCATTGAAAGCTCTGCTCTTGTCTGCAGTTGATCTGGGAGCAAGAATTTTGGTACCCATAAAGCAGAGGGTTTCTATCTCTTTAGTTTTTCAGTCAAACTTGTGTAAGCTGAGAGATGTCTATAGTGTTGGCTATTATTTCCAGTGCTAATCATTGGTCCTTTTCAATTAAGACATGAGCAAAATTAATTTCTCCTCGCCAGTTGATATGAATTTTGCCTCTGTGAGCCTCATCTTTATCATCCTTGCATCTCCTCCTAAACTGAATTATCCTTTTGTTAAGCATTGATTGCTTTGGGAGCATTGTCTTATCTCTTTCTAAAGCATCAATGATTTCACCATTCTTCCATTCAAGCTTCACCACTCCTTTGATGTTTGCTCTTGTTTTGAGCAGAATTCTTCTTGCTCTGAAAGCAGCCCTTTTCAAACTGATGTTTTACGTTTCTTAGTACATCATACTATCTCCTGTTCAGACATGTTATAAAAAAGTAGCAGGAGTTTATTCTGATGCAAAAACTTTTTGTAATCTATGCATAGTTTTTTCCATAATGCGAATTTTCTGTGAACATTTTAAAGACCGCTCATATTTACCTGGTGGCAAAATATAAAATCAAACCTAAGATTGTAACTAATAATCACTCATTTAGAAAAAAAAGGTATGCTAATCTACATAAAAACAATAGCACTCCAATCAAAGTATAAACCATGCCTGTGTTTGCCATTCTGTTTGGAAGGGCAATTTTATGGTCCAGAGAAACACACTAAGAATTGCCTAAAAGATCCCTGCTTCAGTATTTTACATCCTAGATCAAGCACTCTTTTATTCACATCTTCTTTCTTAGTATTTTTAAAGGACTTATTTATTTGTTAACTTATTTATGTATTTGAAAAGTAGAAAGATGGGGGTGGGGGGAGAGAGAGAGAGAGAGAGAGAGAGAGAGAGAGAGATCTTTCATCTGCTGGTTAACTCCCTGAAAGACTGCAACAACCAAGCCTGGCCAGGCCAAAGCCAGGATCCAAGCCTCCCACATGGGAGGCATGAGCTCAAGAACCTAAGCCCTCTTCTACTGCTTTCCCAGGTGCATTTGTAGGGAGCTGGATCAGAAGCCAAGGCCTCTGGGTTCAAACCACTGCTCCCATTAGGATGCCAATGTTGCAAGCACTAGCTTAACTCACTGCACCACAAAACTAACCCCTGTTTCTTAGATTTTTTTGAAAAGTTCATTGCAGGTTTAGAAATGTATGAGGCAACAGCAGTGACATTCATGGCTTTAGGAGTTAGGACCGATGTGAGCTGCTGTGGGGGCTCCAAGGAAATCTCAACATGCGCGAATCAGCAAATGCCCTGGTTCATATAATTCAGTAAACCGACTTACCGGGAGGCATGAAAAGTATGAATATGAAATGATTAAATAGCAAAATCTCAGGTTGCTTAGCCCAGCATCTATATCCAGAAGTGGGATTCAGAAAGTGATAGGACCATCCTTGGATGATAGAATTGCTATCATAGACAGCTAGTGTTTTGCAGAGAGTAATTTAGTGGAAATAAATGCAATTAGATTTGAGATTTACAGGGATTTGTGCAATACTTTGTAGAGTCTTAGTTGAACTACATGAATGAAGCGACTGTATTTCAAGTCTAAACACTGAGAAATTGCAGGTGAGAGAGGCTGAGGATCTCCTGGGTCGATATAAAGGCCCAGCATGTGTGATTTCTGCAGAGAGTGGGAGCTGGGTGCCACCGAGTCACACACAGAAAAAAGTCTGCAGACAACTGCGAGGCCAAATTTCTTTTGGCTACACCTAACCAAGCCTTTCAGCAAGACACCATAACAGACCCACATCATAGAATAACATTTACAGTTCTTGTCTGGAAGTTAAGTGCATATTTGAACTATATATACTTTATTCCATTCTCAGTTAGATGTGTTGTCCTTTTTATAGAAATCCCAGGAAAAAAATTTCTGTAGTATACTATGAATGGTGGTCTTCTGAAAAAGACAAGATGACTGGCCCTTGTGTCCATCTATTCTGAGATGAGGCCCAGGGCAAGCCTCAGTAGAGGTCAGGAAGAGGCGTTGGTGGAAAGTGCCTTAGCATTGCTGGACAGACCAACAAGGAACAAGCATGCCACTTTCCTACACATGGACATGCAGGAGCTGAGTAGTCATAATAAGGGTGTTTGGGGCAGTGTTGGGTCTAACAGTTAAGATATTGGTTAGGATGCCTACATCCCACTTTAGACTATCCAGGTTCAATTCCTGGCTCTGCCTCTGAATTCCAATTTCTTACTAAAGCAGAACCTGGGAAGCAGTGGTGATGGCTCAAGTAATAAGGTTCTGTCATCCACGCAGGAGACCAGGATTCAGTTCTTGGCTCATAACTTTGGCCTGGACAAGCCCTAGTCATCTGGCCATTGTAGAAATTTGAGCAGTGAATCCTTGGATAGATTCATTCTCTCTCTCTCTCTCTCTCTCTCTCTCTCTCTCTCTCTCTCTTTCATCTCTATGCTTGTCAAACACACACACACACACACACACACACACACACACACACACAGAAGCAGAAGCAAAAGAAGTAGAAGAAGAGGAAGCAGCAGCAGCAGCAGGAGAAGGACAACCAGGTGTCTGTAGAAAGTGACGGGCTGGCGCAGCAGGTTAAAGCCCTGGCCTGAAGCGCCGGCATCCCATATGGGTGCTGGTTCTAGCCCCGGCTACTCCTCTTCCAATCCAGCTCTCTGCTATGGCCTGGGAAAGCAATGGAGGATGGCCCAAGTTCTTGGGCCCCTGCACCTACATGGGAGACCCATAAGAGGCTCCTGGATCCTGGCTTCGGATCAGCGCAGCTCTGGCCATTGCCTCCAACTGGGGAGTGAACCAGCAGATGGAAGACCACTCTCTCTCTCTGTCTCTCTTTCTCTCTGCCTTTCCTCTCTCTGTGTAACTCTGACTTTCAAATAAATAAATCTTAAAAAAAAGAAACTTGTGGCTAGGGTTTGGGAGGATGTACAGGAGGAAGAAGGAACAAGTAGTCAACACACAGACATAGGTCAGATAACCAAGGGAATATAGATGAGTAGTTTGCTCAAGTGGGAAAACTTTCAGGAGTCGGGCAGAATAAAGCCATTGTGTATCTTCTTTGCAACCATAGCATCCAGAAGATGCTATGTAACAGAAAGCTGAGGGTCATATAAGGACCAAAAAAGGTGGTAATTTGCAGGGGTGAGCTAGTCTGGTTATATCCTGCCTGGCAAGGTGATTTTCTGACAGCTCATATTTTTCCATCTTGGTTGATCTATATTTATTCTTTAAAGAGTTACTGATGTGGATCTGTCATTCAAAAAGACTTTTAAGTAAGTAATCCCTTACAGAATAGTGTTCAAATAAGACTGTCTAGATTTAAATCTGCATCTAATTACATGTATCTAATAAGGGTCCTTATCTATCAGCTGCAAAACAGCAAATTTGCCTATTGGAATACTGATATCCTTGCCACCATACATCCTGAGGCTTGGAATGGTGGAGAACACTATGGTTTTGCTTAGATGAAGCAAATTTTTTATTGGGAAAGCAGACTTCTTTGGTGGGTCTTCTTGGAAGAGGCCAAGGTCCCCTCCTGGGCAGGAGGCTCACTCTGTGCCAGTTGGCTATAGATATGGTTGCCTGCAAGTGGATCATAATTATGGGGGAAGAAGCTAATGTTCAGAACTGAGAATTTAGAAGCAGGATTATAGCTGGGAAAGGAAGCAGAGCCCTGCTGGACACCCTGGAACCCTGTTAGTACTGGAGCAAATCAGGAGTGAGGAGCGAGGATGAGAAGCCTCACTGCTATGGCCCAAGAAGGCAGTGGGATGGCCCAATTCCTTGGGCCCTGCACCCGCATGGGAGACCAGGAGGAAGCACCTGGCTCCTGGCTTCAGACTGGCGCAGCGTGCTGGCCATAGCAGCCACGTGGGGGGTGAACCAACGGAAAAAGGAAGACCTTTCTCTCTGTCTCTCTCTCTCTCACTGTCCACTCTGCCTGCCAAAAAAAAAAAAAAAAGATACAGGGCAGTGCTTCTACATGTGAACTACATTCCTCACGGGTGATCATGGTACTAATTACTCTGCCCTCTTTTACTAACCTTGCCTAAAATTTATATTGCTTCTTCCATCTTTACTCCCAATAATAGGATTCCATAAATCTGATTAGTCAAGAGAGAATAAGAAGAGATGGTGAGGATGGGCATTCAGCCCACCAGTTAAGATGCTCATCTCCCATGTAAAACTACCTGGGTTCAATGCCCAGCTCAAGCTCCTGAGTCCAGATTCTTATCAACACAGACCCTGGAAGGCAGCAATGATGGCACAAGTTATTAGATTCCTGCCACTCACGTGGGAGACCTGGACTGAGTTCTTGTCTCCTGGTTTGGGTCTCAGCCCAAAGCTGGTGGTTGTGGGAATTTGGGAAGTAAACCAGTGGGTGGGAGCTTTTTCTGTCTATATATGTCTCTCTGGCTCTGGCTTTTTTCTACCCCTCAAATAAATTTTCAAAAATAGTTTATAAAGTATAGTAACTTATATACTTATTTTAGCTTATAAAAAGGGTGAAGTTAGATTTCTTTTTTTTAATAAAGGTTTTATTTAATGAATATAAATTTCCAAAGTACAGCTTATGGATTACAATGGCTTCCCCCCCATAACTTCACTCCCACCCGCAACCCTCCCCTTTCCCGCTCCCTCTCCCCTTCCATTCACATCAAGATTCATTTTCAATTCTTTTTATACACAGAAGATCAGTTTAGTACATATTACGTAAAGATTTCAACAGTTTGCCTTCACATAGGGACACAAAGTGAAAATACTGTTGGAATACTAGTTATAGTATTAATTTACAATGTACAGCACATTAAGTTCAGAGATCCTACATTATTTTTTAATTGATTAATTATCTATGCAATTTCTAGTTTAACACCAAGATTTTTTAATCATTTCAATTATCTTTATATACAGAAGATCAATTCAGTATATACTAAGTAAAGATTTCATCAGTTTGCACCCACACAGAAACACAAAGTGTAAAAATACTGTTTTAGTACCAGTTATAGCATTACTTTACACTGGACAACACATTAATTACAGATCCCTCATGAGACGTAAGTACACAGTCCCTCCTGATGTTGATTTAACAATTTGACACTCTTGTTTATGGTGTCAGTAATCTCCCTAGGCTCTAGTCATGAGTTGCCGAGGCTATGGAAGCCTTTAGGGTTTGCCGACTTCGATCTTATTCCAATAGGGTCATAGTCAAAGTAGAAGTTCTCTCCTCTCTTCAGAGAAAGGTACCTCCTTCTTTGATGGCCCCGTTCTTTCCACTGGGATCTCACTCGCAGAGATCTTTCATTTAGGTCTTCTTTTTTTTCCAGAGTGTCTTGGCTTTCCATGCCTAAAATATTCTCATGGGCTCTTGAGCCATATCTGAATGTCTTAAGGGCTGATTCTGAGGCCAGAGTGCAATTTAGGACATTTGCCATTCTATGAGTCTGCTGTGTATCTCGATTCCCATGTTGGATCATTCTCTCCCTTTTTGATTCTATCAGTTAGTATTAGCAGACACTAGTCTTGTTTGTGTGATCTCTTTGACTCTTAGACCTAACAGTGTGATCAACTGTTAATTGAAATTGATCACACTATGAAGTCACTATATGATGGTTTGGGTGAAATACCATCTGGTGTAACAATGGAGATTATATACTTGCTTTATCTGATTCTTATCAGCCTTTATCTGAATTTATAGGCTTACTTTTAGAAAGAGACATTTCTTCTATCATAATATGTATAATTTTTTGCAAAGAGATGAAAAATTCAAGAGCATAAAGGAAATGTTTTAACCCATTCTTTCCTTAAGGAGGGGAGGAGAGAAGGAAAACTAAAGTACAACATTTGCTGGAAAGCAATTTAAACTCAGTTACCTGTCTGACTGCAGGTTCATTGGTATCTAAACAGCTCATATGCCATTAGGATGGACTCTCCCACAGCGTTTTGAAAAGCTGATGTGCACAAAGGCCAGTGACTACATCTGTATCTACCAAGCTCCAGGTGTGCATATTTCATATGCTGCCTACTCCATGACCCACCCCTGGATATGTCACATACCCCCTATCCAAGCATCAGACAGAGCTCTTCATTAACCTACGGGCACACTCATGACTTTTAATATCATCCATTCATTCCTCTCATTGAATTTAATCACAAATTTCCAAGTTTCTCGGGCTTAGTTTATTTCTTTGTAACATCATCTCCAGCCTTGAAAAATAAAGAAATCATTTAAGAGAGGAGGTCATTGCAGGGTTGTGTCCTCTGCACTTGGTCTTGACTTACCCTTCTTCTTATAGGAACTGAATATCATTTCTGGTCTTCCCATTTCCAACTTTCTCTCTCACCACCTGTTCAAAAACGATGCCCCATTCATTCTGTCTTTTGGATGGCAGCCTTCATTTCATCTTGTATGGACTGTATCCTTTCCCTCAGAGAACACCATGGACTGGCATACTAGTCAGTAGATCCTCTTTGGTTTGGTCCACAAATTCAGCCCCATTCATGCCCTTTTGAGCTCAAAATATTTCCAGGTTAAGCCTGGAAACCAGACTGATGGATTGCTACATTTACCTTCTGCATACTTCCAGAGGCCACTCCTAGTTCATCAGGATACACAGCGTGCTCTTAGTAAGTGAAGGGAATGATCAAATACGCTCATGGAGGATAAGCCAGAGAGGAGCTAACTTCACTTTTAGAAAACAACCCTTCTTCAGCTCACCCTTCCTCACTTTCAGATCACTCACTTTAATCTAAGATAACTGATTTTGCAGAGAATACAAATCTTATTTAGAAAATTTTAAAGCTATGTTTGTTAAGGACATGGCTAAGTCATAGGCTCTTAAATGCTGTCACATAACCACAGACAGAATGGCAAGACTTTTATGTGTTCTGCTTGTATAATCCTATTCGTAGCTTGAAAATTCATTTATACCTGAAGAGCTTAGAGGCTTCAGGTCATCATAGTCTCCTGACAGCCAAATAGGAGTGGGATTCTTAGGACAGCAGAATCTTTACCAACCCTAGAATAAGCCCATCTGCTCATCAGAGTCACAGCAAAAGGAGGGCAACAGAATGTTTTTGTGTTTTCCTGCCTTCCTTTTCTTCTGATTCTTCCTGACTCTGCTTTTTTCCCTTGGCTTTTTCCTAAATTAGTTATTCACAAATGTAAATGCAACTCTGAGCCAGTGTACTTGCAGGCATCTATGTTAAACTACATTTATATTCTTAAAGCGTAAGACTATTTTGGAGAAGAGATAAGATGCTATAGATCTCAGGAGCATGGACTTAGGACTTGGACTGTTTGAGTGGAAAGTACAATGCCTTTACTCTCTACCTGGTGATGCTGAGCTGGTGACCTAGTATCTCGATGCTTCTATGTCCTCATCTACTCCTTTGTTATAGTCACCTCCGGGCAAGAGACTCTGTAAGCCTCAGAATGATGCTGATGATACTGAGCTCACAGAGTTGTCAAGATCATTATATAAAGTACTGTGTACAAAGCACTTGATACTTGGCCAATGGTAACAGCTCAGTATGATAAAATGATAGCTATTTTAATTATATTTATGCCTAAGAATATGCAAAACAGCTGCTCAATCTCTAGGAAATCTATTTACACCTAAAACAGGTCCTTAAACCTTTGAAATAAACAGCCATAATGCCTTTTCCCTTTGTTCAGGATGCCATGTGGTCACCTGGTATGTACCTTACACATATCAGTAAGGCTGGGAATGGCTATAATCCTGTGCACCACTAAACTGCCTGCAGCCAGTCAGATGTTGTCAGATAAGCTAAATGGTAAATGTTTTGAAATAAAGTATGGATACCTTATTTTTACTGAGTCTCTTCATTTCTCTATGGAGAATTCTAAACAATTAAACATAGCCTATACTTCACTAATCCTTGCAATTTCAAAAATGAGCATTCTTGGATTATTTGAAATTTTATTTGTTGTATTACCCAAGGATATTTAGGAAAGTTCATAAAAATGGAATTTAGAGGCCATTTGTGTGTGTGTGTGTGTGTGTGTGTGTGCACATGTGTGTTTTAGCACTTGCTGATTTTTTTAGTATCTTTTTATTTATAGACAGTGAACAAATTCGATGCATTTCACATGTATAGATTCAGGAGTATAGATATTTCTCCCTACCTTTTCTCCTTCCATGCTTCCACCCTCTCTCCTCCTTCCTTTCTTTTGTTGAAATCCATGCCTAGTTATTTCATGACACACGTTTTCCGTGAATTTTTGGAAAACTCCGATATGCATAGATTTCAAAAATTGCAGCAAAATAAACCTGTCATTTCATTTCATTTTCCGTGAACTTTTTGAAGGCCCCTTGTATCCTGAATGAGCAAGCTCTTTAAATGTCTAACCCAGTTTTGGGCACCATAAAAGAAAACAATGTTTATGGTTTCAATATATATTTTATTGAGCTTATCTTGGGGAAGTTTTAAGTGGTGAAATCATCAGAATTTTCTCTCCCTGGGTTACTTTTAAGAGTTTAAATTATGTCTATTCCTTAGCAAATTCTGGGTATAGCTTATGTTTTTAATAAAATTATATTTAAAGATATTTTGTTACCCCATCTTGCCACATGAATTTCCAGATTCAATCTTTCTATTAGAATTTGAAACCAATGAGGACTCAGTCTTCATTAGTAGAGGCGTGACTTTATAATTCCTTTGTTTTCACTGGCAGAAACTCAGGGCCTAATTAGATTTGATCACAGCAATCATTATGATGTCATTATATGCTAGCCTGAGGGACGGTCTCTTTCTTTGGTCTTGATATTTATTTTTATTAATCTTTTCATGTATGTATTTTTTGGTTTTTCTCCACTTTATTTAAAGAAGACGAGTACACATTTTAAAATAAATCACTGTAAGGATTTCAGATAGATTGGGGTCTACACAACTCCGTGTCATTGTACTACTGGGATGGAATTAGATACTGGGATTGTCACCCCATGATACATTAGTAGTTCTTAGGCTCCAAATTCGTCATGCTACAGGGCTCGATTTCTTACCATTTCTGGTCTCATTTGGCAAACTGGAACAATTTAGAAATCAACTTTGGCATTTTGGGCAAGTAACCAAGAAATAAGGTCATTAACATTAAAATATTCTGTATGAAACTGCTAGATTACAAACACCCCCACAACAAGTACAACAACAAAAAAAGTCCAAAGTAATGAGCTATTTATTATGCCATCTCTTCCTTTATTCCTAATTATCTCAACAAATTGTTAAATCCTTTGAACCTCTCACCACAGTTGCTGCCACAGTTAGCATCATTTAAGAAAGAAAAGAGTTTTAAGCTTTTGCAGGCAAGAGAATATTTGTGGTTAAAACAACTTATTACTGATTTAGGTTCATGTAAACCTGAATTTTAAGACTGCTATCATTGCAACAGTACTAAATACAGAAAGAGTTCGAACTTGCAATTGTGTCTCCCACTAGGGGACTATGGATTTCAGGCACATTCCAAAGCAGAATTAGGTCTCATCATTATAGCCTCACTACTTCCCTCTTCAGGTACCTGTTACCTAGGAGCCTAGAGGCACATTAACAGTCTCCAAACAGATGGGCTTTCCCTTTATGTGTTCCCCCTCCACTTGGGTAACAAAAGCACAGCTGTGTGGAGCAATTTCATGTAAAAGATTTCCTAAACACATCCACAGCTTTTCATCTGCTCCTCGGCAGGGAGCTGGAATCTGGAAACAGCAAGCTTCCTAGCCCGAAAAGGACCAAGTGCCCCACTTGGATTCTTATTTCTTCCATAGCATAGACAGGAATATTTGCAATCATTACTAGCTTCAGGAACATGTCCTGCCATCCATTTCTTCCTTGGCTTATTTGGCTTTCAGGATATGCCTTTCAGTATTAATCAGAGGTAGGTGAACCACTGTAACAAACACCCTCTAATCTCAGCCTTTCCATGGCTGATGCGGGCTTATTTCTCACTCAAGGTCAAGGTCAGTGTGGAGAGATGGGTCTGGAACTGTCTGCTGGACTCCTTCCATCTTCTACCCACTTCTAGATCCTTGGAATCATCTTGACCTCCTTGGAGATTGGAGACGAAGATGAAGCATGGAAGATTGTGTGGGGAAAGTTTCCGGGTCAGGTCTGCCACATTCTCAGTCATGTGGAGATACCTTGTGCTGGACATGTAATCTGGCTGAGTGCCCAGACTGGGGCTTGGGGGCACGTAGCAGTCTCCCCCTCACATCCCCCTCACCCTGGATTTTCGATCTCCATCATAGTAGCAATCTTTGGCAAATAATCTGTTTGCAAGGGACAAGCTGTTCAGTTTGCATCTTTGATTTTATTTTACCCATGTTTCCAAAGGCTCTGCCCTCATGATGAATACCTACCATCCTTTGTGATTCACTTAGCGTTTGTTTCTTTCCTTCTCTCAAATCCATTTACAGTCAGGTTCAAAGGGTCGTCATCGGAGAAACAACTTGGATTTCTCCCAGGGATGTAAGGCAACTGAGCAGAGGTGGATGAATGCAAAATAAGGGGGTCGTTGAGGCTGTGCTGGAAACAGGGCATGAGGAAAGAGGTGACCACCGTGGGGCTGCTACCAAATGTTGCTGAGAAGGAAAAGGGCCCAGGCTTGTCAATGCTTCCGATTGGTTAGGGACACGGAAATCAGATTTTCAGATAAAATGTCCTTATTTATAAATATTGGCAACCGATTAAGCTAGCTTTAACACTCTGAATAGGCCACCATTCTGCAATCTTTGTTTTGCTTTTTATGCCTTTGCTCGGAAGAAAGGAGAGCAATGACCCCCAGGGCTTCTGTCAGAGGGAAGGTGAAGGTGCCTTCTGCTCTCTCAAAGGCCTCGTGTTGGGAGTTCAAAGGTGCTCATCTCTGCCAAGGTAATTAAGATTCAGAATTCTGCATGTGACGCACCCTTTTTTAGTTCTTTGCAAATGTTACAGACACCAGATGTATGAGGTGGGGGAAAGTCAAAATTCCTTTGTTCATAGAGAAAAATGAAAGGGATGCCTAGATCAAACTTCCATGAGTCTCAGTAAGACACTGTCATGTGTGCGTAGTCACCTGTCAGTGGAGGCTGTCTGCAATGACTTCATCAGGATAAGCCCAGTTTAATATGGCATGTGCTTTTTTTCAGAATGCCTGTGAGAAATACATAATTGAAATAGTATTTTGTTTCTAAAATCTTTTCAAGTGGTGGACAAGAATGGAGGGGAGTAGAGTAAAAAAGGAAGGGACCCAGTCAATCATATAAGTTAAAAGATAACGCTATTTTTGGTGCATGTGTTTTTTTTTAAAAATCCATGTTCAGCTTTTTCATAAAACACGTCTTCCATGGAGTTTTTGAACTCCCCTCAGGGAGTAGAAATAAGAGTACATGCCAGTGGGATTTTCCAAGGATGACTTGGGTAATCCTGCAGCAGAGGGAAGTCCCATTTCTCTAAGCAACAAAGTCAAATGCCAGCCGCCATCTTCAGGGATCAGATACGCCAGGAACACCTGCTGAGGAGGGACTCAGAGTGCATGACTTTAATGCTCTCCTGTGACTGAGATTCTGAGACCACCAAGATAGGATTTGCAAAGAGAGAAAAGATTAAGTTATTAAGTTACTGCGTAAAATAAATCTTCAATTAAAAGACATAGAAAAATATTCAAGAGTACATTGACCCTTAAGGGAAAGAAAGAGAATTAGGAGAGGGATAACAACAGATAGGAGGTAATAGCAATTTGAGATTAAGGGACTCCAAATGCTTTCAAGACATAGGAGGAAAAGAAAAAAAAATTGTGTATGTGGTGGGAGGGAGGAAGGCGGAAGGTCGGTTCTGGAAGCCCCTGGTGGATAAGAGACTTTGCTGGAGGTCTCACCTTTGTGCCTCTCATCTTGTGTAGCAGCCACATCTTTATCCCCACATATTGTCTAGAGATCTAGTTTCTAGCCCAGCACACCAGACACATTGAATAACAGAAGCAATATTATTTGAAGTTGCTGTGTTTTTATTCACTTGCTATCTCTTTCTCTTAAACTTGGTTTACCCCTAACAGAAGCTCTGCAAATTTCTATGAGAATGCTTCCCAAAATTCATGGAAAATTGAATTAAAATATATTTATTTTAATGCAAAATTTTTTGAAATCCATGCATTTAGGGTATCTTCACAAAGTTCATATAAAGTATATATTGTGACAAAATGTACCAGAGGAGCCAGTGTTGTGGTGTAGAGGGTTAAGCTACTGTCTGCAATGCCCATGTCCCATATGGATGCCGGTTAAGTCTTGACTGCTCCGTTTCAGATCCAGCTCCCTGCTAATGTGCCTGGGAAAGCAGTGGAAGATGACCCAAGTGCTGGTGAGACTCAATGGACTTTCAGGCTCCTGGTTTCAGTTTTGTCCAGCCCTGGCTGATCCAGTCATTTGGAGGTTAAACCGTCAGATGGAGGATTCTCTCTCTCTCTCTCTCTGTATGTATGTGTGTGTGTGTGTGTGTGTCCCTTTCTCTGTGTAGCTCTGCCTTTCAAATAAATAAATAAATCTCTTTTTAAAAAAGTACCAGAATAAATTTATTTTTTAATTTCATCTTACCACAAATGTTTTGAAGTCTCCTGTTATACAATATAGAGAGGCTTCCTTCTACACATTTCTCCCCTAAAATATAATTCCAGTGTTAGGAATCCTATTTGAAAGACAGATTCAGAGAGAGGCAGAGGCAGAGAGACAGGTATTCCATTCACTGGTTCATTCTCCAAATGGCTGACCGAAGCCAGGAGCCAGGAGCTTCTTCCTGGTCTCCCACACAGGTGCAGGGACCCAAGCACTTGAGCCATCTTCTACTTCTTTCCCAGGCCATAGCAGAGAGCTGAATCAGAACTCGAGCAGCTGGGACTCAAAGCAGTGCCCATATGGGATGCCAGCAATGTAGGTGGCAGCTTTACCTGCTACACCACAGCACCAGCCCCAGGAATCTCCTATTTTTTTTCCCCAAGAGACTGATGAATAGCACCATAAAGCTCCATACTTTCTGACTAGAAGCTTTCCAAGGTAAGTTTTGAGAGATGTTTTTTCCAATTTCTGGAATCTTACTCTATTTAAACAGTTTTACAGCATATTTTGAAATTTAACAGAGGCCTGGCCCATGGTCGCATAAACCATCAATAGATAAAACACAAGTGTTCAGTTATGGCTATTTACTTAATCTAATTTTTGATAGACTTGATTTTTAGAGCAGTTTTAGCAAAACTGTGAGGAAGAAGAAGTTAACAGATATTTCCTTTATCATGTCTGCCCCACACATGCACAGCTGGTGCCATTCTCAACATCCCTCACGGGGGTGGTCCATCTGTTCAAGCTGATGAACCTACACTGCTGCTTCATGGTCACCCAAAACCCACAGTTTACACTGGAGTTCACTCTTGCTGGCGTACTCACTACAGATTTGGACAAATCTTTAATGACATGTACCCAGTGTCACAGTATCTCAGAGTATTTCCATCACATTAAAAACCCTATGCCCCACCTACTCTGCCATTCTTCCCCAAGACACCTGGCCACCTCTCATCTTTGTACTGTCTCCATAGTTTTGTCTACTCTAGAATATCATATAAAGTTGGAACCCCAAGATAGGATGCCTTTTCAGATTGATTTATTTCACTTAGTAATATGCATTTAAGTTCCCTTCAGATGTTTTTGTGGCTTGAGAGCTTTCTTTTTATCGGTGAGTAATCTCCCATTATCTTGCTGTACCACAGTTTATCCATTGACCTGTAGAAAGCACCTTGGCTGCTTTCAAGTTTTTGCCATTATCAGTAAAGCTTCAATTATTAAAATGTAATTTACTGGTTGTGGTTTATTTACTTCATCTAATTTTAATCAAGTTTCATTTTGTATAAATAAAGAGGTAAATAATTTAAATCCGCATAATTGCAGAAGCTTTGGAAATTGCATAAGCCTCATTAGACGATAATAGAGATTTCTCGCAAATATATTTGTATTACAACTTGTAAAGAAGTAATCACCCTGAAGCCCTCTACCAGTAAAAAGCAGGAATTTCCATGAACTTGATACATTTGAAACTTGAATTTCATTGATTTCTTTTTTCTAGAAGTTCTATCGTCTTCATTTTTTTATTTTACTTTTTTAAAGATTTATTTATTTATTTATTTGAATGGCAGAGTTTCAGAGAAGCAGAGGTAGAGAGAGAAAAAGATCTTCCATCCACTGTTTCAATGCCCAGATGGCCAAAACAGCCAGAGCTGGGCTGATCTGAAGCCAGGAGCCAGGAGCTTCTTCCGGGTCTTCTACATGGGTTCAGGGGCCCAAGGACTTGGGCCATCTTCTACTGCTTTCCCAGGCCACAGCAGAGAGCTGGATCAGAAGTGGAGCAGCCAGGGCTTGAACCAGTGCCCATATGTGATTCCAGCACTGCAGGTGGTGGCTTTAACCCACTACACCACAGCACTGATCCTTCATCTTCATATTTTCAAGGCACTGTATGGAGCCTGAAAATCAAAAATGAATCAGACCTGAAGATAAATCTTAAATTCCTTTAACAATAAGGAAAAAAAAAGTGAGTAAAACAATGAAAATGAACACTTTTGAAAGAAATAGGCAAATGCAAAGTTTGAGTTGAAACAAAGGATTCAAGTCTTTGGACCCATTAATTTGTTGACAAGAGCAAAACTATGCTTAGTACTGAGGGTGGGTCTCTTCCTTGGTTCTGAATGTTCCACTAGAACAATAAAAGTAATTTGAGGAGGGACCACCCGGATATCTGTGGTCGCCATACAAATTTTGATTCCTTTTTGGTTGTCACTTAGAGTTAAGGGGAAAGCCAGGAACTACATGTTTTCTCAAAGTAAGCCACCAATAATAATCACAAGAGAAAATCAGTAGAACTGTCCAGAACTACAAGAGAGCATTGAGGGGAAGTAAGGGACAAAGAAGAACAGTGGGCACAACCCCCAGGGACCACAGCCTGGTGGGCCTGGTCCCACCCGCCCTCCCTCTAGGATACCTCTG
The DNA here is from genome assembly GCA_949820135.1 of Sylvilagus floridanus. NCBI lineage: Eukaryota > Metazoa > Chordata > Mammalia > Lagomorpha > Leporidae > Sylvilagus > Sylvilagus floridanus. The sequence goes on along the minus strand of OX463226.1, from coordinate 64,440,000 downwards.
TCCCAGGTAAGATCATCAGGATACATAAGGAGTCACAAGCACATGTATGAATGACAGGAATTTTACTGAGTGATTATAGAATACAACAAGCTTTCTGTGTTCCCTATGGAGTGGCAGAAAATATAAAGCAGAAAAACTCCCACTTCTTAGAAAATTATTCCTCTGTAAGCTTTCTCCCTAAGAACAAGCACTAGAAAGGAAAATGTGGAAGGACTGGCCAAGAATGAGAATACCTGAAATTTTATCATTTCTCCTTCACAAGGGTATTGGATTCAGGAATGCCTGGACTGCATTGGTGTTGGTTTCTGGTTTATGTTTAACTTGGGGTGTGTTCTATGAACAGTGTCTGTTCAACTTGTTGGGCCCAGTGAAATCTGGCAGGTTAAAAATGTCGATACTCTTTTGTAGTTATAAACTAAAAATTCATAGAGATGTTTACATAAATTTAAGCCATTATCATAATACTTTCATTAGTATTATTTAAATCAGTGTTCAATAGCAAAAAAAAAAAAACAGTAATGGTCTTGTATGATATTTGCATTAGCTTTGCTCAGCAAAATTTTGACATGTCCTTAATGCAGATGTAATGTAAATTCCTGAGATTGTTTGAATACTTTCTGAACACAATTCTTTGGAGTTTGGGACTGAATAGGATTTCTAGGTATTACAGGCATTCTCAAAGACTTTCAGCTGCACCTTGAGCACCATCCTTGTGGTTCTGGCTGTACAGCCTGGCTACTCATCCACTTTTAACCAAGGCAAACTTTTTCTAGTCTAGGAAGGTTTTGCTCTTCAGCAGATAATGTTGCTGTAAGGGAGAAATGGTACAACTGCCTGACAAGCCAGCTCTGTCCAGGGTGTCCAGGTCACCCAAAGTCTGCTCAAGAGGAAAGTCGATGGCTAAGACAGAGGCAAGGCTTATGAAAATTGGTCTTGGCTATTTTATTCACGTCTTCATTCATCCATGTCCTTATTCTTCCATGCATAAGATGTTTATTGATGCCCAGTGTCAATCTTCTGCTTAGAGTTGCAGACATAATTATGAAAAGTAAGGAGAAGAAAGAGAAAAGAGGAGGAAAAGAATAATAAGTAGAGTTCATCAGCTGGGATGGGAGAGGGAGTGGGAGAAGGGATGGTTGCGGGTGGGAGGGAGGTTATGTGGGAAAAAGCCACAACAATGCAAAAGTTGTACTTTGTAAATTTCCATTTATTAAATTAAAAAAAGAATAGAGTTCATCAGAAGTGGCAACAAATAATTATTGAGCATTTATCATATGGTGTTAGTGGACACAAGGGGTCCATTGACCAAATAATCAGACTCAAGTGAGGGTTGCTCATAGGAGAGCTTTATTTTCATGTCTCAAGTGTAAGAAGAAATGGTGAAGTAGAGTTTCTTAAAGAAACTGCCTCCCAGAAAAGCAGGGCTATTTTTTAAAAACATTTCTATTTATTTATTTATTTGACAGGTAGAGTTACAGGCAATGAGAGAGACAGAGAGAAAGGTCCAGGAGCCAGGTGCTTCTTCCTGATCTCCCACACGGGTGCAGGGGCCCAAGCACTTGAGCCATCCTCTACTGCTATCCCAGGCCATAGCAGAGAGCTGGATCCGAAGAGGAGCAGCCAGGACCAGAACCAGCACCCATATAGAATGCTGGCGCTACAGGCGGAGGATTAACCCAGTGTGCCACAGCGCTGGCCCCAAAAGCAAGGCTTTTATAGCAAGAGATAGGGGAGTATCCAGGTTGGAGAAAAGCAGGAGAATGAGAGTCTTCCTGGGACCAGTGTTATGGGGCAGTAGGTTAAACTGTTGCTTATGGCACCAGCATCCCATACTGAAGTGCTGGTTCAAGCTCCGGCTGCTCTGCTTCTGATCTAGGCCCCTGCTCATGTGCTTGGGAAAGAGTAGATGATGGTCCAAGTACCGAGGCCGTTAGTCATATAAGAGACCTGTGTAAGGCCACCACAAAATACACCAGACACCGGAGTTAGAGGTTTATTGTTGGGTGGGGGAAGCCTTACAGGCTGAGGGGAGAGGGAGAGAGCGTAAGAGAGAGATTGGGGTTGAGAGAGAGAGAGAGCATATATGCAGGAAGCAAGTCCTATTTTACCTTTGCTGGGGTGCAGGGAAGTAGGATCAAGAGATCCCATTAGGGTGGGGTGGAGCTGACACCTGCGATTGGGCCATCTGGTCAACTGGCGGTGGCCAGAGCCTAGGAGAGTGTCCAGGGCATAGATCACACCACAGACAAGACCGCACTGTTTTACTAAGAACCCCTGGATGGAGTTCTGGGCTCCTGGCTTCAAGCTCACCCAGACCTGCCTGTTGTGGCCCTATGGGGAGTGAACAAGCAGATGGAAGATCTCTTTCTCTGTGTCCCTCTGCCTCTCAAATAAATAAAACAAATCTTGAAAAACAGAAAAGAGGGCCTTTCCTGCTAGCAATACATACTCAGGATGTGGAAATAAAGAGAGTGGAAGGGTCTTTCCTGCTCACGCACTTTGCATCTTCACACACTGTGTGTTGTAAAACCCGACTCAGACTGGCCTCTTGCAGCTTTCCTAGTCTATGGCGGTCTGGCCTCCACTGAGTAAACTGATGCAAAATAAGCTTTGCTGGAGCATCCTCTGAGAAACAAGCTCAAGGGACTTCACTGTTTCAGGTTCTCTGCCTCTGTTCCTGCCCCCTTTTGCCTAAATCCTACTCTGTTGGTTACAGTGGCAGGTACACAGCTGAGTGTACTACCTGCTATCTACTGCATGCATTGTCTCACAGAATCCTCTCAGCTCCTTGTAGTAAATACTGCCATTGGTTCCTATTTTTCAGATAATAAAAGTGAGATCCACTCTGGATATTAATTACTTAATTAATATGGAGTCAACTGGCTACTTTGGGGCTGACCTTGTTCTAGAACCCAAGATTTCAGAGCCAACACCTTATGATAGTAAACAGCATGGTGTCTACAAATAGGAACCAGGGTTCAAATTATGGACTTGCCACATTCTGGCTGTGTGACCTCGGAAAAGATAGCATGCCCTGTCCCAATGTCCTCCCATGCTGTAACCAAATGAGGTGTGCCAGATGGAACATATTCCAAATTACACTTGGCTCAGTATATATTTTATTAATGCAAAGTCTATGCTCATGGCTATCACTTTCCTGTCCTGAAGGAGCTTAGAGTCCAGCAGAGAATCAGGACCAGGGCAGAGCCCATCACAGTACAGTGTGTCCAGAGCTCAGACGGGAAAAGCACAGGCTCTCAGGGATGCACTGGTGGTCACGAGTCCAGATCCAAGGACTCTTCCTCAGGGAAGTGGCAGCAAAGTGGGCCCTGAGGAGATGGAGGAGGAAGAGGAAGGGGCGTGAGCTAACTCAGGGAGTTGGGGTGTGTGCTTGAGAAAGCTGATGTTTGTGAGAAATACACCTTAAAAAATTAATTCAAGGAAATATTCCAAGCCCTCACTAATGTTTTCCTGACTCTTAAAGCAGGAAATAGTGCACTTGACAAGTGTAATATAAATAATATTTATAAATAAATGCTAATTGAATCTGGAATCAGCATTTCAAACATCAAGAATTTTAAAAAGTACTTTAGCTGCGGATTGATATTCAACACTGTTGTTCTGAATGGCTCCAATGAGAATACTTTCAGAGACGCCAACCTGTGTGCTCATTGCCTGTGGCTGGCTGGCTTCTCTCCTGTGTCTCTGTTCCTCTTGCCCTCCAATGCCTTGTCTCCAGTGTCAGTATCCCAATCAACAGCAAATACCTGCTGGGAACCTCTTTGTCATCTTAGTGTGTCAACAGCCTCTGTGCCGCCCCACTGGAGAGAAGAGGCAGTTTAAGCAATGGAAAGCCAGGAAAGGAGCTAAAAAGATATTCAGAAAAACATGCACCTGCGTGATTTTTCTAGCACATACCAACCGTTGCAGGACTTTCTCAGCAATCATGCTGCTTTGTAGGACAGAGGCTGCTCCTTGCTCTCATCATTTTAGTGCCTGCTATTAAAAAAAAAAAATGTCTCAGTATTCAGTATCGAGTTAGCATTTTCATCCAAAACAATAATATAATCCAAGCAATGCTGTCCACAGCTCCAAACCGATCCTGGGTACAGAAACTCAGACATGGGAAACCCCCTTTGCAGTGAGACAGGCTGCAGAGCCTGATCACTTTAATCCAGGGGGATGCAATCGCCACAAAAGCAAAGTGAAAAAGACACTGCTTTTATTAGCACTGCCAAGGAAATCCCAGTTGCTGTAAGAAAAATGTCACTGTCCTCCTCCATGCAGCAAAGGAAAAAGGGAAATGTTGAACACTTCCGTGTAAATTTTTAAAGCCATGAAATGAATTTTTCAGTTAAGTTTCTCCTCATTTATTCTGTATAATAAGACATAGTTTAAAAAATACCCTTCAGCAAAAGAGTTTCCCTTGTTAATGCTGCCTAACTTTTAATAATTTTTTATTTGGGAAATTCCCATGTTCCCCTGCTTTGTGTTTTGTGGCTAAAACGGAGGGTCAGAGGTCCACAGCTTCATTTCCAGGGGCTGCTCCTGCTGTCTGGAGGCCTTTGGTATGTGGGGATCACAATTGTCTGTACCACTTCGTTCTGTGATTTCAAAGATGGGAAAAGCTTGTTTGCAAAGTCCAGGCAGGATCCCTGTTTCATTTTCTTGACCCTTCTGCTGATTAGAAAGCAAGCACATCTGAATGCCCTTTCTTTGAGTGAAACCTGATAATACTCAAATGTTTGCAAAAGCACAGGACAATTTTATGAGCTTTTAAAACTAGTTATATCTTAGTTGATCAAGTTTTTTTTTTCCATATGAAAATGTTCCATACATATGAAAATGTTCCAGGCCAAATGTGGGGCATCCCTAATTTAAAAATATGTAGTCTAAAATCCAAAATTTTTGAGCACAGATATGATGTCACGTGTGGAAAATTTCACACCTGTCCACAGGTGATAGGTCACCATCAAAATGCAGGTTTACCAAAAAGATTGTTTAAAAGCACCTTCAGGCATGTGCATGTGAAATGATGAAATTTGTGTTTAGACTTGGGTCCTACCCCCACTGATGTATATGCAAATTGTCCAAAATCTGAAAAATTGTGAAATCCAAAGCCCTTCTTTCAGATGAGGGACCCTGAACCTGTACTTGTTTGAGCTGTATTTTCACTAGTCACTGGGAACTGAAATTGTGTTCTTGATACTTCCAGTCTATCAATTCATGTAACTCCCAGCAATGAGGCTAACTGATGAGGGTAGATAATTAAGTGACTCTCAGGATGTCCATTGACTTCATTCATGGCAATGCATATACTGCGTAACTGGACAGTCACAGCCAGTCCACTGAAGCATGGCAAGCCAAAGACGTGTATTAGGGGAGCAAATCGTCAGTGTATTTCTGTACTTTGTAATCAGCACTGCGATCCCGCAGGAAACGGCCCCAGATTTCAATATTCTGACCAGAATGCCTGCTGTAGACCTTATGCTGCCTCTGACTATCACCCTGTCAGCAGTGACCAATTCGTATGATTCTCAGTTTGACTGCTATGTGCCCTTTTCTGAATTTGTGGTTCTTCATCTGTTTGAGACTTCTGAGAGAGGGGCTGGTGTGCAGAGGATTTGTGACTTGTATTTTGATGCTTGGAAGACTTGTTTTGTTTTGTTCCCGATTCTCAGTGTAATCTGGATGGTTGGGAGGATTCAGATAAATGAAGGGTTGGTTGCATGGAGTTTGAAATGGAAACTTTGTGTCTGAGAGTAAGAATTTTGAATGTGAAAATATGTTTCCCATTAAGGTAATCTGGCTGTCCACATCCTAGGCATACCAACGTTAAAATTAATTCTAACTCTTCTTTGACATGGATTTGACCAAAATCAAATGTTCTTGCTATGAAAACATATCCCATATATAGTTTTCTTTTCACTTGATGCCAAATGATTATTAACTTACTTCTATAATCTTTTACAGATCTCATGTTACAACAATATGGCTATGGAAATACACAGCTCTTTATTTTTCAACACATATGAAGTTGATTTTAGCTACAAACAAAGCACATACTTCAAGCAAATGAACAAAACGCTGAGGCACATGGACCAAATGAGCACTTCAATTATCACGGTTATTCAATCAGCTTGTGATTATGGCAAAACATTTCTAGAATGAAACATTTGTTGAACACATGCCTGGCAGCCTTCCAAAATAGTTTCATAGAAAAATCAAGAGGACAAGAAGTCAAAGTCTTTTTCACGGTTTTTAAACAAAGTTTCTGTTAAGGCTACAGAAGAGCAATAAAACAATTCTAGAAATACCAAGGAATGATTAGCTCTTTTGTTGTCATTTTATCTCTTACCATGAAAGCAAATCTTACAACTTTTGGTAGAAACATCTAAATCAAAATCTGGTATAAGATAGTCCCGGCAAATTGAAATACAGGAGCATCTCTGTGACATTGTACATGGGCCACTCTAAAAGCTGTGCTTTCACTCAGTCCCTGTACTTTATCTTCTAGCCAGTGCAGTAGTGTTGACCCTAAATGAATAACTAAATAAAATATAGTTGTAATTGTTTCTAATTTAAATGTAACATGTAAGGGAACTGTGGAAATGTGCTTTAAGTTTTTCCACCAATATTTTCAAATACCCTCGTATAGTCAGAGAGAAAATTCAAACACAATGGATGTTCTGGATTTTAGTTTTGGTGAAATTCATGTTACAAAGCAATCAATTATCTAATTTTATTTTTTAATATCTCAATTTAAAAGTTTTATGTCTGTATGTATTTTACTTGCAAGGCAGAAATACATGGAGAAAGTTCTTCGATCTGCTGGTTTACTTCCCCAAACCAGCCTGGAAACAAGTCAGAAAACCAGAATGGAATCTGGGTCTATCAAGTGCCTCCCCCCAGGGCGTACATTAGCAGGAAGCTGGAATCAGAAGTGGAGCTTGTACTCAAACCAGGCACTCTGATATAGGATGCAGGAGTTTCAAGTGACATCTGAACTGCTGAGCCAAACACTCGCCCTCCCAACCCCCATTAGCTGATTTTAACCTTGAGAAAGTTCGAATCAGTATGAGGAAAGTAAACATTACTGGTAATCCCACCAGCCAGAGCTAGGCATCCTCTACATTTGGGGTAACATGTTTCTAAGCAACTCTATATGCACATATATACAAACATGCATGCATACATAGATACATGTACACAATTTTAAACAAGTAGAGTTATATTACTTATTTCATAATCTGCATTACAATCACAGTGTCACCTAGCTCTTTCCCCACCTACAAATACAGGTGCACATCACCTGACAGAGCTTCATTGTATTCTAAGATTGACAGATTATAGGTTACAATCAGGGGTGTGTTCTGAGAATTTCCCTATTAGATTTTCTTGTTGAGAGAATTGTAGAATTTACATTGGACAAACTTAGATGTACAGCCTACTGCACACTTAAGCCATAAAGTCTGTTACTTCTATGCCTGTGATGAACAAAACAACAGCAGAGTAAATCAAGTACAAGAGAAAAGATGCAATCAAGAGATTTGGTAAACATGAGGCACACGAGGCCGCTGCCATCGTCACACGCCATACTGTTTACAGTAAATATTTTTGATAAGTGCAAGTACACTCTAAAATAAAGATAAAAGTGTAGTACAGTAAATATTTGAACTGGTAGTCATTTATTATCATCATCAAGTATTTAAAACCATACATAATTATATGTCCTATATATTTATATGACTGGCAGTACCATAGGTTTGTTTACATCAGTATCACCACAAAAATATGAATAATGCATTGTGCTGTAACATTACAATGGCTATGTCATTAGATGATGGGAAATTTCAGCTCCATTATAATCTTATGGGACCACCATTGCATACGTAGTCCTTTGTTGACCAGATGTTGTTATGCAGCGCAAGATTGTATTTAATTTAACAAGTTCCAAACTAGTGGATTTTTAAATTGTCCCAGAGTTTATTATTTAAAATAATACAGTGTGGTGAATATTTTTGTGCCTTTGCAAATCTCACTTCTCATCTTTGGGGAAACTAAGGAGATCCTTAGCCATACACAGGCAATGATTTTACTTTTCTGATGGAAAGTAGAATGGAAAAACATTGACCATTGTGTATGATGCTGAGCAACTACTTCAAGAGCTGTGTGACCCTTTGCAGAACAGAAAAGGTGTATTTACAACCAGAAACAGACCACCTAATACTTCAAAATTCCCTCTGAAAAGACCCTCTTTGTCTACGTGAATATAGTTTTCTTTTGTGCATGGTGTTATATTGACCTTGGACAGAAGAAACACTTTTCCTTGGACATGGTTGAATTGAACAATGATGGCCTTGAGTATACTTGTCTTCTAAAAAAGGACAGTCTTATATTTTAAGGAATTATGTTTGAAGCAATAACATTATTGTCAGACAAACCTTCACTTCCCAGGAAAGAAGGTTTTATTCCCCCTGGTTCTTCTTGTTAATAAAAATAAATTAAATATTTGGATTGTTTGCTTTTACTTGCTTTAAAAATAAAGAATCAACAAAAAACTAAAGAGAACATTTCTAAGATCATTGAGTGGTTTTCAAGACTACAATGAAGGCTTTATGCTAAAGGATTAGTAGACACAATTATGCTGAGTTGTTTTAAGAAATTCCATAGGGAAAAGAAAGAGATTACTCAGAGCCTGATGTAGAGAAACCAAGAATCATGTAGAGCTTCCAGAAAACTGAGACAAAATCAATAGGAAAATGGATCTTTTCTTTATAACAAAATTTGAAATTCAGAAGTAAAATTCAGCATGTCTCCAGAGTTTCCTGAAGAGTTGCTGAGTGAGTGGATGTGGAAAGCCAAACAAGAGAAAGGGATGGAAGCATTTATAATTAATATCAGCTTCAAGGAAAGAAGAAGCCATGAGTAATTCCCAGAGTGGTTGGACTCACCACAAAGGACATTCGTGAATGTTATATGATGATTTTCCAAGTTTCTTTCTCTTCCTCCAGGTTTGCTGAGTTTTGTCTAATGCCCAAAGCAGATCCTTGGCCTTCAAGTCCAGGCAGCTCACCCTGATGACACTGGAGACTGGTCTGGTGTGTGTAACTTTGACCTTTAGTTTTGAAGTAAATATTGAATACGTTAAGAGGTAATCTTAAAAAGTCACCGAGAGTTTTTATTTGAAGAAATGGCTTCCTAAGATTATTTAAACCAATCGGCTGCTGAAAATGAGGAAAAGCAGAGTTGTCCACCAGGAAGAAGTACAAAAGTGTTACTATCAGTAAGTACAGGACCCATGGAGTCTTTGTGGTTTGGCCACGTTCTGAGATTTTCTTGTTCTGAGATTTTACAGGGTATAATTGCTTGTCTTTAACTGGGTGGTGGCTACCTGTTTTCCCATTGTTCTGTATGTAAGTTACATGACAATTAAAACATTTTTAAAATTATCAAATTCAGCCCTCAACCCTCAGGCAGGTAGAATGTGCCCAAAGAATAAAAGTTTTCATTTTCCATGAATAGAAATATTATCCTCCTTTAGGGGCCACTTTCTCAAATCCCACTTCCTGGCGACTCTGGTAATCTTATATATAAAATTAAAAACTGGGGCCGCCACTGTAGCGTAGTAGATTAAGCCTCTGCCTGGATGCCGGTTTGTGTCCTGGCTGTTCCACTTCCAATCAAGCTGTCTGTTATGGCCTGGGAAAGCAATAGAAGATACCCAAGTGCTTGGGCTCCTGCACCCATGTGGAAGACCTGGAAGAAGTTCCTAGCTCCTGGCTTTGGATAGGCTCAGCTCCGGCCCATGCAGCCAATTGGGGAGTGAATCGCAGATGGAAGACCTCTCTATCTCACCCTCTCTCTGTCTGCAAATCTGTCTTTCAAATAAATAAATAAATCTTTAAAAATACAAAAAAAAAAAAAAAACTGAAAGCTACAGAACCAAGGCTTAAAATATGGGAGAGATTTTCATGACAATTCTTGTCTAAAACATTAAAATGTTTGAGATTTCCAATTAAAATCATGTATAAGAAGAACAATTGCTAATGTTTATACAACTCTCTTTCAGCAAAGAATTGTTATTCCTCTCATATAGCTGATTAAATTATGCAATATGAAATTCACTTTCTGTAATTTTCCCAAACTTCAAAAAGTAATACACAGCTCTTAATAATTACAATCAATAATTTTATTCTCTGCATTTTCCTAAAAGATATTTGAAAATATTCACAGAAATATAGAATTAAAAGATGATTTTATTTTGGTATAAAATGTTTTGAAATCCATGCATAGTATTTTTATAATATACATTTTCCATATTCATGGATTTCAAAAAAATTTTTGCACCAAAATAAGCTTGTCTTTTAATGCTCTTTTTCCGGGAACTTTTTGAAGTACCTTTATATTTGGACTAGACACTCTTCACCACATTATGGAAAATCACTGACATAAAAATAATTTCACCAACCATAGTTTACCATTAGTGAACCTTCCAAACATAAAATTCAAAATAAGATTTAACACTATTGAAATCTGATGAACTATTTTCTTTTCTGTGTAGTATTCTTTTCTAAAGATTTATTTATTTATTTTGAGAGAGTTACAGAGAGGGAGTATGAGAGAGAAAGAGAGAGAGAGAGAGAGAGAGAGAGAGAGAGAGAGGAGAACTTCCATCCGCTGGTTTATTCCCCAGTTGGCTGCAAAGGCCAGGGCTGGGCCAGGTGGAAGCCAGGAGCCAGGAGTCAGGTGTTTTTTTTTTTTTTTTTTTTAAGATTTATTTTATTTATTTGAAAGAGTTACAGAGAGAGGCAGAGACAAAGAGAGAGGTCTTCCATCCGCTGGTCCCTTCCCAGATGGCCTCAACAGCCAGAGCAGTGCTGATCCGAAGCCAGAAGCCAGGAGCTTCATATGGGTGCAAGGGTCCAAGGACTTGGGCCATCTTCTACTGCTATCCTAGGCCGTAGAAGAGAGCTGGATTAGAAGAGGAGCAGCTGGGATTAGAATCGGTGTCCATATGGGATGCTGGTGCTTCAGGCCAGGGCTTTAATCTGCTGCGACACAGTGCCAGCCCTAGGAGACAGGTGTTTCATCTGGGTCTCCCATGTGGGTGTCCAGGGCCCAACACTTGGGCCACCCTCTGCTGCTTTTTCCAGGCCATTAGCAGAGAGCTAGATTAGAAGTGGAGCAGCTGGGACACAAACCAGACCTATATGAGATGCAGCATTGCAGGGGATGGCTTTACCGATACACAACACTGGCTCCAGAAATGTCTCTTTTCTAGAAGTGACAATAGACATGACCCTGGAAAAGCAGTCTCATGAGTCTAGCTTTCTAGTTGAGGTGGTGCTAAGGTGTCAAATTTCATTCCAGTGAGAACATAATAGACTCCGTTTCTATGGTGCATCAGCTGGAATTGGTAAACATTAATAATTTATGTACAGAACATGTGTAGTGAAATTTAACCTATAAAAATTAACCAACACCTAGATGAGGCAAAGCCACCAGTGGTTAACCTGAAGGGTCAAAATGTTTACAAAGTTATTTTATTCTATTTTTGGTAAGATTCATTTAAACCGCTGAAGTGATGAATTAAATGGAAAAAGGACCTGCCATCCTAATATCCTTTGAGGTCTTTCAGTGTGGCACTAATCTACTTTCTCTATAAGTTGTGGTGTTATTTTAGCTAATATTTGTGTGTGTGAGCAAGAGCGAGAGAGAGAGAGACAGAGAGATGGTGATGGATGGGTACAGTGGAGAAAGTGTCAGAGGTTTTCCCTTAACCTTGTAAACTATGATAGCTTTTGCCCACAAGCAAAGGAACTCATGTGAGGTTCTTACCATCTATCACTGACATCCATTCCCATGAAATAGTGGGAGACTGGAGACATTACCACTGGTTCAGTCTGGACCTAACTTACTCTAGCTGGACCTGGACCAGGACTCCATCTTTTTATATTCTGCTCTAACAGAGGGGCCATGATGAGTCCCTGTCTCAAGTGCAACTCAGCCCCTGTGTCTAACAATCCTTGAAATGTCTGGTATTCCCTTTGTCCATGTGTAATTGCTTGAGTAAACAGTCATATATCTCTGTGGGGGAAGAACCAGGAGACACTACTGTGCATGTGAAGGGAATTCAAAAAGTTTATAGGAAAATGAGACTAAAAAGTGCACTCATTTGGTGCAAAGTTGTTTTGAAATGCACATGTATTTGTCCATAGCATGCATTTCCATGAACTTTTGGGAGCACCGCCATGCTCCTTTTGCAGGCTCCTCTCTCCTGGAGACCTATGCTTTTCTGCAGTGTGTTGACTGCATGTCCAAAACTGACTCAAGCCCCCAAGCTGGCCAAAGGATTCTGACTTTTTGTTTGGATGACTGCTTTTAGTTTGTCAATCATGTATCTGATTTCTCTTTGGTTTTCATTTTGCTTTGTTTTTACCACCTCTCACATTGGAGGAATGTCATGTCCTGTTCATCACCTCCACAGTCCTCCACCAGTCATAACCTTGCTATTTATAATAACAGCAACCATTTTTCTTCTGACATTGAAACATGGCCAACGAGCTTCTTCTATTTCCTGTTCCTGTCACCCCCCATTGCTCTGAGGGAGTCTAGGTCAGTACCAGATCTTCTGTCACCACACTAGCCTGCAGCAGATGGCCACCTCTGAGCTTCTCCGTGACACTCATTCCCTATCCCTACAGTGCAAGGAGTTTCCTCTGGCCCTTGCTTGGAGAGTGGCCACATGGTGGGTGGCCTTACAAAGCACATTCACTCTGGAATGTCCACCTTGCCAAGCCTTTTGATCCTTTTTCCCACACTGCCTTGATAATTTTAAGCATTTCTAATACACTGAATCTAGGATATACTGCTACCCCAGCATTACGAAGCAGAATTTAGCACCATCTGTGGATAAACTCTCCCTTTTCTAACTTTATGATCCACTGCTCTTCATAAAGCACCCTCAGAACACAGAACATTCATTTTTCTTCTGGCTCTGAATCCCTGCACTGGCTACTCATGGAAGTCTTTTAGAAATCTTTTCATCTATTAACATATCAAACACTTGTCTGAAGAAGGTATATTATGATTACTTCAGTTAGGTCTCTGATCCGGGGAGGAAGATGGGGTCCGACACTGCGTATGGCATGTGCTGTCTCGTAGGGTAGAGGTACCTGCGTCAGCTTCGCACCAAGCACTAAACCGCATCTTTTATTTTATTTTTTTTAAAGATTTACTTTATTTATTTGAAAGACAGTTACAGAGAGAGGTAGAGACAGAGAGAGAGAGGTCTTCCATCTGCTGGTTCACTCCCCAGATGGCCACAATGGCCAGAGCTGCGCCGATCCAAAGCCAGGAGCCAGGAGTTTCTTCCAGGTCTCTCTCGTGGGTGCAGGGGTCCAAGGACTTGGGCCATCTTCCATTGCTTTCCCAGGCCACAGCAGAGAGCTGGATGGGAAAAGGAGCAGCCGGGACTAGAACTAGCGCCCATATGGGATGCCAGTGCTTCAGGCCAGGGCGTTAACCCACTGTGCTAGACCTCATCTTTTAGAGAGGAGGGACCAGTTGTGCAGGTTCGGAGGGCTCCAGGAATCTGGAGGCTCTGGATAAGCAGATGCTTGACTTCAGACATCCCAGTAACAACGCGTCACACTTCTTCCTGCCAGGCTCTCTAGGCCCTTGCTGCGAGTATCGCAGGTCCCTCAGGGCAGAGAAGTAAACCTTCTCTGGAGCTCTGATAGCTTCCTAATTACTTTCCTGGTCCTGGTCCTAAGTATTTTCTCTCTTCCAGCGGTAGGCAGAATAATGTGCTCCAAAGATGTCCACATTCTAATTCATGAAACCTATGAAAAAGAGATGGCACAGTGGTTGAGATACCCAATGTTTTAAGATGGAAAATTCGCCTGCATTATCTGGGTGGGATTGACATAATCCCAAAGGTCCTTCTGAGAAAGAGACAGGAGGGCGAGAGTCAGAGAAGCAGACGGGAGAATGGAAGCAGGGGCTGAGTGCTGAGGTCATTGCCTGGAGGCCTGGAGTCAAGGAATGGGTGAAGCCTCTGGAAATCCTAAGATTGGGGAGTGGACTGTACCACGGAGCCTCCAGAAAGAACGCATCCCTCCCTGTCTATGTCTTGACCTTGGCCTGCTGAAATCCATTCCAGATTTCTAACCTCCAGACTTGTAAGGCAAGAGCTTGTGTTGTTTTAAGTCCTGCAGTTTACAGCAATGTGTCACAGCAACAATATAAAGTGAATGCAATCATTTTTCATTGTCTTCCTGCAAATTTAGCTTTGATTGCCTTCAACACCATAGCCATCCAATTCCGTAGTCGTCATTATTAGTATTTCCTTCATCTTCTCAAATATCTAATACCTCATACCTGTTAATTGCATTCCCTCCCATCAACAGCTCATCCAAGTTCTCTACCACAGAACATTCTAACCATTAACACTGCTGCCATATACCAGGAGCCACTACCAACAGTGATGGGGCCCTCAATAGCCAGCTGGTCAGCATGCATCCAGCTCTCAGATCTCATTCTGGTGCCTGCTTCCTTGGCCTACTTCTAGTAGCCACTGCTTAAGGCCAGTTTCTCAGGAACCATGCTCTGAGACAGACATTCCTGTGCCTGAAATGTCCTGGGGAGTAACACCTGTGGGAGTGATGGAAGGAGGAACGGGGAGAAGGGTTTGACCCATGCTGGAGCGGGAACAGAGGCATCATCGGATCCAGTCTGGGGCTCTGGCTGCAATGGCCTTTCCCAGTTGACCCCAAGAGAGCAAGGATACCAAGCTTTGTCTCTCTACCAACAGATCACGCCATGTGAGTTGCTGTGTAACACTGCTGCCTGAGTCAATTCACATTGCTATAGCAAAAATGCCGTCAAATGGGTAGTTGAAAAGCAACAGAAATTTGTACCTCAGTTCTGAAGGCTGGTAGCCTAAGCACGGGCAGACTTGGCATCTTGGAAGGGTCCATTCCTCATAGACTGTGCTCACATGGTGAAAAGCCAGGCACGCTCCCTTGGGCATCTTTTATGAGGGCGCTATCCTATTCATGAGAGCTCAGCCTTCATTATCTTTTCATTCCAGCCCAAAGGCCCCCACCTATTTCTATAATCACCTTGCTGGTTAATATCTCAACATATGAACTAGGGGGAGATACATCCATTCAGACCATATCAGAGGCCCAGCCTAGGGTGAATGGCTATGCACATATACATATGATATGATCACAATTGTCATTTTCTGCTCCAGCTGTCCTTGTTGGTGTCTATCTGGTGAAACAACGGACAATCAAGGGTCCCCTCCCCTTAACAAGCTTCCCTTAACTCCCTAACAAACAAGCAGCCCATAATAGTCATCTGCCTGCCTGTCACATAGTAACTTGCTATCCCCAATAATAATTGTCTTTACTAGAACCTGCTGAGCTATATTTTTAGAATCTGTGATGAAACTGAACACAGGCTGGCGCCACGGCTCACTAGGCTAATCCTCCACCGGCGGCACCAGCACCCCCAGGTTCTAGTCCCGGTTGGAACGCTGGATTCTGTCCCGGTTGCTCTTCTTCCAGTCCAGCTCTCTGCTGTGGCCCAGGAGTGCAGTGGAGGATGGCCCAAGTGCTTGGGCCCTGCACCCCACGGGAGACCAGGAGAAGCACCTGGCTCCTGCCTTCGGATCAGCGCAGTGCTCCGGCCGCAGTGCGCCGGCTGTGCAGGCCATTGGAGGGTGAACCAACAGCAAAGGAAGACCTTTCTCTCTGTCTCTCTCTCACTGTCCACTCTGTCTGTCAAAAAAAAAAAAAAAAACTGAACGGAAGAGATTGCAGCCAGAATTGTATCTGAAGCGTGTGCAGATCAATTCAGATTGACCCATGAGTTACCTTAAGATCCATTTATGGGGACTGGCGCTGTGGCACAGCTGGTTAAAACCCCAGCCTGGGCTGGCGCCACGGCTCACTAGGCTAATCCTCCGCCTGCACCCCGGGTTCTAGTCCTGGTTGGGGCGCTGTGTTGTCCCGGTTGCTCTTCTTCCAGTGCAGCTCTCTGCTGTGACCCGAGAGTGCAGTGGAGGATGGCCCAAGTGCTTGGGCCCTGCACCTGCATGGGAGACCAGGAGGAAGCACCAGGTCCTGGCTTCAGATTGGCACAGTGCACCAGCCATAGCAGCCATTTGGGGGGTGAACCAATGGAAAAAGAAAGACCTTTGTCTCTGTCACTCTCTCACTGTCTAACTCTGCCTGTCCAAAATAAATAAATAAATAAACAAACAAACTTAAAAAAAGAAAAACCCCGTCTGAAATGCTGGCATCCCACATCAGCGCTGGTTAGAGTCCTGGCTGCTCCACTTCCAATCCAGTTCCCTGCTAATGTGCCTGGGAAAGCAGCAGGGCATGGCCCAAGTCCTTGGGTCCCTGTACCTACATGGGAGACCTGGAAGAAGCTCCTGGCTCCTGGCTTCAGACTGACTCAGCTCTGGAATTTGTGGCCATTTGGGAAGTGAATTAGCGGATGGAAGACCTCTTTCTCTGTGTGTGTGTGTGTGTCTCTACCTCTCTCTGTAACTTTGTCTTTCAAATAAATAAAAATAAATCTTTTTTATTATTATTTTTGACAGGCAGAGTGGACAGTGAGAGAGAGAGACAAAGAGAAAGGTCTTCCTTTTGCCATTGGTTCACCCTCCAATGGCTGCCGTGGCCAGCGCGCTGCGGCTGGCGCACCATGCTCATCCGATGGCAGGAGCCAGGTGCCAGGTGCTTTTCCTGGTCTCCCATGGAGTGCAGGGCCCAAGCACCTGGGCCATCCTCCACTGCACTCCCGGGCCACAGCAGAGAGCTGGCCTGGAAGAGGGGCAACCGGGACAGAATCCGGCGCCCCGACCAGGACTAGAACCAGGTGTGCCAACGCCACAAGGCGGAGGATTAGCCTGTTGAGCCACGGCGCCGGCCTAAAAATAAATCTTAAAAAATCCATTTATGATGTTCAATGACTCACACACAACAATGTTTCAATGGCCATCTTTCTTTTTTTACTTAATTTATTTGAAAGGCAGAGTAACAAAGAGAGAAGAGACAGAGACAGAAAGAGATCTTTGATTTGCTGGCTCACCCCCTAAATGGCTGCAACAACTGGGCCTGGACCAGGGAGAAGCTAGGAGCCTGGAACACGATCCAGGTCTCCCACATGGGTAGCAGGGGCCCAAGTTTCTGCTGCTTTCCCAGCTTCATTAGCAGAGAGCTGGATCAAAAGTGGGACAGCTGGTACTCCAGCAGGCACTGGGCCCCATCAGAGGCCATCTTTGAACAGTGATGTGTGGAAAGACATAAATCCTTAGTTCACATGCTCCGAGGCCCTTCCACACCCTGTTCCTCTGCACCTATCACTTAGTTTCACCACTAACGCCATAAATTCCCAAATATCTTTCCAAAGAGGGCAGTGGATTTGGCTTCTGTTGTTATTTTTCCTGTCCAATTAGGCCTGTAATAATAAATCTTCTCTTTCTCAGAAATGGCACCTGGTGCTTCTTTAGTTGGCATTAGTATAGGTGGCAATATAAATAAAGACATTTGGCTCATTTTCAAAGTAAGGTGTCTAGCTGAAAATTACTAACGACTAGTTGGGTTACAAACCATAGAGTACATGCACCTGGAAAGTCCAGACGCCAACAGGGTATTGAGAAAATACTTTAAGGGTGGTTAAGTTAGCGAAGCTAAAACAGATGGAGATGATAATAAGCCCCAATCAGGAAGAGTGTGACCTGGTAGTACTCAGCCAATGAGGAAACAGGGGAGGGACTTGCGTGCTAGGGAATAGATAGCTTGCTGTAAACTCTCCAGATGTGCTGCCTACCGGACACCGGTCCTTGCTTCTGCTGCACTTTCCAAGTCCAAGTCCATCCTTCGAGTGGACAGGTGAGGCCATTTCCCACAAGGCAACCCTGTCACACAACAACACTGGTGCGTTCTCAGCTTTGCTTGTCACCCTTTGGCCCCTTGTCCACTGAAACATTACTGGCACCAATCTCTGTGGCTCACACGTTGGTCCCCAGTCCTGCTCGTTACCTCCCACTGGTCCAGGTTGGGGTCTCCTTTTCTTGGGGGCCCAGGCAGTGGCACTCATGTGCTCTGGACTTCTCATGCCTCTTGCCCACTCCAGTTCCTGGCCTTGAACCCCCTGCTCCCTTCCTTAGAGTCTTCCTGGCTCTTCTCTGCTCTTGTCAGCACTGATGTGTCACTCTTGCTTCAGGCGAGACAAAGCCTACAGCACAGGGTTTGTGTTCTTAGAAGATTCTGGTTGGTTCTTATACCACATTCATCTCTTTTGCAGTCATCAAAGCATTCTGAGGAGAGGCAGAAGTGTGAAGGCTGTGAGTCTTCACACATACACACAGAATTGTGTTTGACCTGTACCCATAGTGCTTCCTTGTCCTGAGTCTGATCCACCCTACCTCGGTGATCCTCCTCATCAAGGGCTTTCTCAGGAAGCTTCTCATCTCCCCTCTTAAACTCAGCTCTCATCAACCCCTCGAGTCTGGTTAGACTTATCTGTGGGCATCTGTTCCTAATTCCTAAAGAAGCTTCAGTTATTCTCCCCCATGGAGATTTTGGGCTTCAGGGAATCCCGGGGTGTTGCTCTAACGAAGCTTAAGTAATGAACATGCAATGAAGGTGCAGAACGCCCTGGCATCCTGTCTGCCCCGAGCACAGAGCTTCCTGGGAGGAAGTGCTGCCCCTGGCTTTCCCAGTCCACAGCCAAGAGTCCTTGCTGCCTGAGGTGGAGTGAAAACTCATGTGCAATTCATGGCCACGTCTCAGTACCCAAGTTGGCTAACATCAAAATAACCTTTGAAAAATCCTTATTATTAAACTGCAATGAGATCCGTATAGTTCCACCAGTCAGGGAGCCCTGCAGTGGAACTGATTGCTATTTCTTAGTTGAATAGTAATTAGTTTAGCTTCTGCTTAGGGGCTATGTTGTACTAAAACAGCACAGCCAATTGTGTCTTTGAACTCTTTCATGATATTCAGCATAGTGAGGGGCTCACAGTATAGGCAACCCTTAAGAACCACGGGGACTGAAGGCACTCCAGACCCATATCTCTTGTCTCACACTCAGTAATGGCAAGTGGAATCATCTATTTACATTAGCTAACATCAACAAGTCAAACAAATGTGCAGCGTGAGTCTGCTGTGTATATAGGAAAGAGATCAGAAGAAAAAGCATTACATATTTTTAAAAGGCTATTAGCTCTGGATATGAGAATATGAATGATTTTATTTTGTATTCCATGTTTTGATAGTTTCCAATTTTTTTTTCTAACAAGTTTGCATTTCTAAAAGCTTTTCTTTTCTGGTTATAAACACAATACATGACCACTGTGGAGAATTTAGAAAAACACAAATATGTGAAAGAAAATAGAGTCTGTCTTTATGGCCCACCCCCATCACCTAGAGAAAGTAACTATTAACTGTTTTGGTATATTTCATTCCACATTTTCTGTGCTCCCAGATACAAATGTATAAATGTCAACATCAATTGATATTGGACATTCAGTCATGCATCTTGTTTTATTTTGCTCTCTCTCAACATTGTATGGTGAGCTGATTTTGCTTACCCTTAGTTTTCTTTTCTAAATTTTTATTTATTTATTTTGTTCTTGAAAGGCACACAAAGAGAGACAGACAAAGACTGTGACAGAAAGACACAGAGAGTGCTCCCATCCTCTGCTTCACTCCCCAGGTGCTCAACAACAGCTAGGGCTGGGTTAAGCTGAAGCCAGCAGCCAGGAACTCCTTCCATGTCTCCCAGGAGCATGGAAGGAACCCAAGTACTTAAGCTATCACCTGCTGCCTCCCAGGGTGGCCATTAGCAGGAAGCTGCAATCAGAAGTGGAGCCAAGACTTGAACCCAAGCACTTTGATATGGGATGTGGGTGTCCCAAGTAGCGTCTTAACCACTGTGTGGACTACTTGTCCCACCCTTAATTTTCAAAACACCATTTTTAACAAAGGCAGGATATTATAGTACACTTCCTCACAGTTAGGCATGGATCTTATCTCCAGTTTTTTATATTAATATCAAAAATATAAATGATGTGTTGAGTAAAGTTGTATGGAAATATTTAACCACATATCAAATTTTTTCCCTGAGACATATTACAAACAAGTAGGGTGTAGATTACTGTCATAATCAGAAAAAAGAATATTAAAATATAAACCTTTGACGTGTGCAAAACGATCTGCCAAGAGCTGACTAACACCAGTAGGTTTGAGGAAAATAAACCATCTTTTTCTAAGCCTGCCTGTGTTTAGTGAGAGAAACTGAGGCCCAATACAGGTGGGTGTTCAGTAAGCTACCTTCCTTTTCTTTGGAGAGGGAAGAGGTGTTAGACTGAGCAAAGCTTACTTGGTTGCATGGAAGAGGGAGAGAAAAGTCATTTTATTTTTTAAGGCTTTATTTGAAAGGCAAAGTTACAGAGAGGGGAAGAGACAGAGAGAGCAAGAGATCTTCCATTCACTGGTTCACTCCCCAAATGGCCGCAACAGCTAGGACCAAGCCAGGCTGAAGCCAGGAGCTTCACCTGGTTCTCCCACCTGGGTAGCAAGGGCCCAAACACTTGGGTTATCTTTTGCTGCCTTTCCAAGTTCATTAGCAGGGAGCTGGATGGGAAATGGAGCAGCCACGAGTCAAAAACCGGCCCCTCTCTGTGGAATGCTGGCATTGCAGACAGCAGCTGAACACCCTGCACCACAACCATGGCCCGGAAAAGTCATTTTACAGGCGGGACCTCGAGACAAAGCAGCAGCCAGGACGGTGCAGATGGCTGAGCCAAGAGACAGTGACATCTGGGTACCCACACTGAGGGAACCCGTTACCCCACACTCAGTACAGGATAAACTGCATGAGAATCGAGAAATCTCTTCCAGACGATTATTTCATGTTGTGTTTTGCATCATTTGTGCCCATTTGTTAAAATATGCAGAGAAAATGATTGGTTCAGATCTTGCCGGAACACTGCAGCGGGAAGCAACGGGCTGACTCCTCCCTAGAAGGACTCTTCTTCTCAAGTTCCTTTCATCCCTTGTGTGTCACTGTGTTTCACATTTGAGAAAACAACTCAACCCCCTCACAAAACAAAAAACAGTGGTGTTTCCTTATTTGGATTTTTGAAAATCCCCAACAATTTTGAGAAATGGTTTTAAAAGATGTGAGTTAAACCTTAAGCTTTCTCTCTGCTCAAAAATTGAAAGCTATACAAAAGTATTTTCACCAACAAAGGGGGGGCATCATTATTTTTAAAGCCATGAAATAAAATACTCAGTGACTAATCCTTATGGAATACTACAGCCTACAAATGACATAAATGTATGTGTCCTTGGATAATTTTATTTTAATACACATTTGCAAAAATTTATAGCAAACATATGTTTTATAGTTTAGGCAAACTTGTTCCCCTTTAAAAAAAGGACACGAAACTTTAGCAGTAGAGCACATCATCCATTATAATAATGGACATGATAGCCCTTGTAAAAAGTGGCTTTTCTTTGAAGACAGTGACAGATAAACCAAGCCACTGCAACCTCTCTCTACACAGCTAAATTAAGAGACTCTATTATCAATCATGTTGAATCTGTTATATATACTTTTTATGTCAGGTTGGAACAGCACTTGCCTGTTATAGTTACCGTCAAGTTCCTCATATTTTTCAAACCAGATGTTTTTAGGAGAAAGCAGAGTGGCATTTGATGTGGAAGGAAGGAGTTTATCACACCAGTTGTGATAAAGAAAACCACACTCAAAGCTATAAAACTTGGGAGACAGTGAAACTTAAAATATCTCCAGAGGGAGGAAATTAATTCCAAATAATGAGCACCAAAAAAAAATAGAAAGATGATTATTCACATTAATATTCTATTAATTCTAATTACTGACAATTGTGCAATTTTAGAAGATCTCATAATCTGTTCATTTCATGTATATCTGACTTTCAAAATAACACTGTGAGTTAGGAATTTATTAGCTGTGTTCTTCAGATGAGAAAAGTAAAGAGAAATAGGGCTACTTGAAAGTTACAGATCTGTTTACTGTCAGGATGGAGCCTGGGACCAGGATACCTGCTTCCAGATCTGTAGCTCCGGTTGCATGAATATATGTGACTATTCACAATGTGTGTTGTGTGATCCATAGACTGATACCACTGCAGTTGTTCAATTCAGAGAACAGTCACTAATCTCTTAAACTTTAGGAGTATAGTTCAAATCCTATGTTTCTGAGCATTGGGTTTTTTTTTCCCCCAAAAATACTTTCATGTAATTATTTCTATATTTTTAAAATACTTTATTTATTTATTTGAGAGGTAGAGTTATAGACAGTAAGAGGGAGAGATAGAGAGAAAGGTCTTCCTTCCATTGGTTCATTCCCCAAATGGCCACAATGGCCGGAGCTGCGCCAATCTGAAACCAGGAGCCAGGAGTTTCTTCCAAATCTCCCAAGCGGGTGCAGGCGCCCAAGCACTTGGGCCATCTTCTACTGCTTTCCCAGGCCACACCAGAGAGCTGGATTGGAAGAGGAGCAGCTGGGACTAGAACCGGCACCCATATGGGATGCCGGCACCACAGGCTGAGGATTAACCTACTGCGCCACAGTGCCGGCTCCTATTTCTATATTCTTAACAAAATGTATTAAGCAAGCAATCAGAATTCTGTTATCTTCATTTACTAGTAAAGGAAGAAGAAAGTTAAATTACACATCTGGGGCCTGCATTGTGGCAAAGTGAGTTAAGCACCTCCTGAGATGAAGGCATCCATATTATATGCAGTGCAGGTTTGAGTCCTGGATATTCTGCTTCTGGTCCAGCTCCCTGCTAACACACCTGGGAAAGCAGTGGAAAATGGCCAAGTCTCTGGACCACTGCACCCATGTAGGAGACCTGGATGGAGTTCAGGCTTCTCTCTCTCCCTCTCCCTCTCCCTCTCCCTCTCCCTCTCCCTCTCCCTCTCCCTCTCAAACAAATCAAATCTTTTTAAAATAAAATTACATATCTGAAGTCAAATGAACTGAAAGATGGCATGGATTGGAGGAGAGTTTAGGTCTCCCGATGCTGTTCTGGGGTCTGTGTGCTATGCCCACTGGCTTGTGGGAGGCTGAGAAAATCTTTTACAGCCAACATTGCTTTCTTCATGGAGTCCAGATAATCCATGACAATCTGGCACTGGGACTTGGGTTTGGGTCTGTGTTTGCTGACTCCTTCATTAATTTCTAAAGCTCACCTGTTGTAATCACATCCCTTCTGTACTGTGTTTCTTTCAATTCTGGCCTGTCATGGAGCTCTGATGAACACAGTTGAACACTGGTTAAGTCTAGAACTTCACCTCCAGTGACCTCACTCTACCCCTCTAGCCAAGTACGCTTCTGAGCAGCTAGTGTGAGCCAGTCACTATGTGAAGTGCTTTATGCGCATTTCCCTATTTAAGCCTCACCATGCTATCATTATCATCCTTATTAAATAGGGTGGAAATTAACTGGCCTGACTTATAAAGTTGGGAAGTAACAAACCCGTGATCCAAACCCAGACAGTTTGAGTCCTGATACTGAACCGCCATGCCACTTGTCTACGTCTTACCTTGAAGCTGTGTGGTTTTCAATTCTGTCAACGTGTCAATCTCTAAATAAGAAGAATGCTGCTTTTTTCTTTGGGGGCATATCTCTCTCACCTTTCTTACTCCCTCTCAATTCAGTTCTCTCCAGCGTCAATCATTACCGGATGATGTTTAACCTCAGAGGCAAACCCCAGTGACAGGTCTCATTTTCTAGGAAACCCCACGGATCTGTAACAATATTTCCCTTGTGTAAACTGGCATTTGATCTTGGGCTCCTCAAGGCTCCCCGTTGGCCTCCGATGCAGTGCTGACTCTCCAAAACAGTGTGTGATAAATTGCATGTTCCTCCAGCATCTATGCTTTAAGAACAGAGTCATTCATCTACATTCCACAGTTTGTGTGTCACTGTCAATGATGTCTGATCATGTTTGTAATCTGGTAAGGCGAAAGAGTCCCCCAGATGTCAAAGTGTCACAATATGTGACACAGCTTTCCCCAGCCCGCATTGCATCCTCAAGTGTAGCCGCACGGAAAAAGCTGAACAGTACTGAACATCACACAGTCTAGCTTCACTCAGGTCCTGATGGGCATGGAGAATTGGTAATCTTTCGAGAGTCACCAAGCTTACGGAAAAATTGCCAGGATGTAGTTCTTTTAATAGTTGCCAAATGCCTTTTATGAGAAGCAGGAATGCACTTTAGAGATTCTTATGCTATTTCCTCCACATTTCCTGTGCATTAAAACTCAGCGCACCGCAGTGTGCCTTGATCTTATAAAACACAGGCTTTTCATGAGCTGACCAGGTGTTTTTCACTAGGGTTTGCACTTTCAATGTGAAGACTTTTGTTTGAAATCGTTAATACTTTGTTCAATGTGGGACACATAGTACTGAGTAACACTACAAGTGACTGCGGGTACAGGAAAATGCGAATTTCTACAAATTTAAATGTCACTCTGGAAAGCCAGTCCTGGAATGCATTTTAATGTGTAGATGCTAGTCAAATAGCCCTGGATACACAAAATCATTAGAACAACAGGAGGATCAGAACCGCGATCTGTTAACTTGCTAAACATTTGTTTGAACTTAGTGCAATTTGCTGAGATTACCCTACTTTGGTAGCAAAACATATAAAAATGAAGATAGTTAAGCACTGGAAAGGCACACTGCAAGAAGGACTTCTTTATTAATTAAAGAAGCCTGGTGTATAGGAAAGAGAGTGCTAAGCCTGCAGATAGAAGGCTTGACGCTGCGGAGCTGTTGGGACTTGCGAGATAGCACTTATTGCCCTGAGAGTTAGTCAAGGTTTCTGTTGCCTTAAAAAAAAGAGATTTATTTACTTATTTGAAAGGCAGAGTTATAGAAAGGCAGAGGCAGAGAGACAGAGAGAGGTCTTCCCTCCGCTGGTTCACTCCCCAAATGGCTGCAACAGCTGGAGCTGGGCCTATCCAAAGCCAGGAGCCAGGAGTTTTTTCCAGGTCTCCCATGCGGATGCAAGGGCCCAAGGATTTGGGCCATGTTCTACTGCTTTCCCAGGCCATAGCAGAGAGCTGGATTGGAAGTGGAGCAGCTGAAACTCGAACCAGCGTCCATATGGGATACTGGTGCTGCAGGCAGTGGCTTTACTCTGCTAAGCCACAGCACAAGCCCCTCCATTGCCTTTCAAACTCAAGTTTCCAGGGCCAGCTGCTCAGTTCTGCTGCCCTGGCTGGCTCCTCTGACTTTAAAGGCCTTGTCCTAGCCTGTGATCAAATCCTTGGCACATGATCCTCTGGGCTCAGGCCCCTTTGCTGTAGTGAATGGGAATCTGTCACTGTTAGCTTGGCTTCGGGATGGGAATGGTGTGTAAATCTTGAGCTCAATTGTTTGACTCACTGCATGTCCATTTCACGCTGCTGCTGCCACTTGGGTGTCCAGAGGGCCGTGAAAAGAGCCACCGTTCCGCCCACCCCGGTCTGGGGGCTGAGAACATTCCCTAAGTACACAGACAGGACTCTTTCCTGCTGGACCACAGACTGCTTTGAGGCATCTCAGAAGAGAGGAAGGTGTGCTGTCCACCTAAATGCTGACAGTCAGTGGGCACTGGGCGGCCTCGCAATTGCCGGTGCTTGCTTGGCAGAGGCTAAACTCAGTTTTGATATTCTGCTCCTCCACAGGCAGTTCCCGTCCAAGGGAGCAGTGACTCACAGGTCTCCCTCCCCATGATCCAGGCCCCACAGGTCCGGCAGTCCAGCTCTACTCTCTTGCAAACTATTGTTTGTACCTCCATGCCATGCTCTGCTATTGGTGTATAATTTTTTTTGAGACGCCAAGAGAGATGGAAACACAGACAGCTCCCATCCAGTAGCTTCCCCTAAATGCTGGCAATGGCTATAGCGGAAGCTGGGAGCCAGGAACCAGGAAGTCACTCCAGGTTTTGCCCATGGGTGGCAGGAACCCAATTATTTGAGCCATCGTTGCTGTCTCCCAGGGTCTGAAATGGCGAGAAACTCCAGTCAGAAGCCAGCGCAGAGAATCGAACCCAGGCATTTAAAACACAGTTCAGGGGGGCGGTGCTGTGGCTCAGCAGGTAAAGCTGCCATCTGCAGCTCTGGCATCCGGTACCGGCACTGGTTCGAGTTCCGGCTGCTCCACTTCTGATTTGACTCCCTACTGATATGCCTGAGACAGCAGCAAGAAGATAGCCCAAATACTTGGGCCCCTGCACCCATGGGGGAGACCCTAAGAAGCTCCTGGCTCCTGGCCTCAGACAGCACAGCTCAGGTCATTGCAGCCATCTGAGGAGTGAATTAGAGGATGAAGCTCGCTCTCTTTCTCTCTCTCTCTATCCCTGTAACTGTGCCTTTCAAATAAATAAATAAATCTTAGACACACACGCACACTTTGCCTTATAAAACCAGAGACAAACCCAACAGATGCTGGCAGCTATTTTCGATCAAATCCTACCAATTCTGGACACAACCTGACTTCCCCTCACCCCATTCCCGCTGCCCCCGCCCCATCCCCACGCCTCTGCGCAGCCGCAATGACCGCCCTGTGGAGGGGAGGGGAGGCCTGTGTCACCTCTACTGCGCAGGTGGAGGCTATTCACCCGGTCACAGGGCAGCGAGTCCCCGCCGCCTGCCTTGTGGTGCTCATTTTCCTGCCTCATTTCAGGTAGAGAACACAGCCAGAGAGAACCACGAGGCTGTTGAACGCGGCAGAGACGAGATTCTTCCAAAATTCTCAGAAAGGCGACACAGAGGCCGGCCGCGGATGAAATCGGCCTCACTTGGGCAGTGAACCCCATCACCTCAGCGAGCAGGCAGTTCAATGGGTAATGGACACCGGGGCCTAAGCGGGGCTGAGGACTGGAGAGGCTTCCTGGCAAGACCGGGAAGACCGGGGTCGGGAAGGAGGCTGCGTGGCCTGGAGCCCCAGGGAGGGGATGGTGGGGGGTACTCGGGCAGCGGAGTTCTTCGTTCTGTGTTTTTTGCTCTTCTGCTCGTTGTTCCGGTTTTCAAAGCCCATCTTGGGGTCGTTTAGGACAGCGCTTTACAAGTGCAGTTTCAGGACTTCTTTGCACCTTTAAAAATTACTGAGAACTGCATAGAACTGTGTATGAGTTTCATCCATCAGTATCTACCGCCTCGCAAAACAGGGAACATTACGAATATCTTTCTTAAAACACTCGTGAACCTCTTAGATGTTGACATTTTTATGAGATTGAACAGTTTTTTCCAAAACAGAAGAGTGGTATTTTTTTACATTTTTGCTTCTTTTTTTTTTTTTTTTTTTTTGTTCTCCCGTCTCTTAAACAATTCTGCCTCTGGTGCTATCCTATGTCATACTGCTCCTGGAAAACCTCACTGGACACCCGGAGAGAATGTGACAAGATAAGGAACATCTTGGCATTACTATGAAAACAGTTTGGACGTCCCAGGCTGCCTCTAAGAGTCTTGGGAACCCCAGGGCCCCCAGTTTGAGAACCCCTGGATTAGGAGGTTGAAAGGCCGAGTTATCTCCACAGTGAAGCAGGCAACTGTGTTGCGTTTGGCTGATACCTTCTAGCACACAACTATAGGTGAGGGTTTCCAAGGAATCATCCTTTTGATAAAAATCGTCATGGGAAAACCATAGTCATTTTATCTGCCAGAGATTGGGTCCAGATTCTTTGAAAATGCTCAAGTCCGTTATATAAAATGGAGCAATATTTGCATATAACCTATGTACATCTTCCCTTACACTTTAAATAAACCCTAGATTATTTATAATAGCTAAAAGAAGTGCCATGTAAATACTTGACATACTGTATTGTTTAGGAATTGATAACAAGGAAAAATAGTCTATAAGGGAAATACAGATGCAGTGGTTTTTTTCCTGAATAGTTTCCATCTATGGCTAGTTATATTCATGGACTTAGAACTGCTAGTATAGAGGGCTAACTCTCCCTCACAAAGTACTATATCCCTATTTTTTAAAGATGTAACAGTTTGTAGGAAATGGAATTCCCTGGGTTTCCCTAAACCCCTTTGATGACTCTTTTAGTCTCCTGTACTGGCGTCTCCTCCACCTAAATGTGCAGAGGAGAGGAGGAAAGAGAGGGAATTGCACTCATGGTAGTCTGGACAGAGCAGAGTCTCCAAGTACAAGGAGGCATCTTCCCTGTCTGATCTGGGCAGCTTTCTGGGTTGCAGTGAGAAGACCTGTAAGACTTCCCAACACGGGAGAAGTTGCAGTGTTCTGAGTGTTCGCTTTATGCGGTCGCCCCAGAGGATTTTGTCCAGTCCCATGGCTTTCTGTCCTTCTGTCTTCAAAACACTCTAAGGACCACTAGTGCCTCTGAGTGCTGGAATGAAAATCTAATTGTCTACGTGATGTCTTCCCCTTTATGTCTTGAAGACAACTCAGATTTAACAAAGCGGAAACTGCACTCTCTGTCTTCACTCAGTATACACACTCAGCCTTGTTCCTTCTGTAGTTTTATCACCTTAGAAATCGGCATCATAGTCCTCCAAGTTGCCAGACCTACAAATCTGGAAGTTGTTCTTGAGATCTACTCATCTAGACCCAGACATCCCAGTATTTCACCTAGTCTTGCTGATTGTGATTGCACATTGGAGCTCTAATACGTTAGCATTTTTCAGTGCTTCTGCCCTACTCTGGGTGTAGCGTCATATTTTGCCTGGGCTACTCACCAGCATCCTTTCTAACTATTCTTACATCCACATACATTCTCATCCTCTCTACTGTCTCCAACTAATTATCTTTAAAGATTTATTTATTTACTTGAAATCAAAGTTACACAGAGAAAGAAGGAGATGCAGAGAAAGAGAGAGAGGTCTTCCATCTGCTTGTTTACTCCGAAGCCATGAACCCATCCAAAGCTGCGCCCATCTGAAGCTATAAACCAGGAGCTTCTTCTGGGTCTCCCATGCGGGTTCAGGGGCCCAAGGACTTGGGCCATCTTCTACTGCTTTCCCAGGCCATAGCAGAGAGCTGGAGGAGCTGGGACTTGAACCGGCGCCCGTATGGGATGCTGGCACTGCAGGTGGTGGCTTTATTTACCCACTATGTCACAGTTCCAGCCCTTCCAACTAATTTTAAAAAATCATAGATGTGTATATCATTCTCCTGTCTATAATTTTTCCAAGGATTTTTCAGTATTCTTAGGCTGTTCTGACCCTGTCTGCTTTGGCTGTCTCTATTACTCTGTCTTCTCCACCCACAATTGATTTCTCCAGTGGTCTACACTGATGTGTTGATCATTACACCTTGGTCCAGGCACTAATTACAAGGCCAAGAATCCTATTCTTGTGAAAATTAAGAGTATGGAATTGAGCTACAAGCAGCCATACCCATAAATGTCCAAGATAATTTCCTATGGTAAAATGGCTATGAAGAAAAAAAATAATGTGATAGAAAATAATAACAAGCTACTTTAAAGTGTGTGGTCAGGGGAGACCTGTCTGTGAAGCAGACTCAGAATCACTAGGGGAACCAGATCAGCCACGTCACTATATGGGAGCAGAGCATTCCAGGTGGTAGTCAACACCAGTCAATGGAAAACATAGACCAGTGTAGCTGGTTCATAGTATTAGTTTTCTTTTTTTTTTAACTTTTGTTTAGTAAATATACGTTTCTAAAGTACATTTATGGATTACAATGGTTTCCCCCCTCATAACTTCCCTCCCACTCACACCCCTCCCATCTCCTGCTCCCTCTCCCATTCCATTCACATCAAGATTCCTTTTCAATTCTCTTTATATACAGAAGATCGATTTAGTATATATTAAGTAACGATTTCATCAGTTTGCCCCCACACAGAACATAAAGTGTAAAATACTGTTTCAGTACTAGTTATAGCATTAATTCCCATTGGACAACACATTAAGGACAGAGATCCCACATGAGGAATAAGTACACAGTGACTCCTGTTGTTGACTTAACAATTTGACACTCTTGTTTATGGTGTCAGAAATCTCCCTAGGCTCTAGTCATGAGTTGCCAAGGCTATGGAATACTTTTGAGTTTGCCGACTTCGATCTTATTTAGACAAGGTCATAGTCAAAGTGGAAGTTCTGTCCTCCCTTCAGAGAAAGGTACCTCCTTCTTTGATGGCCCCGTTCTTTCTACTGGGATCTCACTTGCAGAGATCTTTCATTTAGGTCCTTTTTTTTTTCTTTTTGCCAGAGTGTCTTGGCTTTCCATGCCTAAAATACTCTCATGGGCCTTGAGCTAGATCTGAATGCCTTAAGGGCTGATTCTGAGGCCAGAGTGCTGTTTAGGACATCTGCCATTCTATGAGTCTGCTGTGTCTCCCACTTCCCATGTTGGATTATTCCCTCCCTTTTTAATTCTATCAGTTAGCATTAGCAGGCACTAGTCTTGTTTGTGTGATCCCTTTGACTCTTAGACCTATCAGTGTGATCAATTGTGAATTGAAATTGATCACTTGGACTAGTGAGATGGCACTTGGTATATGCCATCTTGATGGGATTGTATTGGAATCCCCTGGCACATTTCTAACTTCACCATTTGGGGCAAGTCCAATTGAGCATGTCCCAAATTGTACGTCTCCCTCTCTTATTCCCACTCTTATATTTAACAGGGATCACTTTTCAGTTAAATTTAAATACCTAAGTATAATTGTGTGTTAATTACAGAGTTAAACCAATAGTATTAACCAGAACAAAAAGAAATACTAAAAGGGATAAAGTAGTATATTGTACATCAACAGTCAGAACAAGGGCTGATCAAGTCATTGTTTCTCATAGTGTCCATTTCACTTCAACAGGTTTCCTCTTTAGTGCTTGGTTAGTTGTCACTGATCAGTCCCTTTAGGACTGGCTTAATTCACTCAGCATAATGTTTTCCAGGTTCCTCCATTTTGTTGCAAATGACCAGATTTCATTGTTTTTGACTGCTGCATAGTGTTAGTTTTCTGTTGGTTGCTATGAAAAGGCCAGCGCCCGGGCTCACTAGGCTAATCCTCCACCTGCAGCGCGGGCACTCTGGGTTCTAGTTCCAGTTGGGGCACCGGATTCTGTCCCGGTTGCTCCTCTTCCAGTCCTGTTCTCTGCTGTGGCCTGGGAAGGTAGTGGAAGATGGCCTAAGTGCTTGGGCCCTGCACCCACATGGGAGACCAGGAGGAAGCACCAGGCTCCTGGCTTCAGATCGGCACTGTGCGCCAGCCATAGCGGCCATTTGGGGGGTGAACCAATGGAAGGAAGACCTTTCTCTCTGTCTGTCTAATTGTCTAACTC
The DNA here is from genome assembly GCA_949820135.1 of Sylvilagus floridanus. NCBI lineage: Eukaryota > Metazoa > Chordata > Mammalia > Lagomorpha > Leporidae > Sylvilagus > Sylvilagus floridanus. The sequence goes on along the minus strand of OX463226.1, from coordinate 64,408,654 downwards.
TGCCTGTCAAGAAAAGAAAAGGAAAGAAGAGAAGGGAAGGGAAGGGGAGGGGAGGGGAGGGGAGGGGAGGGGAGGGGGAAAAATACAGACCTTATTTGTGGCTTAAAACAAAAAATGTACTTTATTACAATTCTGGAGATCAGAATACTAAAATGCATCTCCTTAGACTAAAATTTAGGTTTCACTAGGGCTATATTCTTTCCTGGAGGTTCTGGAGAGAAAATATTAACTTGCAGCTTCCAGCTTCTGGTGGCTTCCTATATTCCTTGGCTCATGGCCCTCTACCTCCATCCTCAAAGCCAGTAACATGAGGGTCTTTTTCTTTTTTTTATTTTTTGTGGAATTTGAGGTAAATAATTTTAAAACAGCCAATATTTTAAAAACATTTAGCAAGGGGCTGGCGCCTTGGCGCAGTAGGTTAATCCTCCGCCTGCAGTGCCAGAATCCCATATGGGTACTGGTTCTGGTCCTCACTGCTCCTCTTCCAGTCCAGCTCTCTGTTGTGACCTGGGAAAGCAGTAGAAGATGGCCCAAGTGCCTGGGCCCCTATGCTTGCATGGGAGACCAGGAAGAAGCACCTGGCTCCTGGCTTCGGATTGGCATAGCTCTGGCCATTGTGGCCATTTGGGGAGTAAACCAACAGAAGGAAGACCTTTCTGTCTGTCTCTCTCCTCTCACTGTCTGTAACTACCTCTCAAATAAATAAATAAAAATCTTTTAAAAAAGCACTTAGCAAAAAACTGCAAATAAGAAAATGCTTTTGTGCTATAAGAAATATTTCTAACCTATCTACCTAATGTATACAGTAAATATAAGATGATTTTTACAAATCACATACAATTTTATTATTTTACAGTTATTCATTTATAAATGCTTATAATAACACAGTTATTAGAATACAAGGTATGCAGATACAATAATCTTGGTATCATTTTGCTACATGCTATGTGAAATGAATGTACAAAATATTACCATAATTTTCTCATAAGATGGTTTGAGAAATACATGAAATAAGATAGAAAAATAACACTCCATAATAAGTGGACAGTGAGGATTATTGCTATTGTATCTGTGTTATATATTTTAATTACAATATTTATTTAGTATTATTATAATCCTATAATTATACTAGTCTTAATTTATCAGGTAATGTGAAGATCCTTCAAAAATTTATGGAAATGGAATTAAAATGTGTTCCTCTTGGTGCAAAAATTTTTGAAATTAATGCAAAAAGTTAGTGAAAAATGTGTATTACAAAAAAACTATGCATGGATTCCAAATATTTTTGCACCAAATAAATTTGCATTTTACTTCCATTTTCTACAAACTTTTTAAGTACCCTTGTATAATATAATTGAATTTTTCTTAGTGTTAATGATGTATTTAAAATATAAACAAATAATATAATACCCATACATTATTATATTTTTTCGGTATCTTCCTGCTATGGGTTGAATTATGTGCCACCAAATTCAAATGTTGAAGCTGTAATTCTCATTACCTCAGAATGTGACCTTATTTGGAGGTACGGTCATTTCATAGGCTATCAAGTGAAAATGAGGTCGTTAGGTTGGGCTCTAATCCAGTATGACATATGTCTTAATGAAAGCGGAAAATTTGGAGACTGTCATGTGAAGACAAATGTAGACTGGGAAGTTGCTTAAGTCAAGGAACAGCAAGGACTGCCAGCAAATCCCAAGAAGTGAGGTGAGAGGTATAACAGATTCTTCCTCTTCAGTGAACTAATTACCAACCTTGCCAGCACCTTGATCTCAGTCTCTTAGCTTCCAACACTATGAGAAAATTAATTGTCATTGTTTAAGCCACTTGGTTTGTGGTGCAGTCGTCCCCAGTTATCCACAGTTTTGTTTACAGGGCCACTGCAGAACTCAATGATGGGGACTTCAAAAAGTTCACACGAGAATGGTATTTAAAGATTGAGTCTGGGGCTGGTTCAGGTAGGCACCAGTTTCAACACAATGCAACACCTCCATGGTTCACTCTTGCTCCCAAGTTGCTGAAAGCATCGAGTGTGGCCAGGGAGAACCCTGGCTTTTCTTATCTCAAAGATGAGATAGAAAGAGGAGGAGGAAGAAGACGAGGAGGAGGAGGAGGAGGCGGCGGCGGCCGTGGCGACAGCGGCGGCAGCTGTGGGCTTATCTGCCCATGCCAACCATGGCACAAAAATATTAGATGAAAAATTCCAGAAAGAAGCAACTCATGAGTTTTGAATTATGTGCCCTTTTGATAGCCTGATAAAACCTGGAGCCATTCTACTCCACCCCACCCGGGATGTCAGTTATCCTTTGTCTGGTGTATCCAGGTTGTATACACTACCTGCCCTTCAGTCATTTAATGGCCACCAGTCATCAGACTGAATGTCACAGTGTTGCAGTGCTTGTGTTCGAGTCACGGGTACATAGTAACCTAATGCTACATCACAGTGTCTACAGTATTCATTCACTTCATCTCACCACATGTGCACTGTATCAGTTCTCACCACAAAAGGGTGAATAAATATATTATTTTGATATGGAGAAACAGAGGTTACATTCATGATTTTTACTACAGTATATTGTTAGAATTGTTCTATTTTATCATTATTGCTGTTAGTATTTTACTGTGCATAATTTGTAAATTAGTCTTTATAATAGATATGTATATTGTGTGTGTGTATATATATATATATATATATATATATATGAAGAATCATAGAATACAGAGGGTTCAGTACTATCTTTGTGGAGCCAGTGTTGTGGCATAGCAGGTTAAACCACAGCCTGAAAAGCTGGCATGCTGTATGGGCACAATTCAAGTCCCAGCTGCTCTACTTCAGATCCAACTCCCTGCTAATGCACCTGGGAAAGTAGGAAAGCAGCATAAGATGGCCCAAGTAGTTGGGACCCTGAAGCCCAGATATGAAGTTCCAGGCTTAGCCAGGTTTAGTCTCTGCCATTGCAGTCATTTGGGGAGAGAACCAGCAGATGGAAAATCTCTGCCTTTCTGTTTCTTTCTTTCCTTGTGTTATTCTACCTTTCAAATAAATAAATATTTTAAAAAAAACTATCCATGGGTTCAGGCATCCACTGCAGAACTTGGCAGGTAGCCCTACTCTACTTTATCATGGCCGCCCTAGCAAACTGATGCCCTCTCTACTGGAAAATGAGGAAGAATGCCCAGATAGGTTTCAGGGCACAGCAGCATAGGCAGAGACACCAAGAGTGTTTTCCTGTCTTTCTCTTGATCACTGCTGAAATTCCATTGTCTTCCCAGGTCTAGTCCAAAAGCCTTTTCCACCACAAAGACTTTCCCAGGATTCTGGTCAGAAGTATGTTCTTCCCCTTTCATGCTCTCTACATAGAAAGATAAGCATATTTCCACAGCTCATCCTTTCTCCCTATAATCCATTCTGCCCCTGAAGTCAGATTTATTTTGCTTAATCTTATTTAATCTTGCTCTTCTGTCTTAGTTAAGTTTTCATCCCAGCCATCACTCATTCAATTCTAAGAGTTTTTGAGAGCAAGAAATATCTTGCTTAGTTGGAGTTTCAGTTCTAATCCCTACTAAGTAGCACAGAGAACAATGCTTATATGAAGTATATACTACATGCTTGGTAACTGTTTGACATATTGAACTGATTTGTACATCAATATTTCTTTATCTTAACTGTACTAAGAGAACATTTCAGAGAAGGAGCAACTAGAATGAATTGGATGACCAAAAGTAAGTACCCAAGAAATGATTTTTTTTCTTGTTGAGGTTCCTGGAAAGAGAACTTGTGGCCAAAAAAGACAATCTGGGGATATTGGGGATATTGAGGATTCCAGGGCACAGAGCCAGTCAAGCAAACTTAATTTTGTTCAGTTGCATTGGGGATGGGACTCGATCAGTGGCCTTGAGAGCAATACAGGGTTCGGAGTATGAAGGTTGGCCAGGTTGGAAATGCTGGCTGTCACAGCGGGAAGGAAGGTAGGGTTATGATAGCAAAAACAGATGAGGGCCAGGGGTTGTTTGGGATGTGGGGGGAAAAGAGGAATGGCTGAAAGGGGAACCAAAGGTTTGTTTTTGTCTAGCTACTGACCAGGCAGGAGGAACTGGGATTATACCAGAAGTGAACCTGAGGCCAGGGCAGAAGTAGGTTAGTTAATGTTTTTCAAACTAAAGATCAGAGCATGTGGATAAGTACAAATAAATGTATCTGAGCAAAACTATAGAATCTGAAACTGGAACAGCTTGAGAAAATGCATCGTTGCTGTTGGTATTGACGTGATCATTATCTGTGGGTTAGGCTTGGGATGACCATTTTCTTTCTCCTACCTTCTGTCATTATTTCCTTTGTCTAGCTTGAATACGGAGCTGAAACTTTTTTTTTAATTACTAGGTTTTGTTTTATGAGCAGATGAATTGATTTTATATTTCTTTTTATTAAATGGCAATGTATTGATTGTCTTTGACCCTTAATGGATTTTTTTCCTACGTGACTTTAAGATTCCACCGTTGCTTTAATAGGCTCTATATTTTGACCATTTAAATTCAAGGGAATTTCTGCTTTGCTTGAGAGCACCTTATCTCTCCCTTAATGGCCTAAGGAATTTTGCTTATGTCTTCCTCCCTTCTTCTTATAAAGTGTAAGTGAGCAGGAATTCTGGAGGTTTTTTCCACTGGATACTTTGATCTGGCACAAGAATAACCCTAAAATGAATCTCTGAAATTTGAATTAGCTTGAATTTTTATTTTTATTTTTGGGCCTTGTTAATTCATAGGAGTGGGGAAGGCAATGGTTAACAGGAAAAGTATGAGTCAGCCATAAAGACTTACAAGATACTGTCCATGTCATTGGACTGTTTGCTCAAACTAGCTGTACAGTAGGCTAACGGTAAGCATGAATTAGATAGCAGTACAGCCTGTGTCTCACATCTGTTCCCAAGTGTGTGTACTATAGTCATGTTATGCTTGATAAGATGTCTGCAGTGGCATATTCACTTTCAAATATTCACATATCTCCTATAGGCTTACCTGGGAAGTGTGGTTTGTATTCCCAATTATGTACTTCCAAGTCAGTCTGGGAGCAGTATGCCTTCAGTCTTCCAGGAGCCAGCTTGTGTGTTGAACTGGGGACAGGTGAGCTTTTGACAAATAATGTGGAACACAATCACTTTAATGAAGGAAAAAAGCCAACTACAACTTTTAACTTTTTTCATCTGACCATAAAAATAAGTAGCAGATTGAGAAAAACTTCTTTTGCAGCCTCGCTTTTTTTTTTTTTTTTTAATAAATGAACAGTTAGGGATACATCCGTAAACACTGGGGAAAGTTGTATATTTTTAATTCACTCTTACCATTATTAAGAACTAGTTGAAAGATTTTTTAAAATTTATTTTGTTTATTCATTTGAAAGGAAAGACAGAGAGAAGGTGATCTTCCATCCACTAGTATCCTTCCCAAATGGACACAATGGCCAGGGCTGGTTTAGGACCGAGCCAGGAGCCCTGTCCTGATCTCCCAAGTGGGTGGCAGGGGCACAAGTATATGGACCATATTCTGCTCTTTTCCTAGGCACATTGGCAGGGAATTAGATGGGAAGCAAAGCAGCTGGGATTTGAACCCACACTCTGATAACGGGATGCCGGCATTGTAAACGGCAGTTTAACCCGCTGTGCTACAATGCCAGCCCCCAAAGGTATTTTTAAAGCTACCCTATGCTTAAGTTGATAAATATTTTAAAAATATGGCATAGCTGAAATGTCAGAGGAGTTTAATAGAATGCAAAAATGTAGAAAAATCTGAGGCATCTTCAGAAAGTTCAGGGAAGGAGAGGCATTTGACCTAGCAGTTTAGACACCTGTGTTTTACATCTGAGTGCCTGCATTCAGTTCCTGGCTCTTGAAGAACAGTGCTCATGGCTCAAGTGACTGGGCTCCTGCCTCTCACACGGGAGACCTGGATTGCATTCTTGGCCCTTGGCTTTGGTCCCAGCTGGGAAGATGTTTCAGGCATTTGGGAGTGAACCAGCAAATGGGAGTTTGTCTGTTTCCCTTTCTCTCTGTCTCTCAAAAAAGAAAAAGCTAGTTCTTGGGACATGTGTCTTGTGAACATTGTGCATATAAGTATTTTTGCAGGGGCTGACGTTGTGTTGTAAGCAGCTGCCTGTGACGCCGGTATCCCATATGGGCACCAGTTAGAGTCCTGGCTGCTCAGCTTCGGATGTGGCCCTCTGCTAATGCGCCTGGGAAAACAATGGAAGATGGTCCAAGTGTTTCAGCGTTTGCACTTAGTGGGAGACCCTAACGAAGCTCCTGGATTCCACCTGGTCCAGACCCTGCCATTGCAGATTTTTAGGGAGTCGGTCAGCAGATGGAAGATCGATCTCTCTCTCTCTCTCTCTCTCTCTCTCTCTCTTCCCCTACCTCCTCATCGTGCTTCTCCCTTTCTCTCTCTGTGCCTCTCCCTTTCCAATAAATAAATTTTTTCTTCAAAATAAGAGCATAGATCCTAGAAGTTAGCAATTAAAATATATAGCTGATATTCCAATAAAAGCATTTTATTACTAATTATGGAAACAGTTTTACTTAACATTTATTTTGTACATGCTACAAGCTGCACATTTTCCTCAGGACTATATAAATATTAACTAATTTAATCCTTTATATATGCTGCAGAAAATATTGAAACAATTTCACAAAGAAGAAATTGAAGCACAGATTAAATAATTTAACCAAGATTAAATAATTAACAAATGACAGAGCTGAGCTAGTTAAGCAACCAGAGCCCCCCCCCAGCTACACATTTCTTGTGATAAGTATTAAATGACTAATTTATCTTCTAGGCCTTTATTATGAAAACACCCTTACCTTGTTTTAGAGGCTGGATTGACTGGACATTACCCAAGTGGGGTAACGTGAATGTCTTTAATGTGAAGAGCCCTCTGCATTCCTCAGGTCCGGTGTCCAGCAGGGGCGAGGTGACACAGATCCTGCTTCCTGCAAGTTCATGAGCATCCCTGGGAAAGCTCTGAGTGCGAGGCAGCGGGATGAGAGCACCTCACTTCTGCGTTGGTGACTCAGGGTGAGTGGAAGCACCAAGGCTTCTCCTGAAACCACCATCTGTGGTTGGTATGGTGTGTGCAGTAGGAAGGTGGGCACTAGAAAACCACTATTTCAGGGCCGGTGCCATGGCACAGTAGGTTAATCCTCTGCCTGTGGCGCCGGCATCCCATATGGGCACCGGTTCTAGTCCCGGCTGCTCCACTTCCAATCCAGCTCTCTGCTATGGCCTGGGAAAGCAGTAGAAGATGGCCCAAGTGCTTGGACCCCTGTACCCACAAGGGAGACCCGGAAGAAGCTCCTGGCTCTTGACTTCGGATCGGCGCAGCTCTGGCCGTTGTGGCCATTTTGGGAGTGAACCAATGGAAGAAAGACCTTTCTCTCTGTCTTTCCCTCTCAAATAAATAAATAAAATCTTTAAAAAAGAAAAGAAAACCACTGTTTCTGAACATAGCAGAGAATACAACACAGTGTATGTGTATGTTCACTTATAAGGAAAGCAGGGAAGCAAATGATGAACGCTTCCTTTGATGCTAAATTGCTCTTCGTAATCTCAGCGAAAATCCCCTTACTCTAGTGAATGTAATGGAGTAATGGGGCTGAATATTTGGGATGTGCAGTTCTTAGAAGCCGTGATAACCAGAGAGGTTGAAAAGTGCATCAGCCACTCACATCAGTGAAGTAATACTGATTCCAGAGGCAAGGTTTAACTGCCCATGCAAATCCACCTCAGGTTACTCTCCACAGGAAAGCTCAGGGTTTGTTTGTTTGTTTGTTTATGAAGATTTATTGATTTATTTGAAAGGAAGAGTTACAGATAATGAAAGAGAGAGAGAGAGGGAATCTGTGCACTGGTTCACTCCCCAAATGGCTGGGCCAGGTTGAAGCCAGGAGCCAGGAGCTTCATCTGAGTCTTCCATAGTGGGTGGCAGGGACCCTGGCACTTGGACCATCTCCCACTCCTTTGTCAGGAACATTAGCAGGGAGATGGATGGGAAGTGGAGCAGCCTCCCCTGTGGGATGCCAACATTGCAGGTGGCAGCTTAACCCACTATGCCACATCACCAGCCCCCAAGAACAACTCAATTTAATATACTCCTTTTAGAACTTGTTCTTTGCTCCTACAGTGTTGAGCCTCATAAGAATACAGTAATGCTTGTCTCAGCTTTGATGTGTACCCTGTGTGTGCTTTTTTTCTGTACAGCATTATAAGAAAATAAGTCTTATTTTGGAAATAACAATATTACTGACTGGCCTTTTTTTAAAAAAGGTTTGTTTATTTATTTATTTGAAAGGAAGAGTTACAGAGAAGCAGAGGCAGGGGGTGGATAGGGAGAGAAGTCTTCCATCCACTGGTTCACTCCCCAAAGGGCTGCAGTGGCCGGAGCTGGGGAGATCTGAAGCCAGGAGCCAAGGGCTTCTTCTGGGTCTCCCACGGGTTCAGGGGCACAAGGACTCGAGCCATCTTCCACTGCCTTCCCAGGGTATAGCAGAGAGCTGGATCAGAAGTGGAGCAGCTGGGACTCGAACTGGTATAGGATGCTGGCACTGCAGGTGGTGGCTTTACCCACTATACCACAGCTCAGGCTCTACTGACTGGCTTTATAGAAAATTGTTCAATACATTTATAAGTCCTGGATAATTTTATTCCACATACTATCTTAGTTCCAAAAACAGTTATGATTCTGTAATTTAAATTTTACTGGAGGTGAGCATTTGACCTAATAGTTAAGATCTTGTGTTCTGTATGGGGCTGGCATTGTGACATAGCAGGTAAAACCACTTGCCTGCAATGGCAGTATCCTATACGGGCACTTGTTCACATCTCAGCTGCTCCAGTTCTGATCCAGCTCTCTGCTATGGCCTAGGAAAGCAGTGGAAGACGGCCCAAGTGCCTGAACCCCTGCCACCCATGTGGGAGACCAGGGTGAAGCTCCTGGCTCTTGTCTTGGGCCTGATCTGGCCCTGGTCATTGCATCCATTTGGGGAAGTGAATTGGTGAATTGATCTCCCCCCCCCCCCCCCTTCTGTCTCTGTCTCTTCCTCCCTCCCTGTAACTTTCAAAATAAATAAAACTTTAAAAAAAAAAAAAAGATTATTTGAGAGATAGAGTTACAGACACAGAAAAGGAGAGACAGAGAGAAAGGTCTTCCATTTGCTGATTCACTCCCCAAATGGTCACAATAGCTGGAGCTAGACTGATCCAAAGCCAGGAGCCAGGAGCTTCATCTGGGTCCCCCACGCAGGTATAAGGGCCCAAGCACTTGGGCCATCTTCTACTGTTTTCCCAGGCCATAGCAGAGAGCTGAATTGGAAGAGGAACAGCCAAGACTTGAACCAGCACCCATATGGGATGCCGGCACCTCAGGTAGCTTACTACACCATAGCACCGGCCCCAAAATAAATAAATCTTAAAAAAAATCCTATGTTGTATATCAGAGTGCCTGAGTTCAATACATGCTTCTAGTTCCTGATTCCAGCTTCCTGCCATTGTAGACCTTGGGAGGCCATCGTGATGGCTTCAGAAATTGGGTTCTTCTCACCCACATGGGAGACCCAAACTGAGTCCCTAACTCCCAGCTTCAGCCTGGCCCAGTCCTGGGCATTGTGGGCATTTGGGGCATGAACCAGCAGGTGGGAGTGCTCTCCGTGCTCACTTGCGCTCTCTCTCTCTCTTGATAAATAATATATTTTTAACCTTCAAATAGTTTAATCTGAGTAAAGTTTGCTGTTTCTGGCGTCCTAGGTATAAAATGGCTTTCAGAAAGCACTTATAAATAATTGTTATACCTTTTTTCATTTAATCAAGTGTACCAATGTATGACAACAAGTGTCACTCATATTTGTTTTTAACTGTAGAAAATCTCAAAGACACAATAAGTAAAGGTAATAACATAATGAAGAATTCCATCTACCTTTCAGTAGTTATCAATTCATAGCTCATTTTGTTTCTTCTATTTACCTCTACCTTCCACCTCCATATTATTTTTATGAAAATTTCAAAAGCAGTATCATTTGAAATATAATTACTTCTGTATGTATCTCTAAGACAGACACTATGTTCAGGTGTTATCCTGACACTGTCGTTATACCACTTGAAATCAACAGTCATTCCTATGTTACTGATTGTTAAAAATTAAAAAAGCAAGTCTTTGGTATTTGGCCTGCTGAGCTTCCCTTCATTCAGCTTTCCCTGATCACACCCCCATGTGTCAGTTACTGTGTACTTCTGCCCATTACACTATGAGTTAGATCTGGATTGATCCAATTTAGGTTTCATGCTTTTTACGGAGATACCTCATAGGTGACAGTGTTTGCCTTTACCAGGATATACATAATATCTAGTTTTTCTTTTTTGGGGTTCTGCAGAAGTAAATTTTTAATTCTGTGATTCCTTCTTTGATTATTATTTGGAATATTTCTGTGTGAAAAGATTCCTTCATCAATTATTTGATTACCCTGGGGTACAGTTCTTATTATAAAGGAAAGATAAATATTGAAGTCCTTCATTTATCACTTTTCACAATAAAGAATTGGACTTTTAAAGAATTTATTGACTTAAAGTTACTTGACATGGGGGCTGCATTATGGTGCGGGGGGTTAAGCTGCTGCTTTGATGCTGGCATCCTGTATGGGCGCTAGTGTCCTGTTCGAGTCCTGACCGTTCTACTTCTGATCCAGATCCCTGCAAATGTGCTGTGGAGAGCAGTGGAAGATACTCCAAGTGCTTGGGACCCTGCACCCATGTGGGAGAAGGAAGAAGCTCTTGGCTCCTGGCCTCAGCCTGCTCCAGCCCACCTGATAAAAGATCTCTTTCTCTCTATGTCTCTACCTCTCACTGTAACTCTTTCAAATAAATAAAAGATAATTTTAAAAAGTTGCTTGGTATGCTTTAACTACTGAAATTATTTGAGTGAGAAATTATCTAAGTTGGTTCATGAATCTGATTTTGGTAAATCCAGTAATGTCATGTTTTAAATATATTAAAATGAAAAAAAATGTTGGCCTGCATATTTGCCATTTTTGGCATCTTCATTTGTTATTGATTTAAATCTCCATCTGGTATCATTTTTATTCTGTTTAAGAAAATTCCATTTACAGTTATTATTGTACAAGTCTACTGTATCATAAGCTTTTACTCTCCTGGAAAATAATTTATTCACTTTCAAATTGGTTAGATATTTTGATAAAGCAATTATGTTGGGCCTTGATGTGGTTTTCTTCATGTTTCTTCAGCTTTTGAGTTTCATTGTTCTTGGATCTGCAGGCTTGGAGTTTAAATTAAATTTGAATACACCAAGATTTTTTTTTTCATTTTTAATTACCTTTATATACAGAAGATCGATTCAGTATATACTAAGTAAAGATTTCATCAGTTTGCACCCACACAGAAACACAAAGTGTAAAACACTGTTTCAGTACTAGTTATAGCATTACCTCACATTGGACAACACATTAAGGACAGATCCCACATGAGACGTAAGTACACAGTGACTCCTGAAGTTGATTTAACAATTTGGCACTCTTGTTTATGGCGTCAGAAAAAAAAATCTTGGTGTTAAATTGGAAATTGCATAGAAAATTAATCAATTAAAAAATATATCATGTAGGATCTCTGTCCTTAATGTGCTATACATTGTGAATTAATACTATAACTAGTACTCCAACAGTATTTTTCACTTTGTGTTGCTATGTGAGGGCAAACTGTTGAAATCTTTACTTAATATATACTAAACTGATCTTCTGTATATAAAGAGAATTGAAAATGAATCTTGATGTGAATGCAAAGGGAGAGGGAGTGGGAAAGGGGAGGGTTGTGGGTGGGAGGGAAGCTATGGGGGGGGGAGCCGTTGTAATCTATAAGCTGTATTTTGGAAATTTATATTCTTTAAATAAAAGCGTTATAAAAAATTAAATTTGAATAGTCTTTTCTCTCTTCCAGGTCCATCTTCTTGGGTTATGGTTGCACATGATTTTCCCACTGAGGTCCTGGAGGCTGTGAGGTATATTTATATATTTCCCTCTGCATTTCATTTTGAGGGAATCCTTTTGTCATCTTCAAGTTCACTGATCTTTTCTTCTGTACCACATAACCTATGATTATCCAGAATATATTTAGTTTTAGACATGATAATTGTCATTTCTAGACGTTTTATTTAGATCACTTTTTTATATCATCCAGTTTCTCTTTATTGTAATGCTATCCACTGTCTTCTTCACCATCTCAAAAACCAGCTTTCTGCAAGTGTCTTTTCATTCCTCTCCAGTGAATCTTTGATTAGACTGCTAGATGGGAAATTTCTGGGTTAACAGATAAATGCAGATATTGTTAGGCTACAAATGACTATAAATTACAAAATCACACTCCATAAGGGCTGTACCACGAGGACTTAACACCAGCAATATATGAGCAAGCTGTTTTCTCCAAGGTCTCATTAACATGCTTCAGATTGCTAAGATTTTGTCAACCTAATTGTAGCTTAAGTTGCATTGCTGTTATTTTGAGTGAAGTTGAGCACCTTTCTATAGAGTAAGAACTCTGCATCTCTTTCTGGGACGGACCTGTTAATATCTTTAGCCCATTTTTCAATAGGGCGTTGTCCTCTCTTCTCTGTGTTTAGGAACTCTTTATATTAAGTACATAGTCATTTTCATGTGATACAAATACAAATGTTTTTCTTTTGGTTTGTCACGGTGCCTTTCCTATGTAAAAATTTGGGGGCAGGCATTGTGGTACAGGCGGTCAAGCTGATGCTTTGGGTTGCCCACATCCCATATTGGAGTGCCTGGGTTCAAGTCCCTACTCCACTTCATATCCAGCTTCCTATTAATGAAGGGAGCAGATGGTGACCCAAGTGCTTGGGCTCCCGCACCCACATAGGAGACCCAAAGAGAGTTCCTGGTTCCTGATTTCAGCCTGGCCCCAGCCTTGGCTCTTTGGGGAATGAACCAGTGGACGGAAGATCACTTTCTCTCTCTCTGTATGTGTATGTGTTCCTTTCTCTGCAGTCTGGCTTTCAAATAAATAAATTCAAATTGTCAAAAAAATTGAAAATCTTTATGTACTCAAATTATCAATGTTTCCTTTTATTGTGAATTATAAATTACAGTTAAGAAAGGTTTTACCATTACCAAGCTATAAAGAAATTCACTATTTTCTTAAGTTCCTGTGTGGCTTTATTTTTTATGTTTAATATCTGATCCTTTTGTAATTTATTGTATTTGTAGGTTAGGCACTATGTTTTGGTCTTAGCCTAGGGATGGAAGGAGCAGATCAGGGTAGGGATTTGGGGATAATGAGAATCAAAGTTATTTAAGATACCATCCCTGCATCAGAGGGCTCTTAGTTGAAGAATCAAAATATCTCATGGGAAGAACTGAGTAAATGGGTACTTTTGAGTCTGTGTGGGAAGATAGTATAGTAAGGAATCAGTTGTTCATGTACTTCAGGATAGAAAGGTGAGGAGGAGGAGGAGGAAGATGATAGAAACATTCTGACCAATGCATTTAAACAGTAACATGATACAAAAGACATATTTCATGGGATAGTCAGGAAAAGAAAACTCTCAAGTGAAGTGACACTAGAGCTGGATTTTGAATAAATGGGAACTCAACAAAGTGAAGGAGAAAGGCCAGTGGTGAGGGAGGTAAGCTGCTGTTTCTGGGCCAGCATCACATATTGGAGCTCTGATTTGAGTTCTGGCTGCTTCTGTTCCCATGCAGCTTCCTGCTAACACACCTGGGAAAGCAATGGAAGATGGCACAAATACCTGAGCCCCTGCTACCTATGTCAGAGACCCGGATGGAGTTCCTAGCTCTTGGCCATTGTAGCCATTTGGAGAGTAAACCAAGGAATGAGATTCATTCTCTCTTTCTCTCTCAGTTGCTCTGCCTTTTAAATCAATAAAGTAAGTCTTTTTTTAAAAAAAGAAAAAGTGCAGGTAAAGAAGGAAGGTAGTCCTAGCAAAAGGAGCCTTTGCATGACATGAAAGTACTGCCATGTTCTTTAAACGATGGGAGAGCTGCTGGTTCAATCATCCCCCACGTTAGGGGAGGACAGAGTGAAAGAGAGGACTCAGCGAACCTCTTAGTCCAGGGGTAGAGAGACGTTTTCTTAAAGGTCCAGACTGTAATATGTTAAGCTTGCAGATCACATGCTGTCTGTCATAATCAGTCACTTCTGCTATTTACCATGAAACCAGCCATAGAGAATATTAGCACCTTCAGAGAGCTAAGACTCTTAGTATTGCTTTTGCCACCATGTAATTTTTTTAGAAATAATGCATAAATTTCAAATCAGAACCACCTTGATCTTTTATATTGAAAAACATGAGTTACGGGAATCAGAAAAGAATGATCTCAGTGTTGCCTTGTCCAAATGACAACATTAAAAGCTAAATTTCCCAGAAATCTGGGTAATCTTAATTCAGTTCCAAGTAAGTGCCACCCTGTGTCAGAACTCTCCCAAAGGAGGTTTTTTTTTATTTTTTATTTTTTTATTTTTTTTAATTTGGAACCCAGCCTCTCGATGTGGTAATTAGCCAGTGGTGCCACTGATGGTTAAACTTACGGGAAGCTTAAAGGTTATTTGAGTATTATATTAAAGTCTAATGAATTGGACCTGAGAACAAAAGAGAAACTCTCTTGATGAATTGACTGGAATGCCTAAATTAGTTCTGAAGGTAAATGAGATGGGCATTTAAAAATGCTTTCACTTATTTATTTGAGAGGTGGAGAAAGAGAGAAAGACAAAGAAAATAGAGTGCGCATCTGCTGGTTCACTTCCTAAACACCCACAACTCCCAGGGCCTGGGTGAGACTCCCAGGAGTGAGAAACCAACTCTTGCTCTTCCACATGATGGTGAGGACATAACCACTAGAGCCATTACTGCTGTCTCCTGTAGTGTGGATTAGCAGGAAGCTGGGGTTTGAAGCCGGACTGGGCATTGAATCCCAGCTACTCTGCTATGGGATGTTAAGCAGTGACCTAACTGATAGGCCAAACGCCCATCCAAAATTAGATGAATTTTAAATATTCTCAGACTTTCATATCTGAAAATATGGACAACTTAGCGACAGAACCAGTGAGAATGTCCTTGACTGACTGGTACAGAATGCAGAAATCGCAAGTTGGTAAATATGTCTTCATTTTGGTAACAATATCAATAATTACTGATTATCTATGTTATTAAATCACAAAGGTGATGATTATTCAAAAGTTATTTTAACCTCAAAAAATTTAACTCTACATCTCTGAAGGAAAACAATCTGGAGATTATTAAAGTGAAAATGGGCGATTTCCATCCAGGAGTCTGTGTTGCTTTCATAATTATTGGTTTTTACATGAGTGTGTAAGTCAGTGAGTATACAATTATATTCTAATTGTTAGAATTCGCTGGAGACCAGTTTTTAAACAAGAAAGTTACTGAGAATGTTAGAAAGCAAAATAATGTTCAACAAGATGAAATTTTCATGTTAATAGTAAATTAAATTCTCCAACGTGTCCTCATATGTTATGGTGTGCCTGAATTATTTTTGAATCATAGAGATAAATTACTTAGCTATTCATTTGATTTTTTAAATTTTGTTTTAATTTGTCAAGAAAGAGGTAGGGATGAGATGTGTTTTTCCTTTTTATTCCAATTATTGCTCACTTTGCTTCCCAAGCCTTTCTGTTTGTTTCTGTTCTCCCTGTTCTCTGCAAATAAAGTTTTTCCATGCAATAGATCTGTAGTGACAGGGGTCTGTGACCTGGGTAAAAGCTTTTAAAGTGATCTCCTGCATATATCATTCACTTTTGAAAAATAATTAATTAATTAAATTTATTTGAAAGGCAGAGAAACAGAGACAGACAGACCCTTCATTCCCTGCTTCACCTCCCAAATGCCTGCAATGGCTGGGGTTGGGCCAGGGCAAAGCCAGGAGCTTGGAACTCAATCCAGTTCACCATGTAGGTGGCAGGTACATAAGTACATGAACTATCACCTGCTGCCTCTCAAGCTGTGCATTAACAGGAAGCAGGGATTGCGAGCAGAGCCAGGACTCAGACTAGGTACACCAAATGGGATGCAGATGTCCCAAGTGCCATCTTAAGGATGGAGCCAAATTCCTGGTCCCATCTGTTATTTTTGAAACTTTGGCTCTCACCTCCTAGGTTGCCACCTAAACTGCAATGATGATGAGGGGTAGGGTTAGTGGAGGTGATGTCTGAGCAGAAGAGTAGAAAGTTATCTTCAGGGGGCTGGCACTGTGGCACAGTGTTTTAACACCCTGGCCTGAAGCGCCTGCATCCCATATGGCACCGGTTCAAGTCCTAGCTGCTCCACTTCCCATCCAGCTCTCTGCTATGGCCTGGGAAAGCAGTAGAGGATGGCCCAAGTCCTTGGGCCCCTGTACCCACGTAGGAGACCCAGAGAAAGCTCCTGGCTCCTGGCTTTGGATCAACGCAGCTCTGGCCGTTGTGGACATTTGGGGAATGAACCATTGGATAGAAGACCTCTCTTTCTCCCTCTGCCTCTCCTCTCTGTGTAATTCTGACTTTCAAATAAATAAATAAATCTTTTAAAAATAAAAGTTATCTTCAGGAGCTGGGGTTGTAGCACGATGGATTAAGCTGCTGCCTGTAATGCCAGCATCTCTTGTGAATACTGTTTTGAGTCCTGGCTGCTCCACTTCTGATCCAGCTCCCAGCTAATGCTCTTGGGAAAGCAGCAGAAGAGGCCTGAGTATTTGGGTCCCTGCCACCCATGTGGATGGCAGTTCAGGCTCCTGGCTTTGGCTTTGCCCAGCCTTGGCTGTTGTAGCCATTGGGGAGGAAAATTCATCTTGTATACAGTATCTTTGTCCATAAATATAAGCCACATATATGATTTAAGTTTTCCAGAAGCCACATCAAAATAACTAAAAAGTAACAGGTAAAATGAATTTTCTATATTTTACTAAACTCAGTGTATCCAAAATATTATAATTTAATCTTTAACCTATATAAAAATTATGAATTAGGCATTTTACATATTATTTTCTTACAGAGTGTTTGCAATCTAGCATGAAATCTGCATCTTTCAAGATGTACTAGTCGGAGCTGGTGCTGTTGCATAGCGTGTAAAGCTGCCACCTGCAGTGCTGACATCCCAAATGGGTTTGAGTCCTGGTTGCTACACTTCTGATCCAGCTCTCTGCTATGGCCTGGGAAAGCAGTGGAAGATGGCCCAAGTCCTTTGGTCCCTATATCCACGTGGGAGACCCAGATGAAGCTCCTGGCTTCAGATCTGCATAGCTCCAGCCGTTGTAGCTATCTGGGGAGTGAACCAGTGGATGGAAGACCTCTCTCTATCTGCCTCTGCCTCTCTGTAACTCTGCCTTTCAAATAAATAAATAATCTTAAAAAAAGAAAAAGATGTACTAGTCACACATCAACTGTTCAGTAGATGTGGAGCTAATGGCTATTTTATTGGACAGTGTATCTGTAGAGCATCCTAATATAGAGAAAAGCATTCTGTTTATTTAAACAGATTTACTTATTTGAAATAATAATGTTAGAGTAAGGGAAGGAGGGAGGGAGGGAGAGAGAGAGAGAGAGAGATCTTCCATCTGTTGGTTCACTCTCCAGATTCTGGCAGTGGCCAGGACTAGGCTAAACCAAAGCTAGGACCCTGGAACTCCATCTGGGTCTGCCCATGAGGGTGCCAGAGACCCAAACACTTGGGTCATCTGCTGTTTTCTCAGGCACATCAGCAGAGAGCTAGGTGGGAAATGGAGCAGCTAAGACCCCAGCCAGTTCTCATTGTGGGATGGAAGTATCACAGATGGCAGCTTAACCCACTGTGCCACAAAGCTGGCCTCGAGAAAAGCGTTTTTTTCATAACAGACACATATGAGGGCACTTCAAGAAGTTCATGGAGAACAGAATTTTTAAAAATTTGCTTTTGGTTGCAAAATTTTGAAATGCAGTTTTTTTTCATAACACACACTTCCCATGAACTCTTTGAGGGTTCCTCATACACATGAATTTCAAAAATTTTTGCACCAAAATGAACATATTTTTTAATTCCATTTCCATGAGATTTTTGAAGTATCCAATTATAGTTTCTGGAAATTAACTAATTGAGGTACATGATCAAGTATAGCTCAGCTCAACAAGAGTATGATTACTATCAGGACATCCACTTTGAGTTCAAACGCTGAAAGTCGTGTGATCTTTTGTCACTTAAGTTTGCTACACCAGAGTAAATCTAAGGTCAGGATTCCTTACATTCTCCTTTTAATATCTCTGAGTTAATGAATTGACTGTGTGGTGTAGCAGCAATTGTAGTGGTGGTGATGGCAGTAGTAGCAATGGTGGTAATTGCAGTGGCAAAACTGATACAGCATTTAACTGTGTGACGAGCATGTATTAAATGCCATCTCTCTCTATATATATATGTAAATACATATGAATATATAATATATAAATATATTTAATATATATAAATATATAATTATATACACAGTATCTTTGTAATATTTATATATTAAATATATATTTATATAAATATATGAAATATAATTATAATACATTTAATATAATATTTATATTATTAATGCATATTTATATTATTAATTTAATAATAGATTTATAATATAAAATCTAAATATATAAAATGTATGATATATAATATGTTATAAATATATATAAATATATAAATGAATATATATATATATATAAGACATGTAATAAATATGTTAATCTATCACAACAACTTTATGCAGCAGATCCATAACCATGTCATGTCTCAGATCAGGAAACCGAAGGACAGAGAAGTGATAACAATAGCTAACAGAGCTAGAAGGTTACAGTTTGAGATTTTAAATGCAAGTATTTGATTCTGCCATCCATGCCCTTAATACTGTTTTCTTAAAAAGTGCAAAAAATAGCTATTTTCCTTTAAAGATCATAAACTGAAGTCTTTTTCAAATGTATAAAAGTAACTTGAAAGTCACTGCTAATAAGTTTTTTTCTTTTTTTTTTTTGACAGGCAGAGTGGACAGTGAGAGAGAGAAACAGAGAGAAAGGTCTTCCTTTTCTGTTGGTTCACCCTCCAATGGCCGCTTCGGCCGGCACACCGCGCTGATCAGAAGGCAGGAGCCAGGTGCCTCTCCTGGTCTCCCATGGGGTGCAGGGCCCAAGTACTTGGGCCATCCTCCACTGCACTCCTGGGCCACAGCAGAGAGCTGGCCTGAAAGAGGGGCAACTGGGACAGAATCCGGCACCCCGACCAAGACTAGAACCTGGTGTACTGGCGCCGCAGGCGGAGGATTAGCCTAGTGAGCCGCGGCGCCGGCCGCTAATAAATTTTGAATCTACACACTGATTCTCTGGATTAACACAGATAATGCAATATGTGCAAATTCATCCTTAACACTTCTAACTGCAAAGAAAACAGAGAGGTAAGTGTTGGTTTCTCTTTTCTATAGCAGCTTTAAGCCAAGCACCTCTTAACATCTTGGAAATCAAGAAAGGACCAAAACGCAGAGATCTGAAAGTGCATATTTCTACAACAAAGACAGCAAAAAGGCCAGACATTTGGTGCGTGAGTTAACACACCCCTTAGGACACCTGCACCTTGTATGGGACTGCCTAGGTTTGAGTCCTGGCTTGCTCGCAACCCCAGCTTCCTGATAATGCTAATAAGTACCCTGCGAAGTAGCAGTGACACTAAAGTACTTGGGTCCCTGCCACCTATGTGAGACCCATAGATTGAGTTCTGGGCTCCTGGTTTCAGCCTGGCCCAGGCCCAGCCATTATGAGTTTTTGGGAGAATGAACCAATGGATGGGAAATCTCTGGCTGTCTGGCTGCCTGTCTGGCTGCCTATCTTTCTACCTTTCAAATAAGTACATTTTTTTCAAAACTGAACCAGTTGTCACCTTTCCCTAGGAGAAAGTACACAAGCAGTCTTTTTGACAGCTGGTTCTCTAGGGAGAAATTTTATGTATTGTACATATACATTTATTATGTATTTTTATATGGGATGTGTATCACACAATTTATAAATAATGAATATATATTTATTTGTAAATTTTATGCATTGAATTTTTTTACAAATTGCCTTTGTTCTTCTTTTTTTTTTTCTCAATCCTTGTACCTGTAGCTAACCTGTGATAGTATAGTTCTGACATGAATGTTGGTGAATATTTACATTTATGTTAGCAAGTAAGATGTAATTAGAACATGACTCTTTTATGGATAATAAGTCACTTCTTTTCTGAATCAGAAAATTATTTATGAAGGAGATTATAGTGGCAAGGCAGGAAGCATAGAGAAACTCCATTGGGCTAGGCTCTGGCTTTCATAACTGCTATCTTGCAGGAAGTAACCAGGATCCATAAGAAACCTTAATCTCTGCAGAGGACACACCTCCAATGATCTAAGGACCTCACCTCTCCAAAGTCCCACCTCCCAACATTACCACACTGAGAACCAAGCCTCGAAACTGTGGGCCTGGGAAGACAAATCACATCTAAGCTGCAGCACCACCATCATAGTGTATCTCTACCATACTGGAGTCATAGATGCAAAGAGCCTCAAAGACATAAAAGGAGTAAAATGGAAAAAAATAATTAGAAACTATTTCTTATATTTGTTCTTAATGTAAATTATTTACCTGTATATTTATATAGTTCAGTTTTTAATCACAGTTGTGCCTAGCAACTGGCTTATGAAATTCCTGCAAATGTAATCATTGACTCTTAGGCACCAATGCAAGCAACCCCAGCACACCACTGCTGTAAGTACAGGGAGCTCATATGCTGACTTATAAAGGAGTGCATTCCCTAGTCTACATACCCAGAAGACCCAAAACACCATCGAATTGTATGCTTGGAGAGATGATAGGGGATTGGAGAATTAGACGTATAAATAAGTATAGCCTATTTAGTGTACTCATCAAAAAACATCCTGTGAGTGCTCTTTTACAGAATCTTGACTTTAATAAGCAGTCAGGGTGCATGAGCAGAGGGATATTTAACTTGGATTTTTATGGAAGCATCAAAAGCATTTGTTGAGAGTGACTAAACCCATACTCTGTAATAAGACCTCTGCATGATTGAGGTACATGGTAAGTTAACTGGAAAGGAAGCCAAGGGGATTTTTATGCAGGTGTCTGGTTCTTGCTCACTGAGGAATTGATGACAATGCTTCTCCATGGTGATGGAATGACCTTGCTGCTTCATGCCCCACACCGCCGCCACAACTGAGTCTGCTCTGCTTTGAGATGCCTGTGTCTTGGATCAAGGTGCTCAGTACTGAGTCAGGTTGCTACTTATTCATTTGCCCAAAGCCCACTCTGAGTCTTGAACCTTGTTTGCCCAGCGAGGGTCTGCAGGTCTGTAGTTTTGAGCTTTTTCTTTAGTGTTCCATGTGAATTGTTTCTCTGCATCTGTGATTTCCCCAAGGCATGAGTGTTCTGTCGTTGCATCTGAAATTTTTCAGCATCTGATTTGAAAGGTATTTTGGAAGAAAATTCCTTCTGGAGTGGAGTCTGCTCTGAAAGCAGGTGCTGCGCTGCAGAACCTTCCTGGGGGAACACTAATAAACCTACTGTGTGAACCCTGGCCCCTCCCTAGCAGATCCAACACCTACGATTGTTCCACTTCTGACTGCCACAGTGGGGCTGAGTGTTTGGCTTGGTGGTTAGGACTGGTTAGGGCATCTGTGTCCTCATCCAGAGTACCTGGGTTCTGTGTTCACCTCTGGCTCCTGACTCCAGCTTCCTGCTTGTGCTGACCCCGTGAGGCAGCAGGTGTTGGCTTCAGTGATTGCATTTCTGCCACCCACATGGGAAACGTAGGTTGAAGTCCCAGGTCCTGGCTTCAATCTTTGCCTGGCCCATGCCGTGAGGGGCATTTGGGAAGTGAGCCAGTGGATGGGAGCTCCACCCCGCTCTGTCTCTGCCTTTCCCTTCATCCCAACTCCAGTTGCCACAGTGAGTGAGAGTCTGAGCCGTCCAACTCATTTTTTTTAGTGGAATCAAATAATGGCTCTTGATGGTTTCAATATTTTTTAAAAACTGATAGAGGTCAATCTGTAACCTCCTGCAACTTGCCATTCTTGACTGATAAATCATCTTACTATTTCTTTGCATAAAGCATCCCTTTCTGCTTCTTTACATTCATCCTGTTCTATATGTTTTTCTTAATTGGAGTTACATTTCTGCCGTAGAACATGAGCACTGCTGGTTCTAGGCTTTATCTCTCTTTTTAGTTCCTTGGGCCCAATTTATAAGATGACACGTATTGTCAGGATCAAGCGTATGCAAAATTATTAGGTAGAAAACTTCTGTCTTCCATACCTCACTTTACAGCACACCCTTAAATTATAAAATTCTTGAGGCAAACATTTCCTTTTTCATTTCCATGGAGTGGGTTTTACATTTCTAGTGCAGTCAAAACTCAAATGTACGAAAAGAATACCTTCAAGGGTGGGTGTTTGACCTTGCAGATAAGTTGCCTGTTAGGAAATCTGCATCCTACATCAGAGTCCCCAGCAGTACTCCCATTCCAGCTTCCTGCTAATGCAGACCCTAGGAGGCAGCAGTGAAGGCTCAAGTAGGTGGGTTCTTGGCAGCCACATAGGAAACCTGGATTGAGAGTTCCCAGGCTTTTGCACAGTCTGCAGGCATTTGGAGAGTGAATCAGTGGATCACATTCATTCTCTCTCTCTGTCTCTCAGATTTTTTTTTAAAAGTGTGCCTTTGTTCCTTTATCCTCAAACTCAACTTACCTTTATTCCTTCTGCTTCAAAGACATTCTGTGCCTTCTGATTTAAAGCAGTCTTTTCAGGAAGTCACTTACTTGAGGATGCAAGCTCAGTCCACCAGCACTCTAACTCTGTCATGTGTTGGGTTCCTGTCTTCTGCTGAGGTTGTGTCTGGGCCCAGGGGACACCATAGAACATGGTTGGGGTGGTGCTCCCCTCTGACCTTTGCACAGCCACTTTACCTTTGGAGGCAGGGGAGCAAGTCTGTGTCCGCACTGCCCCCCTACTAAGGGAACTCTCCAGCCCCTCTGTCAAAACCAGCCAAACTCCTGTGGAGGCTCCTACATTTCCTGCTGTTCACTGGGATCCCTGCCTGGCCTAGCTCCACCTACTCTTCGACTCCCTGCCTGGTGGTCAACCCAGAGGCCTTCAGCCACAAGGCCGTTTCATCGCTGACAGTAGTGGTTGCTATGAGAGCTGGTCATGAGGTGTTGATGGAGGACATGGAGCTTCTGGATCCTCTCCACACCCTCTGTGCGGGGCTCAGGGAGGCATCGGCCCCCTTAATATCCCTTTTGGCAGGACTGTCTCATCCCAGGGTGTCAGATGGGAGTAGCTCTTAAGCTTCTCTGTTCTCTGGTCCTCAAACCCATCACTCATTTTACCCTGCATCCCAGAGGTTAACCGAGAGAGGCAGACTCGGGTGCTCCTCTTCCTCTCTGAGATCCACCTGAGTATCACTCTCCACTCTCTCTGCCATCTGTGCAAGCTCTCTCTGTGTGGGAGCAACACTGCCCTTCTCTTTACATCACTGGATGCTACCTTCCTCCTTATGCTTTCAACTCCTCCACATTCAGTCTTCCAACCATGGTTACAGATGTAATGGCAAGTTTTTAGGATTTTGAAAACTCTCAAGAGCCGAGTTCTGGTCCTAAAATTTGACTTTCTTAACTTACATTTCTAAAAAGTACTTGGAGCGTCACTCTCAGAAGTCAGAATGTGGAGCTTGAAGTCTCATTCACCTCACCTTTCCACCCACGCTGACGCAATCAGTTTCTACATCTGTGAATATAAGATGTAACTTCAAGACTGTAGTTACCATGAAATAAAGCTATGGGACCAACATCTCACTGTGGCTTTCTCAAAAAGGAGAAGGACTTGGACACGATAAGAGAGCAGTTCAAAAGGGCAGAAACTAGAGTGTGGTGTCACTTGAATCCTGTGCCTGGCGTGGGCACACAGCCGAGTTAGAACAGCTTTGAAAACAGGAGCATAACCAGGGGATGGAGAAATAAAACTTCTGTTGAAGGGACAGGGCAATTTTTCTCTCCAGTCTTCCACCTGCCAACCACTGAGAGCATCCCTAATCCTTTTATTTGGGGCATGACCCTGAGTGCTTTCTGCAGAACTCTCCCTGGACCATGCTGTTTGGATTGGGTGCACCAGGCTTCCTGTCCCAGGACTTATCACATGACCCAGACCTGGCCTGGATCATAACCTATAGTTGAGAATGGGATCCAGACTAGAGCTGGCCTGCCCCCCCGAGAACTCTGCTGGATTTTCTTGATGAGAACGTTACTGTCTCTGGAAGGAGACAAGACCTGTATGGTGCATCTTGAAGCCAAGGAGAAACTAGGCTGAGACACTGGAGGATTCCTAAGGCCATCATCATTCAAAACTCTGTCCTGAGTTATGTTTAGAACTATCACCACCACTTCTGCTGCTGCTTAAGCTAGGGTAAGTTCATTCTCGTTGCTTGCCTCACAAGGATAGTAACAATAGCCAGCATTTACACAGCATTTGTGAGATGCCATTTATTCTGAGCATTGACTCACTTAGTCCTCACAACCACCCCACAGAGTAAGTACCATTGTCATCCTTGCCACTCCACCCAAGAGAAATGGGAGCCTAGAGAGGTTAAGTTAGTTTCCAAAGTCACAGACCGAGGAAGAGGTGTAGACAGGATTCAACTCTGGTGGTCTGCTGCCAGGGCCCAGGGATTTAAATGGTGGCAGGCTGCCTGTTAGTTGTCCAGATGGAGCCCATGAACCTGGCAAGTGACTTAACACCTCTGAGCCTCCAACATAAGGGGTAAATGATACCATGTTTTATCATGGTAGGCTGTCAGTAGTAGCAAATCACAGTGTTCGTAGTTATTTTACTACTTGATTCCATTTCCTTCATTCTGAGTGGTACTTGGCTGGGTGGGGGATCGGGGTGGGAATGCATAAATGAGTTTGTGGCTATAAATGACTTAAGGATAGAAGCTGGTTACTCAGAATCATGAATATTTGTTGCCCAAAAAAAGATAAATTGGGGTGGTATTGTGGTGGAGCAGGTTAAGCTGTTGCTTGCAACACTGGCATCCCATACCGTAGTACACGTTAGAGTCCCAGCTGCTCCATTTCTGATCCAGCTGCCTACCAATGCCCCTGGGAAAGCAACAGAGGATGGCCTAAGTCCTTGGGTCCCTGCTACCCAAGTGGGAGACCCAGATGGAGTCTCAGGTTCCTGGCTTCAGCCTGGCCCAGCCTCGGCTGTTTAAGCCATTTGAAGAGTGAACCTGTAGATGGAAGACCTCTCTCTCTAAATCACTTTCTCTCTGTCTTTCTCTCTGCCTTTCAAATAAGTAAATAAAAGTACATCTTAAAAAAAACAAGTAAGAACTTTGTTCCTTTATACAAAGAAAGACTGAAGCACAGTTTGGGCCTGATGTCTTGATCGAGTCTGGCTCTGTCAGTACCACATGCAGGAATAAATGGGCACTTGAGGTTTGGCTGTTTTTTAGAAATCCTCTCAAGGTGACAGAAAGAGGCTTACGAGGATAAGATACTTGAGGAAGAATGATTACGTCCTTTACCACAGCGCTTCAGAGGACTGGGAAGCTCTTTGTTCTGAATTTGTTTCAACTGACAATGGTAAAAAAGGGTACATTTCCTAAATCAGAGGAATAACTGTTATCTAGAGACCGCAAATCTGATCCAGATGAAATATAACTCTAAAGGTAATTTGATTAGGAGCAATTTACCTTCAGGCGACTGCAGCCTTTGGGTGTCCTCTGCTTTTATGTTTTTTTTTTTTTTTTCCTGCAGCTTCCCCCTTCTTGTTTGTACACATCCTCTACAGACGTGGCACAAAACAGCTGCTTTCCTCTTCCTGGATCACTGGCTGCTTCAGGTCTCTGGGAAAGAGGAAGGTGCCTGGTGCCGGGCATTCCTGGGTGAAGTCATGTGGCCGTACTCATGGCTATTACATGGAAAAATTATCCTCATGATTTTGCTAGCTGTGAAACTTCGGTATTGGAAGTAGAAAGGATTCCATATACAATTTTCATTTATTCTACAATATACAAAGTATATTGATATATAGATTCACTTACTAAATGTAAGTTTATAAATGTATACCTCTCATCCTTTTCTTATGGCAATATATTTACTATATTATGATAATATAGTACATTTTAGACTTTGTCTGATTTGGCTGCTGTGTAGTCCTGTTACATGTCTCACTTTGAAAACATTCATTATCTCAGAGCGGTGTATCTGTTAATAAACATTATTCATTAATATACATAAGATTCTAATTTTACTGCAATAGCCCAGGGTTGCTCCAGGCTGAACCCAGGAACTTGGGGCTCCATCTGGGTATCCCGTGTGAATGGGAAGGGCCCGGGTACTTAGGCCTTCCTTCACTGCCTACCCAGGCAAATATATACCTTTCTTGAGAACACCTATGCCAGACAGCATTCTGGGGTCTGAGGATACCACTGTAGTGAAATAACATGATGACATTTATCCACATGCTTTCCTCTTCGTATTTCCTAGTATGACACTATTCCTATTCAGCCAGGTGTTAAGAGTTGTGGATTCCCCAAAGGAGGTGCTCATGAGTAGACAGAAAATCGTGTTCAGTATGGCCTCTTGGCTGGCAGATGACAGCACACACAACATAACTATCCTCTGGATCCAACAGAAGTTTGATTACTACAACTACTGTGGGAGTCAGCCTTACACTCCTGTCTTACAAGCCATTCATCTGGGCTGCTTGCATAGTGTCAGGTGCATAATATCCAGAGCATCCCACTCTGAGAAAGAAAGCCACAGGGATGTGTCAGTCCTGCAGCTATGTTTTCTGGTAACTGTGGTCTGTAGTTACATCTTACAGATGTAGAAACTGAGGGTAAGAGGACTTACTCTTTCATTGCTACATAAGCCCACTGTGTATGCCAAATGCTATCCTGACTGCCTTCTGAGTCCCCAGCTGTAAATGGCTGATTTGGAATGCCAGCATGGTGAGCAGACTTCATCTTCAAGGCTGTGCTTCTACTCCTGCATGGATGGCAAGGCCTTTGAGCTTTCCAGGACATTTTTGAACTGGACAACGATCCGTAATCTCATCTCTACACCTTTGTCACTAAGTGATGTTTCAGCAAACAAACATCCATTTCCTGTCATCTGCCTATGCCTGCTCACTTTGAAAGCATGGCATCTGATAGCAGTCAACACCTTTTCCGTGGAAATGTTTATAGGCTTGGCATTTGTAACCAAGAGAGTAGGATTTGGGCAAGAAGGAGACACAAGAACAAACAGAAACTCTCACACAGTTGACTTGGTGACGCTTGTTTTTCAGGTGTTCCAGGAAAGCTTATCCTGCAGTGTTGCACTCAGAAGGGGCCAGATCACAACAAGAGAAGATGCAGGAGACCAGTTTGAGTCAGATGTTTGCACACCCAGTGCTTGACCTTGGATGTTCCTTGTGCAGGAAGAACTCTTTTGCTCCTTCTTCTCTTCATCCTGGACACTCCCCTAAGCCTTAATATAAAAACCCTGGCAAATTGCCTCTTGGGAAGCAGTTTCTCTAGAGGCAGTTTCTCCAGGAAACTCTGTCTTCTCACTGTCTCCTTTACTTGTCACAGGTAAATAAAGCTTTCCTCTGAGCAACTCCCACATGAGACTGATTATTTGGTGACATCTCAAGCAAACAGAACCCAGTGTCTGCTAACAAATCGCAGTGTTTTTACTGGGTGACTAACAGTGGCCAGAATTTATCAAATGCCCCTGGAAACTCAAAAAGATATTTCTAACAAGGTCGAAGATAAAAATACCAATTTCTTAAGTGCAAAGCATAATAATAACAAAAGGAACCTATGTTTATTGAGCATTATGTACATATTGATTGACAAGTATTTTTTTTTTTACATCCTGGTCACAACTCAACCAGCCAGTAATTATCAAAATTCATTTTACAGATGAGAGAAATTAGGTCATGGTCTCACAGCACTTAGCAGAGGAGAGGGAATTCATACCTACTCAATCCTGCCCCAAGTGCTACCTTCCTCCCACCATGCCATCTCATCACCATTGTGTAAACTTACTTTACAGTGATACTTCCAGCTTCTCTAGACCCAGGCGACTCGGTTTGGGTCATGTAACTCTTATAGAATAATGAATTCTGAGCCATTTTTAATAGACTTGGGTAAGCCATTATGAATTTGGATCTTCTTTTTTATTATTAATATAAAGAGAAGAGATTTTTTGCATTTCTTAGGTAGTTACAAGAAGACAACCATACTTCCCTCACTTCCTGCTTCCTCCAAATATCCCTACCTCCTTCCTGTCTCTCCATCAAATTTTACAAAGACATAATTTTAACCCACTCTATATTCACAGGCTTAATTCATCACTAATCATAATATTCAATAAGTAAAAGTAGGAAGACCACAATTCCACAGGAGTATAGACAAGGCTAAAAACAACAATCATAACCCAAGTGACTATTTATTCCTTATACATTTTTGTATACTATATTAACTGCTATATATCAGAGAAAACATGATATTTGTCTTCTTGAAACTGGCTTATTTAAACCTAATGATTTCCAGGTGCAACCAGGAAAAGACAGAATTTTATTGTTTTTTATGGCTGAGTAGTATTCCATAGTTTATATATACCACATTTTCTTTATCGGGTTATCGATTGATGGACATTTGATTTTATATCTTAGTTATTGTGAACTGAGCTGCAATAAACATGAGGGTGCAAATAACTCTTTTATATACTGATTTAATTTTGTTTGGGTAAATTTCCAGGAGTCGGATGACCAGATCTTATGGTAGATCAATTTTCAAATCTCTGAGGAATCCCCATACCATCTTCCCTAATGGTTTACTAGTTTACATCCCCACCAACAGTAGATTAAGGTACCTTTTTCCTATATCCTCCTGAACATCTATTAGTTTTTTGATTTTTGGATAATAGCCATTCTAACCAGGGTGGGTAAAGCCTCATTGTGGTTTTTATTTGCATTTCTCTGCTAGTGATCCTGGGGATTTTTCCAAGCGTCTGTTGGCCATTTGTATTTGTTCCTTTGAAAATTGTCTGTTCATGTCTTTTGTCCATTTCCTAACTGGATTGTTCGTCTTGTTGTTTTTTAGTTTCTTGAGCTCTTTATGGATTCTGGATATTAATCCTTTATCAGTTGTATAGTTTGCAAATATTTTCTGCCTTTCAGTCAATTACCTCTTCACTTTGCCGATTCTTTCCTTTGCAGTGCAGAAGCCTCTTAGCTTGATGTAATCTGATTCATCTATTTTTGCTTCAATTACTTGTGCTTCTGGGGTCTTTTCCAATGCCAATATATTTCAGAGTTTTCCCCAAGGTTTTCCTGTAGTAATTTGACGGTATCAGGTCATAGATTTCAATCCTTGATCCATTTTGAGTTAATTTTTGGATAAAATGTAAGGTATGGGTCTTGTTCCATACTTCTGCACACAGAGATCCAATTTTCTCAGCATCATTTGTTGAAGAGACTGTCATTTCTTCAGGGATTGATTTAAGCTCATTTTTGACAGGTAGAGTTGTAGACAGTGAGAGAGAGAGACAGAGAGACAGAGAGAAAGGTCTTCCTTTTCCATTGGGTCACCCCCCAAATAGCCACTATGGCCGGCATGCTGTGGCTGCTGCATTCCGCCTATCTGAAGCCAGGAGCCAGGTGCTTCCTCCTAGTCTCCCATGCAGGTGCAGGACCCAAGTACGTGGGCCATCCTCCACTGCCTTCCCGTGCCACAGCAGAGAGCTGGACTGGAAGAGGAGCAACTGGTACTAGAACCCAGTGCCCATATGGGCTGCTGGCGCTGCAGGCAGAGGATTAACCAAGTGAGCCATGGTGCCGGCCCTGACTTAAGCTCATTTGTCAAAGATTAGTTGGTTGTAGATACATGGATCAATTTCTGTGGTTTCTATTCTATTCCACAGATCTACGTGTCTAGTTTTGTGCCACTGCCAGGTTGTTTTGACAGTAATTATCCTGTAGCATGTCTTCAAGTCTGGTATTGTGGCCGGCACCACGGGTCACTAGGCTAATCCTCTGCCTGTGGCGCTGGCAGCCCAGGTTCTCATCCTGGTTGGGGCATTGGATTCTGTCCCGGTTGCTCCTCTTCCAGTCCAGCTCTCTGCTGTGGCCCTGGAAGGCAGTGGAGGATGGCCCAAGTGCTTGGGCCCTGCACCTGCACCGGAGACCAGGAGGAAGCACCTGGATCCTGGCTTCTTATTGGCGCAGCGCTTGTCCAAAAATAAATAAATAAATAAAAAATAAAAAAAAAAAACAAGTCTGGTATTGTAATGTCTCCAGATTCATTTTTGTTATTTAAGATTGCTAAAGCTATCCAGGGTACCCTGTGCATCCCTATGAATTTCAGTGTCATTTTTTCTAGATCTGAGAAGAATGTCATTGGCATTTTCATAGGGGTCACACTGAATCTGTAAATTGTTTTGGGTAGTATGGACTTTTTGATCATATTAATCTTCCAATCCCCAAAATGTAAGATTTTTCCATTTTTTTTACTTTCCTCTATTTATTTCATTAATACTTTGTAATTTTCATTGTGAAGATCTTTCACATCCTTGGTTAAATTTATTCCAGGTATTTAAACTTCTGATAGCTATTGTGAATGGAACTGATCTTACAAGTTCTATCTCAGCCATGGTATTGTCTATTGTCTATTGTATAATTTCTACATGTTGATTTTATATTCTGCAGTTTTATGATTTCCAATACTCTCTTAATGGAGTCTTTTGGTTCCCCTAATATAGAATCATGTCATCTGCAAACAGAGATAATTTGACTTCTTCCTTTCCAATTTGCACCCTTTTGAATTGTTTTTCTCGTCTAATGACTCTTGCTAAAACTTTCAGAATTATACTTAATAGCAGTAGTGAAAGTGGGAATCCTTATCTGCTTTTGGATCTTGGTAGAAATGCTTCCAACTTTTCCCCATTCAATATCATACTGGCTATGTGTCTGTCATGTATTGCCTTGATTGTGTTGAAGAATGTTCCTTCTATACCCAGTTTGGTTAGGGTTTTCATCATGAAAGCATGTTGTATTTTATCCAATGCTTTCTCTGTATCTATTGAGACAATTATATGTTTTTTATTCTTTAATCTGTTAATGTGATATATCATATTTATTGATTTGTGTGTGTTGAACTAACCCTGTGTAACAGGGATAAATCCCACTTGGTCCAGGTGAATGATCTTTCTGATGTGTTGTTGGATTTTATTAGCTAGTATCTTTTGAGAATTTCTGTGTCTGTGTTCATCAGGGGTATTGGTCAAAAGTCTATCTCTTTGTTGTATCTTTTTCTGGTTTTAGAATTAAGATGATGTTGGCCTCCTAGAAAGAGTTTGGGAATCTTCTTTCCCTTTCAGTTTTTTTCAGTGTCTTGAGAATTGGAATTGGTCCTTCTTTAAAAATTTGGTAGAATTCAGCAGTGAAGTCATCTGGTCCTGGGCTTTTCTTTATTGGGAGAGTCCTCATTACTGATTCAATCTCTTCTTGGTTATTGATTTATTTAGGTTTTCTGTGTCTTCATGACTCAATTTTGGTAGATTGTATGTGTCCAGAAATCCCTCCATTTTCTAATTTATTGTCATATACCTGTTTGTAGTAATTGCTGCTAATTCTTTTTATTTCTGTGATATCCATCTGTTTTTATTGATTTTGGGTATTTTCCCTCCTTTTTTTTTTTTTTTTGGTTAGTTGACCCAATGGTGTATTAATTTTGTTTATTTTATTTTTTCAAAACACCAGCTCTTAGATTCACTAATCTCTATCTTTTTATTGCCTCAATTTTGTTTATTCTCTAATTTTAATTATTTCTTTCCTCTTACTAACTTTGGGTTTGGTTGGTTGTTTTTTGAGGTCCTTGAGCTGTATTGATAGATCATTTATTTGATGGCTTTCCAATTTCTTGATGTAGGCACTAATTGCTATAAACTTCCCTATTAACACTGCTTTTGATGTATCCCATAGTTTTAAATGTTGTGTTGCCATCCTCATTTGTTTCCAGCAATTTTTGGATTTCTCTTATGATTTCACCTATGACCTGTGGTTCTTCAATAGCATGTTGTTCCATCTCCATGTGATTGCATATTTTCTAGAGTTTCTTAAGTTGTTAATTTCCAGTTTCTTTTCACTGTAGACAGAAAAGATATGTAGTATGATTTCAGTTTCTTAGAATTTGTTGAGACTTGTTTTATGGCTTAGTATATGGTCTATCCTAGAGAAAGATCCATGCACTGATGTATTCTGTAATTGTGAGATGAAAGATTCTGTAGATAACAGTTAGGTCCATTTCATCCATAGTGTCAGTTTTATTGTTTCTTTGTTGGTTTTCTGTTCAGTTGATCTTTCCATTGATGATAGTGGGGGTTTTGAAGTCCCCATTACTATTGTATAGGAGTCTATGTCTCCCTTTAGATCCATTAACATTTGTATTAAAGATTTATTTATTTATTTATTTATTTATGAGGCAGACTTACAGAGAGAGAGAGGGAGAGACAGAGAGAGTTCTTCTTCATCTGTTGGTTCACTCCCCAAATGGCTGCAACAGCCAGAACTGGGTTGATCCAAAGTCAAGAACCAGGAGCTTCCTCTGGGTCTCCCACTTGAGTGGAGGGACCCTAACACTTGGCCATTCTCCATTGCTTTCCCAGACAATTAGTAGAGAGCTGGATCACAAGTGGAGCAGCTTGGACATGAACTGGCACCCATATGGGATGCTGGTGCTGCTGGCAGAGGCTTAACCTACTATGCCACAGCACAGGCCCCTAACATACATTTTAAATAGCAAAGCACACTGCCATTGGGTGCATATACATTTACTATAGTCACATCTTCCTATTGAATTATCGCTTAATCATTACATAGTACCCTTCTTTGTCTCTTTTAGCAGTTTCTGTGTTAAAGTCTATTTTATCTGATATCAGCATGGCTACATCTGATCATTTTTGCTTTCTGTTAGTGTGGAATATATTTTTCTATCCTTTCAGTTTCAGTCTGTGTGTATCTTTGTTGGTGAGTTGTGTTTCTTACAGGCAGCAAATAGATGGGTCTTTTTTTTTTTTTTCATACAGCCATTTTGTATCTTTTAATTGAGAATTTAGGCCATTTATATTCCAGGTAAGCAACAACTTGGTCCTACCATTTTTCCATAAATAGTTCTAATGTTTGCCTTGGATTTCTTTTGTACTTTTATTAGAAAATTTTCTGCTCTCACATTCTTTCGTAATGATGACTGTCATTCTCTCTGTTTCTGTGTGTAGCACATACTTAAGAATTTTTTTTGTAAGGCTGGACAAGTGGTGACAAATTATTTCAATTTCTGTTTGTTTTGTAAGGTCTTTATTTTACCTTCATTTATAAATGAAAACATTGCTAGGTACAGTATTTTGTGTTGTCAGTTTCTTTCTTTCAGGTCTTAAACTACTTCTCTCCATTCCTTCCTATCCTATAGGGTTTCTAATGAAAAATCATCTGTTAGTCTAACTGGGTATCCTCTAAAGGTAATCTGGTATTCTCTCATGCATATTTTAGAATATTTTCTTTACTGTTGAAAATTTAATGCTAATGTGTCATGGTGAAGATCTTTCTGATCATGTCTACTAGCTGTTCTATGTGCTTCCTGTACTTGGATTTCTCTTACTTTTTCCAAATAGGGAAGTCTTCTGCTATTACTTCGTTGAATAGGCCTTCTAATCATTCTTTCCACACCTTCAGGAACTCCTAAAACACAAATCTCTAACACTATTTTCAGTTTTTCTAATGTCTTCTTGTTTTTTTTTGACTGAAATATTTCCAGAGATTTGTCTTCTAGCTCGGATATACTTTATTCTGCCTCAAGTCTGTTGTTGAGGCTCCCCACTATATTTTCTATATGATATATTGAATTCATCATTCCTAATATTTCAGTTTGATTTCTCTTCAATATCTTTATCTCTTGGTAAATTTTTTCATCCATATTGTGTATAGATTTCTTTATCTTCTGAATTTGTTTCTCTGTGGTTCTGAGTAATGTTATGATCATTCTTTAGAATTCATTTTCGACAAACTAGGGCAAGATGGTGGAATAGGAAGGGAGCACACCGATAGTCTGGGGAGAGACAGTTTAATAAAAGTGGAGATACTGCAGGTTCAAGGAAGAGTAGGGGAAGAAACAGCAGAGGAAACTCTTCCAGAACTAGTGATTCACAGTGGACCTTTGAGGAGAGCGTGGGAGCCTGCAGTTCGGGACACCAGCGGCAGACTCAACGCACCAGCGCTGGAACGCCAGGTGAGCCAATCCTCAATAGCCCAAGACACCAGAAGGGAAGCAGAAAGAGGAGAATAGAGTGAACAAGGCTTGAATCCCTGTGGGGAAAAGTTCACCAGGCTAACTAGAAGAGAGAGAGAAAGAAAAAAGTGACCAATATGGACACGGGTTTCCCTCTCTCCGCCCACCTCTCAAAGGTGAGCAAGACAAAGAGCAGGCGCCATTTTGGACATACGTCGTAAGCAGGGTGACCTTAGGTCTGCACCGGCCCTGAGCCTAGCAGAAAAACCTGACTCTGGGCGTGGGGGTGAAATAACAGGAGATTAGAACCTAGTGAATGTGTGGTGCTAATGAACTGAGACTGTGAAGGGAGAGACTGTGGGGGAGAGAACTCACGGAATTCACCACGTGAGTACTCTCCAGAGACGCTACAGTTCGGTAGCCTTGGTAGCCAGTGGTGAGACTGCAGGAGAATTTGAACCCACACTGAAGGCTGCAGAGATTCCCTCTGTGGTCCTTGGGAAAGAGCTTCCGATCTCTGGCTCCTGTGGGTATATCATTTGCCTGCTAACCACCCCCAATTCCATTCAGCTGTGTGGAATTACTTCCCTTTTGAATCAAAAATAAAGAAAGAAACAGAGAGAGATTTACCACACCTAACCTGGGAGTGTCACCTTTGGCACATCCTCAACCCTGAGGAACCAAACAGAGCTCTCAGGCCACACCCATCTCAAGCCTCTAAGGCTCCATTGAAAGCAGACAGTCCACTTAGCTAGAGTCATAGTATAACAAGAAAAAAACACCACAGTGAGGAAACCAATATGCCAAACAACAAACGCAAAAACCAAGGTAACAAGAACAAGGAAGACACTATGACACCTCCAAATGAAAAAGACACTCCAATTCAAGATTACGAAGATAATGAGATAGAAGAAATGCAAGAAGCAGATCTCAAAAAATTGATAAGAACACTAAGAAGTACTCAAAAACAAATTCTTGAACTACAGAAATCCTTAATGGACAAGGTAGAAAATCTCTCTCGTGAAAATGAAATATTAAGGAGGAATCAAGCTGAAATGAAACAACTAGTAGAACATGAAACTGTGATAGTGACGAGAAATCATAATGAAGTGAAGAATTCAATAGATCAAATGAAAAACACGTTAGAGAGCCTTACAAACAGAATGGGTGAGGCAGAAGAGAGAATATCGGACTTAGAAGACAGAGCACAGGAAAATAGACAGTCAAACCAAAGAAAAGAAGAGGAAATTAGAAATCTAAAAAATATTGTTGGGAATCTACAGGATACTATTAAAAAACCCAACATTTGAGTTCTAGGAGTTCCTGAAGGCATGGAGAGGGAGAAAGGATTAGAAGGCCTTTTTAGTGAGATAATAGCAGAAAATTTCCCAGTTTTGGAGAAGGACAGAGACATCCTAGTACAGGAAGCTCATAGAACCCCCAATAAACATGACCAAAAGAGATACTCATCACGACACATTGTAATTAAACTCACCACAGTGAAACAGAAAGAAAAGATCCTAAAATATGCAAGAGAGAAACGTCAGATTACTCTCAGAGGATCTCCAATTAGACTCACAGCAGACTTCTCATCAGAAACCCTACAAGCTAGAAGGGAATGACGAGACATAGCCCAGGTACTAAGAGAGAAAAATTGCCAGCCCAGAATATTATATCCTGCAAAGCTCTCATTTATGAATGAAGGTGAAATAAAGACCTTTCACTGCAAACAGAAATTGAAAGAATTTGTTGCCACTCATCTAGCCCTGCAAAAGATGCTTAAAGATGTGTTACACACAGAAACACAGTAACACGGCCATCAACATGAAAGTAGGTAAACGAAGGGAACCTCACAGCAAAAGATCACAGGGAATTCAAAGCATACATTTGGATAAAGAAATTATGGGACATGTACTCTATAGAATACTATACAGCAGTCAAAAACAATGAAATCCGGTCATTTGCAACAAGATGGAGGAATCTGGAAAACATCATTCTGAGTGAATTAAGCCAGTCCCAGAGGGACAAATATCATATGTTCTCCCTGATCAGTGACAATTAATTGAGCACCAAAGGGGAAACCTGTTGAAGTGAAATGGACACTATGAGAAACAGTAACTTGATCAGCTCTTGTGCTGACTGTTGTTGTACAATGTAATACTTTATCCATTTTAGTTTTTTTTATTCTAGTACTATTGGTTGAACTCTGTAATTAACAAACAATTATTCTTAGGTGTTTAAATTTTAACTGAAAAGTGATCCCTGTGAAATATAAGAGTGGAAATAAGAGAGGGAGGAGATGTACAATTTGGGACATGCTCAATCGGAACTGCCCCAAATGATGGAGTTAGAAATGTGCCAGGGAATTCCAATACAATCCCATCAAGGTGGCATGTACCAAGGCCATCTCACTAGTCCAAGTGATCAATTTCAGTTCACAACTGATCACACTGATAGGTCTAAGAGTCAAAGAGATCACACAAACAAGACTAGTGTCTGCTAATACTAACTGATAGAATCAAAAAGCGAGAGAATGATCCAACATGGGAAGCGAGATACACAGCAGACTCATAGAATGGCAGATGTCCTAAATAGCACTCTGGCCTCAGAATCAGCCCTTAAGGCATTCAGATCTGGCTCAAGAGCCCATGAGAATATTTTAGGCATGGAAAGCCAAGACACCGTGGCAAAAAAAAAAGAAGACCTAAATGAAAGATCTCTGCGAGTGAGATCCCAGTGGAACGAATGGGGCCATCAAAGAAGGAGATACCTTTCTCTGAAGGGAGGAGAGAACTTCCACTTTGACTATGACCCTGTTGGAATAAGATTGAAGTCAGCAAACCCTAAAGGCTTCCATAGCCTCGGCAACTCATGACTAGACCCTAGGGAGATTCCTGATGCCATAAACAAGAGTGTCAAATTGTTAAATCAACTTCAGGAGTCACTGTGTACTTACGTCTCATGTGGGATCTGTCCTTAATGTGTTGTCCAATGTGAAGTAATGCTATTACTAGTACTGAAACAGTATTTTTACACTTTGTGTTTCTGTGTGGGTGCAAACTGATGAAATCTTTACTTAGTATATACTGAATCAATCTTCTGTATATAAATATAATTAAAAATGAAAAAAAATCTTGGTGTTAAATTGGAAATTGCATAGAAAATTAATCAATTTAAAAAAAAAATATCATGTAGAATCTCTGTCCTTAATGTGCTCTATACATTGTGAATTAATACTATAACTAGTACTCCAACAGTATTTTTCACTTTGTGTTGCTATGTGAGGGCAAACTGTTGAAATCTTTACTTAATATATATTAAACTGATCTTCTGTATATAAAGAGAATTGAAAATGAACCTTGATGTGAATGCAAGGGGAGAGGGAGAGGGAAAGGGGAGGGTTGCGGGTGGGAGGGAAGTTATGGGGGGGGGAAGCCATTGTAATCTATAAGCTGTATTTTGGAAATTTATATTCTTTAAATAAAAGCGTTATAAAAAATAAAAAAAATTAAAAAAAAGAATTCATTTTCATATAGTTAATCTATTCATCTTCACATTCTAATATTGAAGTATTGTGTTCCTTTTGGGAAACATATTCCTTGTTCTTGTTTCTTGTATTTCTGCTTTTATTTTTAGACATTTCTGGAAATACTTATTGATTTTCTTCTCTGGTGGTTTTTATGTTTGAACTATGCTTTGGTGGCTTAGTAGAATGTCTGCTCCTTCAGTGGATCTTCAGAGGTGTGTTCTGCTGAGCTCTGTTTAGTGCTCAAACGTGGGGCAAGAGTCCAGAATGATGCCCAAACTGGGCATGGTAGATCTCCTCTATTATCAGCATCAGGGAGGGTATGATCCCATCTACTGGTGTAATCACAGTGTCACCTCTTCCCTTTTTTTTAAAATTTATTTGATAGGTAGAGTTATAGACAGACAGAGAGAGAGAGAGAGAGAGAAATGTCTTCCTTTTGTTGGTTCACTCCCCAAATGGCCGCCACTGCCGGCGCTGGGCCTATCTGAAGCCAGGAGCTAGGTGCTTCCTCCTGGTCTCCCATGCAGGTACAGGGGACCCAGCACTTGGGCCATCCTCCACTGCCCTCCTTGGCCACAGCAGAGAGCTGGACTGGAAGAGAAGCAACCGGGACTAGAACCCAGTGCCCATATGGGATGCCGGCACCGCATGCGGAGGATTAACCAAGTGAGCCACGGCACCGGCCCCACTTCTTCTCTTCCAAGGTGATCAATGCCCAGGGTTAACCAACAATGGCTACAACCCCCACCCATGCAGGTGTGTGAACCATACAATGCGTGCAGGCTCCAGCATTGTAGAATAGCAGGTAAAGCTGCCACTTTGGCCATCGATACCCCAAAGGAGCACCAGTTCCTGTCCTGGTTGTTCCACTGCCAGCCCAGCTCCCTTCCAATATGCCTGGGAAAGCTCGGGCCCCTGCACCCACATGGGAGACCTGGAAGAAACCCCTCGCTCCTGGCCTCAGCCTGGCCCAGCCCTAGCTGTTACAGACATTTGGGAAGTGAATCATCAGATGGAAGATTTCTCTATCTTACCTTCTCTCTCTCACTCTGTAACTCTGTCTTTTAAATGAATTAAATAAATTAAAAAAAAAATAGTGCTGACCTTGTTAATCAAATGACACTGAGATGAAAATTTCAAAAAAAAAAAAAAAAAGAATCTGTACAGTCCTCAGTGTGAGCATGGAACCCTCTGCAATGACCCACTCCAGGTAGTCAGGAAGCTCTGAAACTCTGAAGCCACAGTGATTGTCCAGAGATGCAGGTACAGCCCACACCCAGTCATGTGGTCGCAGAATTCCCACAGACACAGTGCACAAGGCTCCCACAGTCATGGGGTACTGGGGATCCACGCAGCCCTACGAGCCTGCCCTGTCAGTGGAGAGAGCAGAGGCATTCCCAGAGCTAGCTGCCTGTGTTTGCTCCATACTGGCAGTTTGAGCCCTGGAGCCTGTGATAGGGTGGGGGATTGGAGCACCTTACAGTCCTAAATGGGTGCCCAGCCTCCTGCCAATCCTCCCAGACAGACTCAAAGTCAGTGGAGGACATGGATTTATCCCTCTGATAAAATCCGCTAGGCACGCGTGAGTGACCACAGCCTCTACTGGCATTAAGATGGCACTTTTTTTCCTAGCTGGTCACTGGGTCCCCCTGTTGGAAGGTGGGAAGAAGAAAATGTGCTTTTCCTTCATAGGGTTGGCTGGGTATTTTGCCCTCCATTAGGGTTCCAGGCCAGACTCAAGTTCAGTGTGGTCTGCAAGGTTCTCCCTCAGGCAGTATCCACCAGTGAAATGGACCACTGCAGTCTGCTCTTACCTGCTCTTGGAAGCTCGTGTCTCCTGTAGCCCCTGCCTGGGGAGTCACAGGTGGTATCCTTGTTCACTGCTGTGTGTTTATACTGTCCATGCAGCTCCATGGCATCTCTCTGTGGAATTTCCAGTGCAAACTTCTCCCCAACTCTCCCCTGGGAATGCACTTGGTCTGCTTTCCTTTTGTTATCTTCCCCTGGTCAAAATCAGCATGTCTTTTCCCTATTCAGCTATCTTGGAATCCTGAACTTTCTTAATTTTCATCTGAAAATTCTGGATCCGTTTGATTTGTAAACTTCATCAGGAAACAACACCCTCTGACTCACGGCCGCATCCAGGCAAAACTCTAAATGAGCCAGTGTATTTTCTATGTTTATTTCACTGTCTGCAAGTTCCCCTCTGCTTCCCAAATGTTGGAAGTCTTTACCATCCATGTCATGACTGTGCCACTTGGCCAGTGTTCCCAGGCTAACCTTGCATCCTGGAGACCTCACCAAATCATGCCGTAATAAATTAGCACTGTTGATTTGTTGGCAGCCATTCCTGCCACCTGAAGGCATTTGGGTGTCAATTTGGGGACTTCTCCTTTGGGTATATGATCTTGGAGCCTGCCTTACTATTACAGCAGACAAAGAGGTCCCTGAAGCCCATGTTATCAGCCAGGGATTGCCATAGATAGGATAAACTGGTGATCTAAGCACAGACAGTTTGATGCAATATTCTGGTAATCTGTAGATTGAGAAGAAGGAAGCAAAGATGGAAGAAAAAGTTAGAATTCATTAATTTTGAAAGAAGCACCCTGGCAAGTTTCTGTTCTCATTCTTGCTCCAAGCACTGTTCGAAGATTTAACCTTCAACCCTGTGCTATTCCTCAAATTGTCCTACAATGATCTCTACAGTTTCAGTTAATCATAAATATTTCTGTGGTTTGCAATCCAAGAGTTCTCATTATAAACCTTCTCTTCTTTTTGGTAGACCGCATGCTGCATGAACAGGACCTAGCAGTCCAGACTCATGCAGATATTTAAATCCCAGAGTCTTATGATAACAGCTAATGGATTAATGCTAATGTCTGATGGATTAGAGTAGAGGCTTCATCCAATTATGGTGTCTGAAGGTGGGGCTTTTAGGAAATGAGTGGATTGGATTAGGTTGCTAGTGTGGAGCCTCATGATTGAATCATGGATGATGTACAAGGAAAGGCCACTTTGAAATGTGTGCTCCCTGTTTCTCTCTGCTTCCTGGCTTGCCCTGCAGTCGCCCAGAGTCCACATTGCCAAGCTGCCTGATCTTGAACTGTGAACTTCCAGTCGACACACCAGAATAATTCTTTTCCTCCCCAAGGGCTCCTCTTGGGTATTCCAGTTAAAGTAATGAAAAACTGACCGATGCACTGCATCTCCCCACAGAGCCTCTCAGTAACTTCTAATGTGCTCACCCCATGCCTTTCCAGGTCAGGTGGTCTGTCCAGCCCAGGGGTACTGGTTACCCATGCAGGCAAAGAATCTGCAAAAATGAGCTAGTGACAGAGAGAGGGGATTGCTGGTGTCCTTTCCCAGATTCTCCACTGAGACACCTGCGTGAATCTGTAAGCTACACTTGTTTTCAACACTTACTGACTTCCAGTGTGGACTTTGTCTTAGGGTTCTATTTGGTTTTTAGCATCTGGCCATAATGGACTTTCTTCTTTCACAGAATTTTTCCCAAAGGAATTTGCTAGCACTAGAGATGTCAGTCAGAAGAGTCAATTGACGACCTGGTTGTACAGAGCCCAGGGGGGTTGATCTGAAAGCATAAGTTGATTCCAGCACTACCATGTTGGAAAGCCTCAGTGATTCTCCATCTGAACTTGAGGACAGGTTTAACCTCCTCTGGACATTCTGATCCACCCAAGGTCTGGCTGATGTCTATCTTCATCTCCAGCATTCTCTCCTTTACACCTATTCACCAGTAACGTTAAACAGCAGGTGCTTCCCTATATGTGTCACATTGTCTCTTCTCTGAGGCTGCTTTTAGGGTATTACCTCTCCAACGTCCTGTCCTTCCTTTCCTGATGCCAACTGCCCACACCTGCTTGTGAGCATCTCTAGAGTTACCTCCTCTGGGAGGTGTGATGACCTCCTACTCTAACCTCTTTCCTACCCCTTGTCAACAGTGTGTTATTCTGTGCTTTCAAATTCTTATACATCTTGGTCTTTATGGTGCCAGTGGTGATTGTAGTTTTGTGAGAGGGATGGATGGAAGGATTGATTGAAGGATGAATGAAGCCCTTATATAATTGCAGACATGGCATTGCAGGAAGTATTTCATATTGCAAGCCTTTTTAGCCTATGGCTAGTCTGTTCCCTTCCCTCAGCCTGCCTGGGCCTACTAGAAGTGATTTATTTCCCATCCATAATGATTTGATTTATTTGTAGGAGTCACTTAAGAGACTCAATTATGTCCACCGCATAAATAACACAAGTCTTGACCTGACTGACCAACTGTCACAGTGACATAGTCTGCTTAACCCAATTACCAAATTGATCATAGAACTCAGAACAGTTAATGAAGAAAAATAGAACTTGATTTCTCTTTGAAATAAGATGTTAAGAAAGTAATAGGCAAATCAGAGGAGCCTAAAAATCCTGTGTCATCATGAGAGCACTCACAAAACAAATTTGTATGATGCAATAATTTCAGGAAACTTTTAAATTCAGAGTAGCAGTTCAAGTTTTGTCAGCTGATCAGAGAGGAAGCACTTACACAAACCTCCTGAAAATACTTTAAAAAGTATTTGTTTCAATGGCGAGTGTTGGGTGTAGCGGCTAAGATACCACTTGGACACCCACTTTTCTTATTGAAGTGCCTGAGTTTGAGTTCAGTTCTTCTGTTTCTGATCCAGGCTCCTGCTGATGTACACACTTGGCAGCCCAAAATGATGCCTTCAGTACTTGGATTCCTGGCTTCTGACTTTGGCCTGGCACGTCCCTGACTGTTAGGGGATTCTGGGGAGTGAACTAGCAGAAGGGCAGTATCTCTGTTACTGTCTGTCTGTCTCTGTTATTCTGCATTTCAAATAAATGAAATAAATACAATTCTCAAAATATTTGTTTTATTT
Source organism: Sylvilagus floridanus (assembly GCA_949820135.1). Classification (NCBI taxonomy): domain Eukaryota; kingdom Metazoa; phylum Chordata; class Mammalia; order Lagomorpha; family Leporidae; genus Sylvilagus; species Sylvilagus floridanus. Next base: position 64,365,829 of record OX463226.1, on the reverse strand, counting down.
TGTAAAATTTTCTTTATATGAGAGTACTTCAAAGATTTCATGGAAAACAACTCAATTACAAGCTTATTGTGTGCAAAGAATTTTGAAATCTATGCACAGTTTTTAAATAGTACGTATTTTTCATGAAATAAATATATCTTCTAATTGCATTTTCCGTGAGCTTGTGAAGTACTCTCAAACCCAGATGAAGCTCCTTGCTCCTAGCTTTGGCCTGGTCTAGTCTAGTCCTGGCCGTTGCTGCCAGGTCTGGGCCAGGCTGAAGTCAGGAGCCCAGAACTCCATCTGAGTCTCCTATGTGGGTGGCAAGGGCCCAAGGACTTGAGTCATCATCTGCTGCCACATTGGCAGGAAACTGGGTCAGAAGCAGAGTAGCCTGGCCTGGAATTGGCACTCCAATTCCAATTCCAATGCGGGTGTCCCCAGCAGCAGTTTAGCCTGCTGCAACGTAATGTATGGGGATAATTTTAAAAGTTCTTGCACCAAAATAAACTTCTATTTTAATTCCTTTTCCCATGAACTTTTGGAAGCACTCTCATTTAAGGACGAGTGTAATTTGAATTTCAGTGGACCTTGTAAGAAGAGAAATTCTGTGCTTAATGTCCTAGAGCAGGAGGTAGAATGCCTTGGTTTGAATCCCAGCTTTGCCACAGCCGAGCCTGGGGACTTTAGGGCTTGATTTCTTTCTTTCTTTTTTTTTTTATTTATTTGACAGGTAGAGTTAGAGACAGAGAGAGACAGAGACAGAGAGAAAGGTCTTCCTTCCGTTAGTTCACTCCCCAAATGGCCGCTACGGCCAGTACTGTGCCAATCCGAAGCCAAGAGCCAGGTGCTTCTTCCTGGTGACTCATTTGGCTGGCAAATCTGTTCATAACCTGAACCTTTTAGTGACAAAACACATGAACTGGAACAAGGATATTCGTATTTTGTATCTGCCCCTCACAGTGTGTGCTCCCTCATACAGTTTACTGCTGTCACATTAATGTTTGTGCTTCCCTCATCTCAGGGCGTGGGGATGGGTATCTATCAGGGTCTTAGCCAAAAGCATGGGCACTCTGTCCAGGTGATTGAGGAGAGTTTAGTAAAGGGACTGGCTACACAGGGTGAGAGGAGTGAAGGAACCAGCAAGGGATGAGGCCGAGGGCAGAAGGATTGGTCATCTGATGCACCAGGAGTTGTCTGAAGGGCCAGTAGAGGTAGTAGTTTCTGGCGTCTGAAGGAGAAGGTTGCGGTCAAGAGTTTGGCTTAAGGTGGAAGGAGCCAATCCCAGCGAGATCGTAGAGAAGCAGCCTGGGAAATCAATAACCAACCTTGCTTTTCTCTTCCCTCCAGATCTCCTGTAGGCATCTCTGCTTGACCCCACCCTACCTGAAACTAGAGGCAAGGGAGTTCATAGATGAATATGGTAAGGTGAGCCACCAGGGCATCCTTCAGGACACCGAGGGTGGTAAGTGGGTCTGGAAGGCAAGTGAAAACATCTGGCACAGGGTATCCAGTCATTTCCAGTATATATGCTCTGCTTTCTCTCCCTGACACCTGAGCACTCCAGAATGCTTAAGAGAGTTGCATTTTTGTTAAGTCAACAGTATGTACAAACATTTGAAAAATATTAACACAGATTTAAATGTTTCTTTCTTTTTGGTTCGCAGTTTTAGTGTTTGCTATGTGGGTCCTTTATAATAATGCTTTAGCTACTCTGAAAGTTTGGAACTACCACATTAACAAGCCTTCCCTCATTCATTGAGTCATATGTTCATGTATTCAACAAATATCCCTTATTGAATGCTTACTCTGCCAAAACACCATGGACTCTGGGGTATAAGGACAAATATAGGACACATGCCTTTCCAGTGGTTTCTAGGTTAGCGTAAGACATGCATTTGTTGGTAGTAAACAGTTTGGATTAGTAAATAGTTTCATCTCAAAGCTTTCTCGCTTCCAGGGCCCCATCTGAGCTAAGTGGAATAAATGTCCTCTGACCTATTAGCAACATCTGACACAGACACAGGAGTAGAGAAAGCACACACGCTGTGTGGTTTTGCTGACCATGCTTTAACTACATGGCAGAATGAAACTGTTCTTATCATGGAAGAGTAATTTCTACAGAAGGGCAGAAGAAGGGGGATACTATTCATTAGAAACACCTGCCAAACTTTATAAGGGATTACTAGACAGGACAACAACAGGTAGGAGCCAAAGCAAAGTAGGAGCTTGGGACAGGTTGGTGTGAATGGCCCCAGGGTCTTGGGCATGATGAAGTAGTAAGTAATCAAAATAAGTGATCAAAAAGTGATGAATGTAGAGCCATATGAAGGAGTTTGGACTTTATTATGTATCAAAGAGGCTACAGTTGAGTTCATAGAAGAAGAGAACATGTTATGTTTTAGGAAAATACCTTAACCAGCATTTTGAAAGGGGAGGCTTAGAAGGAAGCTGAATCAAAAGCAGTCATATGAAGGCAGGACTATCTTGGCCTGGGCAACACTGGCGATGTGAGAATAAGTCACCCACAGTGGGAATGGAAGAAATGGTGGGCGGGCTTGATCATTGCTGAGAGGGACGAGTCAGTGGAGCCAGGGTGCCTAAGAGAACATTCAAGAGGAGGAGAGCTGCTGAAGCTGATGTGAGAGAGCACGCTGACAATGTGCCTCTTGAGACAAAGTTACAGCCAAAATATTTACAAGGAAAAACCCTGCAGGTATTTAGAATGTGAGTTTGTAATCCGGGGAAGGAGAGGAGTTTGGGTGCGAGAATGCCAGGGAAATATTCTGTGTCCAGAAAAAGTTTCACTCCTGTAATTTTTTATGGCAATTCCAATGACCAAAAAGCTGTGAAAATACCTAGTTTTTAAAATATTTGGTACTAAAACTTATTTGGTGATAAACCTGACCTGAGAACTATGAGGCTTCCTATAAGCTTTTTTGTTTTTGTTTTTGTTTTGACGCATTCAGGACCAATGTTTATTCTTTTTATTGCAGAAATAATAGGTTTGAATAAGGGACACTGCCCCTAATTGACGTGAGGTTGCTTTATATTAAGTACACCACATTTGGTACATGTACCAAATTAACTTTTTTTTTTTTTTTTTTACAGGCAGAGTGGACAGTGAGAGAGAGAGACAGAGAGAAAGGTCTTCCTTTTGCCGTTGGTTCACCCTCCAATGGCCGCCGCGGACGGCGTGCTGCGACCGGCGCACCGCGCTCCTCCGATGGCAGGAGCCAGGAGCCAGGTGCTTTTCCTGGTCTCCCCTATGGGGTGCAGGGCCCAAGCACCTGGGCCATCCTCCACTGCACTCCCGGGCCACAGCAGAGGGCTGGCCTAGAAGAGGGGCAACCAGGACAGAATCCGGCTCCCCGACCGGGACTAGAACCCGGTGTGCCGGCGCCGCAAGGCGGAGGATTAGCCTGTTGAGCCACGGCGCCGGCCAACTTTTTTTTTTTTTAAAAAAGAGTTACTTATTTATTTGAAAGGAACAGTTAGAAAGAGAGATAGAAAGAGACACACACAGAGAGAGAGAGAGAGGTTCTCCATCCACTGGTTCACTCCCCAATTGACTGCAATGGCCAGAGCTGGGCCGATTCAAAGCCAGAAACCAGGAGCTTCTTCTGGGTCTTCCACATGGGTGCAGGGGCCCAAGAACTTAGGCCATCTTCCCCTGCTTTCCCAGGCACATTAGCAGTGAGCTGGATCGGAAGTGGATCAGCCAGAGCTTGAACTGGCACCTATATGGAATGCCAGCACTGCAGATGGTGGCTTTACCTGCCATACACAGTGCCAGCCCCCCAAATTACCCTTTAAAAGTATGTATATATGTATATATATTCACATGTATATATGTATTTTGAATATATATATTCTGAAACATATCTGTCTTCAAAGTTTTAGACAGACATTGTAGACATACATTAATATCTGTACTATAAATGTACTTAAAAAGTTCATGGAAAATAAAAAGATGCTTGTTTTGGTACAAAAACGATGGAAAATGTGTATTTTAAAAAACTATGCATGTATTTCAAAATCGCACCAATATAACCGTGTTTTTTTTTTTTAATGACTTTTAAATAATATATGTTTAAAAGGCGGAAAAATAGAGGGAGAAGGACAGAGAAAATCTTCCACCTGCTGGTTCATTCTCCAAATGGCTGCAATGGCACAGCCAGGAACCAGGAACTCCCTTTGGGTCTCCCACATGGGTGGCAGGAGCCCAAGTACTTGAGGCATCTTTGGCTGCTTTCCCAGGGATATTAGCAGGGAATTGGATCAGAAACAGAGCAGCCAGAACTCCAACCTGCACTGCACTATGGGATGCTGGAGTTGCAAACAGCAGCTTAACTCACTGTGCCATCACGCTGGCCCCAATAATCCTGTGCTTTTAAAAATATATTTTTATTTTATTTGAGAAAGTGAGAGAGAGAGGGAGAAGGAACTCATATCCAGTAGTTCACTCCCTGACTGTTTGTGATGGCCAGGACAAAGTTAGGAATCAAGAACTCAATCCAGGTCCCACATGAGTGACAGGAACCTAATATCTTTTTTTTTTTTAAGATTTATTTATTTATTTGAAAGTCAGAGTTCCACAGAGAGAGAAGGAGAGGCAGAGAAGGAGGTCCTTCATCTGCTGGTTCACTCCCCAGTTGGCCACAATGGCTGGAGCTGCGCTGATTCAAAGCCAGGAGCTTCTTCCAGGTCTCCTATGCAGGGGCTCAAGGACTTGGGCCATCTTTCACTGCTTTCCCAGGCCATAGCATAGAGCTGAATCAGAAGTGGAGCAGCCAGGATGTGAACCAGTGCCCATATGGGATGCTGGCACTGCAGGCAGTGGCTTTACCGACTATACCATACCACAGCGCCAGCCCCAGGAATCCAGTATCTTGAGCCCACACTGCTGCCTCCCAGGGACTACATTAGAGAGAAGCTGGAGTCAGGAGCAGGAGCTGATATGGAACCCAGGCCTTCTGATGTGGGAGGTGGCCATCTTAACTGCTAGCTTAAACATCTACCCCAAATCTATTTTTTACTTCTATTTTTCCAAGAACTTCTTTGAAGTACTCTTGTATTTCTGGATTTCACATTTTTGAAAAGTCTGATCTTAGTTTTGATGTTTGGGATAAGCATGGTGGTTACTAATGCCTCTTTCTTGAAGCACAAAGCATTCTTTTTATGTGCCTTTTTCATGCACTGAGGCTTGACAAGTTTCTTTATCCATAAAATCTGAATAATAACATAACCCGCCTCAGGGGGTGGTTTGAAGAGTTAATGTATGGGACTGACCCATCAGTATTTTAGCAAATGTTAGTCATTACTATCTTACCTCTTCAATCAGCTGAACTTTTTTTAAAGTTATTTGTTTGTTTGTCTGTTTATTTATTTGAGAGGTAGAGCCACAGAGAGAGGGAGAGACAGAAAGGTCTTCCATCCGCTAGTTCACTCCCCAAATGGTTGCAATGGCTGGAGTGGGGCCAGTCGGAATCCAGGAGCCAGGAGCTTTTTCCAGGTCTCCCATGTGGGTTGAGAGGTCCAACCATTTTCCACTGCTTTCCCAGGTCATCACCGGGGAGCTGGATCGGAAGAGGAGCAGCTGGGACAGAAACGGGTGCCCATATGGGATGATGGCACCTCAGGCGGAGGCTTAGCCCACTATGCCACAGCATAGGCCCTTGGCTTAACATTTTTTTTTAATTTTTTGACAGGCAGAGTTAGTGTGAGAGAGAGAGAGACAGAGAGAAAGGTCTTCCTTTCCGTTGGTTCACTCCCCAAATGCTGCGCCGATCCAAAGCCAGGAACCAGCTGCTTCCTCCTGGTCTCCCATGCAGGTGCAGGGCCCAAACACTTGGGCCATCCTCCACTGCCTTCCCGGGCCACAGCAGAGAGCTGGACTGGAAGAGGAGCAACCGGGACTAGAACCCGGTGTGCCAGCGCCACAGGCGGAGGATTAGCCCAGTGAGACGCGGCGCTGGCCGGCTTAATTTTTAAAAAAGTATTTTTGTGCTTTCCCAGCCTTTGAACGTGCAGTAAAAAGATCTTCCTTCTTGATTAACGTGAAGGGAGACAGGGAGAACCAGCGTTTCTGGAGCACCTGGCTGCTTTTAACCAAGTAAGATGAGTAGTGTTTTCCCCATTTCACAGGTGGAGAAACAGAGTCCCAGATGGCAGGTAGCATGGACCTGGTCACCCTCCAGTGAAGGGTACAGGGCTTCTCTTCGTACTGCTGGCTCTGAGATGTGTGCGCGCAACTGCAGATAAAGCCTAGTGTAGTGTCTGTGAGACAGTCACGTGGCCTCTTTCTAGCCTACTTCAGGTCACCTGTTCAACTGGTCATAGGCAGGCTGTTTTCCCCATTTGTGCTAACCTCACAAGGGTGGGCTTCAAAAAGTTCATGGGAAAGAAACAGAACTAAAAGACAAAATGTAATTTGTTGCAAACACTTTCTGAAATTCACGCATAGTTTTTTTTCATAGCATACTCTTTCCTATAACCTTTTTAAAGACCCCTCCTAATCATGGATTTCAAAGTTTTTTGCACCACACTAAGCATGTTTGTTAATTCCATTTTCCACGAACTGTTCCTAGTAGTTGGGTACTTCAGTCTAATTATGTCCTCCCCTTTCCCTCTCCGTTCTCACCAGTCCCTATCTCGCCCTCCCCCTCAACAACAACAACAAACCCTCTGGAAATAACACCGATCGGGCCCTCAACAATCAAGTCTAATTTCAGACAAGCTGGAAACAGTACGTGTTAATTTGCTGGGGCCTGGGCGGAGGGAAGGGATGGAGGAATGAGGTAAGAGTCTGGGGCTGTGGTATCGAGGGTGGGGAGCGTCCGGTTGGCATGAGCAGCAATGACCCGAGCACGGAGGCAATCAAGTTTGTGCAAACCTGACGGAGTGAACAGCCCTGCAAGCCGGCTCTTCAATTTTTCATGCGGATGCTCTCACCGTGAGCTTCCCATTCCCGCCTCTTTCCCCCAGACACCCCGCCGACCTGGCACTGTTTCTCCGTGTCACTTCTGCCCGCCAGGCAGGAAATGTTCCCAGCCTCAGGATAAGCCTCCCGTTTGAAGGGGGTGGTGAGAAAAGGAAAAAGAAAAAACAAAGCCAGAAAGACACAAACTTTACTCGAGTGGCTGGCGGGAGCCCCAAGCACTGCAGGTTTCCAGTTCCCTATTAGCTGGGAGGCGAGCCGCCCCGCCCACTCTCGGCGCCCCGCCCTAGGGCGTGGCCTCCATTGCATGCTAATGAGCAGCCCGCGGTCGGGGCGGGCGCGCCTGCCGCTGACAGCCGTGGGGAGGGCCTGGCGCAGGAGCGGCCCCGCCGCCGGCTGCTGAGCACACCGTCCCCGGCGCGCTGGTCCATGCTGGTCCCGGTCTTTGTTCTGGGGCCGGCGCGAGGACATGCGCCGCTGACGATGGAGGTGGAGGACTCGGGCGGCGTGGTGCTCACCGCCTACCACTCGTACGCACGCTCCCAGCCGACTGGCCCCGAACCGCGCTGCACGCCCCGGGCCGCTTCCAGCCACCCGCTCAGCAGGTACGGAGAGCCGCTCCCGGGAGGACGCCCAAGTGGGCTGGGTCGGGCTGCGCTGGGCTGGGAGGGGGCTGCGTCTTGCAGCTGAGCTGGGTCTTCTGCCGGGGCGTGCGACCTCCGTCTCTTGAGTGCTCTTCCAAGTCCTTGGAGGACTGGATGCGGGAGACCCCGCTTCCGTGTGGTCCCGGTGGGGAATGGGACAGGCATTGAGTCTCCCCTAGCCTCGGCGGAAGTTGCCCCCCAGCAGCGCTTAGCCGCGGACCTGTATTCGCGATCCCTAAGACGTAGACCTTATTTCTGCCCAAGTCGCCGGCCAAGTAGAATTAAAAAAAAAAAAAACAGGAATTAAACACAAGCATAAAATGAAAGAAATTAAAGCAGCTTACCCCCTATCCTCGGGATACCGTCTATTCCTTAGTTAACTTTGTGCCATCTGAGCCACACGTGCATAGTCTGTAAAAAGTAAATCTCAGTAGCTGTGATAAAGTTTTATTTCTAGACGTTTCAAACTTTCCAGTTGCATAAATACTTTGGTGTCATTATTTTTACCAATGTTGACTATGCTGTAAATGCAAATTATAGTTTATTTTCTTTGGGCCAAAAGGGGGTCTGTAACCATCTGACTATGTACATTTTAGATTTAATGAATCAGGAATCTATGTGAAATTACTGTTAGCAATATTGATGTATATGATGCGAGATCAAGACCAATGAGGCTTCCAGGAACTAAACCAAAAACGTTGAGTTGGGTAGACATAAACATTACAGTAAATGAGATGGATTGATGCCTGACATACTTGGAGGGGAGGTTTCATTTGTTTAAATGGGCCTGTTGCTGTACCTTAGAGACACTGAAGCTGCTTTTTTTTTTCCAAGTGTACGGTTTGAATGGTGTGCTTTTATTTTGTCATGTTCAGTTTTCATTTGTTCTCATGCTTCTACCTTTGGTTACATGACAGTGATTACTTCTGTTTCTTAATGTAATTGATTTGTGGGCCTTCCAACAGTGTGAGTTTATTTCAAGGAATATCCTTTTGACTAGCATCCAGGAGAGGAACAAACTGCCTTGGCCTGAGATCTATCTTGGGCTTGGCTAACAAAGAAAGTATTGTTTCTTCCAAAAAACAGCAGGTTGAGTGAAATCTCATTTTTTTATATTGACAATGAAAAATTAACATATTTCTTCCAGCATTAGGGGTTGTGCACATGACTTAAAAGGCTACTTAAAGATACAAACTCACATTTGTCTTCTGGGTGCTTTCTAAACATAATCATTGGCTCTAATTACTCAGATTATGAGTCACTAAGTGGATACCAGCAATGTGATGAGAAGCACGGGCCACGTTTGTACATATTTTGCATGGTTCTGGTGTGGCTGTCCTGTCTGTAACTCCCAGCAGCTGTGTGGAACACCAGCCAGATTGTGCCATTGGGGCCATCTGAAACTACAGTTTCCAAAGCAAACTGGAACGAAAGTTCTATTAACTCAGCATGTGGTCTTGTGGAATGATAATGCATGAGAGCAGAAGAGCTGCATGTCATGGCTGGTGTGTTCCCCTAGGGTTGCCAGTTAACATTCCTGTTGGTAAGCTTGCAGTAGTGGTGAGTGCCCTGCACTCTCCCTCCGAGGAGCTTTGTGCTGCCCACCCTGTGATGCAGGAGATGGATGGACCCTCTGCCCTCTGCCCTCTGTAACGGAATCACAGGAGAATAGCTCAGATCCTTGGTTCCCAGTGAAAGTAATCAAAAAGAGATTTCTCTATTTACAAGGGACCAGAAGATACCACGCCATTAATCATGAGTCTGATAACAGAAATAATCAGGCCCCAGTTATTAACCTTTGACTCACTAAGTACTGATCAATACTTCCTTTCAAGCCAAGAAGCAAGATGGTATTGTTCTGCTTCTGAAGAAAGCACTCTCTCTTTCCAGGACCCCCTTTCCTTCAAATTGCTTACATATTCGTACCACATTTGTAGATGGAGTATAGTACGGCCCAAGATGGCATGGACTATTGCTATCTGACTACTTCTGAGTATCATTCTTTAGTCTTGGTAGCATAGGTTCAAATCCAAGCAAACCGTTTCTTTCCAAACGCCATTAAACCTGAATTTATGCATTTTTGAGTTATTTTTTTCTTATTAACCAATACAAAGCACAAGTTCTGTTAGCTCTATTAGGATTGCTGTTGCTATTCATCATGGTTGTTGATGTAAAGAGGAGAGCGGAACAGTTTTGGAACTGTGTCAGCATTGGGAAAATCAAGCAGGGTCAAGAGGGCCTGGTTTTTCAAGGAAAAAAAAGGGCTACTTAAAGACTCAAATATCTGAGTTTGATTGCTTCTGTCTCAGAATTGGGGAGGGTTTCAGAGATCATTCTTTTCTCATTTTATGGATTTGGTTAAAACTATGCATTGTATTGGTTAAGACTATATATATAGAGAGAACATAGTGAATGAGACCATCTCAAAACATACGAATGTATTGGCCTTCAGAGGGAGTAATATGTTGCTAAAGATTCTAACAGTAGATGACCCTGTCAGGGTGCAATCTACTTTGGCTTTTAAAATACTGTTATATTTTGGGAGCCGCTCCTTCCCCATTTCATATTCCTTTCTTTTCTTTTTTTTAAAGATTTATTTATTTATTTGAAAATCAGCGTTATACAGAGAGAAGGAAAGGCAGAGAGAGAGAGAGGTCTTTCATTCGTTGGTTCTCACCCCAGTTGGCCACAACGGCTGGAGCAGTGCTGATCCAAAGCCAGGAGCCAGGAGCTTCTTCCGGGTCTCCCATGTGGGTGCAGGGGCCCAAGGAATTGGGCCATCTTCTGCTGCTTTCCCAGGCCATAGCAGAGAGCTGGATTGGAAGTGGAGCAGCTGGGCTGACTTGAACCGGTGCCCATATGGGACGCTGGCACTGCAGGCAGCGGCTTTACCCGCTGTGCCACAGTGCCGGCCTCCACTTCTTTTTCTACAATTTCTATCACCCTAGTCCTTGATACTGATAAAATTTAGGAGGATGGATGGATATTCTTGGTTGTTGATTCTTGTAATTATTTTCTCACATTTTTTCTTTTAAAAGTTTTCTTAGGATTCAGAGTCTTCCCTTCTCCCCAGTGTACACACATTCACACACATATTTTCGTTAGTTTTAAAGCAAGAATATACCTCCTTCAGGGGAGATTTTAGCGAAAATCTCTCAAACTAACTTATTTTCCATTTGGTCTGAATTTGGTATTATAGCAAACATGGATTATTTCCAGTTTGAAGTTCTGGGTTGATAGATCTTGATGGATAGTTTAAGTCTATTCTTCATTAGAAAAACAAAGTATCTTATTGTATGTTTAGCATCTTTAAGTATTCAAAAGTGGTACAGAGTCCCGGGCCTAGTTTCAAGAGCATTTCCACATCATTGTGACTCAAACCATTGCAGAATTCATTCACTTGGCAAAGAGAATGGGAGGGAAATGATTCTTTGTTATACAAACATTCTATAGCTACATTCTAATCAAGGAGAAAGAAAAGGAAGAACCAGGCCGTCTCAGTTCTGTTAAAAGAAATATTGAAATTGTCTTTAGAATTATGATTTTTACAGAGACTGAGCTTCTGTTCAGTCTGTTTAGGAATCCAGAATGAGCATGTTGACTTAACATACAAAATAATTTCATCTGTCAAAGGAAAGGTAGCAGAAGATAAAGTTGGAGCTCTTGTTCTTCAGAGATTCCTGAAGTTCTGTATCGTCATAAATAACGATGCACAACACTCTTGGTGAAGCTAGAATATGAAATGGCCATGATAATTTCTGATGTTATCTGGTTATACCATGAACTTCCTGAGAGAGGACAAGAATAGAGGAGGAAAAGGTCCAACTCTTCCTCAAAAACAAATACAGAAGCAGGCCAAGGTTATCCTGGGAACCCACTTCTACAGCAGTGTTCCAACTTCTGTGAAGAGGATGTTATTTCCTGAGACAGTTCTTTATGATGAGAATGATTTAATTTACATGGGATTAATGATGAGTAGAAAATATTTTCTTTTGAGGAAAATCTACGCTTAACCACTTTTAATGGACCAGTCATTGTACTTTTCTGGATTGAGATTAATTAAAAAGACATGTCATTCAAGGTGCCATTTCTTGCTAAATTAAGCATTTATATAGTTTTGTATGAGCTCAAGCTCACATACATGGGGACAACCAGTTCATGGGGGATGGCTTTTTTCTAGAAAATTCAGAAATAGTAGTGGAATTAGGATTCTTACAAGAGAGTAGATATTTATAGGTCGTTCTTTGTGTTATGGTGGAAACTAGAGTTTGTGTCTCTGGTTTCTTTTTCCAGTGGGGTCCCTGCTGAGAGGAGCTGCCTCCATATGTGGAGCTGTTGGAAAACATCTGGCATGTTTCCTTTGATCCTGTCATTTGGCTAAACATTTGGCCAATTGCTCTGTCCATTTTTAACCTGCTCTGTTCTCCCTGCTCATTAATCCCTAATGTAGCTACAAAAATTCAGGGAATTCAGGGTGTTGTGGAATCACCTGCATGTAGATGAAGATGATGGGTTTTTCTGAACTTTTCATTTTGATGCAGTTTTAGAATTATAGAAAACTTAAAAAAGAAGTACAGAGAGTTCCTTTGTAACCTTTATCCAAATTCCCCTTTAGATCCATTAACATTTGTGTTAAAGATTTATTTATTAAATAAATCACCTCAAATAGAGAAGCAGACTTACAGACAGAGACAGGCAGAGACACAGAGAGAGGTCTTCCCTCTAATGGTTCATGCCCCAAATGGCGGCAACAGCTGGAGCTGGGTTGATCCAAAGCCAGGAGTTTCTTCTGGTCTCCCACGTGGGTGCAGGGGCCCAAGTATTTGGGCCATCTTTCACTGTGTTCCCAGGCCATGAGCAGAGAGCTGGGTGGGAAGAGGAGCAGCCAGAACACAAGCAGGCACCCATATAGGATGCCGGCACCACAGGCAGAGGTTTAACCTACTGTGCCACAGCATCGGCCCCCATGTTTTATGTTTTAGAAGTATTTTTGTGACTAATGGAAAACATTTTCCTCTTAGCAGTCAGTGTTCCTGAATATATATATATATATAACATGAATATTTACAAATTTATTTAACAAAAGTAAATTCTTTAATTTGCAGATGATCAAACTTTCTCCTCATGCCATCCTGAAATCCTACAATTTCATTTCTAAAGTAATTGTTTCTCAGCATATCAGTTCTAACCAAGAACAAAGGTAAAATATTCTGTAGCAGAGCCAACAATGTGAATAGAATGTTTCCCAAAGAAAATTTTGGAAATAAATTCTCTCTAAGTAATAGATGATAGACTTGGTGTAATTTTTTAACCCTTTTTGGATGAAAGTATAAAGTCAGCATATCCTTCAATAGTTTGTAGAAATCAATCTTTTCTTAATGAGTATCATCATTAGGACACCATCGTTTAGAATGCTACAGTTAAGTAGATGTTTAGATTTGCTTACTTAATAGTAAATACCAATGTTGGTATATTGTCTTATTTATTATCTGATTTGAATGATTATTGTTCCTATTCTTTTTCCCTTGTTTTCAGACAGCCCTGAAAGTCTTTAACAGGACTTGTCTTTCTAATATTGTTAGATTTAGCTTGCTTTGTGATGCACTTTTGATTAGATAACTAAGTTGTTAGAACTGGTGAAAAGAAAATACTGCTCAAAGGACTAAAATGTATAGTGTTGCTGTTAAACAGATTGATTACGTTTATTTTGGTTTCCTTCAGAGTTCTTTTTTTTTTTTTTACTTTGCTTTTAACTTCTTGTTGTGTTCTGGTTACTTGAGTTAGTGAGTTTGGGTGTCCTTATCACATTGTTTCATGCACCATTTCTCTGTGATTCCTAGAGGATATGCATCAAAACAACACAATAATGTGTCCAAAAGCTTCCAGTTGCTTTAAAGTGTGATGTATAGAAAATGGTAGATTGTTTTGCTATGTATTTATCTTCTTAAATTTCTGGGATTTATGACACATTCTTTGAGTATCAAATGTGTTATGTCACTCTTCAGCAAATGACTTTTGTAGACAAATGATCCATTTGACAGGCATTAAGTGCCATGTGATTCCAAGGGAGGGAGAGCATATGCTAAGCATCACTTAAGGAACCAGCTGCATGTCTCATGTTACTCTTGAAAACTAATTAAATCTGTGCATTCCATTTCTGATCCTTAGGTGAACAGATACTGACTGCACACAAACACAGTACCACAGGCAGGAAGGTAGACCTGGACAGCAGAAACAAAGTAGTATGTAGTATCTTTTTAAACTGTCAAAAACTTGAGATTTATTTGTACCATTTCAGTATCTGAGTTATGTTTTTGGGAATCTTTTTTGTATAAGATAAATCTTTATGTTACACTTTGTGGTTAGCCACAAAATTTACTTTTTTACATCAGTAATGTATAGGGAAAAGCATCTCTTTGAAGTTTCTTGTTCAGAAATCATTGATGAAAACCAATTAAAAATATACTGCCTGGAAGTGGGTGTTGTGGCATAGTGGCACTGTTTGGGACCCTGCCCGCAGAGGGCTGGTTGGCGTCCTGGATTCTCTGTGCTTCCCATCCAACTTCCTGCTAATGTTTCTGGAAAGCAGTAGATTATGGCTCAATTACTTAGGTTCCTGCCACCCCCATGGGAGACCCAGATGGAGTTCCTGGCTCCTGGCTTTGGCCTAACCCAGCTTCCAGCTGTTGTGGCCATTTGGAGAGTAAACTGGTGGATGGAAGATGTCTTGCCATCTCTCTCTCTGACTTTCAAATAAATCATTAAAAAAAAAAAGTTCAAAAAATTGCCCAATGCATTTACCATTAAACAGATACCCACTCATGTATTTGCCTTTATACATCAGTGCGTTTAGATTTTCACAGATCAGTAGGGAAATCTGACAGGTGCTTGAAAAACTTTTAAATATCCTAAAAAGATGTTATAACTGATAATAGCCCTGATTTCTCATTCTCTCCCTCACCCTCACTGCTATATTATTTAAATAATTCATACAGTAGTACAAGTTAGTATGTCAGTGGTTGGGATGAAGCCCATATTTAAATGACAAGAGATGAAAATCGAAAAGGAAAGATAATTACAATAACAAAATGAGGACTAAACTTCTCTGAAGGTTTCCTTTATAGTGAAAATGTAAGAGGTCGCAAACACCAAAACAAGCTACAGTGCATTGCCATAACAGTCCACTGGTGATTACTCATGCATGACTGTCCTGTGGTGTTGATCAAAATAAAAGGGCCCTAGCTTCACTGAGATCTTACAGTGGAACAAGCGCTAGGCTAAGAGCTGGATATGTGTTATCCCATCTGATCAGACAGCTGTCCTGTGATAGCAAGGACCTGAGGCAGAGAGAAGTAGCCCAAAATCTCACCGCAAGGTAAGGAGAGCCATGTTTCAAACCAGTTCCTTTTAAAACGTATGCTTTTAACCTGTTTTTATAAATCTTGTAACATTGCTTACTACATTATGGTTTTATTGTTTTTCTGCCTCAGCTTGATGATAGATTTATTGAGAGCAGCGACAGTATAATTGTGTTCTTCTTAGCAATTGGCATTAGCAACTTTTACATAGTAGATGCCATAAATATTCAGTTTAGTCTTTCCTTTTACAAACATTTTTATTCTGTTTTAATGGAATAACTAAAAAATGGTAACTATGAATGGAAATAAATAACCTGATAAATTTTGTTATGACTTGTAGGCAGTTCAGTAGAATTTGTGTTGTTCATTTAAAAGCTATATTCTTGTCATTCACCCTGGTTATTTAGGTACTAATATTTTAAACTAGATAAAATGTGCTGGAGAAGTTGGTCAAACTGATCAGCAAAATAAAACCTGAACAGTTGGTAATGGGAAATCTTCCCGTGGCTTTTCTCTCTTGTTCTGTCTCTCTTTTGGTAGAAGAGGGGAGGACAATTTTTAATCCTTTAATACTTAAGTCCATTTCATTAACTGTTTTGCAATATGACTTATAAAGAATCTTTTAAATGTTATTTTTTTAAAGCCATTTCTTTCCTTTATCTGAAAGGCAGAACAATAGACAGAGAGAGAGACAGATAGAGTCATCCACTGGTTCATTCCCCCAGCTGGCTGCAATAGCCAGGTCTGGCCAAGCAGAAGCCAAAAGCCAGCAATTCCATCCAGGTCTCCCATGTGCGTGGCAGGGGCCCAAGTACTTGGACCATCTTTCACTGCCTTCCTGGCCCATTAGCAGGGAACAGGAATGGGAGCCAAGTAGGCAGCACCTGAACTGGTACTCTCGCAGAGTGCTGTTCCCTCAATGTTTGATTCTTAGCCATTGTCTTATCTCCTTGACTAAACAGCCACCCCAGGAATTCTTAACTAAGTTGAGAAGCAATACTCCACGAGAGTTAATGTGACCTTTCTCTCTTATTGCCCAGTATTTGGTCAAATTTTCACCTCTTCCTGGTTTGAAGCCAACCATGGGACCAAGTGAGTTCCTAGAATGTGTCTCTGTAGAGAAAAGTTATCTTCCAAATCTTGCTTAAAAATTTATGGTAAGATAGGTCATGAAAATATAGACTCCTAATGCATCCCTTGTCCCCTATAAGCCCGACAGTAGCCCTTATCCCTTAATGACCTTAGAGCCATGTATGATACTGACCTACAATGGGCTTCAAGGATTTCTATTTAGCAAATGAATTCTGGATTCCTTTTGGTTTGGACTTGAATCTTTGTTCTATGAAGTTCAGAATTCTGGAGAGACCAGAATAACCTCCAGGCTCTGGGCCTTAGTGTTTGTTTTTCAAGGTATTCCCTTTGTTCAGCTTTGGTTCTAAGGATTCCAGAAGGACGGAGACTGGACAGTGATATTACCTATGTGAACAGTGGCCTGGACAGCTCTCTTACTGTCTGTATGAGAAGAGTTTCTTCCCACAGCTCTTAACCTGCCAGGGGGTCAGAGAGTGCTGCTGATAGCCCCCAAGCATGCTGAAGACCCACCGTGAATGAAGACAGCAAAGGACAATTCCCAGAGGACACTAAGTGTGGAAAAGGGTGCTGCCCAGAGCCTCCCAGAGGGTGTGCTGGGCTCTGAGTTTCCTTCTGCCAGCCCTGCTCAACTGCCCCCATCACTTCAGGGTTCACTCAGCCCACGGTGTGGGTAGCTGTGCTCTGTGAGACCCCAGGCCAACAGCCAGGGTAACATGGAGGAGAGGAAATGGGCTCGCTGACTGGGAAACATCCAGGGTTAGGACTAGAGAGGAGGTGGTGTCAATTGTGAGAATGGCATTTCCTTAGCTTCCTTTCAAACGCCATTACATCTACCCATGCATGTTATCTTGCCAAGCGTAAATCCCAGTGTCTTGAAAACACACTCGCTATGACTTTTCGTTGGCATCTTAAAGAAAAACATTTACTGACCTCAATGGAGTAAGCAATTAACAGGGAAAAGAGCTGACTGAATGTTTCCGTAGGTTCTGTTTTTGAAAAACAGAGGATCCCTGGCCCTGTGATCCTTAAATACAACAGCTGAACTCCTTTCCTCCCCGTGACTGCAAGGTCGACTTGGCCACTGCTTTTATAAAATCTGAATTGTGCTTAGTTGCAGAAGTGCCACGCTGGAGGACTACCACCTCTTGCAGTGGCTGGAAGCATGGAATTGGAAGAGCCAGCTGCGCACTGTGTGTGTAAAGCTATATCATCCTTTGCGAGGCAGTGAGTCAATACCAGCTAAAACAACATGAGTCATTGCACATAAGAAGTCCCAGTGAAGCTGATTTTGATTATACCAATCCTAAACAAACTTGATACTCCTCTTATCCAGTTGCTAGAAACGCTCGTATGTTGGGAGTTTAAAAAGCACATATTTCTCTTTAGAGTTTGTGAAAGTGCTCTGCTACCCTGAGGACTTCGGAAATGTTGTCTTAAAGAGGAATTCTCTTCAGTTAACCAAATCTTAACCATAGTTCGTGTGCTCTTTGGTTTCTTCCCTTCTTCCAAGTCTACCCTGCCCATAGCCAAGACTGCTCATTGCCCTTTTCATCTGGCTTAAGAGCTGTTGGATAAAAATCTGTACAATTCAGATTGGAATCTTAGAACTGTTTGCTTATTCTGTTCCAGGATCCTCTAATCTGTTTAATCTTCTGGTGTAAAACTGATGGTTTTAAGGTAAATCTTGTTGAGGTAGAGCAATGGCCTAGAATGCTAATGGAGTAGTACAGTAAAGCTACTAAAGGCCTAGATGTGGGTTGTGGGAGCGTGGATGAAAGGGAGTAACCAACTTTTTTTTTTTTTTTTTTTTTTTGAGAGAGAAGAGAAAGAAGGAGAGAGAGGTCTTCCATTTACAAGTAAATTTCCCAAATGGCTGCTATGGCCAAGGTTGGGCCAGGCTGAAGCCAGGAGCCAGGAGTTTCATCCAGGTCTCCCACATGAGTAGCAGCAGCAGCCCAAACACTTCTGCTGCTTTTCCCAGGCCATCAGCAGGGAGCTGGATTGGAAGTGGAACAGCTGGGACAAGAACTGGTGCCTGTGTAGTACAGTGCCTGCCCTGGGAGTAACAGATTCTATAGAGAAAACAAGCAAAGACATTGGCATGATTAGATGATTTGTTACATACTAGGAACCAAGGAAAAAGGACTTGGGTTTTGGTCTGGGAGTGTTATGAACTGAAATTGGAAATGCTGGTGGGTGAACAAATTTTAGATAGGGAAATGATGGGTTTAATGTGAAATTTTTGAGCTTTAGGTTTCTGTAAGATAATGAAGTATTCAAGAATATTTCAAAAGTTCATGGAAAAGTAGAAATAAAATAAGTTTACTTTGAGGCACAAAAAAAGAAAAAAAATAAATTCATGCATAGTTTTTTTTTTTTTTCATAATAAGCATTTTCCTTGAACTTTCTGAAGATTCCTTGTAGATGCCCAGCAGACAGTTGGCTGTATGAGTTGGAAACTTACAAGGGAGATCGCGGCTAAAACTTCTAAGCTGGTTTACTCATGAGAGACTTCAGCCTTTGGGGGCTGGATGAGATCTTGCAGCGGGGAGTAGAGTCTCCAGAGTTAGCAGCAGAACAAAGATGGAAATCTGGGGAGCAATGCCAGTTAGGGAAGAGCAGGGTTTAGGCAACAGGCTCAGAATGAGCAGCCACATGAAGATTAGCTAAATGATCAGTAAGGTAAAAAGGAAAATCAGCTACTGGATTTAGGAGTGTGGATGTCAGTGGCAATCTTTGCCACAGTGGGTTTAGAAGGGTTGTAGAGGTGGAAGCCAGTTTGCTCCAAGTTGAAAAGTGAATTGTGAGGTAAAGAAATAGAGGCAGCAGACAGAAATAATTCCTTCTGAAAGCTTAGCTTAAGAGAAGGAAAAGAGAAGTGGCATACTGAAGGGGGAGCTTTTAAAACTTACTCAGAAGAGCTGAAAATATGAAAGTCTAGAAAGAAAACTGGCACTTCGAAAAGGCAAGGCTTAAACACATTTCTTTTCCAATTTAAAATTCTCTCTTGAGGCTGGTATTGTGGTGGAGCTGGTAAAGCTGCCACGTGCAATGCTACCATCCCATATGGGTGCTAGTTTGAGTCCCAGTTGCTCTGATTCCAGTCCAGCTCTTTGCTAATGGGCCTGGGAAAACAGTGGAAGATGGCCCAAGTCCTTGGGTCCCTGCATCCATGTGTGAGACCTGGATGAAGCTCTTGGCTCCTGGATTCAACCTGCTGCAGCCCCAGCAGTTGCAGCCATTTGGAGAGTAAACCAGCTGATGGAAGCTTTCTCTCTGCATCTCCCTTTCTCTAACTCTGGCTTTCAAATAAATAAAATAAATCTTTAACAAAAACTTCTCTTAATGCATTTTTGCTTTTAGGATGAAACTTTCTCCTTAGCCTTATAATGGCATGTAAGTATTGTTAGGACAAGAACACAGTCGATTTTCTTTGCAGATTCCTTAATTGTCTGTCCCTTTTCCCATCAAAGGACCTATCACTTAGTAGTCTTAATAACTGGTTGCTGAAACATGGTGCAGCTGAAAACATGGACGTGTGACCTGCCCTTAGTGGGAAGCTATCGTGGACATCTTCCAAATTCTGAGCATCTCTTCCGTTCTGAAGTCTTCCCTGAGGGGCAGGATCCCCTAAATTAACCTTTAGTCATAGGATAACACGAACTGTTTGTATTGTGCTATAAAATGAACAGTAATTAGTAAAAATAAAAACTGGTGACAGTTGTAAATAATCATATCTTGAGATATAACACCAAATGCACCATGCCTAGATCATGAGTAGGAGGTAACTTATCTCTCATTGCTTTGAAGATTAAATTTTGCTTATCTCACTTATGAAAATAAGAAAAGGTCAGGCTCTGAATCTCATAATATATAAGTGACATTTCTCAGGCATTTTTTGAGCTACTGTGTGCTATACATAATATCAGATGCTGGGACTACAAAAGTGGTTTTAGCTGGTCCATAAGTGAGAACAGATGTTTGTATTAAGGATCAACTTCAGCTATATGCATAATTTGTAAGCCTTGAGGACAGAAACCATCTCTCTCATCTCAGTATCCCCAACTATTCGCCTAGTGGCCCAGAACGGACACTCAGTGATTGAATGTTTGAGTGAAGGAACAAAAGAAGGAGTGAGGAGAGATGCATGAGGCACTCTAGGAAAGCAGAGAAGATGTACCTGACCCTCAGAGCTCAGGGTTGCCAAGAGGGGTTCAGGAAAACCTCCTGGAAGAGTGGGTAACTCAAAGAGCAGGAGAGAGCAGACAGTTGGCACAGGGAATTAAGGCATCAGTAAGATGCAGGCCTCCCATATCAGAGTACCTGGGTTCAAGTCCATCCCTGGGGGTAGCTCCTGACCTGATTCTCACTTCCTGCCAAGGCAGACTCTAGGTGACAGACGTGATGGCTCAAGGGATTGGGTCCCTGCCCTCCATGCAGGAGATCTAAATTGAGTTCCCAGCTCCAGTTTTGGCCTTGCCCAGTCCCAGACATGATGGGGCATTTTTGAAGTGAGCCATTGGATCAGAGCTCTCAATCTCTCTGCCTCTCAAAGAAAAAAAAAATGAGCACAGTTAGCAGAGGGGATGTAAGTGTTGGCAGAAGAACTGGTAAAAGCGAAAGGCATTGTAGTGTGTAGCCACGGGAGATGGTATTACTGAAACCGCTTAACATGAAATGAACAAGGGAGGGTAGAAACCATTTTATGTGCACTTTGGGCAAAATCATTAGGGTCGACTGAACTCAGTAACATGCCTGGTTTCCATTGGCTAATGAAGGGGTTCCATTAACTGGCCTCTAGGGCCTCCTAACACATTCTATTTTTCTCTATGATTATATCGGAAATGAAGATAATTAGCTAATCCTAGATTTTTAACTAAAACATGAGTTTGGGCCTCTCCTAATTGTATAACACCGCTCCCCCTCTCATTGAACTTTGCTTGCTTGACGAAGCTGTCAGATATTTACAGTCTGTATGATAACATAAGTTATTTCCTAATTTTATTATTTTCAGTTTGGCTTATGTCAACCAGGCGGCCTAAGTCAGGGTAATATATCAATAAAATACTTGTCTTTAAACCTGTTTTCAAGAAATAAAACCTGTCCTTTTTGCTGAACTGATTTGATTTTCACTTGCTTAGAAATTGGTAACTCAATTAATAGATGTGTTGGATATTGTTTAAGAATGACATTAAACTTTATTTTATTTACTTTTTGGTCAAAGTTAAAGAACATTCACCAACAATTTCTTTGGGAAAGATAAACTTTATTACTATTATGTATGCTAGATTTAATATTTTAATTTGTATTCAACTCTATATTTAATTTGGATCCTTTAATTACTATTTTATTTTGGTACAAAATTATAATAAATTTAATGTGATACAAATACAGTGGAGATATCCAAGAAACTTGGGAGCATAAAGTTGAACATTTTCTCTGTGTTTTCTGATAGTTTAATAACAGACACAATTACAGGAAAATTTCTGCTTCATTTTTTCATAATTTTCATGCTTTTGACGTTCTTTCTGACTTATTAGGTCCTAAATCTGATATTTGATGACCTATAACATGAATGTACCTGTGGAGGAAATTGATTAACAGACTTGATAGGCATTTCTCTCCACCAAGAACCGCCTCTGCTGTTCTCCCTCTACTCTTTTCTTTTTTCATCTCACCTTCTTATCTTTTATGATAGAGGGAAATTATATAATATGGTAATAATCCTTCCAGGATTTCTAAAGACATACCTGCGAACAAGTAAAAAATTCTTTATTTGGCTGTAACAGCCTTTTTTTAAAAAAAAAAAAATGAGATACACCCAATATATGGCAAAACACAATTAAATATTCCGTTTGATTTTTGACACATGGAGCAACCATCCAGAACAAGATATGGAACATTGCCGTAACACCAGACGTTTCCTTCATGTTGCCTTTCTTTCAGTTGCCTCCTCCCTGCTGCCTGTCTTGGAAGATCATGTAAAGTCATGTATACAGTAGTGCCGAATGTGTTATTTTGTGTTTGGCTTCGTTTGCTCATCTTAATGTTCTTAGCGTTTCAGACACATCATTTCCCCTCAGGGCCTGAAAATGGCCATAATGTATACAGACCATTTGGTGGTTTATTTCATTATTATATCTGCCATCCAGCTGTTTTGTAGGTAATGGCTGTTAGATATTAGAGGTGCAAAGCAAGGAAGCTGGTTTTGATTAAAACTCATCATAGTGTCAGAAAATTGAATCAAGATTGTGTTCTCAGCCTGCTGGACCTGGAGATGTGGCTCTCCATGGTAGACTCAGGCAGAATTAGAATGTAGGTAAATGTATTTTTATGTCTGCTCCATTGCTTTGGCTTCCTTGAGCCCTTCTATTTTCCTGGTAGTTTGATTTCTACCAAGGAACTGTCTACTTAAGGTGTTTTACATTTCCATAGCATACCTACCTTTTTTTTTTTTTTTTTTTTTTAACTTCTAATGGTGTAAGTTAGAGGTCTCAACTTCAGGGAACAGAAAATACTTCTTTAGGAAGGAAGTTAGTTCAGCGTGTACCATGGAGACAAGGGGTTGGTGAAGTTTTTTGCAAAAGGTCAATATTTTGGGCTTTGCTGTTTATATTGTCTCACTTGCATCTCTGCTGATGTCAGAATGAAAGTGGCCGTAGGCAATGCATAAATCCAGTGGTTTGATTGTATCCTAGTAAAACTCTTTACAAAAACAGGTTTTGGTCCCTGACCCATAGTATCCAACCCCTGATTTAAATAACTTACTGCTCTGCCTACTCATAGCAGAAAACAGAATTAATTCTCCAGAATACAGAAAGCTGAAAGGAACTCAATTATTGTACCTGTTGAAAGTGAGAACATTGAATCTCAGAGCAGTAACTTTTCGAGTTCACAAAGAATCAGGGGGAAAAGCCCACTCTAGACTTCTGTTTCTGCCTTCTCCAATTTGTAACGGATAGGAGTCCCACTACCTCCAACAAACTTTCAGTTTGGCAGTTGGAGAAACTGTCTTAGCTCACAAATTTAAAGGAATAAAAGAGATAGAGGCAGATGGAAACAGACATGGGAATTCAGGTGATAGGATTCTGAGTGATTAACCCAGAGTTGGTCAAGAAAAGATGAGAGCTATGCATTTAGCAAACAGATTAAATTAGTGGATTAAAGAAAAAAAACCTCAGCATAGTATATTGAACATGTCTAAATCATTGTTCCGAAAGTGTGTGAGAAGAATTCGTAATAAAATACGAATTGTAACTGAGAAAATACAGACCCCTTGATTCTCTGATATTTAGTTTATTGAGATATTTATTTCTTTTTTTTTAAAAAAGAATTATTTTATTTCTTTGAAAGACAGTTACAGAGAGGTAGAGCCAGAGAGAGAGAGGTCTTCCATTCCGCTGGTTCACTCCCCAATGACGGCAATGGCCAGAGCTGAGCTGATCTGAAGCCAGGAGCTAGGATTTCCTCCAAGTCTTCACGCGGGTTCAGGGGCTCAAGGACTTGGGCCATCTTCCACTGCCCTCCCAGGCCACAGCAGAGAGCTAGATTGGAAGAGGAGCAGTTGGGACTAGGACCGGCACCAGTATGGGATGTTGGCACTGCAGGCTGGGGCTTTAACCCACTGCGCCACAGTGCCGGCCCCATTATTCATTTTTATTCATTTATTTTTTCCTTTTTAGCAACCATTCATTAGGTGTGTTTCCTTGAACTCATGGTGAAAGATTAAAGCTAAACCAGATGGGATTCTTGTACTTGTGTATATCCCAGAGTTTATCTTGGAGACCCACAGAGTTGGGAACCATGTCTTGTTAGTCTTGTAGCCTTTGGGGAGAAAATGAGGTTTGGTTCATGGAGGAACTAATGGTTGAGGTGAGCATATGGATACTCCGTGTGATCTGTGTACGGATAGAGAGGGGGGCAAGGAGAGAGAGTAAGAAGGGCCAGGAATTCAAGTTGGAGATACTACGATTGGTGAGGGAAGCGGCAGTAGACTCTGCAGATCGATTTGGCAGGATTTCACTTGGAAGGGAGGGTTGGCGGAACAGACAAGTTGTCAAAGAGATGTTGTTCCAACCAAAGCAGTGCGAATAAACGAGTAAAAGTACTTCACTTTGAGAGGGTGTCTTCAACTTCAACTCCTGTATAGGTACCATCTAGTCTGTAAAAATAAAGTATCAACTTTGAAAGAAACAAAAAATGAATTCTTTTTATGTCCTCCCCTGCCCCTCTACACCCCAAACAAAAATACCCAAAAAAACTGATAGAAAGCAATTTACCCATTGGGAGTGGTTGGCTTAATAGCTACCAACATAACTAATCATAAACATAGGCTGGAATCCTGGTGGTTCAGCCAAAGTTCCAGGATTCGAAATTTGTATTTAGTAGAGACCCACACGGCTCTTACCCCAGTGACTCAGGCTTTCCCTGTGTTTAACTTGGCTCATGGTTGAGGGACCCAGCTGGATTTTATGGGTAACAGAGTTTTTTTTTTTTTTTTTTTTTTTTAACTGCTGTGCACCAAAGACACACAGTGCAGGCAGAGGGGAAAAACTTTGACTCAATACTAATGAAACTCTTTATCATTTGAGTAGTTCCATGAAGGTGAACATGTTACTAATACTACAGCAGATTTTGGAGATCAGCTGAAGCTTGGACATCTGCAGTTAAGTCCATGGCTACTAATGTTATGAAATGTACCCCTATTTGTTTGGGAAAGTGGCTAAATAGATTCACTTAAGTTTTGTGCCTTCCTAGGATGATGTCACCCCTAGAATAGAATTCTTAACATACCCCAACATGATTGGACCTCAAACTCAGCAAGTGGTCAATGAAATAAACCCTATACTGCATCAATGCCTATTTTTGGGAAATTACTGTACATCCAAGAAGTCTTTACATTTATAGCTGTCGTGACTGTATTATATACCCAGAGAGAGCTCTCACGGTATTAAGGGTGTTTTTGTAGTACTGAGAGATTAGCTTTGAACAAATGCAGGATAAGTTCAATGTAAAAATAGCACATGACTAAAATAGGACGAGCTAGAATGACTGCTGTGTCAGTGGCTGCCCTCTGTGTTGTCTCCCTGTAATCAGGATGGTTCCAGGCAGCCTTGACATGATGGGCAACGTCTGTGGCTTGGACACAGATGTGAGAAAGTGACAGAGCAGAGGCTGGAAGGGTCCTGGGCATGCAAGATAATGCCTGCGTGTATAATGTGTTTGTGTCCTCAGAAGTGAAAAGTTTTAGTCATCAACCTTTAACCTAGTCAGGCACAAGAAGTTACTGAGTTCTAACCATTTCTCAAGGTATGGAAGAAAAGGAAACCTTGCAGGATTTCACCCACATATAATGGAATGTATACAAATTGCTACCTTACAGGAAGACAAAGGTAATGAATCCTTTTTCTGACCTTATACCTACAGTTTGCGGCCCATTTCCTTAATGGGCATTTGCTCAGTTTCCAGTGCTTTCCTCAGATTTCCAGGAAGATGTGTGATCTGCACATAAGATCATTGGCCCTGGTGTAATGTGTCAGAATGGAAGGAGAAAATGTTTGCTTAGGTCAATGAAACATTTCTGAAATTGGGGATAAACCTTCTAACCCATCTCTGACCAATGTGATCATAACCACATGAGACAAAATATTTGAGTTTGAAGTCAACCAGTGCAAACAAGTGAGCTGCTCTGTTTGCACATTATCCATTCAGTGGGCCATAGTACACTCAAAATGCCAGCTCAAGAAAGGTTAAAGTTATTATAAGTAACAAATCAGCACCATATCTTTATAAGATAGTTAGAAATCCAAAAATCATATACCACCGTCTACTACAAACAGTCCTTCATTTTATCTGACACATGGCTGGACTAGAGACAGATCTCCCCCTTACCCAAAAATTTATATTCTGCTTCCCTGTTTATCAATCAATTTTAAAAGAAATGTATTAAATTTTTAAAAATTTTATTTGAAAAGCAGGCAGAGACACACAGGGATCTACCACCTATGAATTTACTCCCCAAATGCCCACAACAGCTAGTGCTGGGCCAGGCTGAAGCCAGGAGCCTGGCACTCAATCTGGGACCCTATTACTTGGATCATCACCTATTGCTTCATGGGTTATGCATTAGCAAGAGGTGGATTGGAAGTGGAGGAGTCAGTACTTGAACTAAACACTCTGATATGGGATGTGGGTGTCCCAAGGAACATCTTAACCACTGCTCCAAATGCTTACCCTGGTCAGTCAGTTTATAGGACATTTGAACCCAAAACTATCTTTAGAAAACACCCAGCAGGAGTAGGCATTATCTCCATATCCCACCTCCCACACTTCTGGTTTTGTTTGTTTGTTTGTTTTGTTTTTGTTTTTGAGAGACAGAGGGAGAGAAAGCTCCCATCCGCTGTTCACTCTCCAGTTGGGCGCAACAGTTAGGGCTGGGCCAAGCTGAAGCTGGGAGCAAAGGAGCTCAATCTGGATCTTCCAGTGATTGGCAGGAGTCCAAGCCCTTGAGTCACACTTCTGCCTCCCATGTTTCACATTAGCAGGAAGCTGGAGTCAGGAGCTAGAAGTGAATATTGAATCTAGGCCCTGTAATGGTGGGGTGCAGGCATCTTAGCTGGTGTCTTAACTGGTAGGCCAAATGTCCACGCCCATTTTTCTTTTTTAAATGGGGAGAATTCATATTTTCTCATATTTTTTCTGTTCATTCCTCCCCATATGACATGTAGCATCAGAGTATAACACTACTGGATCCAGCGACTGCCAGATGACTCTTGTGTAGCCAAAGCAGTTTTTGTGAGAATTCTGAGTATCCACAGATTTAGACTGTAGTCCGTGTCAGGCCCGGGGACATCTAGAATGGTATCATCAAATATTTAAATGAGAAGGATTATTTTAATTTTTAAAGTTAAAAATTAAGACATAACTGATTTTTACTGACAGGTTATTTTCAAGTAGTAGTTGAGGTATATGTGGATTCAACAATATCCCCAAAGTGTACGTCCAAAGCTCAGTTAGTACTTGAGAAAGGGAAAATGTTCTAATCACAGTGTTAGACCCAAGGACCTGTAGCTCACTGTTGTTGTTGTTTTTCCTTGAGTTCCTTTCTTTTTTATTGGACTTTTCCTTTTGTAGAAGGCAATTTAACCTCACTATGCTTGGTAGGTACCCTGCCCCCACTCGCCTCTGGGTCTGGGTATAGGGCAACAATTGCTGTTATTTACCAACTGCTTCCTGTAAAGCAAGTCCGGTTCCAAATGCTTTGCATGTTTTAAAGCCACAGGGCCTACACTCCAAAGAGGTAGGCTTATTTGCTTTTACATGGCTATAACAAAATCCCTGAGGCTGGGTAATGTATAAAGAAAACAGGTTTACTCATCTCACAGTATTGGAGACTGAAAGTCCAAAATCCAGCAGCCCCATTTGTCCAGCTTCTGGTGAGGGTGCTGGAGGGTGTGCAAGGAGGGGAGACCACATGGTGAGACAGGAAGCCAGAGACTGTGGGGGGGTCAGACTCCCTCTTTTGTAACAACTCACTCTGGTGAGAATTACCTGAGGTCCCCGGAGAAAGACCCTACTCCGTGACCTAACCTCTACTTACTAGTTTGCATTGATTCCTGGAGGCCACGTTACAGCACAGGAACCCTTGGGGGAAGGACCACACCCAAACCATAGCACAGGTAGGGACTGTTTTGCTTCTTATTCTGCAGACTAGAGATTGGTACAGAGGCTAAATAATAAATCCAAGTGAAGTACGGCAATCTTCCCCCAAAACCCACAGTGCTGCTGCTTCCTTTTCTTAAACTGTGGTGACATGGACCTGCGTGACGGTGCCCTGCCTCCTCTTCATCACAGTTGGTCTCCATTTTACACTAAGTGTTTCCTTGCCCAGTCTTCACCTGCTGAAGTCTTTTGTCCTTGGAGATATATTCATAAATTATATTGTCTCAAAAGCCTTGCCCAATGCCTTTTCCTACTCTTTTCCATTTTCCTCCCTGATGCTCCTGGTGAACCCTGGGCCAACTGCAATCCTAAATTTATGATTCCTGGTGGTCTTGGTAATGTAGTTACCAATGGCCCACACTGGGTCACAGCCTCCCTGAAGGCAGGAGTCAAGGTCTGTCTTTATGGTCGTAGTATCCAGTGACATACCCCAGAAATGTTTGTAGAATGGAGGAGGGCAACATAAAAACGATCCTCTCCAAAACTGTAAGACAAAATAATTAACCCTGATTAACATTTGTTATAGGAGACAAATTTGTTGCTTCAGAGTTACAACATGATTCACTAAAGAAACTCCAAGAAATGCTAATCTGGGTCAAGTTCCACATGGCCAGCTGCTTATATTTTCATTTTGTCAGATTTTATCTCTTGTAAAAAAAAAAAAAAAGCCCCAGGAGGTGGACAAGAAAGGGAAATGCTTTTGTTTTTCCAACTGTGAAGCGTTTCCATGACCTCATCATGAGGCAGTCCCTCTTCACGCAGATAATTTGTCTCCTGTTAACGTGCAGCGTCCAATTTAGGGCTTGGTGATCTGAGAGGATTCAGAAGGAATTAGGGAATGTACTTCCGGGGCCTGGGGCCGTGGCTCACTTGGTTAATCCTCCGCCTGCGGCAGGCTGGGCCGGCATCCCATATGGGCGCCAGGTTCTAGTCCCGGTTGCTCCTCTTCCAGTCCAGCCCTCTGCTGTGGCCTGGGAAGGCAGTGGAGGATGGCCCAAGTCCTCGGGCCCCTGCACCCGCATGGGAGTCCAGGAGGAAGCACCTGGCTTCTGGCTTCGAATCAGCGCAGCTCTGGCCGTAGCAGCCATTTGGGGAGTGAACCAATGAAAGGAAGACCTTTCTCTCTGTCTCTCTCTCTCACTGTCTAACTCTATCTGTTAAAAAAAAAAAGAAAGAAAGAAAGAAAGAACGAACTCCCAAGGACTAGGAAATGATGACCCCACGGATTATGAGGGCACTTCAAGGAGTTCATGGAAAATGTGTCTAATGAAAAACTGCATTGGCCGGCGCCCTGGCTCAACAGGCTAATCCTCCGCCTTGCGGCTCCGGCACACAGGGTTCTAGTCCCGGTCGGGGTGCCGGATTCTGTCCCGGTTGCCCCTCTTCCAGGCCAGCCCTCTGCTGTGGCCCAGGAGTGCAGTGGAGGATGGCCCAGGTGCTTGGACCCTGCACCCCATGGGAGACCAGGAAAAGCACCTGGCACCTGGCTCCTGCCATCGGATGAGCGTGGTGCGCCGTCCGCAGCGCGCTGACCTCGGCGGCCATTGGAGGGTGAACCAACGGCAAAAAGGAAGACCTTTCTCTCTGTCTCTCTCTCTCACTGTCCACTCTGCCTGTCAAAAAAAAAGAAAAAAGAAAAAGAAAAGAAAAGAAAAGAAAAACTGTATGGATTTCAAATGTTTTTGCATCATAATCAGCCTATCTTTTCATCCTATTTTCCTCTGAATGTTTTGAAGTGCTCTCCTATGCTGAGGTGGTTGGATCTGAGTCATTGAAAAACAAAGTGGTCTTTGCCAGCTGAGCCAACAGAAGGGTAGCGTGCAGCTGGTGGGCACGGACAGGTGGGTGCTTTGCTGAGGTGTTTCACCCACAGAGGGCACTGCCATCCCCAGCAACAGCGCTTGCTGCTCCGGAAGTATCACAGAATACAGAATACAACAGTGTGGTCTCTTTACCATTGTATAAACCATAGCATTTGCCATATAATTTTCCTTTCTGACTTCAGCTTGGTTTTCTATTCTTGAAATTTCCTAGGGTTGTAAAGGTAACTGGCAGTTACTAAGGCAAGATGCCAATTTTCTTATTATAAGAAATCATAAAGTCCCTTCTAGTTTTAGAAGACTTGCCTACAAAATTAAAATAAAAAAAAATTTAGGCATCTATCAAGTCCACCTTCACAAATAGTGTTTAATTAGAAAGGAAAAAGAGCTTCATTTGTAAAAAGACCCTTTTGATTTTTCTTAGATTGTTAAATAGATTAATTTTCAGGGTGGTCGTTCTTTATTATAAGCATTTAATTGACTTTAAATTGTATTAAGAATTTAATTTCAGCTCCCTCTACAAATTGGCCAAAGCTCATTCACCCTTGGTAGACTAATAAGATTTCTCTACTCAGCTGGTTTTTTATCAGTCTTCATTACTACTCATAGAAGAAAAACACAACAAGGGACAAATGGAATTCTTTCCACTCCTGCATTCAACAACCATACTTTCTGGAACTGTTCCAACCGAATGAGCCTTATCATGAATTATTGGGTCTTCAGACTCAAATCCAAACAGTGAAACAGAACAGACCTTCCTGCCTATTCTGATTGCACCCCAGGCGTCACAGGTCTGAAAGGACTGGTGCTTCGCTTTCAAATTTCTCTATGAGCTTTTCCTTGATCCTCTTTATCTTTGTCTCTCACTGACTTTTCTGTGCACATCCTAGGCTATTTGTGTTTGCAGTGAACACAAAGTTAATGCAGTATAAAAGAGATTGCATCGCAGCAAAACCACCAATTGCTAAATCCCCTTCAGTCTCTGCTCAAGGAGGACCACGTGAAGGACGTCGGTGGAACCGGCTCTGGAAGCGTTAAGGGGCTCAAGGTCAGTTCTGAGCCTGGAATTACTGGGTGGTGACGCCACAGGCTTTTGCTCCTCTCAGCTGAAGTGATAGACAGGTAACAGTGGCTCTCTTGTTCCTCCCAACACTCCATTTACCACCGCTGGTCACCAGTCAGGAATGCAGAAGTTAGACTTCCAAGAAATTAAGCAGGAACCCTGCATCAGTGGTGGGCTTATTTCTTTCTCTTTATATCCACAGAATCATTCTACTTGCTTTTGTCTTTGACTCGCTGAGTAATGATTTATTATTGTTCTTGTTGTTGCTATACGTACTGTGTGGAGAGGTTTTTGATGAGGAACAAATACACTCTCGAACTGTTCCTAATAAATCAATAGCTTTTGTGTCTTACAAAAATGTCGCTTCCTTAAATGATCCTTGAATCTAGGCTGTGATTTGGGGGGGACAGAGAAATAAGCAATTCATACTGTTTTTAGGCGCTTGGTTTAAAATGGTACCAGTGGTTTGTAGTTTTCTTTTAAGGGATAGGTCCTTGAATGAGACTATTAAAATATTTCCGCTAACCTTCAGTACAGTGTTACCATTGTGAAAACATAAAGAAAGTTAATTTGAGACGAGTGCCACTGCTCTTGTTAAAAATAAAGGCCTTCAAATGAGGTTTTTAGGATTTTTTTTGCGTAATCTTATTTTAACTTATAAAAGTAGAGATAGTTGTTTTTATGAGACCAAATTGAGATCAACTATATTTTTTCTCCATCCCCATCTTTATTTGTGATTCATGAGGTTAATGAAGTCTTGTGATTGACTCCATATCATGCAATACAGTTTCAGCTTATTCTATAAATGCAGTCCACAGTTTAAAGGACATGCTATATACAACCTTAAATAATAAGCAGTCTGGTATATGATTGATTTTTAAAAATTATTCTTAGTGAAGTGGATATTCTCTAAATTAAATAAAAGAATAATATCTGGACAAGTGTGATTGAATGGTTGTGGCATCTTAATTTTGCTGTTGTTCTTAAAGCTTGAGTTTGATGGTCCACCCAGAAGCATGGCTACTAGGTGTTTCTGAGTCTCAAACGGAGTTTCCTCTTCACACATTTTATCACAAGCATACCAATTTTTGTCTTCGTAGCAAATGTGGTCTCTTCCCATGAAAACCAAAGACGTTGGTAGAATTCTTATAGGAGTTTAATTGTAACATACACAGAGTCATGGTCACTTTTCTTGACTAGGATGTAGTCAAATTCAGATCTACACTAGCAAATGTATTCTTATCTTAAGTATTACTTCATTGGCTCTAAAATATGTGTTACGTTTGGGGAGTGAACCAGTACAAGGAAGAGCTCTGTCTCTCTCTGCCTTTCCCATAAAAAGTGATAATAAATATATACCAAATTGTAAAAGGTACATGTGATCCTCTCTTTTTGTTCTTGACATCTACTTATCTCAAATTAGACCATTCGCATGAAGGAACAAGGTAACAGGCGGTTAAGAAGAAATGACTACTTAAAACATTATTATAGACCAGAATATATAATTTGATTTTGGCTATGCTGTAATTACTTTTCTTAAATCTTTAATGAAATTCACTTCTTTCTATTAAATATGGTCTTTAGTCCTTATTGAAGTTTCTTCCCAAAAAGTTACTACATACCCAAGCAACTTTTATAAAGAGCCCATTAATGGTATGTCATTATCATGGTGAGATTAAATCTATGTTTGCAAAGCTAAGATCATCTCGTGTTGCCAAATCATAGGAGAAGGCAAGTTGAAAATGAACACAGTTGTGTGGGGGGTATCAGAATAGGGATAAATTTAAGTCCTGAGATCTTAAGGTGCCACGCTGGCTATCACTGAGCAGGATAGGAGGAGCAGCCGTCTCCCTCATATTAATTCATCCCTGGCACTGAGCAGGTTTCCAGGCCTGGGTGATTGAAGTCACCCTACAGTATGTGTTGAAGGTAAAGGCAAAGGCCTGCTGACATCAGTGTGAATGCAGTGCTCCGGGGCATGCGTAAACCAAGCCTCTGCAGAGATAGGACAGGAACGTTCTCTTCCTTCTGCAGGTCGGTTTCCCAAGGATCTATAGAAGCGATGCAATGAGATGAAGCAGGAAATGGGAAGCCTTATCTAGCCGCTGAGTTTCCCAAGCAAACTACATCTGTATGAACAGATGAATTTGATACAAAGGTTAAGAGGTCAGAGGTGCCCTGTAAGGGTCTGAAATGAAAGAATTTTTCGGAAGAATGTTTAAGTAATATAGAAGGAGTTTAGGCCTATTAAGGTAAGTGCTGACTGGGCCACAATATGGGAAGCCTAATGTAAGAGTAGCATTGAACAGTGCCTCATTTTCAATAAGTGACAACAGAATATTAAAAGAAATAGGTGTCATTAGGGTGGTGATTAGAAAATATCAGAGGAGGACAGGCAATGATTTGGCAGAAAGACTAGGGAGAAAGAGTTTGAAGATAGGAAGAGACAGAAAAAAAGAGAAATGGAGAAAGAAAGCCATCAAGCTTGCAAAGGTAAGAACAACTCATTTTAGTATGAGGAAATGAAAGAATAAGAATTATTAAAATCAAATGCAGTTCTTATCAGCTTTTAAGCAGATAACAATTCTAAAGGAAATGGATAAAAGATTATTTAAAATTCACACTGATACATCAAATCCTGTAAAGTGTTTGAGAAGAAAAGGCCAGTATGCACTCCCTTTTATGAGCATATATGATTGCAAGAAATTTATGGAGCTAATTTATTCGGGGTTAGGTGCATAGAAAGTTTTTCTATTATTTGTTTTTTGGGATAGGGCAGGAGGATATTTGTTTTATTTTGATTTTTGTCATGTGAGAAATATTACTTTGTAGTCCTAAAATTTTATAGGCAGAAAAAAAGAAGTAAAAAATTCTTGCTACATAGAAAGATTGGGGATGAAAAAA
The DNA here is from genome assembly GCA_949820135.1 of Sylvilagus floridanus. Taxonomy (NCBI): domain Eukaryota; kingdom Metazoa; phylum Chordata; class Mammalia; order Lagomorpha; family Leporidae; genus Sylvilagus; species Sylvilagus floridanus. Next base: position 64,332,308 of record OX463226.1, on the reverse strand, counting down.
TTTACATGAAAATAACAGAATGAATGCTGGGCAATGAATAGCTGCTGGTTAGTGTTAGCACAGTGGCCAGAACTGGGCTGATCCAAAGCCAGGAACTAGGAGCCTCTTCTGGGTCTCCCACATTGGTGGAGGGGCCCAAGCACTTGGGCCATCTTCCACTGCTTTCCCAGGCCATAGCAGAGAGCTGGATCAGAAGAGGAGCAGCCAGGATGTGAACCAGCACCCATATGTGATGCCAGTGCCACAGGCGGAGACTTAACCTACGATGCCAGCTCCCTCTGTTAGCTTTGAAAGAAGCAAATCAGTGGTGAAAGACAAGATTTCTGGAAGGCTGCATGGACTGGAAGCAGCTGTTTTGCTCGATGTGGGACCTGAGCAAGTTATTTATCCTCTCGCTAGCTCAGTTGGCTCCCTAGGGATAATAATTGTATTAAGCTCATGGATTTACTGTGAGAATTAAAAATATCCGTATCTGTAAACACTTGAGAACAATGACTGTGATACAGTAAGGTTGAAATAAGAATTAACTGTTCTTATTCCAGTCTCAGGGAGTGGCACAGCATTAGCATTTCCTCTTCTCCCTTCTCCCTCTCCTTCAACTGTCTTCAGGTGTTGAAGATCAGACTGAGGGATGAAGATATATCTCACAAAAATACCTATCAGAAAATATCCCTTTGCAGGGAATGTGGCCTGCTTCATAATTCTCACAAAAGGAAAATAAAAGTATTTTTTGAAACAGGAAAACTGATCAGTGGAAAAGCTGTTCTTTAAACCTCAAGTTTTGGAAATAGGAGAAAACCCTGTTATCTATTTCTTAGAGTTTTATAAGGGAGAACTAGGGGGCCCGACAGGGTTGAGAGACAGGAAAGGAAACAAATGAATAAAACCTAAAGCAGCCAAGTGTCTGTAGAAAGATGAATCAGAGATAGAGATAAATGAGGATAGAAAATTGGCCAGATTAAGTATTGGGAGAATTGTATTCACATTAGGGATTATAGGAACACAATGATGATTAATATTAGTGCAAAGATTGGATTTTATAATCATGACATAATTTCCCTAGGGGAAAAATTCATACAGATTTGATAAACAGCATTTAAGTAGAGATTGATGTTCTGTCTATCCGATTGAATAAAGAAGCAATGACAATGGTATATGCATAACATTTCCTCAAATTTTGTCACCTCTTTTTCCCTGTTCTTTCTATCATTGCAAAGTTAGTAGGACCTGTGGCATCAGAGAGGTGAAGGAACAGACAGAATATTCAATGTTTTCAGCAACTTTGTTAAATTCTTTAAAACTTAGTGTCTAGGGTCCTCGCAGAGTTCAATAGAGTGAAGCACTCAACACAAGAGTTGTCAGCCCACAGCAGGATGAGGTCCAAACTCTCACACTGCAGGGCCCTTAAAAAAAGTCATGAGCTCTGTAAATTGAGAAGCCTTTGAGGATGGCCTGCCTGGAACTGTGTCTCAGTGTTTCTCTGCCCTAGCTCTAAGTTTTTGTTTCTGAGAGTCATTTTCAAGAACCATTGAGTTCTTTTTGGTCCTGTGTTAGGGAACTCTTTATTTTTTATGTTACTCAGTGGAATTGTAAGTTTGTTAAAAATAGTATTTAGAAAATTCAAGGCAAGAAATTTCTATGGTGAAACACTGTAATTAAAGCATCATATGAGAAATGGATTGGAGGATATGTTTAAAATCCAAGAGCACAACTCGGATTGTTCTTTGCTTCTGTGGTTGAGGGCATAGATTGTGATCTAGAGTCTGTGCTGCTTTGTCTTGTATATATATACACACACAAGTGTGTGTGTGTGTTTGTATTTTTGCTTGGAGGGCTCCCATCCACTGGTTCACTCCCCAAATGTCCATAATAGCCAGGGTGGACTGGGGCTAGAGCCAGAAGCCTGGAATACAAATTTGTTCTCCCACGTAGGTGACTGGAACCCAACTGCTCGAGCTACCACTGCTGTCTCCGAGAGTCTACATTAGCAGGAAACTGGAGGCAGGAGCCAGAGCTGGGACTCAAACCCAGGTACTCCGATGCAGGGCATGAGCATCTTATCTGGTGCCTAATCCCTAGGCTGTACATCTGCCATGCTTGCTTTGTCTTTCACCATTGTACTAGACAGAAAACAGGAAGGAAAAGGAAGAGAAATATGAATAATCCTGTTTTCCTCTTGGGTGGCCAGTCTAGTTAAAGATTTATAGGTAGACCTGAAAACAAAGTTTTATGGCATTTGTGGTATTTTCTGCCTGTTCACTTATTGTCTCAGATAAATGTGAGCTATGATTTTCAATCAGAGAAGATCAGAGTCAAAATAGGAATAGGGATTGTAAGTCAGATGATGACGTGGTATTGCTTTAAGTTTGTTCTAAAATAATGTGGAACTTTTTGATCAATTAAATGAGTTTTATTATTAAAATTTTATCATACTCGTTTTGCATATGACACTGTAAAATATGCTAAACAAAATGATTGGTCAATGTCAGCTTAACTACTATTCTTAGTAGGTATGGAGTAGGTATCTTTCAAAGCCTACTGTGCTTTCTTGTGGTCTTTATTTCTCCGAAGACACTTTACCTGTCATTTGAAAGAGGCAAAGTCAGCTATCCTGGCACATGGGGATTTAGTTCTTTGTAAGGCAGAGTTTATTTATTTATTTGTAAGGCAGAGTTAGGAGAAGAGACAGAGAGAGAAAGATAAATCTTCCATTCCCTGGCTCACTGGCCCAATGGCTGTAACAGCCAGACCGAAGCAAGGAGCCCAGAGCTTTTTCCGGGTCTCCCACATGGGTTTAGGGGCCCAAGGACTTGGGCCATCTTCTGCTGTATTCTCAGGTGCATTAGAAGGGAGTTGGATTGAAAGCAGCAGGTACTCAAAACTGTGCCACAGCGCTGGCCCTAGGGATTTAGTTCTTACTCTCAAATCCTTTTAGATACACTTACTCAAGTTCCAGAAAGTTCTCTTAAAGAGGTTGCTCCTCATCAGAGCATCCTATTAGTGATCAATAGCAATTTCTGTACTTCATAGAAAGTAGCAGCGGCTTGTCTTCATTTCTGTGATTCTCTTATTTATTTTAAATGTTACTAATTTTACTCAAAGCTGTGTTGCATAAAGCTTGGTTGGTTAATTTTTAAATTAGAACTTAAACTCTGCATCTATTAAGTCTAAGAATTTTAAATAGACCAAGGCTGCCTGTGGAATATCAGTCTTCAGTGAGTGAAAGAACTGAAATCTCTCATTCATCATTGGCAGGAAATAAATAATGGAAATCACAATAGCCAAACAGTAAAAAGTAGCAAAAATTCGAGCACTTTCACAGATTCATATCTTATCTTAAAAAAAAAATTAAAGAATAACAGAGCAACCAGGCTCTTACTCCCAGCTGCAGAGTCCCCTGCTAAAAAATAACTTGAAGTCTCACCCTGGTGTCGTGGCATCCCACTGTGTTTAAAGGCGCAGTATCCTGCAGGCAGAATTGTGGTCACAGGTGGTTGATTCCATTCTCAAAAGGCAATTCATTAAGATTGGAATCAGAACCTTCTTTGGTTCAACAAGAAGGCCGTGCTAATTTTTGGCTCTTTCCTCAGAGAGGAACAACAAAATATAATCAGGAATTTTAGGGTTTCACAGGAACTGTGACCAACAATATCTGTAGTAGGAGTTTACACAAAGAAGTCACTGTGCTAAAAAATGGAGTGAATATTCTCCACAGTGGAGTTCCATCCTAACTGTGCCCCTCAGTATAAGCTTAGACACACACACACACATACACACACACACAGAGTACATGTCCTGGAGAACTGAGTGAATGGATAAATTTCTTTCCCTTGGTAAGCCCTGGGCAATTTTAAAAGTTTGGAGGTGGTAAATTTGCAAATATGATTATTTTCATCTTCCAAACAAAAAAAAAATTTTTAAACAGTGATTGAATGCAAAAGTAGTATAAATCATAAGGTTATTATCAATGTAAAGATACTTTTTCCTCAAAAGAGACTAGAATCCTCACCCCATGAAGAAATTCTTAGGTCAGGTAAGGAAAAAAAAAAGCTCAAAATTCAGCAAGGAGAACATATAGTTGAGTAGAATAATGAACATATAGTAAACTATTGGAAGTTAAATAACATGAACTCTGTGAGATTGTTTTAGAAGTTTTTTTTTTTTTTTTAACAATTTGTACTTATTTGAAAGCAGAGAAACAAACACACACACACACACAGAGAGAGAGAGAGAGAGAGAGAGAGAGAGAGAGAGACTCTCCTGTCTACTGCTTCACTCCCCAAATGCTGCCATGCCTGGGGTTGGGCTGGGACACAGCTGGGAGCCAGAAACTCCATCCGGGTCTTCTGCATGGGTGGCAGGGCCCAATTATGTGAGCCATCACCACTGCCTCCCAGGGCCTGAGTTAGCAGGAAGCTGGAATCAGGAGCCAGAGTCAGAGCTGGAATTCACACCCAGGCTCTCTGAAAGAGCATGCTGGCCTCCCAAGCAGCATCTTTGTTGTTGTTGTTAAGTTCTATTAATTAATTAATTTGAAAGATTGAGTGATAGAGAGAGGGAGGAAGAGAGAGACAGAGAGAGAGAAAGAGTGAGAGAGAAATCTTCCATTTGCTAGTTCACACCCTCAATGGCTGCAACTGCCAGGGTTGGGCCAGGCTGAAGCCAGGAGCCAGGAACTCCATCTGAGGTTCCCACCTGGGTAGCAGGAAACCACACGTTTGGGCCATCATCTGCCTCCCAGGTGCATTCGCAGGGAGCTCGATCTAAGGCAAAGGAGCCGGAACCCAATCACAGGCATCCCAAAGTGGCATGTGGGTGTCGCAAGCAGCATCTTAACCTGCTGTGCCGCAGAGCCTGTCCCCAGGTGGCATCTTAACCACGGTACCAAATGCCAGCCCCCGAAAGGGCTTTTTAATTCATAAAAATGTTTATTTTCTACCAACCTTATTATTGTTTTTATAACACATTCAAAACACTTTCCAAGTTACTGTCTAGGTCCTCGTCAGTGTATAGATACCTCACTTGAAAAATGAATAACTTTGCTAAAGGAACAGGCTTGATTTCAGATTTATTATTATCCAAAGCTTTTTTCAATAGCTATTGCAATAGAACTTTCCTTTTAAAGCCTCCACCACCCTTCCTATTACTTTACATTCTAATCTTTAATTCATAGCAAGGGGTTTGTTACAGTAAGTCTGGGTCAGTGACTCAGTCTCTTTAAGAGGAGGCAACACCGAACCGGCCCTGGTACCTCCTTGGGTTCTTTTTGCATTACTGATTTTCCCAGGGTGTGAAGACTCAGAATACAAATGGATTGTATGGGTGCTATACGCCCACATCCGTGGTTCTTAGAAGATGGGAGGATTTTACAGTCTCCATCTACGACGTTTTTCTTTTTCCAAGTTAAATTTCAGACTTTAAAATGCATGTAGACATACACAGAGAGTGTACTGCTGTTCAGTCTCATACATATACTATATAACTGTAGGTAAAAGTGATCTGTGTTATTAGAAATCAGGATTGTAGTGCCCTGGTGGGTGGGAGCGGGAATGGAGAGAGCTCCTGGGTTACTCTTCCTTTCTTGATTTCAAGGTCATTAATAGATATGACCTGCTTGTGAAAATTCAAACTATGCACTTACAATTTGTTCATTTTCCTGCATTTAAATTATGTTATGTGCTTTTTTTTTTTTTTTAAAAAAAATGCCTCATAAATTGATTAACATTGAATTTTGGTCGCCCAGCTTGGGTCTTGGATCCTCACTCAGGTGCAAGTTGGAGGCATTTGCACAAAGATCTCACGGTCCTAGAGCCCAGGCCACGGTGATGACAGAAGGAAGCAGTATGGCAGTGTTGTCAGGGAGCAGAGACTGGCACTGCAGTGACCCAGGCTCCCACCCCAGGAGTGGAATACCCCTTCCCAGCCATTTTATACTGGATGAGGGCCTGGGGTCAAATCAGACAGGGCCAGTGGTCAGTGGAGAAGCTGGGAAGTGAAGACAGCAGGTGAAAAAGTCCTCGGGATCTCCTGAACGCCAAATAGGTTCTCCAGTCCAGCCGCCTTCTGGAGTTCTTCGCCATGGCAGTGGTGGGTTTTGGCTTGGACTCTGCCATTAGATTGAATTCTCCTTTAACTTTGCCATTTACTGGTTTTGTGCCTTTAGCCAAGTTATGTTATCTCAGTGGGACTCAGCTTCCTCATCTGTAAATAGATGAATGGTTGTGTGTGTGTGTGTGTGTGTGTGTGTGTGTGTGTATTCCTTGGCACTCTGGGATGGATACCAAGAATTTAGTAAGTGATATCAGCAGCCAGTGGTCTCTCGGCAGTCCACAGGCTTCTCAAGTTCGGTTAGTCCAATTTTGGCTTTGCCATTTTCCGTCACCATTACCTCCCCATATTTTGGTAAAAAGGGGACCATCTTCCCTTCCTTTTGCCACTTAGCCATCGCCACATGCATTGATTAGCTTGCCAGAGTGTATTGGTTTCTTTTATCTCCTAGGTGTGATTCTAATCATTGGCCTTTCCCACTGTTTTACTTGAAATGCCTCCCAGGTGGTCACCCTGTTCCAAATAATTCTTTATAATGCAGACAGAGTGGTTTTTCTAAAATTCAAGTTCAATCATGCCACACGTAGAGCCTGTTTGCAATTCGACAGTGGTTTCCACTTCCCTTAGGATATCTCCACCTGCTTAATATTTTATAATGTCTTCCAAGGCCGTACATGGCTGGGTTTGCCTGCACTTCCCTCTGCAGGTTCAATTCGTGCTGTCTCTCTGCTTATTTTAATCTAGTGCAAAAGGGTTTAATTTCCTTGAGTTTCTCTTCTGCATGTTGCACTATCCTTTCAATTCATATACACTCTTCCTCCTGTAAGAAATAGTCCATAGAGGGAGCCAACGTTGTAGCGCAGAGAGTAAAGCCACCAGCTGCAATGCCAGCATCCCATATGTTTGTGTCCCAGCTGCTCTACTTCCAATCCAGCTCCCTGCTAATGGCCTAGAAAAAGCAACAGAGGATGGCCTAAGTGTTTGGCCTCATGCCACCCGTGTGGGAGACCCAGATGAAGCTCCTGGCTTCAGTGTGGTCCAGCCCTGGCCATTGTGGCCATCTGGTCTTCTGGAAGAGTGAACCAATCAATGGAAGATCATCTCTCTCAGTCTTTCTAACTCTGACTTTCAAATACATAAATAAATCTCTCTCTTTTTTTTAAGTAGTCCTCTGAGCTTTTCCCTGCCTTTCCCACTATTAGGAGCTGAACTGTGCCCCTCACCCACCACCTAGCATGCACATGTTGAAGCTCTAATTCCCAGTCCCACAGAATGTAACTCTATTTTTTTTTCTTTTTAAAGATTCATTTATTTATTTGAAAGAGTTAAAGAGGGAGAGAGAGAGAGGGAGAGAGAGTCTTTCATCTGCTGATTCACTCCCCAAATGGCCAGTGCTGGCCCCTGTAACTCTATTTGGAGTGAAGACTTTTACAGAGGTCATTCAGTTAAAATAAAGCTAACTTACTGTGACTGCTGTCCCACTAAGAGATACCAGGACACAAACATGTACAGAGGGAAGGCCCAGTGAAGCTGCACGGAGGAGACAGTTGCACAAGCCAAGGAGAGAGGCCGCAGGGTGAAACAAATTCTACTGACGTCTTGGCCTTGGACTTCTGATTTCCAGAACTGTGAGAAAATGCAGTTCTGTTGTCGGAGCCACCCTGTCTGTAACATTTTGTTATGGAAGTTCAAGCAAGCCAGTATCTGTGCATTCATCTCCATTCTTGTGGAGTGATTTTCCTAGGACACTGTCTGGGTTAGGTCAGTTGCCCTCCTGCACAGGGTGACAACACCAAAGGCATACAGACCTTTCACTGGGAGCCAGGCTGTGTCCCCACTTGTGACTTGTGCCATCCCATTTCATTCCCGCAGTAACTTTATGATGGTGGTACTGTTACCATCTTAAATAAACCTACTAGAAACTTGGGGGAAGGGTAGCTGGTGACCCTGTGATCAAATACTAGTGACCCCATCTCTTTACCTCGATTCTTACAAAAGTGTGGAGAGTTTGACTGCATCCTACCCTTGTTTACCACACCGTAGCCATCAGCCAACTTGATTACAAACACTTGTTTAATTTTCTTCTCTGCTTAGGCTCCAGAAGCGCAAAGTCAGTGTCTGGATTTTTTTTTTTCTGCACCCACTGATCAGCCAGTGTCCGGTACAGGATGTAACCCAGGTGCTCTGAGCTCCAGCGCTGAGGCGGGTGAGCAGCCAGGTGCAGGCCTGCCTGGCCTTCAGACAGGGAAGGGAAAACAGCGAAGCTCTTTTAACAAGGCCCAGGTGAGCACAGCTGCTCGGGGCTTCTCCCTCTTCTGGCTCAGGGCTTCTGAGTTTATTTGGGTTAGAAAAAGAAAGGATGGAAGCAGAGAAATAATAATGACTAAGGAATACACTATATCCAATATATAGGGATATGTTTATCCCTACACTTCCCCTCTTTTGGGTGTTTTGTTAAGACAATTTTCATCTGAAATTTAGGATACAGATGATAAAATCTAATTCCACACATTTTCTTATGTTGTACATGGAAGGAGCTGTCATGGACATAAAAGAATACGGCTGAATAATTTCAGTGAAATGAGGACAGTAGCTCAATTATTGGCTTGTTTGATGTTAAAAAAAAATGGGAGTTGGTACATTTTCTACAATTTTTTTTTTTTTTTGACAGGCAGAGTGGACAGTGAGAGAGAGACAGAGAGAAAGGTCTTCCTTTTGCCGTTGGTTCACCCTCCAATGGCTGCCGCGGATGGCGCGCTGCGGCCGGCGCACCGCGCTCATCCGATGGCAGGAGCCAGGTACTAGGTGCTTTTTCCTGGTCTCCCATGGGGTGCAGGGCCCAAGCACTTGGGCCATCCTCCACTGCACTCCGGCCCACAGCAGAGGGCTGGCCTGGAAGAGGGGCAACCGGGACAGAATCCGGTGCCCCAACCGGGACTAGAACCCGGTGTGCCGGCGCCACAAGGCGGAGGATTAGCCTGTTGAGCCACGGCGCCGGCCAATTTTCTAGAATTTCATAGGTATTTCCTGTGACTCAGGATCCATGAATATTGGGCAAACCGTAAGCCCAGATTCCAGTCCCACTGGGATAGCTGGGCCAGGCTACTTCAGAATTAATATTTTAAACTCAGAGAAGTTTTTAATTTATTTAATTTGGGTTAAACACTAACTGTATGCCAGGCATTGGGATATGTACGTAATGAGACCGTCTCTGCCTTCAGAAGCTTTTCTGTGTAGGGGAAGAGGCAGATAGACATGAGAGCAAATGAGAGCAACAGAGGAGACAGAGGCTGGGTCAGATGTCTGCTCCAGACCTATGGACACAAAGGAGGCAGCAGCCATCACTGCCTGGGGGCGTCGGGAGGGCCTTATAGGGCAGTGGCCTTTGGACTGAGTTGTGAAAGAGAAATCCTTAAACAAATGTAACTACCTTTAGAAATAAAGCCAGTTATTTCAGACAGTTCTTTTGGCACATTTTATGTAATTATTTATAATAAAAGGTCGTCATCATCAAAAAATGACCTTCAGGCCAGGGCGGGTATTGTGTGTAGTGGGTGAAGCTGCCGCCTAGGAAGCCCACATGCCACATAGGAGAGGCTGGTTTGAGTACCACTCCCAGTCCAGCTTCCTGCTAATGTACACCCTGGGAGGCAGCCGATGATGGCTCAGTTACCTTGGGTCTGTGCCATCCATGTTGAGGACTGGGATGAAGTTCTTGGTTCCTGGCTTCAGCCTGGCCCAGATCCTGCTGTTGTAGGCATTTGGGGAGTGAGCCAGAAGATGGAAGGTCTCTCTGTGTCTCTTGCTGTGCCTAACAATAAATAATAAACTTTTTAAAAAATTTCTTTCAAAAAGTTGACTCAACCACAATTGCAAGTATGCTAACACTGTATCTCTAGATATTTTATATATGGTACAAGTTCTTTTTTTATTAACTACTTATTTTGAATCTATACTCAGTAATTCAATTCGACATTGAATTAATTGCATTGAACCCTTACTTGATGCTATGACCTGTTCTAGGGTCTGGCATACAAGGACAAATTTCTTGTCTTCCAGTGTGCTATCTCATTCGGAGGCCCATATGTAAACCACTAATTTCAAATATAGGTGTGAACTGCACCTAATAAGTGATTCACTCTGAGAATTGAGGCAACCATGTAGGATTTCTTGGAACTACTAACAACTGGATAGGGGGTTTTGAAGGATTTCTAACTTTGGAATTTTTAAAACAAAGTGAGATAATAGAAAGTGGGCATTAACTTTAAATACAGTGTTTATGAAAACCATTCTTTATACAGTGTCAGATGTAATTCTGAAATGTATGAATGGCCAAACATAGTGCAGTGTATATGATGGGATGTCCATATTTAGTTCAATTTTATTTCTATAAAGAATCCGAGGGGCTGGTGCTGTGGGGTAGCAGATAAAGCCATGGCCTGCAGGGCCAGCATCTCATATGGGCGCCGGTTTGAGTCCCGACTGCTCCACTTCTGATCCAGCTCTATGCTATGGACTAGGAAAGCAGTGGAAGATGTACCAGCTTAAGCTGGTACAACATGACACTGGCCCTAGAACATGTATCAAGTACATCTGTGCTACCACCTTACCCTAAGCTTCACAACTGTATTAGTTCATTCAGTATTTACAGCATTCCTGGGAGGTTGGCATTGTCATCATTCACAGCTGGGAAAATGGAGATCCATTAGGTGGATTAGATGACTTGCCCAAGGTTAGTCATTTGTGAAGCGAGGTTTTGAACTCAAGGAATCTCACCCTAGAGCTCAGCTACTGACCAGTCTGGCATCAGAGAAAGTAGCCTATCTAAGACAATATACAAATTCAATGCAACTAGAACTAGAAAAAATAATCCAAAGATTCAAATGGAATCACAAAAGACCCAGAATAGTGAAAGCAATCTTGAACCAGAAAAATCAAGCTGAAGGTATCATAATACCCTATTTCAAAGCATACTACAAAGCTATAGTAATTAAAACAGCATGGTGCTGGTTTAAAAGCTGATACATAGATCAATGGAACAGAATAGAGAGCCCAAAAATTAATCCACATACACAGCCAACTGATATTTAACAGAAGTGCTCAGACCATACAATGGAGTAAGGATAATCTCTTCAACAAATGGTGCTGGCAAAACTGAGTGTGTGTGTGTGTGTGTGTGTGTGTATATATATATATATATATATGAATAAAATTAGATTCACACCTCTCACCATCTAGAAAAATCAAATCAAGATAGATCAAAGACTTAAATTTAAGACCTAAGACTGGCCGGCGCTGCGGCTCAATAGCTAATCCTCCACCTTGTGGTTCTGGCACACCGGGTTCTAGTCCCTGTTGGGGCGCCGGATTCTGTCCCAGTTGCCCCTCTTCCAGGCCAGCTCTCTGCTGTGGCCAGGGAGTGCAGTGGAGGATGGTCCAAGTCCTTGGGCCCTGCACCTGCATGGGAGACCAGGAGAAGCACTTGGCTCCTGGCTTCAGATCAGTGCGGTGCGCCAGCCGCAGCGGCCATTGGAGGGTGAACCAACAGCAAAAGGAAGACCTTTCTCTCTGTCTCTATCTCTCTCACTGTCCACTCTGCCTGTGAAAAAATTTTTTTAAAAAAAAGACCCGAGACTATGAAGTAACTGGAAGAAAATGTAGGGGAAACACTTCAAGACTTTGATGTAGAGGATGACTTCTTGGATAAGATCCCCAAAGCATAGTCAACAAAAGCAAAAATGGGACTATCTCAAACTCAGAAGCTTTTGCACAGCGAAGGACATGATAAATAGAATGAAGAGACATCCAACAGAATGGGAAAAATATTTGCAAAGCACCTATCCAACAAATTATTAATATCCCAAATATATCAGCAACTTAAAACATTCAGCAGCAAAAAAACAACCAATCCAGTTGAACAAAGGACTTCAACAGACAGTTCTCAAAAGAAAAAATACGAATGACCAACAAATATATGAAAATACTCAACATCACTAGCCATCAGGGAAATGCAAATCAAAACCACAGTAAGATATCATCACCCCTATCAGAATGACTAAAATCCAAAACACAGAAAGTAACAAATGCTGGCAAGGATGTGGAGAAAGGGGAATACTTACACATTATTGGTGGGAATGTAGATGAATGTAGCCACTGTGGAAAGCAGTGTGGAGATTTCTTAAAAAACTAGAAATAGACTTGCCATATGATCTAGCAATCTCACATCTTGGTATGCACCCAAAAGATTTGAACTCAATGAATCTAACGGAATTTGGAACCAACCAAAACAGCCATCATATGAATGGATAAAAATATGTATTATATATACACAATGGAATATTATTCAACTATTAAAAAAGAATGAAATTCTACCATTTGCAGCAAAATGGACACAACTGGAGGACCTCCGGTGGAGTGAAATAAGCCAGACCCAGAAAGACAAATAGCACATATTTTCCTTTATATGTGGGAGCTAAAATTTAAAAACAAAAAAGAAAAAGAATAAACAAAGAAATGTCTGTGTTTATCAGTATTGCTGCAAATATAGTTTTGTAAAAATTTGTTTTATAACTTGATCAAACCAGTGGTTAAGAATGTTATACTTGGGCCGGCGTGTGGTGTAACATGTAAAGGTACCGCCTGCAGTTCCAGTATCCTGTATGGGTGGTTGTTTGTGTCCCGGCTGCTCCACTTGTGACCCAGCTCTCTGCTATGGCCTGGGAAAGCAGTAGAAGATGGCCCAAGTGCTTGGGCCCCTGCATCCATGTGGGAGACCCAAAAGAAGCTCCTGGCTCCTGGCTTCAGATCCGCCCAGCTCTGGCTGTTGCAGCGATTTTGGGAGTGAATCAGGGGATGAAAGACTCTCTCTCTCTCCCTCTCTCTTTCTCTCTCTCTCTGTAACTCTGCCTTTCAATAAATACTTTTTTTTTTAAGAATGTTATACTACTATAATTTTAATGATCTGTGGTTACTTTAAAATTTACTGTATATGAGTGAAATGGTCATTTTTCCATTCAATTATTGTTTATAGCCGTTTTCTGTATTCCCACTAAGCTTGGGTCTTTTTACTTGTTAAACTTCTCATTAAGTGAAGTATTAAGTCTTTTGACTGTTATGTAAATTTAAAATATTATCTCAAAGTAAAAGAAAAGGAGAAAGGGAGAAGGAAGGAAGGTGGGAGGGGGAAGGGGAGGGAGGAAGGGAGTATCATTATGTTGCTAGAATTTATCTGGAAGTTGCATCCAATCTGTTAAAAATGAATTACATTTTTTAAAAGATTAAAACAACAACAAAGAAAGCAGCCCAGGTCTTCCCATGACAGCCCTCCCAGGCAGGAGAGCAGTGGGGCGCAGGGGAGGGCTGTGACAAGCTCGGGAATCTGGTCCCACTCTGCTCTCCCCCCATACTTAGGGAATTTACATCATCTGCTTAATCTCCATTCTCCTAGTCCTTAGAAGCATAGAGCACAGCGCTTTCTAGCCTTGTTGTCAGAATGTGATTACACCAAGTGGGAGCAGCATCGCGGAGCCCAGTGCGTGGCCCAACCTGGCCACTCAACAGTTGCATGTTGTCTCCCCTTCTCATTTGACAAGTCACATCAACATCACCCACCAACCACCTCTTCTGTGCCTATCTTCCGTTCCAACAGAACACTTGAACAAGTATGAGTTTTCTTGTCGGAGGAAATGGGCTGACAGGGTGAATTTCTGTAAATAAATGTGGTATCCTTTTTTCCATTTTAAGATGTAGGGGTTAGTTTACAGTTTTGTTTTGAGGGCTGCATTGATGTCTTTTCCCTCTGCGTCAGGTGTCTGTGTAGGGCATAGCTCTCCCAAGCTTAACTTTCAATCGAATGCTTTCTCCGTGCGGTTACTATGCTGTTTGCAAGTATGCTTGTAGCCTTGAGAGTGTGCCACTGCATTATTGAAAAGGCTTCTCACCCTGGCAAGCTGGCCTGCTGCTGAAAAGTTCACAGGAGAACCATACTATTGTTCTTTCCTGCTATATTTTTTTCCAGAATCAGCTTATTACATTTGTGTAGATGGAAGCAAACAAAAATCCCCATATTGCAGTAAAATCTTTCCCAGGAGTAGAAGAGTTATGAAAATCTAAATTCCTACAGTGTGAAAGCAGAGATAGTCACTGTCACACAGGACTCCCCAGCTTGTAAGCATCAGAAGGCCGGCTGTGCCAGCCTGGACAAATTACTTAGCCTCTCTGTGCCTCCATCTCTTACGTGTGTGTGTGTGTGTGTATTTGTGTGTGCTTTAAGATTTATTTATTTACTTACTTGAAAGGCAGAATTACAGAGAGAGAGAGAGAGAGAGAGAAGGAGAGCCAGAGATCTTCCTTCCAATGGTTCACTCCCTAGATGGCCGTAACTGCCAGGGCTGGGGCAGACTGAAGCCAGGAACTAATAGCTTCGTGTGGGTCTTTTCTTGGGTACTGGGACCCAAGCACTTTTCCTCTGTTCTCCCAGACCATCAGCAGAGAGCTGGATCTGAAGTGGAGCAGCTGGGCCATGAACCAGCACCCATTTGGGACGCTGGTGTTGCAGGTAGTGGCTTTACCCCTCTGCCACCACCCCAACCCCATCCTCACTTGTAAACTAGTGGTAGTGATGGGACAATCTCATAGGGTGGCGATGAGGTTGAGATTAGTTATTGTAAGTGAAAAACTTAGAACACTATTGAGCACTGGTAAACGCCTGTTTTATCATTATCCTGTCTCAGGCCTGGCTGGATATCTTGATTCTACATGTCTCTCTCCCCAGACTGTGCTTTGGCTTCCTACCATGGGAAACATAAACACTGGAGGAAAATAAAAATGGTTTCATTTATTAAGAATCACTAATTGTCAAAAGTGAAGCTCTTTTAAGCAAATCAGATAGCGTGCTTGGCTTGTAAATGCAGCATCAGGCTTGATGGTCTTTGTTGGGTGCCTTTCTGATTATGTGATAAAGGCTTTGTTCATAGGCTGCATTGTTTGCTTCCTATGGAAGGGTTACCAAAGCCTGTTGTTTACAACTTAAGCTATTGAAAATATAGTAAAACCAAGCTTTAGCAGAATTACTGTGCAATTGCAACAGTCATCTTGTGACTCAATGTCCTCAGTATGCAATCGGGTTAATGATCATTGGCACATAACGGCTCGTGGTCAGAGCTGGCTGTCCTCAGCTTACTGTAAACAAGGATATCTGCTCGTTTGGATGCAGAACAGGATTTTTCCCGATAGCTGCTTTTTAAAAAAATATTTATTTTATTTATTTGAAAGGCAGAGTGACAGAGAGGGAAAAAGAGAGAAATCTTCCATCTGCTGGTTCACTCCCCATATGGCTGCATCAGTCAAGGCTGGGCCAGGCTGAAGCCAGGAGCCAGGAACTCCATCTGGGTCTCCCATGTGGGTAAGCAGGAGCCCAAGCACTCAGACCATCTTCCACTGCTTTCCCAGGTGCATTAGCAGGGAGCTGGGTTAGAAGTGAAACAGCAGGAACTCAAACCAGTGCTTGTCTGAAAGGCGGGTATCACAGGCCATGGCTTAACCCCACTGCACAAAGACGCCTGCCTCCTGATACCCAATTGTGTTGTTTTTCTTCCCACTAATCATTTGGGGACTACTTGTTTTAAGGAAGCTGTAGTTTCATTTATAGACTTTTTTATTTCCCCCAAAAGGCTAAGATGTGTTTTTGTTTAAGATTTATTTTTATTAATTTGAAAAGGGGAGAGGGAGAGAAAAAGAGAGCGCGCTCTTCCATTTGGTGGTCCACTTCCCAAATGACCACATAGCTGGGGCAGGGCAAGGTGGAAGCTGGGAGCCCAGAACTCCATCCAGGTCTCCCACGTGGGTGGCAGGGGCCCAAGCCCTTGCACCATCTTTGGTTGCTTTCCCAGGTGCACGAACAGCCAGGATTCGAACTGGCACTTTGATCTGGGATGCTGGTGTCGCAGGCAGCAGCTAACCCACTGCACTACAACATCAGCCCCGGATTAAGACCTTGACGCTTATATTGAAACCTATTTAAAACCGACTTGGAATGAAGGGTAGTAATTAGGGATAGTTTAGTAACATGTGTTTACCCATCCTTTCCGCCTCTTGCTCTATCTGACACTCTGAGCTACCTTTTGGGTTTTTTAACCTCTGTGATATAAGGACTTTGAAACTAAAACTCTGGCAGCGTTTTCTAGCTGAAAGCACTGAAGTTGTAACACCTGTGAAGCTGAAGTTCCTCTGCCCATGGATAAATCATTGCCACATGGGAAGTATAATTAAATCATCAATCAGTTTTCACAATGCTTAGTTAATAGAAGGACTGTTGCAGGAAGGCAGAAGACACAGAAGCAGTGAGCTGAGTAGTAGCTAACACCTCCTTTGATCTCTTTGTCCCACTTAATACATTTGAAGTGTGTTGAGAAATGGCAATAGAAGAATTCATTTATTTGAGCACAGATCGTCAATGTCTTCCAAACAACCAAAATTCTACAAATTTCATCTTCTCATTGAGGCCATAACAAGTCTGTAATATACTTCCTGCTTCACCACTCTCCTGGTCTTCCATAACTCCCTGTACTTTTTCTCATTTCCATGACACTTGTCATCTGCTCGAACATGAGGGTACTTCAAAAAGTTCATGGACAAGTAGAATTAAAAGATACATTGATTCTGGTGGGAAAATTGTAAAGCGCATGTAGATGAAGTCTTCAAAAATTCATGCAATATTCATATTATGAAAAAAGTATACATGGGCTTCAAAAATGTTTTGCACCCAAATAAGCCTATCTTTGAATTCCATTTTTCCACAAACTGAAGTTAATTTATACTTTGTGGTTTACTGATTTATAGCCTTTATTGTTTGTTATCTGTTGGTCACTAGAATGAATTTTCATGAAGATAAATATCTTCTTCTCACTCAGAATATCAACTGCCTAGTGTCATGCCTGGTAAATAGCCCAGTGCTCAATAAACATTTGGGAAATGAAGGAAAATCCTGACTCTTTTCTCTTGGCAGGAAGTTGCTTTTACTGCATGTTGAAAGAGGCTATTATACCATCTTGTAAGACTCCAGAGAATTGCTATCTTTCACATTTCCATGCTTTTTCCTAGTGCACTTCGCACAAGGCAACACTACAAGTCAGTTTGCATCCTCATCAGTGGCTTCCCCTTGTTTTTGGGTAAAGGCCTCGCATCTTCTGTCTCCACCCACCTCTCTGAGGCATCTGTGCCCCTACTTTTTTCCACACTGCTTGGGTGCCCCCACTCTCTCTTGGACCAGGCCTCGTGACATTGCCAACTACCCTGCCTGTCGTGTTGTTGCGAGGTCAGCCTCCCTGCCCTGCCCTGCTCCTGGCAGAATCCTTATGGGAACTCCCATCCCGACTCCGACAGCACCAACTTAGGGAGAACTTTCTCCCTTCATTGACCCAGGCCACCCTGCACATGCTCCCTTGTTCCTCACTACACTTACCACCTTTCTGTAATTATACTTCGCTGACCCGTCATCTCGATGAATGCAGACACTGAATCTGTCTTTGCTCACCTTTATACCTCTTATCTCCAAGCCAAGGTCTGGTGCCCAGCAGGTTCTCAGATACACCTGTTGAGTGAAGTGATTGTTACTTAAGTATCAGTACTAGCCTAGGTCAAAATGAAGTGTGCCATGTGCTCTGAGATTCTACATGTGCCTTGGGATAAGTTGACTGTCCTTTCAGTTTCCTCCTGTTTATCCTCTCTCTGGTCCCCTGCTTTCCCTACGCAGATCACATAAAGCTTACTGAATAATTGTTGTAGCTATCATTTATGCAGTTACTGTTTCACCTAATCGAAATGGGGGAGCAAGCAAATATAAGAAGCAAGATGTTCATCATTTCAGAAGAAAGGCACTTTATAAAACAAGGCTTACTTTGTTTTGGGTTAAATGTAATGTAGGCCATAGCCTTATTGGATAAGACAGCACAATCCCCAGATACTAAGATTAAAAACTATAGTATGGAAATTACCTTTAAAGGTGGAATTAATTATTAAACTACTACATTCTTTTTTTAAAATAAACTACTACATTCTGAAGTGTTGCTACTATGTGCAGATTTCTTATTCACATAAATATATAGAGTGATTAAAAAAAGTCAAGTAAGTACCTGGTTTTGACCTTGCTTGATGTTCAATAATATTAGTTTTATTCCAGCATTTTTCTTTGTAAAATAACCACGGTATAGAAAGTTAAACTGGCATTTATGCAATTATTTTGGATTTTCTTAGTCTGAAAATGCAATGAAATGTGATGTTTGTTCATTTTTTCAGGGACTCATCACTCACACTGCGTGGTGTGTGTGTTGACAGATGGTTGATGAGGAGTCACCAAGTCCGAGGGTAGCCACTATGGATCCCAATACAGCTTTCTATTTTTCTATACATTTTTGAATATGTAGAAACTTTCATGACTAGTAGGGCTAAAGATAAAGGTGAAGAGAAAGGAAAGTTATTTTCAGCCAAAAAGTATTTTGGAAAAGAGATTCAGTGGGGCAGGAGTTTGGATTTGCAACAAAGAGACCTATTGAGACACCTACCTCCCAAATTGGACTGCCTGGTTTCAGGTCCTGGCTCCACTTCTGATTCCAGCCCCCCGCTAATGCTCATCCTGGCAGGCAGCAGCTGGTGGTCCAAGTAATTGAGTCTCTGCCACCCACATGGAAGACTTGGGTTGAGTTTCTGGATCCAGGTCTCAGCCTGCCCCAGCCCTAACTGTGGTAGACATTTGAAGACTGAACTAGAGGATGGGAACTCTGTTTCTCTAACTCAGTCTCTGTTTCTTTCTCTCTGCCTTTTAGATAAAAAGACAAAAACAAACAAACAAGAAAAGAGGGAGAAATTCTAATTCAAGTCCACTATGCATTCATTTTCTTTTTTGATAAGCAAAGTGATAGCTTAATTGTTTCACTGACTTTTCCATTAAGTGCAAAAGCAAAATTAAGTGAAACTGGGAAAAGTAGTTCAATTGTGGTATGACTATAGGAAATTTAAGTTGTGAGAGAATCATCAGCTTGTATTGTTAAATATGAGAAGCAGAGAGACAGATACACAGAAATAAACCTCCCATCTGCTGCTTCATGCACCAAATGCCTGCAGTGGCCGCAGGCTCAGGCCAAAGCCAAGAACCAGGAACTCAGTCCAGGTCTCCCAGGTGGGTGGCAGGAACCCAGTCATTTGAGTCATCACTGCTACCACCCCGCATCTGCATTGGCAGGAAGCTGGAGTCAGGAGCTGGGGTAGGGAATTGGACCCAGGCAATCTGATATGAGATATGGGCATCCTACTTGGCACCTTAACCAGTAGGCCAAACACCTGCCCCTGTAAATGTGTTTTTGTATCTGAAACCTTGGGAATTCAGAGATATCTTCAGAAAATTCCTGAAAAAGAATCTGCTACATGGTCTCCTGTGACTTCATCAACTAAAAAAGAAAACAAGTAAAGCTAATACTAATCAGAAAGCTTATTATTAATCATAAAAAGAATTTGACTCAGTGCAATACCAGTGTTGACAATCACATTACAATACCAGTTTTGTCAAGAGAAAGGACTTCCACTATCTATACAACCATGAGAAAGAAATTGTAATGTTTATCCTTAAACTGTGCCTGATCACCAGAAGAATAGCTCAAGATATTACACTGCATTAGGGGAGGGTACTTCAGAAAGTTTGTGGAAAATGGAACCAAAGATAAGTTTCTTTTCTGTAAAAGCACTTGAAATCCACGCACGTGAGAGGTCTTCCCAAGTTCATGGAAAATCTGTGTTATGAACAAACTGTGCATGGATTTAAATCTTTTGGAGCAAAATAAGCTTGCCTTTAATTCCGCTTTCCATGAACTTTTGGAAACATACTTAATTCATCTTTACTCTCGATTGTGAATTCACAGTGATACAAGAAAGCAAATATGGCTCTAAAGTAAATATTGCTATAGACAATAGTTAGCAAGAAGGCACAAATATCATCAGCTAGCACTGGATTTGAACGGCTAAGATTTTGTTGAGGATGTCTCTCTCTGTTCATCAATGATGTTGGCCTGTGGCCTTTTGTTCTTGTAATGTCTTCATATGGTTTTGAGATGAGGGCAATCCCGGCTTCTTACAATGAGTCAAGAGAGTTCCGATGATCTCTATTTTGTGCAGGCCTGGAACTGTTTCTTCCTTCAATGTTAGTAGCATATCAGTGAAGCCGTCTGGGCATACAGTTTTCTTTGTTGAAAGGTTTTGAATTATGAATGCACTTTCTTTAATAAATATGGGTAGCTTCATTTCCTTGTCACTTGTAGTAATTCATCTTTTAGGAATTTTGTCCATTTTATAAAAGCTATTGCATTTCTTGGCATAAAGTTGTTGATAATACTCTATTATCTATTAGCTGTCTGTAGAATTTTAGAGATAACCTTTTTTCCTTCTGCTGCTTTTTGTCTTCTCTCCTTTGTCTTGCTCAAGTTTATTTATAAATGTATTGGTTTTATTCATCTTTTTCAAAATCTGACTTTTAATAAACTTTTCTCCATTGTTCATTTGTTTACTCTTTCGTTGATATTTGTTGTTGTCCTGATATATCCTTGCTTCTATTTATTTTGGATTTAATTTGTTCTTCTCCTACCTTCCCTGAAGTCAAATCTTAGATCATTTATTTTTTAATGTCTCTTTTTTAATATTAGCATTTATTGCTGTAAAATTCCTTTTTTTTAAAGTTTTATTTATTGAAATAGTTACACAGTAAGAGAAAGAGATGAAGAGAGAGAGGTCCTCCATCCACTGGCTCACTCTCCAACTGGCTGCAATGGCCGGAGCTGCGCTGATCCGAAGCCAGGAGCCAGGAGCCTGGAGCCTCTTCCAGGTCTCCCATGTGGGTTCAGGGGCCCAAGGACTTGGGGCATCCTCCTGCCCTCCCAGGCCACAGCAGAGAGCTGGATTGGATGTGGAGCAGCTGGGTCCCAAACCAGCACCATATGGGATGCCAGCACTGCAGGCGGCGGCTTCACCCCTTACACCACAACGTTGGCCCTGTAAAATTCCTTCTAAGGATGGCTTTAGCTGTGTCTTGTATATTATTAATATGTTATAGCTTTCTCCCTTATTCAGTTAAAATATTTTCTAATTTCCCTTGGGATTTCTTCCTTGACATCCAGGTTACTTTAATATATGTTGTTTAATTTCCAAATATTTAGGGATTTTCTGTATGTCTTTTGCCAATTTCTAATTTAATTTCATTGAGATCAAGGAAGACACTTTGCATGAGGGAAGTCCTTTAACATTTATTGAGACTTGCTTCAGGGCCTGGGCTATGTTTTAGTTCGGTGATGTTTCCTGGGAACCTAAAAATAATGCATATTTTGTTCTTTTGGATGGGAGTCATTTATAAATATCTGTCAAGTTCATTTGGCTGATGCTGTTGTTCAACTGTTCTACGTTTTCCCTGATTGTCTGTGTCCTTGTCCTGTTACAGACAGGACATTCCAGCTGGAGCTGTGCATTCCTTAATCCTTTCAATTTTGACAGTTCTTCCTTCAAACATGAATTTTGAATCCCGTGGTTCAGTGCATGCACACTTTGGGTTGTTCCATTCTCTAGATGAATTTAGTATTTTGTCTTACAGAAAAATCCCCCTCTTGTCCTTGGTCGCGTCCTTGTTCTGAAGCCACAGCAGCTGTGGGTTGTGCTACCCAGACGTCCTTTCCCAAAAGTGCTGTCCTTGGCCTGCAGCCGCCCCTGCTACACTGCCCGCCCATGACTGAGCACAGTGCATGCTACAGCTGAGCCGTTTCTGTCCAGTGCCAGTGTGTTGGGGGACCCCCTCTGCCTAGCTGAAACTCTCGGGGACCTGCACTTCCTCCCAATCCTTCTTTCTCCCTGTCTCTGTGCACACCTGTCAGCTCTTTGCTCACATTTGATGGCCCTTCCGTGCCCAGTCCTGCACCTGCTTACCTTTACGATTCAGGGCCGTTTCCCGCTTTGCCTCCACTGTGCATCAGTCTTGACATAGTGGCTCAGAGGTCTGCTGGGCCTGCAGACCAGTCGTTCAGCTTTCTTGTGATTAGTGCTCGTCCAGAGTGACTTAGTGCATCCTCTCAGTGTGTCTGCCTTTTCATTGTTCAAGGGTTATTTCTTGTGAACAGCGTGCATTCTTAGGCTTATTCTGCTATCTGCTAAATATTTTCTATTTGTCCATCTTTCTCCCTCCTTTAGATTTCTTGAGGTCTGTTTTTTTTTTTTTTTTAGTATTCCATTGTCTCTCCATTCTTATCTCATACTATAACTTTTTGTACATTGTTTTAAAAAATTCTTTAATTGTATTTATTTGAGATGCACACACAAGCATGCACACACACACACACACACAAACACACACACAGAGAGAGAGAGAGAGAGAGATCTCCCATTCATTGTAGCTGTAGCATACTATAGAAATGATCCCTGAAAGTGTAGTCTTGTCCATTCAGGTTTCACTACCTAAATGCCCACAATAGCTGGGGCTGGGCACGGTCCAAGCCAGGAGTCTGAAGCTCAAGGGACTCACATATTTGAACCATCACTTACTGCCTCCTAGCGGGTATGTCAGCAGGATGCTGGAATCAGGACAGAGCCAGGAGTCAAACCCAGGTACTCATGGGATGTGGGTATCCCAAGCAGCTGCTTAACCCTACCAGATTCCATTTCCATTTTTGTTCATTACGTTTAGTGGTCGCTTCAGAGTTTCTGGATTGTCATTTCATCTTATTACATTCCACCTTCAGACGATATTATATCACGTTATATATAATGTAAGAACCTTGAGGCTGGTGCTGTGGCGCAGTAGGTTAATCATCTGCTTGCGGAGCCAGCACCCCATAAGGGCACTGGTTCTAGTCCCAGCTGTTCCTCTTCTGATCCAGCTCCCTTCTGTGGCCTGGGAAAGCAGTAGAAGATGGCCCAAGTCCTGGGACCCTGCACCCACGTGGGAAACCCGGAAGAAGCTCCTCAGCCCAGTTTCAGCCTTTGTGGCCACTTGGGGAGTGAACCAGCAGATAGAAGACCTCTCTCTCTCTGTCTCTCCCTCTCACTGTCTGTGACTTTACCCCTCAAATAAATAAATAAAATCTTAAAAAAAAAAAAAAAAACCTTAGGACTTCACACATTCATTTTCTCTTTCCTTTTCTCTGTTATACATTTTACTTACTGCCTATGATCCCATAGTACATCATTATTATCTTGGCTTTAAACAGTTTTTTTTTTAAAGAAATAAAAACATAAAGAAATAGCTTATTTTGTACATACCTAGTTTCTCACAATTTCCCACACATTTTATTCTTTTGTACAGGTCCAAGTTTCCATCTGGTATTATTTTCTTTCTGCCTAAAAAACTTGCTCTAACATTTCTTGCAGTGTGAATCAGCTGCACATGCATTGTCTGTGTTTTTGTTTGTCTAAAAAAGTGTTTATCCAGTCTTCCTTCTTGCAGGAGAGTTGCACTGGCTGTAGGATTCTAGGTTGAGTGTTTTTTTCATTCAGTCCTTTCAAGGTAGCTTTCTGCCGCTTTTGGCTTGGGTTGTCTCGGACCAGAAGCTTGGATTCATTCTTATCGTCATTCTCTTGTGTATAGTATGTCTGTTTTCCACCTCTGCTGTTTTCAATATTTTCTCTTTATCTTTGTTTTCCAGCAAGGGCATCCTGATCTGTTTGCCTGTGGTTTTCTTTCTGTTATCTTTCTTGGAGTTCGTTGAGTTTCTTGGATCTGTGATTTGGAGCTTTCAACACATGTGGATAATGTTCAGCCACTGTTTCTTTAAATCAGTTTTCTCTCCCCAAGCCCCATCTCAAGACTGCAGTAACACAAATGAGAGGCCTTCAGGAGGTTCATGGGAAATGTGTATTATGAAGAATCTTGCAATATTTCAAAGATTTTGTATCAAAAAAAACTTACCTTTTAATTCCATTTTCCCAAAATGTTTTTGAAGTTTCCTCATTAGGACACTGAAATTATCCTACATGTCACTGGGGCTCGGGTTACTTTTTTCAGTTATTTTTTCCTCCGTATATTTCAATTTGGGTATTTCCTATATTGTTTTATCTTTATTGGTTTCTTGTTCAGCAGTTAATTAGCATGCTGATAAATCCATACAGTACATTTTTCATTTCATTTTTTATTTCTACAAAGTTTATTATCTTCCATTTCTCTCCTTGTATCTGTCTCTTTCAACTTCTTACGTAATTGAGCATACTTATGATGGCCATTTAATGTGCTTATGAGCATATTGTTCTGTTATTTCTGAATCTGTTTCTATGTCTCATCGTCTTCTTTGCATTTGTAAAATGTCTGATTGAATACCTGATTTGTTTTTTTGTTGTTGTTGGTCTGTGTCAGGTTTTGCTGCCTTTAATTTTAAAACAAAAATTTTAATGTATCTATATCCATGTTGTTTGAAAGGCAGAGAGATAGAGAGACAGACAATCTTCTAAGTGCTGATTCACTCCCTAAAGGCTTGCGACAGCTAAGGCTGGGCCAGGCTAAAGCCAGGAACCCGGGTCTCCATCGAGTCTGCTTTGTGGGTGGCAGAGATGACCCAAGTCCTTGAGCCATCATTGCTGCCTCCTAGGGTGCACGTCCTCAGGAAGCTGGAATTGAAGTAGAGCAGGAACTTGACCCCAGGCCTTTAAATATGGAATGTGGGCATCTCAAGCAACGTCTTACCCACTGTGCCAGATGCCAGCTCCTATTGCCTTTATTTTTAAGTTTAATTAGGATGGGACTGGAGTAGCCTTTACTTTAAGAGCTGACTTAGCTTGACTAAAATGAGACTCCTGGGGTGCTAACCAAAAGCCCCAAATCTCAACAAAGACTTTTCTATTCTGACTGATCGCAACTCAAATGTCTCCTGGCCCTTTGGGATCTCCAGGAATTATTTAACTTATGGATCCTCATTTGTTTTTGCCCAGCTCCGTGAAGTTGACCCTGCACGTAGGCAACTTAATATTCAGGAACAAACTCGAGGAGATCCCATATGGATTTCTTAAGCTACTTGGCTGCATAGTTCCTTCCTGTCTTGTATTTTCCTAGCTAATTCCATCTGTCTGAGCCTCCCTGAGCCCTGTTCTTGGGTTTTCTCTCAATGCTTTGCCAGCACGGACTGCTCATCTGGGCAGACAGTTCAGAGAACTATAGGAATCAGTCATTCTCCTTCTCTCAGTTCACATCTGGTGCTTCTTTGGTCTAATATCAGTAAACAATTTCCTACTTGTTTTTGGTGGGCAGGCTCATCCAGTCCCGGTTAATCTGTCATGGCCAGAAACAATTTCAGTTGTTATAAATATCCTGGGTGTTTCCTCGTACACATGAAGGTAGCCTTTGAGACCTTCTTGGTATTGAGAAGGAAGCGGATTTTGGAGAGTGAGAGAGGGGAGACTTCAAGGCTATTTACTGTGCCCGAACTGGTTATAAACTGACATTAGACACAAATCCATGGTTGGGTTTCCCAAAAAGGTAGAGGGCATGGCAAGTAGGGGATAGGGAGTGACAAGTGGGAGACGAAGAGTGACTGTGACTTCCAGGTTCTCTCCCCTGAATCATCTTTCAAATGTTTAAGGTATGTAAGTCAAGCACAGTCTATCTGCCCATTCAAGCTGTTGCAAGAAAGCAAGGTTTTTCCTGACTCGAAAAATTTCGTGTGTCTAATTTCACTTATGGTTATGACTTTCTTTTCCTTTTAAATGTCCTTGGTACTCTAAGAATTTCTTTAATCTTTTGCATTAGTGCTATTTATCAACGGCATCAAAAGGCCAGGCATTCTTCTATTAAGGGATTGCATTCATAAAGTCATTTCATTTTCACAGTGATCCTTGTAGTAGGTACCAGGATGATCTCTATTTGGGTTCCTCAAAAAGTTGATGGAGAATGAATATTAGGAGAAACTACTCATGCATTCGTTGAACAAGTGAACTCATCTTTTTATTCCATTTTCCAAGAACTTTTTGAAGTTCCCTCATACTTTATCCGTAAGGAGAGCAAGGCTTAGAGAAATTAAGAAATTTGCTCAAGCTCACACATCTTGGAAGCAGCAGGACCAGGATTTGGGCGACTGCTTCTCTCCTATCGAGCTCTGCATTCTTCCCTTTACTACACATTGCCTCTGTGCTGTAGTGCAGTGTTTGTACTGATCGATAGAAGGAACCCTCAACTTCCTCCTCTTGTGGCTGCACAGCATCTAGCAGAGGCCTTGCCCACCACTGTTCCCCTTTGTTACAAGAAATAGTCCCGAAGTCTCAGAATTTCAGTGTCGCTCGGTTTTAGTTAGCTTGTGCTTAACATACCATGTTCACTAGAAACAGAAGATTTTTGATCCTGTTGTAAAGTGTGCATACCTGGTGATTACAGATTTGGGGGTGATTATCACTGTGATATTTGTTCGTTTTAGACATGACTGTAGCTTGTCTTTTCTGACAAAATAGTTTTCTTTCTTTCTTTTGTTCTTTGGGAGTAGAGGTCCACTAGCTCACTTCTCAAACATCTGCAAGGCATTCCATCCACCCAGAACAGAAGCCAGGAGCCAAGAACTCAGTCAAAGTCATCCACTTGAGTGGTAGGAGCCCAATGACTTAAGCCCCCACCTCTGCCTTCCATAATCTGCATTAGCAGGAGGCCGGAGTCATGAACCAGAACTGGAAGTGAATCCAGGCACTGATGTGGGACACAGATGTCTTAACTCCAGGGCTAATGGCTCTTCCCAAGATTGATCTTTATGTTTTCTGTAGTAAATGTTTATTAACAAATGTTAGCAATGTTAGGCAATTAGCAACTGTTAGATAAATGTCTATTGAAATAAGATACATAGGCCCAAGTAATGACAGAAATAGCACCATAATGCCCTCTAATCAGTAACTTGAAGTTCCCTGTTTGTTTGCTAACCAAATACAGTTCAGAGGACTGTCTTGGTTAAGTCTGTCAGTAAGGAGACAATAAAGCTGCTCTTCAGGAAATAGCTTGGTGCCCATCAACATCCCCCAAGGGATGACAGAGCCTCTGGGTGCTTTGAAGACTTACATTAGATGAAAGAAAAAAAATTGAATATTGGATGGTGGTTTCCAGGATGCCTTCACCTCTCCTTCAGGGTCAAACATGCATGTTCTGGGAGTCATTTAAGCCCCATCTGATAAGCCTCTGTAGTTGAACTCACAAGCTCTGTGTGAACTGGTATTGCCAGGCCAGGAGCTAAATGTAAGGTGAGAAAGCCTGCCTGCTGGAGGCTGCTCAAAAAAAATCTCTGAGAACTTCTGTAGAGTCTTTAATTATTCAATTAGAAAATGCCACCAGTGCTAGAGAGAGAGGAGAGGTAGAGGAGAGAGGAGAGGAGAGGGACATGGGAGTAACATTGTTCCTGTGTCTGAAACTTTGAATTCAGAAAAACAGAAAGAGAATACTATCTAGTATATATTTTTATATAGATAATATATAATAGTAAAGTTACTCTGGTAAGGCAACCCATCTGTTTCGGACCACCATGCTGTAGTCTCCAGAATTCTTTTTCACTGACCAAAATCTTTAGAATTGTCAGGTTCAGTCTTTAGGAAACTCTCCTGTGTGTTTCCATCTAAAATGACTGCATTCAGAGTGAGCAACTTTAAATCTTTATTTTCCATCATATGGCACTTGCGAAAAGATCTGTAGCGTGATGGCTCTTGTTCTATCCAAAAATGTAGCAGCCAAGGGAGGGCAGAGAGGAAAAGAGAGATGTGGAGGTTCTTGTCCTTCAAGCAAAGGGAGAGATCTCCTTAGAAGTAAGTGCAATTATCTCACTTTTTTTCTTAGGATATTTTTTTTCTTAGAATATTTATTTCTTCATTGGAGAGTCAGAGAAACAGAGAAAGACAGATAGCACTCCCATCCACATCAGATGTACACAACAGCTGGGGCTGGGCCAAGTAAAAGCCAAGAACCAGGAATTCCATCTGGGTCTCGCAGGGAGGTGGCAGGAATCCAAGGGCTTGAGCCATCTCCTGCCGCCTCCTAGGTTATGCGTTAACAGATAGCTGGATTGGAAGTAGAGCCAGGATTTAAACCTGCTGTGGAATGCAGGTGTCCCAACGAGTGTCTTAACCACTAGGCCAAATGCCAGTCCTTCACGTGGTCTTTTGAGATGCAGGATCTTCCCTCTGCTGTTAATTTTATAAAAAGGACACTCATTTATGAATCACTTTCTTCCTTACTCAGAGTAGATTATTGAACAGTCATCAAGGAATTGATTTGTATTCCCCACAGGCCCAAAGTGGATTCAGGCAACAATGGGAGGGCCCAGCATAAATGGACTGTTTCAGATCACTGACTGTATCCTGTCTCCCAGAATACTGTTAGGTTATACTGAACAGCATGTTGGATGATAAAGACCATAAGGGACCACATGTCTTTATCCTTCTTGTCTGGGTAACACTCTTAGAAAAAAAGAAAAATCAATTTGAGTCTCACTGCTGCCAAGCAGGGAATTAAAAGGTAATGGGGAAAAGGGAGCTTCCATTTTTAACAGAAACAGGTCCAAGAAAAATTTTAGGTATAGTCTAAACTTGGCTAAACTTTCTTCAGTGAATGAATTCATATAAAATATTATACCTAATAGTCATGCTGCAGGAAGTTGGTACATTAACCACCTCAAGACTACATGTGGGTTTAAACAGAGTGATCCAACAGAGCAGTTGTCTTTATTGCAGCTGCTTTCAAGACCTCCAGCTTGTCTGAACATTTTATGCCATTATATTTTACCTAGGATATTTCTATGTTAGTAAAAACGTTGTATTCATTAACTAATCCAATCAGTATTTGTTCCAGGGTTGCTGTGTGAAGAGCATTGTG
The DNA here is from genome assembly GCA_949820135.1 of Sylvilagus floridanus. Taxonomy (NCBI): domain Eukaryota; kingdom Metazoa; phylum Chordata; class Mammalia; order Lagomorpha; family Leporidae; genus Sylvilagus; species Sylvilagus floridanus. The sequence continues at coordinate 64,303,417 of OX463226.1, read as the reverse complement.
CTTGATTTTCTCTGAAATTATGTCTTTATCCATTTATTCATGTGACAGATATTTATTGTATGTTAATATATGCCAAGAACTGTTCCTGGCACTGGAAGTGTTATATCAGCATAACAAATGTGGCTTCTAACCCCCTCTGCAGCTATGTGCTGTTGGGAGCAGTCAGGCACTCATAAAGTAATTCTGCAAAGAAGAGAGGAGATATGCTAACCCCTTTATCCAGCTATCCACGTGTGATCATTACTTAACAACAGCTGGGAAATAGGATACCAGATTTTAATGATAACATGATCTGATTTGATGGCCAAGTATGGGATCCTTGACACTCATCTTCGGCATTTCTCACAATAATTTTGTAAATTACATATTATTAGTTCCATTTATTCAGACAAAAAAAGTCTTAAAAGAGAATATGTTAATTTCTCAAGGTAGCAAGGCTGGCAAAAGGCAAATTTGGAATTGAACCCTTCCTTTCCTGCCATCAGTTACATGTTTTTCTCTGCAGTATTGCCTACAATATGAGTACAAGTGTACTTCAAAAGTTAATGAAAATTGAATTAAAAGGTAAGTCTATTTGGGTGCCAAACAACATTGACTGGTTTTCTCATAATACAAAATCTTTAATGAACTTTTTGAAAACCTCTGGCATGCATGGATTTCAGAAAAGTTTTGCACCAAAATAAACTTATCTCTTATTTATTTTTGTAAATTTTAACATGATCACAGATCCATAAAACTTTGCAGTATAGCATTCTTAATTGTTGGTTTGCATTAATTCCATGTTCTATCCACTTTTCAAATTACCCTTGTACATTGGATAAACTATCCACAAATTCTTTTGTACATTTCAGATTAGTAATCTTTCTGGAAATAAACTTTTACCAAATCATGACAGATATTTTGCTTCTAAGTACTTTTAATAAAACCTGGTGTTTGTTTAGTGGTGAAGAGGTGGAGGGGGAAATTGCCTTCGCACATGTGCTGCATGCGTCTTCCCAAATCTCAGTCTAGGCGAAGCTGATTACACTCTGCAGTCTTCCTAAGGAAGTGGATGGAAGTTAGAGCTGAGACACAAACAGGAAGGCTGGGAGGCAGCATTTGTCCGGCAGGCACCACCTCTTTAAATGGCTGCTGTGCAGTGAGAATGAGTTCTCCACTTAGAGAAGGCACTCCATTGCCCTTTGTTTGTGGTCCTGCAAGGCTGGAGGTCGCCAGTGGCAGTGCTGTCATTTCAGAGGTTGAAGGCAATGCGCAGTGGGTGTGGGGTGCTAGACTGCCTGCCTCTGGGCCATGAGCGGACCCTGGCACAGAGATTTGGGCTTCTCCCGTAAGAATATCAGCCCCGAGACTTCCAGCCTGCTGAAAGGTAAGCTTCCAAGTGCTTCTGAAGTCAATAACTTGGGCTGCAGACTTCCTTCAGTAGGCTGGCTCTTTTTGTTGATTGCAAAGAGAAGGGAAAAGTGCCAGTAGTTGTTAGAGCTTTTTAATTGTTAAGCCATTATTACAGTTTTGTTAGTAGTTTGTAGGCATTTTAAGTGCTAGTGATTTGCAGTTTTTTTCACCTTCGAATTAGCTTTTTGTTATGGTGTGAACGTGAGTTTGAAAAGCTCAGATGTGGAAGGAAAGTAGGTGAGTCCGATTACTAATCTGAGACTAGCTAAAGTAGAATCTTCATAGTTGCCCTACAGTGAATGGCACACAAGTCCTCTGATTCCAGTTCCTGTTTTTGTGCTGGAATCGTTCAACAATCTGAGCCAATCTTTCCAGATGATCATCTAACTTTAGAAATGTTTCTTGAGGTAGACTATTACCTAAGCACACTGTTCCACTCTTTGGTGGAAATAATGCATTACTCTGCTCAGGCTACCAAACCTGTCTTCTTGTTTTCAGTGCGTGGAACAAAGGCTGCCAGCCAGAGTGGCTGCTTGTGGCCTTGGTTCTGCAGAAGAGGTGAGTGGACAGGGACTGCTCATTCTTTGCCTGCGCAGTATAAAAGAGTTCTTCCCTGGGATTTGTGTGACCTGCATCTGTCCATTATTTCTGATTTTTTTTTTTTTTTTTTGGCTTCTGCCTTCTCCTCCCCTGTGTAGCTTCTTCAAGATTAATTATCACCTGGGCTAGAGTGTAGGAGTCTTCTGGAAGCCAGTGACCTAATTTGTCTGATCTGTAGCAAACAGCAGCTGTACTTTGAAAAACACAAAAGTATGCTCTTCTCAGAAAGACTTCTATAATATCTATAATCTCTCTGATTATGCTTGTTTTTATTGTCACTGTTGCTTGAGAGCCAGAGAAAGAGTATGTGACAGACAGAGCTCCCATCTGCAGGCTCACTCCTCAAATGCCCAAAACAGGTTGGGGCTTGCCTGCATCTGGGAGCTGGGAATACAATCTAGGTCTCTCACATCGGGGGCAATTACTTGAACCATCCCCATGGCCTCCCAGAGTCTCCAGTAGCAGGAAGATGAAGTCAGGAGCCTGAGCTGGAGATCGAACCCATGTACTCCACTGCACGACAAACTGATACACTTCTTTTCATGTTTAATTTTTAGGCACTGTCATCCAGCCAGCCACCTTGCCAGTGACTCCTTACTTCTCTCACTTCATTTTTGTTCTTGTTCCTGTCCTTCGTGTTGTGTTTGGAGGGGGATGGAGGAGTGTTAGGAGAGGTGCTGTTGTGTTTATTTGAATTTAATTTCCTTTAAATTAGATTCGGATCATGTGCTTTAGGGCATTATGGATTCTTTTTCCTTTAGTCCTATCATCTTTCTATTTGCAAAGCTGTGTTTATAGTTTCTTTATTGTCTTTAAATTGTTTTACTTGTATATTTGTAATCAAGCGATAAAGTCTACTTTGATCCTATTGAGTTTCTTCTCGGATTACAGTGTGGTACAGAAGCCTTCTTCAATGAAATATGGCTTGTCTGCATTGTGTGTGGGTGTGGGTAAAAGATTATTTTTTTCCAGTTTTACCTTTGTTTCAGAAGGTGTAAGCAGAACCAAAGTCCATGATAGGGTGTAGGTTTCCAGTGTCATGCCTAGGATGTGATGTTAGCTTGGTGTGCTCATTTGCAGAAATAATAATGTCACACATGCTTTGGTGATTATTCCTAAAGAAAGTGATTTTGTTTAAATCTCTTAAGTGCTCGTGGGTTTGTGATATATCTGGATAATTGTTTCTAAGTTGCTCACTGTGCAGTTTCTGTCTGATGGTCCCTGAAGTTCCAAATACAATCAAATCACTGCTCCCTTCTCCTGTAGGTCCCTTGGTATATGGACCTATCCTGAGACCCTGGTTAAACGCCAAACCAAGGGATTAAATGAGTAAAGGCTGTCCTAATCAAAGGCAAGTTTAACAAGATAAGACCGATGTTTGGATTTGAAAATATAAACAAGAAAGATCTTATTTTTATGGTCGGGGTAAGGGGATCAGAACCCAGAACAACACTTAATGTCTCTAAGCGAACCAAAGCTTTCCCAGGGAACAGATTCTGAAGACAATGGTCCTAACAATCCTGTTAGCCAGGGATGGGGCCAAAATTTTAGAGAAAAAAAGGACAAAATAGCCTATGGGTGAACTGAAAGGAAATCAGTGCCTCTCCCTTAAGTGAAATGACAAAGTAAGGTTTAGTAGAAGGCCTCCTACCGCCTCCAGTCGAGCTGATTGCAGGAATGTGTTTTAAATGCCTGCTTAAAGCCCCAGAGGTGGTGTTTTCAATCAGTCTTGCTGACATAAACTGCAGACCCTGCCTGGACATTTTCCAAAAGTAGAGGGTGAAAACAGTTCAGCTAAGATGGACAGTATTCTTATAGTAAAGGCCTTCCCTGCCGTGCGTGGAGACGGGAGTGTGGCAGCCTTTGAGTCCTCTCTCAGGGCAGTGCAGCTGTGATAAGACCATTGGGAGATGGAAGATTGCACCAAGAACAATCCCACCGTGCTTATCTGCCCAGAAGGAAGGAGAGAGGCAGAAAAGGGGGATTGTTTCTTAGTGATAGAGAGGCCTGTGGAGTATTTCAGAGGGGGAAGAAAAAGCTATTGCGAGGAGTGTTTGGGCAGGGTCAGTGCTGATTAGATGGACATTCATTCTAGGGGACTGCAGTGAGGAGTAAATGATAGGTTTACGAATCTCATTTACCAAACACACTTGGGTAAGTAAGCAGACAGGCCTTGTGCTGTTAGCTATGAAAGTTCACCAGAAGCAATCCTCCGCAGGTCAGATGTGTTTGATTAAATGCACTGGAAAATTTAATTCTTTTTTTCTGTTAGGAACACCCATGGTAAAATTGGGACCAGCGTGGAAAGGATATTTCCACCAGAATTCCCAAGAATCCAAGTGGGTGCTTTCCCCAAATCACTATTTGGAACAATAGTTCCAAACAGATCCCATTGTTTGGAAAAGACAGCTGCAAGGCATAATATTCAGTTATTTGTGCATTGAAGTGGTGTTTAACAATCCGCAAGTTCTAGATTAAATAGATGATGCTAGAGATTTTTTTTTTTGCCCTATTTTTCTTCCTGTTTCACAGCTCCTAGAGTTCATCCCCCAAAATGCTGCCATAACTTGGAGGTGCAGAGGCAGGAACCATGTCACAGTCCTGCCTGTGGCGGGGGCTTCCAGGAGAGTCCCAAGTGCCGATCAGTGCCCACGGGCTTTGTACTGTGCACCTATAATAACTTTATGAATATTTCATGCAAGATGCTTCATAGCAAACAGAATTAAAATGGAGGCTCTCAGATGAGTTCACATTAGAAGACTCTTTTTTTATAAATCATATTTTACCCTTTCACGTCATGCTTTGTCAACCATGAATTATTCAGTAGGTATGAATCTGCTAGTATATTTTGATAAAGCATTATGGGATTTATCCTTTGATCCATCCCTGGCAACTTCTTTTTATTCTTTTGTCTAAAAAAAGATAGATTTATTTATTTATTTATTTGTTTAAAAAGGCACAGTGTCAGAGAGAGAGGGAGAGACACTGAAAGAGAGATCGACAGAGAGAGACAGAGAGAGATCTTCCATCTGTTTGTTCACTCCCCAAATGACCACAATAACCAGGGTTGGGCCAGGCTGAAGCCAGGAGCCAGGAACTTTATCCGGGTCACCTACGTGGGTGGGTGGCAGGGGCCTTAGTACTTGGGCTATCCTTGGCTGCTTTCTCAGACGCATTAGCAAGGAAGTGGATAGGAACTAGAACAGCCAGGATTTGAATCAGCGTTCATATGGGATGTGCACATCACACATGGTGGCTTAACCAGCCATGCCACAATGCCAGTCCCTCCCTTTTTTAAAAAACAAAACATTCTAAACCATCATCTCTTTTTTTAATTAGATGAATCTGTGGGTTTCCTTTATTAATAGGAACTTTGAATCCCTCAAAGCCCCCTTCAAATCTGGAGGCTGGAAGAGAGCAGAAGTCACTATTAGGTAAACTCAAAAAGTGGCGGATTGTCCAAAGTCACAGAGGTGCCTGTGGGGTCAAAAGATCCATCGGCTGGTGCCGCGGCTCAATAGGCTAATCCTCCACCTTGTGGCGCCGGCACACCAGGTTCTAGTCCCGGTCGGGGCACCGGATTCTGTCCCGGTTGTCCCTCTTCCAGGCCAGCTCTCTGCTGTGGCCAGAGAGTGCAGTGGAGGATGGCCCAAGTGCTTGAGCCCTGCACCCCATGGGAGACCAGGATAAGTACCTGGCTCCTGCCTTTGGATCAGCGCGGTGTGCCGGCTGCAGCGCGCCGGCCGCGGTGGCCATTGGAGGGTGAACCAACGGCAAAAGGAAGACCTTTCTCTCTGTCTCTCTCTCTCTCATTGTCCACTCTGCCTGTCAAAAAATAAAATAAAATAAAATAAAATAAAAATAAATAAATAAATAAATAAAAGATCCACCGATAGAAACCTGTAGGCTTTTGTGGTAGTGGTAAGAGTAGAAGCATAGCCTGCTGGAGCAAGATAGGGCATTTGAGATAGAAAACTTGGTACAGGAGTTTTCACATTTGCCTAAGGGTGTGAATGGGGCACGTGGGGGTGGAAGGATCTCTGTACCCTCGTCCATGATCCAACCAGAGATGTTCTGCATTTTTCCTTTTGAATTCCCAGCTTCTATACAATTTTTTATTTGAGCAAATTTTGTAATTCAACAAAGTGGAAGCCATTGAACAAATATGGTTGCTGGCGTACTGTTGGCTAGCCTGGAGAGTGGAGCTTCTGCTTCCTGCTTCCTTAATAATCGGTGTCTGCCAACAGGGGATTGGGCTAGTGGTTAAGGTGCCAGTGAAGCCTCCCACGTCTCATCAGAGTGCCTGGGTTCAATCCCTGCTTCATCTCTTACTCCAGCTTCTGCTGATACAGACCCTGGAAGGCAGCAGTGAGGGCTAAGTAACTGGGTTCCTGCTCCCCAGGTGGAAGACCTGGGTTGAATTCCAGCTCCTGGCTTTGGCTCCAGCCCAGCTCCAGCTATTGCAGGAATTTGGATAAGAGCAATCGCTCTTTGTTTCTCTTCCTCTCAAATAAGTACATAATTGTAGTTTGAAAACAGAATCAGAGTCTGCACTACAGGGCAGAGCAGTCATTTTTAGCTCAAATCAATAATGCAATGTTCTTACAGATGGGCACCATTTGTTCACTACCCCTCAGGGCCCATGCATGTTACAAATAGAGTTTCATTGATCTTCACACACACACATACACACACACACACACACACACACACACCCCTCCATGTGGAAGCCAAGGAACATTGAGGTTAACTGTCTTGCCCAGGTTGTCAGTTATACAGCTATGTGGGGGCAAGAATGAGAATCAAAGTTCGATAGTTTCAGGGATCTGTGCACTTTCTCACAATTTTGAGTGAATGCTAAAACTGATATGTCTGTGTTTTTTAGTCTAGAGGCATAGAAAACTCTTAAGGTTGTGATAGAAGCAGTTGCACAACTTTAAACAATCCTGGGAGACTGTTTCTTCTCGTTATAGTTATTATTGTTCATTTTTTATTTCATTTTCTGATTATATTCCTGAAAGAGAAAAGGGTAGTTAATCCCCTTTCCTACTACAATGTAAATCTTGTGTGTGTGTGTGTGTGTGTGTGTGTGTGTGTGTAAGTGTGTGTCTAGGGGGTGAACTTGTTGGAAATAAGAGAAAAGAATCAATTTTGAGAAGGAATGCATTGCAGTGAACTATTGCACGCTCTTAAGCCCTAAGTGGATTCACTGAGCGTTTTTCCGTAATCTGCTTACAATGCTATCTGTTTACTGAAGATCTGGCTTTTTGGCTGTTGCTTGACTGCTTTGGATTTGTAAACTGATTCTTCTGTCAAAGTCCAGCTCAAATTCCACACCCTCCCCTTCTCCTTAAATCCCTGTCTCACTACTCCTCACATTGACCTCTTCTCCAAATTCCTAGCGGCTATGGTGTCAGTATCTTTGCTGTAATATTTATACAGTTGCAGACTCGGTAAGGCAGAATTCCTTTTCGATGCATTCTTTGGTCTCCTGATCCAGCTTGGAGGTCCCCATTGGCCACAGGTTGTTTCTCTTACCTCAGTAATATCCCCCTTCCCTCATGGCTAAGAGAGCTGGCCTTTAGTAGTAGTTGATCCCTTGATGATTTTTATCCTGCTATTGGTTCTGTTTTTATTACGTGAGTACACACAGCTTGTTCTTCCCCAAGGTAATTCTTGAAATAGTTGAAGAATATGATCATGCTTCCCCCAGAGCCTTCTCAATTTCTCTAGTGCAATCAACATTTTCCCACATGGGATGGCTGCTTGGTAGTCTCTCTTGGACTATATTGCACTGAAGTCAGTCCTGTCAGCACTCTTCCCAGAGCTGGGTTTTAGTTTTGCTGGATTTAGGACAATCATCTTCCCTTTCTGTATGATACTTTTCTATTCCTATGCCTCTTAAGATTCATTTGTTTTGCTGGCATCCATGTTATGCTGTTGGTATGCACTGACCTTGCAGTTGGCCACAGTTCCTTGTTGTTTTTCACATGAACTCTGCTCATACCAGGAAGTGCTCATCCTACACATGCTCAGCTGAAGTTTCTAGTTTATGCTCACTCCTATGACAACTGTTATGGTAGCTTCTTTTTTTTAAAGATTTATTTATTTATTTGAAAGTCAGAGTTACACAGAGAGAGAAGGAGAGAGAGAGAGAGAGAGAGAGAGAGGTCTTCCATCTGCTGGTTCACTCCCCAGTTGGCCACAAGGGCCAGAGCTTCGCCGTTCTGAAGCCAAGACCCAGGAGCCTCCTCCGTGTCTCCCGCGTAGGTGCAGGGGCCCAAGGACTTTGACCATACTCCCCTGCTTTCCCAGGCCATAGCAGAGAGCTGGAGCAGAAGTGGAGCCACCGGGTCTTGAACCGGTACTCATATGGGATGCCGGCAGTGCAGGCAGCGGATTTATCCCCTACACCACAGCACAGGCTCCCTGGTAGTTTCAACCCACTAGTCCTTCCAATTGAGTATTTCTTGACTTGTGGATTTTGTTTCAAAATTATCCATTAGATTAGTAAGGAAAATTATCAGAAAAATAAATGCCTGCAGTTTTAAAATCTAGTAAATCTCCCCTAAGAATGCCTCTACTCATGAGACCTCATTGAGGAGACTTAAGAGCTCTTCTCAACCTACTGATTAAAGCCCAAAAGTGTTTTCTCCTGTATCTGGAGTATTTTATTTTTACTTATAGTCTACCCTTTGTATCTACAGGTTCTATACCCATAGGCTCAAGCAACCATGGGTTAAGAACACTTTTTAAGGATTGTGCTCATACTGAACACATACAGACTTTTTTTCTTGGTATTATTTCTTAAGCAACACAGAATAACAACCATTTAAATAGCATTGTACTAGGTATTATAAATAATCTACAGATGATTTAAAGTATATGGAAGAATATTTGTAGGTTGTGGTCAAATGCGATGTCATTTTATATAAGGGACTTGAACATCTGTAGATTTTGGTATCCTTGTGTGAGGGTAGGGTCCTGAAACCAATCGTCCATGGATATCAAGAGACGACCATACGCTTTCTACTGCGTCACCAGTTATATGAGTCAAGAGTCATTCATTCTACTCCATTCTCTTATCTTATTCTGCTCTGCAGCTTTGCCCACCCAGGGTTTCCTCTCAGAATGCTTGTCATGCTCATACCTTCATCTCTACAGTCAGATCACTCCCATCCTTATCCTAAGGTCTTTCCTGAACTTTTAATAGGAAGTACTTTCTTGTTTCTCTGAGTTTCTCAACAGTATTGTGTAATATGCTTAGCAATTATTTTAGCCTGTGTAGTACGATTGAGAGTATAGACTGCAAATGGACAGCCTGTGTGCAAATCCTAGTTGTACCCCTTAATTATGGACAAGTGCATCCTTCTCTCAAATATCAGTTCTCACAGCTGTAAAATGGAATAGTAGTACCTACCTCACAAGATCATTGTGAAGGTGCATCCAGTTAGTTTGTGCAAAGTACTTAGAGTGGTACCTGGCACATAGCCACTACTTAATAATTGTTAGCTATATCTATAGACACTCAATATGTGTTTGTGAATTTTAGTGAAAAAATTCAGAATAACTTATGGACCTAATTGCTTGAATCCTCAAAGCATGGCTGCAAGAAGAAACACATCCAAATTTGTAGAAATTGAATATTACATAGAATAAGATTTTTCCATGAAGCATTGTGAGATGGTCTCCAACTGGTCACCAGACTCACAGACTCTTTCATTTACTGTCAGCTGGACAGCCAAATATTAGTCAATATTTTTATAAGCACTGTGTGTATCTACTGGTATAGAGAAGTGCAGCTAGGCTGGAGAAGCATGGCCTCCATGTTATGAACTGTGATTATTAACACTGAAATTAAATCGTCAAAACCTAAGTGTATCTTGTAGACCTATGATGTTGTGCTAGTTTGCATTTTGTTTTCTGCATCATAACAAAAATTATAAAACCTTTTTTCCCCTTTTATAAAGCGTAATCCTTAGTTCCTTGAGAAAACATCACTGTTAAGGAACATCAGAAACTCATGCATTTAACTTTTGACATTCATCTGGGGATTAGCAACCTGTATCCCACTACTAGTCAGACCTCAATATTTATTGAAGGTCTACCAAGAATCTTGTGTTTAGTTAGGTAGTATAAGAAAGTCAGGAAAGACAAGGTGAGATGTCTATACTCAGGAGCTTATTTGGAGACATAAAACATAATAATTAATAAAACAATAATAGAAGGCACATTATACGGAAGTTCTGTACTCAGTTAATTACTGTCAGCAGTGTAGAAAAGTGGGCATGATAAGAACCTAAACAGGTGTTTTTAATTGCTACAAAACTATTTGAGTTGTCCTCCTTGACAATCAACTCAAGAAGCCCTACCGACTAATGGACAGGAGACGCAAACACATTAGCAATAAGTAATTATGGGAGTGATTATAGTTAAGAGGAGGGTGAATTTTGGACAAGATGTGTTTCAGTTGAAAACCACAGAAAGCAATTTCACATCCTTAAGAGTCAGAGCTCAGAGTGACCAGCCCAACAATTTGTGAACTTTGATATATCTGTACGAAGTGTTTCTTCTTTGAAAAATTATCTCTATATTAAATAGCAGATATGAGATTACCTGGTGATGAGGAGGAGCCAATACATTATCATATTTAGGTCTGATGGCAACCTTACATTGTCTCATCTTTGAGACAAGGGAAAATTGGATTTCAGAGTGGTACTTAAGTTATTCTGTCAGTGAGGGGTAGATTAGGATTCAACTCACTTGCACTTACCTGCAAAGCCCACTTTCTTAATTGCTATTTTGTCCTCCTGGGCTCTGATAGAGCAGCCTCATGATTAGGTTATTATAGCTGAATTTTAGGAAGCTAAGGGCAGGGAATCAGGACACTGTGATACAATGTAAGGAGTTTCGGCTGTCCTCCTAACAATTGGAGAGGCTTTACCAAATGATTGTTAATACTAAAAGTTTTGTTTAGAAAAACAGAACTTGCTATGGTACATGCAGGACATCAAAGTGGGGAGGAGACAAGAGATTAGGAGGTCAGTCGGGAAGTACAGTAGCCTGGATATATAAAAATGTGGACACTGGACATGCAAAAGAATAGAGAATGATGGACTTGAGAGAAGTGTTGGAGGGAGACCCCCTGGGTTTCTACCTTTATCCCCTGCGGAGCACACAGAAGAAGGAAGAGTGAAAATGGCAGGGTGTGTAGTGATGCCATTCCTGAGGCTGGGGAAATGAAGTGATTACAGTTAGGCGAGGGTGAACTGTGGACAAGATGAATTTCCAGTTGACAAACACACAGAAAGCAGTTTCATACCCCTGAGAGTCAGAGCTCAAGAGTGATCAGGCCAGCAATTTGCAAATCCTCAGGGAATGGATAAGCTCATTGCTGGGGCAGCTGAAATGAAAGAGATTGAAGAGGAAGAAGGAAAGAATCTAAGAAAGCCACCAGCTTTGAAGGAACGACCAGCCCTTCTTAGCTTAGTTCCAGTCCGGTGGCTACACAGGGACTCTAGTAAGACGTAGGTGTTTCCCAAGCCTTCATCAGCGTGATTTCTAGCCATCCTTTGCGGTGGTTCCTGTAGATCGTGGCTAAGCTGGTACCTCTTGATTTCTACTGGTTTCATTCTGAGATTGACCGCAGACTCAGGAAAGGTTTGAATTTTAAGAATTGACTAAAGATTGGTACAGTATAAATTCATAAACCACTTGCTTAGTTAGATGTTTGGGCTTTTCTTTAGAATTAGGATTTTTTCCCCATGGAGTTGACATGTTAGATTTCTAGCTTTAAAATAAGTTGTTTCAGTGATGGAATTCACATGAACTGACTGGCAACTCCTTTATGGGCTACAAAATTCTTGTGCAAAGTCTTGGTATCTTTATTGGCAGCTTCCTATATCCTAAAAAAAATGTGTGACCTCCTTGATTCTATTGCAGGGCCCTCATTCAGTAATGAGCGGAAGAAACTGATTATATGGGCTGCTTCAAAGAGTGCATGGAAAAAAGAATTAAAAGATGTTCATTTTGTTGCAGAAAATTTAAAAAACCCATGCATAGTTTTTTTTCACACTATGTGTTTTTCATGAACTTTTGAGAGATCCTTCTTATGCATGGATTTCAAACATTTTTGTGCCAAAATAAACCTATCTTAATTGTACTTTTTCCACTGATTTTTGGTGTACTCTTGTATTATTTGCTCTAGGCAGCTTTTTAGCAATGGCTACTGCATGAGAAGCAACAATTTTGCAAGTAGCCTATTGGAAAATACTACTCAAGGCACAGAGCAGAGTTTTGGTTTTTTTTGGAAAGATTTATTTTTATTTTATTTAAAAAGCAGTTACAGAAGTTGAGGGTGAGGGATAGCAGAGCAGGAGACATCTCCAGTCCACTGGTTCATTCCCCAAATGGAGGCAATAGCCAGTGCTAGGCCAGGCCGAAGCCAGGAGCCTAAAACTCCACCCAAGTCTCCCACGTGGGTAGCAGGGGCCCAGATACTTGGGCCATCCTCTGCTGCTTTCTCAGGTTTATAACCAGGGATCTGGGTCAGAAGAGGAGAGCCTGGACTCCGATTGGTACTCATGTGGGATCCCAGTGTTGCAGGCAGTGGCTTAGCCTGCTCTGCTACAGTGCCGGCTTCCAGAACAGAGTTCTGACTCTGAGGTCGTACTGCCTGAGTTTGAATCCAAGGTCTTCCTTCTGCCTAGCAGTATGACTTCAGACCAGTGACAAACTGTGTTTCCTTATCTCTGAAATAAATTATAACAATTACATGTTTAGTATCATTAATTGTTATAGTTAGAATAGAACCTGTCTTTGTAGGATTTCTCATGGAATTATTGAAGATATTCGACAAGTATTTTAGCCAGTGTTGGGCAGTAGAGAGTGTTAGCTGTAATTATTGAGCATTAATACACCTCACCTTGACTGGAGTCAATTCCTTTTTTTTTTTTTTTTGACAGGCAGAGTGGACAGTGAGAGAGACAGAGAGAATGGTCTTCCTTTGCCATTGGTTCACCCTCCAATGGCCGCCGCGGCCGGCGCACTGCGGACGGCGCACCGCGCTGATCCAAAGGCAGGAGCCAGGTACTTCTCCTGGTCTCCCATAGGGTGCAGGGCCAAGCGCTTGGGCCATCCTCCACTGCACTCCCTGGCCACAGCAGAGAGCTGGCCTGGAAGAGGGGCAACCGGGACAGAATCCGGTGCCCTGACCGGGACTAGAACCTGGTGTGCCGGCGCCGCAAGGCAGAGGATTAGCCTAGTGAGCCGTGGCGCAGGCCAGTTCCTTTTATTCTGTCTGAAATACCTTTGTGGGTGCTGCAATCTCTGGAAGTGCTTTTAACCTAAATTCTCTGAATATAATATAGCTCCTAGCTGGATGGTACTGTGCATAACAGGTTCTCTGAGATCAGAGGGTATTGAACTCCCGCAGCAGTTCATTCGAATGGATTGGAAAGACTATACTTTTTCAGGGTATTCCTCCCTTCCTCTTACAGAATCACCACTTGACATCTGTCAGCAGAGCGCTGGCCTGACTCTGCCGCTTAAGCAAGGGTCAGAACATCTGAAGTGATCTGCAGATATTCTGGTATGTTCTTTTCCTTTGTTCTCCAGACCAGGTCACAAAGACGGCTTGCCTGAGTGTTGTAGAAGCGATTCCTTTAATGTCCATGACATGGAATCAAGCAGACATAAGAGCCTGGCCTTTTGTAGGCCACCATAAATATTAAATTTAGTTTGGGTTCAGGTATTCATGTAAGGTGCACAGTGTAACCTCAAATAAAAGCAGTCTTAAACACTAGGCATTTTTGCCTAGCCGTTAAGATATTAGAGTTCCTGAGTTCGATTCCTGCTGCTGGCACCTGATCCCAGCTTCTTGCTAATGTAGACCCTGGAAGGCGGCAGTGATGACTCAAGTAATTGGGTTCTGGCCTTCCATGTGGGAGACCTGGATTGAGTTCCTAGCTCCCAGTTTTGGCCTGGCCTAGCCCTAGATATTGGGCATTTGGAGAGTGATTCAGTGAGTGGGAGCTCTCTATCTTTGTCTTTCTGCCTATCAAGTAATAAAAAAAAGCAATTTTGCATCATGTTATTTGACAATTTCTCCAAATTGCAGTATTTAGAAGGATGCTGAAGCTCTGCAAATTAAGCAGTGATATCCTTGGGCTGCTGATTAGGGTTGTGGAATTTGTATGATAGAAAAATAAGAATAATGGTGCCAGCAAAATAGACATTTTCAGGAACTGCATATATTAATCACATTTTCTCTGGTGCAACAAGATTGCTGAAGGCTTGATCATTGCATCTATTGTTCCACAGCTGAATAGGGACACTGTTTATATTCCAGGTTTCCCATTTTGTTTTCATCAGGATTCTAAAGGAAAGTTTCAGTGTGTTAATCCCCTGACCTCCGAAACAGTCTTTTTGGGAACACTGTCTGCCCTCGTTCTGGGGAGTGTGGTCATGGTCAATAGCTCATCCGTCCTTGCAGATAGCAGGCCCGTCTGCCTGTTCTTGTATAGTGTGTTAACCATCGTCCTCCTCATGAGGTACAATATGTTAGCAGCGGTGAGAATCCATTTATCAAGACCTGTGCTGGCCTCTGACAATTTTTTATTGCTTCAAAATTACTCTGACCTGCAGGCCTCTTTGTAACAAACTTCAGGCAGGAATTCAACTATTCTGCTACAAAAGTAAATGGAAGAGAACAAAAAGCCAGTGACACTGAACCTGAGAACCCCGAGCTTAGGTCAGACTGATTGCTTTGGACTGGGATGGGTTGGGAACCAGGGGGAATCTGAGGCTGTGGCAGAAAGCAGGCTCTGGTCCTTTGTGAGCAGCAGCGACGACGGGCAGCAGGGCTGGACTGCACGTGCCACCCCTCGTCCATGACCAAGGATAAGGCCCAGGTGCTATGGGGATGCCATGTGTTCTGCATGGGCTGGGCCCATTGGGCCATCCCAGGTTGAAGTCAGAGCTCAGATAAGATCAATGTCAAGGCCAGGTGGCTGGCCCCATCAGTCCACTGGGCTAAAGGCCAGAATTTGACTTTAACCGAATATTCAGGTTTAACACTTTAAGCAATGAAGGCTAAAAGAAAAATCAGTCAGTCTTGTGATGCATATGAATTCCACAGTCACAGAATATAAAAGGTTCTTATTTCTGATTATCAAATTTATATTCTAACTCCGAGCCCGCATTTCTAACAGAAGAAAAAACTTAATATAGTCAAAGCCACAGCCAGTCAGCTTGATCCAATTTTGTGCTTTTGAAGTTGCTTCTGGGTAAAATTCAGGCATATTCAGACTCTCTCCCTTTGTCTTCCTCCTTTCCCTCCCCTCTCCCACGCTTTTCCTCCTTAGAACAGTTGGGGGACCCGGATCCTGGCTCAGCAGAGCAGTCAGGGGACCCGGATCCTGGCTCAGTAGAGCAGTCAGGGGACCTGGATCCTGGCTCAGTCTTCCCCTGACTTTTCTGAGTCCTACCCCAGTCCAATTGAATGCAGAACTCCTGGCATGGGCACGTGGCTGGCTGTGGTCTCCAGCTTGGCTGCCACCTGTTTCTCTATGAGGAGCTGAGCCTTGGTCTCCCCTGGTTTCTGGCAGGGACTGTCCACTCTGCAGCTCCTCCCATGGGGACCCTTAGCCCAGCCAGGAGTGTGCCTGACTCAGAGAATCAATCTCTGTGTCCCCCTCCCCCTCTTTCTCAGCTGCAGTCAACACCCCCTTAGGCAATGCGGGGAACTCCTGACCCCAGCATACCTTAGCCCATCTGCTGGCTCTGTCTGCCCCTCCTGCCCCTGTGACACGGGATGTGTCTCTGAGCTGCCTCCCTTAATCATGGAGGAAGGGAGGCAGGAAGCAAGTGTCCTCCCAGGTCCCCTTGAACTTTGAGGGAAAGCCTGCGGAACCCCAACTCCCACCCTGATGTGGTGGCTTTTTAAGGGGCCTCTGCTTGCTCTCCCAGTTTTTCTTTACTCTGGAGTTTGGAGTGGGGTGATGAAAAAACTTGTTTTGCCAGTTCATATCTCTTTTCAAAACTTCTTTGACTCTCATTTGAACTAGAGCCAAGAATGCGGTATCTTTGTTTTGCTGTTTTTGTTTTTCTGGTTTTTTTTTCCTCTGCTGTCAACTCTCCCTGGGGCAGATGGTGAACTGACCACCTCCTATCTCTTGGAGGAGGGCGGAGAGAAGGGGTGGACTGCTGCTGGAGGTGGTGACGGGACCACACGTCTGTCAACATCCTCTCTCTCATCCTGCCTGCAGCACCAGCTCTGACTCACCAGTCAAGGTGCAGTGTGCTTCTCCCTTCCTTGGGATTCCGGCCCTTTTTTGTTGCTCTCCTCCCTCGGAAGGACTTCTGTGCTTAGCGCTGTTACTGAGGAGGGCTCCAGCACCTTCCTCAGCAGTGGGAACACAACACTGCATTGTGGGGTGCAGAAGTGAGAACATTTGCTGTTCCCAACATGCTGAAAACCCAGACATGATGCTGCTGATCTTTCTATTTTTTAATGTTCACCTAACAGCCCTGCTTAGAGTGCTCGTGATGATTCTTTGACATATATACCCCCCGTCCATCCTTGCAGCTTCAGTATTTGTGGATTTGACCAAACTTAGTTTGAAAACATTTTTAAAATTGTATCTGTACTGAACATGTGCAGACTTGTCTTACTGTCATTATTCCCTAAACTGTGCCATATAACAACTATTCCTACAGCTAATTATAGGTAAACTAGAGATAATTAAACCAAGTTATATGCAAATAACACAATTTTATATAAAAGGCTTGCACATCGTGGTTTTTTATAGCCATGGAGGTTATGGAACCAATCCCTGGTGAATACTGAGGGTTGACTGTGTGT
Organism: Sylvilagus floridanus; assembly: GCA_949820135.1. Lineage (NCBI taxonomy): Eukaryota > Metazoa > Chordata > Mammalia > Lagomorpha > Leporidae > Sylvilagus > Sylvilagus floridanus. The sequence goes on along the minus strand of OX463226.1, from coordinate 64,286,562 downwards.
GTATGCTATATAGCTATGTGTGTATGATATATATTTGTATATTATGCATACTCTGTGAATAATATTCATGGTGTTTACTATTTACTCATGGTATTTACTGTTTTTTTTTTTATTTTCCTTGGGTCTGCTTTTTCCCAAAATATTGGAAATCTGCCAGTTACATTGCATTGAAAATCCAAAAAGGGGTTGGAGGATTTCAGGCCATGTTTCCCTGAGATGAGAGTGACCTCTGAATGCCCCAGCCCAGAAGGCCAGTCCTGTTTCCCAAGCAATCCAGCAGAGGTCACTCTGTTCTTTCCCTCCTGAGCCAGGCTTTGAAAATGGCTTCCCTGGGCTTCTGTGTGCCTTTGCCTCAGGCTTTTAGCTTGTTGCTCTGTGATCTGTAAAGCTGCTCCTACTTACCATGCCAGACTCATTGCAGTCTTTTAAAAACATTTTTTTTTTCTGAGAAGCAGAGAATGAGAGAGAGAGAACTTTCATCCAGTGGTTTATTACCCCAAATACCCACAACAGGCAGGGATGTCTAAGCCAGGAGCCAGGAACTCACTCCAGGTCTTCCTCATGGGCAGGAACCCAGTTATTCGATCTATCACCCGTGCCTCTCAGGGTCTGTACTAGTAGCAAGCTGGAGTCAGGAGCTGGACTGGGAGTTGAACCCATGCAGTCTGGGTCTTAACTGCCAGGCTAAACACTCGCCTGTCCTTGAGGTCTTTGTTCATCGAGCTCCCAAGTCCAGATCTCTGTTTTAAGGGCATTTCTTTTAACCACAGGAAATTATACATTGCTAAGTTAGTTGAAGTCTCTCTATTGAACAGTTCCATTTACCTCCAATCCATTTCCCATTCCTCTCCTGCTCTGTGCTCTGGGGGCTCGTCCATGAGTCTCTCCTCTTCAGATCCCAGCTGTGTCTGGCTACTGGGAGGCACAGGAGGATAGCAGAAAGGGAAAAAGAGAATAAGACTGGGGTGTCTGTTCTCTCTTCCCCTCTCCTTCTTCCCAAGACAACCAAGACCGCAGCTCTTCCCATGACCCTGCCACCCTGCTCCTGTTCCAGCTCCAAAGTTCTATAGTTCTGGTAGCACCTCCTTACTTTTTGTAAATAGCCAAATAGCCTCCTCCCAAGTTACTCTGTGTGAGTCCCTATCTACTTCCTCCCAGGACTCAATGTAGTCCCTACAGTTATAAACTCCCAGTGTATATATCCCTGGGCTGCATTGCTAGAGCAGGTGTGTCTGAACCTTGGACTGGCAGTAATGTAACTCTGGGACCTTTGTTAGAAATGCACATTCTTAGATTCTGCCCTACACCTCTTGAGTTGGTCTGCATTTTAGCAAGATTCCCATGTGCTTTATAGGCACCTTAAAGATTAAGAGGCACTGCTCTAGAGGTAAACACCCTGTAAAGGGAGTCAGAAGCCAGGAGCCTTGATATCTTTAAGCCTTCTCTCCTAAAGTTGAGCTCTGATTTCTAGAGAAATCCCGTACTTCTCTTGAGCTTACTATTGATTCTCATGCCCTGCCAGCAACTACTTCTTCCCTACCCAAAGTTCCAGCCCTCTTACCTCTTTCCTTATTTGTTTATTCCACAAACTTTATTGAATCCGTTCTAAATTCCAGGCACTGGGTTAGTTGTTGGGGATACAAAAAAGAATAAAATGGCGATAAGGCAAAAAAAATAAATAAATAAAGGTATATCCCTGTCCTCAACTGTATAAAGACATATTCATAGTCAATGACAATCCAGCAGGACGTATATACTGTGACAGGGATCGAGGCCAAGTTGTCTAAATTGCAATTACAATGCTTGGTGAGTGTTGGGATGTCCTTCTGTCAAATCCTCTGAACAGTCTGTTTTCTAAGTTTAGTTTCATTTGAAAATCTTTTGTAGAGTTATCTGATCATAATCCCCTGTCTGCAAGCATGGTTCTAATGTCACATTTGACAAACAACAGCCTTCCTCCCAGGGAAGGCCAAAAATCCATGCAGTGAGAGTTGTGTGTATGAAGGCAGCAGCCAAGCAGCAAATGCCAATGGGCAGCTAAGCAAGCATAGAGAAATAAAGAGCTTGATTTTTTTTTCCCAAAAGGAAATTCATAGTGGAAAAAAAAAAAAAAAGAATGACCACCTCATAAGCTGTTCTTGGAATTAATTCAGGTGCTTCTTAAAGAGTCTAAACCCCTCTTTCTGAATGTTGTCACGGGAGCTCCTAATTGGGCCCCATCTTTTATTACCTGTAAATAACACTCCCACTCACTTCCCTGTGTAATTCACATAAATGAAATAGCACAGATTCCAAATGACTCAAGTAAAAACAGAGGAACACTTTTTCTTATCTGTGTGACTTTTTAAAAAGAAATGTTGGCCTCAGGCTGTGAATAGTGGTTTAACCATCCATCCATTCATTCAAGAAGTCCAGGTGTATTGCTTAAAGCCTAATTCTTTCCCACCCCTACCTGACACTAGAACTCAGTGCAGGAGTTATCTCCATCATTCTCTCCGTCTCTGTTCCTCTCCTACCTTCTACCAGCACATGTAAATTCCACCTCTGTACTCCCTCTGTTTGTAAGCAGCTGAGGCTTACATAACTTCCGTGTATACTTACAGAAGTGGATTCCCTTGAATATAGCCCTGTTATAGTTACATCCTAGTGTGTTGTAATCCTTATTGTACAGAACAGGACTCAATCAACCAGCAGGCTCTGAGAATTCCAAAGAAGTGGGTAGAGCTGAGAAATTAAGAAAGGGCGTTACTGTGCTTATGATATATAAATGAGCTTCCAAGTAGCCATGGGCACTAGACTGACATGGAAATTTTAAGCCATTACTTAGTTTTCCAGTGACTAATACTACTCAGTAGAAGCTCATCAAGTCAATTTAGTTGGTCATGATCAGCATTTGAAGAAAAAAATGGTATAGAAGAGGAAATGATATAGTGCATCATACATAATGAGACTGTTCTATGAACGTAAAAAGTTTTGTTTTGTTTTTGAGAGAGACAGAGACAGAGCAAGACACACACACACACACACACACACACACACACATACACACACAGGGGTGGGGGTGGGGAGGAAGCTCCCATTTACTAGTTCACTCCCTAAATATCCACAACAGCCTGAGTTGAGTTAGGCCAAAGCTGAAGCTAAGAGCCAGGAACCAAATCCAAGTTTCCTACAGGAGCTCAAATACTTGAGTACTTGAGCCATCACCACTGACTCCCATGATCTGTGTTAGCAGGAATCTGGAATCAGGAGCTGGAGACAAGTATTGAACACTTGTACTCTGATATAGGATGTGGGCATTTTAACTGCTGGTTCAAATGCTCACCCTGTAGCATGAATTTGTATTTGTTGCATATGTGATACATGTGTGTACTGGGTTTAGATATAAATTATATTTCTTTATATGGATTGAAGTTAAGCATTAGGAAAATTCCTCAAGGAGATGTGCAGTATTTGAAACAAGAAAGCAAGAAAGTTTTTTTTTTTTTTTTTAAGATTTATTTATTTATTTGAAAGGAAGAGCCACAGAGAAGCCGAGGCAGAGAAAGGGAGAGAGATCTTCCATCCTCTGGTTCACTCCTCAAATAGCTGCAATGGCTGAAACTTGGCCGATCTAAAGCCAGGAGCCAGGAGCTTCTTCCAGGTCTCCCACATGGGTGCAGGCTCCCAAGGACTTGGGCCATCTTCCACTGCTTTTCCAGGCCACAGCAGAGAGCTGGATCAGAAGTGGAACAACCAGGACTTGAACCAACGCTCATATGGGATACCGGCACCGCAAGCAGCAGCTTTACTCGCTACCCCACAGTGCCAGCCCTGAAACAAGGAAGTTCTATTGGAAGGAGCCTATGAGAGGGAGATGCTTATCATTAAGTGTAGGGAGAAAGTCAGTTGAGCAGCACAGTATTTTGATACTGAGTAACCACAATGTGATTTCCAGGGGTGGGCATTTGTCCTTGTGATTAAGATGCTGCTTAGGGTGGCCACATCTGAAGTGCCGGGGTTTGAGTCACAGCTCTGTTCCTGGTTCTAATTTCCTGCTGATGCTTACATACCCTGAGAGGGAACAGGTGATGGCTCAGGTAGTTGGATCTCTGTCACTCATGTGGGAGGCCTGAGTTGAGTTCCAGGCTCTTGTCTTCAGCTGACCAGCCGCAGCCATTGCAGGCATTTGGGAAGTGAACCAGTGAATGGGAGAGGCCTCTCTGCCCATTTCCCCCTCCTTCCCTCCCTATCTCCCTCCCTCCCTCTCTCCCTCTCTCTGTTTCTCTCTTCCCCTGTGTCTGTCTTTGTGCTCCTTAAATTAAAAAAAATATTGAAAGATAATGATGTCTGGAGTTGTTAATTTTATACATCTGAAGTGAACATTGCTGTTGAGTTGCAAGCTCATATATTATAAATTTCCCGTGGTTTCTCATTTCATTTGCTTTCCCCCTCCTTTCTTCCTTTTTCTAACACAGATTTTTTTTAAAAAAATTATCTTGTCATATATACTTAAAGAAAAATGAAAAAATATTTGCCTAACTATGCCAGATTCTAGAAGGGTTAAGTGTATACTTGGGTCAGGATAAGTTGGTGATAATAAAGATAGAAATTCGAGAACCCAATGAAAAAAAGAAACCCCCAGGAAAGGAGAAGCAGAACCCAGTCCACCTCCCACTTTGTCTTCCAGCCCCATGTCTCCACCACCACCCTACGTGACCTTCCCACCACACACCCACCAGGTTGCCTTCTGGTGCAGTGGCCACTTCATTCTTTGAAACCACTATTCCAGAATCCTTGTTATTGACAGGGGTTGAATCCCTTCAAATGACTTAGGATTGTACCAATTGAAATTTTATTTAACGAATAAGGACAAATTCTCCCTACTGCTTTGAATTGCCATTCAGGACTACTAAGGTTATATGCTATGGCTATTAATACATTAGCAGTTGCAGTTAAAGTTATCTGTTATGGGGAAAAATCCCTAAAATAACAGATTTTCCATTTAGAGTTCAGTTTCTTATCATGGAAATTTTTTTTTTTTTTTTAATTCTTCAGCATTTTTCTTTTGGCTTCAGAATATTGAAATGTTCCAAAGTAATCAGTTATTCAATAGTGAATTTAGTGTGGGAATGTAATTTGAGGGTAGGGACAAAATTAACTAAAAAAATTGGCATCCCCTTGAGTGAAAGTTCTTTAAGCTACATCGTTGTTATTTCCTTTTCCTTTATCCTAGAACCCTTCACTTTGTTGGCATGAGATTCTGAATACAGAGATCTTTAAGACTTCCAAGGGATGTGGTCTACAAATGGGGATTGGTGGCTTTTAACAGTGGGAGGAATACTTAGAGCCAAGCCTCATGCCCGGAAATTCTTATTTAGTTTATCTGGGATATGACTTGAAACACAATGATGTGCCACTGAGGTGATGGCACCTTGAATGTAGTCGGCTGGCCTGGCTCCCATAGCCCTTGCTGTGGATATTTTGTTTTACTACTCAAAAACATAGTTTTTACAAAAGCAACAATTCTTTATTAGAAGTGTCAGGCACCAGCTTGATAGACCTCTATGTTTTAAATACATGAACACAAATTTTTTTTTAAGATTTATTTATTTATTTGAAAGGCAGAGTTGCAGAGAGAGTGAGGGAGAGAGAGGTCTTCCATCCGCTACTTCACTCCCCATATGGCTGCAATGGCTGGAGCTACGCGTATACAAAGCCAGGAGCCAGGAGCTTCTTCTGGGTCTCCCACATTGGGGCAGGGGCCCAAGGACTTGGACCATCGTTTACTGCTTTCCCAGGCCATAGCAGAGAGCTGGATTGAAGTGGAGCAGCCAGGACTGGAACCGGTGCCCATATGGGATGCTGCTGCTGCAGACCGGGGCTTTAAGCCGCTGTGCCACAGCGCCAGTTCCACAAAAGTTTCTTGATGTGAAAGTTTAACTCTTGTACCAATCTGAAGACATCAATCCCTGCAGAGCCCACCAACGTCCATCTTTAAATAATTTGAGTTCTGCTCCCTTCAGCTCACTCTAGCTCAATGCTGCCTTCTTTCTTGTCTGGTTTCAGTTTTTTCCATTCTCTGGGCAGCTGTGTATCCAAGGTGCTTATTGATTTTCTTCCTGCAGCTTTTGGCTATGTCTATGGGTTGGGTCATTTGTTCAACACCTTCTAAGCTTCCCAGAACGCCTGTGTTTGTCATACTTTTTATCAGCGGCTCAGGACCCACAGATGACAAGAGACAGTATTAGCTCATGGAAAGGACTTCCTGGGGCTGCTTCTCTTATACCAACAGATAAGTGAAGCCAGAGTCATCACAACACAGTTTGGAAGGTGGTGCTGGGAGCTCCTAACCATCAGCAAAGGCCTCACAGAGACAATGACATTTGGATGGAGTCGTTGCCCATCGTGATGTTACCTGGCCTTGCAGTACAGGAGGAGGCATTCTTGTCAAAGAAAACAGCCTTGTAGGAGCTGCCACAGTTCATGACTTGTCAAGCAGGGTGTAGAGGTTGGTTTGTTGATGAGGAGTTGTCTACAATGACACTAGGACTGTGGCTTGGGGGAGAAGGTGTTAGATCTTTTCATAACATGCTTAGGAGTTGGGGCCTTGGCTTTGCATAGTTGGAGCCAGTGGAAGGTGAACTCCATGAACAGATATACACTTTGAAAAGATTAATTTCATGGCAGCACGGGGATGGTCTGAAGGGAAAAGATACAGGAGGAAACAGCTCTAGGAGGCTGTGGTGACAAGTAAACAACTGAACTAGAGTCCAGGTGCTGTTGCCAGGACTTGAAAAGAAATTAGAGGAAAAGCATTATCACTGTGAGAAATCTGGAAGAGAACAGAAAAATAATGAGGAAAGTGCCAATTACCTGTAATCCTTTTACTTGCAATAACTGTCATTACCAATTCATTGCAATCAGTTTTTCTTGTATATTTTATTTACTTAAGAAAATTTTAGATGCTTAATTTTCATTTGACATAATGAAAAGCATTTCTTATTATAATAGACATCCATTAACATAAAGATGTCAAAGTCATGTTTCTTTTTTTAAAAAAGATTTGTTTATTTATTTGAAGGGCAGAATTACAGAGAGAGAGAGAGAGAGAGAGAGAGAGAGAATCTTCCATCTGCTGATTCATTCCCCAAATGGCTGCAATGACAGGATCTGGGCCAATCCAAAGCCAGGAGCCAGGAGCCAGGAGCTTTCTCAGGGTCTCCCACGTGTGTGCAGGGGCCCAAGCATTTGGGCCATCTTCTACTGCTTTCCCAGATGCATTAGCAGGGAGCTGGGTCAGAAGTGGAACAGCTGAGATTCAAACCAGCACTCGTATGGGACCCCAGTGCCACAGGCTGTGGCTTTATCCATAATGTCACGGTGCCAGCCCCCAAAGTAATGTTTCTATAGATGCTTGATAGAAATACCAGATCATTCCCTTAATTAGTAGTTTCTAAATTTTCAAAAGTAACCTTGTATTTTACATCTTTGTGTATAAAATTGTCTATAGTTATCATTGTCATGGGTCAGATACCTTAAGTAGAATTTGTGAGTTCGGAGGTAGTGTTTTAGCACAGGAGGTTAATCTGCTGCCTGCAATGCCAGCATCCCGTGTGAGCACCAGTTCAATTCCCAGCTGCTTCCAATCCCATCCAACTCCCTGCTAATGTGCCTGGGAAAGTAGCAGATGATGGCCCAACTATCTCCAGTGGGAGACCAGAATGAGGTTCAAGGATCTAGGCTTGGGCCTGGCCCAGCTCTAGCTGTTGTGGCCATTTGGAGAGTGAACCAGAGGATAGAAGATTCTCTCTGTGTGTGTGTGTGTGTGTGTGTGTGTGTGTGTGTGTGTGTCCCTCTGTCACTCTGCCTTTGAAATAAATCTTTAAATGTTTTTAAAAACTACAGAATTAGGCCAGTGCTGTGGCTCACTTGGCTAATCCTCCACCTGTGGCGCTGGCACCCTGGGTTCTAGTCCCAGTTGGGGCACTGGATTCTGTCCCAGTTGCTCCTCTTCCAGTCCAGCTCTCTGCTGTGGCCCGGGAAGGCAGTGGAGGATGGCCCAAGTACTTAGGCCCTGCACCCTATGGGAGACCAGGAGGAAGCACCTGGCACCTGGCTCCTGGCTTTGGATCAGTGCAGCACGTTGGCCGTAGTGGCCATTTGGGGAGTGAACCAACGGAAGGAAGACCTTTCTCTCTGTCTCTCTCTCACTGTCTAACTCTGCCTGTCAAAAAAAAAAAAAAACAAAAAACAAAAAAGTGAGTTAGGTCATACTTAACATTAAGAATTTAATACCGTTGTTTTGCTTTTTAATAAAAATGAAAATCTTCTGCTTTAGGTTTTAGAAATGTTCAGGACATAGAACAGTTTGATTGGGTTTGGTGAACACTTGCTTTAGGAGACTGAAAACAATTCCAGTTTTATAATTTGAAAAATGGAGTATGTGGTATGGTCATTAACCGAGAAAAACAGAATGCAGGAAAAGCAGATTTTCACAGATGAGTCGCGTTTTCAGCTGGTTGCATTTGAAGTACTGCACTTGCAGAAAATGCAAGTTGTGTATAGTGGGCAAGTGAAAGTGTGTTGTGTAGCCAATAAAAGAAGTCGAAAACTCAAGGTGCAGATGTGCGAGCAGTTTAGCAGATAAGTGTTAGTCAAAGTCATAGATGTGGATGGGAGAGGGAAGTTGGTAAGAATTCAGGGTGGACCTCCAAGGAACACTGCTGTTGTTCAGGGTTGGGTGCATGGTAAGTCAGTGAAATAGAATGAACAGGAAAACCAGGAGGGAAGCCAGGAGTGAGAGATTTTCTGAAATGAAGGAGTAAATGGTCTGCAGCCTTGGTTCTTATCCCTGTCAGATATATTGCTCTCTTTTACCCATCCCAAAATGAAATGTATGGATAATATCATCTACCTTTGCAAGAACATGATGCTATGTTTTAGTGTGAAAAATTTTTGAAATCCACACATACAAGAGATGTTCAACAATTTATGTTAAAATATGCATGAATTTCTACTTTTTTTTCAAGAAATAAATTTATTTACTTCCATTTTTCTGTGAACTTTTGAAATACCCTCCTTTAAAGAAAAAAAAAAGGAAGGTCTCTTTTATATAGCAAACATTTCGTGAAAACATCAGGTCATGACAAAACCAGGTGGGTGACATACTGAGGAAGCCAGATAGTTGTTTTGTGTAGAATTACCAACTATGGGGGAGCTATCATTGGAGACAGGCTTACGTGAACTGTGTTACTACATTGCTGTAGATGATTTAAATTTCCACAGTGCTGAATGTTCAGAGAAAACAAAGAAGCAGTTTTCCCTCAACTTACATTATGATTGCTTTGCTGGAAAATTATGCATATTAAAAAATGCTTTGGAGTGCCTCTGCTGTGGTGCAGTGGGTTAATGCCCTGGCCTAAAATGCAAGCATCCCATATGGACACCGGTTGGAGACCTGGCTGCTCCACTTCCGATCTGGCTCTCTGCTGTAGCCTGGGAGAGCAGTACAGGATGGCCCAAGTCCTTGGGCCCCTGCACCTGCGTGGGAGACCCAGAAGAAGCTCCTGGCTCCTGGCTTCAGATTGGCGCAGCTCCATCCATTGCGGCCAATTGGAGAGTGAACCATTGGGTGGAAGATTCTCTCTCTCTCTCTCTCTCTCTCTCTCTCTCTCTCTGCCACTCCTCTCTCTCTGTAACTCTGACTTTCAAATAAATAAATAAATAAATAGATCTTTTAAAAAATGCTTTGGAGCAGGCATTTAGGTAAGTAGTTAAAAGGCCCACATATCACATTGAAATGCCTGGGTTCAGTTCTGACTCCTACTCCTGACTCCAGCTCCTCACCAAGGCAGACCCTACAAGGTAGCAGTGATGTCTCAAGTAATGGGATTCTTGCCACGTACCTGGGAAACCTAGATTGAATTCCTGCCTCCTGACTCAGACCCTGGCCTTGGCCACTGTGGGCATATGGGGAATGAATCAGTGGATGAGAGCTCTGTCTGTCTCTGTCTCTCAAATAAATAATTATTTTCAAAAATGCTACATTTTTGTATCTAGGACTGAATCAAACTCTAGGTTCAAATAACTGTGAAAAGGTTTTTCACCTATGTTGCATGTCCTTCAGAGATTTGAAAGTAACGTGTGACACAGGGTAATTCATTCTTGTGCAGGACAGTCCCCTGCGTCATAGGACTCCTAGCATTCCTGGCCTTGCTGATTACATGTGAGTCATTGCGTCATTGCAACGTGCAAAAATCTCTCCCACAGCATTCCGAAACACTGCCCCTGGAAGGACGCAGTCCACAGGAGAAGCAGGGGGCCACACTGTCGAATGCCCCTCCCGGATCCTTGGTCTTCAGAGTTCTGACTAAGCAAGAACTGGGGGAAATAACATAATGGTGTAGTAACAGTGGCCACTGTGACACCAGCTGTCTCTCCTCACTCAGGTGATGGGGTTTTTCCACTGGGTCTGCGTAATTCGCTGCGTCCCTCTTGCCTCTGATTTACGGTTCGTAGGTGAACTCATCAGACACATGAATGTCGCAGTTCCCCGTAGCAATGGCTCTCGCCTAGCCAGTTCCCAGCCCACTTACAAATGAAATGTGTCCCCCATGGCTGCTTCCAGCCTGATGCTTACATTTACCTGGCTCAAACTTGTGGTTTGTTTGTTTGTTTGTTTGTTTTACATTAAGTGGAACTTATCGAAGACCCTGAAAGAAACATTGTTCCAGCTGGTGCTGCGGCTCACTAGGCTAATCATCCGCCTGCGGGGCTGGCACACCAGGTTCTAGTCCCGGTCAGGGCGCCGGATTCTGTCCCGGTTGCTCCTCTTCCAGTCCAGCTCTCTGCTGTGGCCCAGGAAGGCAATGGAGGATGGCCCAAGTGCTTGGGCCCTGCACCCGCATGGGAAACCAGGAGGAAGCACCTGGCTCCTGGCATTAGATCGGCATGGTGCAGCGCGCTGGCTGTAGTGGCCATTTGGGTGGTGAACCAACGGAAGGAAGACCTTTCTCTCTGTCTCTCTCTCTCTCTCTCTCTCTCACTAACATATTGTTCCGGCTTTTATACTGATCATATAGGGTGAGTCCACATTTCTTCCCGAAAGTCCCTTCCAGTTTACATCATGTGCCTTTAGATGAGTTATTTGATGTTTGGGGCCTCCGTTTCTATAGAATTAAAATATTTCTGAGACATAATAAACACGACACCTGAAATACATACTGTGCATGCACAAGGTTCACCATGGCTGTGATTCATGATTGGATGTAGAAGACCCTGTAGAGGTCTTCTTACGCTTGGAATAAGGAGAAACGAGGAGCATTACTCCTCTACAGTGGCTCTGAACTAGGTATTCAGTCCGTAGATGATCTTGTTATATACACACCTGTTTCATTTCATGCTCTTCCCCCTTCTTATCCACTCTAGCTTCCCACAGCCAAAAGGGAATGGACAGATTTGATGTGAAAGAGATAATATTGAAGAAGATAATTAAATTTGGGGCTCCAGAGGATACTTTTTGAGTAGAAGAGAACTGAAGATTTGCTGAACACCTTCAGGAAACTATTTAGATGGCTCTTCCCACGGCCCACACATTTGAAACTGTACTATAGATTGTAAATAGACTTCAATGGCAGTGACATTGGAAAGACTCTCGGTTATAGTCTACTGCTTGCTTTCATCAGTACAGATGTGTACGGGCTTCCAGGATGCTGGGCATTTGATTTAGACTTGCTCCTTTAAAGGAGCCCAGGAAGGTTAATTGAAGGGACACGTGCAGATTAAAGATCACAGAAGGGCATTAGAAAATGCACAATGTGAATGGAAACTTCTCACTCAGATTCATTCGCTCATATGGAAATGTCCTGGCTTGCCTGCCAAAGGCTCTTTGGGGTCATTCACACAATGGATATGAAGGGGGAGGGAGAGATTATATGTCATAAATTCTGTAAGGTAATAAAATTAATGCTTTATTCATTTTAGCCATAAAAATAAAAAAATGTTAGATAACAAGCACTGTTAAACTGTTTTCCCAGTTATAGATCAGCAGTATTTCACTGACAGAATGCGTATGGTGTGAGATTCTAGTCTTAAGGTGTTGTAATATAGATGCAGAGAAAATTACATCTAAAGTAGCGGCCAGGTTTTTCTATGCTTGCTGCAGCACAACTCGTGAATGTAATTTTACCTCTCCTAACCTCCCTTGATTTTCCTCAGATACTCAGTTTCATAAAAGACTAGCAAATTTTGTTCTACTCCATTGTTTTTTTCCTTCTCTGATTAGCAGTTCCAATGACTTTTGATTTATGCTTTTGCCTGACTTCAAAAACACCAGAGAAGTTGTTACTTTTTAGGAGTGGCTTCTTGACCTTCAGGATGTAAAAGGGAAATGAGGAGAGCATCCTTGGAATGACAGAGGAGGCTGGGGATTGGCCAGTCCCACCAGGAGGAGCTGCACCTGCACCAGCCCATAAGGACAAGTGTTACTGTTCTGCCCCTCACAGGGCAGAGCTCAGCTCCAGGGCTTTTGTTTTAGATGTTAAAAATTCCCAGTAGTTTCAGTTTTTCTAGTAAATTCTTTGAGTTGTCTTAAAGGGTCTCATGCTTTTTTCCTGATCTTGCTTTTTGTTTGTCCCATGGAACTTGAACCTGGGTTCTGAAATCACATGATCAACCTAATTGTTCAATAGTAGTTTTTCCTAGATGCACAAGGAAAGATTCAACAGGTTTGGGGCCAGCGCCATGGTGTAGTAGGTTAGTTCTTGGCCTGCGGCCCCAGCATCCCATATGGGCACCCGTTCTAGTCCCAGCTGCTCCTCTTTCAGTCCAGCTCTCTGCTGTGGCCTGGGAAAGCAATAGACAATGGCCCAAGTCCTTGGGCCCCTGCACCCTCATGGGAGACTGGGAAGAAGCACCTGGCTCCTGGCTTTGGATCAGTGCATCTCCGGTCATTGTGGACATTTGGGGAGTGAACCAGTGGATGGAAGACCTTTCTCTCTGTCTGTCCCTCTGTCTGTAACTCTACCTCTCAAATAAGTAAATAAAATCTTAAAAAAAAAAAAAAGAAAAGAAAGATTCAACAGGTTTAAGCAGACTTTCTGGAGGCATCAACTGAAGGACTGAAATTTGATTTCCACATGTGGTCAGAGGATTTTCCTGGGCACTCATTTCTAATGACTAATTCTCTAAATCCTGGAGAGGATTTTTTTTTTTTTTGAGATTTATTTATTTGAATGTCAGAATGGTGAGAGAAAGGGAGAAACAGAGAGAGAGAGATCTTCCATCTGCTGGTTTACTCCCCAAATGACCATGTGGAGGGTGGAGAGGGCTAGGCCAGGTCAACACCAGGAACCTGGAACTCCCTCCGGTTCTTGCACATAGGAAGCAAGAGCCCAAGCATTTGGGCCAGCTTCCGTTGCTTTCTAAGGTGCATTAGCAGGGAACTGAACTGGAAATGGAGCAACTGGGATATGGGATTCTGGTGTGGCAGGTGGCAGCTTAACCCTGGAAGTGGATATTTGCATGCTTTTCTCTCTAGGCAAGTGAATCTTTATACAAAGTTTCAGACTCAGCATGAACAAAACAGCTTGTTTCACTTGAGCCTCTCATTCTTACTGAGATCCCGTGAGGAACAAGTGTGAGGAATTCTTGCCAGAAAGGAGTCAAGTCTCAGCATTCCAGCCAATCCCCTGGCTAGGGAAGGAGAGGATTCCTGCCAGTGTGGCCCAGGCCAGCAGGCAGGCTGCAGCCTGGGCCCTGCGCACGTTCTTCCACTCTGTGCTGGAGGTAGAAGGCCAGAGGTAAACACTCTCACTATTGTGAGCCATCTGATCTGTGTCCTAACTGTTCAACAATGGACTCTAGGCCGGCACCGCGGCTCAATAGGCTAATCCTCTGCCTGCGGCGCCAGCACACCGGGTTCTAGTCCCCTTTGGGGCGCCGGATTCTGTCCTGGTTGCCCCTCTTCCAGGCCAGCCCTCTGCTGTGGCCCGGGAGTGCAGTGGAGGATGGCCCAGGTCCTTGGGCCCTGCACTTGCATGGGAGACCAGGAGAAGCACCTGGCTCCTGCCATCGGATCAGAGCAGTGCGCTGGCCGCAGCAGCCATTGGAGGGTGAACCAACGGCAAAGGAAGACCTTTCTCTCTGACTCTCTCTCTCTCTCTCACTGTCCACTCTGCCTGTCCAAAAAAAAAAAAAAAAAAATGGACTCTGCAGAAACACGTGGAAGTGGCTGGGTATCAGGAAAGCTGTCTTCAAAACCTCAGCAGCAGGCAGCATATTTTATGCCTTGATTTGTCCACAGGCTGTAATTTACTGTCCTTTATTGCCAGGTCATGCCCAAGTCCTTACTTGGCTAGCTAGGCATAGCCCATGTGAATGGCCAAGTTCCATTCACAGAGAGAGGGTAACCTTATATTTAGAGGTTTGGCTTCCCCAAGTCCTTGTGGTACTGCTAGGCCTGGGGCATCCCTTTAAATATTTTAAAATACATAGCAAAGTAACAGATATACCCACCCTGACATTTCATATGGGACATTGGAATCTGAATCGAATGACAATGTGTGACAAGTGCCAGATTGTCTTATCTAAAGTCTATAGGCTTCTCTTGCTTTTGGGGATAACCTGGCAAGTGGATGAATGAAAATGTTCGATAGAGGAGAGGAGCTGGTGCTGTGGCTTAGTGGATTAAGCTGCTGCCTGCAGTACCAGCATCCCATATGGGTGCTGGTTCGAGACCTGGCTGCTCCACTTCCTATCCAGCTCTCTGCTATAGCATGGGGAAAGCATTAGATGATGGCCCAAGTCCTTGGGCCCCTACACCCGCATGGGAGACCCGGAAGAGAATCCTAGCTCCTGGCTTCAGATTGGTGCAACTCCGGCCGTTGAGGCCAATTGGGGAGTGAACCAGAGAATGGAAGACCTCATGCGCACGTGCGCTGTCTCTGCTTCTCCTTCTCTCTCTGTGTAACTCTGAATTTCAAATAAATAAATACATCTTTAAAAAAGTGCTTGATAGAATGTATAGCAGCAGGCAGAGTGACTCTTTGTCTGGCTCAGGTAACTGCCGAGAGCAACAGGCCCTAATGGTACATGGCCAGTGTGACTGCTGTGTGGGCAAGCACACACTGGCAGCAAATGGAGCACAGCACACACACATCTATGTAGACGTGAAAATGTGCACACACATGTACATATATTTTTTCGGGTAATATTCAGAGTGTATGAACTCTCCCAACTTGCAAATAAATAAAATATTTATTTATTTGAAAGGCAGAGTTAAAGAAAGAGAAGGAAAGACACACACAAACCCACACACACAGAACTTCCATCTGCTGTTTCACCCCTCTCCCCCAAAATGGCCTCAACAGCCCGGGCTGGATCAGGTCCAAGTCAGGAGCCTGGAACTCCATCCACATCTCCCATGTGCGTGGCAGGGTACTTGGGCTACCTTTTGCTGCTTTCTCAGGCCATTAGCAGGGACCTGGATCAGAAGTGGAGCAGCGGGACTCGTACCAGCACTCATAGGGATTGCTGGTGTCACAGGCAGCGGCTTAACCCACCGGGGCCACAACACCCACCCCCGGAAAAGCTTTTATTTAAAAATTTCAGATGATTCTTACAAACAACAAAGGAAAATGAGAAACAAACCTTAGCCAGGTGTCCGGTGGATGGGGAGCTCTGTGCATTGGGAGAAGCAACAAAAGAATCCAGGCAGACTTCAGCGCTTACCTTAGGGGTGAGCATTTCTGCATATCTGACAGGGAAATCTTTACTGAAAGTAAGCAGACTTGGAGGCCCTAGCGTTGTCCTGCGGGCGGTACAGACCATCAACTTCCTGTGGTCAGGTGGATGCACTTGGGAAACCTACCCTGCTTTGTGGAAGAGAGCCTCCTCTCCCCTCCCCCACGGCATCCCTAAGGCCCCCACTTGAAGCAGACCTTCAGAAAGGGAAAGATTCCAGATCCCTTTGATGGTTTTTGGAATTTGTTCTCCATCACAGAAGAAAAGAAAGCAAGGCTGCCAACGAAAAGATCCCTGCCTCCCGGAAGCTCTTGTGGCCAGGGCATCTGCCTGTGCTTCCATGGTCCTCTGAGGCCAGTGTGGCCCTGACAGGGCTCTCTTGGGCAGTATATGCAGCGTAAGGGCTCTGGGTTTGCAGGAACATCAAACATCATGCGGTCTCTCACCCCCTTCTCCCCAGGCCGCTGTTTCCTTTTCTCTTCCATAATAGCATAGCTGTGTTATCTCTTCAGAGCTGGCACTGCCTGGAACTGATTTCCACAATTGGGGGCCCTGTGAGAGAAGGGAAACTGGAGAACTGTAGATAATGTTTTTAAAAACAAGCTTTTTTTTTAATGATACCATATGCTTAAAGGAATAGTGTTAATTTGGAAGGAGAAAGAAGATAGGTATTTATCTTGTTCAATACAAATTTTTCTAGAACACATAAGAAGGAACTGAATGATAAATTAATAAACCTATAAAATATTTTTTGAAACATGTTTCTTCAAAGCGACCTTCACTTTTAGAAATTTCCATAAATTTTAGAAATTTCCGTAAATACCTACAGTTTATCCATGTTTATGCTTTTATTATTTATGCATAGTAAGAAGGCTTCCTGCCATAATAAATCTAATGTCATTTCTGATTTCAAGCAGTTTAAAACTGCATATTCGAGATAAGTCCTATCTTTAAGTCAGTGGAATACAATGGATGATGAATGTTGGCTGATCATTTTCATCTGATAAGGTCAGGGACAGTGCCTTACAGAGAATGCTCTTTTCCACACTTTTTGGTTTATAAAACCTTGTTTTAACAATGTGTACAAGTTTTCTTCTTTGGTGATTTGTCTGTTCAAATACTTAGCTCATTTTAAAAACTCAATTGTTTGTTTTATTGGAATTGAATTTTTCAAGTTTATTATTGATTTTGAAAGGCAAAAGGGGAGAGAGAGAGAGAGCGCGCGCGAGCTCCTCCATCTCTCGTTCACTTCCCAGTGCCCACAACAGCCAAGCCTGGGCCAGGTCAAAGCCAAAAGCCAGATACTGCATCCGATCTCCCACATGGGTGGCAGGCAGCAGTCCAGGTACTTGAGCAGTCATCTGCTGCCTCCTAGGATGCACATTAGCAGGAAAGGGGAAAGGACGCCGAGGTGGGACTTGATCCCAGGCACACTGACGTGGAATGTGGGCATACCAAGCACCACAGCACCCACCCCTGGAATGTAGCTTTGAAAATTCTCTATATGTTTTGGATACAAGTGCTAAATCAGTGTTGGATTTGTCAAAGTTTAATTGTAGTCTGTGGCTTATCTTTTCCTTTTTGAAGTTTTATTGATTTTTATTTATTTTAAAATGAGAGAGACACAGCTAGATCTAAGCCAGGCCAGAGCCAGGACTCCATCCAGGTCTCCCACATCAGTGGCAGTGACTCAAGTACTTCAGCTGGGCTGGGCTGAGGCAAAACCAGGAGGCGGAAAGGAGGCGGAAATTCAGTCTAGGTCATGGGTGCCCCCCAGGGTCTGCATTAGCAGGAAGCTGGGTGTTGAACCCAGGTATGGAACTCAGGTACTCTGCCGTGGGACTCCAGAGTCTTTTTTTTTTTTAATTTATTTGATAGATAGAGTTAGACAGTGAGAGAGAGAGAGAAAGACAGACAGAAAGGTTTCCTTCCGTTGTTTCGCCCCGCAAATGGCCGCTACAGCCGGCACACTGCGCCGTTCCGAAGCCAGGAGCCAGGTGCTTCCAAGGACCTGAGCCATTCTCCACTGCCCTCCTGGGCCACAGCAGAGAGCCGGACTGGAAGAGGAGCAACCAGGACTAGAACCCAGCGCCCATATGGAATGCCAGCGCTGCAGGCGGAGGATTAACCAAGTGAGCCATGGCGCGGGCTCCAGGACTCAAGAATCTTAACCAGCGTCGTAACTGCTAGGCCAACATCTGACCCTTCACAGTATCTTTTGAAAACAGAAGCAGGCCGGCGCCGTGGCTCAACAGGCTAATCCTCCGCCTTGCGGCTCTGGCACACCAGAGTTCTAGTCCCGGTTGGGGCGCCGGATTCTGTCCCCCAGTTGCCCCTCTTCCAGGCCAGCTCTCTGCTGTGGCCCGGGAGTGCAGTGGAGGATGGCCCAAGTGCTTGGGCCCTGCACCCCATGGGAGACCAGGAAAAGCACCTGGCACCTGGCTCCTGCCATCGGATGAGCGCGGCAGCCATTGGAGGGTGAACCAATGGCAAAGGAAGACCTTTTTCTCTGTCTCTCTCTCTCTCACTGTCTACTCTGCCTGTCACACACACAAAAAAAGACCATCCTAAGTAAAAAAAAAAAAAAAAAAAAAGCAGTTTATTTCACAAATGTTTTATTTTACAGATTACACTTTTATGTGTCTGTTGCCTTTGCATCTTTATTGAAAATTAATTGATAACATATATGTGGGTATATTTTTGGACTCTGTTCTGTTGATCTATGGGTCTCTTGATAGCAACAGCACACTGCTTTATTACTGTAGTTTATAATGTCTTGAATGCAAGTAGTACAAGTGTTTGCCTGTTCCAGGTTCTTTGCATTTCTCTAAGAACATCATAAAGCTTGTAATTTCTATAAAATAACCTGCTGCAATATCATTGGGATTGCTCTGAATCTGTAAGTCAATGTGGGGAGAACTGACATGCTGACATATTTAAGCTTCCAATCCATGAACAAGTTGTTCTCTTAATTAATTTAGTACTCCTTTAATTTATCTCAGCAATATTTATAGTTTTCAGTGCACAAGTCTTACACATCTGTTGTAAGATTTATTCTCCGGTGTGGCTCTCAGTTTGATGCCATTATAAATGGTATTGTTTTAAATTTTTCTTTTGTGTTTGCTCCCTGTTAGTGTACAGAAATACAACAGCTTTTTTGTATATTGATCGTATACCTTGTAACCTTGCTAAACTCGCTTCTTAATTTAGTAGTTTTTTCTATATCCTATATGACTTTCTGTTTAATAATCATGATATCTGCATATGAAGAGAGTTTCCTGCTTTCTTTCCAGTCTGGATGCCCTTCCTGTCTTGTTGTTGCTTGATGGTGCTGGTTAGACACATCAGCAGAGCGTTGTCCAGAGGTGGCGAGAGGACTCATCAGGTCTGGTTTTCATCACAGGGAGAAAGCATCCAGTCTTTCACTGTTAAATATGACATTAGCTGTTTTTCTTGGTTGCCCTTTCCTGCTGAGTACCACCCTTCTGTTCTTAATCTACTAAGAGATTTTTTGACATGCATGGAAATTGAACTGACTTAAAATACCTATTTTTTTTTGTATCTACTGCATGATCCTTTGTTTTTTTTAGTCTGTTAATATGATGAATCACATTAATTGTTTTTTCAAATATTCAATCAACTTTGTTTTCCAAAAAACCTCATGTGGTAATTATGTACTATCCTTGTGATATTTTGTGGGTTTTAATTTGTAAAAGTGTTTTAAAGAACATTTGCATCTCTGTATAAGGAATTGGCCTGTGGTTTTCTTTTACTATCTGTCTTGTTTGGCATTTGGGTAGTGCTGACCACATAGAATGAGTCAGTTTTTTGAAAGTCTCTGAAGGATTGGTATTATTTCTTCCTTAAATGTTGGCTGAAATTCCCTGAACCTGGAGTTGTCTTGGTGAGAAGTTTATTCAATTTATTAAATAAAGGGTTATTCACATTATCAATTTCTTATTGATTGAATTTTGGTGGATTATGTTTTACAGAGAATTTATCTTTTACATTTAAGTTGTTGAAATGATTGACATAAATTTTTTATAATATCCCACTAGTTTACTTTTAATTTCTATAAACTCTAGTAATCTCATTTCTCTCATTTGTGATGCTGCTAATTTGATTCTTCTCTTGTTTTTACCTGATCCATCTGGATGGAGGTTTGTTAGTATTATTGAACTTTTGTAAGACTGATCCTTCCATTTAATTGATTGATTCTTTTTTTCTAGAAAGCTTTTATTTAATAAATATAAATTTCATAGCTACATCTTTTGGAATATAGCGGTTCTTCCCCCTATACCTGCCCTCCCAGCCCCAAACCATACCAACTCCTACTCCCTCTCCTGTCCCATTCTTCATAAAGATTCATTTTTAATTATCTTTATATACAGTATATCAACTTTTACTAAGTAAAGATTTCAATAGTTTGCACTCACACAGACACACAAAAGATAAAGTACTGGTTGAAGACAAGTTTTACTGTTAATTCTTATAGTACAACACATTAAGGACAGAGGTCCTACATGTGGAGCAAGTGCACAGTGACTCCTGGTGTTGATTTAACAATTGACACTGTTACTAATGACATCAGTGATCACCGGAGACTCTTGTCATGAGCTGCCAACGCTATGGAAGCCTTTTGAGTCCACAAACCTTTGACTGACTCTTGTTTTTCTATTTCATTGTTTTTGTTTCTGGAATTTGCTTTTTCCTGTTTTCTGCTTACTTTGTGTTTAATTTGCTGTTTTTCTTTTCAGATAGAAGCCAAACATTAGCTGGATAGTTTTCTTCTTTTCTATTGCATATGTTTAATGCTATGAATTTTTCTCCAGCTACTGCTTTAGCATATTCCACAAATTCTGCTATACTGCATTTTTAATAATTTCATAATTTCTATTTAAATTTTTGTCTCTCTTTGACCCACTGGTTGATTAGAAATGTGTTTTTTAGTTCCAAAATAGTATAGGATTTTCTAAATATCTTTCTGTTATACATATCTAATTTAAGTCAAAGAAAATATTTCTATGATTTGAATACTTTTAAATTTATTGACACTTTTTGCAAATTTTCTATTTGTACTTGAAAAGAATGTGTTATTCTGTTAACGATGATGGAGTATTCTGTAAAAATAATTAAGTAAGTTGTCTTTTACATATTTGCTGATTTGTTACCTACTTACTCTATAAATTACTCAGGCAGGAGTTTTGAAATATTTTACTTTAGTTATTTTGTTGTTTTTTTTCCTGCTGTTCTATCAGTGTTTGCCTTATGTGTTTTGAAGCTGTTATCACATCTATAAAAGTTGAAGATTGTTATTTCTTCTTAATTGATCTTTTTAGTATTGTAAAATGATCTTCTTAATCTATAAGAATATTTTTGGCTCTGTAATAAACTTTTTCTGCTACGGATACAACAAATGGCCAGGGTAGGGCCAGTCCAACGTCAGGAGACTGACTGGGTCTCCCACATGGGTGCAGGACCCCAAGCATTTGGGCAGTCTTCCATTGCTTCCCCTGGTGCATTAGCAGGACGTTGGATTGGAAGTGGAGCAGCCGCGACTTGAACTGGCACCTTTATGGGTTGCTAGCATCTCAAGCAGAGGCTTAACCTGGTATACCACAGCACTGGCACCACAACTTTCATTTTTTAGCATAACATTTTATTTTTACTTTAATCTATTTATGCCATAACGTTTCACATGTCTTTTTTTTATTTTTGTCAGCAACATATTGTTGTGTCTTGCTTTTTTACCCCATCTGACAATTAATGCCTTTTAATTGGGGTGTTTAGATCATTTATACTTTAATGTACTTATTGATAGGGCTGAGTGTAAATCTACCATTTTTCTACTTGTTTTGTATTTGTCTTCTTTTACATTCACCTTTTCTTCTTTGGCAGGGGCTTCTTTTAGATAACCTTTTGCTTTGTAACTATTTGTTGTGGTATTTTAGTGATTTCTTTAAGCTATATATTATATATAACTTATCAACATTTACCATTTCAAGTAAAATGTCTGAAGGTTAAAAATACATAGGCAGATTCATGGCGTAGTAAACACAGCAGAAGAAAAAGGCTAGTTAATTTGAAGGCATAGCAACAGAAAGTCTCCAAAATAAAACAAAGGAAAAGGTAGGAATATATGAAATACATGTAATAAAAATCTTACAACAATATACTTCTGTATCACCTTTCACCTTCCAGTCTTTTCTACCATAGATTCCAGTTACTTTTTGTTTTAAGCACCTAATTAGCCTTTAAAGGGACCTAAGTAATAAAAAAGTATATTTAACCTTACGTTACCATTTCATATATTCTTCATTCCTTTGAATATGGCCCTCATTGTTCCATCTGTTATCTGTGTGTGTGTGTGTGTGCTTGAAAGATTGATTTCCTTTACCATTTCTTATTAAAAAAATCTGCTGCTACTTGATCTTTCCATTATTCATGTTTGAGATTTATCCACCTTTCATTTTTGCAAGATATTTCTATTTAGTATACAATTTTAAGTTGATAGATTTTCTTTAAATACCTACGGTGGTGTTTGCTGTCCTTTGGATTGTATTGTTTTAGGCAAAAATATCTGGCATTACTTGTTTTTCACCTCTGTTCATGTCCTTGTGTTTTTTTTCTGACTTTGAGATTTTTTTTCTTTACCACTATTTTAAACAATTTGATTTTGATTGTGCCAGGATTTTGTTTTCTTCCTGTGTCTTATGCTTTAAGTCTGTTGAGCTCCTTGGCTTTTAAATTTTCTTCAAATTCTATTCTCCTATTTGGATATTTTAAAAACCTTCCATGTATTTACTCAGGATGTCAGCATTTCCTGTAGCTTCTTAAACGTAAAGTTATAATAACTGTCTTAATGTCATTGTCTGCTAATTCTAGCATCTGTGTCATTTCCCAATCTGTTTGTATTGAGTTTTCTCCTCACTGTGGGTCATGTTTTCCTGCTTCTTTGCATGTCTGGTATTATTGTTTTTGGGTTTTTTTTTTTTTTTTTTAATTCACAATGTTGACTTTTATCTCATTAGATATCTCATTGGATATTTTTATATTTCTATGCATATTTTTGAGCTTTGTTCTGGTACTAGCTCCTTGCGAGTTTTGACTTTGAGATATGTTAGATAGCGCCAGAGTAGTATTTGGTCTAAGAAAAAATTTTCTCCAGAAGGAAAAACTCTTTGGAGTACTCCATCCAAAGTCCTATAAATCATGAGCTTTTGCAGTCTGGGTAATGAAAACACAAACTCTTCCCCAGGGGCCTGTGATTAGGGGGCAGTTCCTGTTATCTAATCTTTCTGGTGGTGTTTTTCTGAACTTGGGTGCTTTCCAACTATGCGTCTGCTGATCAGTATTGCGCTAAAGAAAAATTTGAGGGGTATGCTGTGAGGATCTCCAGATTCTCTCTCTCTCTCTCTCTCTCTCTCTCTCTCTCTCTCTCTCTCTCTCTCACACACACACACACACACACACACACGCACACACACACGCACGCACACACGCACGCACACGCCTCAGTCCCTGTTTGGTGAGCCAGCAGGCCCAGTTGGGTTCACACCATGGCCCGGAAGCTCTCTAGGCATGTAACTGGGGCCATTGTGGGGCTGAGCTTGTTTATTTCCTGTCTTTCAAGGATCACCATTTTTAGTTTCCTGACATTCAGTATCTTGAAAATCAATTCATATATTTTGTGCATGTGTAGATGCATGTTTTTCGTTATTATGGCAAGCGGAGTAAATCTGGTTCCTGTTACTTCATCTTGGCTGGAAGTTGACACAATTATTAGGCCACCTGACATCTTCCTATTGGTCAGCGGGGTTGTGTTTATCTACTTTTTCACTCCTTCTCTTCTGTGCGTTTGTTTGTCTTATTTCTGTTGATATGTGTTCAAGTTCACTGATCTTTTTTTCTCTTTTTTTCTAAATTGCTGTTCCACCCAGCAAATGTTTTATTTCACATATTACCTTATTTATGTACAGAGATGCATATTTTGTAACTTCTATTTCTTTCCTCATCGTGTTCATTTTGTATTTTAAATCCTTAAGCATTTTGAGTGTTTTTATTCCAGCTGTTTTAATATTTTTTCTGCTAATTCCATAATTTCTATGTCTTCATGTTGACTCATTTTTATCTGGTTATGACTCTTTTTTTCCTTCTTCATAAATCTAATATTTTTCACTGGATTCTGGAACTTGTGAATTTCAGTTGAGTGCTGGGTTTTCTTGTATTTCTTGAAAGAGTGTACAGTTACTTTACTTGTGGCAGAGAGGGTACGTACATTTCCGAGTAGCCTCTCATTAGGACACATTTGGCCTTACTGGCCAGGCATGAGACTTGTGAAGGTCCCACAGTAGCCATGTGTGTTTGGTCGTGTTTGTTTACACTGGCTGGGATGAACTTATTTACTCTGTCATGCTTGAAAGCAGAAGCACAGCAGGTATAAATACAGATTTAATGTATGCACCAGTGCACATGTATGCTGACACCAGTGTAAAATCACTTCCCTAGCCCTGTGTGACTTCTGGAAACTTTTTGGATTCTAGCTCCCTGGTTCTTTTTCAGA
Organism: Sylvilagus floridanus; assembly: GCA_949820135.1. Lineage (NCBI taxonomy): Eukaryota > Metazoa > Chordata > Mammalia > Lagomorpha > Leporidae > Sylvilagus > Sylvilagus floridanus. The sequence continues at coordinate 64,262,276 of OX463226.1, read as the reverse complement.
AGCAAATACTTACCTGATTTAGTGAAGGTTCAATGTACGCAGCCTTGATAAGAATTCAGCTAGAGTGAAGGGATTTCCCCCATGCCAGTTGCAGGATTTATTTCTCTTTGTTGATCCTGTCTTTCTGGTGCTCTGACCAGCAAATTCTTGCTGACTCAGTCTTCCTGAGCTTTGATCTCTGCTTCTTCCCTCTGGGAGACTGCTGGGCTCCCTGCAGGAACTCCTTGCTTGTGCTCCATCCTGGAAAGTGCCTCCAAGTAGAAAACCACATTGACTGAAGAGCTGGCTTCATTTGTTTCCTTTCCCCAGGCATGGTAGTCCTGTACTGCCTGTTTTCAGATTTAAAAACAGTTGCTTCCCTTTGTCTGATTTTCTGGTTGTTTACAGTGGGAGAGTAATTTTGAACCCTGTTGCTCTTGCATGACTGCAAAGGGAAGTTCACTGGATATGTTTTTAACATACCCATCTGTGCATGTGACCCCATGCTGTATTTGTTTTGGCTCTATTTGCCCTCATTAGAATGACAGTTCAGTGAGGGCTAGGTTTCTTGCTCTTTGCTATCATTACAGTAACTAAAGTAGTGTCCAGCATCATGAACTTTGTACTTCCCATTAGTAGGCACTCAATAAATGCTTAAATAAATTGGTAAACCAATCACTAACATTAGCATATTGTGGTCAGCAAATTTCTGAACCTATAAAAATATGTTTATACCTGCATACTTTTAGTCACTTTTACCACTGAATTATCATATACTTTGCAGAAATCTGGCATTCTCTTTTCTTTTCAAGGCAGATTTCAGCTGATTATTGAGAAGGTTGGAGCTAATTTGAAAAAGTGTTTTGGCCTGTGTCTGAATGAATTCCAGTGCATTCACATACAAAGTCTGTTCATGTTTTCATGAGGCATCAGTGGGTGCATGAACGCAAATGTAACCGAAACTCCATTGGCCCATGTCTAGAGGCGGGCAGGGTGGGCTTTAGGAGTTCTTTCCTTCAGGAGAGGCCCCCTAAAATGAATCTTAAACCGAGTCAGGTAGGAGTAGGAGGGAAGATTCCAAGCACAAGACTACTTTTCTAAACAGAGGCACCAGTCATGAGCCTGCAGGATGCATGGTGGAGGAACACATGCTGGGACGATGGAGTCCATTACAGTATCTAGAGGGGGTGTCTAGGGGGCTGCTGCATGGGAGTCTGGGGGAGCAAGTCGAGGATGGGTGTAGAGACTGGGGGGGGGTAGCTAAACTCAGGCAGGAAGAGGTTTGGGAAGGAGGTGGCTGCAGACAGAGAGCTGTGTGCTAAAGGTTGTACCTTGAGAACTACTAGTAGGCAAAGATGGGTGGGTAAAGAGGATTCAGAAAGTAGAGAGAGGAGCAGTTTGAAGAGAATCAGGAGGGAGTGATTTCAGGCTAAGAGACAGAACTGTGTCCAACTCAAAAATTAAGGGGTGCTGGAATTATTTAGAGTGGGCTTTGGTTGGGGTGCCTGTAAAAATGCATATATTATATATTATATGTTATATATTATATACATATTATATATATTACATATATGTATGTAAACATATGAAAATATGTTTCAGGCCCAAAATACATATACTCAGGTCTCTCCCTAAATCTTCTGACTTGAAATTTCTATGGGCAGGACCTGAAGATCTGTAGCTTACAAAGTTCTCTAAGAAATGTTTTAGCAACATAACTAGTGTGAGCTGCTGGAGTAGAGTTTCAAGAAGGAGAGCTCATCAGCTGAGCCACGTACATCATGAAGTTCCAGTCCAATTGCGCTGTGAAAGTACTCACCAGATCTGTCCATTCAGAGGATGTTCCTAGACTTACTTGCAGCTAGTCGCCCAGTGTGAAGTTTCCATAAACTTCACCATCAGAGAGAAGAAAAGGCTAGAGAGGAAGGCAAGAGTCATCGTTGAGTCAGCATTGCATTGCTGGTTCTCATGAGTTTTTATTCGTCAGAACCGGAAATGGGTCCAGCTACCATTCCTTTTCAAAGTCCTCTCAGGCACAGGTGGTTAGGTGGTTAGGAACACATGCTGGGACGATGGAGTCCATTACAGTATCTAGAGGGGGTGTCTAGGGGGCTGCTGCATGGGAGTCTGGGGGAGCAAGTCGAGGATGGGTGTAGAGACTGGGGGGGGTAGCTAAACTCAGGCATATTATATGTGGTTAAGATGCTAGATAGAACACAAGCATCGGTATCAGAGTACTTGGATGCAGTCCCTGACTCTGGCTGCTGACTCCAGCCTCCTGCTAACGTATACCCTACAAGACAACAGTTTAAGTAACTTGGTCCCTGCCTTCCACTTGGGAGCCCTGAACTGAGTTCCTGGCTTCTGGTTTTGGCCTGGCCCAACCCTGGCCATCGTGAACATTTGGAGGGTGAACTACCAAGTGGGAGCTCGCTCATGCGTGCTCTCTCTCTCTCTCCCTTCCTCCTCTTTCTCTCTCTCTCTCTTTCAAATGAAGTTAAAAAAAAAAACACTTTTTTCCCCAAAATCTATTCAATGCATTTGATAAATGTTTTCTAAGGCCTTGCCATGTGGCAGTCACCCACTGAGTGTCTGTCAAGGACACCCAGATATACTTCCAAGTACAACAGAACTTAACTATATTGAGAACTACAAGAGGGGTGTGGGGGAGCTCTGGAAGCTTACACTTACCTCCCTCCTGGAGTTGTGAACACTACATTTCTATTTTTTTTACAGTGTAGTTATTTTTGTACCTTCTTTTAAGAAAAACATAGTGCTTTTTTTTTTCTTCTTTTCTTTGTAGGATAATACAACCAGAAAAGTCTTTTGTAAAAGATCCCATTTCCCAAAAAGTTACTGAGATAGCCAAAACTAATTTTCAAAAACTTTGCAATAATTTTTAACTTTATTTTTTTTTTTTTGTATTTTTATTTGACAGCTAGAGTTATAGAAGTGAGAGAGAGAGAGACAGAGAGAAAGGTCTTCCTTTCTGTTGGTTCACCCCCCAAATGGCCGCCATGGCTGATCCGAAGCCAGGAGCCAGGAGCCAGGAGCCAGGTGCTTCTTCCTGGTCTCCCATGTGGGTGCAAGGGCCCAAGCACTTGGGCCATTCTCCACTGCCTTCCCGGGCCACAGCAGAGAGCTGGACTGGAAGAGGAGCAACCAGGACTAGAACCCGGCGTCCATATGGGATGCCTGCACCATAGGCAGAGGATTAACCAAGTGATCCACGGCACCGGCCCCAATAATTTTTAACTTTCTATCAAGAAATTAATATCAATCCACAGTTAGCAAATGTAGAAAGTGATTATTTTTCTTAAATATGTGATTCTGAAAGTTTTACTGGAGATTGACATTTTTCTAAGTAAGAATTATGTAATAGAAATAAATGGGGAACTGCAAAGTATTTAGCTGAATTCGGGATTAATAATTACAGTTGTTTATTGACTAGTAATATCTGGAGGACAAGTATGGACTGAAATCCAGCCTTGCTCCATTAGCTGACCCGCATTTCCCAGAGAAAATAGTCTCTACTGAGATTATACAAAGGTGCTACATGGGCTGGCAGGAATCCTGGTAGAACTTCCTTTTACAAACTACTGGAATATACAAGTATGTAGTCTGTTAAGCAGAATATGGGTAATTTCTGTTTTAACCAGGGAGCTTTAGAATGAGAGCAAGAACTAGAAACTCTTCTTCAATATCACTTGCCCATTCATCAAAGACAAAATATTAAGCGGTGGGTTCTTCTGTAAAATAAATGAAAGTAAATACAGGAAAGTATAAGACCTAACTTCTGTGTGCCATTGGTGCTTAAAAGAATTTCAATGAAAGCTCGTTAGGTATGCTCATAACGGAGTCCATCCAAGGAACTGCTGACTATCATAATTCCTCCTGGCCAGTGGTGAAGATGGTAACATCACTGGGCAAATGAATGGCTGGGAAGCCTCCGAGGAGACGAAACTTCCCGGGTCAGATGGTTCTCTTAGAAAGAAAAAAAAAAACAACTTTACCTAAGATGACAGACAAAAATGACTCCCCATTCCCCCTGGCAGAAACTATTGACCAGGGATTTGTAGCTAGCTTCTGAGCTGCTGTCAGGAATTAAATCCTGAGCTGCTAAAGCTACTCCTCTTGGCTGGGGGGCAGCTTCAGAATTTCGGTGACAAGCATCCCCACTGTGTGAAGTGTCAACCAGTGTGAAACATTTACTTGAGTCGCTTGTGATGGAACGTTCACATCTCTTGTCTACCCCAAGTTCGCAATTACCACGAGCATTCGAGTTGTGGGCGGGTGCCTTTCCTTGTCATCCTCTAAGAGGGATTTGGAGGACCTAATTCTGACAGTGGCTTTCATGGCAGTGATAGAAAGTGTGACATGCTCTATGGTTGGCTCAGGCAGCTTATATGATGATGAACAGTGAGACAGGCAGAGAACGAATTTCAAATGCTTTCAGTGGGATTCTGATTGTCAATAGCATCAATAATAAAAGTGCGAATTTAGAATGAATTATTTTATTGTCACCTCATTCTGATACTTTGGGAATATGTATGCTAGCTAGTAAAATGAAAGTCTTGGCGCCCGCTTCCTTGAATGGCTTTCAAATAGAAGACATGAATTATGGACACTCTTTGAAGAATCTCTCATGCATTCTAATATGTCAACCAATGTATAAATTTAAAATGTGATTAATGTTTAATGATGAATAGTGCTAATGTATTCCTTTTAGATCCAATATACAATAGTTTTTAAGTGTGTGGTACCGTTTCATGTTTTATATGCAATTTTTATAGCCAAGCTAGTAGGTTTGCTACACTTGCCCAGTTTATTAGCTTACCTTCAAATTTTTGAGAATTTTATACATACTTATATATAATATTTATATTTTGTGATACTTTTCTTGTAGCTCTCTTTGTTCTTTGAAGATTTTGACCAGAGATAAAACTCCCAACTTGTTTTATGATCTAAAAAATGTAACTAATTTGATTGTCTTATATTTTTTGATTATCATATGTTTTTAAGAAGTAAATGAAGGGAACAAAGATGCTAATACTAATGCTAATATGAAATGTGAGCCTTTAAATGTTTTGGCGAGTGAGTGATGACATAAAGTGCGCACAGATCGGGAGACTAGTGAACAGGGGGGAAAGGCATGGGATTAGGTCCCAGGATACCAAGCTTGTCCTTCTGGTTCTTACTAAGGATCTGTGTGATTTTAGCTGACTTAATTGACCTCTCTGAGCTTTGTTTTTCTTATCTACAAAATGCGGTAGCTTATTTGGGCGACTCTCACCTTCCTCCTCAGCTTTCCAATTCTAGAATTGTCTGTTTTCTTGGAAACCCTGGTATGACTTCCCAGTCCAAAGCTGCTTCAGTGGGTACAGAGATGAGGATACACACATGTCAGAGTTAGCAGCGAAAATAAGGGAAACGTGGGTGGTGATTGCTCAGGGGCGCCCTCGAGAATTAAACCATCACAGAGTGAGTCTGAGGGTGGCAACAGGATATTGTGGAAGAAGAGAAGTCAAGGAGGCTGAGCGTCGGAACGGCCAGCTCCCCTCTGCTGGCGTTTCCCAAATGGCTCTCGGGGATTTCACACCGCATCGTTTGCAGCTGAACTGATGGGAGTGCCCTCTGAGGAAGGCCAGACTCTCTGGGGCTCTAGGCTCTGTGAGCTCTGTAAGCCAGCCCCCCGATGATGTCCACCTGGGCATTGGACAGAGCCACTGCCTGATGATTCCTGCAGCCGTTTGCCATTCTGTCCTGCTGGAATGGATTTTTTTTTTTTTTAATATACTGAAGAGAAGGCAACTGTACAAAGAAGCAATAGAGCAGGGTTTTCAGGCTTCATGGCTGAGCCTTAATGACAAAGTAATAATGACAACAGAGACCAGAGAGGTCAAGTGGCTGCAGCCCAGCATCTGCAGTGCACCTCGAGAGGCAGAAGCAGAAAAGAGCTCTAGGAAATCAAGGCAGACCCTTAGACAATGGCAGAATGGGGGACACATCTTTTTTTTTAAGACTTATTGTTTATTTTGGAAGTTAGAGTTACAGAGAGAGAGAGAGAGAGAGAGAATCTTCCATCAGCTGGTTCATTGCCTAGATGGCCACAACAGCCAGGACTGAGCCAGGCTGAAGCCAGGAACTTCAAGAGCTTCTTCTGGGTCTCCCACGTGGGTGCAGGGGCCTCTGAGCACTTGGGCCATCTTCCACTGCTTTCCCAGGCGCATTAGCAGGGAGCTGGATTGGAAGTGGAGCAGCCAGCACTGTGGTGGCCCTAGATTCTTCTTTTTAATCACTGAAAGTCACACACAGTGGTGCCAGCTGCAGCAGACCCCTTAAAAGCACACCATAAAAATATACTGAGATGTGGTACTATGGAGAGAACACAGATGGAGAACAGGTCATTTACTTCTGAAATAAAGACGGCCTTTTTAGGAGTATTGATCCAGATTACTTGCTGGAAAATATGAATTTGTGAAACATACAGGCTGCCAAGATTCCCGTGGGTCAGTGAATGAGTAAAGGTGAGAATTCGGAAAGCTTCTTTTTGCTGACATTCTGTTTCCTAGACTCTTTCCTGCTGTCTCCTAATTGGATACAAAATATGAGCCTCTGAGCGATGATTAGGTGTCACTGAGCTGGTTCCCTACTCATAACTTTAATTTATCTTTGAGGCTAATGTGATAAGAGTCACTTGTGGGACAGATTGAACTTCCCCAAAATCAATATACACGTCAAGCTCCTACCCTGAGTATTAGTTTTAGCCCAGATGGAACATAAAATGCTCATGACTGGTGATTTACTTTGTTGCTGGTTTAGATGATTGTTAGCAGAACCATTTCCCATCTGTGTCCGAGTCTCTCTTTTGCCAAAAGCCACCCCTAGCCCTTCCAGGGAGTGTGTTTCAGTCTTTCTAAATGCCGCCCCTTCTTGAAAGTTCTACCTTTTGCTAAAAATTATTTGAAATTTCAAAGCATTTTTAGTCATCAAAATTCCAAAAAATACATTATCTCAGGGGTCATTATTTTCTCATACAGGCATTTTATTGAGGTTTAATCCGGATAACATAAAATGTACCCTTCTAGAGTGTAAACATGAGTGGGTTTGGGTGGTCTCCTCACCGCCATCTAATTCCAGAGCATGTCCATCGCTCCAGAGGAAGCCCCGGACCCAAGGCAGGCAGGCAATCCCCTCTTCCCTGTTCCTGGCTCCCAGCCAGCGTCACAGAATTTTCACAGATTGTATTTCAGTGCTGTTATGTACCTCGTTCTGTATACATTTATAATTTACGTACTTAAACCCTGGGGTAGCTCTACAAACATCGACTCTATTCCGTGGCCTTCTCTGTTTCTTGGTAGAACAGTAGGTAGAACATCATCTATGTTGCTTTCAAAGGCCAGCATGGAGTTTGCTTGACCTCTGTAGCTAGAAGTGCAGAAAAACACATTGCCCACGCCACTCCACCTCCGAAAGAAAGGATTCTGTCGATCTCCCTTAGACAGACATCCATTGGCCCAGGTAATCCCTGGGATTTGGTGTATAATGAATTGAGGTCATGGTTTCTTCCATCTAGCATGCCACCATTTCTACCACAGTGTTTGTTCTTGAAGGCAATATGTAAATACCCAAGAATGTAATTGCTGATGGGCTTCCTACTGGCTCAAAAAAAAATTGACTTTCTGATATTCCCTGCTATGTGACTATGGATTTCTTTGCTGTTCGAAATCTTCCTCCGGTATCCAAACACAGTTTCTGTATCATCCACTGTCAGCACACAGGCCCAGGCAGCTCCTTTGCCATGGACAGGTGACGTCATCAGCTTTTCCTTTTTCCACTAAAGGGGCTGAGGCAGGCGAGGGAAACAGAAAATGGAGAGGGCAGAATGCAAAGAGAGGGTGCCCTGGGAACAGGAAAGCGGGGCCTGGAGCCAAGTTGAGCACCCCCGCTCTGTGGCCCAGCGTCTCTCACCCTGAAACCGTAGCTGCTTTGTATCGTCCTGGCCTGCAAGTGCTTTCTGAGAGGCATCTAAGCTGCGCGTGTTTGTAAGCCTGTAGAAGCACAGAAGCAAGGGCCTTATCCTCTTACATAGTCTTCCTCCCGAGGAAGCTAGGGTGGACAGTCATGTCAGTGGGACCGGGCCCAGGGTCTGTCCCAGGGAGTGGACGGTTCTTCCTGCAGGGGCTCTGCTATACTCGCGAGTCCCAGACGACTGCTCGGGACGTGTAGCCAAGCTGCTGCCATGAGCATCGTTAGAGGACAGTGACAGCCACGGAAAGTCAGTCCCCTTCTTCTGTAGGAAAGGGAAGAGCGGATCTAACACTCTGGGGATGTGTTCAATTTTAGAAGAATTGTGAAGCTATTCCTGTACATTTAGGCAAGGAAGTCTTGCATAGAAACAGTGTTTCAGCCCATGGAGTACAGGTCAAGGCCAGACCAAGACGTGGAACTGGGCTCTTGGCTTTGCCACCCCTGCAATGGAGCAGTGTTGTCAGCCCGCACTCTGCCTAGGAGACGGGTTACTGATGCTGTTGCTACTGAATATTCCTCTTAGCCGGATGGGCAGTGTGTCTCACCTCACCCGACCTCAAGTGACTTAGTAACGTACTCCTTCCAGTTGGTGTCAGGAGTAATTTTGGCTGCAAATGACAATAAAAACAACAGACTAGTATATTTTTTAAATAGATATTTATTTTGCTTAGATTTCTGGAAGTCTAGAGATGGACAGCGGCTGGTGTGATTTCTGAGACCCGGTGATATCAGGCCTGTCCACTACAATTTCTTGGCTGTATTCTTATGGGTGTGATGACTGCTGAAGCACCAGTTATCTTGTCTGATGACCAAGAAGGGAGTGGGAGGAAGAAGCTAGCACCTATATCAGGAAAACCAAAGATCTCAGTGAAAACCTGGGGAAGACTTTTACTTAGGTGGCTTTGACCAGGACTGTGTCGGAGGCCTCTTCTTGCCTAAGGGAGTTGGGGAAACAAGGCCTAGGGGACAGAGTCATAGAGGAGCTGGGATAAATACAGTTTTATTTGTTTCATTAAATTTCTAGCGGTATTTTAGTGCCTTGTGATATTCCAGCACCAATTATAGCTTGATCCTAAATGTAGCTCTGAGCAGCCTAACAAATTAGTTAAATTGTAGTAACCGCTAACACGTGGGCTGCATTGCAGTGACTGTAGTGTGGGTGATTATATCTCCATTTTGCAGGTTTGGGAGTGGAGGTACAAAGGCTCAAAGCTGCAGAGCCTGCATTCAGACCTGGGCCAGCCAGCTTCACAGGTTTTCCCCGTATAAAAATGTGTGTAGCCATAAACAGATAATCAAATACCTGTGAGGACTCCTGAAATTAAGAAAGATGATGGGGGAGGGCAGGGGGGTGGGGAGCATTGGGACATGGCTGAGAAGGTCTGAATTCAAATCCTGGTCAACCGTTACCAATCATTCATTCAGTAAATATTTCTGAGTTCCTGTTAATTGCCAGACAAGGGTCCACTATGTGCTAGTGGGGAAAAGAGGCCCCCAAAACCGAAGCAAGCAAATAAGTTGCAGATTGCTGATGAGTGAGAAGCAAACACAGAGAGCTAAGGTGATGAACGGTTGGAGAAATGCCACTTCAGGGTGGCCAGGAGAGGATTCCCCACAGAGGTCATGAGCAGTGTCATGCTGTGAAAACAGCAGTGGCAGAATGTTCTAGGCAGAACAGACAGAGCGCATTCCCAAGGGGAAGAAAGAGCCTGCCTTTTCAGAGACAAGATGAGTGTGCCCAATGCTACTGCCTGGTGAGAGTGGGGTGGAGGGTGGGGCTGGAGGTGAAGATCCGGGGACAACATGCTGAGACTTGACGTCATGGAAAAGAATTTGCATTTACTTGGGATGGCAGTGGGAAGCTCTGTGTCATCCTTTATTCTTTTTTTTTTTTTTAAGATTTATGTATTTATTTGAACATCAGAGTTACACAGAGAGAGAAGGAGAGGCAGAGAGAGAGAGAGAGAGAGAGAGAGAGAGAGAGAGAGAGAGAGGTCTTCCATCCACTGGTTCACTCCCCAGTTGGCTGCAGTGGCTGGAGCTGTGCTGATCTGAAGCCAGGAGCCTGGAGCTTCTTCTGGATCTCCCACGTGGCTGCAGGGGCCCAAGGACTTGGGCCATCTTCTGCTGCTTTCCTAGGCCATTGCAGAGAGCTGGATCAAAAGTGGAGCAGCCAGGACTGGAAGCTGCGCCCATATGGGATGCCGGCATTTCAGGCCAGGACATTAACCAGCTGCACCACAACACCCGGCCCACCCTTTACTCTTCAGTAACTCTTTCCCTCATCGGAAGAGACGTTATCATACTGGCTGTGACTACTTCATGTGGCGAGTGTAAGGATCAAATGATGTAATGCAAGTGACAGAAAACTAATTTATGTAAAATTCTCCATAAAACAAGAGGTCCTAATAACCCAGACACAGAGAAAGTGTTTCTTAGCTAGACACAGGCCTTTTAAAAATAGTTTTGTGGATGCCCTCTACAGTTGTGGTTAGACGATGCAAGCTTATCCATAAAGAAATGCAACTTCAGCCAGAGCCGCAGCTCACTTGGCTAATCCTCTACCTGCAGCACTGTCACCCCGGGTTCTAGTCCCGGTCAGGGTGCTGGATTCTGTCCCAGTTGCTCCTCTTCCAGGCCAGCTCTCTACTGTGGCCCAGGAGGGCACTGGAGGATGGCCCAGGTCCTTAAGCCCTGCACCCGCATGGGAGACCAGGAGGAAGCACCTGGCTCCTGGCTTCGGATTGGCGTAGAGCGCTGGCCATTTGGGGGGTGAACCAACGGAAGGAAGACCTTTCTCTCTGTCTCTCTCTCTCTCTCTCTCTCACTGTCTAACTCTTCCTGTCAAAAAACAAGAAATGCAACTTCTAAAAAGAAGTGTGTTTGCAATGCTTTGTGGGAATTCCTCAATTGATTCAATTGTGCTAGCGCATGGTTCCCACAGTAACTACCGGGGTTTGGGGGGGTGGGGTACAGGACAAATGGCAGAACAATGTATTTTTAAAACTACATCGGAGAGCTCCGTTCTGGTGAACCCAGGGCTTTCCCTGGAGCAGCAGCGCCCAGGGCTCACTCCCTCACTGGGCATCTGTTAGAACTTAATGCACGTCTGTGCCCTTCAGGACAGACGCTCACACTTGCGAGGGAGAGGAACTCTGCGAGGGCAAGGAGACACCAGTGGAGCTCTCCATGGAGGCCCCCACTCCACAACAGATAGGAATTTGTAGAATCTCCAAATGCGGAGCTGTTCTCTGCACTCAACGAGATTTCCCCCTTGATGTTTTTGCTGAGAGCCCAGCAACACAGGAGCCTGGGGGCCAAGCTCCAGAGCAGAGAGAAATTTCTGCAGTTCATGGCTTTTATCTCTAAGCCCATCTAGCAGGAGTGACCCGCACACATAAGGTAGTCATCCCCTTGAAGCTTTTGAAACCAGAGATGCAAACTAAAACTAATTAAAGTGAAACAGCCCAGCCAGACCCAGCCCAGCTCCCGATTGGATTTAAGTGATTTGCTTCACCATCCAAAAACCAGACAGCAAAAGGCTGACCCTTTCTGGGGGAAAATGCATGCTTATTCCAGTTTTCTTGAGGTTTTTTCAAACAGAGTCTGCAACATAATAAAAAGGTGGGAGATACGTGAAGGTAAAGGATTAGGTGACTCCTAAACAACTGATTGTTTTAAAATTGGTATTAGCAGGGGCAGGCTTTGGCTTAGGGTTGAGATGCCCATTGAGATCATTAAGACTCCCATAGTGGAGTGCCTGGTCTACTCTTGACTCCAGCTTCCTGCTACTGCTCACCCTGGGAGGCAGCCATTCCAGGGGCTGTTGGCAGGGCTCTGGGGAATGAGTCAGCAGACAGGAGCAGAAACTCTCTGCCTGTCAAGTAAATAAAAATTTTAAAAGTAATATATTATCAGACACATTAACAGAGCAGGTATTAGTACTAAGAAACAAAAACTACCTAATAACAATGATAACTATGTTAAAGAAGTTAGAAGAGAGGATAGACAAAAATGGTTTAATGTCAACAGAGAAATAGAATCTCAGAAAACAACTGTTTGGATATTCTTGATATGAAGAAGACACAGTATTGGAATTGAAGCACTCAACAGATGAACTTAGCAAACTGGACTTGGCAATGGAAATTCATTAACTGAAGCACAGAGAAAGGATGGTGGGGGAACCCAAGCAGGTTGTGAAGGGCATACCAGATGGCCTTGTTATTGGAGTTTCGGAAGGAGACGATAGAAGAAATGAACAAAAGAAACGTGAAGAGAAAATGTATAAGAATATCCCCCAGTTGATGAAAAACAAACCCATACACTGAAGGTCAGTAAGTGTCAAGCAGAATTTATAGAAAGAAAACCACAAATGTAGCCATTTTAGACTCAAACTATAAACAACAAAAGATAAAGTGAAAAATGCTTTAAGAGCAGCTAGAGAAAACGGGTACTATATTTAGAAGGCCAGGCCGGCACCGAAGCTCAATAGGCTAATCCTCCGCCTTGCAGCGCCAGCGCACTGGGTTCTAGTCCCGGTCGGGGCACCAGATTCTGTCCCAGTTGCCCCTCTTCCAGGCCAGCCCTCTGCTGTGGCCCGGGAGGATGGGCCAAGTGCTTGGGCACTGCACACACATGGGAGACCAGGAGAAGCACCTGGCTCCTGCCATGGGATCAGCGTGGTGCACCGGCCACGGCGTGCCGGCCGCAGCGGCCATTGGAGGGTGAACCAATGGTAAAGGAAGACCTTTCTCTCTCTCTCTCTCTCTCTCTCACTGTCCACTCTGTCTGTCAAAAATTAAAAAAAAAAAAAAAAAAAGAAGACCATCCATAAGAATCACATCTGACATCAGAATCAGGAGTCCACAAGACAATGGAACAACTTCTTTAGAAAGATTTCAACAACAGCAAAACTGCCAGCCCTGTTGTGGGCCGTTGGCCTAGCAGTTGGGATGCCCACATCTCATGTTGGAGTGTCTACGTCTGAGTCCGTGCTCCACTCCTGATCCTAGCCCCTGATAATGAGCACCCTGAAGGACAGCAGGTGATGGCTCAAGTTCTTGGGTTCTTGCCACCCATATGAGGGTCCTGGATTGAGCTCCCCACTCCCAGCTTTTGCTCCAAGAGGGGGCCATTAAGGCATTTGAGGAGTGAACCAGAGGATGGGAGAGCTCTCTCTCTCTCTCTCTCTTTCTCTCTCAAATAACTAAATAAACATTAAGAAGTAAAAGGTGAAGGTATTTATGTTTGAAAATTGTAAAATACCAGTTCAGTATGAATGGTAATATGTTATAAATCTTTGGTACCCATTAAAATATAACTCAAGTTATAGCTAAAAGCACAATGGAAGAAAAGCAGAATAATAAAACTTTCCCTGTGTTTTTTCAATGCCAGTTTGAATTTATGTTAAGTACCATATGTGATATTGCTTTTCCAGATGAAAGCTGCTACAAAAAGCTCCTTTGTAGCAAGATTGCATTCTGTTTTTCATATAACATTTTACTGGTATTTTTTGGAATAAAAAAAATACAGACATCTGAGGAAGCCTAAACCTTATTTTCTCCTTATATGGTGATGTCAGGAACTGTGGATTGAAACGCAGCAAATTGCTGGGTGGGCCTGAGGACCTGCATACGTAATGTTTTGAGAGTGGAAGATCATGGTGGAAGGCCTATCTTGGGGCAAAGGAGAAATATTTGGACTCTTAGCTAGAAAAATGAGAGCTCTTCCAAATGCATGTTTCCAGAAAAAATGCTGACTTCTTTGCCAAAAAAAAGGAAAAAGGCTGATCACGCAGCTGAGGGATGTTTTGTGTGGATGTCACAGAAGAACGAGTGTGGAGTGTGTCACTCAGCAGCTGGTGACCAGGATTTCACATCTGTTCCCACTGTCCCCAACAGAGTTTTATGAAGATCTCGTCTTTGAGATTCTATTAACATACCCTTCGCATGAGGAAGAAACTGTGCCATAACTGAAATTATCATTATTAACCCCAAATATATCGTTCCTTCTTGTTGTACGCTATAATTCCCTCATTCCTAAATTCTCAACAACTTTAAACATTGTCAGTGCTTGGGTATAGCTTCATGTTTGCTTTATCCATTGATTCAAGAGGCAGAGATAAGAGGGAACGAGACAAAGGGACAAAGAGAGCTCCTACCTGCTGGTTCACTCCACAAACACCTGTGACAAGGACTGGGCCAGGGCCAAAGATAGGAGCTAGGAAACCAATCCAGGTCTCTCATGTGGGTAGCAGATTTCCTGTTACTTGAGCCATCACTGCTGCTTCGAAGGATCTCCGTTGGCAGGAAGCTGTAGTCAAGAGCCAGAGCTGAGAATCAAACCCAGCACCCTGATGTGGGATTGTGGGCGTCTTATCTTGACCACTAGGCCAAACTCCTGCTCTTGTTTAAATGTTGAGCTAGATTATGCAACTCCATGCAGCCATTGTGGTGGCATCACTGTATTGTGGAAAAAATGGCAATGACATGTTTGAGTTAGGAAGACAAGGCAATTTGTGGGACAATGTTGATGGAATGCATATGGGAGGAGGAGACCCTCCATTGATACTATTATATATTGTTTAAATGTTCATACTTACAATAAAGGAAATTATGATTTTAAATACTTGACCCATGACTGTGGTGAAGACTGGAATTTTTGGTGGCAGGCATTGTGCATCAGATTAAGCAGCTGCTTAGAACACAAGCAGCCCATATGAGACTGCTGGTTTGAGTCCTGGCTACTCCACTTCAAATCTAGCTTCCTGATAATGTTCCTGGGAAGGCAGAGGATATTAGCAGAAGTGGTTTCTTTTATAAAAAGATTTATTTATTAATTTGAAAGTCAGAGTTACACAGAGGGAGGAGAGGCAGAGAGAGAGAGGTCTTCCATGCACTGGTTCACTCCCCAGATGGCTGCAATCTGAAGCCAGGAGTCAGAGCTTCCTCCAGGTCTCCCACATGGGTGCAGGGGTCCAAGGAGTTGGCCATCTTCTACTGCTTTCCCAGGCCATAGCATAGTGGAGCAGCCAGGTCTCGAACCGGCGCCCATATGGGATGCCAGTACTTCAGGCCAGGGCGTTAACCCACTGCACCACAGCGCCTGCCCCTAGCACAAGTGTTTGAGTCCCTGCCTCCCATGTGGCAGACCCAGATGGATTTCCAGGATCCTGACTGGGGCCTGCCCCATCCCCAGGTGTTGTGAGCATTTGGGAGTGAACCAGCACCTGGAAGATATTCTCTCTCTGTCTTTCAAATAAATGAATACATACATAAATAAGTAAATCTTTAAAAGAAAACGTTAAGTTTTTTACACATCAGACATATTCATTTTTAAAAAGAAAGTAACCTCAAAAGTCCAGAAATAGAACAAATTTTGGCAGTTCTTGCCTGATTTCTGGCTGTGGCACAATGGAGGATAGTAGGCCGTGTGAACAGTAATAATTAATTTTACTTCTATAGGAAGTAGGTGTTCACTACAAGTTTGTGCAGAATGTCTATTATAGAAAAATTCTTCATGAACCTCAAAATTTTTGCCCCAAAATGAATTTATATTTCCATTTTCCATGAACCTTTTGAATTACCTTCATATATACTCATATTCTATGAATTTGTTAGCACTTTCAGTATTAGCTAAAGGAAAAATTATTAAAAGCTTAAAAATAACAATGAGCCATAACTGTCTTGATATCTTATTGCTTTCAAATCAGTTTCAACTACTAGAATGTGTCTGTTTTATCAAACTATAAAGAAATCATTGAAACACTCTTTATCACTCAATTATCAAAGCTGCCTAACATTCTTTTTATCACACAGCACATAAGGAAATAAAGAGAATAATTTATATTTTCCTGAAACACTTTGATTTAAGAAATAAGTTGACCATCTTGCTGTCTTGTAGATGTTCAGAACTTCTTACAGTCAGGTACTATGACAAGATCAATAATAAAATTCTAGAAATTTCTATGACAGGTGGTTTAGAAATTTAGAAGGATTTTTAGAGGAATAGGGAATCTGAGCAGAAAGATTTTAGTCTTGTTTATGGAAACATTATTTTCCCTTTCTTTTAGTACTCCCGTGTGTACTAGTGTGTTTGCCATGAGCTGTAGGCCATGGTTACATTTGATATCTGCAGATCTAGATTAATTGTCCTAAGTGAGTCATGGCAGTTGGACCTCCCTGTGCCGGTGCTCTGGTTACCTCTTCCCAGTTCTTGTTTGTGGTGAGACTGCTCTCACTGCACATCCATTAGAGGTAACCGCAGCCTTTGGTTCCAGTCCACCTGAGCCCAGGAAGAAGGGAAGCTCCAAGGAAGTTCTTTGCAGACTCACACCAAATTTGACAATTAAAAAAGAAAAAAGCAAGAACAAGACAGAAGGTTTTACTGCATAAAGCAATCCAGTCTTAATGGCTGAGGACCAAAGTGTTTCAGTGCATCCAACATCATATTCCAAAGAAATGTAATATTTGTGACTCATCTATCATGGAAGCCTCGTATTTGGTTTTATTTTTGTCAGTCACCAAAATCTCAGTATTTGGCATCTGTCTACCCTGCTGTGTCTCTTGCTGTTTGAAGCAGACATCTGTTGCATACTTCTGTGTTGTGAAGGTTTCACAAGTGCTTGTTCACTTGATGTTGGCAGCAGACCCAGGAAGAGCGGGCCCCAGGAGTGGCTGCAGGCGTTGCCCTGGCTGCTTGTGTCCTGTACTGGTGGTGGCACAGTTGGGGAATGAGTTCCCTCAGGGGCTAAGCTGCCCTTCTCTATGGCCAGACCCTCCCTTGGTGGCAATCCGCTTCTCCCCTAGCTGACCACGGCAGGCTGCCCCCAGTCATTGTTCCGCTCCCCCATCCTCATATAGAGTTTTCACTTAACGTTACAGAACATTTCACTATCTCATCATCAAGTAACTTTAAACATTTTATGTTTTATATTTCAGAAAATTGTACAAATAAATGTAACATTAAATTTATCACCTTAACCATTTTTAAGTGGTATCAACATTCATAGTATTGTGCAACCGTCCCTACCATCCACCTCCAGACTTCTTCTCACTATCAAAACTGAAACTATACCCATGAAACAGTTAACCCCCCATTCACCCTCCCCCCAGCTCCTGGCCACCACCAGGCTACTTTGCCTTTCTATGAATTTAACTTCTCCAGATACCTCATCTAAGTGGAGTGATAGGTTTGTGATTTTGTGAATGACTTATTTCCACTTGGCCTAAAGTCCTCAATTTTATCCAAGTGGTGCATGTATTGGACTTTCCTTCCTTTTGAAGAATGAATAATTCTCCCTTTGCGCGTACATATCACAGTTTGCCTATCCATGTGTCTGTTGATGGACACCTGGTTGCTTCCACCTTTTGACTGTTGTGAATAATGGTCATAGGTATGCAAGGAAATCTGCGAGCTTCTGCTTTCAATTCTTCTGGGAATGTACCCAGAATTGGCATTGCCAAATCAAGTTATAATTCCATATTTAATTTTTTGAGGAATTGCCATATTTCCATAGAGTGTGCCATTTTACATCTCCACCAATAGTTTCTCTACCTACATCCTCAATACTTGTTATTTTTATTTTCTTTTTACATTGAGTACCCTAATGGGGGAAACTACCCTTCTGTGTTGTTGTCTGAGATACTTTACTGGAGCAAGCTTTGACTATGCATATTTTAACACATACGTTTAATTTCTCATTTTATGAGTGTGTGAAAATTAGAAAACAGATTTTCACATGAATTCCTGGGTGGCCCCTCATTATGAAGCGTAGAGAATAAAAAGGAAGATCTGCCAAAAAACAGAGGCTATTCCCAGGAATCCCACTCCACCACACTACATTTCTCGCTTGATGTTAAACTGAAACTTAACTTTGTGACTGTGTAACCGAATCTCACTCACCTGTATTATTCTTTCCTTAGAAAATCCATCCCTCGCTGCCGAAGAATTAACAGGATGCTCTCCAATGAATCCCTACATTGCCCTGCGTTCAGTCGCTCCAACTCGCAAGCCTCCGTAGACAGCGCCTCCATGGAGGATTTCTGGCGGGAAATTGAAAGTATCAAAGAGAACAGCCTGGGAGGGCAGGAGGAGCAGCCGCCAGCCGAGGTCAAGCCTGTGGATGGTATGGGTTAGATGTGTTTTCCTGCTGTGCTCTTGGTATGCTCTCTTGTCATCCCACCATGAGTTTAACCTATGACTTGGTATGGTAGGCTATCAGTGACCTCCTGCCTTGGATTTCTATCCACTGGGCTGGCTCAGAATGGCTTTTGTCTATGATGACTTGACTTGAAGGTGGGCTGGACCTTGACACCATTCAAATTGATCCCTTGCACATTACTACTTAGAGATGGTGTACCTGCCCGTTGATTTGATTTGCTATCATTAAGTAAACTGAGTGCTCTAACTTTGGTGACATTTACATGTGTGTATTAGATTTATTAGAGAGAATCATCATGATATGCCTATCACTGACACTATCAGACAATCCTCAGATCACATTCAAGTTCTGTTAATCATTTCTATATTAACTTATGTTTGTATTATTTATTATTTGAAAGAGTGACAGAGAGGGACTGGCACTGTGGCATAGTAGGCTAAGCCCTTGCCTGAAGTGCTGGCATCCCCTGTGGACACCAGTTCAAATCCTAGCTGCTCCTCTTCTGCTTGAGCTCTCCTCTATGGCCTGGGAAAGCAGTGGAAGATGGCCCAAGTGCTTGGGCTTCTGTACCTGCAAGGGAGACCCAAAAGAAGCTCCAGGCTCCTGGCTTCAGATCAGCCCAGTTCCAGCCATTGCAGCCATTTGTGGAGTGAACTAGTGGATGGAAGACCTTTCTCTATGTCCTTCCTTCTCTCTCTCTGTAACTCTACCTCTCAAATAAAGAAACAAAATCTTAAAAAAAAAAAAAAAGAATTAATGACACACACAGAGAGAGAGAAAGAACTTTTATCTATTGGTTCAGTCCCCAGCTGCATGCAATGGCTGGTGCTGGGCCATTCTGAAGCCAGGAGCCAGAAGCTTCATCTGTGCCTCCCAAGTGGATAACAGGGGCCGAAGTACTTGGGCCATCTTTTGCTGCTTTTCACAGATCAATAGTAGGGAGCTAGATTGGAAATGGAGCAGCCAGGACATGAATCAGCACCCACGTTGGGATGCCCGCATCATAGGCAGCAGTTTTACCTGCTGTGCCACAACACCAGCCTCTGTATTGACTTTTATGACTGGAAAAAAAAAAAAAACCCTCTATTAGAGTCGCTTGTTGCATTTACAGTCTGGGACTGTTTTTTTACAGTTCCTTTTTCCTTTACAGTCTGGTCAGTCTTGTAGCCTTTCCTTGGTTTTATGACCTGGGCACTTTTGAAGTTGACAGTTCATATTTCAGAATATTCCTGCTGTTAAGTTGTCTGATGTTTCCTGGTGGTTCAGATGTGGGTTATGCAGCTTTGGCGAGTCATGATGCTCTATTCTTCTTGTTCCATCCTTTGACAGATGCACAGTTTTGATTTGTCTCATTACTCATGATGTTTACTTTAATCTCTTAAGATACTACATGGAAAATCTCTCAAATGTGGTTATTATTTTCCATTTTATAATTGTTAATTACTTTCAAGCTATGTAAATATCCAACTCAACATCACATCATCTCTTTATATAAGAATGTGCTACTAGTTTATTTAGTGGGTTTATATTTTACTATCATTTGATTATTTTTATTTGAAAATCAAAGAGACAGACAGAACTCACACCTGATGGTTGACTGCAGTGGCTGGGGCTGGGCCAGGCCAAAGCTAGGGACTAGGAACCTAATCTGCGTTTCCAATGTAGGGGAATCATTTGCGCCATTATCGCTGCCTCCTGGGGTCCACATTAGCAGGCAGCTGTAATTGGAAATGAAGTCAGGACTCAAACCAGACATTCAAATATAGGATTAACATGTGTCCTAACTTTTGTCTTAACCACTAGGCCAAATGACTGGCCTCTATAAATTATCTTATTTTTTTTATAACGCTTTTATTTAAAGAATATAAATTTCCAAAATACAGCTTATAGATTACAATGGCTTCCCCCCATAACTTCCCTCCCACCCGCAACCCTCCCCTTTCCCACTCCCTCTCCCCTTGCTTCACATCAAGATTCATTTTCAATTCTCTTTATATACAGAAGATCAGTTTACTATATATTAAGTAAAGATTTCAACAGTTTGCCCTCACATAGCAACACAAAGTGAAAAATACTGTTGGAGTACTAGTTATAGTATTAATTCACAACGTACAGCACATTAAGGACAGAGATCCTACATGACATATTTTTTTAAGTTGATTAATTTTCTATGCAATTTCCAATTTAACACCAAGATTTTTTTTTTCATTTTTAATTATCTATCTATATACAGAAGTTTGATTCAGTATATACTATGTAAAGATTACATCAGTTTGTACCCACACAGAAACACAAAGTGTAAAATACTGTTTCAGTGCTAGTTATAGCATTACTTTACATTGGACAACACATTAATTACAAATCCCTCATGAGACGTAAGTACACAGTCTCTCCTGATGTTGATTTAACAATTTGACACTCTTGTTTATGGCGTCAGTAATCTCCCTATGGTCTAGTCATGAGTTGCCAAGGCTATGGAAGCCTTTAGGGTTCACCGACTTCAATCTTACTCCGACAGGGTCATAGTCAAAGTGGAGGTTCTCTCCTCCCTTAAGAGAAAGGTACCTCCTTCTTTGATGGCCCCATTCGTTCCACTGGGATCTCACTCGCAGAGATCTTTCATTTAGGTCTTCTTTTTTTTCCAGAGTGTCTTGGCTTTCCATGCCTAGAATATTCTCATGGGCTCTTGAGCCAGATCTGAATGCCTTAAGGGCTGATTCTGAGGCCAGAGTGCTATTTAGGACATCTGCCATTCTATGAGTCTGCTGTGTTTCCCACTTCTCATGTTGGATCATTCTCTCCCTTTTTGATTCCATCAATTAGTATTAGCAGACACTAGTCTTGTTTGTGTCATCCCTTGTACTCTTAGACCTATCAGTGTGATCAATTGTGAACTGAAATTGATCACTTGGACTAGTGAGATGGCCTTGGTACATGCCACCTTGATGGGATTGTATTGGAATTCCCTGGCACATTTCTAACTCCATCATTTGGGGCACGACTGATTGAGCATGTCCCAAATTATACATCTCCTCCCTCTCTTATTCCCACTCTTATATTTCACAGGGATCACTTTTCAGTTAAAATTTAAACACCTAAGAATATTTGTTTGTTAATTACAGAGTTCAACCAATAGTACTAGAATAAAAAATTACTAAAATGGATAAAGTATTACATTGTACAACAACAGTCAGCACAAGAGCTGATCAAGTTACTGTTTCTCATAGTGTCCATTTCACTTCAACAGGTTTCCCCTTTGGTGCTCAATTAGTTGTCACCGATCAGGGAGAACATATGATATTTGTCCCTTTGGGACTGGCTTAATTCACTCAGAATGATGTTTTCCAGATTCCTCCATCTTATAGCAAATGACCGGATTTCATTGTTTTTGACTGCTGTATAGTATTCTATAGAGTACATGTCCCATAATTTCTTTATCCAAATGTATGCTTTGAATTCCCTGCGATCTTTTGCTGTGAGGTTCCCTTCGTTTAACTTCTTTCATGTTGATGGCCGTGTTTCTGTGTGTAACACATCTTTAAGCATCTTTTGCAGGGCTAGATGAGTGGCAACAAATTCTTTCAATTTCTGTTTGCAATGAAAGGTCTTTATTTTACCTTCATTCACAAATGAGAGCTTTGCAGGATATAATATTCTGGGCTGGCAGTTTTTCTCTCTTAGTACCTAGGCTATGTCTCACCATTCCCTTCTAGCTTGTAGGGTTTCTGATGAGAAGTCTGCTGTGAGTCTAATTGGAGATCCTCTGAGAGTAATCTGACGTTTCTCTCTTGCACATTTTAGGATCTTTTCTTTCTGTTTCACTGTGGTGAGTTTAATTACAATGTGTAGTGATGAGGATCTCTTTTGGTCATGTTTCCTAGGGGTTCTATGAGCTTCCTGTACTAGGCTGTCTCTGTCCTTCTCCAAACCTGGGAAATTTTCTGCTATTATCTCACTAAAAAGGCCTTCTAATCCTTTCTCCCTCTCCATGCCTTCAGGAACTCCTAGAACTCGAATGTTGGGTTTTTTAACAGTATCCTGTAGATTCCCAACAATATTTTTTAGATTTCTAATTTCCTCTTCTTGTCTTTGGTTTGACTGTCTATTTTCCTGTGCTCTGTCTTCTAAGTCCGATATTCTCTCTTCTGCCTCACCCATTCTGTTTGTAAGGCTCTCTAATGTGTTTTTCATTTGATCTATTGAATTCTTCACTTCATTATGATTTCTCGTCACTATCACAGTTTCTTGTTCTACTAGTTGTTTCATTTCAGCTTGATTCCTCCTTAATATTTCATTTTTGCGAGAGAGATTTTCTACCTTGTCCATTAAGGATTTCTATAGTTCAAGAATTTGTTTTTGAGTACTTCTTAGTGTTCTTATCAATTTTTTGAGATCTGCTTCTTGCATTTCTTCTATCTCATCATCTTCGTAATCTTGAATTGGGGTGTCTTTTTCATTTGGGGGTGTCATAGTGTCTTCCTTGTTCTTATTACCTCGGTTTTTGCGTTTGTTGTTTGGCATATTGGTTTCTTCACTGTGGTGTTTTTTTCTTGTTATACTATGACTCTAGATTAAGTGGACTGTCTGCTTTCAATGGAGCCTTAGAGGCTTGAGATGGGTGTGGCCTGAGAGCTCTGTTTGGTTCCTCAGGGTTGAGGGTGTGTCAAAGGAGACACTCCCAGGTTAGGCGTGGTAAATCTCTCTCTGTTACTTTCTTTATTTTTGGTTCAAAAGGGAAGTAATTCCACACAGCTGAATGGAATTGGGGGTGGTTAGCAGGCGAATGATATACCCACAGGAGCCAGAGATCAGAAGCTCTTTCCCAAGGACCATAGAGGGAATCTTTGCGGCCCTTAGTGTGGGCTCAGATTCTCCTGTAGTCTCCCACTGGGCTGCCAAGGCTACTGAACTGGAGCGTCTCTGGAGAGTACTCACATGAATTCGTGATTTCCGTGAGTTCTCTCCCCCACCGTCTCTTTTTTCACAGTCTCAGTTCATTAGCACCACACATTCATTAGGTTCTAATCTCCTGTTATTTCACCCCTCCCACCCAGAGTCAGGTTTTTCTGCTAGGCTCAGGGCCGGTGCCGACCCGAGGTCGCCCTGTTTATGACGTATTCCAAAATGGCGCCTGCTCTTTGTCTTGCTCACCTTTGAGAGGTGAGTGGAGAGAGAGAAACTCGTGTCCGTATGGGTCACTTTTTTTTTCCCCTCTCTCTCTCTCTCTCTCTCTCTCTTCTAGTTAGCCTGGTGAACTTTTCCCCGCAGGGTTTCAAGCCTTGTTCGCTCTAGTTTCCTCTTTCCACTTCCCTTCTGGTATCTCGGGCTATTGAGGTTCTGCTCACCTCGCGTTCCAGCGCTGGTGTGTTGAATCTGCTGCAGGTGTCCCAAACTGCGGGCTCCCACGCTCTCCACGCAGGTCCACTGTGAATCTCCAGTTCCGGAAGGGTTTCCTCTGCTGTTTCTTCCCCTACTCTTCCTTGAACGTGCAGTATCTCCACTTTTATTAAACTGTCTCTCCCCAGACTATCGGTGTGCTCCCTTCCTATTCCGCCATCTTGCTGCTCTCCCTAAATTATCTTATTTTTAAAGATTTAGTTATTAGAGCTGGCAATGTGGTATAGCAGGTAAAGCCACCACCTGTGATACCAGCATCCCATATGGACACCCGTTCATGTTCTGGCAGCTCCACTTCCAATCCCACTCTCTGCTACTGTGCCTGGGAAAGCAGTGAAGGATGGCCCAAGTGCTTGGCCCTTGCACCCACAGGGGAGACCTGAAGAGGCTTCTGGCTCCTAACTCCAGCCCGGCCCAGTCCCGGTCATTGGAACCATTTGGTGAGTGCACCAGCAGATGGAAGACCTCTCTTTGTATCTCCCTCTCTCTCTCTCTGTAACCCTTTCAAATAAATAATTAATCTTTAAAAATTTACTTATTTATATATTTGAAAGGCAGTATGGCAGAGAGGGCGTGAGATCTTCCATCCACTGGTTCACTCTCCAAATGGCTACAACAGCCTGGGCTGGACCAGGTTGAAGCCAGGAGCAGGAACTTTATCAGGGTCTCTCATGTGGGTGGTAGGAGCCCAAGTAGTTGGGCCATCATATTCTGCTTTCCAGGCACATTAGCAAGTAGTTGGATCAGAAACAGAGTAGCCAGGAGTTGAACTGGTGCTCTGATAGTGAATGCGAGCATATTTGATCCATCCCCCTAGAGGCCCCCAAGTTTACTTGTCCTCTCTTGGTTTCTCTTCCCCTTGCACTTAGATCCAACATTCCAGTTCAGAATGCCTCTCTGCATAGAGGGCTGTCTTCCTGTGCCCTAACTAGTGGTTTTAGGCTTCAGGACTGAAATTTGGGGATGAGGAAGTAGCCACATACCTTTTAAAATATTAGTATCCACACATTTAACATTTCCACTCCTTCTCTTTTTATATACCCAAGTATCTATCTGATCGTCTTTCCCTTTAAACCACAGAGCTTCAAGATCTTATAGATCTTACAGAGCCAGTGTGCTAGGGATGAATTCTGGCCGTTGGTATTCATCTGGTAATGACTATATTTCACCTTCATTCTTGGAGGATATTTGTTGCCGGCTATGTAATTGTGGATTCACAGGTTTTTGTTTTCTTTTAGTATTTTCAAGATGTCATTCTGTTGTCTTCTGCCTTACATTGTTTCTGATGAGGAGTTGATACATTTGCATTGTTGTCCCCCATATGCAATGAATTGTTTTGCTCTGACTACTTCCAGAATTTTCATTTTTTCTTTGATTTTCAGCAGATTCGCTTTAAGGTTACTTACTGTGGTTTCTTTTGTATGTAACCTTCCTACTTGGTTCTTCAGACATTCTTTCTTCAAAAACTTTTTATTTCCAGCATTCACTCATCTCTCTCTGTTAAACTACAGTTCCATGCATATTACACAACTTAGCATTGTCCCATAGGTCATTGGGGTTCTATTTTAAATATTTAAAAAATATTTTTCTCCCTATCTTTCAGATTGGATAATTTCTTTGATCTATGTTCAAGTTCACTGACTTTTCTTTTAAAGCCTCTAATATGCTATTAAGCCCATTGCAGCTAATTTTTAAATTTAATGTATTTTAGTTTCTAGTTCTAGAATTTGCATTGTAATTCCTTTTTATGCTTTTCATTTACATTTATTTGTTGAGTTTTTTTTTTTTATGTGCTCGCTCATAATGAGATACTTGGAGTGTCCCACACACCTTGCTAGTGCAAGGTTTTGTCAAGAATTTGGCCAGAGTTTATGTATAGATGTTAGAACTATCTCCTGTGTGGCACCCTACTAATGAGAAAATGTCCCTCACTTCCCAGGTGTTCTGGAAACCCTCTGACTTTGCAAATAAATAGAACGTTTGTGCTCTTGTCATCTCCTACCACACCTAATAGAGAGTGACCTTAATTGAGACATGATGTACATGTGGATCTCATCCAGCATTTTTTTATAATTTTTTTTCAGTTCCTACATGCACTTAGTTCTCCAGTATCTTCAAATAGTAGTTATTTTCTGTATTTTGTTCAGAGTTCATAACTATTATAGAGAGGACTGTTATTTTGATGCAAGCTATTTCATCTGTACTGGAAGATTTTATTTCCTTTTTTATCTCTTTCCCCTACAGATTTACTAAGCCGGACTTTCACACGGAATGAAATATATGATAGTCAAGCTTATTTTTTAAAGTCTATGTTTTTTCATCACATAGTATTAATTAGCTGCTCCTTTCTAAAAAGCATTCTTTTTTGTTTGAAAGGCAGAGTGAGAGAGGGGGAAACAGAGATCTCTTCCATCTGGTCCATTCGCCCAGTGGCTACAATAAACAGGGCTGAGCTAGCAGAAGTCCGGAGGCTGGAACTCCATCCAGGTCTCCCACATGGGTGGTAGGGACCCAAATACTCGGACTGTCTTCTTCTGCCTTCCCAGGCCTATTAGCAGGGAGATGGAATGAAAGCAGGGCAACTGGGACTCCAGCCAGCACCCTGATATGGGATGCCAGCACCATAAGCAGTGGCTTAACCTGCTGGCCCCTACAAGTTTTTGTTTCAGAGTCATCATTTCCTACTTATTTGAATAATTTCTTTAATTGTATTTTTCAGAGAAAATGTGTTAGTTAATTAGTTCTGCAAGTGCCAGACACTTGCGATGTGTTGGTGTTCAGTTACAAGGAAAAGCAGAAAGGTTTCCATTCCTCATGGAGTTAATCTTGTAGAAGAGAAAGTAATCAGTGGTATAATACAATAGATAGATTGCAGGAATTATTTGAAGGGAAAAGAAACGCAGCAGTATTGTGCTTGGTAGCAGTAGGTCATGGTCTTGTCTAATAGATGCAGGAAAAAAAGACTTAGTTGAGGAAGAGATGCCTAAACTGAGATCTGAAAGACTGAGTGGGCCAATAATAGTGGGGTCAGAAAGGACTGGTGCGTCCAAAGGCCTTTGTGATAAAGCGAGCACGGAGTGCTTGCGGAGTTGAAAGGAGGCCGGTATCACTGGGGAACAGAGGGTGAGTGTATCTAGAAATTTAAGCTGCTTCCTAGCTTATAGTCCATGATGAAGTTTTATTCGTAATCCTAAAAGGCAAGGCGAATTGGAATATTAATTGCAAAAGGCTCATGGGTTTAACTTTTTATTTTATTTAAGGCTTCATTTTGTTACCATCTGCAAACTGGGTCCTTAGGGGATCAAGCGTGGATGCAGGAAAAAAGTGTTTAAGTCTGTTGCAGCAGTTGGGTGAGGGGTGTTGGTAGCTTTGACCAGGGCCATGGTGGAAGAGATAAAGAAAGGTGGGTGGTTTTGAGAAATAATAAGCGGATGTTATCCATAGTTCCTGGCAATGTGTTGGAGTTGATGCATGAAAATGAGGGAGATGTCAAAATTGTCTCCTGGGTTGTTTGCTTGCCATATTACTTGGATGGTGGTTTTTGTTTATTGAAATATGGACTACTAATGAGGTCTAGTGTTGAGAATGGAGAATGCAAGTTCAGGTCTGAACTTACTGAAGGTGACATATGACTGAGAACCAAGTAATACTGAGTGTATGCAGTTAGATATGTGAGACTGAAATGCCAAGGGTATGCTGTATTTAACTTACATATTAGGCAGTTGGAGTAGTGGGCGTTGGATTACATTGTACTGATTCAACAAGCAGTGGTAACACTTAAATGTGCCAGAGATGTTTCCTGGCTGTGGAAAACATATCTTCTGTGTGCTGCAGTCTGAGTCCAAGGATTTAAATCATCCTCATCCTAGTTTATGTTAACTCTGGCCCTACCAATTTCTCCTTCCTTTAATTTTCATTACTCTTTGCA
The DNA here is from genome assembly GCA_949820135.1 of Sylvilagus floridanus. Taxonomy (NCBI): domain Eukaryota; kingdom Metazoa; phylum Chordata; class Mammalia; order Lagomorpha; family Leporidae; genus Sylvilagus; species Sylvilagus floridanus. The sequence goes on along the minus strand of OX463226.1, from coordinate 64,234,779 downwards.
GAGGTAGAGGGAAGAAAATTCCAGATCATAAGCTATATTTATAAATGCTGTCTTCAGAAATAAAAATCTTATCCCAAGCTTAAGTGAAGGAGGACTTCCAAGTTGTAAATCAGTAATTTAAAAGCTCATTGTTTTAGAGGAAGACTGCTCATCGTAAATTCACCTTTGCATTTTCTGTTGAAAGGATGGCTTACAAAGCAAATGCATAGTAATAACAAGACAACACATAAAATACTTGCCTAGTGAAGAAACTGGCCGTGTTTATCCACAGTGATGCAGTGGTGTGTGTGTGCTTTCACATACTGTGTACAAATCAGTCTCATGTGCTCCTTGTTCAGTCTTTATCAGGTAATGTCTGTTGGTAGAGTTCCAAGAAATGCATGTAATTTTTCTGTTATAAGATGTTGTCTTTTTTCTGAAATCCTTGTATTTCTGCACATCTAGTTTATAACAGCAGTTCATTCACACTGATGAATTTCAGATTTTTTATTTGCCTTCTGAAAAAAAAAGGAATGATTAGCTGATGTTCAGAATAAGGAGAAAAGTCAGAGAATAAACATCTGCTGCTTGCCCTCTGTCATAAATACTTTGATTAAAGCAAATTCTCTTGACCATGTAGTACTTCCGTCCACCTTGGTCCCTCTGTCACATTTACCACTACTCTGTCTTGAGCTCTTCTCAGGAGAATGGCTGTGAACGCTCCCCCTGTCCTAATGGGGCTGCAGGGGAGGTAGACAGGAATGTTTCCGGTGTGCATTTTTTGGAAAGATGTTTCTTTATCCTGTGGTTGCCTGGATGCTTAAATATCTGACCCAAGACCAGGTGTCCATCTCATTGGAATCTTGTTTATCCCGGCAGATGTCCTGTGGCTCTGGTCTGACCTTTGTCCTCATTATTCCTACTGAAATAGCCACTCTCTTAAAGAGCCCTGGCCAGGAAAGTTTCAAGTGTGTTAGGTGAGACACCCAGAACCTGTACATTCAGCCAGAGTCTGAGGAGCAAGAGAGAGAGAGCTGAGGGCCAGAGCCTTTGTTGGAGTCTAGGATGTTACCCAAAAGGTTTCCTGAGGGGAGATTCAACTGGTGAGGTTGGAGAGCAAGAGGGTCCAAATTCTATGGAGTCAAACCGTGACTAGGAGGCAGCCCCTGTGACATCCCTACATAGTCCATGTTAGGATGTGAGAATCACTGGGGTCAATCATTGTATGTTGCTGCCCCCAGGGAGGCAGTCACTGGTAGGCCACAGCTGGAAACTGGGAAGAGGTGGAAAACAGGTAACAGTGTCAAGGTTGACTGAGTCCTGCAGTGACAAAGTTAAACCTGTGCTCAAGATGGATGCCAAGGCAACACAAAATCACAGGATTTTTTTTAAAGATATATTTATTAATTTAAAAGGCAGACTTACAGTGAGAGAGAGAGAGAGAGATCTTCTATCTGCTGGTTCACTCCCCGAGATGGCTGCAATGGCCAGAGCTGGGTTGATCAGAAGCCAGGAGCCAGGAGCTTCTTTCAGGTCTCCCACATGGGTGCAGGGGCCCAAGGACTTTGGCCATCTTCTACTGCTTTCCCAGGTGCTAATTTAGCTGGGCGCTGGATTGGAAATGGAGCAGCCTGGACTTGAACTGGTGCTTGTATGGGATGCTGATGCTGGAGGCAGCAGCTTTTGCCCACTAAGCCACCGCACCAGCTGTATAATCACAAGATTTTACTACACCCATTTTGCTGAGAGAATACTTAGTACTTTCCAAAATCATTCAGCTAATAAGTGTTGGTACTGAGATTTCAACCTGCATTTGAGTGATTGAAAACTCTTTAGTGTTACATTAACCCACGCTTTTACCTATTAAGATTTTAAAGTCAATATTCATACTTCACCATTTTTTGACATTGATAACCCATTACTTATATTATTATTTAACCCATTGTCAAGGAAAATTACCTTTTCCAATCTTCCAATCTCACTTGGCTAGAAAATATTTTAAAATTCAACTTATTTAAGAAATACAATACAGACTTTTCATTCATTCTTTTTTCTTTCTCCTATTGCTATAGAAAAATATACAAAATATAATCTTAAGTTGCTTACTAATATTTCTTACTGTCTGTTCTGTGCAGACCTGCAGGTACATATATCATCCAGTCATAAAATACTCTAACTTTCCCTTGGTGATGTTATCTTACAGAGGGTGAACTTGAAGCAGAGTGGTTGCAAGACGTGGGTTTATCAACTCTGATCTCAGGTGATGAAGAGGAAGATGGAAAAGCCTTGCTCTCTACGTTGACTCGGACCCAAGCAGCTGCAGTGAAAAAGAGATATAACACCTATACTCAGACCATGAGGAAAAAGAATAAGCAATCTGTCAGAGACGTCAGAGACATCTTTGGAGCCAGTGAATCTCCTGTAAGTAATGTACATGCTTCAAAAGGTGTTTGCTTTCATTTTTGCTGGGGGTGTTGGGTTGGGGGCTGGGATGGAAGAAGTATTGGAAACGGCTGGGTCCATTCTAGGTTTCATATAAAAGCTAGATAGCATTGTGCAAGACTGTACAGAGCAGGACGTAAGCTAGCATTCTGTATCCTCCATACCGCAATCTCTGCCTCCATACCTAAGGTATTGCCCTTCTTTGTTGATACTGGTGATTTAGGTTCGTCTTCTGTTTATTTATAATATCAAGAATGACATCAAGCTTGAAGGGGATTGGGTAGAAATCACAGTTGAAGACAGTCTCCAATTTTGGTTGCTTTAGGTTTTCCGTAGGTTGTTCCTTCTCTTAGGAATATTCATTGCATTGGGCAGTTGTCAGGACAGCCCGCATATTTCTAGTTCACCTTTGCATCTCTACTAATAGCATCCTCGCACAGCACTATCCTTCAGAAGTTCATGCAGTGATGGAAACGATGCATTCCTTTGTTGTCCAGTATGGGAGCCCCCAGTCATATTGTGGCTACCAGCACTTGAAACATGGCTAATGTAGGAATGGGATTTTAAATTTTGTTTCGTCTTACTTTATTTGAATCTAAACAGTCACAGCTTAAGTGTTGAATAACATAATTCCAGAGTCTTCTGCCATATGTGTTATACCCTGAGCTAAGTGTAATGCGTTTAAACTTTTGGCATAGTCAACCTTTCTGGATGGCTATGATTTCCTCTGAAGCTATGTTGAGTAAAGGTGTCTCCCACAACTTTAGTCAAAGACATCAGCTACAGGTATCCTAGCCAAGATGCCTATCAAAGAAAGGCTTGTCCTGCTGGCTTAAATGTCCTGGGTTGTTTTTTCAGCTATCTCTGGGATTAACTTGAGCAGATCCTAAAATCTTTGTCTACCTGCTTCCTTTTCCACTTCTCTTTCTAGCTACTTTGGACTGAGGTTTTTGTTCTTCTCTTTAGCAAAATGTGAAAAGAGAGCAGGTCTACAGGTTGTGTTTTGTTGTTGTTGTTTTCTGAATCTTCCAATTGCTCAACAAATTAACAGCTGCCCATTTCAGGCTTCCTAAAACTTTGAACTTCTAGTAATATATAAAAGTGGCACGCTAGGAGTAGGTGTTTAGCTTGGTTCGCAGTGAAGATGTGTGTGTCCACAGTCGAGTACCCAAGTTCAGTTTCTAGCTCTGGCTCCTGGCTCGCTTTTCCTGCCATTGCAGATCCATGGAGCATTTGGGATGGCTCAAGTAATTGAGTCCTGACACTATGTATGAGACTTAGATTGAGTACCTAGTTCCCAGCATTGTCCCAACCTCAGCCAAGTCCTGGCTGTTGTGAGCACTTAGGCAGTGAACCAGTGGATGAGAACTTTCCCTCTGTCTCTCTGTGTTTCTCTGTCACATGTGCATGCTCACTTTCTGACTGTCTCTCAAATAAGTACATAAAATAGAAGATAAAGAATTTTGTATAGGATTCTCGTTTTCAGTTGATATGTAAGGTGTACATATTTATGGAGTGTTAGGTGCTTTTTCAGTACAGACATAACACTGTGTAAAGTTCAAATCAGGGTAAGCATTTCTCTCTCCTCAAACATGTATTATTTCTTTGTATTGAAGACAATAATTCTTTCTTCTAATTTTGTTTGTTTTAAACCTACAAGGGGAAGATAAAATGGGCACTTACTCATTAAGTCTATTTTTTAAGAGTTATTTATTTATTTGAAAGTCAGAGAGACAAAGAGAGAGAGGGAAACATGCACGTACACGCATGTACATGGGGGGAGAGAGAGAGAGAGAGAGAAAGAGAGAGAGAGAGAGAGAGAGAGATCTGCCATCTAGTGGTTCTTTCCTCCAATGGCTGTGACAGCTGGGTATGGGCCTGGTTCCAATAAGGGATGCTTCATGTCAGAAGTGATGGCTTCACCCACTGCAGCACAATTCCAGTCCCACTCATCAAGTCATTAAGTATAAAAATAAACAATTCTTCTGTTGTTTTTCAGAGAGATGCAGGTGCAGTCAAATACTGGGCATCAGCTCCAGGAAGCACAGAGAGAGGGCCTAGGTGGCACATTTGAATGGCCTGGGTCTCTGCTGTTCACCTTCCTTCTCCCTCCATGCAGTCTTCCTAGGGAACCCCCACTTCTGGAGTGAAGTGAGGGAGAATTAAGTCAGAGACCTGGTCTGAGACAAAGGACTGACCACATATTCCAGGGATTAGAAAGATACTATAACCAATGCCATCACACTAGTCAAAGTGATCAATTTCAGTTCATAATTGATCATAATGAAAGGATTAAATGTCAAAGGGATACATAAACAAGACTAGTGTCTGCTAATACTAACTGATAGAATAAAAAAGAGAGAGAACTATTAAACATGGGAAGTGGGATACACAGCAGACTCATAGAATGGCAAATGCCCTAAACAGCACTCTGGCCTCAGAATCAGCCCTTAAGGCATTTGGATCTAGCTAAAAAGCCCATGAGAGTTTCTCAGGCATGGAAAGCCTAAATGAAAGATCTCTGTGAGGGAGATCCCAGCAGAAAGAACGGGCCATCAAAGAAGGAGGTACCTTTTTCTGAAGGGAGGAGAGAACTTCCACTTTGACTATGGCCTTGTCTAAATAAGATCAGGAGTTGGGGAACTCAAGAGGCTTCCATAGCCTTGGCAACTCATGACAAGAGCCTCAGGTGATTACTGACGTCATAAATAAGAGTGTCAGTTTTAAATGAACAACGGGAATCACTGTGCACTTACTCCCCATGTAGGATCTCTGTCCTTAATGTGTTGTACTATGTGAATTAACGGTATAACTAGCACTCAAACAGTACTTTATACTTTGTGTTTCTGTGTGGGTGCAAACTGTTGAAATCTTTACTTAGTATATACTAAATTGATCTTTTGTATATAAAGATAATTGAAAATGCATCTTGATGAAGAATGTGATGGGAGAGGGAGTGGGAGATGGAATGGTTGCAGGTGGGAGGGTGGTTATGGAGGGAAAAAGCCACCATAATACAAAAGTTGTACTTGGGAAATTTTTATCTATTAAATAAAAGTTAAAATAAAGATACTATAGTACCCTGGGAAATTGGGTACCTAGAGAAATAAAAGCCTGGCTGCTTAATTAATTTAAATTGTTCCTCATCAGAAAAAGACGTATAAACTTCCTATTTAAAAATGCTGCATTTACAGTATATCAAACCTAATAGGCATCTTCACAGATTTTTCTTCTCTAAAAATTTCACAGCTATTTCTGCAAGTAAAGAAATGTTTTCAGTTTCCTGTTGAAGTTTGACCGCATGAACACCAATTCCTCCCTTGCTCTTTCTCTGGCTCTGTGTCTCTGTCCTGGTCTCTATGTGTGTGTGCCGCCGCTACCTCCTCTTGCTCTCCTGCTTTTTCTCTTCGTCCTCCTCCTCTTCTTTCTTCTTGTTCTTCTCCGATACTCTGTCTGACTGATTTCTCTCTCATCCCTTTCTACCCTGGATATATTTCTTTGGTATCAAATTTTCCATTTAACTTAATGGAAACTTAACATAAATTTCATAAGGAGATTTTGTATTAATCCTAGACACAGGAATTTGACCTAGCATGACTATCTAGTAAGGATATAAATTTAATCATTTAAAAACAGATATGTAGGCTATATTGGTCATTAACTTCTTTTTATGAACATAAAATTACATGCTCAGATGACTTTCCTTCAGAATATGTGTGTGTGTGTGTGTGTGTGTGTGTGTGTGTGTGTGTTCTGCCTTCCTGGATATCAACCCCATTTATTATATCAGTAGTTTGGTCATTGTGGTATCAACATTTACGCTTTTCATTAATTATTAAAAATTCAGCAGTCCTGTTGCTAATTTACTGAAGTCCCTCTTTTTCCCTCATTCTTCTGTTATTACAGCAGTCTGTTCTTGTTTCTTAGTGGCCAGAGTTTCTCAGCACTGTGGAGGTGCTAAGTTAAACTGTAAACTCTCTTTTCCCTCAGGGCCATTCATTTATTTTAAGCCTCATTGCTTTTCTTTCCCATTGCTATTGGTCAATAAACTCATTTATATTTATAAATGGAGAACTACATTGATTTCTTGATTCTTAGAGTACGTTAGTCAGGTTTTTGGTGCTACTGTGAAATACCCAAGACGAGCTACTTACCAAGGAAGGAGAAGTTTAGTTTGGCTCATGGTTCTGGAGGTCCCATTAGTCCAGAACTGGATGGGTCTCATTGGTTCAGCCTCTGGTGTTGGCATTCTTGCAGCACAGAACACTGCATGACCAGAGGGGCCACCTGCGTCCGTGTCTGTGTCTCTGTATCTGTGTCTATGAACTGTTCTCTTGTAATACCACCAGAACTTCATCCTGGGGCCTCCACCCTGACAACTCAGTGTACTCCAAACTTCTCTCCAAGGCCCTGTGTCTAAACATCATAAATAGATGAAGTTCCATCCTAGTACCATTAACATGATAGTTTTGGGATCAAGCCTTTACCACATGAGCCTTTTTTGGGAAACCTAACATTCAATCTAATAGCAAAACAATAGTATTTAGGTCATGACCATATATTTCCTATGCAATTGTGTAGCACTTCTATGTCCCAAGAACTCTCCTAGGAATAGGAATGTGGACCCATGTGTGTGGAGAAGTGTGTCAGTTGTTATACGGCACTTTAAAACACATAAATGTGGCTTCAATGCTAAAGAAAAAAGAAATCTGAAAAACTATAATTTGCTTCCTTTTCAAGCAAATTGAACCCCCTTTTTGTACTCCTACCCATAGCCTCCTTGAACGTCCAGCATGAAGTGCCATTCAACCTTGCGTCTGTGCATGCACCATTCTCTCCCTCCGACAGCTGTGAACACCACTGGGGCAGCACTCCTTTCCTCTCGCAGGGTTAGCTGCTGCCTGCTCTTCAGGGTTTGAGGAATGAGAGGGCCTACCTGGCCTCTTTTTCCTGTTACTTCTGTTATCACCCTCTGAGTTGTGGATGTCTCCCTGCTCTTTTTATTTTCGTTCCTAAGTATGTACTTTCTCTGGGTCAGCATCCATCTTCTGCTCGTTTTTCTTGTGTGCCTTTTTCCAGGATGAGGTTTTCTACCTTTATCAAGCTGTTCTTGCCAGCTTTTTATCTGCCAGGAGCTTCCAGCAATTTCTGTTCTGCTAATGGAAATGTTTAGTGGTTTTTAGATCTACTCCTTTAAAAAGATATCTCTTTTGACACCTTGAGTGATTTGCAGAGGAAGGAGAAAGTGGTATGTGCATTTGCTGTCCTGATCCAATTTTCTTGTGCTTATTTTTTTCAATAGCATTTGTTCCTTTCAAAAAAAATGCATTTTTTCTTATTACGAAAGTAGAACATGATCTTTACTGGAAATAGAAGACATGGACGGGCAAGGTGAAGAATAACAATTTCTGCGGACTCAAGTATATTTTGTGGTTGCATTAAATATCCAATAGATTGAATTTTTCAATGAAGTTCTTACAGTAACAGAACAAAATATTTAACCCTTGTTTTGACTGAGCTCTTGTACAGTAAATCAACAGTGCTGAATAAATCTCTGTATACGTTACATGTGACCTGTGTACCTCGTCATCTCAAGTAGAGTCCTGGTATCCAATACATTTTTCCATATTACAAAGACATGAATTAAATACTCCTTTTAGTAGTATGTTTGTAGAAAATATTCAGTTTCATTTATCTGTAATTTCTTAATTGATAAGCAACTAACTAAAGGTGGAACTTATTCATAATTGACTGTACAGATACAGTTGTATACAGCATGATTTTAAAATGTGATTATATTATTTATGAATATATTTGATGGCATATAACAGAAAACTCAAGAAATCAAAAAATTATATAAATATGGGATTGTTTTTCTCTTCACAAGAAGCTAATAATAGATGATCCTCTTTCTTAACATGAATCCAGATTCTTTGTATGGTTATTATGTCTTTCACATGAAGCCTTCATGTTTTTGCTTACAAGTTGGCTGGCCACTCCAGGCATCACATCCATGTCCCTAAAACTTATACCAGTGGTCTCTGTTTCTCCAACCTTCCTTTCCTGGACAGCCAGCTTGGTAGAAATTCCAGTTATCTGTCATCATTGCTCAGAACTCCAGCATCCTAGTTTCAAGGGAGCCTGAAACATTGATTTTATTTTTAGTTGGACATATAACTTCCTGTAAACAATATCAAGATGCTGTTAAGGAAGACATCAGGCTGGATTTGGAGCATACAGTAGACAATATCTTCCACAGAGAATAATGTCTGTTATAGTGATTGACATTTAGCGAGTTCTCAGTGTTGCCTGGTAAATGGCCAATGCCATGATTACTTCATAGGCAGTCAGTCATAGCTTTGGTTCTCTCCACAAATCTGTGCAAACATTCACATACTATGCTTAACACGTGATAAAAAGCACAGATAAATTTGGGAGACTATTCCTGTATAAAAATGCACTTTCACTTTTCTTATTAGCCAGGTGATTTTTTTGTTGCATCCTAACTCCTCTTTTGTGTGGGACCCTAATGGAGAAGAGATGTCAGCGGTTCTCAGAAGAGGTAGTCAACTGGTGACTTGAGTGTAAGCAGGTTAGGAAAAGTAAGACTTTCGAGGCAGTCAGGGACACTTGGAGCAGGGGATGCTACTTGCCTTGAAACAGTGCAGAAAAAGGGAGACTCTTAAACTCATGAATGAATAAGTAAATGGATAAATCTACAAATAACTACCTGCCCTACCTGGACCTACAATAACAACAGTAACAAGAAGGTGCAGTGATGGCCACAGACAGAAATCTAATGTAGGGGAGGCTGTCTGCTCAACTTGTTTTCACAGTGGAAAAACCTTATGCTGCCCTCGGTGGGTCTTCAACGTAAACTTAATTCTCACCACAAGAAATATTTTGATATTTCAATTATTTTCTAAATGTATCCGTCCTCTGGGAAACAGTGCTAGGTTATTTGCAATGCAGGTATCTTCTGGGAAGCAGCACTCTGTCATCTTAAATGTGTATCAGTAAGTGGGGAAAATGTGTGATCCAGCCAAGGAAGAAAATATATTGCATCAGAGCCCATCTTGTCCATTTTGATACAGGTTTCAAAGAAACCCTGCCAGTGAGAGCTCTCTGTTTATGAGATGAATCCTGTGCCGTGCACCACACCACGTGGCACAAGGCTTGGGATTCCCGTTGTAGGACCCATAAAGGGTCCGGGCAACTGACATTCGCCTGCCCTGGGACACATGATGTCAGACAAGTTAGAGTGGAGACTTTCCTCCATTGCTCTTTACCATTTCCTTCTGCGTAGTTTTACACACTTTATTTTCCCTTCCTGTCAAAGGAAGAGGCGCTCTTCACTGTCTCAGGGATAACCCCTGTGCCTCCTTTAATCTCATCAAGATGGAGATGATGAAGTTTCATTTCTATACATTTTCTTCTCCTCTCCCCTGACTCTCATGTCCTAACACAGGCTGGCCCTCGGTCCCTTCCAGGATTCTGAGCCAGCTTGTGGTCCAGTAGCTCCTCAGTTGCCGGAGGGCACATTGATGTCTGGAGAAGGGAGGGTAGTCCGTTGGGCTGTGAGCAGTCCTGTTTGAAGGATTACACCTGTGATTTTGTTGGCTAATTTTGTTACATTTCTCCCAAGAACACCGAGGTTCCTCTGGTATCCTCAGCCTTTGCACTGTTCCTTCTGTGCCAAACATTTTTATGCTACACTTGAACCGGGACACTGACTCTGTTTTCCCCATTGTCCTCACCGCAGCGGCTGCCTCACTGTCAGCCAGAGGAGGAGCAAGTCAGGGTAGACATGAGAATTTTCAAATAAGGGCTCGCATTCTTTTTAATTTTCATTTTCTGTGATTTTTTTTAAAAAGTTAATTAGTTAATTTAATGAATATTAAAGTTATTCATTTATTTGAGAGAGACAGAGCAAACAAGAGAACTCCTATCTACTGGTTTATTCCCCAAGTGCCTGAGGCCAAATCTGGGAGCTAGGAGCTCAATCCAGGTCTTCCATGTGGGTGGGAGGGACCCAACTATTGGAGCCATCAAATGCTGCTTCCCAGGGTCTGCATTATCAGGAAACTGGAGTCGGATTCAGAGCTCAGAGTCAAACCCAGATACTCCAAAGTAGGAGGTGAGTGCCTTCACCACTAGTGCAAACATAGTGACCAAATAGTAGAGTTCTCTGAGCCTTTTATCCTGCCTGACTCCACCTACTGTTTGATACATTGGAGGAGAGACTTTCCCACGAGGGTTGTAGGGACGGTTGAACACCAGATACAACACATGAAGTCCATGGCAGTTTATTGGCCAGCACACATACAGCCTTGGGAAGAAGGCACTGCATGCTACACAGGGCCCCATGTCGGGTGCACTGGGGCACAAAGTGAATTAGCCAGGGCTGCAGGCTCTGTACTACAAAGTCAGGTGTCCCCAGTTCCCTAGGAAGGTGTGTGATTCGCTTATTAAAATAATTCCACAGGCTGGCAGGGAAGTGAAACCCACTATTTTTTTTTTTTTTTTAATTTTTGACCGGCAGAGTGAACAGTGAGAGAGAGAGAGACAGAGAGAAAGGTCTTCCTTTGCCATTGGTTCACCCTCCAATGGCCGCTGCGGCTGGCGCACCACGCTGATCCGAAGGCAGGAGCCAGGTGCTTCTCCTGGTCTCCCATGGGGTCCAGGGCCCAAGCACTTGGGCCATCCTCCACTGCACTCCCGGGCCACAGCAGAGAGCTGGCCTGGAAGAGGAGCAACTGGGACAGAATCCGGCGCCCTGACGGGGACTAGAACCCGGTGTGCCGGCGCTGCAAGGCGGAGGATTAGCCTGTTGAGCCATGGCACCGGCAAAACCCACTATTAAGGCATGAGCAGGAACTGCCTCGGGGCCTCGGAATGACGGGGATTGCTTGGCTGGTGGATCTTAACCATGGCAGCAGAGTTGGTGGAGAGGAGAGCTGGCTGTTAGGCCATTCATGGCCCTCTCAATTTTACCAGATGTCAAAGGAGTATACGATGCTGAGCTGTATCTTAGGTCCCACAGCACACCCATACTCCTACCCCTACCTGTGGATTCTCTTTAGTCTGGGTTTATTTTATTTCCTTTCTCGTTTTCCTTGCTATCCTCCCATTCTATCGTTTAACTTCTTCCAAACTAGAGAAAACACAACAATGAGTTTCTACAGATGTTCTCTTCTTTCAGTGTGATATCGTCTTGTTCTTTCCTCTGCCTGGAGATCTTCTACCTGGCACGCACGCATGAGTGTACACACACACACACACACGCACAAGCTCAGCCCACTGTGTGCTGCTATAACCAAATGCCCCCAACTGAGTAATTTCTAAAGAACTGAGATTTATTTCTTACAATTCTCAAGGCTGGCAAGGCCTTTGTGCTGTGTCACCCCATGGGGGAAGGAGTATGGGGAGGGTGCAGGTAGAGAAAGAGAGAATGAATGAACATGAAGGGACTACACACATCCTTTTATTCTCCAGATAACAAACGCACCCTCATGGAGCAGCGTTAATCCATTCAAGATGCTGGTGCCTTCATGGCCCAGTCACCTCCTACGTATGTCACCTCTCAATTCCATCCCATTAGGAAGTAAGTGTCTAACACATGCTTTTGGAGCAGGGGAAACACATTCCAGCTAAAGCTCAAGCACACACCTTCGGTGCCAAAAGAGAGGAGAAGGACTTCATTGCATATAAAGCTGATGCTTTCTGTTCATTCTCCTTCCTATCCAGGTCTTTCATGGAGGTCCAGAACGGCCTGATATTGAGGTCTGCTTTTGGTTCCAAGCCCAGGCATCTATCCAGGAAATCTTCCCAAGTAGGCTGTTCACTGCATTTCAAGTTCTTGTCTTGGGTTCGTCCCTACCTACTGCTGTTGGGTGTCTTGGGATTGGCAGCAGATCTGTCTGGCCTCTCTGCTGAGGAACCAGTTTACATGAAATTATCTTGGCCATGGCCTTTGAATTTTTTACTTTGAGCTTTTTTTATTTGGTGTGTGTGTGTGTGTGTGTGTGTGTGTGTGTGTGTTGTGGTTGCTTCTTAAGGATTTACTCTTCCCTTGCTAACAGTGTTGAGTTATGTTAGTCTAAGACTGAGAACATTTCCACAATTATCAAGCAAAATATTTACTTTTAATTTTCCAGGAATTTATGACTGTTTCTAATTTGTTACTAGAACACCTTGGTTTCCAGGGCCATTTTGGATCTTTCCTTATCAAAATATGTGCCTCCTTGACGTGGAGTGATTAGGTAGGGCAGAGGGAGTAACGTGCTGTCAGTCCTCCATCCTGAAGTTCTGCACTGTTTCTTGAGCATTACGCCACTTAATAATGTATGTTTTATTATTAATACAATATTTACACCTTGAAGAAAGTTAGAAATACAGAGAAACAAGATGGAAATAGCAGTTTCTAAGGTCTCATATACCAGCTTATTTTTTCATGCATATCTGGTATGCTTAACTTGCAAAAATTTTCCTCAATTGTGAAATGGAATAATATTTACCTCTTAATTTGGAGGACATCATGTATTACAAATGCTGTAATATCTTACAACTTATGCACAAGGCCCGTAAGAAAGAAGCTGAAAGGAGTTGAGTCTCCAAATATACTTCCTGCACAGTGAAATATGGTGCTTTGCCAACATTTAGTGAATGGGAATGAGTCAGTCCTGTGTATTAATGAGGCAATCAATAATGTATTTCCAATTCATAGTTTTCGAAACTGACTCTTCTTGTTTTTGAATTAGGAATCATTACAGAATAGAGTATAAAGTCTCATTTCAAAATAGCAAGGTTTTATCAGTAAGCTGCATCCTTTAGACAGAGGTTGACTTTCCTTGTACAACAAGCTCAAGGGAGATGTCCATGACTGGTACGGATGCCCTGGCACAGAGCCACTGACGTTTTCATCTTTGCATTCTGCTGTCCTCTGTAACCAGGCTAATAGTTAATCCTCAGAGGCTACCTGGCCAACACAGACACTATGTCCATGCTCCTGGAAGAGCATCGGCCAGCTGACCCCATTCACTTTAACAAGAACACATTAACTCTCCTGAGTATCCCACTGGGTACAAGTCCACTTCTCCCATTGGACAAAACCATCACATGATCACACTTACTTGGGTAGACAGGTAGCATCGTGGAGTAAAATCATGCTATTCCTAAGAATAGCAAAGAAAAGTGAAATTTTGCAGGCAGCTAACATTGTCTGCCTCTTAGATAAATTCCGTTATAACACACAACATTTTTGGGGATCCGTATACTATGGACAAATCATTAAGTGACATTATCGATGTTCAGGTAGTCCTTAACTCTGTGTAGCTCCACATGCATACATAGGTATATATGTATAATTGTGTAATGAGTACACAGTCATATTTGGAAAGCTACACCTAGATAAAAATGACTTTTGAAGTGTAAATGTTTGGACTAGTGGTTCCAATACCAGTGAAGATACCTGTGCCCCAAATTGGAGTACCTGGGCTCAAATCCTAGCTCTTGCTCCTGACTCCAGGTTTCTGCTAATGCAGACTCTGGGGGGCAGTGGTAGTGATTCAAGTATTTGAGTTCCTGCTACCCACATGGGAGACCTGGCTTCTGGCTTTGGCAATGCCCAGCCACAGATATTTCTGGTATTTGGAGAATGGGCCAATAGATGAGATCTCTCTCTCTCCCTCCTTCTTTCCCTCCCTCAATAAATAAATTTTTAAAACTTTAAAAGGTGACTTTCATTTCTTTCATTAGACAGGTGCTTCTTGCGACAACCATACTACACAGCTGGATGGCACGGAAGAAGACAAGGAGCTCCCAGGAGTTATCACATCAAGTGGTCCCATGGTGAGTTACAGTAGGGGGATTGGGTGGGAGTGGAAGAGGAAGCCATTTCTTCAAGACGAACACTTGGAAAAATTGCAACATCATTAAGATGATTGGAAAACTGCAGCTGTCAGCATGCCTATCTGCCTTTGAGCAATTTATAAGAAAAAATACTCAGTAATTGTAAATGGGTTCAAGTTTAATAGGAAAATCAACAAATAACTGAATCTCTTCAGAACAGATTCAGCCCTAAGGAGTCAGTGATTCTATTTGTGGTAGTATTGTGTCCTTAAATTTTTTTCTTCAATTTGACACACTCTCTTAACACTGTCGGTCCCACCAAGTCACACGTCTGCCTGCAGGAGCATCAGCTGTGCTCGGGTTTTCTGCTGTCCCCCCCATAAGGACGGATCCTTGCTCCTGACAACACTGGAACCCTGCGTGTCCAGTTCCTTTCTCTTTCTCTCTTCTCCCTTCCCTTTCCACAGCAGATGCCTCTACCCCCCACTTCTCCAGAGCAGGGCAGTCAGCCAAACTTGAGGACAGTGATCAGGCCTCGATTACTGTACCACAGGGCAAGATGGCTTTGATTATGGGACACGCAGAGCTTCTTCTCACATCTGTTTCTACTTGCAGTCCTATCCTAAACTGTCTTTCTCTCCCTTTGTGTAGTTTATGTAATTTATTTTCCCTTTGGTTTTTCCATTTCCACATCTCTTCTCCTTGCTTCCTCCCAACCACAAAAAAAAAAAAAAAAAAAGCAAAACAGAAAATCCAAATAGTTTCTGTCTTCCCTGCGGAAGCGATATTTGGGGGAGATTTTTATTTTGAAGGGGCAGTCATATACAAACCCAGGTGTGGCTACTCATACCTGTAGTCATTTTCCTTCCTAATATAGAGGAGATAGCAGAGTCATTTCCAGAATGTTCTCCATTGGCTTTCTTCCTTGATGTTGTTTTGATGATGAGTTAGAGAAATTTTGGAGAAGATCCCCATTCCTTCCATCTCTTTGACTAGGGCTGCTAGGGTTATTTTTCCTCTTTCTTTAGTTACATTTTGTTGACTCTGCTAAGCTGTAGGAGAGAGAGGCTTAAGGCCTGACTTAATTCTCATTTTTTCCCAGATTATAGTCTTTCTTATTACAGAAGTAACTTGAAAACTCCTTTATATATTATAAATTCTCCATAACCTAGTACCTATTTCCAAACCTTAGTTCCTGTGAATTAACCACACAAATCCTCTACTTTTCAAACAGATCAAATTTCATTTTCAAAAAAAATCCCCAGCATTTTCCAGTGTGAAAATTTTAGTAAGTCCTTTCACACATCTTTCAATGGGCAAAAACTTTGAACAGATACTTCACTCAAGAAGATTCAAGGATGGCAAATAAAATCTTGAAAAGCTAATCAGTATTGTTAATGATTAAGGAAATGCAAATAAAACATGTCTAGAAACCTGTAGAATGACTGAAATTAAAAAGACCAACCATACCAAGCAATGCCAAGATCTGAAGCTTTTAAACATTTCTGGTGGAAATATGAAGTGGTATATCCACTTAAAAAATAATTTTGTCAGCTCTTAAAATGCTAGCACTGTGCTTATCGAAAGACCCAGCCATTCCTCTTGCAAATCATATGTATCCATATAGAGTCTTATCTACAAAAGTTCTTTGTAATAGACTCAAACTATAGAAAACAGCTCAGGCAACCATCTGCAGGTGCATAAATGGTCATATATCTATCTACACAATGCAATACCACTCAGCAAAAAAAAAAAAAAAAAAAGCAATGAACTGATTATACACATAACACAAAGTGATCTAAAAGTAATTATGCCAAGTGAAAGAAGCCAAAGAAATCCTTCAACCTACATAAAATTATAGAAATCGTAGACTCACCTAAGGTGAGAGCAAGAAAATTGGTGATTGGAGACTTGGGAGCGGGCTAGGAGAGGAAGGAGGAGAAATTCCCAAGGGACATGAGGATGCTTTGCAGGTTACTGGTTTTGTTCATTCTTTTGACTTTGGTAAAATGATTTCACAGGGCTAAATTTTTGTCAGAATTCTCAAATTCTATGCCTTATACACTCTAAAGTGAGTGATTAATTGTGTATCAGCTCTATCTTAATAAACCTTAATAAACCAAAATAGAGTCCATGTAAAATTGTGCAATTTCATTAATAACCAAGTATTTATCTTGTAATAAGCTTCTTCTGTAAAGCAGTATTCATGTATTACATGTGGTTGACCTTTGACTCTAAATCACAAATGCTACTAAATCCAGGCATTTACAAAAGATTTACATTCCAATCTAACCTGTCCTACAAATCACTTCTTACATGGATAAAGAAACATATTTTCCTTATGTTCAGTCAACATAAATGAAATATTCAGTTGAGATGTTAGTTTATTGAAAAAGCAAAACAATCCATCTAGTTAACTTCCAATGCCATAAGTGAAACTCAAATAGCTACACTTTCTATTGATTCATAATTCACTGCAAAATACAATCATACCATCTGTTAAAAATCTTCAGTTACATCTGTGTTTGCTTCATATTAAAAAGCTAAGGAACCTTGATTTACACAAGAGCTTGTTTTATTAACAAAGCAAAAATTTGGTGGTGAAGGATGGTATAACTACAAAACAATGCAGTGGGAATCCGAGTGCGGACTTCTAACATTTTCCTTTTGTGATATCCCTTAGCATGTAGTTTTAATCCTCATACCTACAAGATATATACCATGCTGATGTCCTTATTAGCTGATTTTTTAAAAAAGCTTTTATTTAATAAATATAAATTTCATAACTACAAATTTTGGATTATAGAGGTTCTTCCCCGCATACCCGCCCTCCCACCAAAAAACCATTCCATCTTCTATTCCCTCTCCCATCCCATTCTTCAATAAGATTCATTTTTAATTATCTTTATATACAGAAGATCAACTTAGTATATACAAAGTAAAGATTTCAACAGTTCACATCCACACAAATACACGAAGTATAAAGTACTGTTTATGCGGTTGTTTTACTGTTAATTCTCATAGTACAAAACATTAAGGACAGAGATCCTACAAGGAAGTAAGTGTACAGTAACTCTTGTTTTTTTTTAAACTTTTATTTAATAAATATAAATTTTGAAAGTAAAACTTTTGGATTATAGTGGCTTTTCCCATAACCTCCCTCCCACCCACAATCATCTCATCTCCCACTCCCTCTCCCATCCCATTCTTCAAGATTCATTTTCAATTATCTTTACATAGAGAAGAACAACTTGGTATATACTAAGTAAAGATTTCAACAGTTTGTACCCACACAGATACACAAAGTATAAAGTACTGTTTGAGTAGTAGTTTTACCATTAATTCTCATAGTACAACACATTAAGGACAGAGATCTTACATGGGAGCAAGTATACAGTAACTCCCGTTGTTGATTTAACAATTGACACTCTTATTTATGACGTCAGTAATCACCTGAGGCTCTTGTCATGAGTTGCCAAGGCTATGGAAGCCTGTTGAGTTCACAAACTCCAACCCTATTTGAACAAGGCCATAATCAAAGTAGAAGTTCTCTCCTCCCTTCAGAAAAAGGTACCTTCTTCTTTGATGGCCCCTTCTTTCCACCAAGATCTCACAGAGATCTTTCATTTAGGCCATTTTTTTTTTTTACCACAATCTCTTGGCTTCCCATGCCTGAGAAACTCTTATGGGCTTTTTAGCTGGATCCAAATGCCTTAAGGGCTGATTCTGAGGCCAGAGTGCTGTTTAGGGCATTTGCCATTCTATGAGTCTGCTGTGTATCCCACTTCCCACATTGGATCATTCTCTCCTTTTTAATTCTCTCAATTATTATTAGCAGACACTAGTCTTGTTTATGTGATCCCTTTGACACTTTATCCTATCTTTATAATCAATTATGAACTGAAATTGATCACTTTGACTAGTGAGATGCCATTGGTACCTGCCAGCTTGATGGGATTGATTTGGAATCCCCTGGCATGTTTCTAGCTCTACCATTAAGGGTAAGTCCGAGTAAGCATATGCCAAACTGTATATCTCCTCCCTCTCTTATTCCTACTCTTATTTTAAACAGGGATCAATTTTCAATTTGATTTAAACTTCTAAGAATAATTGTGCCTTAATTAAAGAGTTCAACCCATGGTATTAAGTAGAAAAAGAAAATACTAAAAAGAATAAAATAGTAAGTTGTTCCTCTACAGTCAGAACAAGGGCTGATCAAGTCATTGTTTCTCATAGTGTCCATTTTACTTCTACAGGTTTCCTTTTAGGTGCTTAGTTGGTTGTCACTAGTCAGGGAGAACATATGATATTTGTCCCTTTGGGACTTGCTTATTTCACTCAGCATGATGTTTTCTAGATTCCTCCATTTTGTTGCAAATGACTGGATTTCGTTTCTTTTTATAGCTGTATGGTATTCTATAGAATACATATCCCATGATTTCTTTATTCAGTCTTCTGTTGATGGGCATTTAGGTTGATTCCGTGTCTTAGCTATTGTGAATTGAGCTGCATTAAACATTGAGGTGCAGATAGTTCTTTTATTTGACAATTAATTTCCTTTGGGTAAATTCCAAGGAGTGGGATGGCTGGGTCATGTGGTAGGGCTATATTCAGGTTTCTGAAAAATCTCTGAACTGTCTTCCATAGTGGCTTTACCAGTTTGCATTCCCACCAACAGTGGGTTAGTGTCCCTTTTTCCCCAAATCTTCCCCATCATCTGTTGTTAGTTGATTTCTGAATGTAAGCCATTCTAACTGGGGTGAGGTTAAACCTCATTGTGGTTTTGATTTGCATTTCCTTGATGGCTAGTGATCCTGAACATTTTTTCATATGTCTGTTGGCTGTTCGGATTTCGTCTTTTGAAAAATGTCTATTTAGGTCATTGACCCATCTCTTAAGTGGATTGTTTGCTTTGTAGTTGTGGAGTTTTTTGATCTCTTTGTAGATTCTGGTTATTAATTCTCTATCAGTTGCATAATTTTCAAATATCTTTTCCATTTCTTTTGGTTGCCTCGTCACTTTCCTGACTGTTTCTTTTGCAGCACAGAAACTTCTCAATTTGATATAATCCTAATTATTAATTTTGGCTTTGAATGCCTGTGCCTCCAGGATCTTTTCCAAGAATTCTTTGCCTGTGCCTATATCTTGCAGTGTTTCTCCGATGTTCTCTAATAATTTGATGGTGTCCAGTCGTGGGTTTAGATCCTTAATCCATGTTGAGTGGATTTTTGTATAAGGTGTAAGGTAGGGGTCTTGCTTCATGCTTCTGCATGTGGAAATCCAGTTTTTCCATCACCATTTGTTGAATAGACTGTCCTTGCTCCAGGAATTGGTTTTAGATCCTTGATCAAATATAAGTTGGCTGTAGATGTTTGGATTGATTTCTGGTGTTTCTATTCTGTTCCTTTGGTCTATCCATCTGTTTCTGTACCAGTACCATGCTGTTTTGATTATAACTGCCCTGTAGTAAGTCTTGAAATCTAGTATTCTGATGCCTCCAGCTTTGTTTTGGTTGTACAAGATTGCTTTAGCTATTCAAGGTCTCCTGTGCCTCCATATGAATTTCAGCATCATTTTTTCCAGCTCTGTGAAGAATGTCTTTGGTATTTTGATTGGTATTGCATTGAATCTATAAATTGCTTTTGGGAGAATGGACATTTTGGTGATATTGATTCTTCCAATTCATGAACATGGAAGATTTTTCCATGTTTTGGTATCCTCTTCTATTTCATTCTTTAAGATTTTGTAATTCTCATCGTAGAGATCTTTGACATTCTTGGTTGTTTATTCCAAGGTGTTTGTTTTTGTAGCTATTGTGAATGGGATTGATCTTAGCAGTTCTTTCTCAGCCATGGCATTGCCTGTGCATACAAAAGCTGTTGATTTTTGTGCATTTATTTTATATCCTGCTACTTTGCCAAACTTTTCTATGTGTTCCAATAGTCTCTTAGTAGAGTTCTTTGGATCCCCTAAATAAAGAATCATATAATCTGCAAAGAAGGATAGTTTGACTTCTTCTTTCCCAATTTAAACAAAATTGACACACCATTGCCCAAATAACTGAAAAAAGAAGAGAGAAGACCCAAATCAATAAAATCAGAGATGGAAAAGGGAATGAAACAACAGACACCACAGATAAAAAGAGTCATCAGAAATTACTCAAAGAGTTGTATGCCAGCAAACCGGGAAACCTATCAGAAATGGATAGATTCCTGGACACATACAACCTATCTAAATTGAACCATGAAGACATAGAAAACTGTGGATCCGAGTCACGGCACCACTTGTCAGCTACTTCAGCCACAAAAGTAACGACGCTGCTCGCAGTTAATCGGTCTTCAAGAGACTTTTACTTAGAAGGAGTGGGAAAGAGAGTGGGGGACCAGGAGAAGGGGGAAGAGATGGCACGCACGTTCCTTAAGGGGGAAAGCTGGCGTGCCCCCTCTCTCTCTCCCGCTCTCTGCTTATATACAGAATTCAACCAATCACAGTCAATCAATCACAGTCCATGCACAGAGCTCTCCAATCCGGCACTTGATCATGATCAGCTGTGGAGTCACGCAGCAGGCAGGGCATCAGCGCCATCTTGTTGTTTTCCATGATCCTCAGCTAGATGGAAAGTTCAATCAGCTGCTACATCTGCATTACTGCTATAAGCCAAGCCCAGCGTGGGGGGGGGGGGGGGGGTCCCATGGCAAGCCTATCCATGGGTCCCCACAGAAAACCTAAACAGACCCATAACTGAATCAGAAATTGATTCAGTAATAAAGGCCCTCCAAACAAAGAAAAGCTCAGGACCGGATGGATTCACTACTGAATTCTATCAGACATTTAAGGAAGAACTAAATCCAATTCTCAAACTATTAAGAACAATTGAAAGAGAGGGAATCCTACCAAATTCTTTCTGTGAAGCCAGCATCACCTTAATTCCTAAACCTGAAAGAGATGCAGCAAAGAAAGAGAATTACAAACCAATTTCCCTGATGAACATAGATGCAAAAATCCTCAATAAAGTTCTGGCCAAAAGAAGGCAACAACAATCAGAAAGATCATCCACCCAGACCAAGTGGGATTTATCCCTGGTATGCAGGGATGTTTCAATGTTCGCAAATCAATCAGTGTGATACACCACATTAACAAACTACAGAAGAAAAACCATATGATTTATCTCAATAGATGCAGAGAAAGCATTTTATAAAATACTACACCCTTTCATGATGAAAACTCTAAGAAAATTGGGTATAGAAGGAACATTCCTCAACACAATCAAGGCAATTTATAAAAGCCCACAGCCAGCATTTTATTGATTGGGGAAAAGTTGGAAGCATTTCCCTTGGTACCAGACAGGGATGCCCAGTCTCACCACTGCTATTCAATATAGTAGTAGAAGTTTTAGCTGAAGCCATTAGGCAAGAAAAAGAAATTAAAGGGACTCCTGTTGTTGATTTAACAATTTACACTCTTGTTTATAATATCAGTAATCACCTGAGGCTCTGTCATGAGCTCTTGTCAAGGCTATGGAAGCCTCTTGAGTTCACAAACTCCGACCTTATTTAGACAAAGCCATAATCAAAGTGGAAGTTCTATCCTTCCTTCAGAGAAAGGTACCTCCTTCTTTGATGGCCCCTTCTTTCCACTGGGATTTCACTCACAGAGATCTTTCATTTAGGCTATTTTTTTTGTTTTGTTTTGCCACAGTGTCTTGGCTTTCCATGCCTGAGAAATTCTCATGGGCTTTTTAGCCAGATCCAAATGCCTTAAGGGCTGATTCTGAGGCCAGAGTACTCTTTAGGGCATTTACCATTCTATGAGTCTGTTGTGATTCCCGCTTCCCATGTTGGATCATTCTCCCCTTTTTAATTCTCTCAATTATTATTAGCAGACATTGGTCTTATTTCTGTGATACCTTTGATACTTAATCCTATCATTATGATCAATTATGAACTTCAACTGATCACTTTAACTAGAAAGATGGCATTGGTACCTGCCAATTTAATGGGATTTGGAGTCCCATGGCACATTTCTAGCTTTATCATTAGGGATAAGTCCAAGTGAGCATGTGCCAAACTGTGTATCTCCTCCCTCTCTTATCCCCACTCTTTTTTTTTTTTGACAGGCAGAGTTAGACAGTGAGAGAGAGAAAAAGAGATAGAAATAGACAGTGAGAGAGAGACAGAGAGAAAGGTCTTCCTTCCATTGGTTCACTCCTCTAATGGCCGCTATGGCCGGCACTGTGTAGATCCAAAGCCAGGAGCCGGGTGCTTCCTCCCAGTCTCCCATGCGGGTGCAGAGACCCAAGCACTTGGGACATCCTCTGCTGTCCTCCTGGGCCACAACAGAGAGATAGACTGGAAGAGGAGCAACCGAGACTAGTACCCAGCACCCCAACTGGGACTAGAACCCTGAGTACCGGTGCTATAGGCAGAGGATTACCCAAGTGAGCCATGGCGCCAGCCCTCCCACCTTATTTTTAACAGGGATCAATTTTCAATTTGATTTAAACTTCTAAGAATAATTGTGCCTTAATTAAAGAGTTCAACCCATGGTATTAAGTAGAAAAAGAAAATACTAAAAAGAATAAAATAGTAAGTTGTTCCTCTACAGTCAGAACAAGGGCTGATCAAGTCATTGTTTCTCATAGTGTCCATTTTACTTCTACAGGTTTCCTTTTAGGTGCTTAGTTGGTTGTCACTAGTCAGGGAGAATATATGATATTTGTCCCTTTGGGACTTGCTTATTTCACTCAGCATGATGTTTTCTAGATTCCTCCATTTTGTTGCAAATGACTGGATTTCATTTTTTTTTACTTCTGTATAGTATTCTATAGAGTACATATCCAGTCTTCTGGTTAACTGATTTTTTTTTAATAAATACAATGTCTATCTGTATCCATTTAAGAGACAGACAAGCTCAAACACATACACACACACACACACACACACACACACACATCTCCCATCTGCTGGTTCACTCCCCAAATGCTCGTAGTGGCCATGACAGGGCTGGCCAAAGCTGGGAAGTGGGAACACATTGCAGGTCTCCCATATGGGTGGAAGGAACCCAACTACTTGAGTGTTACTTCTGCCTCCCAAGGTCTGCATTGGCAGGGAGCTGAGCCAGGAATCAAACTCAGGCACTCTAATGTGGAATAGTGGTAGTTCTAACAATGATTTTGAGTGTTATACCAAGTGCCCAACCCGAATCTCTCTTATTTTCATTGATAGACTTTTATACTCTTATATGACATTATGATTTTATTGCTTTTCTTGCTTGAGTTGCTTCTCTACTTCATAAATAAGCTTCACTTTTTCACTGTGAAACTTTTTAAACCTTATGAATTTTATTTTTTTAATGTGTTGCAGGAGTCATAAACTTTCACAAAGATTTTCACTTTATTTAATTCATTTTGGTCAACACTCAGTCCTATTCCTCTGAGACCTGGTTTTTTTTTTTTTTTTTTTATTCTCTTCAATTCCTGAACATTTTCTTCTATTATATCTTAAATTATGTCTTCCCCCCATTTTCTGTGTGCCACCTTTCTAGAACACATATTAGATGTCTGTTACTTTGCTAAAATTGAACTTTATTTTCTCATTTTTTCTCATACTAATCTGTTTCTCCTTTGCTCCACACTTCTTCAACTCTGTGCCCAAGATTAATAGATTTATTTTCTTGGTCATTATTATATTATTCAGCTTGTCTCTTTTTATCAGGCCCAGATTCCATTACCAATTCCAGCTGTGGAGGTGCCCCCTGGGAAACATCAAGTACCTTGGTCCCTGTCACCTACAGGGGGACTCAGACTGAGGTCCAATCTCCTGGCTTCAAAGCCTGGCCCAGCCTTAGCTGTTGCAGGCATTTGGGGAATGAATCAACAGTTGGAAGATCTCTGGATCTCTTTGTTTATGCCTGTGTCTCTCTCTCTTTCAAATAAAAATAAAAATTAATAAAAACTTAAAAATAATAGTCCATGGAGAAATGGAGTTAAAAGGCAAGTTTAAAAAATAAATGAATCAGTAAGACATGTTATTAACTAAAGCCCATGATTAGATGTGAGCGATTACTTCCGACCAAGACCACCAAACCTCATGGTCTTCCTGTCCAGCTCCCTAGCCTCTCTTCCAGCACTACTCCCCGTGTCTATCAAAGCCCCATCACAACAGAGGAATGTGATGGGACACACTCAGGGACTCCATCTGACGAAACCTAATGTGAAAGATGCTCCCCAAAGCAGAAAATACCAGCACAGTTGCAGGGGACTCCAGCTCTTTGGGCCCCTAAAGATTTTGCACAGCTGAATCTTAATTAGTTTTTCACTTGATTCCTATAGGAAACTGCTGTCTAGTTCCTTTCAGTTGAATAGATCTGTGTTTCCAAAAAGCCAATATTGTGAGTGGGCTGTGCTTAACATTAAGGTGTACAGAAGGACTGGACTGGTTAGTATACACTCTCCCAAATTCTGGTTTGTTACTTCCAGACAAAGCTGACTTTGGTTTCGTTCTTCCTCTGGAATTCCTTCTCCCTTAAACCCCTGTACTCACGCTAGGAACCTGCCCAGCCCCTAGCCACTTACTTGACTGCATTTATATTGCATTTCTTGGGGCTTTGCCTATGAGTATATAGCGGGCTGTATAGCACTGTTTAAGTGGGGAGAGGCCCACCTGACTTCCATCTCTGTAAACACTGCTTAACTATTTGTGACTGGTTCTTTCTTGTTCATTCTATACTATTTGTTTTCTGCTTCCCCTCTCTAGAAATTGTTTATACTGCTTTTCAGTAGAAATTTTTATCCCACCAAACACATCTGATTTGCTTTACATCTATAGATATCTCCATTGGCATGCTATGGAATTCTTTGCTGGTTTCTAGCGCTATTAAAAATGTTTGTTTAGGCATGGGTGCTGTGGTGCAGCAGGTTAAGGTGCACCTTGGGTACCCACATCCCACATCAGAATGCTGACTTTGACTCCCAGCTACTTTCCTTCTTGTCCAGCTTCCTGCTAATGTGCCTGGGAGGCAGCAGATGATGGCCCAGGACTTGGGTTCTTGCCACCCATGTGGGAGACCTAGGTAGAGTTTCTGGCTTCTGGCTTCCCTCTTACCCAGCCCCCGCTGTTGTAGGTATTTAGGGAGTAAACCAGTGGATGGAATATCTCTATTTCTCTGTGTCTGTCTGTGTCACTCTGCCTTTCAATTAAGTAAAAAAATCGTTTTAAAAATATGTATAATATGTATTTTTTTCTTCCATTTGTAGTGATTTGGGGTAGGAGAGGTGGAAAATAATTGATAGTTAATCATCTTCACTTAAATTCTTTTTCTAGTTCCTGTATTACATTTGATTTTTTTTTTAAAAAAAAAAAAGCTTTATTCATTAAAATTTTAATTCTTTTTTTAATGCTTTTATTTGAAGAATATGAATTTCCAAAATACAGTTTATAGATTACAGTGGCTTCCCCCCCCATAACTTCCCTCCCACCCGCAACCCTCCCCTTTCCCACTCCCTCTCCCCTTGCATTCACATCAAGATTCATTTTCAATTCTCTTTATATACAGAAGATCAGTTTACTATCTATTAAGTAAAGATTTCAACAGTTTGCCCTCACATAGCAACACAAAGTGAAAAATACTGTTGGAGTACTAGTTATAGTATTAATTCACAATGTATAGCACATTAAGGACAGTGATCCTACATGACATATTTTTTTAAATTGATTAATTTTCTATGCAATTTCCAATTTAACACCAAGATTTTTTTTCATTTTTAATTATCTATCTATATACAGAAGTTTGATTCAGTATGTACTAAGTAAAGATTTCATCAGTTTGCATCCACACAGAAACACAAAGTGTAAAATACTGTTTCAGTACTAGTTACTGCACATTGGACAACACATTAAGGACAGATCCCTCATGAGACATAAGTACACAGTGACTCCTGAAGTTGATTTAACAATTTGACACTCTTGTTTATGGTGTCAGTAATCTCCCTAGGGTCTAGTCATGAGTTGCCGAGGCTATGGAAGCCTTTAGAGTTCGCCGACTTCAATCTTATTCCGACAGGGTCATAGTCAAAGCGGAGGTTCTCTCCTCCCTTCAGAGAAAGGTACCTCCTTCTTTGATGGCCCCATTCGTTCCACTGGGATCTCACTCACAGAGATCTTTCATTTAGGTCTTCTTTTTTTTCCAGAGTGTCTTGGCTTTCCATGCCTAAAATACTCTCAAGGGCTCTTGAGCCAGATCTGAATGCCTTAAGGGCTGATTCTGAGGCCAGAGTGCTATTTAGGACATCTGCCATTCTATGAGTCTGCTGTGTATCCCGCTTCCCATGTTGGATCATTCTCTCCCTTTTTGATTCTATCAGTTAGTATTAGCAGACACTAGTCTTGTTTGTGTGGTCTCTTTCACTCTTAGACCTATCAGTGTGATCAATTGTGAACTGAAATTGATCACTTGGATTAGTGAGATGGCCTTGGTACATGCCACCTTGATGAGATTGTATTGGAATCCCCTGGCCTGTTTCTAACTCCATCATTTGGGGCACAACTGATTGAGCATGTCCCAAATTGTACATCTCCTCCCTGTCTTAACCCACTCTTATATTTCACAGGGATCACTTTTCAGTTAAAATTTAAACACCTAAGAATAATTGTTTGTTAATTACAGAGTTCAACCAATAGTACTAGAATAAAAAAAATACTAAAATGGATAAAGTATTACATTGTACAACAGTCAGCACAAGAGCTGATCAAGTTACTGTTTCTCATAGTGTCCATTTCACTTCAACAGGTTTCCCCTTTGGTGCTCAATTAGTTGTCACCGATCAGGGAGAACATATGATATTTGTCCCTTTGGGACTGGCTTAATTCACTGAGAATGATGTTTTCCAGATTCCTCCATCTTGTTGCAAATGACCGGATTTCATTGTTTTTGACTGCTGTATAGTATTCTATAGAGTACATGTCCCATAATTTCTTTATCCAAATGTATGCTTTGAATTCCCTGTGATCTTTTGCTGTGAGGTTCCCTTCGTTTACCTTCTTTCATGTTGATGGCCGTGTTTCTGTGTTTCTGTGTGTAACACATCTTTAAGCATCTTTTGCAGGGCTGGACAAGTGGCAACAAATTCTTTCAATTCCTGTTTGCAATGAAAGGTCTTTATTTCACCTTCATTCACAAATGAGAGCTTTGCAGGATATAATATTCTGGGCTGGCAGTTTGAAAGAGAGAGATTATTAATTTCAATGAGATAGAGAGAAAGACCTTCTGCTTGCTGATTCACTCCCCAAATGTCTGCAACAGCCAGGGATGGGCCTAGCTGAAGCCAGGATCCCAGAACTCCATCCAGATCTACCACATGGGTAACAGGACCCAAGCACTTGAGCCATCACCTGCTGCAATGCACGGTGGCACCAGCAGGGAGCTGGATAGGAAGCAGAACCAGGACTCAAACTCAAGCACTGTGATAGGGAACGCGAGCGTCCTGAGCCACATCCTAACTGCTGTAACAAAGGTTTACCACCTCCTTATTCATTCTATAAATCACTACATCTGTCTATAGAAATTTGAGAAGATACAGTCAAATCAAATGAAGAATGGTAGTGTTTTAAGAAAACAAACTACTGCATATTTCTCTGAGAATCAGATATATTCAATTTTGTAATACATTTCCTTTGCTAAAGAAAACTAATTTCAGTAGCATCATTGTATGCTACAACAACAACAAAATCTTAATTCTAGATTTAAAAATAAATTTTGCTACTGAATTCTATGCATTATGAAAGGCAGTTGTAGAATCTGCTAGAAATGTTAAGATTAGATGAGTTAAAATTGCTTGTGGCTGCATGTGATTAAAAACTAGGAACTATCAGGGCAGTAGGAACTGTATGAGTACAAATTTGCATTCTGGCTGCTCTGCTTCCAATCCAGTTCCCTGCTAATGCACCCGGGAAAGCAGCAGCAGTTGGCCCAAGTACTTAGCCCCATGCCACCCGAGTGGGAAGCCCAAATGGAGTTCCTGGCTCCTGACTTCAGCCTGGCCCAGTACTGGCTCTGTTGTGGCCATTTGGGGAGTGAAGTAACAGATGAAAGATTTCTCTGTCTCCCTTTCTCTTTCTCTAACTGGCTTTCAAATAAATACATGAATCTCTTTTGCTTAAAAAAAAAAAAAGTAGGAGCTGTGTTGCTTCCCCTGGAGATGTTCAATTGAACTGGTCCCGATCTGATGTGGCAGCTTCATGTTGGCAGGGACCCAAACCTTCTGTCTCTGCCGTCCTTCGCAGCACCCACCATCCTTATTTGTGCAAGGTGCAGCAACTCCAGGCTGTCATCCATGGCCCTGTCCTGATGTGAGTCAGCTGACCTTACTGTTTTAACTGAGAAGCTGGGGTTTTCCTGGAAGCATTCTTGGTAAGATCACTCTTACACCTTGTTGACCGCACTCATCACTCTTAGCTTTCCTTGCTGCAAACAAACTGGAAATCAGGGTGGTTTTTTTTTTTAATTTAAAAACAAACTTCTTAGTATTAATCCAAGGTGTTATTAAGACTAATGGAGTTTGTGACAGTACAGAGCAATGTCTGACATAGAGGCCAGTGTCTGTGATGGCTGGCATCTCAGTGGCTCACAACAGAGCTGCATGAGGCTGGATACTATCATCTATGCACAGGCAGCGGCAATGTTGTACATAAGGCCACAGGCATTTCAGTGTGTACACATAGTGGAATAGGCAATACGTTAGAAAGTCTCTTCCTGAATAAGAATGGTACTTTTATTTTTCCATTTAGCCAGATGATGCTTCTCTCAACAGTACCACCCTGTCCGATGGAGCCCAGGATGAAGAAGGGAGTTTTGCAGTTCCCAGGAGCTGCCCCAGGGTAAGTCCTCACCTATCAATGTTATTTCATTTCAAGGCAAAAGCTACAACTAATGTAGGAAGCAATTTTTTCAAGACAGATTTTTAAAAAATCCTTGAACTAAGACTGCAAAGAAAGCACAGCTGCCAAGAGGTTGATCAACTTCATAACGATGAGGAAGAAGCAAACTCAACTCTTGGAAATGAATAAATTTCAGTTGGAAGGAAGACTTCGTGAATTCCTACTGCTGTGGCCAAAAGTCCAAGAACACTCTTCACATGTATCAGTGAGGAGGGATTTGTTAACGTGGCTGAAAAGCCCATGAGAGCAGTTAAGGCATGGAAAGCTGAAACACTATGGCAAAAAGTGTCCTACAGGAAGGACCTCTGTGGGTGAGACCCTAGTAGAAAGAAGTGGCTATAAAAGAAGGATGTACTTTTCTCTGAAGGGAGGAGAGTTCCACCTTGCTTTTGGTCTTGTCTAAATACTGAAGGATTTTGTGGATTCAGAAGGCTTCCATAGCCCAGGCAGCTCATGTCAAGAGCCTTGGGTGATCACTGACGACATACATAAAAGTATTCATTGTTAACAACAGGAGTCACTGTGCACTAGCTTCTCATGCAGGACCCCTGTCCTCAAAGAGTTGTATTATGAGAGTTAATAGTAAAACCTGTTCTCAAAAAATCATTTCCTTTTAGTGTATTAAGTGCAGGATATTCTTATGTCTCATAAGTTATAGTTATGTCTAAGTGCTTGCAAAAGATGCATCATTCTTGAGTTCTTCTTAAAAGATAATTAAGTTTCTGGAAAAAAAAAAGAATGTTAAAAAAAGAAGCAAAATTAACTTCGAGATGCAATGACTTTGAACAGCCCTTGTCTGGACTGTTGAAGAACATGTTTTTTGTTGTTGTTTGTTTTGATTTTTTCCCTTTCTCATACAAATTGTTGAACTCTTTACCTAGAATAGAGTTAATCTACTGTGTATAAAGTTAATTGAAAATAGATATTAGTAAAAAAAAATAAAACTGGGAATAGGAGAAAGAGGAGGAAGAAGGATGGGAGAGTGGGTAGGAGGGTGGGTATGGTGGGAAGAATTACTATGTTTCTAAGTTGTATTTATGAAATGCATGTAAATAAAGAAAGAAAAGAAAGATTAGGTTCACTTTCATCAAAATATCATCAAATTTTTTTTTCTATACTTGGAAGTTTTTTTTTCAGATTAACTTAGAAAAAAGACTAAGCCACACTTAAAAATCTTATTAGGGCCTTATTAAGAATTTAATTTAGATATTAATGTCAAGGATAGAATTCATATATTAAAACATTGAGTCTTCCCATTGAGTAACAATGACTATGCCATAATATTTATTTGTGTCCTCTATCTTTCAGTAAAATTTTATAACTTTATTTCTTTAAGTGTTACACATTTCTTCATGAGTTAATTGCTGGGAACATAACAGTTTGCATTGGTATTTTAAGTAGGAGGGTTTTCTATGGTATTTTCTGGCTTATTTTGCAGAGATGCAAGGAAAGTAGTCCTATGTAGCTTCCTTGATGCGACTTTTTTTTTTTTTTTTGACAGGCAGAGTTAGACAGTGAGGGAGAGAGACAGTGAGAAAGGTCTTCCTTCCATTGGTTCACCCCGCAAATGACCACTATGGCCAGCACACTGTGCCAATCCGGAGCCAGGTGCTTCCTCCTGGTCTCCCATGCAGGTGCGGGGCCCAAGCACTTGGGCCATCCTCCACTGCCTTCCCAGACCACAGCAGAGAGCTGGACTGGAAGAGGAGCAACCAGGACAGAATCTGGCGCCCCAACCGGGACTAGAACCCAGAGTGCTGGAATAGCAGGCGGAGGATTAGCCTAGTGAGGCGCCGCACCAGCTGGAACAATATGTTTCTTTCAGGGTCTTTCTGGCCCCTTTATACAACTTTAAAACTAAGAATTTTTTCATTTTATTTTGTGATTTTGGTGGATAGCACTTGCATATACTCTAGTTTTATTTACTCTATCTTTAATATAACTATTCATCTTAATTCTTTCTCTTGTATTAATTGACTAATCATAATAACTTGTAACATTGATTTATAATTTGGGGGAACCTTTGATAAGTTCTTGATTTTTGTCAATAATTCTCCTAATATTTCATCATTAAGTAGAATGTTTGTTCTAGGCTGTTTAGTCTTGTAATTGCTTTAATCAGGAATAGAGGTTGAAGTATATCAAATGATTGTCCAGTATCTATTAAATGAATATATTGTTTTCTTTCTTTAATCAATTACTTTAGGAAATTACACTGATAGATTTTTCTAATATCACATTATAATTGCTTAGATGAACCCTGCTTGTTGTATTATCCTTTTTTTATTATGCTGCAGGATTTTGTTTACTGTTTTAGAATTTTAATGTCTGTTCTAGCAAGGGATTATTCTATATACATACTCATTTAGAGTTTTTACCAGTGTTAAGGTAACCTTTATGTAAATATGATGAGAACTTTGAATACTTTACAAGATTTTTGAGTCACTTAATAAACTATGATGTAAATATATATGATATATATCTATGCATATCTACAATTTAGTGTATGTACATTTATGATATAATTTGTTTGTAAGGTCTCCTAGGTCTAATATCATTGTAGGCATAAAACATTGGTTATTTTTTCATTGGATATAGATTAATGCTGGTATAGTCTGCGTGTTCTATGAAGCCATGTAATTCATTGAGCATTTCAAAACTAATTTTTATAAATTTATATGTATATGTACATATATACATATGCATTTATTTACATGTGTAGCTTTTAAATTGTCTGTGGAGGCAAATATAAAGGGTCTTCAACAATTTCATGGAAAATGTGTGTGATGTAATGTGTATGATAAAAAACTATACAGCAATTCCAGAACTTTTTGCACCAAAATAAACTTGTCTTTTAATTTCATATTTCCATGAACTTTTTGAAGTAGCCACATTTTTTCATTTTTTAAAAAAGTTTATTTATTAATTTGAAAGCCGGAATGAGAGGGAGAGACAGCTTTTTCATCTGCTGGTTCACTCCCCAAATGGCTGCAACAGCTAGGTCTGGGCCCAACCAAAGCCAAGAGCCTGGAATTCCATCCAGGACTCCCAGGTAAATGGCAGGGGCCCAAGCACTTGGGCTGTCATCCACTGCTTTCCCAGGCACATTAGCAGGGAGCTGGGTCAGAAGTAGAGCAGCCTGCATTTGTACTGATACTCAACTGGGATGATGACATCGCAGACAGTGGCTAACCTTAAAGATGTATTTTATTTATTTGAAAGGGAGATAGAGAAATCTTCCATTTGATGGCCCATTCTCCAGCTCAATCCCTTGGGGCTGGGCCAGGCCAAAGCCAGGAGCTCAGAACTTGGTCCTGCTTTAACCCAAGAGGGGTCTTTTGTTTTGTTCTGTTCTGTTTCTAACCCTTACAGTTCCAAGTCTCAGTGTCTCTGCCTGGCCTTCTCCACCTTCCATAATTTGAACTTACTCTCTTGAGTAATTGGTTTCCTGTATTTTTCTAATATCGTGAGTCAATTCCTGACATGCCAGTCTCTTGTACTGAAATGCTCCAGATATCTGTGTACTTGCAATGTCTGTTTGCATTTCTGACCTGAATGCTTTTGCCTGTCTCCTCTGCCTTTTGAACGTGTCTTCCATCATGCTTCCTTGAGTTGTAGGGCAAGCTCAGCCACCTCTGTATGGAAAACCTTCTGGGCGGTGCTTCTTCCTTCTTTGGTGCTTTGCCATTAGTCAGCTTGCATCATGGGTATTAGCTCTCAACAGTGATTTGTCTTTTAATAATGTTCCGCAAATACTGTTCTGCTATCCTCAATATAAGGAGCTCAAAAGCAGGAATTAGGACTCCAACTTCTGCTTCCTCAAGGAAGTCCCAGGGTGATTTACATGACCAGGAGCCCTGTACTGAGTAGAGTACAGTCAGCGGCTAGAGGCCAGGTACACCAGCTCAGCAGTGGGTGCTTCCAGTCCGCACATTGAGAAACTGACGTTCACTAGGGTTGGTTCAGCATCCCACACCTCCAACTTCAAGCACCAGATGAATAGGAGCCAACAGTCTCTCACTCGTCAGAAAAGTCCTCTCCCGAAGAGGTGAGCTATTTCAAAGTCTGACAAAGCATTTCTTTTTTGGTAAGCTAAGGAAAATCCCTGGAAAGTTGTCCACTTCTTTTTTTAGCAATTTTTTGTATGAGAAATCTTCGTTCTGTGGTGTGGTTTTGAGCAGCACCAAAAGTCTGGTGGTCAGCGAAGTAGAAGGCCCTAGACTTTGGTGTTTTCGTTCCTTCACCACCTCCGTTACTTGGACATCTATGTGTTAATAACTAGCTCTCTATTCACTTGCTCTTTACACAATTACAAATGTATCATCTCCTTTGAAATAAACTAGGAATAAAGAGGAACACAGGCTCAGCATTCAAGACTCCCTTGTGCAATTTGTAGCTCATTTTAAAAGATCTTTTATGAAACAGGTGTTCCGTTATTGCTAAATAAACATACGGATAAAAGAAACAACATCAGGCTCTGGGGGATAAAGAGCAGATTTTACGTGTGAATAGCATATACAAGATTCTTGATGGAACAGCGATATTCACAACCTCTCACACAGTCAGAGATAATAACTCCCGCATTAAAATGTGTGGGATGTGCAGATACATTTTTGGTAGGACTTGTGTATAACTTTTTATTAGTATCAAGCAGACCTGAGCAGTAAGGAGGGTACTGGGCAGGACTCTGCGAGGGCAGATATTCAACTTCTGATACTATCGCGGTGGAGCTGAGGGCTACGGCAGGGAAGTACCCAGTTAGTGCAGAGGGGAAGCTGGGGAACATTTTGTGGCATAGCTCCTTACGTAGCCACATGAGATGCCCACATTCCATAACAGAGTGCCCGGGTCAAGTCTTGGCGCCATGACTTCCCCTCAGCCTCTTGCTGTGCCTGGGAGGTGGCAGATGATGGCCAAGGAATTGAGTTGTTACCACCACCACCACCACGTGGGAGACCCAGATGAAGTTCCTGGCTTCATTCTGGCCCAGCCCCGACTGTTGCCAGCATCTGGGGAGTGAATGAGTGAATGAAAGACGCTCTGCATCTCCTTCTCTGTCACTCTGACTTTCAAATAAATAAGTAAATCTAAATAAGTAAACAAAAAGGGGAGGAGGGATGACTCAAAGGAAAAGATAATTGTTTGCTTATAGTTGCTCTGTATTTTGAAGTGGAACTATTAAGATGTTAATTTTATGTTCAAATAATATAGTTAAGATAAAATGCATCTTGATTAATAAATTATAATTACCAAAGGATTTGACATCAAACTTTACATTTTGTATGCTTTGGCAAAGTAACAAGCAGTCAGTATGTAAGAGCTAAGGAGGAGGAGTGATCCAGACTTGGACAGAATTCCCTTTTGAGAAGCCTGTGGGAGCTGTACGTGTCTCTACTGAATGCAGAAACAAAGGAAAGCCAATGCAGGTCCTTTAAAAATCAAGAAATGCTTCCTGTGAAAAGCACTCTTGTTCTGCACAGCATAAATCAGATGAAAATGTGGGGTTCCATGAATGTGATGTGTAATAAAACGTTTTGTGCTCTCTTCCCCTTGCTTGGCAGTCTATACTTGAGGCGATCCCTGACATACCAGTTCATTCCAATGGATCTGCAGGCCCGGGACAGTCGCTGCAGACCGCAGTGAGAGGTGAGTGACATAGCCTCCTCCCGCACTGGAGCTGTCTCCTGGCCTCCGTGCCCTCAGTACCACTAGCGGTGAATGTCTACAAGCAGGATGCGACCATGCTTCCTCCCTGTGCTGATTCCATCACTTGCTCACTCGCTCCTCCCACCTGCCTCCAGTCACCCAATTGTAGCACAGCACGCAGAACTAACTCCTGGAGCCAGATTGGAAGCAGAATCTTTTCTGCCTTCACAATCCTTGCTTCATATAGAAACTACAGACTGGGTAGTGTCTTTGAGTGGAGGCGTCTTTCTGGAGTGCTCTGGGTCTGCTCTCCAGTCACCGCAGGCCAGGAAGCACACCACTCCCCAGTTGCTGCTCAGGTGTGTGCAACACCAGAGCAGCTTGTGGTAGACAACCACAAGGCTAGCTTTTACCTGTGCCTCTGTGGCTTGAGAAGTGGGCTCCCTACATGGACTCAGTGTGGAAGTTCAAATCCTTGGTGTGAAATAGGCTCCTTCAGGCCATATTTTTGCGATTCCTCAGTTTTCCCAAAAGTTTTTGCTTGTTTCTTATAAACAACAGGATCAGTACTTTCAGTGTTAACTTCAAAATATTAAAGAACTCGGCCGGCACCGCGGCTCACTAGGCTAATCCTTCGCCTGCGGTGCCGGTACCCCGGGTTCTAGTCCCAGTTGGGGCACTGGATTCTGTCCCAGTTGCTCCTCTTCCAGTCCAGCTCTCTGCTGTGGCCCGGGAAGGCAGTGGAAGATGGCCCAAGTGCTTGGGCCCTGCACCCCATGGGAGACCAGGAGAAGCACCTGGCTCCTGGCTTCGGATCGGCGCAGCGCACTGGCCGTGGCGGCCATTGAGGGGAGTGAACCAATGGAAGAAAGACCTTTCTCTCTGTCTCTCTCTCTCACTGTCTAACTCTGCCTGTCCAAAAATAAAAAAGTGTATTAAAGAACTCAGCGTTCTGAAACTGATCTGGTTGATTGTTGCGCGGCTCTGTGAATATATAAAAACTATTGACTGGTATACTTCAAAGGGCTGAATTCTATGGCATGTACATTGTATCTCAGTAAAGCTGATACAAGAAAAAATATCAAAGACAAGGGGTTTGCCAGAAGTAAGTCCACAGCATTCTGTTTTATTGCCATGGTGTAATTTCAGGTCATGCCACTCAAGATGGACATCTGCATGGAGGGCTCCTGTGGCCTGGAGCCTTGGCCTGTTTAATCTCTGCTCTCCAGTCTATCCATAGATCCTCAAGAACTTAGACTACCATTTTGTGGTTGTTCTTGCTCTGTTTTGAGTGCAAGCCTCCATGCAAGTGAAAAAGTGTAACTGTTTTTGCTGTTTCCTAAATTTTAGCTGCATCCATTTGTTACATTTTCAGTTAGTTTTACTAATCGGGATTTTTAAGTCTGGTGGCTTATAAATTTCTCCACCTAACTTTTAATGTAAAATTGATTTGGCTATTAATTCTGCCTTTTGTTCCTTGGACTCTGAGTGCTGTC
The DNA here is from genome assembly GCA_949820135.1 of Sylvilagus floridanus. Classification (NCBI taxonomy): domain Eukaryota; kingdom Metazoa; phylum Chordata; class Mammalia; order Lagomorpha; family Leporidae; genus Sylvilagus; species Sylvilagus floridanus. The sequence goes on along the minus strand of OX463226.1, from coordinate 64,198,433 downwards.
CTGTATGTGGTCAGTGCCTGTAGAAGAGGGAAGAAGATAGTGAGTTGCTTTGCTAGTCCGGAACGTCTTCACTTTGCACAGGCACAGCCTTTCCAGGCAGTGAAAGGAGAAGACAAGCCAATGTCTCACTCAGAAGTCAGGGTCGGGGTTGCTCAAGTGATTCATGGACTCATTTGGTTTTGCTTTAAGAATCTTTTGTCTTAATTTGCAAATGAACTCAAGAAAAGTATTTATAGGAAGCATTAATTGTAGCTCATTTACCTATTCTTAGTGTTTCTTATACAAGGACAGCTAAAAATGTCTAATTCCAGAAATTCAGATTAATTTGTCTGAACAGATCCAACAGTGAAGTCCAATTTGAGTTTGAACAAATCCTTTTTTTTAAATTTAGCTGTTGGTTTTTTTTTTTTTTTTTAATTTTTTTTTGACAGGCAGAGTGGACAATGAGAGAGAGAGACAGAGAGAAAGGTCTTCCTTTTGCCATTGGTTCACCTTCCAATGGCCGCCACAGCTGGTGTGCTGCGGCCGGCACACCGCGCTGATCCGAAGGCAGGAGCTGGATGCTTCTCCTGGTCTCCCATGTGGGTGCAGGGCCCAAGTACTTGGGCCATCCTCCACTGCACTCCTGGGCCACAGCAGAGAGCTGGACTGGAAGAGGGGCAACCGGGACAGAATCCAGCGCCCTGACCGGGACTAGAACCCCGTGTGCCAGCGCCGCAAGGTGGAGGATTAGCCTATTGAGCCGCTGCGCCAGCCTTGAAAAAATCTTAAGAGGAAAAAGAGACATTCTAGTGGGACCCTCTCTACCCTTTCTGTTTTAAACTTCTGGTTTCCCAATAACAATGACATTGAGTCTAGCTGGGCTCAATTTTAATGTTGTAAGAATATATAGAAATACCCTATCTTGGACTTTGCTTAAATAGTTCTCCGCAACTCTCATGAAACATAAAAATATAAAAATTGAAAAGTCAGGTTAAGTAAAGTTTCTTTGGATAATGAAGATGTAAATTTGCTCCCACAGAAGTCTGATGACAACAAAATACTGCTTCGCTGAACCCCTCTGGGTGAATCTGCTTTTTGGATGTAAACATTGTAACATGTCTGTGGGTTAAGTTATCAGTGTTTGGTGTGTCATTCACCCTAGATGGCAGGGGCTGATCGCACTGCATACTGTTTTTTCAGATGGTGGTTATCTGGGAAAGAACATTCCTCCAGAGGCTGAAGAGCTGTCCTTTGAAATATCTTATTCAGAAATGGTTACAGAGGCTCCAAAAAGAAGTAAATTTAAGAAGTTGGAGATTAAGAAAGAAGACTATGCTTTAACTGTAAGTAAAACCTTTCATGATTATTCCAATAACTTCCCATGACTTCTCCACAGGACAAAACTAGGATTTTTAAAAATAGCTGTATGTGCACCAGGGCTTTGGGGAGATCAGACATCAGTGTGGACACCACCATTTCAGGTGTTATTTGGAACATATATTGGACAGTGCACAGCCTGCCTAGCTATACCCGGCAGCCCTGTGTTGAGGAAGAGCTGTGAGGGTGGAAACTTGAATACTGTTTTACAGAGGAAGTAGGATTTCTATCTCACTGGTATAAATTGCAAGAAAGCGTATTGCGCCTGACTTCACTTGTAAGTCAGTGCACACCCTAACTCTGTGTGCTTGTGCTCTGTGAGCCACGGAGCAGAAGATAAAACATAGACTATCACAGTCACAAACACAAGTGAGGCACTAAAAACTCATCAAAACCAATTCAAGAACTTACATCAACTTAGAATAGGCAAATGGAGCCGCCATATACTTGTTATCCTGAGAGCCTCATTATACACACACACACACACACACACATATGTGTGTGTGTGTCTCCAGCAGATTATGTGCTGCAAGGCTACTAAAGAACTGTTAACACCATTCTAATTGTTAAATGCATCTGTGGAGAGTTCTTGCTGAGGAGTTCTGAATGCTATGCTGATCCCAGCTAGAAGCATGGCGAACAGGGCTCGGGAGTTTCAGAGCTAAAGGAATAAATCATCCAGGAACAGATTTGTTGTCTCAGGCGGCCTACACGTTCCAGAGGAAGACTCCTGACGGACCCTCTGTGGGCCTGATGTTGCATTAGTTCTAGCTCTAGGGTGAACCCTAGCGACTACTCCCATTTTAAAGATGCCAACCCAGAGATGCTAAGTAGTTGTTAGGAACTCCACTAATGTTTAAAACCTAATTGTGTCAAAGTCCAGAATTCAGGGTGAGCATTATGGTACAGCAGGTTAAATAAACACTGGTTGGGAATCCCACATCCCATATGAGAGTGCTTGGGATTGAGTCCTGCCTTCACCTTTGATCCAGCTTCCTGCTAATGTATACCCTGGGAGGCAGGGGATGATAGCCCAAGTAAGTTCCTGGTTTCTTGCCTCCCACATGGGAAACCCGGGTGGAGTCCCTGGCTCCTAGCTTCACCAGGCCCAGTTCTTATTGTCCTACATTAAAGATCTGTGTGTTTGTGTCCCCTTATCTCCATTATTCTACCTTTCAAACAAAAACAAAAAACCAAACAAACAAAAAAAAACTTTCCTTTGTCCTAAGCAATCTCCATGTTGGAGAGCAGAGTGGTATCCTAGGGCAAAGTGAAGAAGCCACAGGCCCTGTGGTTTCAGGGGAAGCCCCTCTTATCTTTATGGCAGTCATCCAAGACAAGACCCTAGCCCCTAAGTTTCCTCATCAAGTCTCTCCTGAAGCTTGCCTCAGCGAGGATGCAGGTCAGCCTCCCAGGGAGAACCCAGCACAGAGTATAACACACAGTAACTGCTTAATAAATGGCTAGGGTCCTCGCTTATATTGTTGTTATATATTACTGTTATTTTGAGCATTGGTCTCAGAAAGAAGGTAAAATAACTAAATATTTAATAGCACAAGATACAGCCCAAACCACAACCTACATTATGTTCTTTTACTTTTAAACCTGGGATTTAAAGACAAGTGTTGGTTGCTTGGATGGATGCATGGATGGATGGATGCATGCATGCATGGATGGCTTAAAAATCCCAGGGAAGCTCCAGTTTAGGGAACTTCTGTACTGAATGTGTGCTTAAAACTTTGTAATTTAAGGAACTATGGGATTTCTTTCTACTTCAACCATATTTTTTCAATACCAAGTTTTTAGTGAGCAAAGTGTACCTGTGGATATTGCATGAGAAGGGTCTTTTGTTTTCAAAAACTCTTGCTGGGGTGGACATTGAGCCTAGTGGTTAAGGCACCCACATCGCGTTGTTGGAGTGCGTGGGTTTGACACCTGACTCTGGTTCCTGTTTCCAGCTTGCAGCTAATGTGAACCTTGAGAGGCTGCAGTGATGGCTTAAGTAAATTGTGGTCCTGCCATCTATCTGGAAGATCTGGATTGAATTCCAGGCTCCCAGCTTCTGGCTTTGGCTCAGGTTCAGCCCTGGTCATTGTTCGTTTTGGGAGAGTAAATCTACAGATGGAGCATTTTCTTTTCCTGTCTCTCTGCCTCTCAAAGAAAGAAGAAGTCCTAGTGCATAGATTCTTGACAATATTTCTGGATTGCTGAAGGATTTGCTGTTATTGTATTAGTGTATTTTGTTTCTTAGCATGGGAATGAAGACTTATAACTTTAGAAAATATAGCAATTGACTTCAAAATGTAGTAGGATCATTTGTATTTTCTGTGTATTTTGCTTTTTATGAATTTGGAATATCTAAGTTTATTTTACAAAGTAGGAAAGCTGCTGCTTCAACATACATATGTAATCAGCTTCGATGGGGAGATTTCTGTGGGTCTTTCAAAGTATGCATTTAAGAATAGATGAAGCCTGGTTTAAAGACTGACTGTGTTAAACAAACAAAGATACAGGTAATGCAATCTCAGATTGCACCTAAATGTGTTGTTTTACATGTGTGTATCACATGCAATCCAGATGCCCACCATATATGCATTCCTTGTGATGTTTGACATGCATGTTATTCTGACAACACTGGTAATTTTTACGGTTGTGATGTCAATACTACCATATACCTCAGACAACTGTTTTGTCTCTAGTTTAACACAGTAGAGATCTACAGTTGGTTTTTCTATGATGCAACTTGCTCCTTAGAGATTGTTTTGCAAATAACATGTTTTGTTGTATAGATTTAGCCTATTCAGCTAGCATTTGAATGAAGGTGCATAATCATTTTCCTTTGCCACAAAAAAAATCACTCTGTGTTTTAGAAATTTATCGTTCAAAAAACCAGACTTGGCTTGACGGAAGCAGGAGACTTGTCTACTGAAGACATGAAGAAAATCCGCCATCTCTCTCTCATTGAGTTGACTGCCTTTTTTGATGCCTTTGGAATTCAACTGAAGAGAAATAAAACAGAGAAAGTAAAAGGGCGAGGTAACTAAGCAGAACCATTCCTTCTGGTCTTGACCCTGACACCCTGGGCTAAGAGTTTTCTAATTCTCCTTTCTTTTTCCTTTGGCTGTTGTACAATGAAGACAATGGGATCTTTGGAGTTCCACTCACAGTCCTCCTGGACAATGACCGAAAGAAAGACCCTGGAGTGAAAGTTCCCCTGGTGTTACAAAAAGTGAGTAGAGTGAAACTAATAGAGCCTACTGCTTGCGATTCTGTGCTTTGTAAACCCATCGGTGAATGTTCTTCTGGATTGAAGGACATTAAAGCTCTAATGAGACTCAGGCAGTTCATGATTTTCAGCTTCATCCCATGTATCCTCACGTCACCCGGTCAGTGCTTGGACCACTGGCCTGGCTGTGTACTTTTGGGGTCTGTTGCATTGTTTGACCATAAAGCATCAAATGGCTGACCCAGATGCCATGTCTCATGGCTTTCCTTGGGTATATTTTTCCAGTTTTTTTAAATGTTATTTGTATATATCTATGTATTTGTGTGCATATGAGGTTTCTTTAAAAGTGTGTGAGAAAATAGAATGAAGAGATTTATTTTGACACAAAAAATTTTGGAAGTCCATGATACACTTTTCATAATATTCATATAACACGAACTTATTGAAGTCCCCTCATATTTGATTATTTGGTCTGGGTAAAGATAATTAGCAATACATCTACAAATCATGCAAGTATTGCTGGAATATATCACAGGTTGGAGTTGTTCACATGGGCACATAAAATCATTTTATGGATTTTCCAAGGCTAACAGAGTCTAAAAATCAGCTTGTTCTGGTGGTTTTTCAGGTGTGACCAGGCAGATAGGATACATTTGGACAAACATAAGAGTTTTGTTAAAAGAGAGTTTTGAAAGTTATATTGTCTGAAATGCCATATGCAAATATCTGTCATTGCCAAATAGCTGATTTACATTTAAGTAAATTTTTATAGCTAACAATTTATACTGTTTTACCTAAATATGCATTTATTCAACAGTGACCCCCAGTGGCACAGTTAGAATTCTAAGTCCTTAACACAAATCTTGTTGAATTTTTAAAATGAGCTTTTAAATTATTTATAAGAATGTTAATTGATAAAATATATGAGGGGTTTTTAAAACATTCATGGAAAATACATATTCTGAAGAAACTATGCATGGATTTCAAAATATTTTTGCACAAAAATGATCTTTTCTTTCTATTTTTCCGTGATTTCTGAAGTCCCTTTTACTTTGCTCACACTAACAATCCTACACCCCTCTCTGTCATCCTGTATTTTAACACCAGTGCCTCAAATTAAGGTGAGGGTGATTGGCTGATGACGGGAGCAAAAGGATGGCAGTCGGGTAGCCACAGGAAGCCAGCACTGCCTCTGTACACAGGGGCTACCTGGAAGCTGCCTCCCTGGGGCGGGGCTGGCCAGTGCTACTCTCCTAACGTCACATCTCACCAGCACAGAGCAGCCTAAGGAGGTCGGGGTTACCATCTTCCTTTCACAGATGAGTAAGCTGTGGCACAGCATGGTGACGTCACTTGGCCAAGAACACAGAGTTAACACGAGGTGGAATGAGGAAAGGAACACAGCATGTATCCAAGTCCCAGGTCCATCGTGACTTAAATATTTTCTTTCCTTCTTTGAATTAAAACCAGAATTAGGCCCTTTGCCCTGTATACACAAGATAGGATTTGAAGAAAATTCATAAAGATCAAAGACAGAAGGTTCAGGATATGAGTGCATAATTGTCATGTAGGTGGAATAACCGAGCACAAAAGTTAGCAAATGGAAGCAAACAAGACAAGTTGAGAAAACAGTAGCTCTGGAGCTAAGTCACATCGACAACTCCACGGATGTTGGCTGAGGCCATGTTCCTCATTTAAGACTTGAGTACTCCTCCCTCTCGTGGGAGAACCTTTTCTTATAGATATGTTTCTTCATCTTAAATACTATTTCTCTCCTCCATACAAGAAGTACCTGAGTTCCAGCCTACATCAGTTTTTGGAGAGAAACTGCCAAGGACACTGTATCTACCTCCCACTGTGAGAACTTAAGCAAGTGACCCATCCATCCTGTGCTTCAGTCTCCTTGGCAGTAGTATAATGGGGATAGTAATAATATCCACCTTTTAGCACTGTCGTCAGGATTCAATGAGTTAATGCGTGGAAAGTACTGAGAATAGCATCTGATACACAACAGAGACCCAGTAGTTGGCAATGTTTGCTGTTATTGTTGTTATTAGCACCCATCATCCCCACCATCACCACAATGAGGACTCAAGAAAGTGATCATCCTCTTATAATCTCTGACTTCTTGGCCAATCTTCTAGGATTCCTATAGTTTCTTACCCAGGGTGGCTGCTACTAGAGTATTGTCTTACTGATCAGTCTGCACACAGAGACACAGTGATCAGATATTAAAATGGTCATGTGGCAGCCCTTTACAGTAATTATGAGTTCAAGTGTGAGAGTTGGAGCCATTACTTACTTCCAAGGGTGATCCTGAGACAGTTAGATAGCCACTCTAAATTTCCATTTGCAAACAGAAGATCATGCTGACCTCATGGGTGCTTGTGAGCATTTACCAAGGTGTGCAAGAACCAGGCACAAACATATGCTGGGTAATTTGTTGACTATCATCATCATTGTTTCAGATGTTTGTCTTCCCATGGAGGTACTTATTTTGTAATATGTCATTGCTCTCTAGTTTTTTGAGAAAGTTGAGGAATCGGGTCTGGAATCTGAAGGAATTTTTCGACTTTCAGGATGCACAGCCAAGGTCAAGGTACTGGATGTTTATTTTCTTCCTACTTAGATACCTAAGCTGGATAGGCCCAGTGCACACAAGTCTCAGATGTCTAGTTCCTTGTCATTGTTGTTTGATTCTATCACTTGACCCCATCCAGTCTTTCTCTGTAGCTAAGATTGAGTATGTGTTCCGTACTCAGTTGTGTGTTCCATAATCCAGAGTTGTACGTCCTTGTGAGTTAAAACAACAGCAGTAGAAAAACAACAATAAAACAATACATCATTTCACCATCAGAAACTGCTCCTTCCCTTTGGTTTGGAAAACTTCAGATGTCCCATAACTGTTTTGGGTATCTAAGCACTTCGGTATTTTATGTTATCGTCAGTCATGGAATTCACAAGACCAATATTACATGAGACCTTATTGCCATTCCATCTTGCTTCAAATTAACATTCTTTAGCTCTCTTTTTAATGAAAGTTTTGGTAAGAATTTGTAACAATGACCATAACCACTAGAATACTCACTCAGCACTTCTAAAACCCAGTTCCATTTATGGTAATGTCAATGTTCCCATATAAAAATCGCTGTGCATTGTGAATCCTTTTCCTTTGCTCTATTAGTTCCAGAAAGTGGCAAAGTCTATAGTAAAACAAAGGAGAAGACCATTAGAGAATCAAAGTATTTCTCATCAACTTCCAGTAAACTGTGCCCACACGTGAACACACACAATGGAGAAGTTATCCCTGCCCTTGGGTCTTGTGGACGTTAGAACCTGTGCAGTTTTAAATGCTAAATCCTGAGAAGTCTTACGACAAAAAGGGGAGAGGGAAATCTTATGAAGAGTTTGGCTGTGTTCAGAACTATTAAAAGGAAATGTATAGAGGTGGAAATGCAGTTTTTCATTAATTCATTTTGGTGCATATTTTGGGAAGTTTGATTTGTATCAGAAGTCTCTAAGTTTTTATTTAGAAGTGTGATGAGACGTTTTATCTAAGTGGAAACTGAGAACAAACAGGCTGTTTCTATTGGATTCTCCAGAAACAAGATGCTGAGGGGGATTAGGAGACGAGGGTTAGAGGGATAGGTGGGGGGTGGCTCTTCTGACAAATACAGGGACCATCATGCAGGGCTGGGCTGGATGAGACTCAGCCCATGGTGCAGACGCCCTACCCTGGGCAGAATGGGCCAGGCCCTAGTGAGCTGTGGGCGGGGGCTTCCTGCAGATAACGTGGCAGGGGCAGGTCCAGGAGGGGTGACAGCTCCTGAGCTTTTTGCTGATGAGTGGGAAACCGTCTTCTGAAGGGAGACACAAGAAGGGCTCCAGACTTTACAGGTGACGTCAGGCAGGGATGGGATATGTGGGAGAGTTCTGACTTTCTGAGAGTATAGTTGGCTCAAGATGGGATCATTCTCATTTGGGAGGTAAGACAATTCTTTTTAATGACTCCTTAGGGTTTATCCTGTCTCAGTTGAATCTGCTTTTTGTCTGAGATGTTTGGCTCTTACATATGCTTGTGAACAAATGTGTCCTAAATCTGAAGATAAGCACTACCACTTGCTCACTTGTTCCCATTAACTCTTTAATTATGTCTGTAGAGTCAGAGAACCAAAAATGGAGCCAAGGAAATGAATTTCCTAAACAGAATTGACTAAGTCCCTCTAGACCTCCCTTCATAACTGGGAGGCTGCATGTACACATATTACTCATCTGTGTGAATGTAAAGCATAATGAATATAATTTAAATTATATTTTTTTCTGAATACTCAGATAAGAAAATGTGGTAGGACATTTCTTATGTGCACAAAGTTTAACATCTTAGCAGAAGTTACATTTCTTTAGCAAATGTTTGACTAAAAAAAAAAAAGGCTTCATCAAAGGCTAATCATTCCTTCCAAGTGTTCTTGTAGGCACACACATTCCTGAACCACATTTAGGTCAGAGCCCCGCTCCCCCTAGAATGGGTTTTATGTAGTGTCAGCCTATTTATTCCATTCCCTGTTATTCCACAGAATGGAATCCAGATGTTTGCATGTTTGGGGATCCAGGAAAGCCAATGTGACAGCAATCTGAGCCAGTGAACAGAAAGAGGGAAAGATTGCAGTTAGAAAGGCATTGTAACGTGATGGTTTAAAGTCTCTTTATTTCTCTCCTTTATTCAAACTCAAATCCCTTTTTGTTCATAATTTGATCCACTGGACTGCTTTGTCTAGGAACATGTTTGGGGAAAGACTTTAAAAAAAAAAACAAACACAAAACTCCATTGCTGAGATCATCATAGTGTGCCAAGTAGATGACCCCAACTACATCTGCACAAATGGACTATTGCTAGAGCAATCCAGTCTGGCTTTGTGCTTTAAATGTTTGGTAAGACTGACAGGGAGACAGCTGTGAGGGGAAGCTGCTCGACTGTAACCAAATAGGGACACAAACTGCGAAGCCAGTTCCTAGAAGCCCCAGATCATTTGGAACCAATTTAATGCTTTGGTGTTTCCAGTGGTTTTCTTTAAAAAAAAAATACATATATACATAAAATAACAGAAATGTGAGCCAAACACTGGGGAATATATTTCATGGAAGAAGGCAGACTGTTTGACATAGGCGAGGCTTTCTTTCTTGACTCTTTTCAAAGAGTCTGAGATGGCTCCAAATGTTTTCTAATGACATTACCTGGTGTGTTGGTTTTCCTTCCTGGACAGTGGGTTAAAACCAAGGCAGATCATTTGTATTTGTAGACAAGTACCTTAGAAAGGGAAGCAGGGTGGGTTTTAGTTCAAAAGCAATTTGGGGATGTGACTCCTGCCTAGTGTTCTCACTAACAGTGGACAGAAATCATGACCCCTTTAACCTCTGTGCACCCCCTGCCTCCTGCAAGGTAACTTCACACCTGGCAGGTGTGGTTTCACATTTTAGGAGTACAGCCAAAACATCACCTCTCCTGATCCTCTCCACCATCTGCTGCTGTTGGAACCAACCAGAAGATGACATTCCGTGTCTGTTGTTTCATGTCAGCCATACAACCAAGATGACATGGTGTTTTACCCGAATACTTGCATTCGAATCGCATACCCAGGGACTTCCCGTAGAGATGACACTAAAGCTTAGAGTAGACCTGGGGTGGGGGGTGGAGTGGGAATTGAGGCTAGAGCAGCTGGCATTATTTAGTGCCTTCTGTGTGACACTCTGTGAACTTGAATATTGTCTGATTTAATCTCAAAGTCATTTTTTTTTATATAAAGCTTTTATTTAAAGAATATAAATTTCCAAAGAACAGCTCATGGACCACAATGGCTCCCCTCCCCCCACAACTTCCCTCCCTCCCCCCACCCTCCCCTTTCCCGCTCCCTCTCCCCTTCTGTTCACATCAAGATTCATTTTCAATTCTCTTTATACACAGAAGATCAATTTAGTACATATTACGTAAAGATTTCAACGGTTTGCCCTCGCATAGAGACACAAAATGATAATACTGTTGGAGTACTAGTTATAGTATTAATTCACAATGTACAGCACATTAAGGACAGAGATCCTACATGATTTTTTTTAAAAAAAATTGATTAATTGTCTATGCAATTTCCAGTTTAACACCAAGATTTTTTAATCATTTGCAATTATCTTTATATAAAGAAGATCGATTCAATATATACTATGTAAGGATTTCATCAGTTTGCACCCACTCAGAAACACAAAGTGTAAAAATACTGTTTCAGTACTAGTAATAGCATCACTTCACATTGGATAACACATTAAGGACAGATCCCTCATGAGACGTAAGTACACAGTGACTCCTGATGTTAATTTAACAATTTGACACTCTTGTTTATGGCGTCAGTAATCTCCCTAGGCTCTGGTCATGAGTTGCCGAGGCTATGGAAGCCTTTAGGGTTAGCCGACTTCGATCTTATTCCCACAGGGCCATAGTCAAAGTGGAAGTTCTCTCCTCCCTTCAGAGAAAGGTACCTCCTTCTTTGATGGCCCCGTTCTTTCCACTGGGATCTCACTCGCAGAGATCTTTCATTTAGGTCTTCTGTTTTTTCCAGAGTGTCTTAGCTTTCCATGCCTAAAATATTCTCATGGGCTCTTGAGCCAGATCCGAATGCCTTAAGGGCTGATTCTGAGGCCAGAGTGCTATTTAGGACATCTGCCATTCTATGAGTCTGCTGTGTATCCTGCTTCCCATGTTGGATCATTCTCTCCCTTTTTCATTCTATCAGTTAGTATTAGCAGACACTAGTCTTGTTTGTGTGATCCCTTTGACTCTTAGACCTATCAGTGTGATCAATTGTGAGCTGAAATTGATCACTTGGACTAATGAGATGGCCTTGGTACATGCCACCTTGATGGGATTGTATTGGAATTCCCTGGCACAATTCTAACTCCATGATTTGGGGCCGTTCCGATTGAGCATGTCCCAAGTTTTACATCTCCTCCCTCTCTTATTCCCACTCTTATATTTCACAGAGATCACTTTTCAGTTAAAATTTAAACACCTAAGAATAATTGTGTGTTAATTACAGAGTTCAACCACTAGTACTAGGATAAAGAAAAAAAAATACTACCATTGATAAAGTATTACATTGTACAACAACAGTCAGCACAAGAGCTGATCGAGTCACTGTTTCTCATAGTGTCCATTTCACTTCTACAGGTTTCCCCTTTGGTGCTCAGTTAGTCATCGCCAATCAAGGGAAACAAATGATATTTGTCTCTTTGGGACTGACTTAATTCACTCAGCATGATGTTTTCCAGATTCCTCCATTTTGTTGCAAGTGACCGGATTTCATTGTTTTTGACTGCTGTATAGTATTCTGTAGAGTACATGTCCCATAATTTCCTAATCCAGTCTACTGTTGATGGGCATTTGGGTTGGTTCCAAGTCTTAGCTATTGTGAATTGAGCCGCAATAAACATTGCTGTGCAGACGGCTTTTTTGTTTGCCCATTTAATTTCCTTTGGGTAAATTCCAAGGAGTGGGATGGCTGGGTTGAATGGTAGGGTTATATTCATGTTTCTGAGGAATCTCCAGACTGACTTCCATAGTGGCTTCACCAGTTTGCATTCCCACCAACAGTGGATTAGTGTCCCTTTTTCCCCATATCCTCTCCAGCATCTATTGTTGGTGGATTTCTGAATGTGAGCCATTCTCACCGGGGTGAGGTGAAACCTCATTGTGGTTTTGATTTGCATTTCCCTGATTGCTAGGGATCTTGAACATTTTTTCATGTGTCTGTTGGCCATTTGGATTTCCTCTTTTGAAAAATGTCTATTGAGGTCCTTGGCCCATCTCTTCAGTGGGTTGTTTGTTTTGATGTTGTGGAGTTTCTTAATTTCTTTGTAGATTCTGGTTATCAACCCTTTATCTGTTGCATAGTTTGCAATTATATTTTCCCATTCTGTCGGTTTCCTATTCACTTTCCTGACTGTTTCTTTTGCAGTACAGAAACTTTTCAATTTGATGCAATCCCAGTAGTTAATTTTGGTTTTCAGTGCCTGTGCTTCTGGGGTCTTTTCCAAGAAGTCTTTGCCAGTACCTATGTCTTGCAGGGTTTCTCCTATGCTCTCTAGTAATTTGATGGTGTCGGGGCGTAGGTTTAAATTTTTAATCCATGTTGAATGGATTTTTGTGTAAGGTGAAAGGTAGGGGTCTTGCTTCATGGTTCTGCACATGGAAATCCAGTTTTCCCAGCACCATTTATTAAACAGACTGACCTTACTCCAGGGACTGGTTTTGGATCGTTGATCAAATATAAGTTGGCTGTAGGTGTTTGGATTGATTTCTGGAGTTTCTATTCTGTTCCATTGGTCTATCCATCTGTTTCTGTACCAGTACCATGCTGTTTTGATAACAACTGCCCTGTAGTATGTCCTGAAATCTGGTATTGTGATGCCTCCGGCTTTGTTTTTGTTGTACAAGATTGCTTTAGCTATTCGAGGTCTCCTGTGTCTCCATATGAATTTCAGCATCATTTTTTCCAGATCTGAGAAGAATGTCCTCGGTATCTTGATTGGTATTGCGTTGAATCTGTAAATTGCTTTTGGGAGAATGGACATTTTGATGATATTGATTCTTCCAATCCATGAGCATGGGAGATTTCTCCATTTTTTGGTATCCTCTTCTATTTCTTTCTTTAAGGTTTTGTAATTTTCATTGTAGAGATCTTTAATGTCCTTAGTTAAATTTATTCCAAGGTATTTGATTGTTTTTGTAGCTATTGTGAATGGGATTGATCTTAGCAGTTCTTCCTCAGCCGTGGCATTGTCTGTGTATACAAAGGCTGTTGATTTTTGTACATTGATTTTATATCCTGCTACTTTGCCAAACTCTTCTATGAGTTCCAATAGTCTCTTAGTAGAGTTCTTTGGGTCCCCTAAATAAAGAATCATGTCGTCTGCAAAGAGGGATAGTTTGAGTTCTTCCTTCCCAACTTGTATCCCTTTAATTTCTTTTTCTTGCCTAATAGCTCTGGCTAAGACTTCCAGCACTATATTGAATAGCAGTGGTGAGAGTGGGCATCCCTGTCTGGTACCAGATCTCAGTGGAAATGCTTCCAACTTTTCCCCATTCAATAGGATATTGGCCGTGGGTTTTTCATAAATTGCTTTGATTGTATTGAGGAATGTGCCTTCTATACCCAGTTTGCTTAGGGTTTTCATCATGAAAGGGTGTTGAATTTTATCGAATGCTTTCTCTGCGTCTAGTGAGATAATCATATGGTTTTTCTTCTGCAGTCTGTTAATGTGGTGTATCACGTTGATTGTTTTGCGAATATTGAACCATCCCTGCATACCAGGGATGAATCCCACTTGGTCTGGGTGGATGATCTTTCTGATGTGTTGTTGCAGTCTATTGGCCAGAATTTTGTTGAGGATTTTTGCATCTATGTTCATGAGGGATATTGGTCTGTAATTCTCTTTCAATGCTGCATCTTTTTCTGGCTTAGGAATTAAGGAGATGCTGGCTTCATAGAAGGAATTTGGGAGAATTCCCTCTTTTTCGATTGTTCTGAATAGTTTGAGAAGAATTGGGGTTAGTTCTTCTTTAAATGTCTGGTAGAATTCAGCAGTGAATCCATCTGGTCCTGGACTTTTCTTTGTTGGGAGGGCCTTTATTACTGATTCAATTTCTGACTCACTTATGGGTCTGTTTAGGTTTTCTATGTCTTCCTGGTTCAATTTAGGTAGGTTGCATGTGTCCAGGAATCTATCCATTTCTGATAGGTTTCCCTGTTTGCTGGCATACAAGTCCTTGTAGTAATTTCTGATGATTCTTTTGATTTCTGTGGTGTCTGTTGTTATATTTCCTTTTTCATCTCTGATTTTACTGATTTGGGTCTTTTCTCTTCTTTTTTTAGTTAGTTGGGCCAATGGGGTGTCAATCTTGTTTATTTTTTCAAAAAACCAGCTCCTCGTTTGGCTGATTTTTTGTAATGTTTTTTTGGATTCAATCCTGTTGATTTCTTCTCTGATTTTGATTATTTCTCTTTTTCTACTAGATTTGGGTCTAGTTTGCTGCAGATTTTCTAGATCCTTGAGATGCATTGAAAGCTCATCTATTTGGTGCCTTTCCAGTTTCTTGATGTAGGCACCTATTGATATAAACTTTCCTCTTAACACTGCTTTTGCTGTATCCCATAAGTTTTGGTATGTTGTGCTGTTATCCTCATTTACTTCCAGAAAATTTTTGATTTCTCTTTTGATTTCTTCAGTGACCCATTGTTCATTCAGGAGCATGTTGTTCAATCTCCATGTGTTTGCATATGCTCTAGAGATTCCTGAGTTGCTAATTTCCAACTTCACTCCCTCATGGTCTGAGAAGTTGCATGGTATGATTCTAATTCTTTTGAATTTGCTGAGACTTGCTTTATGGCCTAATATGTGATCAATCCTAGAGTAGGTTCCATGTACTGCTGAGAAGAATGTGAATGCATTACTTGTAGGATGAAAAGTTCTGTAGATATCTGTTAGATCCATTTGGGCTATAGTGTTGTTTAAATCTACTGTCTCCTTGTTGATCTTCTGTCCTGTCGATCTGTCAATATCTGTGAGTGAAGTATTGAAGTCCCCCAGTACTATTGTGTTGGGGTCTAAGTCTCCCTTTAAGTTTCTTAACAAATTTTTTAAATAAACCTGTGGCCTGTAATTAGGTGCATATACATTGAGAATTGTTATATCTTCCTGTAGTATTGATCCCTTAATCATTATATAGTGCCCCTCTTTGTCTCTCTTAACAGTTTTTGTGTTAAAGTTTATGTAGTCCGATATTAAGATGGTTACACCCGCTCTTTTTTCATTTCTGTTGGCGTGGTATATCTTGTTCCATCCTTTTATTTTCAGTCTGTATGGATCTTCGTTGGAAAGATGTGTTTCTTGTAGGCAGCAAATAGATGGTTTTTGTTCCTTAACCCAATCAGCCAATCTCTGTCTTTTAACAGGACAGTTTAGACCTTTAACGTTCAATGTGACTATTGATAAGTGGTAAGTTTGCCCTGCCATTTGCCAGATATTTTCTAATGTATGCTTTGAATTCCCTGTGATCTTTTGCCGTGAGGTTCCCTTCGTTTACCTTCTTTCATGTTGATGGTCGTGTTTCTGTGTTTCTGTGTGTAACACGTCTTTAAGTATCTTTTGCAGGGCTGGACGAGTGGCAACAAATTCTTTCAATTTTTGTTTGTTATGAAAGGTCTTTATTTCACCTTCATTCACAAATGAGAGCTTGGCAGGATATAATATTCTGGGCTGGCAGTTTTTCTCTCTAAGTACCTGGGCTATGTCTCGCCATTCCCTTCTAGCTTGTAGGGTTTCTGTTGAGAAGTCAGCTGTAAGTCTAATTGGAGATCCTCTGAGAGTAATCTGACGTTTCTCTCTTGCACATTTTAGGATCTTTTCTTTTTGCTTCACTGTGGTGAGTTTAATTACAATATGTCGTGCAGAGGATCTCTTTTGGTCATGTTTATTAGGGGTTCTATGAGCTTCCTGGATTAGGATTTCTCTGTCTTTCTCCAAGCCTGGAAAGTTTTCTGCTAGTATCTCCCTAAAAAGGCCTTCTAATCCTTTCTCCCTCTCCATACCTTCAGGAACACCTAGAACCCGAATGTTGGGTTTTTTAATAGTATCCTGTAAATTCCCGATGATATCTTTTAGTTTTCTAATTTCCTCTTCTTGTCTTTGGTTTGACTGTTTCCTCTCCTGTTCTCTGTCTTCTAGGTCCGATATTCTCTCTTCTGCTTCACCCATTCTGGTTTTAAGGCCCTCAAGATTGCTTGTCACTTGATCTATTGAATTCTTCAATTCATTAAGATTTTTTGTCACTATCGTAGCTTCTTGTTCTACTAGTTGTTTCATTTCGTTTTGATTTCTCCGTAGTACTTCATTCTCGCGAGAGAGATTTTCTATCTTATCCATTAAGGATTTCTGTAGTTCAAGAATTTGTTTTTGAGAACTTCTTAATGTTCTTATCAATTCTTTGAGATCTGCTTCTTGCATTTCTTCTATCTCATTATCTTCATAATCCTGACTTGGGGTGTCTTTTCCATTTGGGGTCATCATAGTGCCTTCCTTGATCTTGCTCCCTCGGAATCTGTTTTTATTTGGCATTTTTTTTTTTCCCCACACTCTTTCTCTGGGTTGTCAAGGTAACGGAGTTTGTGTGCGCGGTGTGTTCCCAGTTTTTGGATCCCCTTCAGGTTTCTACAGCCTCGGGTTTTTGGTTCCGTCTGCCTCAGTGATGGGCGGGCGGGCGGGCGCGCCTTGTCCCACTGCGTTTAATCTAGCTCGAATTAGCAGGGTGGGTGACGAGAGAGGCTAGTGTCCGTGCAGGCTCACCTCAATTGTGCTGTTTCCCCCGTGGGGGGTCTGCTTCCCCCCGCCAGTGTCTCGGGATCCCTGTATCGGCCCCCGTTCAAGCGCTCAGTTCCAATGGCGACTGTGTTCCGCCCGGCTTCCGGTTCAGCCGGCGGGCGCACGCCGTCCCACTGTGTTCAGTCTAGCTCGAGTGAGCAGGGTGGGCAACGAAAGAGGCTAGTGTCCGTGTGGGCTCGCCTCAATTGTGCTGTTTCCCCCCTGGCGTCTGCTTCTCCCCGCCAGTGTCTCGGGATCCCTGTATCGGCTCCCGTTTAAGCGCTCGATTCCAATGGCGACTGTGTTCCGTCCGGTTCCCGTCCCTCCCGGCAGCTCCCGTGCCACTAAGGCACGATTTGCCGTTCGCAAACTTACTTTCCCCTAGGTCCTCTGCGTCTCATTCACTGGGTCCGGAAGAATTTCCACTGCATTTTTTTCCGTGAGATTTTTCCTGAGGCTACAGTAACTCTGTTTTTATTAAAACTCTCAAAGTCATTTTTTTAAAGAGTTTATTTATTTGAGAGGCAGGGGTATCAATATCCAAAGAGAAAAATGGAGAAAGAGAGAGAGCACTTCTCTCTGCTAATTCACCTCCAAATGCCTGTAACAGCTGAGGCTGGAGCTGGAAACTCAGTCTGGGGGCACATGGCTGGCAAGGGGCCCGATTACTGGAACCATCATCTCTGCCTCCCAGGGTCTGCATGAGCAGGAGGGTGGAGTCAGGACCAGGAGACAAACATCAAACCCAGGCATTGCAGTGTGGAACACAGGCATCGCACCTGACATTTTAACCAGTAGGCCAAACACAGCCCCAAGAAGGTGGATTCAATATCCGTGTTAAGCCGTGTGAAGCTGTTGACACAAGCTGTGCAACTGGTCAGTTGTGGAGTTGGGATAAAAACCTAAAGGATGTAGTTAAGGCACCTGCCCTTGGTGCCACGTTGCCTGTAGCATACCGGGACCCCTCACAGGTCAGAAGGGTGCTCATATCCCTGCTTCAGATAAACTGTGTTGGCAGCAGTATCAATTTATGTTCCCATTAGCTCTTCCTGCCCTCTTGAAAACGATTTCCCCTCTGCTTATGGCGGTGGTGCCCAGTGGGAGATGGGAAACGTTTGCTCTTCCTGTTAACAACACTTTCATATGCCCATTAAAGTTGGAGTTATCCTGGACAATATACCAATAGAGAACCTCATATTGAATTCATTGCTTTTCCTTCAGCATTTGGCTTCCTAAGCATTTCTCACCTGCTCCTTCTTTCTATCCTAAGCCTGCAAGTCTAGGTCATTCTTTGACTATCCAACCTCAGAAGTGGTGCCAGAATCCCATAACTGGGTTCCTTGCTTCTTGACTGCTCCCAACCGATGTCAAGCCCCACACTTCCCCAAAGCAGTTTTCCATGTGGCTTTCAGCAAACATTAACCTGGGGCCGGCGCTGTGGCATAGCGGGTAAAGCTGCTGCCTGCAGTGCCAGCATCCCATCTGGGTGCCGGTTTGAGTCCCAGCTGCTCTACTTCTGATCGAACTCTCTGCTATGGCCTGGGAAAGCAGTAGAAGATGGCCCAACTCCTTGGGCCCCTGTGCCCGCGTGGGAGACCTGGAGGAAACTCCTGGCTCCTGGCTTCGGATCTGCACAGCTCCTGCCATTGCAGCCAACTGGGGAGTGAATCAGCGGATAGAAGACCTCTCTCTCTCTCTCTCTGCCTTTCCTTCTCTGTCTTTGTAACTCTGACTTTCACAATAAATAAATCGTAAACAGAAAAGAAAAGAAAACATTAATCAGACGTCCTCATTCCCTTGCTCAGAGCTGTCCCAAATTGCCACATTGCCTACAGAATGCGGGCCAGTCGCTTTAGGACGGGCTCTTGCCTGCTCTGGAGTCTCATTCCTTGTTCACAGTGGCTCAACAGCACTGAACCAACTGGTTCCCCAGACACCCAGGACCTGCACGCACTGCTGTAACTGTGTGAGCAGTTTCTTTTCTCCAGGACCCTCCTCTGTGCCCTCTTAGCCTGGCAAACTCCTCAGCAGCCATAAGACTTGGCCTTGGCACAGCTGACGCCCCTTTCCCTGACTGCACAGCACCAGAAGGTGGTCTTCCTTACCATCTGATCTTTCTTTACACTCCCACTTAGCATTAGCAGTGCATGAGATAGCCTCCTCCACTAGACTCCACGATGCCTAACGTCTGGTGTTCTGTGTCTTTTACTCCAGGAAACACTGTGTACCCTCGCTTACGGCTATGGCAAGCATATTTATCCGCAGGGGATGCCTTGACTAGCTGTTGTATCCCTGCTAGGTCGAGAGCTTCCCCAGAGCAGGAACAACCTCTGTAGAGGCTGGATCAAAATCTTGTGCATCTCTAAGGAAATTGTCCTGCCAGGGATCTCTGTTTTGCATGCTCTCGGAACTGGCTGCATTTATGTCTGGCTGGTTGATAGTTGATCCTTGGTAGAGAGTGTGAACTGACTTCAGCTTTGCATGTTCTAGGCTAGAGGAGTTGGGCTTCTCAGGAGCATAGAGCAGAGGCACATTTCCGAGTGCCCCTTATGGAGCAGTTGGTGTCGGGAACTGCCTATCACTACCTGGTATTCCTTATCCAAATTACTCAGGACCCTAATCATTTCAGATTTTATTTGTTTGGGTTTGGATTATTTGTGTATATGAGATACCTTGAGGGTGGTACCCAAGTCTGTTATCTTTCTGATGTACCTTATAACCTGAAAGTGATTTCATAAACATTAGTGCACCTGTGTGTTGACTGCCACCCATCATCTAACATCAGATGTGAAACTTTCCACTTGTTGTGACATGTTGCCAGTCAAAAAGTTTTGCATTTTGGAGCCTTTTAGATTTTGGATGTTCAGATTAGGGTTGCTCAGCTGGCATGAGTAAAGCTTGAAATCCACGGGGGCAGGGAAAAGTGAGTTTGACTTGGAAAAAGAAACATGGAGAATGGGGTGGCATTGATAGTCAGATGAATTAACAATGTAAAATTTGTAAGCCAAGTAGAACTGTAAGGAGGCTTGGTGATTGTTTAAAAAGTATCTGCAGAGTGATCCAACCTCAGGAATGGTTGGACAAGCGTGCAGACATTTGGAAGCCACGTGTGTGTCTTGGCTTCCAACTGTGCAGTATCCGTGCCATGAATATGTCGTCGGTCTGCACGTTGCAGGGAGGGTGGAGTTACTTTATTGGGCTGTTTTTCATTCTGTATGTGAACTAGCTGAGAGATACACATTCTTCATCTATTTTATAAATAGAAGAGAGGATGGCAGAAGGGATTATGGGGAAAAGGGGGGAGGGAGGCTTTGTCAAAACCTCACAGTGCCTTCATCATGCAGCAATAGTGGTATGCCACCAAAACCACAGAAAGGAAGCTCAGATCGAAAAGACAGCCTTTCTATTTGTGTCACATTAGCAAATTATTTCCAGATTAACATTTAAAAAGAGATTTTAGAAAACCACTTTTGTGTTCATTCATAGCAATTTCAGTTGCCTTAATCACATTAAAAAAGTTACACTTAGTAAATATTGCCTTATTAATCCATCCACAGCAATAGTTTGTGCAACAATAGTTTTCAGAGGGGAGAAAAGAATGCCAGGTGGCAAACACTCATGAATGTTGGCTGTTTTCCTTCATTTGCAGCAATACCGCGAAGAATTGGATGCCAAGTTTAACGCAGATAAATTTAAATGGGACAAAATGTGCCATCGAGAAGCTGCTGTGATGTTGAAAGCATTTTTCAGAGAACTTCCCACCTCTCTCTTCCCTGTGGAATATATACCTGCCTTCATCGCTCTCATGGAAAGTAGGTGGTTGATGTTAAATGTGAAAGAACTAAGATGCCCATCAATAAAGCAACAGAGGAGAGATGCATAATCAAATGTGATTAGATCTGCTACTTCCAGTAACTGCTTGGCTGAAATATTGAGTTTGCTGATGAACAGTCACCCGTTCACATCCTTACTATATATTTAAGCATGGTAGATGTGAGTTAGAAGGTTATATAACATCACAGCACAGAGGGGTTCAGAAGCAGACCAGACTCTCGAGATTCAAATACCTGTGCAGCCATCTGTTAGTCACACTGTCACACTTTCTGAAATTGAGCTGCTGCACCTGTAAATCACAGGTAATAGTTACTTGTCAGGGTTGTTGTGGGTGTTGAATGAAGTCATCTAGATCTTTGCCTGGTGTGTAACAGTCAGTGAAAACTAGGAGATCCTTCTCCTTAACTGGGAAGTCCTCAGCCTTATGATACAACCCACAATAAATATTACATAGGAGATATTTTGTGCCTGAAAATTACAATATCACGTAGTGCTGTTTCTGAAATGATAGTCACATAGACCGGACCTCAAGCGAGGTATTCAGGTGAAAGCATAGAAACTGGAAAGTGGGGGGTATTTGGCAGGTGGGGAAAAACTTGGTGTAGTTTGAGCATCAGGGTTGACTGTTGTCGAGGATGTGACGATAGGACTAGATAATCGGGGCGTTGACCGCTAGCCTGAAGAGTTCAAGGGTCACAAGCCCAAATACGTGCAGACGTGTTAAATAACCGGTGGGACTATGCCGACAGGGAAGAGCTGTGGCCACACTGAGAGGACATGCCCTAGCTAAAGAGGTCAGCCACTGCAGCCCCTGCTCAGCTCTCAGTATTGATCGTATGCAGAACCGAGAGCCAGGCGCAGGATTGAGTACAGGGAAGTCTTAATTCAAAACCGTCGGCCACAAATTCAGATTTTGAAATGCCATGGGAGACTGACAGGTACGTCTGCACCTGCCAGTTGACGGTGTGGGTTAGCCAGACCTCTGCAGTCATTACAGCCAAAATGAAAGACAGCAATAAACCCTGAGTGCTCTGACAACATGTGCCCTAAATGTAAGTTCCTAGTCTAAAAAGTTTTAGCTAAACCAGATTCATAAAATACTCCTTTTTGTCTCAAAGAATAGACTTCGATAGGCAAGCCAGTCTTTTACTCATCTTTAATCACGTGTTGCCTGCCACCAGAATCTCTTTGTGGTGTAAGCTCTGATGTTTTTGCTTCATGAGAGGAACTTGCAGAGAGACGGAGGAGAGACAGTTCCTATCGTTCTTTGCTCATGTTATGCATTTTTGGCAGTTCTAGAATTCCCACCTGGTGCATTTAAACATATTTTCTGTGTGTATTCTGAGATTCTATTTATTTTTATTTATTATAAGCATATTTTCCTTTGCATCATTGAGTATAGTTGGGATGGCTACATCAAAATCCCTGTCTGCTATTCCACTAGATAGGTCATGTCAGGTTTGGTTCCTGCTTCACTGGCAGAATGGTACTTTGTGTATCAACTAAGTTTAATGTCTTCTTGTGAATGCTGTGTTGGAGGACTCTCCAGTCTATAATTTGTCTCCAAAGATTGTTGGATGATTTCTGTGATTGATGTTGCTGTTTGAAGCAGGAGTTCTGCTTGTCTGGACTCAAACTGTCAGTGCTTATTGAATCCTTCCCTGTGCTAGCTCACACGTGTATGGTTCATAGGTCAGCCAGAGATTTGGGTGGAGTTTATTCCAGAATTAGGACCTTCCTTCTCTGGATCTTGGGTTTTTTTGGTTGTTTTTTTTTTTTTTTTTTTTTAGATTCCTCCATAATTTCCTGGTGACTGTGGTTGCCTGAACCTTGTCCTCTGGTAGTTCAATCTAGAAAGTCTGGGGTTTTCTTTTTGAGTGTTGGCCACCCTGTGCTGCCCTGACTGTGGCCTGACCTCAGACTGAAAGCCTGAGGAGCCCTAGCTCCAGGTGCCCAATCTGCTCCTGCCGACCATTGCTGCCTGTCCTCCTCCCCGGGCAGCTGGGCTGTGTGCTTTGTCCAGAGGTGGTTGTTACCTTCAAGACCGTCAATCCGGTAGACGCTGACTCAGCCACAGCAGAAGCAGAATCACCTCCCTCCAGTGTTAAGTAAAGCAAAGGATTTTCTGTGACGTTAGTTCTCTTGAAAAATGGGCCGCAGAATGATGCGTTGCCCTTGCTCTATAGTTTGTGTGCTGAACAATTCATCAAGACAAATCGGTACCACCAAGATTCTTTTATTTTCTTAGTTTTGTGAATTATGCAAGGAGAATTCAAACCTCCAGTGCAAGACCTGTTCAGAAACTTGTATTTAAGAAGAGCGTACGATAAATGAGCTTTCCTTCATCAGTGCCCCCTGTCTGACTACAGCCAGCACACTTCGGGGAAGGCAGAGAACCTGAAAACTATCCCGAAAGTGTTCACCAAGGAGTCCACATTTCTTTGTATGACTTTGAAAGTGAAAACTACTGTATTGCAGATGATTGATTTGATACCAGCCAACCCTGCAGGAAGCCCAGAGTTCTGGCCTCCGACCAGCAGGAAATAATGGCCTTTTTGCCACCTAACGGGAGCTCTAGCTGTAACAAGATTTTCTGAAGGGGAGAATTTTGAACATGTGCATGGGTAGGTTTCAGCTGCCCCCTCTTGTTGTCTAAGACAGAGGGCAGAGAACGCAGAATCTTCTCCACTAGTATAATTACTTTCTCCTTTCAAGCTTGGCCCAAAGATTGTCCATCACATTGCAGGACTGATGGTTCATCGGTCAAGCCTTAGACTTACATGAAAAGCACTATGGGAGAATAATGACCTCAGGTACAAAGAATATTGTTGACTAGGTTGAATCAAGTGAATTAATTATAAAACTGTTAACCACGAAACAAAATGTAGGGCCAAATTTCCTGAGAAAAATTAAAATTATGGTTTTCCACATTAGAATTGTATGTTTGTTT
This sequence comes from Sylvilagus floridanus, assembly GCA_949820135.1. Lineage (NCBI taxonomy): Eukaryota > Metazoa > Chordata > Mammalia > Lagomorpha > Leporidae > Sylvilagus > Sylvilagus floridanus. The sequence goes on along the minus strand of OX463226.1, from coordinate 64,174,665 downwards.
TTTTTTTCATTTTATTTGAATGGTGGGAGGTGAGAGAGAGAGAAAGAAAGAGAGAGAAAGAAAAAGAAAGAGAGAAAGAAGGAAGGAAAGAAGGAAGGAAGGAAGGAGAGGGCTCCCATCCCCCAGATGCCCAGGACAGCTCTTGACCAGAGCCCAGAACCCAGAATTCAATCCAGGTCACCCATATAGGTGGCAGAGACTCAAGTACTTGACCCATCATCTGTTGTCTCTCAGGATGTACATTAGCAGGAAGCTGGAAGGAATTGAACAGGCGGCAACTTAACCACTCTATCCAACATTCGCCTCCGAATTAGACTTGCAATAGGTAATCATGATTTCTTTCAAAATGATAGAAATAGAGAGGCCCCAGCCTACATCTGCATCTTTTTCCTTCCCTGCCCCCCGAGGTAGCTTTGGATTGCTTTAGAAGACTAGCGACAACCTTCACCTTGCAGTTTATGTCTTAAATTATATCTCACCTGCCCCTAAATGCTTTTTACTGAGACATGCTTTTGATGATTTCTGTTAAGCAACCACGTTCACATCAGTGTGCCTCAACCATTTCCAATAGCATCCTGGGTCTGGGTGGTTTTTTGTTCGACAGAAATATCAAAAACCCACGTGTGGATCGTGCCGCAACATTCCGCTCTGATCCCGTCATCCCGCCTCTCTCGCTGTTCCTTTATTGCTTGGTTGTGTGCACTTGTCATCCACTCCTTCACTCTGGCACCCACAACCTCCAGTCACCGAGTAGCTTTTCACAAGAGCGTTTCCAATACCGTGCAGGCCGCGAACCACCTCGGAATGTAAAGAGCTTCTCCTTCCCAGGGATTCCACAACTTAATGCTCTCCTCCAGGAACGGCCTACCAACAGGCCACTTTGAGGAGAATACAGAGAGACAAAGAAAAACCTGGACTGTCTGGTGTACTCTAATTTTTCAGCGGGGCTGGCTGCGGATCATGCATTTGAGTTTGGAATTCCTGAGTGCAGCTGCCAGCTCTCTAGTGCCCTCTTGTGTCAATAAGGAGTAAAATACCACCTTCCCTAAAGGCCATTTTTGAGCTAGAGTTTAGTGTCGTGGATCATAAAGATAAGATAAAATTTCTATAAGGGCAACTCTGTAGAGGGGCTAATTTCAGCATGACAGCCTTGTGGGGTCAGTTGCAAGGACGAGGCCTGTTTTAACTAACCTACCCAGTGCACAGAGTTATTCCATGGTCGATGCAGGATTTGAATCTGGCTCTGGAATCTGAGCTCCTAATATTGAATTTTGCTCCCTCGTTATGTGAAAGCAAATTGCATTTTCTCTTGAACTGAGCTTCAGACCCTCTGTTTATAGGCGGAAAGGAAGGCAGTACCTGTGGAAGTCCTCGGGGGGAGAGGTGTTCTGCAGGTACAGGGTTATGTTGGCTTGTGGCCATAATGAGATGGGGATAGACCGAGGCTGCTGTCCAAGTGGACAGGTAGAAGTTGCTGGGCACAAGCCTAGCCTTGGCTCTGCAAGCTGTCAGGGGCACTCCTGTGCCACAGATGTCAGCCAGAACTGCTGGAGGAATAGGCCAGAGTGGTCTCAATGTGTTTATTTCTGTTTTCTTGTCAGGAGGGCTTCACATCAAAGTGCAACTTCAAGCCTTGCACCTCATGGTCATGGCGCTGCCTGACGCTAACAGGGATACAGCCCAGGTACGTCCTGTCTGACCTCATGGCCTGTCACTGGGCTCTTCACGCTCCAAGGAGATGACTCATCTAGAAAAAAATAAGCACACGGGTGACAGCTCGCCTTGCCATCTGAGCATGCTGCCAACCCGCTGCCTTCCCAGGCTTCCACTGACATTGCTCCTGAGCATGACAGAAAGAGCAGCAATCCCACGTCTTCCTGAAGAATCGCCTCGCCCTCATTCAGTTCGTTCAGGACCTGTTGAGTGTCTGCCACACGCCAGGCCTGGAGCTGTGTGTTAGGAATAGAAGAGACAGGGGACTTCAACAGAACCTTGCCAGAAGGAAATGAGACCGTTATGTAACTTAAGAAAACATATATGAGGGGGTCTTCAAAAAGTGCATGAAAAATGCATGTTATAAAAAGCAGTGCATGGATTGCAAATTTTTTGCACCATAATTTTTCATGTAACTTCATTTTTCCATGTACGTTTTGCAGTACACTCATAAGACACTTTATAGCTGTTGATTCTCAGCTGCTTGCTTTAGTTTTGTGGCAAGAAAATCTGATGAGGATTCTTGGGGAAGAAATGTGAAATCACAGATTGAAATGAGATTTCTAAAATGTTCATGTTTTGCCATTTGTATGAGGATAATTCAGTTTAATCCTGTAACTTCAGAATTTTGGAAATCACCTAATTGAATCTGGTCATTTGTCAGATTAGGAAAGTGAAGCTCAGGAAGTGACCTCTCTATGAACATATTCTAGAACACTTGATAGTTTCATATTTTTTAATTCCTCATACCAAATATCCCTCTCTTTATTTTAACTTCATTGCTTTGCTGTATATTGGTTTAAAAAAAAACTGAAGTCTCTCTTGTATTTTGATAATGATTCCAAGTATTGTAGGATGTTGTTAGTATGACAGGTGTTTGGAATGAAGTTGAGGCAGGGATGGGTTGCAAAGAGCTCATAACTTTAAAGCCAGGAAACATAAAGCTGAAAGCATATACGGTCCTCAGTGTTTTTTCTGATCAGACATTTCAGTGTGGGGAGGCCCTCTCCCTGTGTACAGAACAGAAGCACCTGTGTCAGCTATAATGCGTACCAATTATATCACATCCTTTATGCAAGGGTGAGGATTAGCTAGCACATAAAAATGCCTGTTTCTAATGGCATTCAGTAAGTTTTTTGAAAACTGCAAACTTATTAGCTTGTTTTTTGGCTTTGTTTACATGACGCCCTCTTATCAGAAATAAAAGGAATGGAGGACATTTGGCCTAGTCCTTAAACTGCTGACCAGCAGGCTCACATCCTGCATTTAAGTATTTGAGTTTAATTCTCACCTCCTGCTCCTGCCTCCAGCTGCCTGCTGGTGCAGACCCTGGGAGGCAGTGGTGATGGCTCAAGTAGTTAAGTTCTTGCCACCCACACGGGAGACCCGGATGAAATTCCCAGTTTCCTGCTTCAGCAAAACCCAGCCTTGACTGTGGCAGGCACTTGGAGGGTGAACTAGTGAATGGGGGTTCTTTCCCTCTGCCTGCTTCTCTCTCTCTCTCTCTCTCTCTCTCTCTCTCTCTCTCTCTCTCTCTCTCCTGGCTTTGCCACTGATGCTGGGCAAAGATATTCCATCCCTATCCATCTGTTTCCTCATCAGTGGAATAATATTCACAATAGTACTCAACCCTAAAGGGCATGCAGTGATGATTAGTGAATATATGTAATTACATATATATGACACTCAAAGAAGTGCCAGGAGAGTGAACCAGGCGCTCTAATGTGAGATGTGGGCATGCCAAAGGGTTATTTTACTGCTGCACTAAATGCCTATCACAATAGTAAATGTTTTTAAAATTTGTCAGTGGAATTTACTTTGGGGCTGATGAGATACTAATGTTATTTAGATGGATGTTCCTGTCCCCAGGAAACATTAAATAGTTTGCAACAGCGATGTTTTAAGTATTTTTTCTTAGACTTACTTTGCTTCCTTCACCACAAAACCATATTTCATGTTTATTTGAGCCACCACGTTTTCCTGGTTTATATTTAATTTTAATATCTGTCAGACTTGTTTAGGATAAAAGGAGAAAGTGCAAACTCTTAGAGACTCCACCAAAATAAGCTCCATCAAATGGAGCTGCCGCCGTGCACGGTTCAGCCAGGTGGTGACGCGTCTTCTTAGCGCGGTTAAGCAGTTACAGGGGACACATGACAGGTTCCCCCATTGTGCTTCTGACCAGTTTCCCGCAGTCCCGTGAACAGGCGTAGACCTGAATGGGCGCCACCAGCGTGCCTTTCGATGGGGTACAATAGTGTGACACGGTTCTTTTCTCCATAGGCCCTCCTGACATTCTTCAACAAAGTGATCGCCAATGAATCCAAAAACCGAATGAGCATATGGAACATTTCGACTATCATGGCGCCCAACCTCTTCTTCAGCAGAAGCAAACATTCTGACTACGAAGAGCTGCTGTTGGCAAACACTGCAGCCCACATCATCCGCCTCATGCTCAAGTACCAGAAGATCCTGTGGAAGGTGAGTGGCAGCATGCTCACTGTCGTTCTTCTGGGAAGGCTGCAAGCAGCAGCTCTGGGATTGAGCAGTTCCCTGAGTCATAAGCTGAGAGTGTCAGGAAGGAGCCCCGGGTCGTGAGTGGCGTCCTCACACGCTTGGTCTTCCACAGCCATGCATTCAACCAACCTCAGAGCTAAAATACTTAAAAAAAAAAAAAGTTGCATCGATACTGAGCAGGTATGGATTTTTTCTTATCTTTATCCCCTAAACAATATGGCATTACAGCCATCTACATAGGAATTGCTTTGTGTTAGGTGTTACAAGGAATCTAGAGATGATTTCAAGTCTACAGATGGATGTGTGTAGGTTCTATGCAAAGGTTATGCCATTTTTAAGGGACTTGGGCATCTGTGGATTTTGTTTTCTGCAGGAGTTCTAGAACCAACCTTCTACAAATACCATGGGATGTGTGTGCATTCTTTAAGAGCTCCTCTTTAATGTGTTTTCCCCAATAAACAGTAATCTTGATAGTCTTTCTTACATTGTACAAGAACAGGGCCAGCCCTATGGTACAGCAGGTCAAACCTCTGTGTGCAGTGCCAGCATCCCATATGGGCACAGGTTCAAGTCCTGGTTGCTCCACTTCCAATCCAGCTTCCTTAGAAATTGGCAGAAGATCACCCAAATCCTTGGGCCCCTGCATCCATGGGCCCCTGCATCCATGTGGGAGAGCCAGGAGAAGCTCCAGATTTCCAGCTTTGGCCTGACCCAGCCCCAGCCATTGTGTCCCTTTGGGGAGTGAACCATCAGATGGACTATCTCTGTCTGTGTGTGTGTGTGTCTCTCTCCTCACTGTAACTCTGACTTTCACATAAATAAGTAAATAAAAGAAATGTCTTTAGAAAAACTGTACAAGCACCACAGTTACTGGTTCTGGGGTACTGAGGAGCTGGGAGGCATTGCCGTAACTGAAGCAAAATCAGCGCGGGAGGCACAACCCCAGTATTTTCTCTCCAGTCAAGGTCTTGTTCTTCTCCAGGTGCCGTCTTTCTTAATCAGCCAAGTAAGGAGAATGAACGAGGCCACGATGTTGCTAAAGAAGCAGCTCCCGAGCGTGAAGAAGCTTCTGCGGAGGAAGACCATAGAGCGAGAGGTAACAAGAGCCACAGGGGCACGAGGAGGGAGGCACGAGTGGGGCACAAGGCGGGCACGAGGGCTGGGCGCTGTGTCCCAGCAGGATAAGTCGCCGCCTGCCACACCAGCATCCCACATAGAGCACAGCTCCCGTAGAGCATCCCAAATAGAGGTTCGAATCTTGGCTGCTCCGTTTCCAATCCAGCTCCCTGCCAAAGCTCCTGGTGAAGCAGGGGAAGATGGCCAAGTGCTTGGGCTCCTGCACCCACGTGGGAGACCCAGATAGAGTTCTGGCACCTGGCTGTGGCCTGGCCCAGCCCTGGCTGTTGAGACCATTTGGGAAATAAATCCACTGATGGAAGATCTCTCTCTCTCTCTCTCTCTCTGCTACTCTCTCTCTTTGTCACTCTGCCTTTCAAATAATAATTTTAAAAAGCCCAAAATATTTTTAAAAAGTGGGGGCACAAAGTAGCTGGTAATTTGAACCCCCAAATTTTATATTCTCACAAAATGTTAGGCAGTCTTGTAACTTTGGACCTTTTGGAAAATACGGCCATGAACAGAATACCATGGTCCCTTCATTTTATTGAATTAGGTGCCTTTTGGTTGAAGTTCTCGAAATCTCTGTATCATTAAGTTTGTTTAATTTTCTGTTAAGTGCTTACCAGAAAATGGTTCTCACAGAAGCTGAAAGTCCACATTTTATTCTCTGTGAAGATTTCAGGGAATCCAGTGTGCATCTGATAAGTAGGGAAAGAGATTTCTGTAGGAATTGGATAAGGAGAGAATATCCGATCCTCAAGTTGTTGTGTGCAAATTCATCGCATTCCAAAGAGTTTTTGCTTTCCCCCGTGCTTTCTGTAGACGTACATGACGGAAACCAGTCGTAGAAGAATTATCTGTTGCTTTAGCCTGAGGATGACCATGAGTGCCGGGCTACAGGGGGATGCAGAGAGTGTTGAAATTCACCTCAAAACCCAGCAAAACGGGCTGTGCTGACCGTGTGGGAGGGGCCTGCAGAAAAGGAATCTGCTCCACAGGGGAAATGATGGATGGCTCCCTGGAGGAGGTGGCACTAGAGCTACATCTTAAAGGATAGAGTGCACGTTGAGGGGAGAAAGGAGAGGGAAGCCCATCCAAGGAAGAGGGATAGTAAATGCCCAGGCGGGGGGGGGGGGGGGGTGAGAGGAAGTGTTGCCTCCATGATGAATGCAAGGTGACCTCACGTCACTTAGGAGAGGATTTTTAAAACTTTGTTTTGGTTGAGAAAAATTAATATCACTTAAAATTCACCATTTAGCCATTTAAAAATGCATAGCACATGTGGCAGGCATTTGGCACAGTGCTTGCTCAAGATGTCACTTGGGATGCCCACATCCTGGACTGGAGGGCCTGAGTTTGAGTCACATCCTACTAATGAGCACCCTAGGGGGCAGCAGGCACTGCCTGCCACGTGGTTGACCCATATTGAGCTCCTGGCTCCTGGCTTGGGCCCAGCACCAGCTGTTGTGGGCAACTGGAGAGAGAACCAATGGACAGGAGCTTTCTCTCTGTCTCTGTCTTTCTCACTCTCTCACTGTCACTCTCGCTGTTGCTCTTTGTGTGTGTGTGTGTATCTCTGCCTCTCCCAAAAAAATTTCTTAGTCCAGTGGGTTTTCGTATGCTCATATATTGTATAGCCATCACCAGTAGATGTGGTTTCCATTATTCTTTGAATATTTAAAAGTATTTGAAGGCTTTTTGTGGTAAATCAAATGTCTGCACTTCCTCAAGGACAGTTTCTTTTGAAACTATCAGAACTTCTGTTTTTTTAAGTAGGTTCAGTGTGTATGGGCCCTATTTTCTTGACCTTTGTTTTTGCCTGCCTCATAACTATTTGTTGAAGACTGGACATTTTTAATCTCAAGACTGTGGCTACCTTGGAAAAGAGATTCTTTCCCTTCCCCCAGCATCTTTTGTTGCTGTTTGTTTAGTGACTTCTCTGCTCAACTAATTTTGCAAAATCTGTATTGTTTGCTGTGTGTGGCTGCTGTTCCATTACCTTAATTGTTAACCAATGATTAGATTGAGTTTCTTAAATGCCTGAAACAACAACAAAAAAACTTCCAGTCTTTGCAGAGATCTGTGTATGTTTGGGGCCAGCTTCACCTGCTTGTTTGTTTGTCTGTTTGTTCATTTAAGGAACACAACCTCATGCATTTAATAGATACAGATTTGGGAACATGATGTTTCTCCCCCTGCCCTACCGCCCTCCCTCCCATACTCCCACCTTTTTCCACCTTCACCCTTAGCCAAGCAGTTTGTAAGTCTCTGTGGCCTTTGCTTCGGACTTGCACAGAGCCTGGAGGTCCGCCAGAGGTGGGAGCTCATGTGCTTTTCCGGTCATGCTCACAGCCTGGGGCATTAAAGGGACCTTCCAGATTCCCAGGGATGTGTCGGAACTTTTCAAAGCCCTAATTCCCCCAACACGTCTCAGTCTCCAGCCTTGCTTCTTAAGCTGCTTAGTGAGCTTTTGTTTCCCCAGCTCTTATCCGCTACCTCGGGCGGCTTGGGCTGAAACATCTGTCTGTAAATGTCTTCAACATTGCCTCCCTTTAGCACCCATCAAGTTCGGAGGGAGAGCAGATTAAGGCAAGTCTTTGGAGCCAGGCTTCCAGGAAGCCCCAGACAGGTTACAATGTAGAGGTAGAATTGTGTGTAAGTGGGGCCCATCCTGTCTCCTCTGGCTAACATTAGGATGTTATCTTCAAAGGTATCTGTAAGCCAGGGAGAGGGATGGGAAAGAGCTCACTGTTCTTAACCAGATTCAGCTGTTTTTCTTACTTTAGCACTCCCTGGGTTGTAACCACTGGGTTAATATGCAGAGCTCTGTAAAGGTCAATTATGTCCGTTTGGGCCAGTTAATCCATAACTTCTATGGACAGACAGTTTTCTGGAGCTTTTTGCTCTGGCATTTTCACACTGGAACACGTTAATGGCATAAGGATGATGTGTGCAGAGCTAAAGCTTTGGTTATAAATCACTAACCCTATTAGCCTGGTCAAATTCAATCGTCTCTTTGAACCTCAGTGTTCTTATCTTATAAACTGGGGAGGGGAAAGTACAGCAATCTCTGTTTCGCAGAGCTGTCGTCAATGTCAACGCAGATCATGTGTGTAATGCACTCGCAAGTGGTGCATTCCTAAGTTAAATGATTTTAGTAAATGATTTTAGTGGATATAAATTATTTTAGTGTTTTCATTGTAAATAAAACCAAGATAGAATTTGAAGACTGTCAGTACCATGGAAGAGACTCTTAAATATGAAGAAGGAGTTTTTCTTCAGTGCACTTGTACTCTGCCAGATTTTTCATTCATAACTTTGATTGGAATAGACGATTCATGACCAAATTACAAATTCCTGGATCAGGTCAGTGCCACTCACGATTCCAGCTTCCTGCTAACACACACGCAGGAGATGTTCCAGTACTTGCACTATGGGAGACCCAGATTGAGTTCTGCACTCCCAGATTAGGCCTGACCCTGCCCCGGCTGTTGCAGCCATCTGGAGAATAAACCCCGATGGAAGATCTCTGTTTCCCTCTCTCTGTGTTTCTTTGCCTTCCAAATAAAGTAATTAGAAAACTAAATAATGACGATCATTCCATAATGAGTCAACAAAGCCTGCTTCTTTGCTTCTTTTCCATGGTATTCCATAGACAAACAATAATTCATGGAAACAATCCCTATTATTGAACAGTTAGATTGTGTCCTATCTGCTTCAGTGAATGAGTTGTATGCAATCATTTTTCACAAATGAGGTATAATTTAGTATAAATTTATGGATGTAGACTTGTTGGGTCAAGGTGCATATGCATATTTTAATATGATAAATATTGCCAATATATTTCCTATAAAGACTGTACCAATTTACACTTCCCATAACAGCAAATGCATGTCTTCCCACCATTAATCCTAAAGCCTAAATGTGTTTTGGTTTTGTTTTTGTTTCTTTTTAGATTACAAGCCCCAAGACTTCAAAGGTACTACAAAAATCACCCTCTTCAAGAAGATTGGTAAGAAAATAAGTCATCTCCGTGTGCCCCTACCATCTCCCTGGGTAATACACTCTGGCTGCAGCCTTCCTGCTTATATAAGACGATTTCATTTCTGATCTGTCCTGCAGCTTCACCTTTTCAGGATGACACATAAAAGAACAGGGACTCAACAAACTGACGCTTTGCAGTGTGTGGTCAGGCACCCTCTACACAGTAAAGAATGTTACCAGAAGTCACAAGGGAAATGCGATGATGATGATCCTGCACTCTGCATGTGCAATTTGTCTTGCTCAGGCTTCTGGGGAGCAAGAAGGGGAGAGCCAGAGATGATCAAAGGAGTGTCTTAGGTATACAATCTTGGCTGCAAGGAGCAAGGGATATTGACCCCCTCCCAGTGCAGTTCCCTCAATATCTAACCCTAACATACTATCACGGTTCCGGCTGGTCATATTAGGAGAGTACTCTTAAGGATGGAACTTATTTAAAAATATCTTGTATTCCATAATAGGGTACTGCAAACAGCATGGCTTTAAACAGCACACATTGATTCTCTTACAGTTTTGTAGACTCAACATTCAAAATCAAGGTGTTAACAGGATTGATTATTTTGAGGGCTCTGAGGGAAGAGTCTGTTCTTTGCATATCTGCTAGCTTTTGGTGAGGCCAACAATCCTTAGCATTTCTTAGCTTGCCAATGAGTCACCACAGTCTCTGCTTCTAGCCCCGCCCCCCGCGGCACACTCACTGTGTGTCCCTGTGATTCTTCTCCTCTTATAAGGACACGAGTCATACCGTGCTAAGGGCCCACCCTCTTTGAGTTTGACCTCATGTTGATTAATTATATTTCAATAACCCTATTTCCAAGTAAGGTTACATTCTGAGATTCAGAGAATTATGAAATCAATATATCTTTTGAGTGAACAGAATTCAACCCATAACATATTCATTCTATGAAGTGTTATTGATCCAGTTCATATATACCTCTATATTAACAACACCAGCCTTTGAGAAAGCACTTATTTTAAATGATTACCGGACAGTGGCCAGGTCCTTAAACAAATAGAAATTTATTTCTGTTCATCTTGTAGATAGAGAATTAATTTATTAAAAATTCAAAGTTTGAAACAAACTTTACCAGAAAGCACTGTTCTTTGAACATTCCATTTAGACCAGGGCTCCGGTCACATCTTAGGAGAGACGAGACACCTTCTTCTCCAACAGCAAGGCAGAATGGTTTGCACTGTGCTGCCACACACTTCCTGGGATCAAGTTTCAAGTGCACCTGTGGAATTCGATTTGGGCTAACTAAAAAAAGAGAGGGGATTTGAGAAGCATATTCTCTCTTTTGTCTTTTATTTCAAAGTATTTCAAACAATACAGAAAAGTATAAAGAATTCAATGAGGATATATAGATTCAACAATTTTTAACATTTTGCCAGTTTCATTTTAATATAGATACTTACATACTATTTTTTTAAAAGCAATGGTGGATATATTAACATCCCATAATGTGGGGATTCATGACAAAGATCGTAAAATATGGAAACAGGGGTATTAATATGTAAGCCTAAGGGGTATAATTCAGTGAGGACAACATTTATGAATATCAAAATACCAAATAGTAGGCATTCACACTTGTTTTTCTAAAATACATATTAACTTCCACATATGAAAGAAAACATGTATCTGTCTTTCTGTGTTTGGAGATGTCATGATCTCTAGTTAATCCTTAAAATGTTCAGAAAATGTCTTCTCAGATCTATTGACGTTTAGAATTCTGCTTAAAGTAGGCTTCTCTAGGACACTGTAGTAATGGAAACATCCTGTTTTTGCCATGGTCCAGTTTTCCCCTCTCTTGATTTTAAAGCACTGTGGAAAGGCCTAAGCCCCAGGTTAAGCTCATTAGTGAATCTCCTGATAAATAGGAAAAAGATGTTTCTGGGGCTGGTGCTATGGCATAGGTTAAACCTCCACCTGCAGTGCCAGCATCCCATTTGGCACCAGTTCATGGCTATCCCACTTCTGATCAGCTCCCCATTAATATTCCTGGAAAAGCAGCATAAGATGGCCCAGGTCCTTGTGCCCCTGCACCCATGTGGGAGACCCAGAAGAAACTCCTGGCTCCTGGCTCCTGGCACCAGCCTGGCAAAGCCTCGGCCATTGCAGCCATTTGGGAAGTGAACCAGCAGGTGGAAGATATCTCTCTCTGTCTCTTTCTCTCCCTCCTTCTCCCTCTGTAGTTCTGCCTTTTAAATAAATAAATAAGTCTTTTTAAAAAAAAGGCATATGCTTTAGGGTAAAAGCTGGTCACACACATGTGTTTTCCTAATTCTGAGTGTCAGGGATGGTCCTATCTCTAAGTGCTGTTGTTGGGTCCGTATTCGTGCTAGTGTGACAGAATATATTGACTTTTTTCCTTTTGGCAGTCTGACGTGCCCGAAGGAGTCATCCGGGTCCATGCTCCACTTCTCTCGAAGGTGTCCATGGCCATTCAACTTAACAGTCAAACCAAAGCCAAAGACATATTGGCGAAATTCCAGTATGAGAACAGGTGAGTGAACGTGAGGGAACTGCTCTGTACACGGAAGCTGGACTTCTCTGAGTTGGTTCTCCCAGGCATTGACAGATTTGGCCTCTTGAAAATTAACTCTGTGACTTTCAGGATTTTACCTGTTGACTACAACAGTCAAAAGTAGAGAAAGAAGCTAGCAGACAGTAGAAGGTTGGTGACGAAAGGTTGTTTTTTAAAGGAATTTCTACAAATGAGATTTTGAATTGATATGTTCTGTCTTGGTATCTTTGTGTAGTCAATGAATTTTACCTTCTATTAGGATGAAAAGTGTAGCAAATTAGTTTTTTAAATATCTGGATAGATTTTTTCAGGAATATCATGAGGCCAGGTTTCCTTATGGGCACATAGCTGTTGCTTTTTTTAAAATAATTTTTTATTTACTTTATTGGAGAGGCAGAGTTACAGACAGTGAGAGGGAGAGACAGAGAGAAAGGTCTTCCTTCTGTTGTTTCACTCCCCAAATGGCTGTAATGGCCAAAGCTGTGCCAATCTGAAGCCAGGAGCTTCTTCCTGCCCTCCCACGTGGGTGCAGGGGCCCAAGGATTTGGGCCATCTTCCACTGCTTCCCCAGGCCATAGCAAAGAGCTGAATTGGAAGAGGAGCAGATTGGAAGAGGAGCAGCCGGGAGTAGAACTGGCGCCCACATGGGATGCCGGTACTGTAGGCAGAGGATTACCCTACTGCACCACGGCTCCGGCCCCGATAGCTTCTCGGCCTTTTGGCTAAGCGTAAAACCTAATCCTTAGGATCAGGATGATACTTGCAAAAACTCTATCTGTCAGTCACGTTAAAAGAGCAGAAATCGTCAGAATTTTTGTCTAGGCATATTTTACTCAAGAGCTAACATTTGCCCTGAGGTTTTCAAATTTATGCATTGGAGAGCAGATATAGTTTTATGATCTGTAGTAAATTCTGATGGATATCCTTTAAAAGAATTCCAGCAGTGGGTGTTTGGCTTAGTGGAAAAGGTGCTGGTCGAAACACCTGCATGCTGTATTGAATGGACTGCCTGGGTTTGAATTGTAGCTGTGTTCCCAGTTCCAGCTTTCTTTGAATGTATACTCTGGGGAGCAGAAGTGATCCTCAAGTAGTTAGGTCCCTACCACCGATGTGGAGACCTGGATGGAGTCCCTGGCCCCAGCCATTGTGCCCACAGTGCTTTTGGGAAGTGAACCAGTAGATGAGGATTTTGTCTGTCTGTCTCTCACTCTGACTGTCTGCCTCTCAACAACAACAACAAAATACTAGTTGTATTAAAAAAGAGTAGCTTTGTTGAGCAAAAAAGAAAAAAATGCAAAAGTTTAGATATTGTATGACAGAATTTTTAACTAGAAGACAAGTTTTGGTCACCAGGGAGTTGTGTCTGGATATAAAAGGGCAACATAAATTGTGGTGTTGGAATTTGGGCTGTGAAGGTACACAAACAAACTTTTATAAAATTGGATTGAACTTAAAATGCAGACAAATGAGAAAAATGGAAATCTATACTATACTATACTATAGTTCTGCAAAATATTGCCATAGGAGAAAACTAGGCAAAGAGCACAAAGAATTTGTAGTATTTCCTACAGCTACATGTGAATTTACAATCATTTCAATAACATTTTCCATGGTCCATTGGGATGGGCACTGTGGCACGATGGGTTAAGATGCCACTTGGGACGCTGGCATTCCTATCAGAGTGTTCATTTGAGTGTTGGCTACTCTGTTTCTGATCCAGCTTCCTACCTAAAGTGCACCCCAGGAGGCAGCAAATGATGGCTCATGTATTTGAGTTCCTGCCACCCTTGTGGGAGACCTGGAAGGAGTTCCCGGCTCCTGACTTCAGCCTGACCCAGACCTGGTTGTTACAGGTATCTGGGGAGTGAACCAGCCAGTGGAAGATATTTCTCTTTCTATTTCTCTGTGTACTCTGCCTTTCATGTAGATAAAAATAAAGAAATAATGTGAAGAAAGAAACAGAGATGGAGGAGGGAGAAAGAGAAAAAGGGAACAAAAGAAGGGAGAGGAAAAGCAGAGGGAAATGGAGGAGAGGGGAGGGGTGGGAAGGAAAGGGAGAGAGGAAGAGTCAGTGAAATTAGTCTGGAAGTCAGGATGGTGGCCGTCTGCTGGAGTTAGAAAGCAGAGTGACGGAGAAGGCCTTTTGTGGCTCCCGAGTCCTTTTTGTAAGATATGGTAACTAGTTACATCATATATTCACTCAAAAAAAAATTTGTTGTTTTATAATTATGATGTGCACAAGTAATATATGTAAGTATACGTATATTTATTTTTATTTGTGTATACAAATAAGTACATTTTAAAATGAAAGAATACATTAAAAAAGGAAGAGTAGACACACCCAAAAAAGGTTACAAAAGGAAGAGTAGACAAAATAAAAAAAAAAAGTTGTCGAAAGTTGCCCCTTCTATGATTCAATTTATAGAGTAGAGGCCAACAGGAGCCCTGACATTTGTACCTGCCTATTGCTGGCCTAGACCCCTGAAATACTGCTAATAATACCTGTGCAGGCATGTAAAGACTTGAAGTTTCGTTCCAGGGATTTGAGCGTCCAACTGATTCCTAGTTACATGTATTACAAAACTGACTTTCGACTCTCAAGTTGACTTTTTGTGGATAGAAGATATTACTGGTAAAAAACACCTACAGCCAATGACAGCAGATAGACAAATCCTTTGTAGCAACTTCTCCAAATTCTCTTGTTAGAACTGTGGCCTAGTTCCGTTTAAAAGTTGTAACCTCGCCCAGTTTTGCCTCTTATCACCCCAGGCTTATTTTCCGACTGCCTGCTCACTGCCTCTTATGTTTAAGTAAAAAAGCAGTGAGGAGAGCCGTTCTCCCCAGTTCCTCCCGCATGCACCTCTACCCTTGCCCGGAACACAACAGCCAAGGAGAGGCTTCATGCTCAGGACCACAGGCCTTGAGAAACGACACTCGGACAACTTCCGGGGGTTTCCTCGTTGCCTCCCCCGAATCCCGCATGGGCACTGCAGACACCTCTCAGCCGGAACTGACAACAGGCCCAGATGGCCGAGAGCTCCAAGGAAAGCCCATCCCCACCCCACAAGCCAAAGGGCTGGGTAAAGGCTGACCTGACCACTAAAAACCTTCAGGACCGGACCTGCCGTATGCCAACCGACACTGAGAGGGAAAACTCGCCACTGCCTCTGTGCTTCTGGTGGGAAGAAGCAGGGAGTGATCTGCCATCCTCCTCCCAGCAGAGCCAGGCCAGGATCTGATTCCCAACCCGGGCAGTGTGTGCACAGTCCTGAGATGAGGCTTGACAAGGCACAGCACCGAGGCAGCGTGACACAAGCTATTCGCCTCCAGGCTCCGCTCGCACTCAGTGTCATTAAGATCCAAGGAGGAGCTGAGCTTCCACTCCCAGCCCCATCAGCAGAGATGAATGAGGCAAAGGGAGCAGAAGCAGTCATCATCCTGTGCCCTCCTGCTCCCTCTGCTATCAGCCAGGCCCAGTGAGGGCTTGAGCCTCCACCTGACAGCTGGTAGAACAGATGCTAGGAGGGAGGCATAATTGGCACTCTGCTGCTGCCCCCTCTTTTCCAGTGTTAAGAGAGACCCCGCGAGGAGCTGAGCCTCACTCTCATGCCGAAACAAGAAAGCTGTGTAATCAGCCTGTGTCTCCCCAGCCCTGGCGGCAGCAGAGCCCAGCAGGGACTTGATCTACCCCTTCCATTAGAGGCAGTGGCGTTTGGTGTCCCTCTTACACTGGGGCCCAGCAAGAAAACCAAACATAGACGCCCACCCAGATCTGTGATAAACCTCAATAGGAGGACTGCCGGCCAAAACATGAAGATTAGATTAAGATCCAGAGTCTCACAATGCAATACAAAATGTCCACAGTGCAGTACAAGAATCGCTCCTTACAGGAAAATCACAGTGTGAATGAGCAAAGGCAGTCACCAGAGGCCAGCACTAAGCAGAATCAGAAGTTAGAATGATCCGATCCGACAAGTGCTTCACAACCATCACAAAAAGCCTTCCTACAAGCACTTATGAGGTCTTTCAGAACAAAGGAAAAAGAGAAAATCTCAGCAAAGAAAGAGGCATTCTTCCTAAAAACCAAATGGAAAGTATAGAACTGAAAAATGCAGTAACTGAAATCAGAAACCTGCTGAGTAGGCTCAATAGTAGGGTAGCAATAACAGCAGATGGAACTAGCAAACTTGAGGGCACACCCAAGAATCCATCTGTTCTAAGCAACAGAGAGAACGTAGACTGAGAAAGAGTGAACACAGCCTCAGGCACTTGTGAGACTAAACCAAAAGGGGTAAATTCGGTATCATCAGCGTCCCAAAGGAGAAGACACACAGAGTGTGCCTGAGAAAGTGTTTCAACAAAAAATGACTGAAAATTCCCCAAAACAGCAAAAGACGTAAACCTACGTATTAAAGAAGCAAAGAGAACTCAAACAGGATAAAGCCAAAGAAATCCATGCCAAAATACTATAATTAAAACTTGCAAAATTTAAAGATAAAGAAAAAAAACTTGAAGGCATTTTTTATAGAGGACAACACCTCAGATTATAGCAGATTTTTCATCTGAAACCATGAAGGCCACAGACTGTGACATCACCTCTCTCAAGAACTGTCCATGTGAAATCTGTACTCAGCAAAAGTATCTTTCAAGGATGATGGGGACATAAAGGTCATTTTCTTATGAAGGAACTAAGAGAATGTGTTGCTGACAACCCTACAAAAAACAGTGGCTAAAGAAAGAACCCTGAACAGAAAGAAAAAGACAACAAGGCGTGGAACATCAGACAGAAAAGGAGCACATTGGGATAGTAAATATGGGCCTAAGTGGAATACACTATCCTACATCACATGCATTTCTGAAATCACATTTAATGATAAAAGCAAAAATTGCACCATCTTATGTGGTGTTCAGTGCAATTAGAAGACCTGCATAAGACAAACATATTTTTAAAAAGCGAGTATGTATGGAGCAAGAGGTTCCTATTCTGTAAATGTAGTTTGTGCAGAGTAACTTCTTCCCAAAAAGTACAACATTGTAAATATTGAAGAAGTAATTTCACAGTCAGAAATATCTAACATCAGACAATGTTCAAGGTTAACATTAAGAGTGGTAAGCCATGTTGGACGTGTGCACTCTTGGTAAGATATGATGGAAAATAGCGTTTTCCAAGAATACTTAACTCTGGCCTAAACATGAGAAGTATATCCAACAAATCCAAATTGAAAAATGTTCTACAAAATTCCTCAAAACTCTCAAGGACATCAAAAACAAGGCAAGTATGAGAAACTCACAGCCATGAACAGTCTAAGGAGACATGACTCCTGTATTAGGTTCCCAATGCTGCTGTAACAAGTGACCACAAAATGGGTCACTTGCAGCAGTAGGACTGTATTCTCACAGTTCAGGAAGCCGGGAGTCTGAAATAAAGGCATCAGCAGGGTTGGTTCCTTCTGGAGGCTCTGAAGGAGAAATTCTCCCATCCTCTTTCCCAGCTTCTGGGGTTTGCCAGCGCCCACGGCCATTCCACGGTGTATAGATTGTTCATGCCAGTCTCTTCCTCTGTCTTTAGGTGCCTCTACGTGCAGGATAAATATATCTCATGATCTTTAACTAATTACATCTGAAAATACCCTATAGGAAGGTCACATTCTGAACTTCCAAATTTTGAATTTGGGAGGAAACACTCTTTAGACTGTTATTTTATGAAATGTCATATAGGGGGCTGGCGCTGTGGCATAGTGAGTAAAGCTGCTGCCTGTAGTGCCAGCATCTCACATGGCCGCCCGTTAGAGTCCAGGCTGCTCCACGTCTGATCCACCTCCCTGCTAATGTGCCTAGAAAAGCAGCAGAGGATGGCCCAAGTGCTTGGATCCTTACATCAACATGGGAGACCCAGAAGAAGCTCCTGGCTTCTGGCTTTGGATCAGCCCAGCTCTGGCCCTTGCAGCCATTCGGGTATGAACCACAGATGGAAGATTCCCTCTCTCTCTCTCTCTCTCTCTCTCTCTCTCTCTCCCTTTTAACTCTGCCTTTCAAATAAATAAATAAGTAAATATTTAAAAAAGAAAGAAATGGCATGTATCCTGGATGGGATCCTTGAGCAGAAAATGAGCATTAGGTAAAAATGAAGATACTACAAGTAAAAAATTGATTTTGGTAATAATGTGGTGGTAATAATTGAGTTGGTAATAATGTCAGTTTTGGCTCGTTGATTTTAGTAAACACACTATATTAACATGAGATGTCTACATTAAAAGAACAGTGTGTGGGCATATGGGAACTCTGTACTATCCTCAGAATTTTTCTGTAAATCTAAGAGATCCAAAGTGATGGGCCATTGTTGTGGCATAGCAGGCTGAGCTGCTGCCTGCAACGCTGGCATCCCCTATCCAAGGACCGGTTCTAATCTCAGCTGCTCCACTTCCAATCCAATCCAACTCCCTTCTGGTGCACCTAGGAAAGCAACAGAAGGTGGCCCAAGTAGTTGAGCCCCTGCTACCCACACAGGAGATCCAGATGGATCCTGACTCCTGGCTTCTAGCTTTGATCTGGTCCAGCACTGGCCATTGTAGCCACCTGGGGAGTGAACCAGTGGATGGAAGATCAATCTCCATCCCTCCCTCCCTCCCTTTCTCCCTCCCTCTCTGAATCTGACTTTCAAATAAATAAATCTTTCTTTAAAAATTGCTTAAAAGAAAAGTTTATTTTAGAAGTTTTCCCAATCTCCTATAAATGAAGAGAACTACCACTTTTTAATGGTGAAATAATTTCAGAGTGAAATGAGGTTTAGTTATGCTAGCATATCAGATTATCTCTATTTTAAAAATGAAATTCTTATATGCATCAGTGGCATTCCTCCTTTAACTTATATGATTCTTAATTCAAAGAACTAAAAATAAATAAAATTATCACGTTCTCTAGGGTGTCTGCTATTTTCAAAGGCAGAAAATAGCAAGTGGGGGTGAGGGCGTGGAGAAACCAGACCCCTGTGCACTGTTGGGAGGAATGCAAAATGGTGCAGCTGCTGTGGAAAACAGCATGCAGCTCCTCCAAAAATTAAAAATAGATTCATCATGTAACCTACCAATTCCATGTCTGGCCGTGTTCCCAACAGAACTGAAAGCAGGGTCTCCCCCAGATATTTGTACTCAGATGTTCATAGCATCAATTACAGCAGTCAAAATGACAGATGGATAAACAGGATGTGGTATATATGTAAATATATAAGATATATATATATATATGAGATATATTTGGCCTTTCAAAGGAAGGATATGCTACAACATTGAGCAACCATGAAGATATCATGCAAAGTGAAATAATCCTGTTACAAAAAGACAAATACTAATATGATTTCACTTATGTAAAGTAGTTACAGTAATCAAAATCATAGACCAGAAAGTAGAATAATGATTGCTAGGCAATGGGGTGACAGGGGTAAGGGGTTATTGTATAACAGGCATAAAATTTCAGCTTTACAAGATGGAAAGAGTTCTGGTGATGTATGCTAGTGATGATTGAACAAAATTATGAACGTATTTCATACCATGGAACTGCATACTTCAAAACTGTTAAGATGGTAAATTTCTATGTTATATTCTTTTACTACAGCATAAAAATACTATTTTTAAACAAAAAAAATTTTAAATTTCTACACATCACCCAAATTGTAAAGCATCTGTATGTTCCATGTGTATATTGTAATACCTAGGGAAACCACAAAGTCATACAATACAATACACTCAAAAACACTATAAGGGGGGTTGTCTGGCATAGCAGTTAAGATATCACTTTAAGATGCCCAGGTCACAGGGTGGACATTTGGCCCATTTTTTCAATAGAAAACTTTTATTTAATAAATATAAATTTTGAAAGTACAACTTTTGGATTATAACAGTTCTTCCCCTCATAACTACCCTCGTGCCCACAAACCATCCCATCTCCTACTCTTCACCCATCCCATACTTCATTAAGATTCATTTTTAATTATCTTTATATACAGAAGATCAACTCTATACTGAGTAAAGATTTCAACAGTTCGCACCTACACAGACACACAAAGTATAAAGTACTGTTTGAAGATTAGTTTTACCTTTAATTCTCGTATTACAGCACATTAAGGACAGAGATCCTACATAGGGACTAAGTGCACAGTAACTCCTGTTGTTGACTTAACAATTGATACTCTTATTTATGATGTCAGTAATCACTCAAGGCTCTTGTCATGAGCTGCCAAGGTTATGGAAGCCTCTTGAGTTCGCAAACTCTGACCTTACTTAGACAAGGCCATAGTCAAAGTGGAAGTTCTTTCCTCCCTTCTGAGAAAGGTACCTCCTTCTTTGATGGCCTGTTCTTTCTGCTGGGATCTCACTCACAGAGATCTTTCAATTAGGTCATTATATGCCACATTGTCTTGGCTTTCCATGCCTGAGATACATTCATGGGCTTTTTAGCCAGATGCCTTAAGGGCTGATTCTGAGGCCTGAGTGCTGTTCAGGGCACTTGTCATTCTATGATTCTGCTGTGTATCCCACTTCCCATGTTGGATCATTCTCTCCTTTTTAATTCTATCAATTAGTATTAGCAGACACTGGTCTTATTTATGTTGGCACATCTTAATATATCCTTTGTGATTTGTCTAGGTCTTTAGGGAGAGAACTGGCAGATATGAGATATCTTCCCCACCCCCATCAAATAAAGTGAAAATTAAATAGTTAACTAAAGAGGTACCCACATCCCATATCTGAATACCTGGGTTCAAGCCTCACCTTTCTCTCTGTCTCTCTCTCTCACTGTCCACTCTGCCTGTTTAACAACAACAAAAAAATGATATCAACCTGTGAACAGCTTCAGGCTCATATATTCAAAAACTTGGAAGAAGTGGATCAGTTCCTTAAAAACCACAAATGACCAGAGGCATTAAGTACGTTATTATTGTGTAACCATCACATGTGTAGACCTGTAGAATAGGGTAGAGGTTGCTCAGGGTGGGAGAAGGAGGCGAATGTGCTATAAGAGGGCAACGGGACAGATCCTGGCGGGGATGGAAGTGTTCTGGATCCTGACGGGACGTCTAGCAACATGCTGCTCGTGACGTGTCATTGGACATTTTAGGACGTCAGTGTTGGGAGTAAAGGATGTGCACCACCCGAATCTGTTTCTTTCTTGCATCTTCAGACATTACCTCAAATAGCACTTTTAAACAGACAAAGGAGGGGGGACACACATCCTTTTTGCTGACAATAAAGAGGTGAAAAAAATACCCAGACTCAAAGTCACTTGTGAACCGGGAGGAAGATCGCAGTGGGCTTTGAGACGCTCCTATGCTAGCATGGAGCGGAAAATTAACTCGGGCAGTTGTTTGCCCTGACTTGCTGTTTATCACAGGGGTAGAGACTCGCAACGAAGTCAGCCGTAAACACAGCATCAGGCAAGCTTTGAAAGGTGACGTGGGCTGAGACAATTTCATTCCTTGTTTCGGAAAATACAGACATGAAACCTGATTTCTTCTGACCAGAGAGTAAGGTGACCGATGACAAGGCACTGTTAAACGCCCGGCTGCTCCTTCGTCAGCCCTGATGTGTCAGTAGCAGCGTCCTGGAGCTGTGGCTGGGACTGGCTCCTGATGGAGCTCCCTGAGGGTCGGTCCCCTGTGGGCCTCGGTGTCAGTCACACAAGACCACAAGACGGTGTTGTCGGGATATAATAGGTGGGGTGTGTTGCCTCACAGCGGAGTAAATCGTTGGTTATTGTGTTGTTTGATATGCAAATATCCCTCCTGTCTTGATAGAGTTCACATTATATTCCATTCTCTCTCTTTGTTTTTTTCTTCAGTCACAGTCCATCAGAGTGTATTAAGATTCAGAACCAAAGGTTATACGAGATTGGAGGAAATATAGGTGAGTATTCTTTCATAACTACTACTGTTAAATTCCCCGATTACCCTAATAGAAATAACTTCCTATTATGATAAAGATGTATTTTAGAAGTTTCTTTTTCTTTAATTTTATTTATATTAAGTTTGATGTATTTCATATATGCATATTTAGGAACATAATGATACTTCTAATAATTATAGGACAGCCTATACATTTCTGAGATAAAAATCCAAAATCAGTAAGTTCTTGGTTTTTTAAAATGTTCTCAAAATTCCAAAAAAGAATATCATAATGCTGATCTGCAGCAGACTTCTGGGTCTTTTAAATGTGACACACCCTTGGAAATCTTCCTGAAGATTCACGCGGAGCGGGAGAACCAAGAACCTGGAGAAGCAGTACACCATTTTCGCTGAACTTCCTGTTCATTCTTCCTGTTCACCTGGTGGTGGGCTGGAGGCTGCAGGAAGAGAGCTCAGCAGAAAATCCCTTCGGGGCCGGTGCCGCAGCTCACTTGGTTAATCCTCCGCCTGTGGCGCTGGCATTCCACATAGGCACTGGGTTCTAGTCCCGGTTGCTCCTTTTCCAGTCCAGCTCTCAGCTGTGGCCCGGGAGGGCAGTGGAGGATGGCCCAAGTGCTTGGGCCCTGCACCTGCATGGGAGACCCAGAGGAAGTTCCTGGCTCCTGGCTTTGGATCGGCGCAGCGCCGGCCGTGGTGGCCATTTGTGGAGTGAACCAACGGAAGGAAGACCTTTCTCTCTGTCTCTCTCTCTCACTGTCTAACTCTGCCTGTCAAATAAATTAAAAAAAAAAATCCTTCTCCCATTGTCTGAGTCCTCCCATATCCTCCTGGCTCCACCGTGACTGTCTCCAGCCCCACTCCGGCCAGCAAGTCCAGCGGCCTCTCCCTCCCAGGAGCCCTCCATAGCCCCCCGGGGCCTTCTCCATGTGGCTTCAGTTCTCCGCGTCATCAGCTGTCCCCTCCCAACTACACCCTTTCCATCTGCATACAGAATGTTGGCCGTTTCTCCCATCTTGACACAACTCCCTGGACCTCATTCAGATCTGCTCGGGTTTCCCTGTCCACTTCACTGCAAACTCCTTCGATAAGCTGTCCCCACTCCAGTTTCTTGTCCTGTTCTCTCTTGAAACCAGTCAGGCCGTACCCCTCCGCACTTCACCAGAATCACTCTTGTTGGGGTCACCAGAGCGTTCCTTCTGTGTTTGTGACTGCCTGGCGTGATCTTTCCCTTCTTGTGGCCAGCATTGTGTCGCAGTGGATTAATCTGCTGCCTGCTGTGCCAGCGTCCCATATTAGAGCACTGGTTAGAGTCCTGGCTGCTCTGCTTCCAATCCAGCTCCCTGCTAATGCACTAGGGAAAGCAGCAGGAGATGGCCCAGGGGCTTGGGCCCCTGCTACCCACATGGGAGACCTGGATCGAGTTCCAGGCCCCTGGCTTCGGCCTGGTCCAGCTCCCAGACGTTGCAACCATTCGGAAAGTGAGCCAGAAGATGAAAGATTCCCCACCCCTCTCACTGCGCCTTTCAAATAAAATAAACCAAGCATTTGCATCACCTGATTTTGAGGATGACCTGAGCTTGTGTCTTTCCTCCCGTCTCATTGACTGCTTCATCGAGTCTCGTTTGCCTTTTATTTCTTGATCTCTCAACCTTTCCGCCTTGGAGAGCTGCAGGTGCAATCCTCGGGACTTCTCTCCTCCACTCAGCCTCCTTGGTGAGCTCACTCCGTCTTGTTGCTCTAAATGCTCCTGGAGGCTGATGCCTCTCACGTTTGCATCCCATAGTTCCCAGCAGACACCAGGCTTGCACTTTAGTCACCAGCATCTTCGGCCTGGGGCGCAGGGAGGGGGAGGGGGTTGCATTTGCTCTGATGTTTTCATGGAATAATCTCCCTTCAGCCATCCCCATTCCTCACTCTGTCACCTTTCTGGGGCTTTGCTGGTGCATCACCTTCCCAGTGAGATCTCCTGGGACACACCATCCCTGCTTGGTTTTTCTCTGGTAGTCTTGTCACCACAAGGCTTACTGTATATTATAGGTGCTCATTTGTTGCAGAGGGGTCCTGAGGGCAGGTGTTTGTGATAGGCCCATGCATTGCTGCAGCCCCAGCCCCTAGGACAGTACCTGGCACATAGCAACACTCAGTAGACATTCGCTATGTGCATGAACCAAACAAGCAGATCTGGTTTTGTTGCACAAGCATTATACAAAAAGAATGTTGAGTGTATTTGCCCAGGGGATGGGCATTTCCAGATCTTTGACTTACGGGCATTACTTCTATAGTGAAGAAGCAAAGTGGCCATTTCCACACCAAACTTGACTTTGGTCTTCTCTAGACCTGGTCAAATTACTATCTTCAAAAGTATTGCAGGGCATGTATCAGTATCAGCATGATCAGTTCACACCCACGGAAGCTGGCATCCTGCTTTTCTACTTGATGTGGAGAAGCTGGGGAAAAGGTTGCCTGTGTTTGGTGCGTCCCATTTTACAGGGCATATGTTTGAAATACTTAACAAGAGACAGAGACAGTGACAAGGAGAAGAACGAGAGGGGGAAGAGAGGGAAAGAAGCGAAAGGGAAAGGGAAAAGAAAGGAAGGAAGGAATGGAAGGCAGGCAGGCAGGAGACAGCTGGAGGGTGGGAGGCTTTATCAGGAAGCTTCAGAATGTGCTTACTGACGGCTGAGAGGACCTCGTTGGCCTTATTTGAAGCCTGCTGACACATAGGCATGAGCACGCATGACAAAAGTCATGACAGAGACAGAAGTGTGCACTCACTCTTACGAACGCTCTGCTCCTTCCCTTTTAGGACAGCATTGCTTGGACCCAGATGCATATATATTGGATGTATATCATGAAAATCCTCAAGCAGAATGGGTAATTAAGCCCCAACCAAGTCTTTGAAATGTCCACAGGTGGCTGCTATCCTGTATTACATGCCAAGAAGATCCTGTCTTTGGTGGGGAAATAAACAAGACTGCTTTTGACACACTTGTTTCTCTAACCCTCTCCATGTTTCTTGGTCCTGAGTGCTGGCATCTGCAGCACTGTGAGAACTGTGGAAGAGGAGCTGGCTCACCATGCGAGAGCAAGTTTTCTCACCGTGCTTCTGGATTAAAAGGCAAAGCGAGAGGATGTGATCCTTCCAGAAGACAGGCCAATGTGAAATACGGGACTGCAATCATGTCTGGTACTTTGACTTCTCAGCCGAAATGAACTTGGCCTTACACCAGGGGATAAGCAATGGTTCTTCACGTAGCCAATGCTACCAAACACAAGGAGAAATAGACCTTTTTTTTCTACTTATGTTTTCTGCACGTGTTGACCATTTTGAACAATGCCAGAAATAGCCTTACTTTCTGTCTTACAAGATAATCCAGATCTGCTTTGCAAACGGAATCCATTTCTCTAACGTGAAACATACAATATTTATGCTCTGACTTGCTCCTGCATCGGAGAAAGAACTTCCGTTTAAAAAAAAAAAAACTGTATTGTTGCATACATCATACTGTATTAAGGCTATAGATTCTGGTGCAAATGAACATTTCCCTATCAGTAACTGTTGAAGTTGATATGTTTAAAGCTTACTCTCTTGTGAACACAGGTCCCCATAGTGAAGCATACTTTGACAAAGGGGGTCTTCGGCTTCCAGAACTTTCTCTGTAGTCAGCTGTCACACAGCCTATTTTTGCCTCATGGTGATGGTGCTCAGTGACTGCATCTCTCCACCTGCCAGGCAGTTTCCTTTGCTGAACAAACATATCGCTTTTTATATTTTACAACTGTAGATAGTAATTCCTAAAGCCCCAATTTAAAAACAGAATTGCTCTTTTCTGAAAGTACTGAAAAATACCGTATCCATGTCTGATAAGCTACAAAAGCAGATTTTGCTATTGTTCGTTAATCATAGACGTGATCAGGCACTGGGGATTAAGATCGGGCGTTGAAGTCAGGTGCATGTTTGGTGAGCTGAAAACTATCTCTGTAGCAAGATACCATGGCGTCATTTTCTAGACCTGCAGTTGGCTGCAACACACAGTCCCCACGTTTCCAAATTAGGGCAAATCAAAGCTGTGTGGAGGGACTGGGCAGCTCTGCCCTTCACCTTGAGGCTGCAGATGCAGTCCTTCCAATCAGCCAGAAGTGGGCACAGAGACCTCACATAGCTCAGACTTGTACTTTGGCTTGGAGTGCACAGATTGAGACTTTGTTGAGTTTACCTCAGTATTAATGAGATGCAAGACCCAAATGCCTCTCCTGCAGTTCATTTTGACGTAGTTGCTCATAAACGAAGAAAACACTTTTTAATCTACTTACCAGTCTCAAAATGTGTGATGATATTTTAAGCCAACATTTGGAACAAATATTTTATATGCCACAGTATGCCTTGGTGTCTACACAAGACATTATTTATATTCAACATGCAGCACTTGCATTTCTAGTCTTTAGGATGTAAAAGGACATTATAAAAAACACAAAGATCCATTCATTTGATTTATTTGGGAACTTTTATTTTCTTTGCCTGAAAACCCATTTGAAAGTAAATGTGTGTTCCATAGGTTTGTATTGGTTCCTGCATTTCACCAGTGTTCAGTGGACTAATTGATGGCAGGTGCGTTTACATTATGAATTTCCATAGACTGAAAAAAAAGTTTTTAAACCACAGGAGTAAACCTTTCACTCTATGTAGTTGCCAAATATTAAGACACAGAATGACAGTAACTTACGTCCATACATGGAAGAAATTCTTCAAAGAGCTGCCTTCTATGACTGTCTATACAAAATACGACTGATTTTTCTCATTCTGTTTGGGCTCTTCAGAGTAGTTAAACTCTGCTGCATTTTACACAAAATTCACATATCTGTTCATTTATTTTTCTATTTTAGAATTTTCATTTCTTTGGACAGGAAACACATTAGAACCTAAACATAAGTTCTGTAAGTTTTAAGGTTTACTCCAACTTTTCATCAATTTTCAATAAGTGGCTGATAAAATACACTAAGTCTCAATTTCTCAGCCACTTTTTTGTGGCAAAGACTTAGATGAATCAGTAATTTAAAATGAGTCACTTCATTTTATTCAAGGGCTATGACACCTTTCAAATAGCTCTCCTATGGAGAACCAACTGTGTCAGTACCATTGGACATAATCTTTATCCTCAGTGTTAGCACTCACTAATTGGTTGGAGAAGAATTGTGGTAAAAAGACTATGTATGGTTAAAGAGGTTTTACTAATTTTATAATAAACAAACCTCTGCTATTAAAATTCAAAAGTGCCCTTCACCTAGATATTGAAAGAACTGTTGCCTTATCAAGAGGTTTTTTGTTTGTTTTAATTTCAATAATCAGTCTGTGAAAATAAACAGCAAATTTCCAATGTAAGGTCACATACCCAGCTTCTAGTTACTGTTCTCTGTACCTTCTCGCCTTCAATTCATGCCAAGCTTTCTTGGTATCCAATTAGGAAAATTGTACCCTCCAGGGAGGTATTAGAGGAAGTTAACATTTGAGGGACACTTAGAAAAATTCATAGCGCTGGCTCATGTTTTCCTCCGTTTTGTGAAAGAGGATTCTTTTGCTAAATAGGGCACTTGCGGATATGCTCCTTGGAGTCAATGCTCTTTGAACAAACTGGAATATCAATTCTTCACAATGTATATACCGTATAAACTACCTCACTTGCCTTTCTTGGGAAAAAAAATTAATGGACTTTAACAATTTTTGTTACAATCTGTCCCTGAGTCTTAAGTCTTATTTAAATCCTTGCAGTTAGCGTTCAGTGTACATCTAATGATGTACCTTTAATGATGTAAAATATTTTTAGCAAAAGCTTTAAAACCAAAGCTGTGATCTGAGGAATACTCTGAGAGAATCTGTATCCCTTAGCCGTTGTCTTGTGTTTCTGACTATGTGGCAATGCAGGTTTTCAAGAGTATGAATTAATAGTCAGCTTTTCTTTGAGGCATTTTCAACTGCTGTCCACATATTTCTCTCCTCTGAAAAGTAACATGAGATTAAAATGTCTCTTCCTCCTAGCTAGAATATTCAGCTATTTTTCACATAAGTATTACTTGCCTGAAAAGACCATATATTATTGGAATGAAATAGTTCCTCTGACAGGCATTTTTCAACTTTCCCATAAATATGTCACTTAGTAAAAATAATATGACATGGAATTAAAGTGTTTCTTCCAAGGATTGTCATCAGTTTTACACACACACACACACACACACACACACCAGAAATTTTCAACTATTTTCTAAAACCATGTGATTTGATTGAAAAATCATATGTATCACTGGAAAAT
This sequence comes from Sylvilagus floridanus, assembly GCA_949820135.1. Lineage (NCBI taxonomy): Eukaryota > Metazoa > Chordata > Mammalia > Lagomorpha > Leporidae > Sylvilagus > Sylvilagus floridanus. The sequence continues at coordinate 64,146,547 of OX463226.1, read as the reverse complement.
GCCAATGTTTTATGTTTTCTCCTATTTCATGAATTAATATTAATGCTTTTGTCCCATCAGCTTTCTTTGTTTATGTAGGATCTGTATGTTGCATTTTATCCATCAAAATAAAGAGGTAAAAAACCTAAAAGTTTTATCATGAGAATTCTTATATTTGACTAAATCTGAGGGCACAGTTGTGTTGGTGAAAGAACAGCAGGTTTTTTTTAATTAAGTTACACAAATTTCATGTAGTTCATATATACGGATTTAGGAACACAGTGACCCCAATGCCCCTACCCTCTCTCCCACCCACAAGAATGTTTTTATCTGAGCCAATCTATGTCACCTATCAGCAGATAATGGTCTTGTCCAAAGCCGTTTAACACTATGGTAATGGTGGGTGGTTGTGACTAGAGGCTAGGTTAAATAAACAACTATTTACTACATTTGTTTGAATTAGTGCTTTCTCTGGGCAGGTTTTTAGTATATGCCGTTAAAAAATAAAGACCTTTTCAGGAAATACAGAAATTAATTTTGACAATATTCATTATTCATTCATGATCTTTTTTTTAAAAGATTTTAAAAATTTATTTGGAAGATAGAGTCACAGGGAGGATAGAGAGAGATACCTTCCATCCACTGATTCACTCCCATCCTCTCACTGGTTCACTCCGCAGATGGCCGCACTGACCAGAGCTGCACCAGGCTGAAGCCAGGAGCCAGGAGCTTCTTCCAGGTCTCCCATGTGGGTGGCAGAAGCCCAGGGACTTGGGCCATCTTCTGCTGCTTCCCTAGGCACATTAGCTGGGAGCTTGATTGGAAGTGGCAAAGCCAGGACTCAAATGGGCTCCCTAATGGGCTGTCAGTGCTGCACGCTTGCGGCTTCACCTGCTGTGCCACTGCACGGGCCCCATTGATGACTCCTGAAAGTTCAATATTTTGCTTTATATTTTGTGCAAAAGGCAAGAAATACAAATAAAGGTATACATTAGAAAAGAAGAAAAGGTCTAGTCTCAAATGATGTTTATTTTACTTTATTTATGTAGAAAAACCTAGGGAATCTTCAATTATCAGCCAATAACTAAATAAGATAATAGGGTCATGGCATATGATATTATATAAAAATCAGTTTTACTTGTATGTTAGATGCAAATAATTGGAAAGTAATTTTTAAAGATTGATTTATTTATTTGAAAGAGTTACACAGAGAAAGAAGCAGAGAGAGAGAGAGAGAGAGAGAGAGAGAGAGAGAGAAATCTTCCATCCATTTGGCCACAACTACAGGAGCTGCACCAATCCAAAGCCAAGAGCCAGGAGCTTCTTCCAGGTCTTCCCATGAAGGTGCAGGGGTCCAAGGACTTGGGCCATCTTCTGCTGCTTTCCCAAGCCATAGTGGAGCGCTGAATCAGAAGTGGAGCGGCTGGGTCTCGAACCAGTGCCCATAGGGGATGCTGTCTTTAGCCACTATGCCACAGCGCTGGCCCATGGAAAGTAAATTATTAAGACTTCAACTGACTGTAGCTCAAAGCCCATAAAGTATTTAGGAGAACATTTAACAAAATACTTGAAACTGTAAAATAGTTTCATAGAAATTAAAGAACAGCTCAATAAATATACAGATTATACCATGCTCTGAACTGGAAGAGATGGATTAAAAAATTAGCAAAATATTAGTTCTTTACAAATAGTTCTATATATTCAAGACCATCCCCCTCATAACGTCAGGAGGGTGGTTTGGGCAGAAATTGACAGACTAATAAAATTTATATGGAAATACAATTCACCTATAATATCTAAAGTCATTTTTTTAAAAAAAGCAATGTTGTGTAACTTCGAATGAATGATTTCAAGACTTAATATAGGTGTTGACACTGTGTTGCAGCAGGTTAAGCTGCTGCCTGCAGTGTCAACATCCCATAGGGGTGCCAGTTCAAGTCCTGGCTGCTTCACTTCCAATCCAGCTTCCTGCTAATGCACCTGGGAAATTAGTGGAGGATGACCCAAGTGCTTGAGCTCCTGCACCCACATGGGAGACCCAGGTGAAGCTCCTGGCTCCTGGTTTTGGCACAGCCCAGCCCTGGCCATTCAGCCATTTGGGAAGTGAGCCAGCAGATAGAAGATTCTCTCTCTCTCTCTCTCTCTCTCTCTCTCTCTCTCTCTCTCTCTCTCCATCTTTCTCTTTCCTCTGCCTCTCCTCTCTGTAACTCTGCCTTTCAAATAAATAAGTAAATTAAAAAAACTTACTGTAGAGCCACAGCTATTAAGACAGCACAACAGAATAAAAACAAGTATTTCAGTGACACAGAACAGATTCATGAAAATAGTAACCCAGTGGGGAAAAGGAGCTCCTTTCAACAGCTGATATTAGAACCACTGGATATCTATATGGCCGAAAGAAAAGGTTGTCCTCTCACATGGTGCACACACACACACACACACACACGGATCATAGAGGGACCTAAAACCATGAGACTTTCAGAAGAAAACAAACGAGATAGCCTTGGAATTAGGAGTAAACAGAGATTTCCCAAAAACAAAAAGCAACAAATATATAAAACTGATTAATTAGACTTTAACAAGATCTAAAACTGCTGCTTATCCAGAGACCGTTAAGAATTCGTACAAACCAACCCCAATTAAAGAGAAATTGGTAAACTATGTGAGGTCTGACAAAGGACAGATAGGATATATAAAGAACTCATTAATAAAAAGACAACTCCATTTTAAAAGACTGGAAGACTCGGACAATTTACAAAAGAAATAGAAATGGTCAATAAGCACAAGAGAAAAAGTTCAACATTATGAGACATTAGGGAAATGCAAACTAAAATCACAAGGAGATGCCACCACATGCCAATCAGAATAGTTGAAATGTTTTTTTCAAAGATTTATTGGCTTATTTGAAAGGCAGAGTGACACACAGAGAGTAACAGTGAGAGGGAGAGTGAGAACAAGAGTGAGAGAGGAAGAGAGCTCCCATCTGCTGATGGCCTCAACATTTGGGGCTGGGCCAGACCAAAGCCAGGAGCCAAGAACTCCATCGAGCTAGTTCTCTCATGTAGGTGGCAATCCACGCACTTGAGTCATCATGCCCTACTTTCCAGCACATTGGCAGGGAGCTGCATCAGAAACAGAGCAGCCAGGACTTGATCCAGCACTGCAACATGGGATGTGTGCATTCCAAGCAGCAGCTTAACATGCTGCACTACCATGCCTGGCCCCGGAATGGTTAAAATCTAAAGGACTTATCATTGCATGTGTGGAAGAACCAGAGCTCTTAGACACTATCAGTCACTACATAAAATGGTAGTCTCTTTGGAAAAGGGTCCAGAAGTTTCTTATCAAATTAATCATGAAAATACCCTATAACAGCAATTTTTAAGTATTTACCTCACAGGGAAACATAGTCACAAAAACACCTCTGTAAAGGATGATCATAGCCATTTTACCTAGAATAACAAACTGGGAACATGCAGTTGTCCATCAATAATAACTGTGGCATATTCCCACCACAAAAAAATCATTACTCAGCAATAAAAAGCAATAAACTGATATAGGCAACAGCATGAATGAATCTCAGAAACATTATGCTGAGTGGAAAAAAGCCAGGCCAAAAGACAACATACTGTATAATTCTATTTGTATGAAATGCTAAGGCAAAACTAAACAATGATAGGAAAAAAAAAAAAACAGAACAATGGTTGCCTCTATGGGGATGGATAAGGAGACTGGGGGGGGGGGGGGCATGAGGAAGCTTCCTGGAAATGTTCTGCATTTTCTCAGTCAGGACCACTGGCCACGTGGGCCTTCCCAGTGCTCGAAATGTGATTGGTCTGAATTATATAGATGGCTGTATTATATGTCCGTGGTAGAGTATTCTGTATTTTGAAATGTTTTGGGGTCACACTTCACACACTTCAGAACTGAATGCATATCAACTTAATATTTATTTATTTCATTGTGTGAAAACTCAGAAGGAAAAAAATCTGTGAATAATATGTAAATACTGAATTTCTGGTAATGTTATTCATACTGAAATACTGGGTGGGGGGGTATCCTGGTGTCTGAACTCATTTTATAATGTGTTTAAAAATAAGATAGATTGATGAATGGACAGAACGAAGGATAGGTGACTCTCTGTCAGGCCAAATGCAGTGTGCTAGGATGCCACAGACCAGCAGCGTTCAATATGATATTCACTATGCCTACAATTTTCCATAATACATTTCTGAAAAGAGGATCCTTACAATGAACATGATACTTATCATACTGGCAATATATCAAATACTTTCTTCTTAATACAGAGATATTCAGTTGGGGGTGGTTTTCTCCCAGAAGGGATATTTGTTCTATCTAGAAACATCTAAAAGAGCACCTTCCCAGCAATCAGTTGTCATCACTGGGGAATGCGAAGCTGCTCGCTAGCAGGAGAGAAACCAGGGAAGCTGATAAACACGCCAGGATGCAAGAAAGCCCAACCAAGAAATATCTCGCCCAAAACACCCTAGCTCGAGGTGGAGACGCCCTGCCTGAGATCACAAAGCAAGAGTGTCTTCTCTTGCTACTTCTTCTCAACGCTGTGTCGATCCTAGCTAGTGCAGTAAGACAGTGAGGCCAGCGAAGAGGAAGGAAATAAAGCACTGAAAGGAAGAAGGAAAGCTGCTTAATTTGCAGATGATATGACTAGATGATTCCGTAAAGAAAACCATAAAGAGTCTGTTGTTGCCGTGACTAGAATGAATAAGCACATCTGGCCAGGTCACAGGATACAAGGCCAATCACAAAAATCAATTGTGTTCCACATATTAGCCAATGATAATTTGGAAATAACATTATAAAAACAACACCATTTTTAACAGCATCAACAAATATAAAATATCTAAAAATAAATTTAATGAAATATTTGATTACTAAGTACTGAAAACTACACACATTGCCATGGGAACTTAAATAAGAACTAAACAAGTGGAGAGAAAGTTCATGTTCATAACTTAGCAGATCCAACAATGCTAAGGATGTGAATTCTCCCCTAAATAGAACTGAAGATACAATGAAATCTCAGTCCAAATCGTAGCAGTCTTCTTTCTATAGAAATAGAAAAGCTGGTTTTAAGATTTATATGGACGGGCGACACTGTGGCACAGCAGCTAATCTGCCATTTGGAATGCCTGTATCCCATGTCGGAGTGCCAGTTTGAGTCCCAGCTACTCTGCTTGCCATCCAGCTTCTTGCTAACTCATCCTTGGAAGCAGCAGATGATGGCCCAAATGCTCGGGCCCCTTATACTGACTTGGGAAACCCAGATGGAGTTCCAGGTTGCTGGATTTCCCCGGCCCAGCCTTGGTGGTTGAAGGCATTTGGGGAGTGGCCCAGGAGATGGAAACTTGCTCTCTCTCTTCCCCTCTCTTTCTCTGTTGCTCTGCCTTCCCAAGTAGATGAAAATAAATAAACATTTTTAAAATGTATACGGAAATCCAAAGGATTTAGAACAGTCTTAATAAAAAAGAAAAAAGAATGCATGTAGAGGACTTACATTACTTGTTTTGGAACAATACAAAGCTACAGTGATTGATGTGGTGTAGCCCTGGCATGAGGGTGCACAGAAAGATCAATGGTAGAGATTAGAGTTCACAAGGAGACATGTACATACAAAGTCGTTGACTTTTCATAGACTGCCAAGGCAATTCAGCAGAGAATGGGAAGTCGGAAAAACAACGAACCTTGACCTCTGTGTTTCACAAAGTACAAAATATTCAAGTTAAATCACAGACTTAATGTACAAGCTAAAAGTACAAGTCTTCTGGAAGAAAACTTTGGAGAATATCTTCAAGACTTTGGGCTAAGCGAAGATTTCTCTGACAATGTTCCAAGGCATTTTCTCTATTTCAAAAGTGTCTTCAAAATACAATTTTCTCGACAACACCACATACAAGCAAGTGAAGAGAACTGGGGGTTGGGACAATGCTGGGATTAGTCTGTCATATTTATCTTCTAATTACTTTTCTGAATATGTTAAAAAAGAAATTGGATGGCTGGGGCCAGCACCGTGGCCTAGTGGGTAAAGCTTCTGCCTGCAGTGCCAGCATCCCAAATGGGCACCAGTTCAAGTCCCAGCTATTCCACTTCCGATCCAGCTCTCTGCTATGGCCTGGGAAAGCAGTAGAAGATGACCCAAGTCCTTGGGCCCCTGCGCTCTTGTGGGAGACCTGGAAAAAACTCCTGGCTCCTGACTCCTGGCTCCTGGCTTTGGATTGGCACAGCTCCGGCCATTACAGCCATCTGGGGAGTGAACCAGTGGAAGAAAGACTTTCTCTCTGCCTCTGCCTCTCTGTAACTCTACCTTTCAAATAAAGGAAGGAAAGGGAAGGGAAGGGAAGGGAAGGGAAGGGAAGGGAAGGGAAGGGAAGGGAAGGGAAGGGAAGGGAAGGGGAGGGGAGGGGAGGGGAGGGGAGGGGAGGGGAGGGGAGGGGAGGGGAGGGAAGGGGAGGGGAGGGGAGGGGAGGGAAGGGGAGGGGAGGGGAGGGGAGGGGAGGGAAGGGAAGGGAAAGGAAGGGAAGGGAAGAGAAGGGAAGGGAAGAGAAATTGGGTGGAAATGAAGAGCAAGGTGCACGGAGGGAGTATGCTTTTGAAAAGTCTACCCAAGTTTTATTAATTTGGAAGCACATGTGTGCTCTTGTAATTTGCTTGGGATCTTGTTCCTACAGCAACTCATTCTGAGAATTTGCTCCATAGTTTTCTAACTTTTTCTTCATCAGAGGGCAACTTCCGCTGGCCTGTGCTACAGCATACATCTTGTCTTTATACAATGAGGTGTACAGGCTCACTGCATCTCACGCCACATCACCTAGGGCTCCAATCCAATCACGTGATAACAGTGTGCATGCCTAAGTACCAAAACCAGTAAGACCATACCTATCACAATAGCCGGAAAAGTCATCAGTCTAATAATATATTCTACTTTCTACTTCCATTGCTCTTTCCAGGATGCAACTTTTTGTTTTACAGAAGTGACTTATCAGCTCCATAAGGACAGCAGTTCTAACAACTGTGATCCAGTTCTAACAAGTAATCCCCAATTGTTCTGCTCTTAGATTATCTCTAACCCCACAGCTCTTGACTTGGCAATGAAATCGTTCAGATGCTGAAATGGACAAAATGCACTGAACACAAAATGTTACCATCCTCTGCATCAATCTAGCAAGTCAACATGATCCCATGTCATTTGTCAATGGACAAAATGTTTCAGAGATGATCAAGAATCCCTTCTTTGTCGCTTGTATTTGAAAGAGTGCACAAAGGTATAAGCTTCAAGAGTTCCCTTAGCCACAACACCACACAGCAGTAACTTGTCCCTCTTTGGACACCATGTGAAATCATTAAAGAATCTTCCAAGTGCTCATGCAGGAAGCTAGGCAGGGTCAGGTGTGGTTTGTGTCCTCCCCACCATGTCACGTGGAGGGATGGAGCTGGGACTGATTCTTCCTGGTTCTTCAGGCCAGCTGCAGCCAGAACCTCATGTCAGCTACATGCACCGCCCCTCAAATGGAGGAAAAACTATTGCAGGGAGAAAAGCTTGCAACATACAGACACAACATAGGATCTGCCAATCTCTGGTTGCTTTATCTTCCCATGTTCACAGGGAACAGGAGTTGGAAAATTAACATTAAGTGAAATTCCCATGGAGATTGAGAAAATGTTGCCCACACATGATGTATTTTCCAACCCACTTAACATCCAATGTACAAGGTAATACACATATGGCATCTTTTCCCATGGAACAACAATCTCCCTTTCATAGTTGATCAATCCAGTTACAACACATCTAATTAATCTTAATAGGACTCCAACACCTTTTATTTATCTATTTACTTATTTACATGGGAGGAGAGAGTTCCCTAGCCCCGCAATCTGCTGATTTACTACCCAAATGCGAGCAACAGCCTGAGCAGGACCAGGCCTAGGCTAGAAGCCAGGAACTCAATCCAGGTCTCCCATGTGGGTGGCAGGAGCTCAAATACTTGGGACATCACTGCTGTCTCCCAGGGTCTGCATTAACTGGCAGCTGGAGTCAGGAGACACACTGGGTATTAAATGTAGGCACTCAGGTAAGGGATGCAGGCATGTTGACCACTAGAACAAAGCCCCGCCCCTAGACGCCAATATTTTTATCACGGGGATGGTGGCAGGTAATAGCACATCAAGTCATAGCCAAAATGCCCCACCGAAACATTTCAATCGTTCATGTTCAAAGTGGATTTGTAAATCATTCCAAAATCCATTCCATCCATTTTACTTTCTTAATCTCAAGGAGCAGCATCTTTATAGCCCTTCAAGTCAAAAATCCTGGCGTCCCCGGGACGACTCTCTTCTCATCGTATCCCACGGCGGCTCACGGAAAAGTCTGGGGCCGCAAGACCGAAAGTACGTCACAGCGGTCACTAAGGAGCACAGGCCTGCGCACGCCCTGCTCGGCGAGCACCTGTAAGCAGCTAGACTGTCGGGCGTGGCAGCTCAGTCTTAGATCCCTTTTGCCCTGTTTTCCCCAGGTGTGTCACGAGAGGGCAGCAGAGAAGCTTGATGCGATTCCTCGCCTGTGGTAGAGCCTGGAGGAGGGGGCGTGGTCCTGATTTCGTCGTTCTGTCCTCCGGTCTGGTTGGAGCTGGCCGGTTCCTCAGATCGCGCTCTTCCCTTGGGCCTGGGCTGGGGCGCCTGCGAGGCTTTGCGCTGCGCCCCGGGGCCGTTTCCCGCGCTCCCTCCTCGCTGCTCGCCTGCACCCCGCTGGCTTCCCCCTGTGGTGCTGCCTTGGCTTTGCTTTCCTGGGGCGGTTGGTGGGCGCCACGCTTGTGACCTTACTGCCTGGAGTTCATCCGGAATGGCGCCTGGCACCATCATGGGCCACCATTGGCCCCTGGCAACCCGGAGGGCTGAGTGGTCCGCGTCAGCGTCCCCCTCATGGGGAGGGACTTGGGCCTCTCTTTGGCACTTCAAACCAATATGACTTCGTTCCATATGGTTCATTTACTTCCCTGGATGTAGCTCCTGGCTTTTGGCAGACAGAATGGATAATGAGTGATAGCCCAGCCCGTGTGCCTGCCCCATCCTCTCTGTTTCTTGGCAGATCCATATTAATAGGCCTGGAAGGGTAATGGAAATTTTCATCCCATGGTACCGCATCCTGCTCTGTTCCAACAAGGTCCTTTTTCTGCCCCATAGCTAATGAAGCTGTCGCTACCAGGCATGCAGTTGATTGACTGATGGCTTCCAGGGTATATTTATGCTATCTATTCCCCATGTTCTTAGCTAGACAGTGCAGGCTGTCCCCTTCTGGCCATACTAGAAGGTTCTGACCCTGAGCTGAATGGCAGTGTTTTGGACTAGACCAAATTGGAACCCTGTTGGATGTACCAGGTGAGACTGGGAATTATCTCAACTCCAAACATCTCTGCAGAATGTGGTGTGGCAGCAAAGTAGAGAGGCAGAATGAAAGGAATCAGGAGTTCAGGGGATGCTGGAGCTCCAGGGAGGCAGGCTTCACTCTTCTTCCCCGCAGTAAATGACAGCATCCCGTACCACCTAGACAGAAGTTGAAAGGGGAGGAGGGCACTCCAGAGGGTGTTGTAAATCAACAATCATTTGCTGGCCTCAACTCTCCAGTTAAAAGATACAAACTAAATGGATTTAAAAACACACACACACAAACCAACTATTTGCTAACTACAAGAAACAAATCTCACCAACAAGATACCCACAGATTGAAAGTGAAAGTATGGGAAAAGATAGTCCATGCTAATGGAAAATAAAAAAGAGAGAGTGTAGCCATGCTAATATCAGACAAAAAAACTTTAACACAATAATTGTTAAAAGAGACAAGGGTGTTATGTAATAAAATTAAAGGATCAACCAACAGGAAGATGTGACTATAATAAATGTAAATGCAACCAATTACAGGGCATCTTAACAGAAATGTTAAGGGATCTAAAGGGAGACATAGACTCCAATACAGTAGTAATGGAGGACTTCACCACCCGACTTTCAGCAATGGACAGATCAACCAGACAGAAAATCAGCAAAGGAACAACAGAGTTAATTGACACTGTAGGCCAAATGGACCTAATGGGTAGCTACAGAACTTTTTATCCCCCAGTTGCAGAATATACATTCTTCTTACCAGTGCATGGAACTTTCTGTGGGATAGACCACATGCTGAGACATAAAGCAAGACTCAGGAAATTCAATAAAATCAAAATCATACAATATATCTTTTCTGACCACAATGAAATGAAGCTGGAAGTCAAAAACTCAAGAATCTCTAGAACATATGCAAACACATGGAGACTGAACAACATGCTCGAATGAACAGTGGGTCATAAAAGAAATAAAAAATTTTTGAAAACAAATCAAGATGACTATACAACATATTAAAACTTATGGGATACAGCAAAAGCAGTGTTAAGAAGGAAGTTTGCAGCAGTTGGTACCTACATCAAGAAATTGGAAAGGCACCAAATAAATGAACTATCAATGCATCTCAAGGAACTAGAAAAACAACAAATGAAACCCAAAATTAGTAAAAGAGAAGAAATAATTAAATTTAGAGAATAAACAAAATTGAAACAAAAAAATACAAAAGATCAGCAAAACAAAGAGCCAGTTTTTTGAAAAAAAAATTGATATCATTGGCCCACATAACCAAATAAAAAAAAGAAAGGAAAAGAAGACCCAAATCAATAAAATCAGAAATGAAAAGGAAATGTAACAACAGATACCACAGAAATAAAAAGAATCATCAATAATTACTACAAAAAGCTGTATGCCAACAAAATTGGAAACCTAGAAGACATGGATAGATTCTGGACCAAAACTGATCCATGAAGACATAGAAAACCTAAACAGACCAATAATCAAAACAAAGATTGAATCAACAAAAAAACCCTTCCAACAAAGAAAAGGTCAGGACCAGACAGCTTCAGTGCTGAATTCTACCAGACATTTAAAGAATTAATTCCAATTCTTCTCAAGCTATTCAGAACAATTTAAAGGAAGGGAATCCATCTGAACTCCTTCAGTACCTCCTTAATTCCCTAAACAAGAAAAAGACACAATAGAGAAAGAGAACTACAAAGCAATTTCCCTGATGAACATAGGCGCAAAAATCCTCAATAAAATATTAATCAATCAAATCCAACAACACATCAGAAAGCTCATTCACCAAGATCAAATGGGATTTATCCCTGGTATTCAGGGATGGTTCAACATTCACAAATCAATCAATGTGATACATCACATTGACAAAATGAAGAACAAAAACCATATGATTATTCATATGATTATTTCAATAAATGTAGAGAAAGCATTTGATAAAATATAACATCCTTTCATGACAAAAACCTTAAGCAAACATACACGGAACACTGCTCAACACAATCAAGGCAATTTATGACAATCACAGAGCCAGCATCTTATTGAATGGGGAAAAGTTGAAAGCATTCCCACTAAGATCCATAATCAGATAAGGATGCCCTCTATCACCATTACCAGTCAATTAGCTCCTGGACGTTTTAGCCATAGCCGTTAGGCAAGAAAAAGAAATCAATGGCATATAAATTGGGAATGAGGAAGTCAAACTATTCTTAGTTGCAGATGACATGATTTAAATGTAGGGGATCCAAAAGACTTCACTGAGAGATTATAGAAACTCATAAGAGTTTGGTAAAGTGGTAGGATTCAAAATCATCCCACAAAAATCAATAGCCTTTGTATACACAAGGTCATGGCTGAGAAAGAACTTCTAAAATCAATTTCATTCACAATAGCTGCAAAAAATTAAATGCTTTGGAATAAATTTAACCAAGGATGTCAAAGATCTCTACATTGAAAATTCAATAACATCAAAGAAAAACATAGAAGACACCAAAAAAAAAAATAGAAAAATCTTCCATATTTGTGGATTGAAAGAATCAATATCATCAAAATATCCATAAAGCAATTTACGGATTCAATGGGATTCCAATCAAAATACCAGGGACATTCTTCTCAGATCTAGAAAAAGTGATGCTGAAATTCATATGGGAACACAAGCGACTCTGAATAGCTAAAGCAATCTTATACAACACATGTGATGTAGGCATCATAATATCAGATTTCAAGATATACTCAAAACAGCCTGGTACTGACAAAATACAAACAAACAAGCAAACAAAAAAAAAATAAATAAGATGAGTGGATCAATTAAACAGAATAGAAACTCCAGAAATCAATCCATGAATCTACAACCAACTTATCTTTGATAAAGGAACTAAAATCAATCCCTTGAGCAAGGACAGTCTCTTCAACAAATGGTGCTGGGAAAACTGGATCTCCACATGCAGAACTAGTAAGCAAGACCCCTACCTTACTCCTTATACAAAAATCCACTCAAAATGGATCAAAGAGTTAAATCTACAACCCAATACCATTAAATTATTAGAGAAGATTGAAGTAACCCTGTAAGACATTTGTATAGGCAAAGATTTCTTGGAAAAGACCCCAGGGGCACAGTCAATCAAAGCCAAAGTTGACAAATGGGATTACATCAAATTGAGAAGCATCTACACTGCAAAAGCAACACTTAGTAAAGAGGCAACCAACAGAATGGGAGAAAATATTCGCAAACTATGCAGCTGATAAAGGATTAATATCCAGATTCTATAAAGAGCTCAAGAAACTCAACAAGAAAACAAACAATCCAGTTAAGAAATAGGCGAAGGGCTTAAACAGGCATTTTTCACAAGAGGGAATCCAAATGGCCAAATATGAAAAAAATGTTCAAGATTACTAGCCATCAGGGAAATATAAATCAAAACCACATTGAGGCTTCATCTCATCCCCTTTAGAATAGCTTTCATGTAGAAATCAATGAACAACAAATGCTGGTGAGGATATGGGGGGACAAAGTATGCTAATCCACTGTTGGTGGGAATGTAAACTGGTGTAGCTACTGTGAAAGACAGTATAGAGATACCTCAGAAATCTGAATGTAGACCTACCATATGAACCAGCCATCGCACTCCTAGGAATGCACCCAAAGGAAATGAAAATAGCATTTGAAATGTTATCTGTAACCCTATGCTTATTGCAGCTCAATTCACAGTAGGTAAGATGTGGAATCAACCCAGATGTCTGTCAACTGAAGACTGGATAAAAAATTTCTGGTATACGTACATCACGGAAGAGTACACAGTGGTAAAAAAAAATGAAATCCTATCATTTGCAACATCATGGAATCAACTAGGAACCATAATACTTAGTGAAATAAGCCAGTCCCAAAAATACAGCTACGATATAGTTCACTCTGATCTGTGGTAACTAGTGGAGTACCTTAAAGGAAATCTATAGAAGTGCAATTAATACTTTGAGATGCTATGATTTAGAACAGCCCTTGTCTTGACTGTTGAAGAACAGATTTTTTTTTCTTACTATTTGTTGAACTCTTTACTTAGTATAGGGTTAGTCTTATGTGTATAAATTTAATTGAAAGTAGATCTTTCAAAAAATAAGAATAGGAATATAAAAAGGAGCAGGAATAAGGGTGGGACTGTGGATGGAAGAAAAGGCAGAATTGGAAGAATCAGTGCATTCATAAATTTGTATATATGGAATGCATGAAGCTGGTATACCTTAAACAAAATGTTTCCAGGGCAAAAAAAATATGTATAGGGATGAAACAGAAAAAAAAAATCATTTGCATATTCCTCCAAGTAATGTCTTCTTACTGATGAACTTACGTATCATAACAGCATGTGCTTGGTGGTTGCTATGCACTTGTGTAACGTCTCTATCTCTGAACAGCAGTGGGATTTGCTATAGTCCTTAGCCCCACATCCTTGACAGACTAGAAGTGGGCTTTTCTACCACTATGGCACACTACTACAGGACAACAGAAATCTTGGCCATGGAAAGGATAATTGACAAACCTGACCCATAAAATTTAAGATTTTTGCTCAGTAAACGTACTATTGATGAAAAGGCAAGAGGAAAAAAAGAGGAGGGGTTGTGTGTGAAACCCAGAATACTTATATAACTCTGACAATTCAAGATGAAAAAGCAGACAGTTCTTTTTAGATGGAAAAAAAAAGATTTATACTCACATTTTACAAAGTCTAGAAAGAATCAATATGCATAAAATAGTACTCAGGGGCCGGCGCTGTGGCTCAACAGGCTAATCCTCCGCCTTGCGGCGCCGGCACACCGGGTTCTAGTCCCGGTCGGGGCCCCGGATTCTGTCCCGGTTGCCCCTCTTCCAGGCCAGCCCTCTGCTGTGGCCCAGGAGTGCAGTGGAGGATGGCCCAAGTGCTTGGGCCCTGCACCCCATGGGAGACCAGGAAAAAGCATCTGGCTCCTGCCATCGGATCAGTGTGGTGCACTGGCTGCAGCGGCCATTGGAGGGTGAACCAACGGCAAAGGAAGACTTCCTCTCTGTCTCTCTCTCTCTCACTGTCCACTCTGCCTGTCAAAAATTAAAAAAAATAAATAAAATAAAATAAAATAAAATAAAATAGTACTCAACATCACCAGGCAAGTGTCGCAATGTTTTATAATTTCCTTATTTTGTTTTGGAGTCGAGGCTATCCCACCTTGCTAAATGGGCAGGGGAACTGCTCGAATTTCTTTTTGGAAAACTGGTGAATAGAGTAAAATGAGGCAGGAGGTGACTGGGATGTACATTTTTAATGTGGTGATGCTTGCAGAGGTGTGTGTGTGTGTGTGTGTGTGTGTGTGTAAATATATGCAAATTCACCGAATTGCACACTTTAAATATGCAAAGTTTATTGTATGTCAATTATATCTCAATGAAGCCATTCTTTTTTTTTTTTTTTTTGACAGGCAGAGTGGACAGAGAGAAAGGTCTTCCTTTTGCCATTGGTTCACCCTCCAATGGCTGCCACGGCCAGTGTGCTATGGCCGGCGCACCGCGCTGATCTGATGGCAGGAGCCAGGTGCTTATCCTGGTCTCCCATGGGGTCCAGGGCCCAAGCACTTGGGCCATCCTCCACTGCACTCCCGGGCCATAGCAGAGAGCTGGCCTGGAAGAGGGGCAACCGGGACAGAATCCGGCGCCCTGACCAGGACTAGAACCCGGTGTGCCGGCGCCGCAGGCGGAGGACTAGCCTAGTGAGCCGCGGTGCCGGCCATATGAAACCATTCTTTAAAAGCCTAAAACTTAGGTCTGGGTTTTGCATGTGGGCACTGAAATGTGATGGCAGTGCCAGGTCCCCATGCTGGTGAGACAAGCTCTGCACACTGCCCTTATCTGAGAAAAGACACCAGAAAGGAAGGCCATGGGGAAAACATGAAGACCCACAGACTGTCAAAGAGTGCCTTCTGTATAAAATGACTATTTCAGTGGAACAACTATTTGAAAGAGATAGGTCATCCTGAGCCCCTTCACAGTGTTGCAGATAGGTCAAGGTTCCTGTAGCTAACGAGGTCACAGTCCTTTTGAAAGGGAAGCATGCTCCCTTCACAGTGTTTTCTCCACAAGTATTACACCAGTTGTTTGGATTTTTGGTAACACTTGCCAGTGAACAGCAGTAGCAACAGAAATGACTTTAGGATGCTTGTAGGAAGCTTGGAAACACCACCTGTTGGAACATTTGCAGGGTGGGGCATAGCATTAGAGGGGTTTACTTACGTTTTCCCTGAAGTTCTAGATGAACATACCATCTTGTTCAATGTTCCTTTTTATGATCTCTAAGTGGATATGAGATCAAGTCTCCAACATTCCTTTTGCTTATTTGGGAGGCAAAGAGACAGAGACAGACAGGTAGACTGAAAGCTCCCAAACTCTGTCTACAAGAGCTTGGCCTGGGCCAGGATAAAGCCAGGAGCCAGGAACTCAATCCAGATCTCCCATGTACATGGCAAGAGCCTGTCTAATTGAGTCATCACTTGCTGCCCGCCCATGGATTCATTAGGACTTGGGTATTGAACCAGGTACTCTGCTATTAACTGCCGGGCCAAATGCCTGCCCCTTCAACATCCTTTCAAGTGGAAATGAAACATGAAGCAACAGACAAGAAGAATGCTTGCCTGATCTTCCCTAGAGGGTGGGAGGTGTGACGTGACCTCTCCCGTATCACATTTGATGGTTGGAGAGGAGCTTGTCACTACTGCTACAGCTATGATGCTTCAGATATTTCCCCAGGCGGGTAATATCACTTGACAGATGTCTTACAACCATCAGGAAATAATGTTCCCAGGACAGAAATCTAGTAAAAGCACAATATCCTCCTTCCCACGTGACTCAGTGTTCAGTGCAGGCTCCGTAGGAAACTGCTCCCACGTCACTCGGAAAGCAGGTCAGGAAATAAGGTTGAGTTAAACCACCTGGACAGACTTCACTCCCTACGAAGGGTACATTTCTTAAAAATGCTTCTCTGACAAAAATCAGCATTCATCCTTTCCAGGCCCAAAACCAGGAAAAAGGGAAAATGGTCTTCAGCTTTGTGTTCTCCTCTATCTCTAACAAACATGGAGTTGTTAGAAAGAGACCCGAGCCTTCCACTCAGGGAAGGAGGACACTGCTGAGACACTGCAGTGATGTCTGCAGCCTGGGTCTTGGCAAACAGTCTCCGATGCGGAGGTGAATCAGAAGACCCGGGCAGGTGCCCAGGCTGTCTGGCTGGACTCTATGGACATGGAGATCTGGCAGGTCATGCAGACCCATGGGAACTGTCCCCTTCAAACTGGCAGGCTCAGAGGCCTTCGCAGAGGAGACACTGTAGCTGCCTCCTTTCAGGGGGAGATGTTCTGTCCACTTCCTTTCGGGACTTGACGCCCCTTCAAGACAAACAATGATAATCACTCAGCGAAAGCAGACACATCAGGAAACAGAAGTATATAACGATCTCGACATTCTTTCATGCTGTTCCTCTCTCCCCTGAGCATCCCACGGTAGGAGTGTACATGCCGGAAGCATAGCAGGATATGTCATGCAAGGGAATGGCTTGTCTGAAGAGGCAAGGCTTTCTGACAATCCACCAACCTGCCAAACTAACTCTGAGCAGAGTCTGCAAAAATTCCACAAGCTGTTCATCTCAGCGACACCATTTCTCTTCAGACTTGGTCGGCTACACGGAGCTCCTTACTAGGTCTGCATAAACTATCACTGATTTACACAAAGAATAATTATATGAAGGCAGCAAAATCCACATGCAAAGGAGGACTGAAGTCATAGTTCAGTAACGGTATCTGATCTCATTGTACTGACAGCAAGGTTCCACCAGGACCTCAGTACTGGTGTTTGGATAAAATCACACCATTTGTGAAAGAGGCAGAGCCTCAGATTTGGGCGGCACTTGAAAAACTCTTCAGTAGACATGAAATTGACAGAATGTTCAACTGCATCTAAGAGGTAGATATGAGCATGACAATAAAGACTGAAGTTGAGGCCGGTACTAGAGCTAGGGCACCACACAAAAAGATTTGACAACCAACAAGAAGATTCTGTGTCCCTTCGCACTGTACTCACCTCTCAGGTACACTGATGCCTTCTTAATTTAAAAGTGTCTTTTGTTGTCCTAAGCAGTCTTCTCTTCGCAAAACTCTCCCTTGAAAATTTCAGGACTAACATTGAAACCTACTTCAAAAAAACTATTAAAGATATAAAAAATAGCATCCTCAATAGATAGCTGTATCTTAAATTTTCAATTGTGTAGTACAAGCATACTTCAAAAATATTCTGGAAAATGGAATTAAAAACTAAGCTTTGATATAAAAAATTTTGAAATCCATGCATAGTTGTTTTCATAACACATTTTCCATGAACTTTCTGAAGACCTCTCCTAGAGGAAATCAGAAAACTTTTATTTATTTTAGTAAACACTTCTATGTAGAACACCTAATTTTCAAAAGGTAAAATTTCAGGATTGATGGTGTATGTAAATAAATCCATACAAGCCATATTTTAGGAAAGAACTTATAGATGCAACCAAATCAGGGTTTGTTAACTTCACACTATTGACATTCAGCCTGGATAGCGGTTGGGGCTGTGCAAATGGTAGGGTGTTTAACAGTGTCCTTGGCCTCTGCCCGCTAGATGCCAGTAGTAGTGCGCACACACAGATACAGACACCCTCCCCTCCATGTGCATATGCTAGTTTTGATAATCAATAATGTTTCTAGACAGAAGTCCCCTAGAGGGGAAACTGCCCTGGTTGGGAGTCAATGAACTAGATATATTGCTTCTCTCCGGAATGTTTTATGTCTTGTGCTCTCCTATTCCATCCGTGCTGTTTCCAGACAGGGAATGGCCACGTTCTTTGCTTTCCTTTCTATTATTATTTCATATATTTTTAAAGGACAAGTTTATAAATTTTGAGAATAAAAAAGAAAACAAACTTAGATCTGCCTGAGTTCACAAAGAGCTTGCCGTTTGGTCGGAAAATCCCAAGACAGGTCATTGTGGCTGGCGTTACTTGAAAGGCTAAAGGTGAAAAAAAATGAACTTTCATTTGCAAAGGAGATTTCACAGGAGGCCTGGTGAAATAGCTGTAACAATGCAAACCCCAGAAGCTATTAGATGAAGGGCAGGTCTTACAGATCAATCCTGAAAAACTCAAAAGCAGATATGCAATTTCTGTTTTAGAAAGAAAAAAGAAACTTTGGAGACTGGAGATCACATATTTAAGGACTGTCTTGCCAAGCACCAGATAAGAAAGAAACTGATTCCTTTCTGTCCAGGAGCCTGGAGTTCCAAACACGGGCCAAGGTCACGCACATCTAGTTTTCCTGTGCCCCACTTTCTGCCTTTCTGACTACTGACTTATTCATTAGAAGGGTTCAATAAAATAAACTCTGGACAGCTGTTCTGCCTGCGGGGGTACTTGGGATTCTCCTTCCACCTCTCCTCAATCAGGATCTGGGCGGCCGAGACAGAAGCAGAGGAAGATCATTGCCTCTGTACTGTTAAAGTAATTAGCAGTTACCTCATTAACCATTCTAAATTTAAGATTGCCTCTTTTCCACTCTATTCGAGGCGATGATTGGGAGTTGGTGTGAGGTGCATTGACTATTCCCTAACTACTCAGTTTCTGACCCTGGAGAGAAAAGAAGCCGTGGATATGAAGCACCTATCTTGCCCTTTATAATCTCATCCAGTCACATTCATTTTGGTGCTGCTGCTTCACAGGAGAATCCCATTCACAGAGATGTGAAACTTGAAGTGGCATTCACCTTTGATCTGACCTTGCAGCCTTCTTTGACTGAAAAACACAAGAAGGGCCCTGAGTCAGGGATGGTCTGCTGGGCCTGGGCCAACTCGGGTTCACAGAGGCGCCATCTTGGAACTGGAGATGAGGCCTTTTGAAGAGCAAAAACAAAAGTTAGGATTTGGAGGGACAGAGTTTTACAGATTTTGACGTGTTTTATTATCTAACAATGACTACAAGATGAAGCAGATGATCTTAATAGTGCCATTCTGAAAACTTACCAACTTGAATTGGACAGAACGCTTTAAATTTTATCTTCTTGTCACAGGAGATCTATATGCACATAAACCATGGCTCTATGTCTTTCATCAAAAGGTAATTTCAACACAAGGTCACTGAAATATAACTTTATGGGGTAAATTGCAGAACTAGGTGTTGACGGATTGCAAATGAATTTTGAAAACACAGTGTCACTTGATTCATTTTTGATCAAAGTTAAAAATAAGTATCTTGAACTTGAGACTTCTTTAAAATCTCATTTTATTTTACCACAAATACATTCCATGGCACCAGCTTCTCTAATTTGAGTTTTTAAAACAAAATTTATAAATCCATTAGATTCACATTATCCCCCTATAAGTAGTGCCTAAATCCAAATTATATTAACAAAAAAGTAAGTACATTTGAGGAATGACAAAATGTTAGAACAGGGATTCTCCATATTAATCATACACATACACACACATTAAATGAATGGGATTTTTAAATCTTTGTCTTGTTATATTCTAATATTATTAAAATGTAGCTTCATTGTGCTCTGTAATAAAAAAATTAGGTTATTGTTACATCTGTTTTTCATTATTTTTTTTAAATGTATTTATTTGAAAGGCAGAGAGAGCTCCCATTCACGGGTTCACTCCCTAAATGTCAGCAACAGCCAGGGCTGTGCCAGGCAGAAGCCAGGAGCTAGGAACTCAATCCAGATCTCTTACTTGGGCAGCAGGGAGCGAAATACTTAAGCCCTCATCTGCTGCCTCCCAGGGTGTGGACAGCAGGAAGCTAGAACTAGGAGTGGAGGTAGAACCCAAAATCCAGGCACTCCAACATGGGATGCAGGCAACCAAAGCAGCGTCTTTTATGTGCATATGCAATATGCACATCCCTCATTTTTCTAGAAAATCAATTTCATAGTCCTTTACAAGAATACCAGCCCATAACAGAGAGGAAATTTAAAGAAAAAAGCAAAACTGGCCCTGCCCTGCACCGTGAGAGGCACTAGTTGAGGTAAATTGCTGATAACATCATCCCAACTACTCTGCGTGTTTTTCTTGAAGTGAAGTTTTCATCTGCATGTTTGTTATCTTTTGACCAACTCAAGAGATATTTACATGTTGATAGGATTCTCTCATAAAGTTTATTTAAAGCTCAGAGGAATTAAGCTGTAGTGATGAAAGGCTTGTTGGTGGAATTACTAGCATTGAAAAATATCATCGTTGGTCTCCAAAGAAATGCAGCTCAGTATTTTGTCCCAGCTAGGAGCTCGCTCTACACTAAGTACAACAGAAGACACACTGGTGTTGGTTCTCTAGTACAGAATGGAGCAGAGGGGCTCTGGAGTCAGCCTGCACCGCAGGATACTGCAGGACCTCGGGCAAGTGGATTTATCTGAACCACGGTTTGTTCCTGCAGTGAGGAGAGGCACACCCATGGATGTGAGGATTAAATGAGACTGCATATGGAAAGTCATTTAATCATACTGGAATTGGAGTAATCAATAATGGTTAGATCTTCCTGTCACCATTACTGTGTAAAGTCACTTTGACATTCTGCATCACATTCAACTCCACACGGATGAGGTAGCAGGGATAGGAGTCTTGTAAGCATTGTTTTTTAAGATTTATTTTATTTGAAAGGCAGCAAGAGAGAGAGAATCTTCCATATGTTGGTTCATTCCTCAAATGGCCACAACAGCCAGAGCTGGGCCAGGCCAAAGCAGGGATCCAGGAGCTTCTTTCTGGTGGGTGCCAAGGACCCAAGCACTTGGGCCATCTTCCATTGCTTTCCCAGGTGCATTGGCAGGGAGCTGGATTGGAAGTGGAGCAGCCTGGACTCGGTGCTGGGATATGAAATACTGGCTTCGCAAGCGACGGCATAACTTGCTGCCACAAAGCCTACCCTTTGACATTTCAAAAAATGAGGACATCAAGGCTTAGAGAATAGGCTGAGAGACAGTCTGGTCCTTCCCATTACAAGGCCCAGGCGCCCAGTCCCAGAACCGGGGAGTTCACCGCTGTTCCAGCCGCTGAATCCTTAGGTTCAGTGAAGGAGAAATCTTCCTCCCTCGCGCTTCCTTCTGTCTGGCCATGTTCTGACGCGAGAGAAGGAAAACTGTGCCTGCGGCCTCCAATGCAGCTCCACTCCACATTAATACGGGAGTCGCCCCCGAGGGCCATGGTCCTCCTCTGCAGGGCACAAACCCTCAGTCCCTCCGTGGCCCGCTGCCTCCCGCGTCAGGGCTCCAGGTGGGGGAGACCCTAGGAGGACGCCGCCCTTGCCCTTGGGATGGGCCTGGCGCCTCGTTCCACCCTGCCCTCTGTGCAGGCCGCAAAGGAAGCCATACTTGGCTCCTCTGCCATCGTGTAGGCATCCCTGGGTGACAACCCAGGATGTTCCCAGCCTTTATAATCATTTGTAAATGGATATCAGTATCAATACCTTACTCACTGAGGTGGTGAAGAGCAAGCCAGTCAGGTCAGGTATGCTAAGAGAAGTCCTTCATTCAACTTTTCATCCCAGCTGCCACCACCTGTGTAAATACTGGTAAGTTTGTCAACTTCTTTGTCTTGATCCCGGGCTGGAGACTGGTCAGCTGGAATGTTCCAAAGAAAAACAGCTGTGGCACAGTGGGTGGACGCCCTGGCCTGAAGTGCCAGCATCCCATATGGGTGCTGGTTCTAGTCCTGGCTGCTCCAATCCAGCTCTCTGCTAAGGGCTGGGAAAGCAGCGGAAGATGGCCCAACTCCTTGCGCCACTGCACCGGTGTGGCAGACCTGGAAGAAACTCCTGGCTCCTGGCACTTCGGATGGGCACAGTTCTGGCCATTGCTGCCAATTGGGGAGTGAACCAGTGGATGGAAGATCACTCTCTCTCTCTCTCTCTCTCTCTCTCTCTCTCTGCCTTTCCTTCTCTCTGTGTAACTCTGACTTTCAAATAAGTAAATAAATCTTTAAAAAAGAAAAAAAGAAAAAGAAACAGTTGAGCTCGTCAGTCCCTAAACAACTTAGGGCTGGAGGGGTGTGTGGGTGCACTGTTATGGTACTGAATACTATAGGCAGTTGTAACACAGCGATGAGTATCTGTGTATCTACACATGCCTAAGCGTAAGAAAGTAAAATTTTGGTATGAAACATAAAAACTGGTACATCTGTATACAGCACTAGCCGTGAATGGAGCTCACAGCATCGGAAGCTGCTCTGTGTGAGGCAGTGAGTGGTGAAATGAAAGACGAGAACTGAGATGTTACTGTAGACAACGGAAGACTTTATAAACAGAGTACACTCAGGCTACATGAAATTACAACATGTCCTTCTTTCTTCAGTAATAAATTAACCTTAGCTTACTATAACTTTTTATCTTACATACTTTAAAATTTTTCCCAAGTTTTTTGTAAAACACATAGCTTAAAACATAAACATACTGTACACCTGTGCAGACATTTTGTTATATCTTTATTATATGGGTATAAACTTCTCTACCTTTAAGTTTTTAAAAATTTTTTAAGATTTATTTTTATTTATTTTGAAAGAGTTACAAAAAGATAGACAGAGAGACAGTGAGAGAGAGAGACGGAGGTCTTCCATCTGCTGGTTCACTCCCCAAATGGCTGCAATGGCCAGAGCTGAGCTGATCCAAAGCCAGGAGCCAGGAGCTTCTGTGAGAGGCCAGAGCCACACTATGACAGGCTTCTCACAAGACAAAGGAACTGGCTAGGTCCAGGATGCTTCTGCAAAGATGAAACCTGACACCAGACAGTTCTTGGTCCGCAGGGCCAGATGGGGGCAACCAATAAGGTGGGCGGGCCGTCCTTGGTCTGTCAAGGCCAGCGGAAAGAAGGAATGTGGACGTAATACTTGTTTGCCTGGGGACTATAGAAACCCCAGGAACAAAGAGAAGGGGGTTCCTTCCTGAAGGAACTGCCTGGTGCTGTTTTTCAGTTAACTCTGTTTTTGTAAGTAAAAGGTATATACTCTTAAAAAAAAAAAAAAACCTGATAAAAGTATAGTGTTATAAATACATAAACCAGTGACCTAGTCATTTATAATCTTTGACAAGTATCATGTAGGGTACAGAGTCAGTGCTTCAGGTTTGTTTATACCAGCATCACCACACAGGTGAATAATGTGTTGCATCAGTGGCTACAATGTCACTAGATGATAGGAATTTTTTAGGGTTTCCTATTTATTTGAAAATTAGAATTATATAGGGAGAAGGAAGGAGAGAGGGGTAGGGGGGAGAGAGAGCGCCCATCTGCTGGTTCACTCCCCAGATGACTGCAATAGCCTGGACTGGGCCAGGCAATTGCCAGAAGCCAGGAGCTTCCTCGGGGTCTCCCACATGAGTTGCAGGGGCCCAAATACTTGGGCCATCTTCCACTGCTTTTCCCAGGCCATTAGCAAGGCACTGAATAGGAAGTGGAGCATCTGGGACTTGAACCAGTGCTCATATGGAATTGCTGGTGTTGCAGGCTGCAGCTTTATCTGCTATACCACAGTGCTGGTCCCGATGATAGGAATCTTTTAGCTTTGTTAGGATCTTGGGACACCATCTTGTACATGGGCTCCCTTGCTGACACAATGTTAGTGTGCAGCGTGGTTGCCATGTTCATACACATACTTTTCTCAGTTTTCCAGTGTCCTCATCTCGGTTTCTCCTTGAGGCTTTAGGGTTCCGCTGTCCCACCTCGCCTGTACTCCTCTGTCCCCCGACATCTGCAGATCTGCAGCCCCCTCCAGTTCTCACTCACCATGTGTCTGCCACTGTCTTTCACAGCTTGCAGCCCGAGATCCAAACCGTGCTGCATTCCCGGTCTGAGCTTGAAGTCAGGGAGACAGAAAACAGCCCCTCAGGTGTCCCCGAGACGGGCACCACAATACAAACAAGCCCCAGCCTGCTCTATCTGTGCTGAGGGCCACGTCCTCCTCACCACGCCTGCTGCACCCAGAAGGACGTCTTACCATTCTGAATGTCACTTTTTCTTCCTAAGATATTTTCTCAGTTGCTGTGGATGTTTGACTGGTTTCCAGAGCTCCTATAAGTTATTAATCAGTCCCTAGGTGTTTATTTGATGTTTCCATTGGGTAATGAACCCTTAAAAACATGGAGATCTAGGGATGAACCCAGTTCAGTGGGCTGGAGGAGGGGAGAATAGAGATGCGTTTAGACAAGGTGAGTTTGAGGCAATGGGTGACAGGCTCCAGAGATCACAGGAACTAGATTTGGCAAGAAAAGCTGGGGCTTTGAATATTGATTTTTGGAATATTTTGTATGTAGGTATATATTTTACTCCTTAGATATAGATGAAATGAAAGTTAAAGACAGAAAATATATAATAACAGAAATTAATGCTGGAAATTAAGCCCTCATTTTTAAAAAAAATTTTTGACAGGTAGAGTTATAGACAGAGAGACAGAGAGAGACAAAGAGACAGAGAGAGAGAGAGAGAGAGAGAGTCTTCCTTCCGCTGGTTCACCCTCCACTGGCCGCCGAGACCGGTGCACCGCGCTGATCTGAAACCAGGAGCCAGGTACTTCTCCTGGTCTCCCACAGGGTGCAGGGCCCAAGGACGTGGGCCATCCTCCACTGCACTCCCTGGCCACAGCAGAGAGCTGGCCTGGAAGAAGAGAAGCCTTCATCTTTAGGGGATTAGAAGTGAAATTCATGAAAACTTACCTGGGCGCGGGGGGGGGGGGGGGCAACAGATGTGGGCGATCCTGTGAGGTTGCCTGCCTAGCCCATGCAGTTAGCCTGACTACTAGCAGGCAGCGGGACCCTCAGGCACATTTCCCCCACCCCCGCCTTCTGCCAGCCAGGTAAACTGCTCCTGGGGCTGGCCCAGGCCCCCCTGGAAAGCTACCCAGCTTTAAGCTGGTTGGAGAGGCATACTGGCACCAGGGTCGGTTCTGCCCTATGGAGTTAGTGTTCCCCTGAGTTAGTTACGCCCCTTCTGCCTGCTGTGAATAGACGGACATGTTCACCTCAGCTTGTCCCTGGCGCTTCTTGTGGAAGAACACCGTCGCCCCGCTCTCCCCTGCGGTGTGGACTTCGCAAAAAGAGTGCGCAAACAGATCTTGAGTGTTAAATCATAGCAAATACATAATTTTAAGATTTAAAGACTATCCTATGAATATTTTAAAACATCTAATGTGAAGGGCAGTAGTGATTGATGATGTGAAATAGTGGAAATTAGTTCTCAATGATTTAAGATCAGACTGGTAAGAGAAATGGTATAGAAGTAAAATCAAGGACCATATTTATTTTCCCATGGGAATTATCGACATGGCAATAAACAGCCTTTTAGTCAACCTCCCCCAAGGCTGCCCCTTCCAAAATCCTCAAGCTCCATTCCCAGGCATACAGCAGTCTCCTGGTTTCTTCCATGGCCTCCTACATCCAGAAAAAAAAAAAAGTACTTAAAAAAATTCCTTCCAGGGTATTTTGTATCAAAAATACAGAAGCCTTCTATCTGCCTTTACATGCTTTTTGTACAGGTTTAAAATGACACCGCTGAGGCCTAGCCAAGTCCTCAATCAATTAAAAGTCCATTTCTTTTTTTTTTTCTTTTTTTTGACAGGCAGAGTGGACAGTGAGAGAGAGAGACAGAGAGAAAGGTCTTCCTTTTGCCGTTGGTTCACCCTCCAATGGCCGCCACAGTCGGCGCGCTGCGGCCGGCGCACCGCGCTTGTCCGATGGCAGGAGCCAGGAGCCAGGTGCTTTTCCTGGTCTCCCCATGGGGTGCAGGGCCCAAGCACTTGGGCCATCCTCCACTGCACTTCCGGGCCACAGCAGAGGGCTGGCCTGGAAGAGGGGCAACCGGGACAGAATCCGGTGCCCCGACCGGGACTAGTACCCGGTGTGCCGGCACCGCTAGGCGGAGGATTAGCCTGTTGAGCCACGGCGCCGGCCTTAAAAGTCCATTTCTCATCGCCTCATAGGTGGTAGATTAGTTGGGGAAATCTGGAACACGTAGAATTTCTAGTTGATGCCGCGCCTTTGCAGCACCAGCACACACTCGTCCACTTCCTGGGGCACCCTGAAGCCTGAGTCCCTGGTCAGTCATCCGTGGGAAGGCAGAGGCACCCCCTTCACAGACTGTCCACACTCGGCAGGTTTTTTTTTTTTTTTTTTAAGATTTATTTGAAAGAGTTACAGAGAGAGGTAGAGACAGAGAGAGAGGTCTTCCATCCGCTGGTTCACTCCTCAGTTGGTTGCAACAGCCGGAGCTGCGCTGATCCGAAGCCAGGAGCCAGGAGCTTCTTCCAGGTCTCCCACGTGGGTGCGGGGGCCTAAGGACTTGGGCCATCTTCTACTGCTTTCCTGGGCCATAGCAGAGAGCTGGATTGGAAGAGGAGCAGCCGGGACTAGAACTGGCGCCCTTATGGGACGCCGACCCTTCAGGCCAGGGCTTTAACCCACTGCACCACAGCACCGGCCCCAACTCTGCAGTTTTGTCAGTGTGCTTTGAGGTATCAAATTCAAATGCCCGTGCTGAATTTATCATGGGTCTCCTATTAATAGCCATTCATTCAAGAGACAGGACTTGGGGAAGCCACCTTTTAAAATCATGGTTTACATCTTTGTTGAGAAAAAGGAATAATTAACCATTATTTAAAATGAATGATTGGGCTTGATACACAGTAACACCCATGAAGCCATCACCCCTGTCAGTTCCAGCGCTTCCCTAGAAAGCGTCTGTGTGGGTTTGGAAACCCGTTTCTCCCACCACTATGTCCCCAGGTGTTTTCCAGAATTTTCTAGTGATATTATCAGGCGGTATGCATCTTTGTGTGAGACTTTTTTTTTCATTCAACATACTTCTGAGATCCTCCCTCCATGTTGAGTGTATCAGTCGTTTCTTCCTTGTGGCTATGTGGTGTTTAATAGTTGATTCTTCTATGTAAGGACATCTGGAATGTTCTTGGGTTCGATGAACATTCATGTTTCTTTTGTGAAAATGTTCGCTTCTCTTGCTCATGTTTAATTGGCTTCTTTCTCTTGTGATGTGAGAGTGCTGTCTGTGTGCTGGGCATAAGAGCAGGACTGTTAGTAATGAATTCACTTCACTGTCTTTGGCCTGAGAATGTATTTAATTCCTGAAACCCATTTTCGCCGGATGAGTACTTGGAGTTGATAAACTCTTACTCTCAGCACTTTAAAGGTATAATCCTGCTGTCTTCCGGACTGCATGGTTTCCGCTGAGAAATTCGTGGATATTGACTCATGAGTTTCCTCTAGGTGATGTGTGCTTCTGTCCCCTTATTGCTGCTTTCAATTTTTCAGTTATGTTGGATTTAGAAGTTTGAATATTATATACATAGGTATTATTATCTTTGAAATGATTCAATTTTGAATTTGCTAAGTGTGTCAAATATATAAACTTACATGTTTTACTAAAATAAGTGAGCTTTTGGCTATTCTTGCTGAAAATATTTTTTTCTAGTCCAATCTCTCCCTCCTCTCTTTCTGGTGGGACTGCTACACTGTTAGGTATTTAGGTGTTAATACACAGGTTCCTGACATTCTGGGCTTATGTATTTTTAAAAATCTTTATCTTTCAATTTATCTTTCAATGATTTTCATTGTTTTCAAATTCTTGGATCCCTGGTATTATCATCTCCATTCTGCTATTGAGTTATCCAGTGATTGCTTTTTCAACTTAAATATTTTTCAGTTTGATAACTTTTATTTGGTACCTTTTTATATTCTCCATTTCTCCGCTAAGACTTCTTATTATTGCATTCACTTAGAATGTGTTTTCCTTGACTTTATGAAGCATAGACAAAACAGCTGCTTTAAAGTCTATGATAATTCCCTCTTGAGACTGGCACTTGTGTATTGTTGTGTTATCTTGAGAATCGGTCCTATTTTTTATGCTTGTTTGCATGTTGAGAGGTTTTGAACCGTATTTGGACACTGTGAATGTTACATTTTCCAGACTGTGAGTTCAGTTATAAGCCTCTGAAGAATGCTGATGTTTTCTGCTTTAGTAAGAAATCAACCAGCCCATGGTTAGAATATAAGTTCACTTTCTATGGTTATATCAATTTAAACACACACACACACACACACACACACACACACACACATGCCTTTAACATATCTTCTGAAATCGCTGTAAGAATCAGCAGTAATTCAGCGATTTACCTGGTCATTTTGTCAGTTGAGAATTCCTTGCTCCTTTCCCCCCTAATTCACTCACTAGAGAAAGGAGGGAAAGGGAGTGCTCGCCTCAACAGTGAAGGTGTTGGGTTGGAACCCACATCCTAAATCAGAGTGCCTGGGTTTGAATCCCAGTTCTGCTCCCAATTCCAGCTTCCGGTTAATGTGCACTCTGGAAGGCAGCAGGTGGCAGTGCACGTAGTCAGATCCTTGCCACCCATGTGGGACACCTGGATTGAGTTCCTGGCTCCCCAGCATCAGCTCAGCTCAAACCCAGCTATTGTGGGCCTTTACAGAATGAACCAAATGGAGAGAATCTCTGTCTCTGTTCCTCTACTTCTCAATCAAACATTTTCCGAATGTGGAAAACGTGTTCCATTTTTGGGTGGGCGCCTGAGAAACGCTTTCTTTACTTCACTCCTGATCTCTCTAGATCAAAAACTTCTCATAGAATCTTTTTTGAGTTCAATCTTTTTATTTATTTTTTTTCCCCAGCAAAACTTAATGAGTTCAGCCTGTTAGGCTATTTTCTTTTGTCCTTCTAGCTCATATTTCTTTTTAAATTCTATCAACTTAATCAGATCTCAAGGGTACAGGATTCCATCGAAATCACCTAGTGTTAGCCTTACTGACTTCCTTTTCTTAGCTAAATCCTGCTCACCTTTTACTTTGGCTGGTAAAGCCACAAATGTGGCCTCTGGTATACGTGTGTCTCTTCTTCACTTTGTCTGATCTGCTTACTCGATGGATATTCCTTTCCCAGTTGTTCTCTTTGGGCCACAGAGCAGTGATGCAACTCAGCATTCTTCAATTTTTATAAATCTTTTACTATTTTTATCCATAATAGATGATCACATTTGGAATTTGAACACATGCTAAACATTAAGTGTTTGATGAGATGCTTGGTGCATGTAAGGGTTCTGGCTAAAATGAATTGTCATAAACTTCAGTCTTTTGTAGCTATGAAATTCCTCTAATTATGTAAACAAAGACCAGAGCTCTTCAATATTCACACTGAAATTCATATTTTAGTACTTTATAATTGATCATTATCCACTAAATATACTGTGAGAAAACAATAAAATTTTAAAATGGTGTTACTCAGAAAAGAAATGATTTCTCAAATGTTCTCATCCAAACCCTACATTCAGACTTGCTATGAGTCACATTGCTAGACACTGAAGGAGTTTGAAAGAAATATGAGTTATGCCTTTGTCTCACTGTGAAAAAATCCTGATAGTTTTGACATTTCAGAATATATTAAGCTGAAAATTTCACTTCATATTATGAAAACTGCTAAATCTTAGAACTTCTTTTGGGAATATTTTGCAGAACAGGCTTATTTTGCCATTTGTTTTATGTTTATTGGATGACTCCGAGGAATTACATTTGCAGAGAACTTTTGAAATTTATAGGAAGAACTTTATTGGCGAAGTATTTTTAGGAAAAAATAATAAATGAATATTCAACTCAATTGTTATTTACTAATAACCTCCCTGAGGTCCTCATTATGTCAGTTCTGGGAGAAATGCCAATGAAATATTCAACATAATACAGACCTTCAATGAGCTATGAAATAACTGGAAGAGAATGTCCAATCTAAGGAGGAAACTTAGCATAACTAAGAGCAACCAAGAACTCTAATAGATTCCCAACAGAGTGGACAGGGTGTTATGGGGGTACCCGGGAAGACTCCTCAAACACAATAAAAGGAGAAGATGTGACTTGACCCAGTAGACTGGAGACATGAACACACACACATGAAATTTATGTGACATTTTTGAAATGTTGAAAGTTACATGTGCTATGGACTGTCCTCGTTGAAACTCATGTTGAAATTTGATTGTCGTGGAAACATTGCAGAGTGGCTCCTTTAAGACGTGATTAGGTCCTTAAGAGGAGGACTAATGCCTTTCCGAGTTAACCACAGAAGACTCGATTAGTTACTGCAATAAGGGGACTTTAATAAAGACAAGTTTGGCTTCCTCAGCTTCCTCCTGCCTTCTATGCTACACACACGTGCTTACCCTTGCACAAAAGGCTCTCACCAGAAGCTGGGCAGACGCCAGCACCATGCCCTTGGACTTCCCAGCATGCAGGACCTGGAGCCAAATCCACTTCTTTCCTTTATAAATGACCCAGTCTTGGTATTATGGTAAAACAATAAAAAATAGATTTCCTCTGCTGTTAAGGGAATCACCATTCTGACTGCTCCAACCTCCCTTCTGAGCCATGGGATCCTTCACTGCCCAAGCTACCATAGCCCAGGGACTTCCTGCATTCCTAAATAGTAACCCCATCCCTATCATTGCCCTGGAGAGCAGCCACCACTCCATTCATCTTGCTCAGCCCGCTGACTCCGACTCTACTCGCCAGGGAGTTCATGGCTTCACCAGAGCGCCCCGATGGAAAGCCCGGATGCTTTGTGACACACCATGTCTAGTCTCCTTCCTGCTTAACTTTCCTGAGATCTCCAGGATCAAGCCCCACCCTGCTCTCTATCCCTTTCTCCTCCTTACTCCTTACAGCAGCCCTGCCTTGAACTGGGCAGTTTGCATCCCTGTGACTTGCTCCCATACCTTCCCCTTCTCCATTCAAAACACAGCTGCTAACCTTTGTTAACTGGGCTAGGTCATGCTTTGTCTGTCATGCAGCGGATTAGCCCACGATTATACTTTTCTAAGGTAAAAACATATATGCCTCCTTGTATATCGAGTCAAGGTTCCAGAAACTTGACTGCAAGACCTGCAGAGGAGTTGGGACCACAGTGGCCTGCCTTGTTGCTCAGACTGGAATCTGTCACATGGTCATTGACTTGATCCTCTTCCAAACTGGGAGAGCAGGCCACGATAAAGAGTTAGAGAAATGAAATCACTTTTCTAAAGCATGGGACAGCAGCCATGACCCCAGGGCAGAACTAAAATACATTTGGTGGGGACAAAGGAGACTTCGGAATCTGGGTGTGCGGCCGCGCGGTCCATTAAAGGGGCACACCTGCATAGCTTCATGTTTCCTTCTTTGCAAGTCACTCACGCATGTTCTCCCAGAAAATGCAGCTAAGGCACAGCGTCGAATTCCAAGGAGTGAAAATGAAACTGACAATAAAGGAAGTACTAATTGTTCTGAAGTCACTTTTGTTCCCTGTCCTGCAAAAGATGCTGTATCAGGTCCTGACAGAACAAGGACATCTGACTAAAAAGAAGCTCCGCCTTCTCTCCGTCCCCTTTTCCTACTGTGACCTCCTTAAAGGCGCATGTGGCAAGCAGTTGGCGCCCTCTGCTGGAAGGTAAATAGGGACACGGCTTGTCAGTTGTACAAATCCGAGCTTAAGATATTTGTGATAAATGAAAGAATGCATACTCTGCTCTAATCTATTATAGTCTGTTAGTGATATTTTATTTTTTTGAAGCTCAAAAATGCAAAACATCAAATACTGTCAGGTTATCAACAGGACATTTAAAAATGCTTACAAAGATTAAGACAAAAACTTTAAAAAAAAGAGACCCAAGGAATTCATTTTACATTTTTAGACCATTTAATAGAGGTATTTGTTGTATACGTGGTTTCATTTTAACATCCACACATTTCTCCCTGGAAACAACCTGAGTTGGCAAGGAAATGTGAACTGATGAGATTCTCATTCACAAATAAACTCCCAAGACATCAGCAATGATTCCGACTGAGGGTTTCTGCCAGCAGTTCAGGGCTCGATCCCGGGACAGGAATGAGGGAAGACGCCTTGAAGATCAAACGCTCTGCTGAAGTCGAAGGACTGCACCTGAGCGCCCTTACTCAGCTGGAGCCTCCTCAAACAGCCCCGGAACGAGGTCTGGCTGCTCAGGCAGTTTTGCTTGACATCAGCTGTTCAGGAAACAGAGGACAGAGACAACACTCGCTTAACTTTGTTGAGATGAGCTGGGGGGCACTACAGAACCAAACGATTCTCAAGTGGGCTCCACCAGAATTGGGAAACTATTTTGCCCCATGTGTGGCTTCCATGACTAGAGTTCATAGAACATTTTGATTATGTAATAATTTCAAGACACAATGGTGACTTTAAAAAGACACACAATCGATGTTCTTTGGATCTGGATTCTTTGGAACACTTACAATGCATAATTCTAATCCAAAAGCATGTGAGGAGATAAATCAAGTTTTTCCCTTAAAATGATCCCCAACTCTGAGAATCAGCTATGATGACTGATCTCAGGAAAGTTATTCTGCTTACTTTGTTTTAGATCTAGTGGTCTCCCTGTCTTACTGCATGAAGTGTGTGTGTGTGTGTGTGTGTGTGTGTGTGGATACACGACTTAGACTATTTACATTTTTCCAAGAATCTCCAGGTACACTATTTGAAATAGCCTTTTTTTTTTTTTGACAGGCAGCTAGACAGTGAGAGAGAGACACAGAGAGAAAGGTCTTCCTTCCATTGGTTCATCCCCAAAATGTCCGCCATGGCCGGCGCACTGCGCTGATCTGAAGCCAGGAGCCAGGTGCTTCCTCCTGGTTTCCCATGAGGGTGCAGGGCCCAAGCACTTGGGTCCTTCTCCACTGCACTCCCAGGCCATAGCAGAGAGCTGGACTGGAAGAGGAGCAACCAGGACAGAACCAGTGCCCCGACCGGGACTAGAACCTGGGGTACTGGCGCCACAGGCAGAGGATTAGCCTAGTGAGCCGCGGCACCGGCCCTGAAATAGCCTTTCTAAAATGGTAAAGGATCTGTCATCCAGCCTATAGCTCTCTCAATACCTAGTCTACAGCCACGTGAACTAACACTTCCCCACTGACGGTGGCTGTCTTCAATGTGGTAAGCAGGCAGGGGTGCACACGTACCTGGATAGCCCCCCACGTAAATGGGGTTGTTGGTGTCGGCCGAGGTGGACTGGGTGTGTGGACTCTGAGCAGCAACTGCGTTCCCGTCCACAGTGAGCACGAGGCGGTGCTTGCTTTTGTTGGCTTGTAGGGTGTGCCACTTTCCGTCACACAGAGTGCTGCCAGCCCTGGGCTCGTAGGCGGCTGTAATCCTCCCGGCGCCATTGTTCACGTGGAACAGGAGCTGAGCAAAGCAAAGATCCACAATTAAGGAACACAGTCCATTTGCGTAATGCTCTTAGACTTAGACTGGGGAAAATCGCAGCACTCTGTTAAGGAGGAGGGCTCACTATGAAAAACAACCGAAAAAAAAAATGATTTTCACAAACAGACTCCTAGAGGATTCGGATGCTATCGTAGTCCTCAAATTTCAGGAGGGCAAAGGGTCACGTCCATGGCAACGAGCCTGAGCCACACTGCATCCTCGAACCTGTGCCTGATTTCCAGGACATTTGCGGGAGTTAATAGGCCTCCTGAGGGTGTCAGTTGCTACCAGCCGACAGCTCCTAGCAGGAACATCTACTACTCCTTTCTGACAGGCTGCAGATGTTCTGCCGTGGCAAGTAGCAACAGAATCGAAAGCTTTGCCCCAGATGGGATTTTGAGTATTTTGAGCTAAGTAGGGTCTCTCTGAAATTCACATGCTGAAGTCCTGACCTCAGGACCAAAGAACGTGACTGGATTTGGAGCCTTTTTTTTTTTTTTAAAAAAAAGATGTATTTATTTATTTGAAAGGCAGAGTGACACACACAGAAAGAGATGGCGACAGAATGAGAGCGAAAGTGACAGAGACCTTCCGTCTGCCGGTTAACTCCCCAACAGCTGGGGCTGAGGCAGGCTGAAATCAGCAGCCAGGAACTCCACTGGGGTCTCCCATGTGGTTGGCAGGAGCCCCAGTAATTGAGCCATTTTCTGCTCCTTCCCAGGTGCATCAGTGGGGAGCTGGATCAGAAGTGGAGTAGCTGGGACTTGAACTGATGATAAGATACAGGATGCAGTTGGCCAAGTTGGGGCTTCACTCACTGTGCCACAGTGCCCACCCCTGGGATTTTTAAATGTCAAGATCTTTAAAGCCCTGAAATGAGTTCACCAGGGCTGGCTCTAATGCAATCTGACTGTATCCCTATAGGAAGAGGTGATGAGGACACAGACACACAGGATCATGGAAAGACACAGAGAAGACAACCATCTGCGAGCCCAGAGGAGAGGCTGCAGGGGAAACAGCTCTGCGGACACCTTGACCATGCTCTCCAGCACTGTGGGCAAATCAGTGTCCGCTGCTTAACCCGTGCAGTCTGTGTGGCAGCCCAAGCACACTAAGACACAAGGGCAGAAGTTCAAGTGCATTCCTGTGACATTCTTATGCTTCATATGAACTCCTCAATGTTATTTCAAGGTGGATTGTGACAAATTGAAGATGTAATATTATAATCCCTTTAGGCAACCACTAAAAGAAGTCCGAAAAGAGCAAAAATATGGGGCTAGCATTGTGGTGTAGCCAGTAAAGTCACCGCCTGCAGTGCCGACATCCCATATGGGTGCTGGTTTGAGTCCCGGCTGCTCCACTTCCAATCCAGCTCTTTGCTATGGCCTGGGAAAGCAGTAGAAGATGACCCAAGTGCTTGGGCCCCTGCACCCATGTGCAGGGGGAAGAAGCTCCTGGCTTTGGATCAGCCCAGCTCCGGCTATTGTAGCCAAATGGGGAGTGAAGCAGAGGATGGAAGACCTCTCTCTCTCTCTCTCTCTCTCTCTCTCTCTTTCTGTCTCTACTTCTTTGTAACTCTGCCTTTCAAATGAATACATAAATCTTTAAAAAAAAAAGAGCAAAAATATAATAAGGCAGTGATAGAGACAAAATATACAATATACTAGAAAGTTATTTTTTTGCAGTTATTTTTTTCTGATAACATGTTTGTAGATGCCACACAGAAATATGCGAAGAGATGCAAAGTTTTTCAAAATTCTTTGGAAGTAGAGGCCAGGGGGAAAGTCGGACAAAAGCCAGAGCCCAGAGCAGCAGCAATGTGACACAGAAGAGGAGAAGCAGTGGGGGCAAGAGGTCAGACAGGACGATCTTGGATCCTCTCCACCCTTCGACATCCTGCGGGCCAAAGCTCAGCGGTGAGTAGAGAAATTCTAGAAACTGATTAGGTAGGGGAGTGTAGAGCATAGAGGCTGCTCTGTGCTTTGCAGGAGGCAGCTGCCCTGGCAAATCCGAGCACTTTACTCCTCCAGAAACACAGGCCCACTACGGTGCAGCAGAAACAGTGTCAGGTAGAGAGCAGAGCCGAGAGGCTGCCATCACTGCTGATCCCCAGGGGCCTGGCTGTGGCATGGCGGACATCCAAGTCCTCAAATGCACCCAGGAGAGAGCGGGGCAGGGGCTGAAGATGAACAGGCAGCAGTGCCCCTGACACCTGGCGTGGGAAGCCTGAGCTACAAGGGCTCTTGGCCAAACCCTCCAGGAGCAGTCCCCAGGCGGTGGCGACACTGAATCCCCAGACCCTCCACCCTCTCCAGCCAGCCAGGGTGGACAGAGGGTCAGGAGGGTGAGCTACCCTCAGCTGACACCAAGGGCAGAGCTGCAGAAAAGACACCAGCGACCAGGCTTCCCTTCTCCACTCGCTGCCAGTGCCCAGATGGCCCCAGGAGGGAGAGAGGCAGGCGATGGGCGGCTGGAAGCAATTTTGAAGAAGGACGTTTCACATAAGAGGTGGAAGCACTGTAAGTTTATTTTATTCTCAAAATGCAGGGCAAGAGAAACTCAGAGGCAAGAGCAGAATGCTATTGGGGAAAAAAAATCCACATTTTTTTGGCATCAAAAATTAAGTAGGGTGTAGAACATTCATTTCTCGGAGTCACAGTGAGCAGTAAAAAGAAATGAGCTATCAATACACACAGCCTCCTGCAGGAGCCCCCAGGCAATCGGGCTGACTGTGGAAAGCCAGCCTCGAGAGGACACTTACTGCATGAATTTGTATAGCACTCGTGAAATAACAGCTAGAGCGATGGAGGACGGATTCGTAGCCATCAGGGGCCGGGGGTGGGGTGGGGGTGGGGTGGGCGTGGGGGTGGCAGTAAAGGGGTCACTCCAGGAAGCCTTGTGATAATAGTACAAGTAGGTGTCTTGGTTGTGGTGTGCTTATCAGGTTTCTCACAAGCCACATGTGATGAGATTGTGTAAACCTACACACACACACACACACACACACACAATTGTACAAGCTCTGGATTGTGCTAAATGCCCAGGGCATGAAGTTGCTGCTGTTCCATGTACAATGTTGTGTGTGATGGCATGTCTGGGAAGCCTGGCTCCAGGTGCACGGGGACTTCCCTGTACGTTTCACTGCAACAACGTCCTACTGCGCTAGGATCGCTTCCCAATAATAAGTTAAAAACTCAGCAGAAAGGACAGGGCATCAGGTGGGCAGCCTATGCCCAGGTGGTTCAGGAAAGGAAAGCTCTTTGTGTTGTCCATACAATTATGCTCTAAGTGTAACTTCAAATACATAAAAGAAGGCATTTTTAAATAGTCTTCTAAATGTGTGGCTATGTGGATGTGGCTGTGTCTACTGTTTCTCATCTGCTCTGTCTCTGACATGGGAACAGGGGACCCCGGAGAGATGAAGCACCCACCTTGCCATTTACAATCTCCAGGCCGATGGCGTCCACTTTGGCACTGCTGATCCCCAGGAGGACGCCGTTCTCTGAGGAGGTACGGAACTCCAGTGTGATGTTTAAATCCGATCGGACTCTGTAGCCTTCCTTAACTGAAAAACACAGGACGATCCCGAGTCAGGGGTGAGCTCTGGCGGGCCTGGGCCAGCGCAGGTGCAGAGAGGTGAGGCCTGGGCTGCCTGTGCATTTGGGCTCCACGCTGTGATGCTGAGCACCTGCCTGCAGCTCTTCCTGGACCTAGCTCCGCCCTGATGATCAGTCACCACTGCCCGCTGAGCCTCAGCTTCCTCCGCCTTTTGAAGAAGACATGGCAACCAGCTGGGATAAGCCAGACCACCGCAGGGAATGTGCAGCCATCATCTGTCACTGTGGGACACTTGGCGTCCCTTACCCCGTGGACCTGGCCATCACGTAGCGGCTGTTCCCATGTACTGCTCAGATTCAATCCCGGTAATCCTTTCATCATCCAGGAATGGTCTACTTGTTCCAATACCTATGTTCTGGGCATCCCATCATTTACTGAGGGCATCAGAGTCCACACCAGAATTTTTTTTAAATGAGGACTGGATTGGCTGATTTTTTTGTATTCATGTGATGCATAAACTCTCATATTTATATGTTTGAGAATAGGGGGAGGAAGAGGGAGTGGAGGAGGTTGAGAGAGAGAAGGCTCCTACCCTTTGGTTTACTCTCCCAAAAGCCCATAATAGCTGAGCTGAGTGGGGCAGAAGTCAGGAAGCAGAGACTCAATCCAGGTCTCTCATGTGGGTGGTAGGGACCAACTATCCATGCCATCACCTCTCAGCACGTGCACTAGTGGGAAGCAGGAATTGGGAGGGGAGCTGGAATAAGAACCGAGGCTTTCCATCCAATATGGGACATGGGCGTCATTAAGATGTCATTAGGTGCCTTAACTGTTAGGTCAAAGGCCTGCCCTTGGTGTTGACAGTCTGTGTTGCTGATCATTACCCCAAAGGTCATTGTTAACATGGATAGTGGGGACAGCATTGCTGAAAAGATGGAAGAAACCAGTGCCTCGTGTTTGGCCTGTCAGGAGTCACACCACTCCTGGTGGCTACCTGATTAGCACAAGAAAAAAGGCTTTTTACATTAAGAGTCAAGGAGTCGGGACTGGTGCTATGGCGCAGTGGGTTAAACTGCTGCCTGAGACTCTTGCATCCCATATGGATACCGGTTCAGGTCCTGGCTGCTCCACTTCTGATCCAGGTCCCACCAATGTACCTGGGAAAGCAGCAGAAGTTGGCCCTAGTACTAGGACCCCTGCAACCCATAGGAGACCCCAGGGAAGCTCCTGGTTCCTGGCTTCGGCCTGGCCCAGATATGGCTGTTTTGGCCATCTGTGGAGTGAACCAGGGGCTGGAAGATCTCTCTGTTTGTCTCTCTTCCTTTGTCTCTGTAACTGTGCCTTTCAAATAACTACATAAATGAAATCCTTAACAAAAAGAGTCAAGGAGTTAAACTGAAGCCATGACCAGTGGGCCCTGCTTATATTTCTTGGAGCTGAATCATCTTAAGAGTGTAGGTTAATCCCAAGGCTGTCTTTCCAGATTGTTGGTGATACATACCAAGAGCTGCATATCCACTTCCTTCAAAGAAAGTTCCTTCCTGGGCCACGGCATAGCACCTGTTTACTGCAAAGGCAGACAGTGGGCTGTCCTTGTCCAGCTGTTTGCTGTTGACTGTCACCTCCCCGATGCAGGCAGGGATGCTGTGGGTGATCTAAACCAGATGACACGTGAGAGCGGTCAGGGCTGATTATCACAAGAAGCTGGCAAGTACAGCTTTTCCCTATCTTTCATCAAATGTGTCTCCATGCATTAAGATGCCTTCTGGTTTCTATAATTTGTCACAACAGTTCATAGGCACATCGAACTCTGAGCCAGTCTTTCTTTCTGAAAATAATACAGCGAAAGTGTTTTCCAGTATTTCATGAGACACAGTATAAATCAAGAATGCTGTATCTACCAATGTGCAGGCACAAATTTTCTGGACTTTGTTGAACTCTGCTGGGGCTCAGGGCTGCGGCGGTGCACTGTTCATTACTAAGGGTTGGAAGAGTTGGGCAGGTTCCCAGGGGAAGCCTCCACCCCCATCAGTGGACGTGCCCTGACACATCTGTGTCTTGCACCTGACTCCCAGGTGCACACCAGATAATGTGGCCAGAAACACATGGAGAACTACACTCCTCTGCAAAGCACACACAGCCACAGCAAAGGCAAGGACTCTGTTTAGAGACCACTGCTTACATTTCCAATGTTCCTGGCCTTGTACTCGGAGGGAAGGCCTCCCAGGTACAGCTTCCCTTCCACATCCAGTGTGGTCCCGTCTCCCACCGTGGTCACCCCAGGCAACTCCTGGCCGTCAACAGTCATGATACCCTTTCTTTTAATGTACTCTGTCTTGACCTGCAGCAAGACAAAAACATCCGTCACTTTTAAGGAATCAGAAAATGTCAACATTACAGTTATGTTTGCAACACGCGCTCTTTACAGTTGGAACAACCTGGATGAAACCCTGAAGGGCTCAGATTTTCACAGAGTTGATGATGAAGAGAGATCGCACCTGACACAGGTAAGAAGTGGCCACGGGGCAAGCTCCCTGTGGACCAGAAGGGTCCCAGTGCTCTGGTATTAGAAATTAGAGACCCGGATGGAACATTGGTCTTTTCACACCATGGGCTTGATTTACTTCCTGTCAAGTTGAGAGTATTTCTAGTACCTTCCATCCATTATGCCAGTGTTTGCTGAGTGCCTACCAGGTGCCAGGCACTGAGCAAGGCCCCAGGAGTATTTTGGGAAGCAGGGAAGAGCTCCCTCTGCCTCCAAAGAGATTGCATTGTCAGGGGGAGATGCCAGTCCCAAGGTAAGCCAGAGAGCGAAGCAAATCACATTCCTTCAAGGCAGTGGAGTGACCATCCATGGCGGATAGGGTAAAGTTCGAGAATGTACCGTGTGCCATTTGCCGTCGTTGAGCAGCACTGGGTGAGAGACCTTGGTTCGGCCTTTACCAAGATCAAACATGAACTGGAGGCGGCCCTCGTGAAGCTGGAGCGTGGCATAGTCCACTTGGTTCTGGTGAGCCATGTAGTAAATCAGACCGCTGGACGCAAATGTCCGGATGCTCAGCTGGACCAAGAGCCTGGGCGAGAGCAAGACCTCATCACTCAAAGAATATGTCACCCTCCCAAGGGTAAAAGGAACCTCCCCAGGGGAACCCAGAAACCTTTCCAGCATTGCCATTCAATACACAGGAGACAGAAGCATCCTTTGCTCCTATGTGCATGTACCCATTTAATGAGTGGCTACTTCCCATCTCCATCTGCCAGTTACTGTCCTGGGAGATGAGGAAGGAGCAGCACACAAAAAGGAGGAGGCCTTTCTCCTGGTGCTAACATCAGAAATACACCTAGAGGGATACAAAACTGGGCTGTGGAAGGGCTAACTGGCGGCCTCACTCAGCATAAGCAACCCTGAAAAGATGATCTTTCAGCCGAGCTCTGAATGGCAGAGGAGCAAGCCCTTGCTGAGCCGCCTAGGAAATGCCTGCATTCTGTTTCAGAACCCACACAGAGAATATTAACATGAGGGGCTTGACTGTGGTGGGGAGTCAGGAATCCCCACCCACGCTATTTGGGAGTAGAAGCCAGCGCAGGTGCAGCGAAACCCCCTGGGCACAGGATACTCCGCAATGTGGGGGCCTCGAGAGGTGGGGAGGCAGTGTGGGAAGGAGTTAGGGTCAGATGTCTCAGGGCACTCGAAGGACAGCTGGAGCGGGAAGTGACAGAGTAGAGAATAGGGGAAGAGGTGAGCTAGTAGGATGCTTTGCAAATTGCGACTGTGCACTGGGAGGGACGCTAATGAAGAAGTCAAGGTTGTGAGCACTGCGAAGGGTATCCCAGGAGGAAGGAAGAGAGGATCTTCAAGGTACTGGAGCCCTGGAAGTCAGGGGCTGTATGGCTGCTGGATGCACCGAGAGCAATGGCAGGGCTCTGCAAAGATGGCAGTGAGCCAAGGTCTGAGGCTGGGTGACAAGGGCAGGGACCCCAGCTGATGGCAACAAGAGCAACAGGGTCCCGTCTGAAGGTCTGAGCTTCTGATGAGGTTTGAAGGCTGGAGAGAGGAGCAATGAATGTGGAGTCTGGGGGAGTGTGGCGTGAAGTAGGTCTCCAGGCCTTGAGATCTTCATGGAAGGGTCTTGGGGGACAGGCAAGTGTGTGATGGCCAGAGGGACCCTGCAGATTGCAGTGGGCACAGCATGAGGAAGTAGGGGTGGGTCACAGTGGAAAAGTTTGGGTAGACAGCTACACCAGTCTGTGAGCGTTCACTTGCTGTGGGGTCGGGAGTCCAGATGATGACAGATGCAGGGGACTTCAAATCCAGGATCACGATGGATTTAGACAGACACCCACGTGCTTCCCTGTGTGTGGTCACCCCTCAGTGTCTGAGGAGGGATTGTATCCAGGACTCTCTACAATACCCAAATGTGTGCCTGCTCAAGTCCCTTGCATAAAATGATGTAGAATTTGCATAGAACCTATGCACTGTCTCCTGTAGACTTTCAATCATTTCTGGATGACTTACAATGCCTAATGCAATGCCAGTGTTGTATACATCACTGTTATACTATACAGATTAATGACAAGAAACATCTGTAGGTGTTCAGTATAGATGCCATTAAAAAAAAATGCTTTCCAACCATGGCTGGATCCATGTGGAGATGGAGAGCTGGATGTACACACAGAGAGGTGGCAATGAGCTGCCATTAGGAGGGGAAAGACAAACTCCCGGCCCCCACACAGCCATGCACTGAGTGTGTGATTTGCACCAGCGCTGCGCTCCGCTCCTGTCTCTCTGCCTTCTCCGCAGCCCTGTGGCTGAAAGCCGTACGTCCCAGTCTACAGTGAAAGCTTCTTCCACTGGAAAAGACCCGTGACTGCAGCATGCCGCGCTCACGGACCCCGGGACTGCACCCACCTCTTTCTGACAGCCGACTGATCAAAAGGCAAGACGAAATGGCTGCTTTGTGAGAGGCCAAACTGGTGAGCGTCGGCGACATACTCTGGAGCCGTGTCCACCGCACACTGTCCCTGGAAGAGACGCATGGGGACACTCAGCTACCGCTGCTAAGACTCCGCTGAAACTCACACACGCGTTTCTCCGTGAAGCAGGCATCTCGGAAGCATCAGACCAGAACAGCAGCAAGCAGCACTGCACTCACTCGTGTTCGGTTTCAGTCGTGCACTCATCGGGCCCGTGTCTCCCTGAGAAGGCAGTGAGAGCCTCTTCCTTCCACCTAATCCCTCTCAAGTTCCCTTGAGTTCATATGGACACTTGAGTCCTCCTACAAATTTTTTTTTTGTAGATTTCTATATTTATTTGAAAGGTAGAGTCACAGAGATGGAGAGACAAGAGACCTTAAACCTGCTGGTTCACTCCTTAAATGGCCTTAACAGTTGGGGCTGGGCCAGGCCAAGGCCAGGAGCCTGGAACTCCCTCAGGGTCCCCCATGTGGATGGCAGGAGAACAAGCACATGGGCTGTCTTCTGCTGCTTCCCCAGGTGCACTAGCAGGGGGCCAGGTAGGAAGCAGAGCAGCCGGGACTTGAACTGGCACTCCTCTGGGATGCAGGCAGTGGCTTAACCTGCTGCACCGCAATGCCTGCTTCTTATGAATTTTCACCAGGCCCAAAGGGGCAAAGTCCTTGCTGTCTCCCCTAAGGCCCTGCCAGGACCCCAGGCTCTGGGAATGGCCAGGAGGATTCCCGTGGCAAAGAGCAGCCACAGCACAGGCACCAGAAAAGAGAAGCCCCCATGCATGATGGGTCTCACAGGCCTCGGAGTCTGAGGAATTGTGTCCATATGGACCAGAGCAAGGTGCACACAGAGAAGCTCGGCTGGAAGGGTCCAGAGCCTGGGAGTCTAGGGAAAATGCAGGGCCCCCTGCAGGCTGCTTTGCAACAATGCTTTGCACAGAGACCCTGAGTTAAGTGAGACTCCGATTCTCAATTTTGTGGCCTGGGGCGAGGGGTGGCAGATAGCGGACAGACATGACGAAGGAAGGGCCCTGCTTAGGAGGCACTGTTTCTGGATGCCAGTACCATTATCTGCGTTACTGGCGTGCACACTTGCAGCAGAGCAAAGAGAGAAACCTGAGGGGAAGACAGGAAACAGAACTGCTGTTAAAAACATGTGGCCCACGCTGGCTGTTCCTAAAGGGATCTTTTGTTTGTAGGCAAACAAGCTGTCTCCGTGGATCCAGGCTATCACTATCTGGGCCTGCGATCCTTTCACGCAGGGCCCTTTGTCTGCGGGTTTGCTCAGAGAACCACCCCCTGCTTTGTAGGGAGCACCAGCCAGTTAATGTTGCCTCTGCAGCTACTTTTCTTTTTTTTTTTTTAATCTTTTTTTTCTTTTTTTTTTTTTGACAGGCAGAGTGGACAGTGAGAGAGAGAGACAGAGAGAAAGGTCTTCCTTTGCCGTTGGTTCACCCTCCAATGGCTGCCGCGGACAGCGCGCTGCGGCCGGCGCACCGCGCTCATCCCATGGCAGGAGCCAGGTGCTAGGTGCTTATCCTGGTCTCCCATGGGGTGCAGGGCCCAAGCACTTGGGCCATCCTCCAC
The DNA here is from genome assembly GCA_949820135.1 of Sylvilagus floridanus. NCBI lineage: Eukaryota > Metazoa > Chordata > Mammalia > Lagomorpha > Leporidae > Sylvilagus > Sylvilagus floridanus. The sequence goes on along the minus strand of OX463226.1, from coordinate 64,102,754 downwards.
TGCACTCCTGGGCCACAGCAGAGGGCTGGCCTGGAAGAGGGGCAACTGGGACAGAATCCGGCGCCCCGACCAGGACTAGTACCCGGTGTGCCGGCGCCGCAAGGCGGAGGATTAGCCTGTTGAGCCACGGCACCGGCCTGCAGCTACTTTTAACTAGACGTTTCGAGGTGGATGTCATGGTGCCGCAGGTTAAGCAGCTGCTTAGTGAGCCTACATCCTGTATCAGAGTGCACCTGGAGTCTGCTCCTCTGCTAACGCTCCCAGCCTTCTGCTAATGCAGCCTTGGCAGCAGCAGATGAAGGCTCCAGCGCTTGGACCCCTGCCACTCATATGGGACGGAGTTCCTGGCTCCCGGCTTTGGCCTGGCCCAGGCCTGGCTGTTGCAGGCATTTAGGGAGTGACACAGTAGATGGAAGATCTCTTTTCTTTGTCCTCCCCCACCCCACCACCACTCTGCCTCTCAAATAAATACATCTTGTAGAAAAGCAAATACAAGGTTTAACTTTCTCATACCAGAAGCAGGGCTCAGTCACCCCGACAGAGTTTCCAGCACTTCCCCACCTGAATGGCTCTAGGTGGCAGCCAGAGGTGCAAAGTCAGAGGCATGTCTCCTGCCTTGCTGGGGAGGCTCCTTTAAATGGGCCGTTCAGACTTCTGCCCAGGCATTAACGTGAGCACTGCGAGGTCACAGCCTGCCTGGAACCCACGCCTGCTTACAACCCACACCTGCTTACTTGCACCCGCTAGTTAAAGCTACCCACAGTTAAACCTGTTTGAAGGACGCCCTGGGCCCAAGAAATGCCTCAACCAAGGCATTCACTTCCCCTTTCTCTCTGGGCGCTCTCACTTCTGGACACACTGTATCTCCCTCCTGCCATCTGGGGGTAGAGAAAAAACCTTCAACTTGCCCACTGTGGTTCTGTCAACGAAGCCTTGCCTGCAACCCAAGCCCTGACGGTGAGGCTGTCCAAGGAAGGGGCCCACGCAGGTGGACGGCCTGCTGCTGCTCTTTGTGCGATAGCTGCTGGCAACAGCGGCTCCCAGCTCCGCCGTGAAACATATCCTGCCCCTGTGCTTTTGACCGTGGGAGGATGACCCCTTGAACCACTTTTGCAGGCTCCTATGAAAACTGGCTTCTGGATGTTCTGCCAGGCAAAAGCATGGCTGTGAGGGCTGAGGGTGGGTGGGGGAGGAGGTGGGAGTGTTCCTCCCTCTTCTCCAGCACCCTGTGGTTCTGTTCGCCCCCAGGAAGCCACTCTGTTCCATCTCTTCTCCCTCAGGCCACCCCGGCTCCTGGGCACTGCTGACAGCTCCCCTTCTTTGTTTCCTGCCTCTGATTTCAACTCCCACTGCCTCTACAACTACTTCCCATTTCAGTCTCTTCAGGCGTGAATTCTCTTTCTGTCCAGGTCTGACCGATATCATTGAAGAAAGTCACTCTTACTGGACTAAATAAAGGCAGAGACTCTGGCAAGAGCTCGCTGTCCCCTCCATGAAGAGTCAGCAGAGGGCTTTCTGACAGCAAGCAGGTGTCCAAGTCCACTTGTTCGTAGCCAACTGCACCAGTGAAATCCAAAAGTCTAGATACAAACAAGAAAGTGGTTTCAAAATTAATGTAGTATAAACCAACACTAGAACCCATGTGGTGGGATTACTGTACAGTTAAAATCCATCAAAATTACATTTTTCTCATCATCATTATTCATCATTAATATATTTCTCTGATATCTTCACTGATTTCTTATTTAGGGGTCTCCCCTTCCTGGAGGTGCTGAGCTATCCTTTACACAATGGTGTGGCTTTCTGTCCCGTGCCTGCACGGATCCCACAGGTACTTCCCCAGGACACAGCTGTGAACCGCACAGAGAAAGCTCTACCCTAGCAGGTTCACAGCTTCAGGAGCATGAAGATGCCTGATAATTAGTTAATGAATGAAGAGTCAACTGGGTGAACCAATGTACTATAAGATTCTACAATTGACTGAATCAGGGCTCTGATAGTGTCCTTGTGTTGAAACCCATTGCTATGCTTTATTCTAAGAGGTGACTTCACAGAGACAGACACCGTGACCATGAATGACCCGAGTCCTTGCTCGAGGTCACAGGGCAAGGGCAGTCAGGGCTCCAGCCTTGATGGAGCCTCCATCTCTTGATACTGAGAGCTTTTCAGTTTCTCCTGGGCAGACTCTGGCCACATAGGGCAGAGCACAGCTTCTGTCCCATTAGCAGCTGACCAAGGCAGAGGTGGGGGAGGAGGCACCTATCCTCATTCTAAGGCGGAACCTTTAGGAATCGGAAGCTCCTAGTAGCCCAGTTGCAAAGGCTCCTTCAAATCAGCATGCCAGAAATTTGAAATCATGAAAATGTCTACATTTTAAAAATGCATGTCAAAAACATATTTCAAACTTGGCTATTTATTTACGATGACTTGAACTATACGGAGGGAATTTTCATGAAAGAACAATGGGGCTCATTTTTTATTCAGGGACTCACAGACCCATTCAGAAAGTTCAGAAACAAACTGAGAGCACAGGTCACTTACTCCATGTCAAAGACCAGGTTCCTGATGCAGCCGTGGAATGAGCTCCTCACTTTGAGCATTGCTGCCCCCTCGGCCTCTGGAGCGCCCCCTATGTACAGGTTGGACAGATTCATTGTCCTGCTTTCTGCTAAGGGGCCCAACTTCATTTCTACAGGATGGGCCTCATCCAGTTGGACAGTGATGATTCTAAAAGATCAAAAAAGGCCATATGTGCTTTTAAACATCATGAAACAATAACTCCATTTTTATACCTAGTTCCACCAAGTTCTTACTGAATAACAACAGTTTCTAGAAGACAAATTTTATTTTTTTATTTTTTCTATTTGACAGATAGACAGTGAGAGAGAGAGACAGAGAGAAAGGTCTTCCTTCCATTTGTTCACCCCCAAGTGGCCGCTATGGCCAGAACTGCGCCGATCCGAAGCCAGGAGCCAGGTGCCTCCCCCTGGTCTCCCATGTGGGTGCAGTGACCCAAGCACTTGGTTCATCCTCCACTGTCTTCCCCAGGCCACAGCAGAGAGCTGGACTGGAAGAGGAGCAACCAGGACTAGAACCCGGCGCCCATATGGGATGCCGGCGCCGCAGGTGGAGGAATAGCCAAGTGAGCCATGGCATGGCGCCAGCTCCAAAAGATAAATTTTAACATGACATTATATGCAAATGGACAGCTGACTTTTGAAAATTAAAACTTGGAATTGAACATTCTCCAGAAATGAACAGAATGCTAGAAAATATTGAATTTGATCAGTTTTTGGAGAGGATTTTGCTTTTACTTTTTCACCGATGATAAAAATGTTCAGTGTACTTTTAAAATATTTGGTCTAAGGTTTGGGAAACATATAATCAGGAATGTTGATATAACACTACTCACTATTTTACTATTTGGTATTAATAAAATACAGTTTATTACTATTATCACACTATTTATCACAGAATTAATCTTTTGTAAAGATAATTTATATTAGGCCCTAGAAAAGGGCATGATTAAATCTGTTCAATTATAAAAATTCCCCAGAGATCTTATTACGAACAGATGAAATGGATTCCCAAGAAGAAATTCTAGCAAGGTTCTGGAATTAATTTGAAACAACAGAGACTCTGAATGCTGGACGATGCACAGTAATTATCCCAATCATTCAGCGGCATGGGGTTCCCTAACGGTGTTCCTCCTGAAGAGCTCATGAGGCCAGCAAACCTCCCGGCACCAATGCCTCGCCCTGCATACAGCACCTGCGATTCCTGACCAAGGAGATGGAATGGTCTTGTCCGTCGCTGTAAGTGCCCGTGGGAGCGTGCAGGAGCGCTTTTCTCAGGCTGGTTCCGTCCCCAGAATTGACGTGCACTTCCACATGGCCATCAACCAGCATGATGGCAAAGAATGGCTGGGAAGGTGGCATAGATAAGTTCCCATACAAAACGTGTTACTACTTGATTTAAAAGTTATCGTCTTTAAAAGTTGTCATCTTAATATGGGAATATTACCATCAATTAAGCAACCTGAAGAATACCATCATATAATGCAACTATTTTATGATTTCTACAGTATTTTCTAATATCTGTTCATAAAAGTTACATTCTACATTATGCTATTATCACTAAACATATCACAAATTTCCATTTTCACATTGCCTTCCTATTTATTATGTATTACCACCTGATGTACCAACAACTTGATATATTGTCATTTGTTTTTCATTAATGAAATTTTAAGTAGTTTCTAATTCTTATTATCACACATATAATTATTGAAATTCATTTTTTCCTGTGAAATGGTTTTTAACATTTCTAATGTGGGATTAAAGGGTTTGAAAATGTTTAAAGCTCTTAAAACTTTTTTTGCCACATTGAAAAGAGGCACACCAATGAATGACGCCACCAGCAGAAATGGACAGTGAGCATTCCAGGGTAGCGTTGCCAGCAGTAAATGCTGCTGTTCGCTTTTGCTGGCTTAGCAAGCAAACTTGGATTATTCCAATAACCCTATTAAGATCAGGAGAAGCAAACAGTTTGGCAGTTCCTCCAAAATTAAACATAGGATTACCATGTAGCCAGCTATTCCATGCCAAGGTATGTCTCCGAAGAAGTAAAAACAGGGACCTTCCACACATACCTGTTCACTAACGTTCACAGAAGCATTATTCAAACAGGTTTAAAAAAAGTCAGAAATAACCCAATGTCTGCCAAATAACTAACAGACAGACAAAATTGTAGCATGAACATAGTGTGGAATTTTATTCAGTCACAAAAAGGAATGAAGTCCATGCTACAGTGTGGCTAACGCTCCGATATGCTGTGTGGAAGACAGGAAAGACCACATATCGTACTGATTCCATACACACTAAGAAGCATCCATAGAGACAGAAAGCAGATTGGCAGCTGCCAGGGCTAGGGACAGGCGGGTGGGGAGTGGATCCTTACTGGGCGTAGACTTTTATTTTGAGGGATGAAATATTTGGAAAAATAGATAGAAGATAGAAAAAATAGCCTCACAATTTAGAGAATGCACTGAATCCATAATTTACTGAATACACTACATGAGACTGGAAAATGGCTAATTTTATATGAATTTCACCTCCATGGAAAAAAAAAGGCCAGTGGACCCCACAGACTGAAAGTCATCATCAACCCTTCACTGAGCATCTCCTGATGTATTTGGGCTCTGCAGACTGGTGTCCCGCTCCGCCTCTGACTTGGAAGCGCTGTGTGACCTTGAGCACCTTAACCTGGCTCTCTGGGGGAGAAGGATTCTCCGGCCGCCTGTCTGTGCTGATGCGACAGCTGCATCTGTACAGCGTCTGCCACAGCAGAGGGCCGTTCTCCACAATCTACTGCTGAATGGGCTCCACTTCACTAAGACCATACAGGAGCAGTCTGAAGTCACTTCAAACCACGTGACACACGCTAACCCAGGCCACAGCGAAGGGAAGGTATCACTCACGCTCTTGAAAGGGATATAAATGTGAGTAACTGTCACCCTGCTCTCCTCGCCTGCTGCTGGCCCCCTGGGCTTGCTGGACAGCCCACCTTGCTTTTAGTTCCTTGCCAATCACATCACAGAGAAAATCCTGACCTCAGCAAACATAAGGGTTTGCACTGTTAGCCTTAGGATGAAGAGAAATAGCCATAGTATGCAGAAGAAAGCTCAGTTTATGCTTTCTCAATGAGTTGTAATTAGAGGTAGATGGCCAATAGCTTTCTTATCAGTAGCCAAGCAACAAAGATGGATTATGCAGCATAAGAATCACTGATTCATAGGGAAAGATATTCAGCAATAGTAACTTTCACTTAATAAAAACGCTTATCCATACACAAGCAGCTGCAATAAATATCTATGAGTCAGTAACCGTCCAATCAGCATTTCCCATTGTCATTTCTTTCCTGAGCTGGTGGCTGCGGGATACCACAGCTACTCACCACGTGCATCTGCAAGGGGCCCTGCTTCTGTGCCTCCTTGTCGAGGGCAGCCAGGATGACGCCGCTGCTGTTGGTGGTGGCGAACGTGACCAGTAACTGCGATTCTGGCGACAAAGACTTGGGGGGCAGCTGAATGTAGCCACCTCTCAAGAAGCTCACGCTGCGGACAGGCTGGGCACACAGAAAACGCACGTGAGGTTCCCGTTGAAGGCTGGATCTCCCATGCCGTGGGGTACAGCTGGCTTTCCCCATCATCTCTTTCCCTTCCCCACCCCCAAGTAGTTTATATCCTGTCACATTATTATGTTATCAATCACTGAGCATTTTTTTTTGACAAGCAGAGTTAGACAGTGAGAGAGAGACAGAGAGAAAGGTCTTCCTTCCATTGGTTCCCCCCCAAATGGCTGCTATGGCTGGCACACTGTGCCCATATGAAGCCAGGAGCCAGGTGCTTCCTCCTGGTCTCCCATGCAGGTGCAGAGCCCAGGCATTTGGGCCATCCTCCACTGCCTTTCCGGGCCAAAGCAGAGAGCTGGACTGGAAGAGGAGCAACCAGGACAGAATCCGGGGCCCCAACCAGGACTAGAACCCAGGGTGCAGGCAGCAGGCGGAGGATTAGCCTAGTGAGCCTCTGTGCTGGCCAATCACTGAGCATTTTTAGAAACTCCAATGTTAATAACAATGCTTCCCACCTCCAGCACACAGCCTTTTCTCACTCCATAGGAATTTCTGAGCAAATCGAAGGTTGATCTGGATATTTCCAGGTTCTTGATACAGCCCACATAGTTTTTGCTGGTGACGCCTTTTCTGTAGGGGAGGACATCGATTCAGACATTATAATTCTGTTTTTTGGAGAAGAAATATAAACGGACCCACACATACAGAACACCTGTTTCTGTGAGTCACTCTGCAGAAGTGTCCAGGCCTCCCTCTTAGAAGCACAGTGAGAACCAAAGCTACACAAATACAGCCCTATGCAGTCACCTACTGACATGGCAGCCATCTCAGTTGGTCTAAGTACACTCCATGTGTGAGGTTTGCACAACAGCAAAATCACCTAATCACAGGTCTCTCAGAACGTGTCCCTGTAGTTGGAGACACGTGACTGTGGTCTCCCTAGAGAAAGGGATCAGACTCAGTTTAGCTACTTAGATCGCCACCTATGTAACCAAATATGTTTATTATTTTTTAAAGAACTCAGCGTCATTACAGTTTAAATACACTCATTACAACACAAGCCAATTATAACTATTTAGTCTCTATGTATTGCAGAACATTCACTTTCCTTGGAGGCAAGTGTGAGAGACTATCTTCCAAGGCCAGGTGGCCAGAGAAGCCACTGGCTGCTGTCCATACTGTATATTCATGAACTTTGTCCTAAAGGAATCATTACATTTTGAAGTATAGGATTACCCCAAATCCTTTACTTCAGCCTCCAAGTCAATAAATATAGTACAGGAACAGAGAGGGATTTTTTTCAACCAGAAGGTACCCCACAATGCATCTTCTACTCTCATGCATCTGCAAGTCACAGGAGAGCCATGTGGAAAGACGGTCCTTCTCCATGTTGACCAATGAGCTTTGGTTTGTTAAGCAACTGCATGATCTAAGGTGTATTTAATCTTTCTGGATCTCTAATTCCTCCAGTGCAAATGAGGAGGCTGACCCTGGGGATGCCCAAAGTCCTTTCTCCTGGGACAGTCTGTGGTTTGGACTTCTGTCCTATTTTCCAGAGTCTATACTGTATACCATTCAGGCAAAGAGCACAGGAACCAAGACACAGCTGGTGGCTGCAGGAAAACCCCCGGTGCTCTGAGAGTAGGCCCTGGTGCTGGGATGGGGATCAGAAGACAGGCTTTCAATCCTGGCTGACTTGGCAGGTGACCCACTCCCCTGAGGTTTAAACATATTCATTTCCAAGACTGGGAGGGGGGTGCCTGTAGCTACAAACTATGTTCCTTGCAACTTTCATTGATTGCTGGCAAAGAGCAGAGGAGAGGGGGAGAGTGGATCTGGACGCCTCCCATAGTAGCTGGACTGGCTGTGCTTCTATGCCACACATTAGGATTCTATAGAAGAACTTGGCTTAAAGATGGGTATGGCTACAGATGTACGCTGGGAAACCCTGGACTGCAAGACTCAGTTTGGACACTTGAGGACGCCACTCCCTGGAAGCAGATAGGCCTCGATTGCTGACCTTTCATATGTGACTTTTGTTTTTTTTTAATGGTATGGAAAAATGTTAGTGTTTACTTTGCCCAAGCCAAAATCATAAAACAGAGAGCAAAGAAGCCACTAAAAGTTTATGCAAACCATAAAACCAGAAAGCTAAACAGGAATCTCTGTTAGAAACGAATCTCATTGTCTCCCTCCCCTGCCATCATTTGTCCAACTTCCTGATGCTGGTCTTTCAGCCTACACATACATTATTCATCCTAATTACACCAAGAGGAATGCAGCTACATCTTCAGAAAGCACTTTTTTTTGCAAGGGGAGCTTTTAAAGAAATTCCATGATTGAAGTGTCAAGGAAGCAGGATGGAGGGTGACAAAGCAGGCACTTCAAATGTTGCACATTAAAATTTTTTGTATCTTCTAAAGGCAACAGATACAAAACCATTTGTTTTTCTGCAGAGGTCTACATCACTTCGCAATGAATATGGCAAATGGTACTTGGAATTGAAGTGGATGTCATGAGTTGATCTATGTCCCTCCCTAAAGAGGCCTCAATCCTCACCTGTGAATGTGGCCTACTATGGAAGTAGGATCTCTGTGGAGGTAATCATACTCAGACAAGATGCTTGCAATAGGTCCTAATCTAGTATGACTGGTGTCCTTACAGAAATGGGACATTCGGACACAGTGACAGAGGTATGGAGGGAAGAGGGTGGGTGCAAAGCCATGAGGACAATGCCACCTGCAAGCCAGGGAATGCCTGAAGCTCTCAGACGCTGGGGACAGATTCTCCCAGCACTCACTGGAGGCAACTCTGCTTACATCTGGATTTCAGACTTGCGGCTTCTAAAATTGGGAGAGAACGAATTTCTGTTGTTTTAAGGCTCCGGCTTGTGGTCCTTGGGAGCAGCAGGGAGGATTCTTCACAGTTCGTAGCTGGAGACAGGAAGTTTCTGCAGTTTAACACCATACCTTACCACTCTTGACCTCGGTACTCCCCCCACATAGATGGGATCCTTGTCTAGGCGATTGAGGTCTGAGGATACTCCCGGAGCCTCGCCCTGCTTCGTTTCCTTATCACTGCTGTTATAGGCATCAATGACTGCCAGCAGTCCTAAAAGCAGAGGGAAAGAAAGAGGTAAGATAGTGAAAATCACTTTCTACATTTAACTAAAAACACTAATTCCTGCCAACCATATTCATTTACAAAGACATAGGCTCTTGTTTTTAAAAGATTTATTTATTTATTTATTTATTTATTTATTTATTTGAAAGGCAGTTAGAGAGAGTGAGAGGGAGAGACACAGAGAGAGAAAGAGAGAGAGAGCTTCCATCTACTGGTTCACTCCCCAAATGAACCTAACAGCTGGGGTTGGGCCAGTCCAAAGCCAGGAGCCAGGAGCTTCATCTGAATATCCCACATGAGTACGGGACCCCAAGTACTTGTGCTATCTTCCACTGCTTTCCCAGGCACATTAGCAAGGAGCTGGATTGGAAGCAGAGCAGCACCCATGTGGGATGCCAGCACCACAGGCGGTGGCTTAAACTGTTACACCACAAACACAGCGCCAACCCCAAGACATAGGCTTTTAAATTCTGCAAATTCAATTAGCTAATTTTCTGGACCATCAAAGGACAAATAAAAATCCTCTCTGAACAAGTCAACAAATGCAGAAAACACATTATTTTATGAAAACAGCATGTGTGTGGAAGAAAACATTATGGGGGCCAGCATTGTGGTGCAGCGGGTTAAGTTGTCACCTGCGATGCCAGTATCCCATATAGGCGCAGCTTAGAGTCTTGGCTGCTCCACTTCCAACCCTGCTCCCTACTAATGTGCTTGAGGAAGCAGTAGGAGATGGCCTGAATACTTGGGCCCCCACTTCTCTTGTGGGAGACCTGGATGCAGTTCCAGGCTCCTGGTTTCAGCCTGGCCCAGCACCAGCCTCAGCTGTTGTGGCCATTTGTTGAGTAACCCAGCATATGGAAGATTCGCTCTCTCTCTCTCTCTCCATCTCTATCTCCTTTCTCTCTGTAATTCTGCCTTTCAAATAAATAATAATAAAAGAAAACAGCATGGATTGGATTCTCAGTTCCAATTCAGCATTTAATATGAAATAATGCAGTTGCAAACCACAAATAGAATTATAACATTTCTCTAGAAAAATGTGACTGATGTTGCTCAGTATTCCAACGGTAACAAGAGCTTTCAATTAGAATGCCATTCAGAAACCACAGTAGAACAGTGTGCTGACTTGGAAAGATTTCTGACTCTGAGGGTCACCAACATCAGTTGAATCCAGCCGTGGACCTACCTTGCTTCCGGTTTCGCTGGAAAGCAATTTTGTACCAGGTTCCATTGTTATACCGCCTGTCTGTAGTAAGAGCAAGGGGCCCTGAACCCAGGTCAACTGTGACTTTCACTCTGCCGTGCACCAGCTCGATGGATAAAAAGTCTTTCTGTAAAGAAGAGAACAGAATTCCCCATGGCGCCATCTTGATCCCAAGATTCCTTTTCCCATCAAGTCAGGGATGATAGGATCCTTCCCAAGTCAAACTGGGAAAACAGAATCTGGCCCCACAGCCAGGGGTCTATGCTGTGAACTTAACAATGGCCATGAAAGTTTTCTAGAACTCTACCCAAATATAACTGGAGCACTACTCAGCATTAGCAAAAATCTATGATTAGTAAAAGAAGTATAATTTATGTATCTTTTTCATTTAGACTGACAAATGGACCAGTCCAAAAAAAATGAAAGTAGAGGATTAGACAGAAATCACCCACACATGAGATTAAAATGGGAACATGAATTTCTTCTGGATAGAATTCAAATAAAAGACTATTTGTGGTCACCATGAACATAGCACAAGACATAGTATTTGAGCTCAAAATGTAAAAATAAACGTTCAGTTGATTTCCAGTGACTGGGAGGCTAGTTTCTATTTGGTGCTCTTCTGTATTTTCCAAAGGCTCTTCTATGAATTTGGGTTAATATAATAAATAAATGATTTACGATGGGCAGCTGTAAAGCATCCATGTGTGTGACATTAGTATGTGCTCAGAAAATAGTACAGAATACATGCAAGGAGTCACCATAAAGCTCATGGAAAATGCTTGTGATTAAAATACTCTACATGGGTTTTAAAAAAATTTTTTGCACCAAAATACACTAACCTTTTCATTCCTTTTCTATGAAGTGCCCTCATGTGTTTATGTCCTATCAGTAAGTCCTCATTCTGTGTTAGTCAACTCACGCATCTAAATGTACACACGCAGCAGGGCCCAGTGGCCCGGGGAGGCTCTTACGGTGCCGTTGGAAGCCAGGTAGAGGAGCAGCCCGTTAGGCGAGAAGGTGCTGAAGAGCATCACGACCTGTGTCACGGTGGCCCGCAGCGTCTTCTCCACGACGGAATACCCACTCCCCTCGAAATAGAAGGAAGAGTCTTCACTCTGGGGGCTGCAAACAGAGGAGAGGATGCTCCAGCCACTGGCGAGCCCTGTCCTGCACTCTGCCTCGACTAGCTCCTTCATCTGAGCACGAGTGCAACCCACAACGCAGGCTGAACTGCTCTGATCTGACCACGAGAAACGCTCAGAGTCAGACGTGATGCCAGAGACAGAGCTTCCCACACTGTGCAAGCTTACTTTATGCACAAATGACGGAGAACTGTTGGATAAAATTACTTTCGGTGTCTATGTGTAAGGTGTGTATGAGACACAAATAAATTCTGTGTGTCCACTTTGGTCCCACACCTAAGATATCTCAGTGTGTACCTACAGGTCAGAAAAATCTGGAATCCAAAACACTTCTGGTCCCATGCATTTCAGATAATGGATACTCATCTATATTAGAACGTACACTTGCCAGGCCGGCTCTGGGACACAGTGAGCTACGCACACTGCTGCCTGCACTATCCGCATCCCAAATGGGAGTGATGGTTTGAGTCGAAGCTGCTCTGTTTCCAGCTCCCTGCTAATGTGCCTGGGAAGACAGCAGAGGATGATGGACTTGAGCCCCTGCCACCCATGTGGGAGACCTGGATGGAGCTCCAGGCCCCAAGCTTCAGTCTGGCCCAGCCCCAGCAGTTGTGGTCATTTGGGGAGTGAATCAGCGAATGGGAGACCTCTTCTAACTCATCTCATCACTCTGTCTTTCAAACAAATACATCTTTAAAATACGCTTGCCATGAGATTTGAAAGCCAAATGCCCAGCTGCTTTATACAGAAGAGGAAGTGAACACAGGCAGTGCTTGTTGCAGTAAAAGGGAATTTTTTTCACAGAAATAGATATTTCTACTTATCAGATAGACTTGCTTGTTAATTTATTCCAATTTCCTTTAATGCAACTGTGTTTCTTAAGGCCAATGCTTTCAGCATGATTTTTATATTAGTATTTATCAGCTTCTGCTACTCACCAACCCACCAGGCATACTGGAGTTACAATGGAAAGCAAACATATGCTACCAGCAGGATCACTTTTCAAAATAAACAAAGGAACGAATGAGAACCTGATGTCCTCAAAAATCTGCAGGTGAGTTTAAAGACCTGCATCTTATGCTGAGATGGAGGCCTGGCTGTGACAACACAGCCCGGAGCACCTGTCAGGTAAGTGTGCCTGCTGGTCTCCTCCGCCACAGACGCCAGAAGGCTGACCTCACCCACCGCTCAATTACCAAGAATTCACCTGGAATATATATATATATATATATATATATATATATATATATAATCATGTTTCAAAAAGACTTCTCTGGAATAGCACCAGGCTTGCACGAGGGTGGTTCTGGGCTATGAATTCAGTCTTCTTCCAGGTGAAGGTGCAACAACAAACTCAGACATGTCTCCAAGCAGGACAACACAATGGGTTTGGTTTCACTCCCCAGGATTTCAGTTACCCTCACTCCACTGTGTTCTGAACATGTGAAATGGAATATTCTAGAAATAATTCTATGTGTTTTAGATCGCACACTGCCCCGACCCGTGTGATGAAATCTCACACCGTCCGCTTCCGTTCTGCCTGGGACTAGGATGGGATCCTCTGTCATGCAGCATGTCCATGCTGCGTGCGCTCCTCAGCAACAGTCACGTCAGCATCCCTTTCCCTTAGACCAGCTATCACGGGGCCACAGAGTTTGAGCTCAAATAACCCTCGTTTCACATAATAACGGCCCTGAAGTGCAAGAGCAGTGATGATAACAATTCAGGATGCCAAAGAGAAACCACAGAATGTTTTCTTTCAGTGAAAAGATGGAAGTTCTCCACAAGGAAAGAAAAAACACCTAGGCTTGGTCGCTAAGATCTGGAGCACAGGATATTTTCAGAGAGAAGCCACATTCATGTAAGTTTCATTATAGTATATAGTTACAACTTGTATTTTTTTTTTTTTGACAGGCAGAGTGGACAGTGAGAGAGAGAGTCAGAGAGAAAGGTCTTCCTTTGCCGTTGGTTCACCCTCCAATGGCTGCCACGAACTGCGCGCTGCGGCCGGCGCACCTCGCTCATCCAATGGCAGGAGCCAGGTACTAGGTGCTTTTTCCTGGTCTCCCATGGGGTGCAGGGCCCAAGCACTTGGGCCATCCTCCTCTGCACTCCGGGCCACAGCAGAGGGCTGGCCTGGAAGAGGGGCAACCGGGACAGAATCCGGCGCCCCGACCGGGACTAGAACCCGGTGTGCCGGCGCCGCAAGGCGGAGGATTAGCCTGTTGAGCCACGGCGCCGGCCCACAACTTGTATTTTATTATTAGTTACTGTTGTTAATCTCTTACTGTATCTAGTTCAGAAATTAGAATCTGTCATAAGTATGTAGGTACAGGAAGTAGCAGTACAGTCAGGTGCTGCATAACATCTCCAGCACCGGGGAGCACATACAGGATGGTGGCTCCAGAAGATCCTATTGACTAGGGCCACACTGCGGCGTAGCGGGTAAAGCCACCACCTGTGGTGCCAGCATCCCGTATGGGTGCTGGTTCATGTCCCGGCTGCTCTACTTGCCATTCATCTCCCTGCAAACAGCCTGGGAAAGGCAGCAGAAGATGGCCCAAGTGTTTACATCCCTGCCACCCACGTGAGATACCTGGATGAAACTCCTGGTTCCTGGCTTTGGCCTGGCCCAGCCCTGGCCATTGAGCCATCTGGGGAGTAGACCCCTGGATGTAAGATCTCTCTCTCTCTCTCCCCCTCTCTCTTCTCTTTCTATGTAACTCTTTTAAATAACTAAATAAATAAATCTTATTTTTAAAAAAATCATATTGACTAATAACATCACAGCTCCAGAATATTTGCGCAACAATCCAATCACCTGACGGGGCCGGCGCTGTGGTGTACTGGGTAAAGCCACTGCCTGCAGTGCTGGCATCCCACATGGGCACCAGCTTAAGTCTTGGCTGCTCCAGTTCTGATCCAGCTCTCTGCTATGGCCTGGGAAAGCAGTGAAAGATGGCCCAAGTCCTTGGGCCCCTGCACCTGCCTGGCTGACCTGGAAGAAGGTCCTGGCTCCTGGCTTGGGATCGGCACAGTTCCAGCCATTGAGGCCAACTGGGGGTCTCTGCCTCTCCTTCTCTCTCTGTGTAACTATGACTTTCAAATAAACAAAAAGAATCTTTAACAAGAAAAAAAAAAAAGAAATCACCTGACGAGGCATTTCTCAGCCATGTCCTTGACAGAGATATGACACTTCATGGATAGGGTTTGGTGCTGTCCCAGTTTCAGGCTTCCCTGTGGGTCCTGGAACACATCCCCCGCAGCCGGGGGTGGGAAGTCCACCGTATAAACAAATAGTGAAATTGTTTCCACTAACAAAAAAAAAAAAAAAAGTGCAGCAGCTTGGGAAACTCAAGGTTTCAAATGTTGAGCTGCCCACTGTCCTGCTTTTCCTAAACATCTCTGTCTTGTGATTCTTCTAGGAAGTAAATGAACTCTGAATAAGTTTTAGTAAATAATGAACTCGGAATGAATGTTTAAACCATGGTTTACTTTTAAGTCTTTCACTCTGAAACCTGCAGTCTTCCTAGAAGCCCACCCTACTCTTCTACCTCCTGGCTGACTGCAGTGTCAAGGACACAGACCCTAGAGCCAGACTTCTGAGGTTCAAATCCCAGTTCCCCAACCCACTAGCCACAGGAACTCGGAGAAGCGACCTAATCCCAGTAGGCAACGCTGTCCTCATCAAGACAGAATGACAGATCCACTTTGGGAGGGCCACATGCTCTTAGAACAGTGCTTGGCACACAGGCAGCGGGGAGCTCCATGTTAACTCGTGTTATTCTGCTGTGTCCACAGATCTTCAGTGGGCTGCCATGTTGCCTATCAAAAGCTGAGCCTCTGAGATGAGCTATCCCACCAAGAGCACACGCCAATAAAATGGTGAAGCCAGGTTTCAAAGCAAACTTCAGCAATCTGTCTAATCCAGTATGCATGCCCCGCCCCCCCGACCCCCCTGAGCTGATGCACCCTCTACTCACGAGCAGGGGTGGCAGCCAGGAGGAGGGATAGGTTGCAATGAAACTGACGGAAAGCGATTCTCCTGGGAGAGCTCATGCAGAGTGCCAATGGCATACATGGGGGCTTGTCCCTTGTCACTTCCCTGAGCTGTTCTCCCGGAGCCCCTCCCACAGGCTTCCATTCCAGCCCATGGGGCTCACACGCCTCTCCAGTCAGCTCTGGGGCCAGTCCCCAGGCGGCCGCAGGAAGATGGCTCTGGGTTGGCTTAGTTGAGGGGCCCAAGACAAACAAGGAGTTGGTTCAGCCCAGCACTTCGAGGACAGCTCTAGTCCATCCTTGGAAAGACTATCCTCACTCCAGGGTACCCGCAGGATCCCTCAGCCCTCACAGCTCTCGGCCCTGTAAGTCTGGAAGAATCTGCAGACCTCTGTGAGCCTCCTAGATCTCATGGTTGACACTGCAGGATCCCTATTTACCCATCCCCATGACCGCGCAGCAGTTACGCATGCGCCTGAGGTTAAGGCCAGGGTTGTAGGCCTAGGCTGCTGCTCCTATGGTTGCCCTGTGGCCATGGTGCATAGCACTTTTGTTTCTGTTGGAGTACTTCTCCCCAGACCATAAAATATCTGAGGATATTTCACAGTCACTCTTGTGACTGTAGCCAGCAGAAGGCCCGCAACACCAAACACTGACCTATGCCTATGGCCAGTTGACTATCTAACATGCGGATTATATCTGTTAATTAAATCCAAAGTTTTTTCCATATTTATCTTGATAAGAACTGTTAGGACCATGGGTTAACTCTGTAATATCCTTTAAGAATGTATAGACATGCTGGTACTATGTAAAAAAAAGTTTAAGATATTCAAAGAGGAATATAAAATTTCAATTAATTTACTTGGCAAAGTAAGTCAAGTTAAGCACTCCTATAATTTTTTAAAAACACTCTAAAGAACGGGGTTGGCCCTGTGGCATAGTAAGTTAACCCTCTGCCTGCAGTGCTGGTATCCCATTTGGGTGTTGGTTCAAGTCCTGGCTGCTCCACTACCAATCCAGCTCCCTGCTAATGGCCTGAGAAAGCAGTGGAAGATGGCCCAAGCACCTGGGTACTTATCACTGGTGTGGGAAACCCAGATGAAGCTCCTGGCTCCTAGCTTTGAATCAGTCCAGCTCTGGCTGTTGCGACCATGTGGGAAGCGAATCAGAGGATGTAAAATCTCTCTGTCCCTCCCTCTCTCTGTCTGTAACCATGCCTCTCAAATAACTAAATAAATCTTTTTTTTTTTTTTTTGACAGGCAGAGTGGACAGTGAGAGAGAGAGAGACAGAGAGAAAGGTCTTCCTTTTGCCGTTGGTTCACCCTCCAATGGCTGTCGCGGTCGGCACGCTGCAGCCAGCGCACCGCGCTTATCCGTTGGCAGGAGCCAGGTGCTAGGTGCTTTTTCCTGGTCTCCCATGGGGTGCAGGGCCTAAGCTCTTGGGCCATCCTCCACTGCACTCCTGGGCCACAGCAGAGGGCTGGCCTGGAAGAGGGGCAACTGGGACAGAATCCGGCGCCCCGACCGGGACTAGAACCCGGTGTGCCAGCGCCGCAAGGCGGAGGATTAGCCTGTTGAGCCACGGCGCTGGCCCTAAATAAATCTTTTTTAAAAAAATCAACAGATCATACTAATGATCTGATAATGACAAATGATACACAAGTAGAAGGCATCATGACTTCCCATCTAAATCCATGAAAACAAACTGTTACCAGAATTACCTTATTAACTCTCCAAGTTAAAGTTTTAGCTGTAGCTAAAATGAGACAGTTCAACAGTTTACAAACCAACACATAGAGCTCCACCTGTGCTTCCATCAGGGTCTCCAAGTGTCTGCTACACAACATAGGCACCTCTGGGTGTGCTTGTTTATGAGGGGTTTGGGGTCAACTGAGTGGGAAATGCTGCAACCCCAGCCTCTCTCCAGGACGGGGTCACCATGCATACTAGCTATCAATGCTAGTTAAGGGCGTTAGCCTCTCACAATCAAAACGTTTAATTTGTTTAACTCAGTGTTTCCCAAACATTTACCATCAGCAACCATTGTCTGCTGCTGCATTTCTTTATGAGCATCTTACCAAACTAGTTTTCTTTACCAGCACATTTTTGGAAATATTGTTCAACATAAAACAAGCAAAGCAGCTGATTTGCTCAGTATGTAGAAAAGCATATTAATCAAACCACAGGGTGACTGAACTTGTGAGATACTTTGGCCCTATAGCCGAAAACTTGACCTGGAAGTTGTCCTTGAATTAACAGATGCTGCCAACCTCCTCCTCATCTTTCAGTCCATGGCCCAAGGTAGTGGAAATCTGATGGGAGGGCAGGTGTCCCAAGAACAAAACCCAATGGCCACATGGACACAAAACCCAATGGCCACATGGACAATCAACTTCCTTATCCAGAGAGAGGAGGAGCAGAGCCTGCAAGCATTAAATTTAGTCTCTGCTGTAGGCTGAGGTCTTTGGCTTAAAGATGGCTCTGAAAGCATTCAAGGCGATGGGTAAGCCAGTTACCCAGTGATCACTCACTCTGTACACATGCATTAAATGTCACACTGGAGCTCATAGATATGTATAGTCACTAGGTACCAATTAAAAATAAAAATATATGCGTTTTTAAAAAAATATGAAAGTGATGAATAAAATACAGAATATTACAATGACTACAGTTCAGGGACATTTTCCATACTGTTAATATTCAATTTATACTAACAATTTTCCTTTCTAACATTAAGGCTAAAAATCTGGAGTCATGGAGGAGATGGAGTCCAGGGGTCAGGGAATTTTTCATGTGAGAATTGCTAAATTACTGGGAGAGTTCATAGCATAAGAAAAAGGTGGCAGTAATGCATGTGTTCAATCTCCTCAAGTTCTAGTGTTGAGACCTGACAAGGTCACAACATTCTTTTTTATCATATTTGCCAGTTACAAAACTTTTCTTTCTCCATGTCTATCATCAGGAAAATAATCCTGAGACCGTTACCTAGAAAGCAATATCACATCATTGCAGAAAGACGAGCAGTGGACATGGGTGCAGTGCTTCACGTTTATAAAAAGTATGTTCACAGACTTCATGGTATGCATTCATCATGATAGTTCAGGAAGGAGGGTAAGATAAACACACTGTATTCTTCTTAGTCCTCAGGTTGCAATGCAATACTTGGCATCTAGTTGTAACGTTTTCAACAAGCTAAGAAAAGGGAAAGTAGCAACTAAAAGGCTTAACCTACAAAATACTAAGCTTTGATCCAAGTAGGAAAGCAAACCTGACAATGGCACAATGAGGACCACCCATGAGCTTCTAACTGTAATTAGAGTTGCTTCTAACCGACCTTGCCATGCTCAAAGTTAATTACAGGCATCCATCTGGAAAGAGCAGCCGTTATGTAGGAAAAATTTTATGTCAGATGTTATATTTCTCTAATGGCAAAAACAATTGACTGTTGTAATTACTAAAGTGCTAGAAAACACGCCTTACATTACAGGAGCTGCAGTTATTTTGTCATAACGACGGAGTGTGGAACTTGGTGAGATTAAGTATTAATAGCCTTATGTTATATCAATTCATGCAAAAAGAATGCTAGCTGCTCTCCATTTTGAAATGCCTTTCATTTCTAGATTTACAGAACTTGGTTGGGATTAGGGAAGTACTTTATCCACAAATATTGGCCTCATACACAAAAACATTCTCATCCTTGGAGATACCTTCAAAACAAAAATAGGCCATAATATACTCAAGACGTAATTGTTGCTGTGTGAGACAGAGGTTATTTGAGAAGGTTCTGAAGCTTCTAAATTTTATGATCCATGATCAAAACATACAATGAGAGACACAGTAAAAAGGGCACTTTTTAAAGTATTACAAATGAAATCTATAGTCCTATTAGTAAACCAACTCACATAACATCCTTTGTAATAAGATGACCATTATCACAAACACTATGCATACTTGATGCACATGTCAAATCTTTAAGCGGCTCTCAGACATTAAAGGAATAGGCAGTGCAGGTTAGATTGTGGGGGCATCTCACCTTCCGAAGCAGCCTTGGCATTGGCCCTCCCTTTCAATGTAGTTCCAAAGGCCAATGGATTTTCCATTGAAGAAAGCCTCACCCATGCAGCCTTTAAAATGAGTAACCTTCACAGCGGGAGATTTCTAATGCAAACAGACAAACATAACCCACATTCAGTTGGCCAAGAGGAAGGAATTCTCTAAACACACAAAACTTTTCCCTGGGAGCTCAAATCTAACAGATCCGAATTTTGAGAGAGCAACGTTCAGGAAAATGGCCCCTCTGTCATCACTGGATTCCCTCTAGTTAGGCAGTGGAGTCCCAGAAAGAATGACAGCTGGGTGGGCTCTTAAGCGATCAGCTCAGTTACCAGGGTCGTTGGATAGAAGTCCCTTGCCCAAGTGAGGAAAGGAGAATAAAGTCAGCAGCGAGGGTGCTGCTGGACCTGAGTCCCTTATGCTCCTGCAGTCATTGAATCAAGTCCAAGGAACTCAACTGTATTTGGGTAGGGGATCAATGATACAATGAAGTAATGAACTTTCGTTAAGCACTAATTACTATCAGTCAACCAGTAGAATTAGGATATAGACAAAGGACATTTACAGAAAACAATATGGAGTCTTAAATTTCTTGGATCCCCTCCAAAGAAACCCAAATAACCAATGGAACCACTGGCTCCTTCTTCGTTCACCTACTGACTAAGGCTGAGCCTTTACCCTATAGTATAGTCAATATTTTAAGCATATTAGTTTTCTATGAAGGTAAAGATCGGCCATGTGAGCCTTCACCATGTTACCTTGATTTGTCCTCCGAGTCCTCCGACAAACATCAGTGTTGAGTTGTTTACATCTAGAACATTGGCCGTCCCAGGGGATTTACTGGTTTTCACCGGTGGCTTCTGACTTGAGCTCAATTCCTTTACACTCAATAAGCCAACGTTTCCAAACCTAGGGATCAGAAGGAGTTGCAAGAGGAACGTCCAGAATTCCAAGGCAGTACTCATTTATCCATCCCCACTCCACACACAGCTCTATTTGCTTTTCCCTATGGACCCAGCAGGAGCCCCACACTCTCTTGCCTACCCACCCCCAAAATATACATTTCATCATATTATCTCCTGGTAAAAGTTACAGATAATGAGTAAAACTAATAGCCAAACAGTAAAGTCTACCGCTTTCAGTATTACCACATTTTTGTCTATAACAAAGAGAAAGTATTCCCAGGAGCACAACATCAAGACTACAGAAAAGCGAAAAGAAAGCTATACCACAGCTGTTTCTACAGCTGCGTGCAAGTGGTTAACTCTGGAGAGGGGCTCTGAGAGGAAGACTTGTGCTTTGTGCCTGAATTGTAAGAAAATGCATTTCCCACTTGCATTATGTTCTATTCCATCCCATCTGCACAGACTGCCAGCCACATGGAATTGCTACTATGATGCCTGCTACTCCTCAATCCTGGGGGAGGAATAAACATTTTAGCAGGTTTTCTGTCTCAGGCTTGGACTTTCTAAAGGTCGTATTCTGAAGGGAACCTAGTAGGCAGGTGCTTGGGCAGTGGTTAAGACGCCAAACTGAGTCCTGAATTCCATATTGGAGGGCCTGGTGTGAGTCCCAGCTCTACTTCCGAACCAGCTTCCTACTAATGCACACCCTGGGAAGGCAGCAGTGACAGCCAAAGTACTTGCATCTCTTGCCACCCACGTGGGAGACCTGGATTGATTTCCGGGCTCCCGGCTTTGGCCCAGCCCAGCCCTGGCTGTTGCAGGCATTTGCTAAGAGAGCCAGCAGATGGAAGAACTCTTTCTGTCTCTATCTCACTGCCTTTCAAATAAAAGGATAATTAATTAATTAAAGTAAACCAAGCTTCTATGCTTTTTATCTTTTGATTATTGATATGGTGGTCGGTGGTAGTTGGAAGTTTCTTTCTTCTGTAGTGGAGAAAAGACCCGAACCTCTACTTTCCGAATTAATCTAAACCAAGTATTCTTTGATTATACTTTGACTTTCTAGAAGTTTCTACTACAGAAATTTATACAATGTTACAAGCATATAATTACTTATCAGATACTGCAGTTTAAAAGGGGAGATGCTCTGAGCGTGTATTCTCTGCTACCTGGTTGCATGGATGCTGTGCCACTCGTTGTTGTCAATGGGGAAGTCGGGAAATTCCAGGCGTGTGGACCCGGAGCCCATATCCCAGAGGAAGGCCACCTTCCCTCGCCGCATCTCCACCGCAAGGAAGTCAGCCTGGGGTGCAGGGCATAAATGGAGACGAGGTTACACACTGAGTTGTCTGTGTAGCTACCAAAAACACTTTTAAAGTAGCTCTCACAATAGTTTCCTTATCTTAAACAAAAATGCACAGGGGCTGCTGTGGTGGCATAGCGGGTTAAAGTGCCTGCAATGCCATCGTCCCATTTGAGTGCCAGCTGGAGTCCCAGCTGCTCCACTTCTGATCCAGCTCCCTGCTAATGCACCTGGGAAGGCAACAGAAGATGGCCTAAGTGCTTGGGGCCCTGCTACCCACAGGGGAGACCTGGTAGAGTTCCTGTCTCCTTGGCTTCAGTCTGGCCTAGACTGAAGTGGCCATTTAGAGTGAACCAACAGATAGAAGCTCTGTCTCTCCACCTCCCTGCTCCCCGTAACTCTGCCTTTCATAGAAGTAAACAAATCCTAAAAAAGCCAAGAGCAGACACAAAAGGCTATCTTCTTTTGTCTGTAAAGGCCTTCCAGGAGCTGAGCCATAACTCAGAGTCCTGGGGATGGTGGCCAGAATGGGGTGTCCCCCAATCCTCGCCTGGCCTGGCCCTCCATGATGCCCCCCAGTGAGTATTGGGGGATCCCCAATAGTCCACAAGAAGTTTGAGAGAAGGCTCTAGTCTCAGGAGGCAGCAAATGGATGTGAGAAACACAGTAAGACAGAAGCCAGGGACCCACACCATGGCCTTGTACAGGTTCTGATTCTTGTCTTCTGGCATGCATTTCAGATAACACTTGTACTTGCTAGCATCGTCCTTCCTAACAGACTCCAGGGCACAGCCAGCGATCGCTGGTCTCCAGAGCTATCAGCACCTGGTAGGCAGGAAGAGCCTGGCTGAAGCCTGACAACTCTGCTGCCTGTCACCTCCGAGGGCCACAAGGACTCGGCTCTGAGCTCTACACCCATGGCTTGTGCTGAAGCTGGCAGAGGGGGGCTGCATTCAGAAACGTCACTTGCTTTCTCACGGGCATTCAATTTTGCTGTTTGTTTTTTATCTGAGGCTACCATCGTAGCAAAGCTTAGGTCCTATAGGAGAACCAGTGATGTCTCTAAGGCTCTGCTATTCGTGTCTCATCAAACAAGTGTCCGTTTGGAAAATATATATGTTTACGAAAGACCCACTGGTGCTTCCACTTACACTCGTGCTGCTTCCGAGGTAGAAGAGAAGGTTATCGGGCTCGCTTGTCTTCACATTCAGTGTTAAGCTGTTATAGTTCGTGGAAGAGATGGGAGGCTGGTAGGCCCGGATGCAGTCTCTGTCTGCAGACACGGCGACCTTGATCTGCGGAAGGAAAAGCCCCACCCCCCCACTGAGTGACACACGTGGGCAGCTCCCCAGGAGTGCCCAGTGCTATTCCCTAAGGCATCGCCCCTGAGAGGTAGGTGTCCTCTCTGCATGATACATAGGGAATGTATTCCATAAGGTGAGAAGTCCGATGTGAGAAACGTGATTTTATTTGGTAAACTGTTTAAACATGGGGAAAATCTGTCTTCCTTTTCAACAGGTTATTGACATTGGAAACTGGCTCACAGGAGGTTTAATTCCTTAAAGACAAAGGACCTCATCACCTTGGAATCTTCCAACCTGACTCAGACAGGCTATGTGATGGTCACATGGCCCATAAATGGAGGGGTAATACTCTTGTGTTTACTCAGTAAGTACTTATAGAGCTGTTATTGCATTATCACTCATCTCTTCAATTAGTAATAATTTGCATACATGTCTAACATTAATGTGAAAGATTATATATTAGTATTAACCATAGTATTTGAGACCAGCCCTTGGGCTTCCATTTATTTAGTGACTATAACTGAAACTGATGGAGGTCAGAGACCATGTAAAACCTCATCTCTTTTCCAATGTGAGGATGCATGGTGGTAAACAGAGACTCCAGAACTTATTTATTTATTTACTTATTTACCTAGAAAGCTTCATGCAGATGAAAGAATGAAGCTTTCTCCACCCTAAGCGCCCAGTACCATGACAACTGCACCTGTTCCTGCGCGGTACCATGACGACTGCATCTATTCCTGCAAGTCTTACTATTTCCCTGAAACTCCTCTCCCAACAAGTGCAGCCAGCACCTCGTTCATGTGCACGTGTGGCCATAAAACATTTCTCTCGATGGAGCTTGTCCAGGTTTCAAGTGATTTATGCATTTTGTGGCACGGTTAGTTCAGCAAGTGAGTGTACACAAACCCTTCTCAGACTCTTCGAGAATGCACAGATGTCCTGCAGAGTACTTGATTATTAAAGGTGATTGGCAAAAGGAAGAAATAACCACAGATGTAAACAATGAAACTCAGAGTGAGGTTAACACCTGCACTCAACACATTTGGTGCCACCTAGACTATTACGGGGGTATTTCCGAAAGGTCAAGGAAAATGGAATTAAAAGGTAAACTTAGTTTTGTGTAAAGCTTTTTAAATCTAGGCACATGAGGAGTCTTCAAAAACCTTCACAAAAATTGAGTATTAACAAAAAAATGACGCATGGATTTAAAAAATGTTCACACCACAATGAGGATCTTTTAATTCCATTTTTCCACTAACTTTTCAAAGTATCCTTATATTTATAAACGTAGGCTATAATTATAAATCTCTAAAGGGATAAAGATCTCTTTGCTTACATTTTGAGACACAATGAGGGAAAGAAGTACTCAGGAAATGAGGCTACTTATTGGCTATAAATGCAAGACAAGACCATGGGAAACCTGGGGTGATTGCCATCTGGTCTGCAAACCTTTTAGGGGACCCAAGTTACTACAGGGGATTCCCTGGGACCCCAAACTCACAGAGGCTGCTTGTTTCCGGGCCTGACTGATCAGCAGCTTGATTTCTGATAGGTTTCTGCTCAGGTTCTCTTCTAAGAGTTTCAACGGCTTCAACCGATCGAATAACAGGTTGGCTTGTTTTTCCACATCTTTAACTTTTCTTCCAGCCAACAGAGCTAAACAAATACAAGGAGGCAAGGGGGTGGTAAGGAAGTTGGGGAGAGGGAGAGAAATAAGATAAATAATTGCTCACTACTAATACACAGATAAAACAGAATCATCTAATCATCAAATCCTCCAAACTGTAGTGAATACATGGAAAATACGCCAGCAGCATGCATTATCAAGGCCCTTCCTCTTTATATGCTAATTCAGATATGTTGATATATAAATGCTAATTCAGCATGTTGGGATTTTAGTGACATTGTTTGCAAACACTGTACAGTGAGCGAGCCCCCATCTTCACAACATAGACTTCTAGGGTTGGAGGGAAGACTGACATACTGGTCACGGTGGAGTCCCGTAGAAGTTCATGTGTCTCCTGTAGGGTAGCATTCACTCGGGACAGGTCAGTTGACGTATTAAACACCTTCTGGCTCAATCCCACAACATCCTTCAGTGTGCTCACTGCTGTCTGGTTGGCAGATGAGGCCAGCTCTTTGGTTTTGGTTCCTTTGTCTCTCACATCTAAAACAAATGCAAATGATGGCAATCACACACAACAAAAACACAAGATTGCACCAGGAGTGATTTTATACAGACACACGTTACAGTAATTTTATTGATTGTTGAATGCAAAGTGGAGCTCCTTGTTTTCAAAGATATTATTAAGGCTGCAGACTATATGCTCATCTGTCTCCTTTTAGGGACAAATGAAATACTTTTGGTAGCAATTCTCTGGAATATGATTTCAATGCATAAGAACATTTCAATGCATAAAAACAAAAGCTTTATTTTTTCTCCTGACCCACCTGCAGAATTAACAGCTTTCTACAGAATTTCTATAATGAAAGTTTTCCACTAAGATTTAGTGCCACTCATTACAGAAATTGAGAGTATTTAGATTGCTTGCAGTCTTTTATTTGCTTATAGTCCTTCTTGCTGATATTTTTCTTAAATTGCATGTCTAATTTTAAACTTATTTATTTATTCAAAGGCAAAAAGAGACAGAGAAAGACATACAGACAGATTTTCCATCCATCCACTGGTTCATTCCCCAAATGCTTGCCACAGCTGAGACTGAGCCAGGCGCTGGGAACTCTGAAGGGGTTTCCATGTGGGTGGCAGGGACCTAACTACTTGAGCCATCACCTGCTGCCTCCCAGGAGTCACATTAACAGGAAGTTGGAATTAGGAGCAGAGCCAGGACATGAACCCAGGCTCTCCGATATAGGACCTGCGTGTCCAAGTAGCATCTTCACTCTTATGTCAAATGCCTGCTCCTTCATGTTCAATTTTCTTAGGGCTTGAGGGTGAAGAATTATTTAAAGTGATGAAATAGCAACATAAACTAAGTGAAGTACAAAAATTTTACAGGAGTCTTAAAAAATGAAGAGGGTTTCAGTAATTGGTGATGCAATTGGGAAGAATGAAAAATGCATGTATGCAGTGTGTCAGGACGGGGGCAGAAAGACTGCAGGAAGAAGGTACAGCATTTGGGGGGGATGCTGCTCAGGACACCCACATCCCCTGGGACTGGCTTAGGCTTGCCCAGCCCCAGCTGTCTGTAGGCATTTGGGGAGTGAACCAGCTGATGTGAGTTTGCCCCCTGCCCCTGCCTGTCTCTCTCCTTCTCTCTGCCTTTCAAATAAATAAAGTGAATAAATTCTTAAATATTCCCTTTCATCTATTTTCAAACGTTATTGGAATAACTGCTGAAAATTTTCTGAATTTTATGAAAACTATAAACCCATAAATCATTCGGTCTTAATCAGACCTTATTAAAAGAAATGCCCCAATTACTAAGTGCTCATTAACAAGCTAAACTTCTCTATTGGGGTCTCTTTCTCTTCCTCATGAACACAATCTGCACATCATGCCACAGCAGGATAAGGTGCTGGCACTTTAAGTCCGTAGTCGCGATGGAAGTCTCCTTGGCTAGAGGAAGTCCTGTTTGCTCACAGTCTCTATCTGCAGCTGGAAACCACAGCAGAATGGAGACTAAAGAGCCACAAAGGGTAAACTGAGACCCAATTATTCCAGATCTGGGTGCGGATTTTTTTTAAAGGTATAATTTTTCATTTTTAAAGTGTTTACTCACGAATGGAGAAAACACTAACACCAGAAGCTGGATAAAGGGTATACATGTGCTCTTCTTACTCTTCTTGCGATTCTCTAAGTCTGAAATGACTTTCAAACAAAAAGCTATGTATTTGGAGCCAGTGCTGTGGCGTAGCGGGTAAAGCTGCTGCCTGCAGGGCTGGCATCCCATATAGGCGCCAGTTCAAGTCTCCGCTGCTCCACTTCCAATCCAGCGCTCTGCTATGGCCTGGGAAAGCAGTAGAAGATGGCCCAAGGGGCCCCTGCACCCATGTGGGAGACCGGCAGAAGCTCCTGGTTCCTGGCTTCGGATTAGCACAGCTCTGGCCATTGCACCCACTTAGAGAGTGAACCAGCGGATGGAAGACTCTCTCTCTCATTCTCTCTTTCTCTCTCTCTCCCTTCATCCCTCCCTTTCCTTCTCTCTCTGTGTAACTGCCTTTCAAATAAATAAATAAATCTTAAAAAAAATAAAGTTATGTATTTTATCAAAAGAGACCCTACTGTCTTTAAAAAAAAAAAAGAAAGAAAAAAAGGAAAAGAAACTTCCAGGTCAGAAAATGCTCCATTGATTCCAGGTAAGAAGTATGCTGAATGCGCTCAAAATCCAGCTTCCCTTGGAAATTCTCCTGGGGGGAATGCACAGAGGACCTGGGAGCTGGGGCTGGATCTCTAAGACTTTTACAAACACCCTCTTGAAAAAGGAAGGCGAAGCTTGAGGCAATGTAAATAACACTTCAGCACAATTCATTTGTGTTACACTTTAAAGAATTACCCTATTTAGAATTTAATGAATACCGCATTTCCAAATCATCAATATTAAAGTGACCAATGGGCCTATTTTAAAACGCTTTATTGCCTCAGGAAGGAAGATTACCAAGCGAGAGGGTTTAGTTCTCACTTTTCTAATGAATCTGGCGTCTCCCCTGAAGGCAGGTAAGCACGTTCTATCTTCTTCCTCTGTTGGCCTCTTTGAGTGGCCCTGTTCCTTTGAAGCCTTGTGTCAAGCCCATTTTAAAAGTAAGCAATCAAGATGGCAGCATGAAGTCTCTAAAGCTTTTGTGTTTGAGGGAGTATAACTGTAGTATTTCAACGCAGGTGCTCTGAGGTTAATATAAAAAAAAACCGTGATCTTTACATCCAAATCATAATTCTTTGCAAGTCAAAACTTCTTTGATGTCGGTGTCATTTTCCACCCTGACTAGGGCTCTTAATCAGACCTGAGGCAGGACTTCCTCAGGCTCTACAGTCAGATCAATGACGTCAAGAAACACCCTCTACTTACTTTCAGGAATTGCTCTAAGCTTCAGCAGTAACCCACTGGTGTGCCCCGTGATGTTATCTGCACGCTCGTGAAATCTGTTTGCCGTATTTTTCATTTCACTCAGTTTCAACGCGATACCTATTTAAAGGAGGAAAAGAAGTGTTCCCTTTCAGGTAAGTTCCCCCACACATCACCTAGGCAACAGCTTCTTTATCACTTCTGACCCATCTGTCAGATTGATGGCTTTCTATAGACACCCTAATGTTCAAAGTTTTCCAAGCAAGCCTCAGCGCCATTCATTACAGAAATTAAGACTGCATTTTCAGTGTGCATAATCCATTTTCCTACTTTCCTTGCTGCCCTTCTCATTAATATTTCTTCTTAAATTCATGTCCAGTTTTATTAGGGCTCAAGAGTGGCGAACTCTTTAGATCACCTAGTCTTAATCTCTCCTAACTTCCTAGCCACCCTGAATCTAGGCATATTTCTCCTCGGGGTTGTTAACCCTCTACCTCCTTCAAATTTGGTTAAAGCTGTTTCACTTTTAAAATTTCTGCTCATGATACAAATTCACATCTGGATTTTGAATGCATAGTTAAAACACGAAATGTTAACTGCCAGAAAGTTCACAATTTCATGGCCTAGGATGCATGTTAGCTAAAACCACAGCCTATCAGCCTTGATGTCAGAGCTTGTTATTAACGCTTTATTACTTTAAGCATTTAAGCTTGTTTTTAATGCTTTATGAGTATTAAGCATTTTCTATACTGTGAGATGATAACATAAATTCTAAAATATATCACTGACATAGAAGCAAAAATAAATATGACATATCCAACCCCTTGGTTCAGAGAGCTGTGGAAAGAGCCAGTACTACCCAGAAGCAGCCTGAAAAGGCTACAAGCTCTGTGTAGGACTCACTAGCTAGTCCTACAGAACAAGTTTTGATTTTTGATATATTAGGATATATTAGAGCCGGTGCTGTGGCATAGCTGTGGGCTAAGCTTCCACCTGTGGCGCCAGCATCCTGTGTGGGCACAGTTCTC
The DNA here is from genome assembly GCA_949820135.1 of Sylvilagus floridanus. Taxonomy (NCBI): domain Eukaryota; kingdom Metazoa; phylum Chordata; class Mammalia; order Lagomorpha; family Leporidae; genus Sylvilagus; species Sylvilagus floridanus. The sequence goes on along the minus strand of OX463226.1, from coordinate 64,073,530 downwards.
GTCCCAGCTGCTCCTTTCCTGACCCAGCTCTCTGCTATAGCCTGAGAAAGCAGCAGAAGACCCAGAGAAGTTCCTGGCTTCAGATTGGCCTAACTTTGGCGGTTGTGGCCATTTGGGGACTAAAACAGCAGATGGAAGACCTCTCTCTCTTCTGTCTCTCCCTCTCTCTCTCTCAAATAAATAAATGCATCTTAGAAAAAATAATATAGTAAGGTGAAAAGCATAGTATGTCTCAGGAAAAACTGTATGCCTATGTAGTTTCTCTTACACACTGGATTCCTGCCACCATTTTGTTATGCTTATTGGATAGTTGTTACATGTGCCAAGTAATGGATACCTGAAACTCCAAGAAGAAACTAAACGGCATAGCTATTTTTTTAAAAAAAATGGATAAAGTCAATATTATGATTTAGTCCAATAATATGTAACATGAGTAACCATGGGTCTACCATGATACCAGTCCTGTAAGAAAGGTAAAAGAAATACCAAACACAATCTATCTCTTCAAGGAACCATGAAATGATGAGAACGATAAGAGCAGTGCTCTCAAAGACAACCCAACAGACACCACGAACAACGGTGACGGCTCCAGCTACAGCAGTGAGAGGAGAATCTGGTCTTCAGGAGGGCTTGAAGATAGATGCGACTGCCCAGTAGGGCACATCACCAGAAGAAAATGTGAAACCACACAAGGGCACTTCAAGAAATGGGTGGGAAAGTGAACTTCAAGTGGCAAGTTTATATGAGTGCAAAAAAATTGAAACCACGCACAGTTTCTTCATACAAGCTTCATTTTCTTCATCTTTGAACTTTTTGAGGACCCTGTGTATATGTGGATTGGGTGTGAAAATTCTTACAATCAAGATCAACATCGTTTGGTTTCATTTTCTCACCACATTCTGAAGTCCCCTCACACGAGGTTGATATGGTAGAAAATTGGACTGTTTGTGTGACAGAAAAATGAGAAGCGTCCAGCGGCTCCAGGAAAGAACATTCTCAGAGAGGGGTTCGTTATCAACTCAGGCCAAGCCACACACTGACCTTGGTGCTTCCGGCTAAGGTTGTTGCCTTCTTTGAGAAATTTGGAGCTTCGCTGCAGAGCCACTTTCCCACTAGAAACAAGGGACCCTGAGGACTGAAGAACACAAGGACTTAAGCAAGATGGGTGGGTGCGAGGGCAGAGTGGAATCCTGCTGTGGGCAGAGAGAGCAACTCTGTGGAACAGCCTCCAGTCACGTTCCAGGCAAGAAAGCCAACCAGGTAACAGAGGGGACAACTTACCATGTCCAAGGAGAAGGAACAGGAAGACATGTTTACACGCATCTAAAGGGAACCAGCCATCAGATAAAGATTCCCAAGGCATGGTAAAGACAAATGTCTCTACTACATACCAAAGAGCTTTTGAGAATTTCTTCATCCCTACAACCCCAACCCCTAGTCTTAATTAAAACAAAACAAAACAAAAAGTACGGGGCTGGCACTGTGGTGCAGTAGGTTAATCCTCCACCTGTGGCGTCAGCATCCCAAATGGGTGCCGGTTCTAGTCCCAGAGGCTCCTCTTCCAATCCAGCTCTCTGCTATGGCCTGGGAAAGCAGTAGAAGATGGCATGAGCGCTTGGGTCCCTGCACCCACATGGGAGACCAGGAAGAAGCACCTGGCTCCTGGCTTTGGATTGGCACAGCTTCAACCGTTGTGGCCATTTGGGGAGTGAACCAGTGGAAGGAAGACCTTCCCCTCTGTCTCTCCCTCTCACTGTCTGTAACTCTACCTCTCAAATAAATAAGTAAAAAATACATATATTTTTTAAAAAGTACTTAGGACTTAAGGAAACTAAAACATATATTGGGTATCTTTAAAGTTAGTGGAAAATACACATTATCGTTTAATCCCATTTTTGAGGAGTTTTTGAAGTCCTCTTGTACCACACGATAACAGACACCATTCACACAGATTCTACCAGAAAAGAAAGTGAATGAGCATATATTTGAACCCCCGAACCTTTGCTCAAGCACCTTCTAGAATAACCTCCCACAGTGCCCAGAAAAGGAAGGTATATACCAAAGCCCAGGGACATTCCTTACCAGGCTCGTCTTATTGACAGTCTCATGGGCATCGCTGGCCAGTTTGTCTGCTTCTTCAATCATCCTCTGAATGTTGGAATGGACGTGGACTGCACTGGTTGCATTCAAGGACACGTGTGTGACTTTCTCAAGGCCACTGTCAAATCAGCATAGTTAGAGATTTTATGATCAACAAAATCAAACTTGCAGTTCCACTCATGAACATTTTACGTGCTTATTAGTCTTGAAAGCCTCCCAGTTTCTTTCTAGAAAACTCACACCAGGGGCAAGTGTCTGGCCTAGTGCTGAGCCCCCAGTTAGGGTGCTTGCAACCCACAACGGAGTACCTGGGTTCATTTCTCTGCTCTGGCTCCTGGTTCCTGCTTCCTGCTCATGCAGACCCTGGGAGGCAGCAGTAATGACTCAAGGAGTTGGGTCCCTTGTTACCCACGTGGGACACCTAGATGGAGTTCCTGGCTCTCAGCTTCCATGTTGTGGGCATTTGGAGAGTGAACTGGCAAATGAGAGTTCTCTATCTGTCTCTTAAATTAAAAAATCAACCCTCTTTTATAAAAAGGAACACCACAGGAATAATAACCTGCGGCTTGCTCTCTAAATCTAAAAGCTTGTCATGATAATACCCAGAATGGTCGTCTAATACTAAGAGTAGAGACTATGCTATGCACCTTAGATAGTCATACATCACTTTCTACCTGCCACCCTCAACATCTCCTGATTTCTGTTCAAATTCCCTGCATATGTCGGGGTACTCATGCATGTCTGCACAGGTTATAATCTCTCTGAAACACAATCGTTACTTTGCAAAAGGCTTTCCTATGCACCATAAGAATGCTGGATCTTATCCCTCAACTGGAATACATAAGTTGATGAAATTCACTAGCGATTCTGTAGAGGAACAGATAATATTTCAATCAGCCTAACCTCATTCTAACAAGTGGACAAATCACCCAGGACCTTGCCCACTGGTAATGGCCCAATTTCATCCAGCTCCCACTATCTTGAAAATGAAATCTGACAGTTGGCACATGTTTGCCTGCTGAGTAACTCACTTAGTTTTCTTTCCAAGGTTATTAAGTCAAGCCCTTTCCAGACCACACATCAGCAGTTACTGCTTGTGTACTTGCCTACTTGATTGGAAAAAGTTGGTGAGCCAAAAATAAAATATAATAATATGATTTAACTTTGTGTTTCACACCAAATTGCTTTTACTACTCTTACACTAAGTAATAATAAAGATTTTTGTCTAGCTCTGTGTAGAGCCAAATATCATTGTCTCTTGGTGCATGATGCAAAGAGAGAAGCTGGGTATCTAACTCCATTTTATATGACTGATCCCTATGGTGTATGTACCTGTCAGTATTCAACTCAGCAAGTAATTTATGCAATATTCTGGCTCATATAATTTTAATTGCTTTTGTTGTATGCGTTAATCCTTCATGGCAGCATTTCTCAAAAGGAGAGATATTTACTGTTTCCCTTCTATAACACATACCCACACAAAAACCACTCATGTCAGTATATTCACACTTCTTCCAGCCATCATTTATAACACATTTAAAAAATAAATTTACCACTTAACTCAGAAGTGTGTAAATCACTGATAATACCTAAAACCATGTTTCCCATATTTGCTGCAAATCAGTATCAGCTAGAAGTTTTTCAATAAAAATTGCCAAATCTAGGCTACATTCTAGGCCCACTAAGTCTCAACGTTGAGTCAGGGCAGGAGATGAGGAGACACGATCATCATTGCTCACTAGGGTTCTTCTGGTCATTCCAATCAATGTGCAGATGAGTTTGGGAACCACTGGCTTAAAGTTTGATTCCTGTTTAAAGGTGCTTCCAATGAATCGGAGCCAAAATTATTAATATCAAAGAATAATCATAATAATATCAACCATCCCCCACCCAGGTCACAAGCTCCAAATAAGCATGATCCCATAAAGAGATAATTTCCTCGTTCTACCCTACATGTAACCTATCAGGGTGCAGAGCACTCAGGCGGTACTTAAGCCTTGATGGCTTGAGACTGTAGCACGCTCTTTGCTTTAATTCCTATCCAGCGCCAAATGCATTTTCCCAGCACATACTCAGGCCCAATGGTAAATTATGTAGCGGATAATGGAAAAATCAATTTGTCTGATCCCAATACAGAAGTCCCCATTTTTACACAAAGGATGAGGAGTGACTCAACACAGAGATGAAAACAGCTGTCGTGCTGAGTTCCCATCGAGAGATCACAAGCTCTCCAATTCCCACACGCCTGTGGACTAACCTGTCCAGAGCACCTGCTCGTCTCTGGAGTTCAGCTGCATGATCCTCAGCTCTGTAGACAAGGTCAAGGGCTTTCCTTTTGGACATCTGCATGACCAGATCATCAACATGGTGCCTGATTTTAGCAGTCCACAGAAGTAGCTCATCCTGCAGATTCTCTAGTTGCTGCATGGAGGAATTAATATTGTAAATATAGGCGCACTGCTCTCATAACATATGTGTGTACACATAGACGAAGTGTGTGAGGATTCTTTGGAAGATGTAACGCGGCCATGCAAGTTGTAACTTACGACTAGAGTATTTTGTATAGTGTCTGCATGTGCAGTGGCAGCATCTATCAGTCTTCTTCCTTGGGCAGATAGCTTTGAGGTCAAGTTTTGTTCTTCTCGGACATGTCGCTTTTTATCCTGTAGCAAAAAATCACATAGGGAGGATGCTTCACAAAAGCAAGTCAGGTGCTGAACTCGGGTGCCTATTGCTACACCCAGAGGTTAGCACTCATGAATACTCACACCTCACACTGTAAGAAGAGTGATACTTCTTACACTGGAGAAGTGGGCTGCCAGATCTAACTGCGCAGGGGAGAGCTAGTCAGACTCACCTTGAATTCTCTCAGGTTGGCCTTGACAATGAGCAGCAGGTGGCTGCTCTCCTTGGTCTTGGCCTCTGCATCCTGCACAAGGTCTTCTGCCACCTGCAGTTCATTGTGGTGTTTTGTAAGGACGCGGCTGGCTGCTGCTTTTAAAGCCTCCAACTCCTCCTGTGGCTTTTGGAAAGCTTTCTGAATTTGTGACAGTAAACTTTCCGCAGCCCTGATAAATACAAATGGTTCACACAGTATGTCAATGAACACCAAAGCTCAGATCTCTGACATGATAATGGAAGGAATTTTCACTTATGCATACCTAGTTTCTAGTTTATTTTTGTGCATTTATTTATTAAGGAATCTGAGATGAAGAGAGGAAGACACGAGCAGACAAAAGGATCTCCATTCACTGGTTCACTTCCTAAATGATCACAATGATTGGGAAAGAGCTATGCTGAAGCCAGGAGCCAAGAACACAATCCACATCTCACAGTGGGTGGCCATGACACTGCCTGAGCCATCCCCTGCTATCTCCCAGGGTCTGCATTACCCAGAGGCTGGAGTCATGGAAGGGAGCTGGGACTGGAACCCAGGCACTCCCACATGGCATGCAGTCATCCCAGACAGCATCTTAACTGCTGTGCCAAGTGCCCTCCCCTAGTTTCTTCTTGAAATCATATGTGCTATGTTATAATGTTTTAAGAATAGAAACAATTTTTCAAGGAAGTCTACAGGTATAGCCGATTTATATTTTACCTTTAACAAATTGTATTTGTTCACAAATTTCTGATGTATTTTAGCCATGGAATTAAAGGGATCGCATCTCAGTGAAACTGGATTCAGAAAATCGGAGCTACCTTCTGTACTTAAGCACAGGCCCTGCAATCTTTCATGATAATATGGTAAGAAAGTGTAAAAGAGGCTACTCAGTGATTTGCTATGAGTTCATCAATTTATCTGCATGATATATAGGGTTTATGCAGCTAATTAAGAAATAGATTTTGTAAAACTTTCAAATCGCCAAAAGATAGAATTTGATAGAGGCAATTTTTAGAAAATCAAGTATTTTCCTATATACTTTAATGCTATCAAATTGCTTATTTAAATCATTTTTGGGAGCAGTTGTCTGGCCCAGCAGTTAAATGCTACGTGGGATGCCCACATCCCATTTTGGCATGCCAGGGTTCAGGTCCAGGCTCTGCCCCTGCTAACATTCACCCTGGGAGGAGCAGGTGATGGCTTAGGTAGTTGGGTCCCTGCCACCCACATGGGAAACTTGGATGGAGTTTCTGGCTCTTGGCTTTGGCCTGGCCGAACTGTGTAGGCTGCAAGCATGTGGGGAGTGAATCAGCAGATGGAAGTGCTCTCTCTCTCTCTCTCCCCTTCTTAAATGAATGAAAATAAGATAATACTGAAGACATTCATTGCACCGTAGCAGCAAGACAGTGTGTATTATTACCCCCAGTAAGAACTATGTGAAAATACTAAGAAAAAGGCCTGAAAAGGAATTCCAAGCTCCTTTTATGTCGCCAATGTTTGTGTGTCATTTCTGTGTCATTTCACATCACAGCTTTCAACAAGGGATTGAACAGGAGCTGAGTGATTCTGGCAAAATGTCCACCTGTCCTACAGTTCATGGCATCAGTAGCCACGGACCACATTTCTTCTATAAAAGTTAACTGCCTTATACTTGATCTATAACAGATACAGTACCATGAGGCTCTTTTGTTTGTGCTGGGTGGAGGTGTTCCAGAATCACACAAAGAAAGCAGAAACCCCTGCATGAGAGCATGAAGACAAATGATACTGACTGCACAGATCACGCTGGCCTGCAGCTGGGGGGGAGGGACAGCACCTGACAGTCACTTGACAGCAGGCCCGCTCCCTTTCTTAGGACATGCCATCCCGGGGGAGCACTTGCTTTCTCTCTCGCCGCGCCCTCTGCCTGGTGGTGCTGGGAACTTACTTGAGTTCCAGGGTGGCATTTTGGTGCAAGTGCGTGAAGTGTCTTCTCCGAATGGCTTCCAGCAGGGATGTCAAGTCCCGCTGCATATTCTGAAGGGTAGAATTGGGGAGCTGGAGGTCCTCGTCCCAGGTCTGATTTAAATTTGTTGCCTTCTTAAGAATTTCTATGGAGAAAACCCATCAGTCAGTTAGTCAGTCTCTCAAAAGTGGACAGTACTTGAGGGAAAAACCTAGAACCTTCTTTGGTGAGGGTTGTTCTGGCCACCTAAGCTGGACTGGACCTCAAGGCCAGGCCACCCTCTGCATCCCAGTGCACTCTGGACATCTTCTAACAAAACCCTCACCAACCTGGCAGTATGGCTTGATTCAAGGACAATCTCTCCAGGTCCCCTAAACTCCAAAAGGTCACGGACTGGGTCCATCAGGATTACCCGAGTGTTCCCTTGTACTTTGTAGACATTTGCACATCGAGGTTTCTCAATGAAGACTCACTGCATGACTAAACCACTAGTACTTGATACTACCCTTAGATTAAACATTTTCCCAGTAATCTTTTATCTTTATAAAATCTGATTAGCACTGGTTCTTAAACTACAATCCTTAAAGAAAAGGAAGAACCTGTATCTGATAGCCAGAAAACTAAAAATAGTACACTAAAAGCCATAAGTGCTCTAAAAAGAGGGGACTTAAAAGGTCTGAGGATAAATGGAATTAAAGTCGTCTATTTTGGTGCAATACCTTTTGAAGTCCATGCATAGTTTTATCAAAATCCGCACTTTCCATGAAGTGGATGAAGGCCCCCTGTACTGTGGATATTCTCTGGCACCAAACTGCAGCCCCAGATCCCACCAGCACCTATTCTGAGCCAATGCATAGGGGGGTACCACATCAGCTTTATCATAGTGTGCTTTGGGAAGTAAGGATTCAAATGATAGACATAACACAGAGACTAAAAAGGAAACAGGTACATAAATGTGATACATAAAGCTCTCAGTAAAAGTCTATGGCCTGGGGCACAGTGGGTAAAAACACCTGCGATCCTGGCATTCCAAATGTGGGCTAGTTTGAGTCCCCTATGTTCCACTTCCTATCCAGCTCCCTGCTAATGTACCTGGGAAAGCAGCAGAGGATGATCCAAGTACTTAGACCTCTGTACCTATGTAGGAGACCTGGAGGAAGCTCCTAGCTCCTGGGTCCTGGATTTGGATCAGCCCAGTTCCAGCGATTGCATTCATTTGGGGAGTGAACCAGCGGATGGAAGATTCTCTCTGTAATTCAGCCTTTCAAATGCATAAACAAATCTTTTTTTTTTTTTTTAAGTCTATGGCTGCACATTTCGGGATCCTTAAACTATGGAATACTCTAGCCACTTGGTTCTATGAAGCCCAGTGCAAGACACATCTAGTTGTACATTTAGTAAAGTGAACGTGACTCTACCAATTAAGCCCAGGCACCGCCCACGCTACCTCTGACATCCATCTGCAGCCTCTCAATGAACGTGGTCAGGTCTTGACTGGCATTGAAGATTCTCTCAGTTGCCCTGTTCACCTGCTGGCTTCTTGTTAACACTCTGGTGAGCTGCCAGGAAAAATCAGGCCTCGGGTTAGTGACTTCAAATAATATGCAAGCCTTGGTATTCCAGCTGTTAACTCTGCTAAGCAACAGAATATGATTCAGAATGCAGAGCAAATATGCACACTCATGCACACCAAGGTTAATATTTCTAGGTTGGAAACTGACTAAGTGGCTAACGAAATAATACACGGTTCACCCAGAGTGAGAAAGGATGCTCTTTCCCCCAGGCGCAGCCTAACGTGCTACCAAAGGGATGGTTCTCCCAGTATCTACATTGTGAAGACCTCCGTTCGTGTCAGGAGTCAAAGGCAGTCAGGGGCACATTGAGAAACATACTAGGTAGGAGACGCTGCATTGTGTGATTGTCATCCACAGTGCCTTAAACAAACCTCCATGCCACAGCCCGCTTCCTGCACACCCGGAATACACTATGAATAGAGGCGTTTCCAAAAGCTCATGGAAAGCAAAATTAAAAATTCCTCTTGGTGCCCAAAATCTTGAAATCTATGTGTTGTTTTTTCAGGATATGCATTTTCTGTGAACTTTCTGAAGAGCCCTCATTTATACACTTGGATTTGCAACTTCTTTGGCACAAAAATAAACTTATCTTTTAATTCCATTTTCCATGAACTTTTGGAAGCTCATTCGGGTATAGCATAGGCCTATTTCTCCTAGGGCCATGGCAAACAAAGCAACATGAGATTAAACTACACGCAATTAAATTGCTCCAGCCATCAGCACTCGGGACTCATGAGATGCATGAGGCTGCTGACGGCACAGCATGGCAGGCTGTTTTACAGTAACCCCAAAATAGTGATAAAGACGCAATATAGTGAACACATAAGCCAGTAACCTAGTCACATGTAATCAAGTACAATGTACCATACGTAATTAGACTGCTATACACCGGGCAGCGCAGGGCAGTCATGCGAGGAATGCACTGTGCCGGGCCATAGCGTTTTTCCAGCTCCACTGTAATCTTGCAGGACCAGAGTTAGTCAGGTGGCCTGTCATTCTAACACATCCTTAGGCAGTGCATGACCACATACTGAATACAGAAGTCAAACCTTACTCATTTGTATGGCTGATGAGAATCTGGGGAGTCCAATGCAGGCACTTTGAAGTGGGCCAGGGTTGTCCTAACCAAGGTTTAACACAGGGGTAGGGAAGTCCAGCCCAGGGGCCGGATAAGGCCTATGAAATCATTTAGTCTGGCCCTGCCATGTCATCCACAAGAGGAATTTGAAATTCAGTAAATATATAGCAGGTTCATTTTTAAGCTGATAACTTGGTATGGCCTGCGAGTGAGTGATGTTATCAATGCCCACATGGCCCTCGGCAGAAAGAAGGTTCCCCACCCCTGGCTTAACAGCTGGCTCAGGCCCACACCTCAGCCATATCTTCATCCTGGCCCTACCCCTCGGTTCAGAGCAGACAATGGAAGACAGCAAAGCGAATGGCTGACTCCTCAGTACAGGTGCCTTTTCCCTCGAAACCACAGAAGCTGGCCGTGCTGTAGCTAACCTGAGATAAAGAAGCGGGAGCCCAGCTCCTGAAGCCTGGGTCCGCCAGGTCTGATGGGAGTGGAGCTCTGGGCCGGCCCAGGCAGTGGCTCATGGGGCTGGGCTCGGGGACGGCCTCTATAGAAAGAATTTACCTCCGCTTGCAGGTCGTCCGTGTGTTGTGCAACATCTTCAAGTTCACTGTTTGCCAGTTCCTTCTGAGCGTTTTCTTTTAATAAGGATTTCTGAGAAGAAAGGACACCAATTACAACACTTAAAAGTAAAATGTTCTGGTTCTTAACCAAGAACCACTTGGTATTGCCTTTGTGGCTCACAAAAAATTCTTCTTTCCTGGAAATTGCCATTAAAAAAATAAACAGATCATATTTACTTAAATTCTGACTGCAGCTACCTGATTCCACATTGTCATCGGTTGCATTACATTTCCTATAGAGACATCAATTTAAAATCTGGTGTGTTAAGCAGAATCTGAGACTGCTGCAATTCTTAGAGTCATATAAATTTTAATTGTAATCACCAGCACCTAAAAAGCACATATCAGGCCAGCATACAATAGTATTTAATAAAGGCCTTTAAAAGTATTAACAACTTAGTGCTTAATTTTTGCCAACACTTTTCTAATTTCTTTTCTTATTTGACTTATTTAAACCTTATAACAAATCTATGGAGTGGTTACATTGCTGTTTAGGATAACTTGTCCAAAGTCACGGTGTTGGTAAATAATGAGAAGTAACAGAGTCCACACCCCTAACCTCTGAGGAATACCTTATATAAACACAAAATGTTACATAAAGGAATGGAAAAGTAATTTAAATGACAGAAAATCATACAAAATTAGTTTAAATCAAGTATTTATCCCACGCAATACATCTAAAATACAGTTGCATGCCCAAGGCCCAATTTGCCAGAAAAGAGTATTTATTTATTGTGTATGCAACAATTGGAAAATACATTTAAATATTTCCTTCATTTAAAAAAATTTTTAGTATAAACAGAAATTTACTTTTCTAATTGTTTCATTTTTTAAATTTTGTATTAATATAAAGAGAACAGATTTGATGCATTGCATGGGCACAGTTCCAAGAGGACAGCCACACTTCCCTCAGTCCCCTGCTCCCCTCCATCCCCCCTCCCTCTCTTCAGCAGTTTTCACAAAGACACCATTTTAATCCACTCTTGATTCCCAGGGTTAATTCACCACTAATCATGATATTCAACAAATAAACAGTAAGAAGACCACAGTTCCACAGGAGTATAACACAAGCTAAACATGACCTCTCATCTTTCAAACACTTGCTTGCCATTGGAGTAGAAGTAATATAAAAATATCCCTTGGCATTTCCTAACCTTCCTCCTCTGCCATTATAGAGAAAGGACCAGGGTCAGCAAGACTGGATCACAGAGCCAGCTCCACCCAACACACACACACTGCACACACCACACACATATACCACACAACTAGAGACACTGGGCACACCTACACACAAAATACACACACCACAATGCACACCTACCCACACCACATACCATTGACTTTTATTGGTTTTTTAAAAATTAATTTTTATTTATTTGAAAGGCAGAGAGAGAGAGAATCTTCTACTCCCCAATGGCTGCTGAAGCCAGGAACTAGGAATTCCATGCTGGTGTCCCACATGGATGGCAGGGGTCCAAGTACTTGGGCCATCTTCTTCTGCCTATTTCCCAGGCACATTAGCAGGGAGCTGGATCGGAACTTGAGTAGCTGAGACTCAAACTGGTGCTCCAAAATGGGATGCCTGGGGCTGACGCTGTGGCATAATGGATAAAACTGCTGCCTGTAGTGCTGGCATCCCATATGAGTGCCGGTTCGAGTCCCGGCTGCTCCTCTTCTGATCCAGCTCTCTGCTAAGACCTGGGAAAGCAGTAGAAGATGGCCCAAGTACCTGGGCCCTGCACCCATGTGGAAGACCCGGAAGAAGCTCCTGGCTCCTGGCTTTGGATTGGTGCAGCTCTGGCTGTTGCAGCCAACTGGAGAGTGAACCAGCGGATGGAAGACCTCTCTTTCTCTCTCTCCCTCTCCCTCTCCTTCTCGCTCTGTGTAACTCCTTCAAGTAAATAAATAAATCTTTAAAAAAAAATGGGATGCCAGCATCACAATTGTACTACAATGCTGACCCTTATATGCCAACATTACTGTCCAGACTTATTTTCTGGTATTGTATTAGGACAGCTGTTTCCAAATACATAAAGTTCTGTCTTGATGAGGAATGAGAGTGGATGCTGTCTTATTCCAAAAGGCAGAACAAGGGGCAAGGGGTGGAATATACAAGGGGTCTTCATAAGGTTCACAGAAAATGCACATTATCTCTTCTGCAAAAGACTTGTTCATTTATTTGAAAGGCAGTGTAACACACACACACACACACACACACACACACAGATTGAGAGAGAGAGAGAGAGAGAGAGAGAGAGAGAGAGAAGGAGAGGGAGAGGGAGAGGGAGAGGGAGAGAGAGTCACAGAGAGACAGAGAGATGTTACATCTGCTGGCTCACTCCCTAAATGGCCACAACAGCCAGTGCTAGGCCATACTGAAACCAGGAGCCAGGAGCTCCACCTGGTTTCCCACATGGGTGGCAGGGGCCCAAGCACTTGGGCTGTCTACTGCTGCCTTCCAGGTTCACCAGCAGGGAGCTGGATCAGAAGCTAGGACTCCAACCAGCACTCAGATATGGGAGGACGGCACTGCACATTATCTTTTAATTCCATGTTCCATGAACTTTATGAAACACCCTCATACAGGAGGGCCTCTATGGAGCGGCTCTTCAGTAGTCCATGCAATTTCACAGGGAAACCTTGGGTGAGAGGAGAGGTTTCAAGACTTGAAACTTCCCAGCCGGCCAGAGGAAAGTGAGGCAGACCGACAGCACGGCTCCTAACCCCATGCCCTTGATCCTACCTCTCTGTGACCACGCTTCCAGCCACCTCCATACCCCCAGCACCTACCCGGAGATCCTGAGTTGTATTTTCCAGGTTTGACAAAATTCCGTGTGGGAGAGAAATGATGCTGCTGAGGTTCACGGAAAGAATGGCATCACCAACATTATCCAAGTCATCCAGCAGCACGCCTGTACACTCATCATCGCAAGCTGGAGACAAGGAAAACAGAATCTGAGTTAACACAGAGCCGCCTGCCCATGCTCGCACAGGACTCCGGGAGCCACTTCATCACCACGACCCAGATGGGCAGAGAACGTTCCATGGACCACCCGTGATGGCATCCTTACTTTCACTAAGCGATGGGTGATACGACAAGAAAATGCTCAGCCCCTATTACCAAATGAGGATGCTGACTCATACCAGAGGGCTGACGTCCCTGGTCCCAGCCGAGCCCAAGAGGGGCCCCGGTTTGGCACTCTCCATTATCCCCCTCCAACCTTTAGGAGCCTCGGCCCATCCTGAACTCATAGCAACAGCACTGGATCCCAGCCTGGTCTGTCACCTCCTCAGAGAGTCTCCAGACATCCTCAGCAAGGGACAAACGAGGGACATTGGGGAGAACAGTGGATTTTTGGGGGCTTGTAACAAATGCAAAAACAAGAGCGAAGAAGCTTGCCAATGCATGGTCCTCACGCTCCTTCCTGTCTTCCCCACAAACCACTGAGAAGCAAAAATGCCATGACAGCCAGGAGCTGAAGCCATGCTGAAATGTGGGCCACACAATCAACAACCCCACTGTGCTGTTTGCTCCCCAGTGCTGATTGGTCCTTGGCTAGGATAAGGGAGACACAAACGCAGCTACACTATGACACTGGAGTTCCTGTACTTAGCACCAGAGAAATAAGGGCTGGCTTTCTAGAACCTTCAGCCTCAGCCTGAAAAGACACCACTGCAGGCTCAGCTTGGTACAAGCACTAGCAATCTGGGCTCAGTTAAAATAATGAAATATCAAATGCAATAGGAGTTTCTGCTGTCATAACTGCTTCTTTCCCCAAAAAGGAAAACACTTGGGATTATGAAAATCTGTCTTCAGATATTCAGAGGAGAAACCCACAGACACAGCTGCTCTCCAGCACCACGTGCCGGGGTTCGCACTGCTCGCATCGCAGCCCGGTGGCCCCCGGCCGGCAGACGCACTGCCCCGACTCGCGGTCACAGTCGCCGTGAACAGAGCCATGCAGGCTGCAGTCGCACTTCCGGCACCTGCCACCCAGCATCCGAGGGTTTCCGTGGTAGCCCGAGGAGCACCTGCAGGAAGGAAGAGAAGCGGGTATAGACAGAGGCGTCCACACGGGAGAGCAAATACACAAACTAGCTTTTACCCTAAGAATCCGACCATTTCTGCCATTTGTCCCACAAAGCACACGAGTCCATTCGGATCAGGAGAACTGGTTTAGGGAGAGTACCGAGGTCCCATATCTGTCGTGTGCATCCAAATGGATAAGGACTCCCAAACCATTAGAGTAAGCATGCCTGCTGCTTTATAAAAGCGGACATGCCTACCGTGTCCCTGTGATGACCCACGACGTACCTCTCACAATACTGCCCTTCGTAGCCTGGGGCACAGGCATCACAGCGCAGGTCACCGTCACCTTCCAAGACGCACGTGGGACTGAAACTGGAAGAAAAACCTTTTTTTGGTTGCATTTTCAGATATAAAACTTCAAGCCTTTCTTAATTATTTACTACTTATTACTCTTAAGGTGCACCCGAAGTTATAGGATACTATTCCCGAAGTTGTGGGATTACACTGGATGATCAGATAAGCTTTTTAAGAGTTTACAACCTGTTGGACATCAAGAAGGAAAACAACCATGAAATCAGTATGATTACGAACCTACCATGAATGCCAGAGATCTTCATGAGACCCCTGGCCGGTAACGGCCCTGTGAACCCCTAACTGGAAGGCGACCCTCAGGACTGTAACTCATTTAGTCTCCCAAAGAAAGCTTCCCAGCTGGAAAAGCTCTTGTTCTGAGATATGCGTAGACAATCGCCTGGCTGAGCGGGTGGTAAGGTGCCTGAGCTTGTGTCAACATGAGAAACAGCAGGGAGAAGAGGGATGAGCAAAGGCGGACGAACAGAATTTAACCAACTGTTGGGAGTGGCAAGAAAGACAGCCAGGGCAAGGAAAGCCACGAGGCAGGTGCAACTAGACCTACAGGTGGGAAGGGAACCGTGGCAGGCTGGAAGATGCAAAGTGACAGCCACTGGAAGTTCAGCAATGGACTAGGATGCGGATCCTCAGGCTTCAGTTTGCTTCTTTTCTTTTTAGCACCCTCTGCCTCCACATTGTAAATTCTTAAGGCACCATCTAGAGGCTAAGCCGGGTTCCTGCAAACTACAGGAAAAACACCAAAACCCTGCTGGAGTCATAGGTTCCTATGCGGCTAGTAGGGAGAGGCTTCTAGTATGGTTGTCAGCCCCACGCCATGGAGGACTTTTTCCCTCCTAAAACAATAAGGGTTCAGACTTCAGTGGAAACAAACAAAAAAGGAGGGGGGGTGGACAAAGTGGGTGTTTTATGGCCTCTCTGATCCAGAGCACACACTCTCACGATCTCTAGTGCAACCCTTAACTTACTAATGTGGGCTCTGGGGAAGAGCATAACCTTTTTTTGATGCATAAGGTAAAACAGTCAATCAGTAGAGAGACGTGCAATATTCGCCCCAACATTTCTCAAGCATAGATTGCCCTGTAGCTAAGGATATGGAGAGCTACATGGATGCGATTTTCTCCAACATGGCGTGGTCAGTCACATGCCTCCACCAGCCTTTTCTACAGTTCTGAACCGACCGATGCACCTTGCTCCTTTCTCTGTGTTTGGACATTCCATTTTAGGAACGTATCACAACGTATATAACCAATTCTCTCCAGGTAGATTTTTTTTCAGTTTTGCCCCAATTTCTTATGAGTACAAGCAATGCTGGAACACACTCATTTTTACACCCACATACAAATATTTCAATAGCACAGATGGGGGAAATAAAATGAAGTCTAAATTTTTATACAGATTTAACATGCACACAAAAAGCAATGGCAACAATGTTTTAGGATTTTGATCGTTTTCAAGGGCAGTGTGTCCATGGTGTCTTTCCATTGGGATTCACAACCAAACAGGACTTACTGGGGGCAATAAAACAGGACAGTCAAAAAAATACTGAAAAGAAGACTTCATTTTAGCGCTCCAAAGAATTGGCATCCGGTCTGTTTGTGTTCAATGCCTTCCCAAATATTCTAAGCAGTAAAACAATGTTACTTATGAATCACCAAAGAGAACCCATTGGTATTCAAATCTCTAGTTCTTTTCTGCATTCAGATGATTCTAGCCGCACAAGGTGGAAACTAGTCCCAATTTTATCACTGTGTAACATTACAGAACCTAATTAAGGACCAAATATATATAAGCTCTAAACCCATTCCCTTAAATAGAAAGTGAATACTTTTGCATCATTATTCAGAAAATTGATAACAATTCATCTCTATGCAGACTGAATACCTAAGTTGGGCAATTAGTTTTAAACAAACAAAACCTAAAATCCTTTCTCCAATGGGTTCATTCTAACTCCGAGCACCAACACAGATGCTTTAACGTTCAAAGATTCTCTTCAAATGCTTACAAGAGTGAAAGCTGTCTCTCACAACCAGTCTTTCTCAACACATGGGGAATAATCTCTAGTACAGATGTCACAGAGAACCTGGAAAAGGAGGCTGAGAACAGAAGCGGCCCCAGGCACTGAGGAGCTGACGGGCCAGGCTGCACCTGTGTGGACTCACCTGGCAGGGTAGTGGTAGGGACAGGTGCACGGAGAACAGTCGTTGGCCAAGCCAATCACCTTCCCGAAATAGCCGGGTGCACACACGTCACAGTGGTCTCCAGCCGTGTGATCACTGCAGTTCTGGGGCCCCATGTTTGAAAAGGAGAGGGAAACAGCTGTTAGAAATCACTCCTGGTAACAGCTAAGCAGTGCCGTGTTTCACATCAGCTAATGTTCACAAATAAAATGCCTGAGGAAGGGGAAGTGCTTCTCTCTCTCTCTCTCTCTCTCTTTCTATATATATGTGTGTATATATATATGTGTATGTGTGTATGTATATGTATATATATGTATATGTATATATATGTGTGTATGTGTATATATATGTGTGTGTATATATATATATCCTGGAAACATTTCTATCCCTGTGGCCTTCATGCGTTGTAAGACTGCATTTCTCTACCCCAGCCTACAAATTACTAGGACATTCTTCTCAAGGGAAAAACACACAGGGCCCCTAAAAGTAGTCAGCATTCAGCAGCTTAAAATATGGATCTAAAGTGCACAGTGACTCCCAAAACGATTTGTAACACTGGTTTTGCACATAATCAGAGTTCAATGATCACAGCCAGGGAGTTGGAAGGGCAGCAGTGAATGGACAGATGACAAAGGTAACAGACAACAAGGGGAGAAAACTCGTGGTCCTGGACACCACTGGCAAACCCTTGCAATGACCAAATAAATCCCAGTGAAATTACAAGCCGTCATTAGGACCCATGGTCTTCCTATCCAAGAGTACACATTTTTTGAGTATAAAGAGCAGCAAGTGATTCTTGCCACCCCGAATTGATTTAAAAGCTGCTTTGCACTCTGGCCCAGTGCACCTGGCTCAGGTCCGGTGCAGCTGGGACGGAACTAGTAAGAGGATCCTCCTGCAGGCTTGCAAACCAACTCAGCCTCCTCACGCTTTCATCCTCAGCAGAGACAGATGATGCAGCGAGAAATCTTTTCTTATCTTAAAAATACTTTTAAGTCCCTTTTAAGTAAAAAAAAATCGGCATTTCTCATTTTAAAATTGTGTTCCTATTTCACAGGATGAAAATAGATTTCACTGGGATCCACTTGACCCCTAAAAATCCATCTCTGTTTGGAAGTAAAAACAGCAACCTCTTTTCTTAAAAGATATTGTTAAATGTTTGTTTTACTGACACAGTATGAAACTGACCTGGAATGGATGCTAGATAATGAGAGAGAATTAAGGCCGATTTTTCAGGTTTCCCATTGCTAATACCAGTTCCAGCGTTAATAAGTTTCCCCAACATGCAATGGACTGTGGGCTTCCTGGTTTTCCAGATACTCAAGAATTGAAGACAAGTTATCCAAAAGTACTCTTATTAAGCGACTACTACTTTTCATAACTAAACCTGAACAAGTGGATTATCTCGATGGCTCCAGAGAATAAAACTGCACCAACAGGTGCATGATCCAGGGGGTAGCAGTCTCAAGAAAATTCAGAGCTGCCCATAGTAAGCTGGGCTGCTTTGGCAGTGAGCTCACGCTATTGATGACATGTAATTGTACTAGGTAACCATTTGGCATGGATACTGTCATTCACACCAAAAATTTGCAGGGTCTCTCTGATAAGAACAGAAGGGGTCACCACAGCCCTGAAATTCTCCCCTCTGAGCTCAGGCTCGATTTTCTATCTAGAAAGGTCTTAGAGATAGGATTTGGCAGTAAGTGGTAACCAAGAATGAAGCAGCCACTAGGAGCAATCACAGAACACAGAGCTGCAAAAAGGAGGGAAAACCCGAATCAACATGTGTTCTGCCGAGTGCCAGGAGACTGTGGGACAGTAGTCAAAAAGCAGAATCATCACCCTGTTCCGCGATGGCCTGTACAGCCACTGGTGTACGGAAACACTCCGTAACCAGGCCCAGGAGAGGTGTCTGATGGGGTCCAGGTAGCAACCAGGTAACACCTGGCAAACCATTCTCACTAGAGCAAGGGGCTAGTTGGTAGCTAGCAGCCCTTGTGTAGCTGAGGCGGTCATTCATGGACTGGGTTAGGCAGGCTGCTATTTCTAGGGTACAAATCAACAGATGAGCTGTGACCTCAAGGCTCTGGGTGGATTTGGGGCAGGAAAGCCAGGGCAATAATTGAAAGGCCTTGGAATACCTAATCTCCTTAAAACGGCTAGACCAAGGAAAAATGCAGCTGGACTGTCTAAGTGACCTCTAGTCCCATGATCAGTCAAGGGACCTTCCCAGCTAATTACATCCCATTTTATTTGCCTGAAATCCATTCTCCTTAAATCCTGAAATGAGATCTTCTCATTTTCTCCATTAGCGCTTCACTTTTGCCTGGAGCATGAGCTGATTAGAGTGAATGATTTTTTTTCTAATAGTGTTGCAGCAATTAGCATCTTTATTAAGTCCATTTGACCGTGTTTGGCTGGAATAATTCTTTTATTCCACATATGTGGTAGAGGTAGCAAAGGTTAACATCTATCATTTTCAAGGAGGAAAACCACGGGGTCCCTTTGCTCTAAATTCACCTGTGCATTGCTGAAATTTAGCAGTTTTTTTCAGGGGAAATGGCCATAAACTCCCCATACAGAAGGCACCCCTGACTGGAAGCAGAAGATGGATGGAGTGGGCTGAGAGTCAGTTGGGAGCCCAGGGACCTCGTCCCTCTGCTCTGGTCCCTTGTGTTCCTGGCCACACCCAGGAGCTGCAAGGTTTCAGGTGCATCTTTGTAGGTGTGGGGGAGACAGCTTGTTTTCCTTAGGTGAGTTCTTTACCATCGCAGGTTAGCCTCAGCACAATTTATACATAACCAAGGTTCCACGTGACTGATTATAAAGAATGAGATTTCAGGAGCAAGGAATAAACACCAGGCTACTCTATAGTCTCAGAAAGTCCTAGTTGGCTTAAGCAAAGTCATGGATGGGAGAGTTGGTCCTTGGTCAAGGCCAAGAGGCTTCTGCCCGGTCACTTGGTCTTTTGCAGCGGGCAGAGCAATTCTTGTACCTCTGAGACTAATCCTGCTCACTGGGGAGATGGCTAACAAGCACACCCCTGAATAATGTACTGTGTTATCATTCCCCGAGAAGATTGTGCATTCAAACAAATGCAAGAAGGTAGATAGTACTTTACATAGACAGAAATATTTCCAGTACTGGCATTAACTTATTTTATAACTTCAGGTGAACCTACATAAAATTCTCATCTCTCTCTTTTTTTTTTCAATTTCAGAAGGAGGGAAGGAGAGAGCCAGAGAAAGAGAGAAAGAGAATGAGGTCCCATGTGCCAGTTCCCTTCCCAGATACCTGCAATAGTGGTCAAGTTTCATCCAAGTCAAAGCTGAGAGCAAGGAACCTAACTGCAGGTCTCCCACATGGGTGACAAGGGCCCAACTACTCAAGCTTTCAAGGTGTGCATACATAAACAGCCAGAACCAGGAGTGGAGCCAGGACTCAAACCCATGCACTCCAATATTGGATGTGGATGTCCCAAGTGTTCTACCAAACACCTGCCAGCTATGAATCTTCTGTATGTAGCTAAACCTAACCTCTCACCAAGGCAAGCCAGTGGGGTGCCTAGACCAGAAGTTCAAATACTCAGTGTCTACTGCAAATTTCAGGTGAGCACCCACACAAACGTACCAGACACTTTCCAGTTTCAGGGTCACAAGTGTCACTGTGGTTGTTGCAATTGCAGGGCACGCAGGGAGCAAGCAGGGGGCGGGGCTCCCTGCTAGCACCTTCTGGGAGTCTTCCTCGGTGGTACCCGGATGCACAGTCCTGAGGGAATGCAACAGGGGAAAAAATGAACGAACAACCTGATTAAGATGCAGACAAAGGCTTTGCATACACAGTTCTTCAAAGAAGACCCACAATTGGCCAAGAAGCACATGAGAAGTTCAATATCACTGTCATTGGGAAAATGCAAGTCTAACCACAATGGCAGAGTAGCTGCAAACAAAACAACGGAAAAATCACAAGAGTTGGTGAGGACATGGAGACGCTGGATCCTTTTGTACCACTGGCAGGAACATAAATTGGTGCAATGACTACGAAAACCAGTATGCAAGCTCCTCAAAAAACTGAACTACTGTATGACTCTGCAATTTCACTTCCAGGTACATATTCAAAAGAACTGAGCACAGAACTCAGAGAGATACATGTGCATGCACACCCCTCTTTGTCCAGGGCTCAGTCTCTTGGATATGAACCCAACTGAGCCTTATGTCTGCATGAGTAAACCTGTTTCCTGCTAAAGTATCAGTGTCTTGTCTTTCCATTCAAGTGCTCTGCTACAATCCAGCTCTCCCATGTAGGAGGGAGGGACCCAAGCACTTGAGCCATCACCTGCTGCCTCCTGGGGTTGGCATTAGCTGGAAGCTGGAATTGGGAATCAGAGCCAAGAATCAAACCCAGGTACTCTGATGTCAAACGCAGGCATCTTAACCTGTGTCTTAACGGCTCTGCCAAATGCCCACCCCCAGAATTTCAATTTTGCAAGATGAAAAATTTTCTGAAGACTGGCTGTGCAACAATGTACAACAATGACTGTGCCTAGCACAACAGAACATAAGAACAAAGTCAAATTCGATGTTAGGTGTTAATTCCAAAATGGAGAAAAAGTGATATGAGAGATGCACCCCTGTTCTGCTGATCACTTGGCATTGCTGTCACGAGCTCATTTCAACTCTGAAGCACGAGGAAGATTCAACCCGAACTCTTCCTTACCTGACAAGAGAAGCCGGCTGTGCCCGGAGGACAGACACAGTTCTCCAAAAAGGACGCCACCTCTGTCTCTGGGTGCAGCTCTTGAGCCTTCCTGCCAACTTCCAGGGAGATATTTGAGATTCTGTGCAGTGTTGAGAAGTGCAGAAGGAAACAGTGACATTTGAAAAAGCTTCCGGCACAGGACACAACATTTGCATCTCTACTAAACCCCAGCGCGCCTTCCGGTTTGGAGCAGTTCCCACCCATGATTCCACAGTGAGGTCCTGGCCAACGTGAGAACAATGCTACTGAAAGTAGAAAGTACACCTGAAAGATGTCTCCAAGTACTAGTCTGGCTAAGACTTAACGGCTCTCTTTATGGCTAAAGTACTAAATAAGCGGGTAACAGCATTCATACATCGTCACAAAGAAATGGCCACCGTGCTTTTCAAGCACAGAAAATAGCATTTTTCTTTTTTACCTGTTATTTTCATATGTACGTCTGAGGTACTTCATTTTATATCCACAATAGCATGGGCAGTAGAAAAATCTACATCATAACTCACTCATTCCATGCTGATACTCAGACTTTTAGTAAGGAACAGAATTACTCCTAGGCTCAAGCCTTCAAAAGGTTTATAGAAATTGGAATTAAAAGATTAAGTTTATCTGGGTACAAAAAATTAAATTCACATACACAAGGAGGGGTGTCTTTGAAAAATTCATAGAAAATGAGTATCATAGGAAAAGGTTGTGGGGCTGGCGCTGTGGTGCAGTGGGCTAACACCCTAGCCTGAAGCACCAGCATCCCATATGGGCACTGGTTGGAGACCTGGCTGCTCCACTTCCTGTCCAGCTCTCTGCTATGGCCTGGGAGAGCAGTAGAAGATGGCCCAAGTCCTTGGGCCCCTGCACCCACATGGGAGACCCGGAAGAAGCTCCTGGCTCCTGGCTTCAGATCGGCGCAGCTCCGGCCATTGCAGCCATCTGGGGAGTGAACCAGTGTATGGAAGACCTCTCTCTCTCTCTCTGCCTCTCCTCTCTGTGTAACTCTGACTTTCAAATAAATAAATATTTTAAAAAAAGAAAAAAGAAAAGGATGTATAGATCTCAAATGTTTTTGAAACAAAATAAACTTGTATTTTAATTCCAGTTTTCCAAGAACAACTTATGTATTAATAAAGACAAGGAAGTGAGTCCAATCCTTTCAGTCCCACTTCAAATAAGAAAATCATTCACAGTTCTGGAAGCTTCCACAGTACCTGCTCTGCTGTAGCCCTTGGCCATATGAAGCCTTGATGAGGATGTATTCAATGTTGCTAAGGATAGACATAAAATCCGAGCGTGTGACAGGTTTTTCAGAAACGGAGTTAAAATATTTCCAAAAATTCTGTGGATGAGAAACATATGCAATTAAACCCAGAGAACAAACTCTCACAGGCATATGCTCTAACAAACAATGCGTTGCCTTGTCATAAATCTCTCCCGAAATGAACCTCGCTCTGTTTCACTCACAAGGTTCTCCTGGAACTTCCACAGGGGTAGTCTGATGTATCAAGAGATAGCACAATGCTTAAGGCAGTGCCTGGCACACAGTGAACACACAATAACTATCTGCTGGATGGATGAGCAGACACTTCCCAGACTTGAGCAAGTCCACCGACCTCACTTTACATCCATACAGGTGACGCTAGTGTGCCAAGAGAAAGGATTGAAGATGCAATTCTCTCTAAATTAACAGAAGCTTAACACACAAGCGCCCCCTCCTTATCCGCAGGAGCTACATTTCAAAGTGCCATGTCTGAAACCAATGGTAATACCAACCCTACATGTGCTGTTTTTTTTTTTTCCTATACATGCATACCTATGATAAAGCTTAACTTAGAATTTGTCACGAGTAGATTAACAACAATAACATACTAATAGACTATTGTACTGCAGTAAAATTGTCAGTACCACCACACTTGTACTTTGGGGCTATTAGCAAAATAAGTGCTACTTGAACACAGGACTGTTATTGAGACAGTGAGACTGATAACCCAGCAGGCTACTAAGTGACTAATGGGTGGGTAGTGTATACAGACAGCATGGATACACCGGACAGAGGTATGAGTCACATCCTAGGCAACACAGAGTGGGATGGTATGAAATGTCATCATGTTACATAGAATAGAATGTAATTTAAAACACATGGATTATTTCTAGAATTTTCCACTTTGGACCATGGTTGACCAACAGTAACTGAACTCATAGAAAGGGAAAGCAAGGATTAGAATGGACAACCAGAGAACATGAAATTCAAACAGTTTTCATAAACTTTGCTAAATTTATGGGAAATTTCATTCCAGAGTCTTCCTGCTTCTTTTCTTTATTGGTAGCTTCGTGCTTTCACTACATTCACAGGAAAGCTCATACCTTTAAGGAATGCAGGAGGAAAGACCACATCGTTACCTCTTTCATTTCTACTTCTTGCTCCTGTCTCACTCCATTCTCCGGTGCAGGTGCGTCCATGTAAATGACGTGCTTTCTGGTCCGGCCTCCTTTGATGAGAACTTGAGGCTCGAAGTTGGAGGTGCCCACGCCATCAGAAGAATAGAAAGCTACACTGTACTTCAGTCTGCCACCATAGGCCAGGAGCTATCAAATGAACAAATTGCTGCTTTACTGCTCTGACACAGCCTTGGGTTAAAAACATTTCATTCTAAGTCTGTCATACAAAGGAATCTTGTGTCATAAAAATACATCCCATGGGTGAAATCTGTTGTTTGGAATTCGCTTCACTCTAAATCTAATGATTAACTTGATCCATGTCATGGTTCTACTTGATAATACTAACAAAGTTGATTTCCCTAATAACAAACCAGGGTGGCACTGGTTATTCTCATGGTTTTCAAGGTTCTTTGAATTAAATTTTATGTATCTACAAGAGCACAGGATGCATAGCTGCAAATTGTAAAGATCAGAGTGAAATCGCAGATTCTGGTGTTAAATAAACAAAAATACAAGCAATTCAATTCATGACGGATGTCTTTTTTTTTTTTTTTCAAATGAATGACAGATTTTTTAAAAGGGCCACCTAGGCCATGGCTACTGATATATCTCAAACAGATGTCAGTAAATAAAGTATATTTTTTGAGTGATTGCTTTAGGAAGGAGAAAAATAGCATGATTTAAACTTTTAAAGACTTTAAAAGTTAATGAGAAAATGCAAAGATTCATATATTTTGAGGAGATTTTTTTAGACAGGCAGAGTTACACAGTGAGAGAGAGACAGAGAGAAAGGTCTTCCTTTTTTCTGTTGGTTCACCCCCCAAATGGCCACTACGGCCAGCGCTACGCCGATCCGAAGCCAGGAGCCAGGTGCTTCTTCCTGGTCTCCCATGCGGGTGCAGAGCCCAAACACTTGGGCCATCCTCCACTGCACTCCCGGGCTACAGCAGAGAGCTGGACTGGAAAAGGAGCAACTGGGACAGAACTGGGACTAGAACCTGGAGTTCCAGCGCCGCTGGTGGAGGATTAGCCTATTGAGCCACGGTGCCAGCCTGGGGGGATTTTATAAGTGTTAAATCTTTTCATCATCACATAGAAATATGTAACCACTTCTATTTGTTGGGTTTTCTTCTAGACAAATATACTCAGAGACAGAGAAGGAGAGAGAAAGACAGAGAGAGAGAGAGAGAGAGAGAGAGAGAGAGAGAGAGAGCGCAAGAGCCCTTATCTGTTGGTCTTATCTTCAACAAGAGGCTGGATCAGGCTGAATCTGGGAGCCTGGAACTCCATCCAGTCTCCCATGTGGGTGGCAGGGACCCAAGAACTTGAGCCATCGCTTATGCCTCCCACAGGAATGTATAATTGGTTATGGAGTGGCGACTTCCAACCAAATCACTCCAACAAAAGATTCTGGCTTCTTACCCAGCATATGGACTGCTAGACCAAACGCCAGCCCCACAGAACCTCCTTCCAGCGAGGGGACAGCACAGACGACTGGGGCTTTAAATTATTTTTTTTATAACGCTTTTATTTAAAGAATATAAATTTCCAAAATACAGCTTACAGATTACAATGGCTTCCCCCCCCATAACTTCCCCCCCACCCGCAACCCTCCCCTTTCCCACTCCCTCTCCCCTTGCTTCACATCAAGATTCATTTTCAATTCTCTTTATATACAGAAGATCAGTTTACTATATATTAAGTAAAGATTTCAACAGTTTGCCCTCACATAGGGACACAAAGTGAAAAATACTGTTGGAGTACTAGTTATAGTATTAATTCACAATGTATAGCACATTAAGGACAGAGATCCTACATGATTTTTTTTAAAAAAATTGATTAATTTTCTAGGCAATTTCCAATTTAACACCAAGATTTTTTTTTCATTTTAATTATCTATATACAGAAGATTGATTCAGTATATACTAAGTAAAGATTTCATCAGTTTGCACCCACACAGAAACACAAAGTGTAAAATACTGTTTCAGTGCTAGTTATAGCATTACTTCACATTGGACAACACATTAAGGACAGATCCCACATGAGACGTAAGTACACAGTGACTCCTGAAGTTGATTTAACAATTTGACACTCTTGTTTATGGCCTCAGTAATCTCCCTAGGCTCTAGTCATGAGTTGCCAAGGCTATGGAAGCCTTTAGGGTTCGCTGACTTCAATCTTATTCCGACAGGGTCATAGTCAAAGTGGAGGTTCTCTCCTCCCTTCAGAGAAAGGTACCTCCTTCTTTGATGGCCCCATTCGTTCTACTGAGATCCCAGTAGAACGAATGGGGCTTTAAATTATGTGCACATGGCGGAGGAGAGGGGCCCAGCTCCAGGCTGTGCGTGTGCTTACCTGGTCTCCCTGGAACTGCTCCGACAGCCGCCAGTAAAACGGCTCTGCCTGGACGTGGCGGCGGACAGTCACGGCGTCCAGCAGGATATCAGGGGCCTGGTAATGGACGCCCTCGGTTGTACCCCTCAAGTTACTCTGGGAGACCACACGCAGAAGAGGCTGAGTGGGGTCCAGCGTCACCTAGGCATGTGAGAACGTGAGTTACCCTCCACGGTGCTGGGTCACATTCCACCATCATCTCACCCTGACCAAGACAGGAAAAGCAAACACTGGGTCGTTGAAACCAAACATCGGCTCACAGGGAACTGAAAGTGCCTTCAATCGCTGCATTTAGGGTCAAACGATTGCTCAACCAGCGTGACGTCTGGCTGTATGAAGGAGGCTGCTGAGATGCTGCACTTTCATCATCTCCCCAGCTAACGTTTTTGAAAGATTAGCAAGGGAGTAAGACGTGTCACGCTGTTCCATGTACCGAAATACTGCACAAGTTCGTGAAAAATGGAATTAAGAGATTTTTATTGTTGGCACGCAAATTCTTGAAATCCATGCAGCTTTTTCATACTATGCATTTCCCACAAACCTCTTAAAGACTCCTTGTTTGTATAGATTTCAAAATTCTTTGCACCAAAAGAAACCTATCTTTTAATTCATTTTCCATGAACTTTTTGAAGCCCCCGGTATGGTTTCTGATGCCACAAGCGTAATATGAACGTTGTGTCTCGAGAGAGGCCGCAACGGGACATTTTCTGTGAGTGTGACTTACTGGCGTCCTTACGTAACCCTCCAACTCGGAGCAGAGGTGGGACAGCCCGAAGCAGAAGCACGGTCGGCACCCCAGGGGGTCGTCTTTGTGGAGGGCGAAGGTGCCAGCCCGACATTCGCTGCACTGCAGGCCAAGGACATTTTCCTAAAGGGGAACGAACAGCGCACTTGTCTTGAAGGTAAGGAGACGTGATGTCTGAACGCACAGAAGCAGAGGCAAACACAAATGCAATTTTCGAACCACAACACCGTGGAAACTCGCTGTCTCCTTGGGCAAGGTCCCAGGCCCCTCTGAACATGTGTTCTCTCTGAGACTCCATGGCTGAGCCCCAGACGTGGCTGACTCTCAGACTCCTCTTGGGAGCTTTTGGAAAATCTGGACTCCCTGATGCGAGTCTCCTGACAGCCCCGGAATTGGCCTCAATGTCCCAGGTGGCTGTGATGGCCAGCGAGGGTGGAGACCTGCTGACTGGGTGACCCTGCTGGTGTGCTCATCTGGAGCGATTATTGCCACCACAGGACGTGGTAAGCCAAAGGTATGGAGACGGAGACGGATGTCTCCCTGACTCCCAAGCCATGACATCTGCCTGAGTTTCCCTCCCTCCTTTCTCATCACCCATCAACCCATTGACTTCCTGTGCCCATCTCATCAACCACAGAGAAAAGACCAGAGCGGCAGCAGTAGCCTCACACCGAGAAAGCACACGGGGAAACTGGAACAAATAAAAGAAATTGAAAGCTTCCCTCCTGGAAAGACAGCAAACACGAATTTCTGTCTTGGCCAGCAGCACACACAAAAGCTGAATTACCCCACGGCTGTAAAATCACAAATCTTGAAGTGCTGTGCCACGTCGCCTACCTACCGGCCATGTGGGGACTGGTGCACATGTTAGGAAACTCTGCATGTTTTTCAAAGTGATCCCATCCTTGAACACTTGTAACACACAGCAGCAAAAGCAATTCCAGAATCTTCCATGTTAGAAGAGCACAAGACACTGTATCTCAGATGCAGGAGAATGAACTCCTCGAGGGAGAGGTTGGAAACTCGCTGCTAACGCAGGCTGTGGGAGGAGTGGTGCTGGGTCCCTTCCACACATGTGGGAGACTTGGACTGAGTTCCTGTCTCCTGGCTTTGGTTGCAACCATCCCAACTGTGGCAGGCGTTTGGGGAGCGCACCAATGGCTGGGAGGTCTCTGTCACTGTCCCTCTGCCTCCAAACAACAATAGAAAGCCCAGCTGCTTACTTAAATGGTCAAAAGCCTGAGAGTCATAATGGCAACAAAAGAGATAGCAAGTGGCGAGCTGTCGGCAAATACCTTGCAGGAGCAGGCAGCGGTTTCCTCCGCACAGCTGCAGAGGCCCTGTTCCAGGTCGCAGGTGTCCGCCAAAGTTCCCCTCAGGTCACAGTCACAGGGGACGCAGTCTGGGAAGTCTCTGTGCCCCAAGGAGCATTGATCGCAGCTGCGTCCACCGAATGCGGACCTGCACGGGCAGTGGCCAGAGAGCACATCGCACTGGGGAGTGGCCGACCCCACCTGACTGCAATTGCAGGCCTGGGAGAGAAAAACGCAACCTTAACCAATGCGAAGGAGGTCCTGGGACGTCACAGGGTACACATACGATTTACACTACGGGAAAACCCATTTCTCTCTCCCTGCTGCTATGGGGATTCCCTTGGTCATGTGCCACAGGGGAACATTTGTGTATCTTACTGGGCATTTGTATATCTTAGTGACAGGTGCACCTTGGGCCCAAAGTAGAAATGGAGGTGAAAAGCATGCAGCAAAACTACTTTAGGGGCCGGTGCTGTGGTGTAGTGGGTGAGGCCACTGCCTGCGGTGCCAGCATCCCATATGAGAGCCGGTTCAAGCCCCAGCTGTTCCACTTCCAATCCAGCTCTCTGCTGTGGCCTGGGAAAGCAATAGAAGATGACCCAACTCCTTGGGTCCCTGCACCCATGTGGGAAACCTGGAAGAAGCTCCTGGCTCCTGATCGGTGCAGCTCCGGCCATTGTGGCCAATTGGGGAGTGAACCAGTGGGTGGAAGACCTCTCTCTGCCTCTCCTGCTCTCTATGTAACTTTGACTTTCAAATAAAATCAATAAAATCTGTAAAAAAAAAAAAAAGCTACTTTAGAAGTCAAGTGGATTTCCCGTTTTCAAAATCCAAAATATATCTGTTTAATGAAAGAAAAGTTATGCGGCACTCTAGAGCTCTCTAAGATGTGACAAGATCTCTGACTAAAGTGATTTACGACTTCCTCCTGGAAGACGGAACGCATTGCAGAACACATCTGAAAGGCATTGAGAAAGAAATTTGGATCTTCCAACCATCTGTGTCACAATCAAGTTCTTGACAAAATTCTAGAATAACGGGTTTTCCGGTGCTGCCTCTTTCACTGTGATTTCCTCAAGCTGTGAGGCGTTTCAGTATAAACCACAAAGCTCTCCAATGGGGTGAAGTGACGGATGAAAGCCAGGCAAGCGAGGCCTGCCACGGCTCAGAAAAGGCACAGAAGAGAGCGCACCTGGCACCCACGCTCCGCGTCATGGCCCCAGTATCCATCCTCGCACACTTCGCATCTCAGCCCCCGGGTGTGGGGAGGGCAGAGGCACTCTCCGGTCTGTGGGTCACACGTGTTGTGAGTATGCGCGCAGTTACAGGCTGGAACAAAGACAAGCACTCGTTATGGGTCTGGACCATCGGTGCTACTGAAGCGTAGGAGCTGACACTACAGTGATTTCCATGTTATTCTGCATCTAGGTCATTCTCCTATTTCCCAAAGATACTTCGTGACTCCGGAGGCCCTGTGTCAGGCGACACAGCTGGAGAGAGGTGACCGGGACAGAGCGGAAGGAGTAAGATGAGAAAAGGCCTTGAGGGGTGGGGAGAACAGAGCTGATGGTATTGATCATGTATTGCCTGGCAGATGCCGTGGGAGGGACATTACACAACCTTTCCCCAATTCCTTGATGCAGATTCTACTTTGTTTCTCCTTCTGACAGATGAGGAAGCCAAGGCAAAAAAGAAAAATAAATAAAGACACTAATCTGCAGGCAGTAGAGACAGAACACAAATGCACGTTTGGTCCCTGACCGGGATCAGGAAATGGAAACAAAAGGTCTAAAATCCTACCCATAAAGAGGAGGAGAAAGTAAAGAGATTAACCGGAAGTGACTCAGGTGTGCAGGTCAGGTTCAAAGGGAAGCGTGGGATTGCTCTAAAGTCGCAAACGAGGAGTTGGAGAGCTTACGTGAGCAGCCACCATCCTGGAACGCATAGAAGCCATGTGAGCACCTGTCACACTTGTCCCCAGCCACACCCGGTGCACAGCGACACTGGCCTTCGTCCGAGCAGTCATCTGACATGGAGCCTGCCGCGCTGCAGTTACAGGGCAGGCAACCATGGTCCAGGTCCAGCCCATAGTAGCCAGGCTGTTGCAGGAGAGAGGAAGAGAGATGGGAGCCAACGTATGTGAAATGCAACAGGACTGCTTTCCAAATCACACACAGGAAATTCACAGACCCATCAAGAATGCAAGACACAAGTCCACTCCTTGGCACAAGGAGCGCACCCCCTCCGGACGGGCAAGATCTTCCTGCTGTCATGAACACAAGAACAGACACGTCACCCACGAATGCCCCGGTCCCGCGCAGTGCTGGCGAGCACCTTACCAGGCACTGGTCACACTGTTTGCCGGTCACATGGGGTTTGCAGCTGCAGACTCCAGTCTCCGGATGGCACAGGCCAGAATGCGAGCCTTTTTCATGGCAGTCACAGGCTAAAACACACACACACACAAACACACAGAGACACAAAACACAAATCAGTGGTCACTTCCAGCTGTGGCTATAGTAAGATCCTATAACTCCCCAAGGAACAATTGTAAACATTCAATGCTTCCCATCACAAAGCACATTATAGACAAATACACAGCTATAAAACATAGCAATAACTTGAAAATTCTAGAATGTTCCTCAAGAGTAAACCAAACCAAAGTTACTAGAAGAAATCATCAGAACAACAGGCAATGTTGAAGCTATTAAGATAACACTTTGTGAACTAACCTAACCAATTTCACTTATTCCTTGAACAAGAGCTGAACTTTCTACCTGTTTTGGGAGATGTCTGTGAAAAACAGGCCATAGAGATTTTGAACTCAGTTTAGCCAGTCACTTCCACCACAAATCCCATGTGTTTAAAGGATGTCAAAGCTCAGTTATACCCTTATCTAGGAGACAGCGTGTATTAATATCAGACTTTATGATTTAATGAAAACTATTCCCGCTCTCAGTCCTGTGTGATTTGTTGCTTCAGGCCTCACATTCAGTTCCTCTGCAGTCACAACACTGATGTTTAAAGCTACTGAGTCCCCCAGCTTTCCAAAGGGATGCAATCTAATGAGTCCAGAAAATACTTGCTTTATCTTCATAGGGCATCCATCAATTCATACTTCAGTTCAAATACTTACCATGTTTATTGACAAAACATAGGCTCTATTTAGATGACTTGTATTCAGAAAATGGGCACGGTCTCTCCTATGACACAGGTTGAGCATCCTCAATCTGAAAATCTGAATTCTGGAATAC
This sequence comes from Sylvilagus floridanus, assembly GCA_949820135.1. Taxonomy (NCBI): domain Eukaryota; kingdom Metazoa; phylum Chordata; class Mammalia; order Lagomorpha; family Leporidae; genus Sylvilagus; species Sylvilagus floridanus. The sequence continues at coordinate 64,041,862 of OX463226.1, read as the reverse complement.
TCTAAAGTCCAAACCTTTTTGAGGACTGGCATGATGGCTCACGTGGAAAATTCCACTCCTGCCAGTCAAAACACAGGAACACTGAAACTATAGTATAAGACTATCTTCAGACTTTGTGTATAAGGAGTATATGAAACATAAATGCATTTTCTGTTTAGACTTGGGTCCCATCCCCAAAATATCTCATTATATATATATGGAAATATCCCCAAATTTGAAAAATGTCTGGATTCCAAAACATTTCTGATCCCAAGCACTTCAGATAAGGGGTGCTCAACTTAGAGGATGACGTAAGAAAATAAAAGCATCACAAACAACAGCAAGCCCAAGCATGATGTGTGGCAGGTGCAATGCAGACCTTGGGAACTGGAAGGCTGGTGGTCACCAAATCCTGCCTCCGGAACTGACTGAGGCCAACCCTGCCCAAGACCCTGGACCTCTCGCTCATCTTCCAGTCTCCCAGTGTAGCCAAGTCACTGGGACACTACAGGGATCTCACTGCTGCCCCCTGGGGACTTGCTCAGCCATCCGTGCAGCCTGACTATGCACAGTCCACTACTGACTCGGGCACACACCCGTCCTTGCCTGTCTCCCATCAACCCCCCCATACACACGTATGCACACACTGACCATCAGAGGAAGTGTCTCCCCACAGTCCTGTTGTCTGCCTCCTCTCCTCTTGCATGTCCACCCAAGCCAGCTCTTGTACTGTGTCCTCCTGGCCCCTGGTCTCCAAAAATTGCTCTTAAAGTCCCCAGGGAGGTCCCAGGTCCCACACTCTGGGAGCAGATTTCAGTCTTCATCTCACTGCATCTTTATGTAGGATGCAACCCACTGGCCTCCCTCCCATCTGGACTTGGCTCTGACGGAGGTTTCTAGGACACCCACTCTCCAGGTTTCCTTTCCAACCCTCATGCGTCTTCCTCTGTGTCTCCCATCGGCATCGACAGCCTCCTCTTCCTCCGGGCAACACTCTCAGTTCAATGCAAGCACAAGCATCACAAAACATGGATAATAACACAAATCCTATCCGCATCATACAGCGTGTGTGTCAGCGTGTGCACATCACAGTCAATATTTCTTTGAACCTGCAGATCAAACTTAAGAGGGAAGGACTTTAGCTTTCTCTATTATTATAAACAATACTAATTTGAAGCAGCTGCCAGGTGAGCGTGGTAGCACAGCGGGTTAAGTCATCACTTAGGATGCCTGTAATCCCATACCAAATTGTCTGGGTTCGAGCCAGTGCTCCATACTTTCGATCAAGCTCCCTGCTAAAGTGCCTGGGAGGCAGCAGATGATGGTTCAAGTATTTGGGTCCCTGCCACCCAAGTGGGAGACCCAGATGGAATTCCTTGGTTCCTGGGTTTGGATTGGTCCAGTGCCGGCTGTTGCAGGCATTTGGGGATTGAACCAGAAGATTTAAGATCTCGCTCTGTCTCACACTCTGACTTCCAGATAAATAAATAAACCTTAACAAACTATAGTAGTTGCTAATTACTGAGTAGCCAGATATTTTAATATATTTTAATTCTCAAAAGAATCCTACAATTTAAAAATTATATCTACCTAGCCTATTTCCTATAAAGTTCCTTTACAATACAAAAATCATAGGCATTCAGCTTCTTTATTTCATATTATTTCATATCCGGCCCCTCGACACTGGACTCTGCAGGGCCTCCCACAGCCCTTACCTCCCTCCACGCCACTCTGCCCTGGACCATGCACATGGCTACTTCAATTCTCAGCCTCCTCATAGTCTCCACTTCTTCCCTGCTTCCCGTGCCCCTGCATAACCAAACGCCTTCCCAGCAGCTCTGTGGGCTTCCCCTTGGCCTCGTCTCCTCCCCTCTGGCCTGTGTGCCCCCAGCCACGCTCATGCCTTTGACTAAACAAGCTCCAAACTTGTATCTGTAGTGCCCAGGGGCACCAGGGCAGATGGTGGACTTGACTGGTCAGTTGGTTCCCTCACCAGGCTGCAAATGCGCAGGGGACACAGGTGCATAACAGATAAATGCTGCATGAAGCTACAGGTCAATAATCTTAAACACTGGTATTCCCACTTGACTTCATAAAATATAGTACGATATCAGAGAGTAGAAACTCAGGGGAAGTCCATGAGAGGGACTCTGACGACAAGAATGGAGTGATTTCTAGTGAAATATCCAAGACCAGTGTACTTGTCTCATTCCAGCTAGGGAAGAGGGCAGGTGCCCGGTGCAGTGGTTAAGATGCTGCGTAGGATTCCCACATCACACAGCAGAGTGCCTCCCTGAAGTTCCGACTCTGCTTTCCACTCCAGCTTCCTGCTAAGGGAGATACTAGGAGGAAGCGGCACTGGGTCCCTGCCACCCCCAGGGGAGACCTGGATGGAGTTCTGGCTCCTGCTTTGACTTGACCCAGCCCTGACCATTGTGGTCATATGGGGAGTGAGGCAGTGGATAGAAGGTCTCTCTCTCTCTCTCTCTCTCTCTCTCTCTCTCTCTCTCTCTTTCTCCCTCTCCCTCTCCCTCTCTCTCTCAAATCAAATAAGTATTTTCAAAGGTATGGAATGGGGAAAGGGAGGTAATAAAAGAATGGACACTAAATACTCAGGAACTACAGAGAGCCTGGATAGGGCTAGTTCCTAGGCAGCCTGGATCCAGCCCCAAATCCCACGTTTGCTAGCCCTCCTTCCCCACCGTCCAATGCATCACTCAGTCCTCTCGTTTGTCTCCATGGGAGAGGCCCTGCCCCCCGCCAGCAGGATTCTCCTCTGCTCCTGTCTCCTCTCCAGACACCCTTCTCTCCCCAGTGAGTCCATTCCAACCCTCACATCTGGTCCTGCCCTGTCCCCTGTGGTGTGAGAGCAGCGGGGTGGCACATCCTTGGCCTCTCAGCACTGCACTCAAGACCCCTGGGACACTCAAGGCCACCTCTACCCATCCATTGGGTCTCCTGCGGCAGCCTGGATGTCCCCCGGCAGATGGACACGCTCTTCATCCATGCTGCCCAGGCTCTGTGCCCACTCCAGGAAAAGCATGCCTGTCCAGAGGTCACTCACCCTCAGGTCCACTGTGCACTTGAGACATGACTCATGCGACAAAGGACTGAACCTCCCATGGAAGTCTCTAGTTTCTAATATTTATTTTTCTGTTCATTTTTATTGAAAAGCAGAGATAGACAAGCCAGGACTCAGTACTGGGAACTCAGTCCAGATCTCCACCTGGGTGCTGGGGCCCCAGCACTTGAGTTGGCACCGGCTGCCTCCTGGGGCGTGCACTAGTGGGAAGCTGGCATGGAGAGTGCAGCTGGGATCTGAATTCAGGCAGACCAGCATGGGAAACAGGAGAGTGACTTGCTGGTGCACGATGGAAAGCTTCCGAAATTGCCTAAACCTGTTTGAAGTATGTCGGAGTAGCTGAATCGAGTATTTCACCCTCACTGAGATGGGCTGCAAATGTGCACTCAAGTTTGAAGACTATATATATTTTTAAAGCAGAGAGAAAATATCTCATGAATACTTTTACATTCGATTAGATGACCAAATAATGTTTTTGCATATTGGATTAAATAGTTACTAATACACTTGTTGCCTATTTCTTTTTGTGTTTTCAAGGTGGCCACTAAGAGGATGCAAATGCCATAGGCGGCTTGCTGTTTCTGTGAGATAGAAAACTGATCAGAATATGAGAATCCTTCATAAAAAAAGTTCATGGAAAACTGGAATCAAAACATGGGTTTATTTCAGTGCAAAAACACGGAGCTTTTTCCTGATATGCATTTTTCCAAGAACATTTTGAAGACTCTTTGCAGATGCTTTTTTTTTTTTATCAGGAGTTGTAATAGCTACGTATTATACCTACGGCTGCTTTATATTTGCAGTAACAGTGGCTCAGAGAGGTTAACAGTTTTGCCTATGTCACACAGCTGCTCAGTGACCAAGCTTGGAATCAAACCCAGATGAGGCAGACAGGAAGGCTGGGGCTCCTCAGGGTGCCTTCCCCCTGAGCCATCGTGCAGTCTCCCTGTAGATCAGGACCGTAATTTTCCAACCACTGTACTTGTCACAGAACTTAGTGCTGTGTCTGGTAAATGACGGGCACTTCATCAGCAAGGTGTGGACAAGGGGACCCGCGCGTGAAGGACAAGAGCCGACATGAGAACGTGCAAATCTCCCGTGCGTTCTGGCTGCCACCGTGAGCCTGCTGGGACAGCCAGGCAGGGTGCTCACAGCGCTAAAGCTCTGGCTGGCTGTCTCAGAGCTACGCTAGGTTTTCCTCGGGTCCCCGTCACCCACACGCGAGACCCAGCTGGAGTTCCCGGCCTCTGGCTTCTGTCTGGCTCAGCCTTGGGTTTTGCTGGCATTTGGAGAGTGAACCAGCAGATGGGTTCTCAATCTCTCTCTCAAATAAACTGGGAAAAAAAAACCTTTTCAATCTCTCAATGTGGGTCTATGAAAATATTTTTTCTGTGTCACTAGCACCCTCTTGTGGTTCTATGTTGTAATACCAGACTTGGACTTCATTTACATGAACTTAATCAATATTTATAACTGATATTTGTACTAATTCATTCCTACTTTAAGACTATGCACGGGGCTGGTGCAGCGGGTTAATGCCCTGGCCTGAAGCGCCGGCATCCCATATGGGCACCGGTTCGAGACCCAGCTGTTCCACTTCCGATCCAGCTCCCTGCTATGGCCTGGGAAAGCAGTAGAAGATGGTCCCAGTGCTCCTGATTTCAGAACAGCACAGCCCCAGCCGTTGTGGCCAGTTGGGGAGTGAATCATTGGATGGAAGACCTCTCTTTCTCTCTCTCTGCCTTTCTTCTCTCTGTGTAACTGACTTTCAAATAAATAAACCTTAAAAAAAAAAAAAAAAGAAGACTCTACAAAAAAAAAAAAAACCTAAGGGCTGGACCCTCCCTAAGTCTAGGTCATCTCAGGCATATGAAAACCTACTCTTCTCATTGGTTCCTCATGATCTCTACCTTCAGGGCTCCAAGCAGATCTCAGCAGAGCCGTGCAGGGCTCAAGGCACAGACCACAAGAAAGGCCCACACTCCACTAGCAGCTCCCAGGGTTTCCACCTCCACCTCATAGAACCCATCAGCATCTCCCTCACCAGTACGATCGGCTTGGAGCCTCTCGCTCCATTCCTGACACCAGAAGCAGAGCTGGTGCTTTGTACTGTGAGGCTTTATCCTTGAGTGGCAGGTACTTACCAGCCAGGCTATTGGCCTTGATGGGCAGTTCATGAAGCCAATGCAGAGCAGTCTACAATGGGTGTATATTAGACCCAAGATGGGGCTGTCTGCTAGGCTGAGCCCCTTACGACACGTTAAGTGGGTGCATGGGAACTTCCTAAAAGATGGCGATAAAAAACGAACTTGACTCCACAGGGCTTGCACTCACCGCGGCAATTTTTGGCAGTCACAGCGTCTCCATAGAACCCATCCGCGCACTGCTCACAGTGGGGGCCAGCTGTGTTCCCGATGCACTTCAGGCATTCCCCAGTGACCGGGTCACAGTGACCAGGCTCCGAAGGGTCCACATTGCCACTGCAGTCACACGGCACACAGGCTTCCCCAGGCACTGTTGGGTTTCCATAGTAACCATCTGCGCATCTGTATCAGAGATTGAGGGTGGGATTAAAGAAAGGCAGTTGCTCAAGACATTACCCAACCCTGCCCCCCATCCAGGGACTCCCCGAGCGGCTAATAAATCAGACAGCCTCCGCTCTGTGGGCCTGACTGTGAAAGGACGAAACCCCAAGCTCAGCCACTCACAGATCGCTACCCGTGGCGATGAACTGGGACAGCATCCAAAATGAGACATAAATCAGCCACCCACGGCAGGGCCAGCTCTGACTGGTCCTGGCCACTTGGGACGTCACTCTCTCCCAAGCTGGGCCAGGACTGGCCGCTAAGACTTACACCCAGGAAGGCACAGCTCCAGCCTCCCGGTGCCAGAAGAGGATATTAAATCCAACCTTGGCCGTGGCCTTTGCTAGGCTGGAGCAAGGGTGTGCGGGAGTGTCAGGGCTGGCCCCTCGATGCTTCCTGTGGCTCCTGACAGCTCCTATCAGCTCCAGGAAACAGAGCAGCATCCTCCAATTCCCTACCAGGTGAAACAGGTGCACTGTTCTTCTCTCTGAATGTGTGAAATAATTACACCAAGCCACATTTCACTTCACTCTAACCGACAACCACGCAGGATTGAATTTTTGAACTGTGTCAATGCAGCCTTTAGAACCAGGGGCAGGATGGGGTTGAGGGGGAGGGGCAGTACCTTTCACACCAGTCTCCCGTGTAGCCCAGTGCACACTGGTCACAGACCATGTCCTCGCCGTCATGAAGGTGGCAGGTGGGGCTGAAGCTGTCAGAACATTAGAAGTGACCACTGTGTTCTAGTGAGTGGGGCCTGATTTCTAAATATTTTTAAATGCTGCATTTCTACCACCCCAGTGAGCAACTCCTAGCCCAGACCCTGAGGACTCTGCCATCCAGCACCCGCTGTGAGTGTCTCCCACCCCCAGTCCACCTCACTGGCACACAACACTCACTGCTGCTGCTCCAAGCCTCGTCCCACTGCCTGCGTGCTTCTCCCCACCTCTGTCTGAGCTAATCCGCACCCAGCTCAGCTGTGGCTTCCTCCAGGAAGTCTGCTTAGATGCTCCTGGCATTCTATGCTCCTCTGCTCAGGTTCCATAGCGCAAATGCTCCTGCCTCTGAGGAACCACGCCCACATGGCAGCAAGAGGGAGCGCTTCCCACACCCGCCATCAGGGGGCTCTACCCCTCCATACTGCTGCCTGATCTCCCTTCAAACGCTGTTCCTGAGGGTTCTATCACTATTATTATTATTATTATTATTATTAATGTTGTTTTATTACTATTATTATTATGGAGAGGCAAGACAGAGAGCGCCCTCCCAGTAGTTAATTCCCCAAACAAATGCAATAGCAGAAGACTGGGACAGGCTGACACTGGGAGCCAAGAACTTAATCCCGGTCTCCACATGGGTAGTGGCACCCAATTACTTCAGCTGTCACTGTTGCCTCCGGTGGTCTGCATTAACAGGGAGCTGGACTCAGGAGCTGGAGGTGGGAATTGAGCCCAGAACTCTGCTGTGAGGATGTGGGCATCACAACCAGTGTCTTAACCACTATGCCAGATGCCCACCCCTGTTTTTGAGTCTTGGGGAGACCAGCACCCCAGGATTTCCTCATGAATAACCCTGATGACACCCTTTTTATACACTGCAGTTTCCAATAAAAATCCCTATGGGAAATTCCTGGGGAGAGAGCAGAGGAAAAGCCCGACTGGTTAAACCAGAGAGAGAGAGAGGTTTTTCAAATCACTGGCCTGCAGGACGTGCAAGGACAGTATGTCCCCCTCCACCGGCTCAGGGCCATCTGCAGTCCCCCAGCAGGATGGGCAAGCCCACGAGGCCATGCACGGTGCACCCTGTTCCTTCCACCTGGAATGTCCTTCCGTGCTGCTCAGCAGTCAATCTGAGATGACAGCGCGCTCAGAGTCACCCCTGGAGCAGCCCAGGCAGGTCAGCACTGCTTGTCCTGCCCCCAGCACCTGGTGGACAGGTCTCCCCATGGTCATGACCTCACTGGGAGCGCCCAGGGCCAGCAGCCACAGACAGATCATTGGCTGCACACAGCACCTTCTGTGACACTCAGAACAAAGCAGGCACTTAACAAATAGGACCAGCGCTGTGGCATAGCATGTAAAGCCGCCGCCTGCAGTGCCAGCATCCCATATGGACACCGGTTCGAGTCCCGGCTGCTCCACTTCCAATCCAGCTCTCTGTTGTTGCCTGGGAAAGCAGTAGAAGCTGGCTCAAGTTCTTGGGCCCCTGCACCCATGTGGGAGACCTGGAAGAAGCTCCAGCCATTGCGGCCAACTAGGGAGTTAACCAGCAGATGAAGACCACCCCCCTCCCCAGCCTCTCCTCTGTGTAACTCTGACTTTCAAGTAAATAAATAAATCTTTAAAAAAAAAAACACAAATAGTTGTTGAACTAATGAATGAACAGATCTTTCTCATTTAGCCTCATATCTGCGGAGTTTGGACATTAGATCAAAACCTCAAAACCCCAAAACCCCAGTGTTGATGTTTTATTTATCTCTGTATTCTCTGCTCCTCCTTGTTGGAAGGACCCAACATGTACTTCTGAAAGAACTGGAGCCCAACATTTAACTAAGAGGAAAGGAACCCACCTACGGACTGGCCACCACATACCCTTTCTGGCATAGCTGAACACAACAAACTTTTTAAAAGAAGATAATCCATCTCTCCGCCGTGAACCCCAATCACCACCATGCAAAATTCATCCTTGCTACACGCAACTTTTTGGTCTGGAGACACCAGAACATATCCCAGTGGGAATCTCGGCCACGCAGGGCAGCATTCCCGGGAGGAGGTACGAGGCTCACTTGTTGGAGGCAGTGGAGAGAGGGCAGGCGCAAGGCTGGCAGTCCCCAGGAGTCCCTCGGGACGGCTCCCCATAGAAGCCAGGCAGGCACTGCTCGCAGTGGTCACCGGTGGTGTTGTGTGCACAGGCCTAGGGAACAGGCAGGGAAAGAGATATCGGCTTAGTTTCCTTTGCGGATTTTCAGACTCATGTACAGACCACGTGAAGTTCAAGTATTAAACCAAGATGAAACACTAAAACAAGTCACGTCACCCTAACTTCTAGAAGGAGGCAGTACCTGTTTCAGAGCAACTAATAGAAAAAAAATACCATTTGTATAATTGAGACACTGAAGACCACACACTCTGACCATGTTGGAGGCACTGGCACTCGATTTGCCCACCTGGAGGAAACAGCTAGAAAACTGGAGCAAATTCTATCAGGCATCTGGTTTCAGAAATTGGACATTGGAGAGTGGAGAACAAGTCCAGAAAGCAGAGTCCTAGGGCCGCATGTCTTGCTGCTTGGAGACACTGGCCAGGCGAGGGGAGCCCACACGCAGCAGGGCGATTCTGCTGAGTTACGGAGACACAGGACAGAGTTTGAGGAGGCTGCATCAGGTGGATTTGGGGCAGAGTCCTGGAGCTTCAAGCTCCAGAAATCTGCACAGGGAAGCCTTTTGAACAACTACTGAATACTCAGCTGCTCTTGTGCAGAATGAACCCACGTGTCCAGATAAAGAAATAAAATGAGAAACTGAGAATCATACAGAGCTGAGGGACGCTAGGATTATCCGCCAGCCAATGTGGGGAGGTGGTGAGAAATACCCGGATCCAGGAAACACCTCTTACTACTAGGGTTCAATCTGTCACCCAGGAAAGGGTATACGAGACCCGCCCTCCCAAAGCTGAGAAACACACCTTGAAGCAATCGAGCAGACCTGAACTCAATGAACTGCCGGTCAAACTTTCAAGTGCTTTAAAGGAAAGCAACAAAACCCAGAAACTCAGCAACAGGAGCACATGCGTAGAACAGCATTCACCACACAATCAAAGACTCCTGGATAGACTTCCAGGGGCCACTTCTGGAAAAATCGAGAATCCCTGGATCCAGAGCAATGAGAAGCAGGCAAACAAATGAACCTGTGGGGAGAAGGGTGGGAGGAGGAGTTCTTGCTCACATTAGGATGCTGCAGACCACTGAGAAGTTGGGGGGTCCTCGATTTGGAGGGTCCTCCACTTACAAACATGGTAACACTAGTAAGCCAAGAATCACCGTGACAGCCAACTAAGGGGAAGTTCTGAGGAGGAATAAGACACGTGCACATCTTCAAGGATCTTCCTTAGATAGTTATTAATTGTAAAAGGCAAGAAAAGCAAGTGCATCATGGAGAAATGGACCAAGACCTTGGCTGTGTAATCGGAATTAATGCCACAGCAGGAGACAATAGGCATCAGAGGATTCCACAGGTGCTCTGAGAAAGACACATCCCTAACAAAATACTCTGGCCTGAAATTCTACCAGGAGAAAGCATCAAAAGAAGCCAACATGAGAGACGTTCTATTTAAAAATGTATTCTTCAAGATGCCAATGTCATGAAAACTAGAGAAAGGCTGTGGAAATAGTCCAGGTTAGAGGAACCTAAAAGGAAATGATGATAAAAATGCAGTATCTGATCCTACAAGGGGACCCATTACTGGAGGGGAAAAATGCTGTACAGGACGTAAGTGGGCCAAGTGATGAAAAGTGGATGGCAGGTTAGACAAGAAGAGGTTAGCATCAAGTTTCCTTCTGCTGATCAGTGCACTGTGGTTATAAAGAGAACACGCTTATTCTCAGGATACATGCCGGGAAGTAGTTACAGGTAAGTGGCAATAGTGAATGCAACTTAATCTCAAGTCCTTTAGAAAAGCTTATTAGGATTTGATAGAACCACAGACAGACAGCGAAACTGATAATGCAAACAGGGAATATGTTAACAACAACGGACTCTGGGTATTCCAAATACCATCCTTCCTGCTATAGCTTTTAGGTCAATTTAAAATCATTTGCAAATAGCAGGATTAAAAAACACAGAGGGAAAAAACTACAAGACACCATGAGAAGAAGCATAAAACAAATGTCATCCATTTTCAGGAGAAAAATCAGTTAATGGAAACATAGTGAGCTGATGGAAACATAAGAGAGCTGATGGAACTCACAGGCATTTTAAAAGCTATCACAGACACACTCAGAGACAGACAGGAAGCATCGACACAGTGCTGAGAGAAATGCAAGATATAAACAGGACCAATGGAGCTTCTCAAGCTAAAATACAGATCCAGAATGAATACTGAAAGGGGGAACCTGACATCAGATTAGTTATCACAGAAGCAAAGACCAGTGCAGTTGAAGACAGCAGTAGAAACCCAAACCTGAGATAAGAAAACCCAGCCTTAGTCATCTGTGAGTCAAGGTCACGTGCAGTGGGACCGCCAGGAAAAGAAGGAAAGGAGAAGAAGCAGAAAAGACATCAGATCCAAAGTTTCCCAGGTCTGGCAGCCACACACCTGCAAATTCTAGAAACTCAGCAAACCCCAGGCAAGATGAGCAGAAAGAAAATCATACCCTGGTACTTTGTTCAAAGCCAAGGACAAGAACATCCGAAAAGTAGGCAGTGAAACAAGACCCAACAGCACAACGTATTACTTAGCTAGCACAGACCATTAACTTCTCACATGAAATCATGCAAGCCCCAACCAGCGGGATTTTAAAGTACTGGAAGAAAAACCCTCAAAGTGGAATTTACAATTGAAGGCTAAGTCAGGCCACTTTCAGTTACACAAAAGAGAAGAGACTTCGTCAGGCAGCAGACCCGCACAAGAGAAAGGCTGAAAACAGCTCTGGAGGCTGCGGGAAGACAGGACAGGTGCATCTTTATCCAAGATGCCTGGACCACAGCATTTTGGAGTTCAGCTTTTTTTTAAATCCTGGAATATTTGCATATACATAATGAGCTATCTAGAGGATGAGACCCAAGTATTAGCACAAAATTCATTCATGTTTTATATACACCTTATACAAATAACCTGGAGATAATTTCATACAATACTTTTGACAATTTTGTGCATGAAACAAAGTTTCATGGTATGGAGTTTTCCTGTTGTGGCATCATGCTTGTACTCAAAAAGTTTCAGGTTTTGGAATATTTGGGATTTCGGATTTTGGGTCTGCAGACTAGGGCTGGTCAATTTATACAGCAAACAAAATGTGCATTTCTGCTGAGTAACGAAGAGCATCAGAAATGGCAAACACACACACACAAGATGGAAGACTTTCCCCTGCGCTGGAAACATTTCTTCGGAAAGGAAAATGAGGCTGGGTGAGGAGGCTGGGAGGTGCGCAGCAGGAGCGTGCTGGGGGGGAGGTGCAGTGCTGAGCGTCTGGGCAGGTGCAGGGTTCGGAGACACAGGTCTATTCTGTGCATGCTCCTGAAGTTCCCCTTCCTCCCTCACTCTGCCTTCCCAGCACCCAGCCCTGTGCTCCTCCTGCGTGTGCCCTCCTCTGGGTGTCTGCCTCCGCTCTCAGTCCCTTTACACCCCTTCCCTTAAAACTGCTCATTTCAGGCAATGTGTTTGACCATTTTCACCCAGCACTTAGACAGTCTTCTCGGTTTCTAAACTACATAGGTTTCTGTATTCCTGGGCTAGATAGAGCTTCCCCCATAGAGTGTAGCTAACTCGGGACTATGCACTGCTCAACCACATCCACTTGACACGGGATTTCATTACTGAAGTTCTAGACCAGCGCTTCTCTGCTCTCGCATGGATAAGGACCACCAGAGACAGACCCTGACCCTGGAGGTCTGAGATGTGGCCCAAGGCGCTCCCCAACCATAGCCACGGTGCTGGTCCACACACCACAGTTTGGGCAATAACCTCTTGGGCCCTTTTTTCCTCCATCTCACCAAATGACCTCTTTGATAGTTACATCAAAATGCAGCTGGCCTTGGTGAATGGCTACAGGGTTGAGCCATTATGGAGGAAGAACATCTTCTCTGGGTTTGAAAAAGAAAGACCTGGGGACCCAAAACATGCACGACCCCATGGTTCCTGCCTCTCTTTCCTAAGCGATGCTAAGCCACCAGGAAACAAAATCAGATTCTCATTGGAAAAAGAGCATGGAGAGCTCACAGAAAGAATTTGAGACGGAGCAACTGGCAGCTTCCTTCTAACAAACTGTGAGTAAGGAGGTAACTCCTGGAAGCCAGAGGACAAGTCCAAGGCCTAGGGCTCTGCTCTGCACTCTGTGCTCTGCGTGACTACACAAAAGGAAGAATTCCAGGATTCTTTTAAAATAGAATAGAAAAAAAAAACAAAGTTAAACACGTAAACGTGCTATTTTTATTCTCCCTTAAATCCCCATCTAAATTCTTTTTATCTTCACCCCTTGCTCAAAGAACACTATATGCTGAGTATCTTTTATCCAAAATGCTTGACACTTTCTATGTTTCATTTCATATGTAACATTTCTATGTCTCAGGGTTTGGACTTTTTCAGATTTTGGAACAAAAAGCACTTCAAAAAGTTTGTGGAAAATGGAAGTAAAAGTTAAGTTTCTTTTGGCCCAGAAAGTTTGTGAAATCCACGCATCAATTTCTCACAATAAGCATTTTCCATGAACTGGTCAAAGACCTCTCTTATCTGCATGAATTTTACAGTTGAACATCTCTACTCACAAAAGTGTGAGATCAGAAGCCAGGATGCGGGTCGCTCAACCTACAACCGTTTAAAGGGAAAAAACAGTGGCTTTGCAGCAGAGAAGTGGCAGACAGCTCAGCTGGGTGCCCCGTGAACGTCCCCAGGAGAAGACAGTGACATCATGCACCTCCGGATGCCCAGCCACGGCGTGTCACCTCCATGTCCTCTCCCCCAAGATGCCAGCCCTAGCTGAGGGACAGCTCCACAGCCTGCCTCCCGCTCTTAGAAAGTTCCAGAGCCCCAAAGCCAAGGGCAGGTTGTGCAGCTGTTACAGATCAGAGGAGACAGACTAACACGACAAGGCCACGAAATGCCACGTGGTGGCCCAGGTTTGGTCCTAGAAATGAAAATGGACATGAGTAGAAAAACTAATGAAATCAGAATGTAGCTTGCAATTGAGTTAAAACATTAATTTCTTAGCTTTGAAATTGTCTTCTGGTTATGCACGATGTTACATTACAGAATGCTGGATGAAGGTTACCAGGAACTCCCTCTACTATTTTCATAATTTTTCCATGAGTCTAAACTTATTTCCCTCAAAGTGTATAAAACAATGAAAATCATAATTGCTTATCAAAATCAGGGCTTTTAAGCACAATTACTGCTTAGCATTTTCACTTTGATATGGGTATACATTTTTGTAAATGTGTGTTCATAGCAGCATGAGAAAACTATTCTTTCAAACCAGCTGTAGCTAGTCACAGTTGGCAGAACCATGGCCTGCCGACCACCCCTGAAACACAGCAGGAGGCCCCTGAGAAGCTGGCCTGGCAAAACCAGATGGCAAAGGGACAGAGGTGACAAAGCGACAGCCTCCATGAGCCCACAGAAGTTGTGTGCTCCAGGAAACCCATCGCCGAGGGACCACGTGTGCCCGCACACCTCCCCTTTCAGCAATTCCTACAGCCCCTTTGCTTGCAGAACAAGGGAATGAACAAAGAACAGAACGAGGCTTCGTTTACTCAGCTAAGGAATGAGAAGCTTCTACAGAGGACAGGCACAAGCCCAGGCATCAGGGCATCAGGTTCTGTGCAGGTCTGGTAATGACTTGTGCCCAGCGCTGTGGCTTGATCACTCTCTAGGACACAGCAGGTACATTTCTCTGGCTGGGCACACAGCACAGCTGCTCAGCATCTGCCCCCAGCCCAGCTGAGGGCAGGAAATCCAGCAGAACCCAGAGGGTGGCCCGGCTTCTAGGCAAAAAGGCCTAAGAGAATTCCTGATTGAAGTTTAAGGCTCTATAGGCCCCAAAGTTCATTCTCAAGATTAACCGCAAACTTGCTCAGCTCCGCTTCAGCTCACATTGCATGGAAGAGGCCCTTGTTTGCAGCGTTTAGCCAAACTAACTAGAACTTGGACATTGTGCCAATGAGCATGCTTACTGGTTTTATAGTTCTCCTAATGTGTCACATGTACCCAATATTAAAAATACCAGCTCTTTGCTTAAGAAGATCCCATCCATTATACTCAATCAGTGGACAACATTTTCTACCATTATATTGCTTTATAACCTGGCTAAATATTTTTCCAATTTATTATATGTGCTGCGAAAGCGAGCACTGGCTAAATATTTTTCATAGTTCTAATAACAAAAAAAAAAAAAACTAGAACAAAGTTATATATTCCCTTTCTGCTATAGGCTGAGAATCCACGAGAATCAGAAGTGTTTTGGTTTTGGGTGTGTTTGGAATTTGGAATATTTGTGTACACATAATGCTATCTTGGAGATAAGGCCCAAGTCTAAACATGAAATTCAGGTGTTTCAAATGCACCAAATACACATAGCCTGAAGGTCATTTCGCACTATCTTTAGTGCACCTGTGTTTTGACTGTGACCTGTCCTGATGAGGTCAGGTGTGGAATTTGCCACTTATAGAATCACGTTGACACTCTAAAAGTTCCAGGTGGTGCAGCATTCTGGATTTCCAATTT
The DNA here is from genome assembly GCA_949820135.1 of Sylvilagus floridanus. Taxonomy (NCBI): domain Eukaryota; kingdom Metazoa; phylum Chordata; class Mammalia; order Lagomorpha; family Leporidae; genus Sylvilagus; species Sylvilagus floridanus. The sequence continues at coordinate 64,026,782 of OX463226.1, read as the reverse complement.
TCAGACTAGGGATGCTCAACTTCTTTCACGGGAAATGTCCCAAGACATGAACTTAAATCTGCAAGTGTCCTTTAGAGTCTACAAGGTCAGGGCTATTCTGTGGATGAAGCATTTTTGCAAATCACTTCTGCACTCGCAGTGGCTCTGGGCAGGCAGGAGGAAACCTTCATGGTTTCAGTAATAAACTCACCAAGCAAACGCCGTGAACATCACACTCGGCCGCATGGCCACGGCACTCACAGGGCTGACAAATGCCGCCGAAGAGGATTCCATCCACACGATAGTAGCCGGAGAGGCAAGACTGCAAAAGAAGGGTGGGTGATCGTACTGGTGAACACAACCCCGTGCAGGACGCAGGTCATCATTGGCAATAATTCTGAACAATAAAGCACTCCATTTCCCATGAGCGGAGAAACGTGGGTTTTTTTTTTTTTTAATTGCTTTAAATGTCTTTACCAAAGTATCAAAAATTCACCCCTGGTAAGAGTACAAATCTTTGTTTTTCAGTAAACTTACTGCACTAGGCAACCATCATTGATTCCATTTCTTTACTCAGAGGCAGAAGCATACACACAGCAATGAATAGCAAATGAATTAATTTATAATGGCTTGACACACATCTTCATGGTATTCCATGGCAATGTCCTGGCCATTTAACTAGTGTTTCAGTAAAGGGGATTTTTTTTTACCCTCTTGACTTAATTTTTCCCCCTTTGCCTACAATTTGTTAGAGGTTGCCAAGAAAGTATTCAACTACAGATCTGTATCAAATTGCTTCAGTTTTTTTTTTTTTAATTGATTTGTCAAGTAGAGTTATAGACAATGAGAGAGAGACAGAAAGAATGATCTCCCTTCCGCTGGTTCACTCCCCAAATGGCCGCCACAGCCAGCACTGCACCAATCCGAAGCCAGGAGCCAGGTGCTTCTTCCTGGTCTCCCATGCGGGTGCAGGACCCAAGGACCTGGGTCATCCTCCATTGCCCTCCCGGGCCACAGCAGAGAGCTGGACTGCAAGAGGAGCAACTGGGACTAGAACCCGGCACCCATATGGGATGCCAGTGCTGCAGGCGGAGGATTAACCACGAGCCACGGTGCCGGCCCCACTGCTTCAGTTTTAATTGAGCAAAGGTAACAGTGGCTGGCATGCTTACCGTGGGCCATGTCTGGAGACAGAATGTGAGCATTCTAGGATGCCACCCCCACGTACTAATTCATCAAATCCTCAGGACAACACTGAGAAGCAGCCCCTCTCCTTACAGACAGGGAACGTGGGGCCCAGGCAGCACCATGGTGGGCGTGCTGCCAAGGCCATGTCCACAGTGAGCTGCCAAGGGTTCCAGCAGCAAGGAAACATCTGCAGAGAGCAGACTTGGGAATGATTAATTTGAAGCCAGCACACCCCCATGGGGGCATGGGAGGAGGGGCCTGAATGTGGTCTTTATTCTTATAAGAATTGTTAAGAGCATTTTATTTATACAAATATAATTTGCATACACTGTGAGAGTCCCCCAGGAACTCCACGCAGCAGGGCTGGGAGGGGGGTTCCGGTGCAGGTGGACATGGAGCAGGCACCTGCCCAGACACCTGCATGGCAGCTTACAGTGCCGAGAGAATTCCATTCCCTACCAGTAGCTGCTCATCCTTCAAGTCAGCTTCTAAGTCGGGGTTTGAGCAAAGAATGAGTTGTGCTTAACAAAAATACTTGAAAATGTGTACAGTCACTATTGGATCCACAATCTGCACTTGTAAGTTGAAAATGTTTGAAAGAAAAATTGCATTTATACTGAAAACATGGACTTTTGTTTTTGTCATTATTCCCTAAACAATAAGTATAACTACTATTTACACAGTACTTACATTGCACTAGGTATTACAAGTAATCTAGAGAAGATTTAAAATACAAGGGAGCACGTGTGTGGGTTAAGCAAACATTACATCATTTTATAAAAGGGACTTGAAGCATCCTTGGATTTCAGTGTCTGCAGAAGGTTCTGGAATCAGTCACCCATGGACACTGAGGGATGACTGTAGTGACCTGTGTTTGCTTGAACCATCATTCCATGCACTTTCACCCCATTTCCCTCCAAAAATGCCATGAACTCAGAGCGCCCTAGGAAGCGGCTGCTCACTGGTGCCCCTCCCAGTCTGGCTTCTGCTGCCCAGATTTCACTGCTCCATACACCTGCTCTCCTATTCTCACATTCCAGGTACTGAGGTGACCTTGGGGTCCTCGACCCATTAAGCACTATGCACACAATCCTCCGAACCTACAAACATTTTCCAGCCCTAAAAATAATTGTTTAAGACCTAAGAAAAGTTAACTGGTTCTAAAATAGCAAAAACAAAAGAACCCTACAAAATCACTAAAATGGGAGCATTTAATTAAATATCTACAGCAAGACATTAGTCTGACTTTATTTATTGCAGTTTTATGGGTGATAACAACTCATTAAACAAAATATAGGCTAAATTTGTTCACTTTTTAAATTGATTGCCAAGAAATAAGGGCCAATGACAGATGTCCATGACCACCATGTGGGAGGCAGGGTCCCATGTGGTGAACTGGATGACGTTCAAATCCCCATGTGTCCACTTCCCAGCTGTGGGGTGTATTAGTCAGCTGTCCATTACTTCACTGAAACACTTGACAGAAGCTGCATCTGAAGAGAGGGCCTTTTTAGCTCATGGTTTGGAGCTTCACAGCCAAGATCAGGCAGCCTGGCATCTGAGGGAGGCTGGCAGTGGAAGAATCACGTGGTGAGCCAGGAAGGAGAGAGAGGCAGGAAGCTGGTGCACTTGTATGACCAACCCCTGTGACGGAACTAGAGGTACCTCCCCCATGACTGGAGACTCCTACTCAGCCCACCTCCTCGATGCTATCATTAGATCAAGTCAATCCATCAATGATCAGCATGAACTTACTAATCATTAGCCTAAGAATCTGGGCGTTTTCAACCTCTGCATGTGTTTGGGGAGCTGAATTTGGTTCCAACATGACAGTGGTCAGGTTACTCACTCTCACTGCTCAGCTTCCTCACCTTCAGAACAGAAAGCATCCGGAGTGGCTGCTACCACTGCTGTTGTCAGGATTAAAGGGCTACTGGACAGCAAGAGCTTAGAACAGTGCCAAAGGCAGGGGGACTCTGTGGGAGACAGTTCTCAGGAGGACTTCTGTCCAAGTAGTTTCCACATATTTTCACCAACAGATCACTTTCACTGATAACTGCACATGCATTTTCCCATCTAGCCATCCCTCGGCATCTGCAGAGGGATTGGTTCCAGGACTCCTGCAGATACCAAAATCCATGGATGCTCAAGTTATTTATGCAAATGCTGTAGTACTCGCACTGAGCATACACACAACACCCCATGTACTTTAAACCATTCTAGGTTACCTGCAATGCCTAATAAAAGTAAATATTAGGAAAATGGTTGTTATACTGCATTGTTTAGGGGAAAATGACAAGGAACAAAAAGTCTGTACATGTTCACAACAGACAGAATTTTCCCCTCAAATATTTCTGATCCACGATTGGTTGAATCCACCAACGCACCAGCAGATGTGGAGGGCCAACTGGACTTCCTGTGGGAAGATGGCCAAGGTTCACAAAATGTCTCTAAAAATGGACCTGGCTTGGGTTGGTGCTGTGGCATAGTAGGTCAAGCTACCACCTGAGATGCCGGCATCCCATAAGTATGGTGCCAATTTGTATCCACTGCTCTGCTTCTGATCCAGCTCCTGTTAATGGTCTGGGAAAGCAAGAGAGGATGACCCAGGTATTTGGGCTCCTGCCACCCATGTGGGAGACCTGGATGAAGCTCCTGGCTCCTGGATTCAATGCTGCTCAATCCTGGCCATTACGGCTACTTGGGGAATGAGCCAGTGGATGAAAGATTCTCTGTGTGTGTGCACGTGCGCGCATGTGTGTCTGTCTCTCTAACTCTGATTTATAAATAAATAAATCTTTAAAATAAGTAAATCTTGGCCATGGGCAGGTGATTTGTAAAAGTTCAATTATAACCAAGTTTAATCATCTTTAGAAATGCAAAATGTGGGACAGGTATGACATGCTTCATAGCGACGAAGCAGCGGAGCAGCCCAAAGTCAGGTGTTTCCAAGTGCCCAGCCCACCCGTGGCAGAGGAATCTGATTTCTTCAAAGAACGTGACCGCCAATATTCCTACAGCCTAAAAAAGTCTGAGCTGAACTTGGGCATTCTGAAGTTAAATCTCCAACGTGCATTACGTCACCTGCAGAGCACAGAAGGAAGGGAAGACGGCAGGCAGAGAGGAGAAGCAGTACCTCACAGGAGGTCCCTGTGTAGCCCTGGGGACATTCACAATGTTCCACGTCCGTGGCTACTGCCAGGTCGATGGCATTCGGGCTCGCCGTATCCAGAGAGACAGAATCCAACCTACAAACAGAGGGGGGTCATTGCGGGACGCACACACTTGCAAACAGCTCCATACACCTCAGGGAAGAAAGACGGTTCCTCACAGTTGGAATACAAGCAACACGGTGATGAGATTTTTATAAATAAGCAATGCTTTTCCAGCAATCTGCTTGCAGGGAGCCAGTGCCGTTGTATGGAGAGGCCCTCTACATTGGTACAAAAATGCACTGTTGTCCAGAGACTGTGGTGCTAGGGTCTGAGGCTACCTCTTCAGAGCTGAAGCCAGTAGGAAACCATCCCATCACTAATGCAGAGATTATCCTTCAAGCTATCACACTACGCTTGCTTTATTTTCCTTTAAAGACTGATTTATTTATTTGTTTGAAAGGCAGAGTGACAGAAGACAGGGAGAGACAGAGAGACAGAGATATTCCATCTGCTGATTCCCATTCCTCAAATGGTCACAATGGCCAAAGCCAGGAATAAGAAACTCCATCTGGGTCCCCACATAGGAGTCCAGGGCCCAAGTACTTGGGCTATCATCTTGCTGCCTTCCCAGATGCATTAGCAGGGAGCTGGATAGGAAACAGCATGTGGGATTCAAACTGGCACTCGGCCAGGGGATGCAGGAGTCACAAGAAGCAGCTTCATTCACCTGCTGCACCACGACCCTGGCCGACTATGTTTGCCTTAGCTGCATCTCACTTAAGGCTTTGCCAGGTAGTGCCAGAAGCTGACTGCCCCAAAGTAATAAAATGGCCAAGCATGGACGTATAGACTGTGTAAATCCTAAGACCATTACTATCAGGAGGATACGAACCAGATATAACAGGGTCCAGATAACTGCTACTTCATTAGGTTTTTCTCAGAAACCCCCTTGGAAGTGTCTCATGCTAACACAATCTGTCTCCTACTAGAAATATTCATCCTGGAAAGATATTTTTATATCTGCAATAAACGTATATGCATCAAAGCAGTTTTCAAGACACAACCAGTTCCTTCAGCTATGACCTTGAAATAACCAAAGTACATGTAAATATATTCAGCTTCCAATGCGTCACACTGAGGACACGAGTGGCATTCGTTCACAGCCAGCTCTTCCCTTCCGAGCACGCACCTGTAAAGAGCCGTTTTGGCAGAATTGTAGTTGGCCCTGATCAGGAGATGTGTCACATTGGCCAGGACAGTCATCAGCTGGTCACGATCGATCTCCCTTTTGTTATTAAAATCTCGGAAGTTCTCGGGCACCAGTCTCACCACGTTGAAGTACTCTTCGTAGGGCTGCAGTGACAGACCCTCAGCCTGTGTGCTGACGGTGAGTCCATTCCCCTAACATTCAAAAAGAAGATGAAATACACCTGTCATTCCATCAAAGCCACCCATGTGACATCCCTACCCTTTCATTAAAGGCAGGAGTAGACATGCACATACAGGGAACGAGCCTCCAACTTTCACAGAATTGCTGTTAACAGCAGCGCTCTGCCCGCCACAGGCCGTGGAAGCAGGTGCACATGGCTCCCGATGAGACAACACGACACACTGGATCCCAAATGGGCCACACCTAGGCATCCCTCTGGGTGAGGCTGAGCTGGGCGTTTTTGTGGGAAGTGAGGATGCACCAATAGGGGAGGGGATTAGAACCACAATGGCAATGATCTGCACCCACACAGTCACGCACTGCCTAATCCACTCATCTGGGGAGGCAAGGTGTCATGGAGAATACAGGGACTGACGAGGTAGAAGAGCAGTTTCAAGGTCAGAGTGAGAAAGCATCTCCCTTCTCAACACGGGAAGGCGGGCGCACCCTGGAGATGACAGGAAAAGCAGCACGTGCCGTCCAGAGGCAACTTCAGAAATGGGCCCACGCTCATGCAGCCTGGACAGGGCCTAGAGAAGCCGAGCACTGCTGAAGGGCCACCCTGGCCTTGCCCGCCTCATGGGGTCAGCCTCACCCAAGCCACTTTTGATCACAAAACTAACCTCATGCCTTCAAGCCCTAAGCTCGGAGGCGAAAGCAATACCATGGGAAATTACCTTAATGATGACGTCAGCGTGAGACATGAGGTCACTGTCCATGGCCTCCATGGGAATATCGTAAGAGACTGTGTATTTCAGGAACCCGCCGAAAGCAGTCAGCTGAAATGGTTAAGGCAGAATGAACACCGGATGGGAATATAACAACAATCACTGTCCCTACAAGAGGAAGTGGCCATTAGGCTCCGTCTGGAAGCAAGCAGTCCGTGGGCATATCCCGTGAACCCTCTGCTTAACTGCTACCACCAGAGGCAGGCAGGGCATCACTGAAATGCACAGGAGAAAAAACATGTGTTCTTTCTTAGAGCCCGCAAGGTAAATGCGTTCCTACAGACTTCTGTTCGTCACACCATGGGCGCTTATTTCACCTGGATATTTTAGGAGATGAAGAGTCTGATTCAGGAAGACAACCTCAGCATTTTGATTTCATTGCCTTGCTTGCAAGAGAACAAGGAACGAGTTTGATCTGCTAGTCCAAGGAAGGACTGAAATCAGGTATCCTTTAATATAAAATAGAGATTTTTCTTTCTGAAGGATGTGTGACAATAGAATGCTCAGAATTCAATATGGCACCATTATAAACAGATCTAGGATTAGAATTTGCTGGAAAAATTATCATTTTCAAAAAGAGGTACTTTGGAAAAATGTAAAAGACAAGTTACAAAATTAAGAGACGGCCATTCAATTAAATGGTGATTCACCATGATGCTCTGCCCTGAAAATACACCATGCCTTTAAAACAAGCCACAGCCCGGCCGAGGCGACTGGGGAGCTGCAGTGTTGAGACATGGTCCCCCAGGCGAGGATCTGGAGAAGGGGACTGGGAACACCAAGTTGAAGGGACCATCAGTCCTAGAAACCAACTTTCCACATTGAGGAATCACCGCCTTCACTTTTGTTAAAATGGAAAGCAAAGTATCCTATCTGTCCCTACATCCTACATGTGAATTTTCTGTAATTGACAACCTGTCCTGATCCCCAAACCGACGGAGCAGCAGAACAGCCCCACTGGCAGGAGGAACCTTCCCTGAGCAGCTGCCATGAGCCAGGCCCTCCACGGAGCCCCGGGGCTCCACGCCGAGTCTACGGAGCAGGGCTGCGGTTACCACTCCATGGAGGCCTGCGTGACCCAGGGACTCGGAGAAGGCAAGCAGAAAGTGTGTCACAGAGAAGAGGGCCAGACTTCACAGAACACACGGCTTAGGAACCGGGTCACGAAGAACAGAAGCTCGAATTCGAGTGATGCCCTTGACTGTCCACAGGCAAGAGGCAAAGTCAAAGGTTACAAAATGCTCTCTCACTCCCCCAAGTGGCAGGTGAGGCTACTGCAAATGCCAGCAGCAGGCCTTGATGCGCTCTAGGGTCACCCAGCAGGACGTACCTTATTTCCGAGGTAGGCCTCAGGCGCTGACCAGTAGTACTGTGGCGCCAGCCTCTTCAGGACCATGGTGTTGTTGATGCTGACCTGATGCCGCCCGCCCAGCCCATCCTGCTGGGAGCGGATTTTACTGGGACTGATCAAGTCTGTGACCAGCCACCCAGACATATCCTTCACCTTAAAAATGAAATTCAAGAAGTTTGTAAGATGAAATAGAACTCATATGGGACTTCCCCCAGTCCGCGCTAACATGCTCACACTGAAAAGCCAGATGCAGAAAGCCAGGAATGATGCTATCACATAACACGCTGTTGTTGTTGAACTCCACGTCCTGTGGCCCTTCCACTCGCCAAAGGACTGGAGACACCTGAGGGCAAGTCCAGCAAACCCCAAACCCCCAAGAAAGCCCATGGATAGGTTCTGTAGATTTAAGAAATCAAAGAACTGAATAAAGGTTGAACATCCTTCCTCGAAAAACCCCAAATCTGAAACGTTCCAGACCTGGAAAGATTTGCAGCACTGACATGATCCCACAAGTGGAAAATTCCACAGCTGACCTCATGTGACCGGTGGCAGGCAGCACGCAGGTGCACTACACGAGGGTATCGGCTTGCCTTCAGGCCATGTGAACAAGGTGTGTAGGAAGCACACACGAATGGCGTGTTTAGACTTAGGTCCCCTCCCCAAGACACCTCATTCTCTATATGCACATATTCACAAGTCTTTGGAAATCCCAAGTCTGAAACAGGTCTGGTCCCAGGTATATCAGAAAGCGGATGTTCAACCTGGAAAGGCACTGAACAAACAGCCTTTTGCTAACTCTCACTCTCCCTTCTCTGTCACCTCCTGCTTTTCCCTGAAAACGGACCACAAGTCTCCAGCTCCTATTACTCCCAATCTGTCACCTGCATGGAGGTGACAAGTGGTCTCCCCAGGGTGGCAGGCAGTGTTCTCTGCCATCATCAGTGTATAAGCCTTGTGTTGGACAGCTCCTCTCTAACTTCCAGCCTTGGCTCCCCACTCAGTCCCACCCCCCAGATCTCCCTATACCTAAAACACCCTGTCTGACCTCAGAATTCCCGGCCACTTGTTCCTGCCTTGGTCACTGGAGCACATTCCATCCCGCCCCTCCCACTTCTCTGAGCTGACACAGTCACATGCCCCCAGGCCCTAGGGGTGGAAAGGGAGGTGAGAGTGGCCTTCCCCGGCCATACACTTCCTCATGGAAGAAATGTACACACACCATGCCACCCTGCTACTTTGAGAGGGAAAGGCACGTGGGAGCGGACACCTGACTTAGAACATTTAGAAGCACTCTTAGGAACCGGCTGCCTTGATCCACGACAGTGTCATCCCACAAGGACGAGAGGGACACAGCAAAGTCAGCCTCGTGGCTTCGGTCACACAGCTCAGAGAGAGCTGGTGTGAGGGGAGCTGCTACTTCAATCCCACCCCAGGCCGGCGCCTCCCACCTGCCCAACAGGCCACGCGAGGCTGTCGCAGACGTCGGAGACGCCGAAGCAGAAGCACTCGGTGCAGCCCTGCGGGTCTCTCTCCTTCAAGTTGTAGAATCCTGGTTTGCAGCGGTCGCAGTCTCTCCCTTCGACATTGTCCTGCAAGTAAGGGAAAGGATTGCTTTGCGGAACCAGCACGCCGAGGCATTTGGTGACCCACGGAGGCTCAACACACACACGAAGCTTGCGAAGACAGAACAGACCAGACAGTGTGAAATAAACATGGTTTGCTAGTGTTGCCGACAACAGGGCTGGTGCTCTTGGAGCCGGGTCATAACATTTAAACAGCTTGTTCCGTTCCGGTTTAAATCTTCCAACTTTTGCTGATATTACAACCATTTTAAAGTCTGAAGAGGGCTGTACAATTGTGCATCCTACCCATCAACTCGAGATTCTTTTTGAGCACAAACCACACGAGCCTCAGACTCTGCTGATGTGTGGTTAGCCACGCAGGGTGCGGCAGGAAATGCTGTGGATTACGGGGAGGTTGCTACTGCTGTCATAGGGCCCACTGAAAATTCTCGCGGCTATTCCATTCGCGAATAGCTTGTTATGGCTTGATTCCTTTTTTAAGAGAAATCCAAACGAACGCGTCTGCCTTGAATTGGCACCTGGAGCTCTTGCACACACAGAGCTGGAAAAGTGCATTGCAGAAGAATGAAGCCAAGGCCTGTGAAACGGGATGCAGGCTTGCTTCATCCCACAAGGCTCAGGAATGCCTGGGAATGGAAGGCTGCCGCCAAGAGGTACCAAAAGAGAAAACCAGGTGCCCATGGAGGTCCAAGGACATGCCCTGCTTTGTGGCAGGGAGCTGAGGGGAGTGGAACCTTCCTGCCTTGCGTGAGAACGGATCACCTGAGCTTATGGGATACCCACGTGTCTCAGAGAACCCCCAAGGAAACCGGGGACATCTCTGCTCTGCACACTCACCTTGCAGAGACATGGCTCTGCGCAGGGGTCGTCATTCACGCTGCCAGCCGGACTGCACTCACAGCGGACGCAGCTGGGGTAGCCCTTATAGCCAAACTGGCAGCGATCACATTTGTCTCCCGCGTAGCCTTCCTTACAGGCACACTGCCCCGGCCACTTCCCTGGAGAGAAAACAGCGACAGTGACCCGACAGCAAGCTGCAAGAGGCTGAAAGCAGGGGTCAGGGAACGTTTTCCCTTAAAGGGCCGGCTAGTGCATCTCCTAGGTTTTCAGGCCCAAGCATCTCAGCTCAGCTGCCATTGCACAAACACAGCACAGGGAGCGCACAAATGGCCACAGCTCGGTGCTAATAAAACTTTATTCACAAAAACAGCCAGTGCACAGATCTGGGCCCTCGGCTGTCATTTGCCAATCCCTGGTTTAAGGAATGAGAGAGAGCGAGAGCAAGAGCGAGTGTGTGTGTGTGTGTGTGTGTGAGAGAGAGAGCGAGAGCGAGAGCGAGAGCGAGAGAGAGAGAGAGAGAGAGAAAGAGAGATGAAGTCCACAGAACTTGACGGAAAGGTGAAACAATTCAGTGGTTTTGGAAAAGTTTGGCATATCTCACACAATCCAGCTGCCCCATGTCTAAGAAAATGCCAGGAAAAATGAAAACATACATCCACAAAAATATCTGTCCATGAGGATTTACAGCAGTGCTACTCACAACAGACAAAAGTCAGAAACAACCCCAGCGTCCATCAGTTGATGAACAGTTGTTCATCATCAGTTGATGTGCATGGGGTAGACACACACCCGGAAAGGTGGCTCAGCAATAAAAAGCAATGGCTTGCTGACTCATGCTGCAACAGAGACGGACCTGGAAACATTACACCACGTGGAAAAGGCCTGCCACACACACAAAACTCCGCATAGTATATGGCTCCATTTACTTGTAATGGTCAATATGAGCAACTCTAAAGATAACTGGTTGTCTAGGGCTCGGGAGTGGAAAGGGAGAGAGACAGAGAGTGACACTAACGGGAAATGAGTTTGTTTATGGGATGATGAGAATGTCCTACTGTTAGATTGTGGTGAGGGTCACATCAATGAGTATATGGAATTGTATGCTTTAAATAGGAGAGCTGTATGGTAATAAATGATAAAACCTTAACAACAACAACAAAAAGGCACAGAAGGACCAGCATCATGGCACAGGGGTTAAACCACTATTTGTGATGCCAGCATTCCGTATCTTCCAATCCAGCTTCCAATCCACTTCCAATCCAGCTCCCTGCTCATGTGCATGGGAGAGCAGCAAAAGACAGCCCAAGTGCTTGGACCCCTGTCACCCATGTGGGAAACATGGATGGAGTTCTAGGTCTCTGGCTTTGACTTGATTCAGTCCCAGCCATTGTGGCCATTTGAAGAGAAAACCAGCAGATGGAAGATCTCTCTCTCTCTCTCTCTCACTCTCGCTCTTGCTCTCGCTCTTGCTCTCGCTCTTTCTCTCCCCACCCTGGCTGTTTCTCCACCACTCTGCCTTCCAAAGAAGTTAATAAAAGCACAGAGGCAAATGGTGACGGGCAACAGGTGTCTTTGCTTTTCGTACCAGCTCTGAAACTTTCTCATTGCATGACCTCGGCCAAATTACTTAACTGTTCTGAGCTACAGGTTCCTTGTCTGTAAAATGGGTTAAGTAATGTCTATCTGCTATGATTGAAAAGCTTAAGTGATAGATTTTCAAATGAGCCTGATTAGGACAATTTTTATCACTACCATGCCACCACTGTCCTCATCATCCTCCCAGAACTGGGTGCACAGAATTGACTCAGGTGTTCAGTTTACCCTCTGCATTCCTGGCAGGCCCCAGGGCTGCACACCTGACCCTGCTGGTCAACATCCACTTTACCTGCCCGTGGCCGAGACTGCTGGGGCTGCGGGAGTCCTTGAACAGATGTGACCTATCCAGGACACTCTGCTATTTACAAGTCCATGTCCAGTTTTATGCAAAGAACACTGATATTTACAAAGTTAACCAGACGATTTGTGTGCTTTGTGAGATGACATATGCAGAAACTCTCTGTGTGCCTTCTAAGAGCTACCCAGACCAATTGCTATTGACTGTGTTGCACACAGGGCTTTAAACTGAGCCTTACTTCTTATCTGCTCAAATGTCATTTCATCAGGCCAACATGGTCACCTCCTCACCCCGTCTCTTCCTCTCCAATCATGCTTCCTATTTTTCTTTTATGCCTACTGCACTACTGTACACTGGCATTATATTACCCATGCATTTGTTTGGTTAGCCTCTACCTGTGAGCAGGAACTTTGACCATCCTGTGCAAATACATATTCCTCAGTTCTATCGAAATTCCCTGACACATAGTAGGTACATGATAAATATTTGGCAAATAAAGAATCATATCACTACAATGGTAATGTTCCACTAAATATACATTTTCCACCAACAAAAAAAAATAATTGAAAGCAAAAAAATGAATCAAGTACTTACCATTGTGTAAATCAGAATGGAGATCATCCTTAATACAGACAGAACTGAGGGAGCCCACAGGGTCACAGTCACAAGGATGGCAAGGCTCATCTTCATAAGGAGAAACCTCAAAGACAGAAGTTGCCTGGGTTTAGCTTACAGAGATCACCGTGATATTGGCAATAATGCCAACTATAGTATCCATGACAGGATACTGGCTTTTCATTCCAGTTGAGACAATTCTGGTGATTCTGTGTACTGAGCAGGTGTGGGACCCAGACAATACAGTGATCTCAAGCCAGGAAGCCCCAAACGCCTGTGATGGTGACAGCAGTTAGCATCGTCCTTTCCCAGCACCACTGCCACCCAGCCCTGCTCACTCCATCTTTCAGAGCCACATCTTCAGCATCACCTATAACCAGAGCACCACCAGCAGCCAGGTAACAACCTCAGGTCAAGTCAATCGGAAGAAGGACTGCCCATGCATTGTGAGCGACACGCAGGCACATTAGCTATTGGCTGAATCGTCAATGTCTAGCATTGGTATTACCAGAGATCAGATCACACTGCTAGGAAGCCCCCACATTTAACAACAAGCATACATTCTACTTTGAGCAAAAACACACAGGACAGAGTAGGAGACGGCCAGCTGAAGAACACAGCTAGCTCAACAAGAACAGAAACTTCACAAAAGAAATGTCTCCAACACAGAGGTTAAGGCTTGGCGAAGCCACCTGCCAGCTGTGCCAAGACGATGGAGCTCACTGTGGCTGAGAACCAGTCTTACTTTGTGTGGTCTGAAGTATCCATCGACACAGGTCTCACAGTTGATGCCCATGGTGTTCTGCAGGCAGTTGATGCAAACCCCTCCTCCTCTGAACTGGCCCTCGGTGTTCAGACTTCTCTTCTGATGTGCAACATGTTCATCATAGTAACATTCGGTGGCTTTGTTGTGACAATTACATTCTAGGAGAATATTTTGACATCTCCATTAATATACAAAGGATGTCCTGTGTAGAGAAGACCTTTACCTACTCCAGTAAGTGTCTATGACTACAAATTCAATTGAAACTCTGGAATAACTTCTTTGAGTAGGATACAGATAACATTATGGAAAGCAGCTGGGAAGAGATGACAAAATAATAAATGTGCAGACCCAGCTGACCCAGCAACTCTCTCTGGGGATTATCTTTTGCAGAAATGCATGTATGTTTATGAATGGCACATACAGGATCAGTCAGTGCACCACTGTTTGGGTTAACAGACTGTTAACAGTCAGAATACCCATTGACAGGTAGCTGTTTAAATAAATAATATTACAACCATAAAATCGAACTTTGTTCATCTGTTTTTAAAAACAGCACTATAAACTGCTGATCTGGAAGAATTTTCAGATTTGTCATTAAATATGAAAAAGTGTAAAGAATGGATTGCATATTGCATCATGTATAAGAACGGTACTGTGAGTACACATATGTTGCTAAATGATTTATTTGCATAAAAACTTAGGATGAACCTTCTAGGAAATGACAAAAACTGGGAAGGATAGACATGAAGTAGAGGTAATGTTTTTTACTCTACATATTTATATCTTGTTAGACTTGGACTCTTGTGACTACATTGTCTATCATATCCAAGACAATAAAGTTGAATCCAAATTAATAAAGGATAAAGGGATATACGGGAATGGGAACATTGAAAAGCAAGCCAGTGAAAATAGATTTAGGCTTCAATCACCAATCTGCAGTTTGGAAAACTATTTTTAATTTCTGAGAAAACAAGTAATCAAGTATAAAAGATGCTGAAACACCAGAACTTGAATGCAGTAAGAGGAAAAGCTAGCTTTACAAGAATAGAAATATTGCTCCTCAAGTCGCAAGTGCACCTACCTTCACACATGTTTCCAGAAGACACTGTCCCAGGCCTCCAGGGCTGCTGATGGAACCCAGGACAGCACACATTGCAGGTCTCTCCACAAGTGTTGTGTTCACACTGGCACTGCAGCCTCTGGACAACAAGGGACACAGCACTGGATCAGCAAACCTTACCTGTATGGCTCTCCTAATTTTACGCAGAAGAGAAGCTATCACAGTCAAGCAAGATGACGCACTTCACAATAGGGACTATACCAAACAACGCAGCATTTACCTATTGGGGAATAACATAGGCACGTAACCTGGTTATAAACACAAGTGATGAAGCGTACAGTCAGCCTCAGCCATGAGTTAACTAACAAGGTCATTTTCTAAAAGACATCTTGACTCTAAAGGGCTGTGAGCTCTCATTCATGATTTTCTTGGTGTTCATCTATTTTTCACCACCAAAAATAGAGCAGTCCTATTCAAAGAATACAGAATTGCAAAGAAATAAAGAAGTCATTTCATATAAGTGTTTTAAAAGGAGATGTATCATTCACTTAATATTATGCTAAAAAAAACTTTATTTTGATTTGGTATCACAAAAATGGAAGGGTAGAAAATAGGAAGAAAGGAATCCTTTTTAAAAGTATAGATATCATTTAATAACTGCATAATTTTGCTTGATCATCTCACAGAAAAAGAGGGCTTCAAAATTCATCAACCTATTGAATTATACACTTTAAAGTGGTAAGTTCTATGTGATGGAAGTTTTACCACACACAAACACACACACACACACACAAAAAAAAAAATCACAGTAAGATCTTAACCAGAAACATAAACTCCAAACAATGCAAAATGAAATTGTTTAAAGAAAGAAACCAACAATCTGAAATTTTTTGGCACACCATTGTATACCTTTCAATGTTTGTCTTGAATAAAAAAGAAGTATGCAAGTATTATCAGTATGGCTTCCACTGTGAAGTTTTAGTAAAATGTCAAATGCCAGAGCTCACCTTTGTCGTTTCATCCCATGGGCAGCTACTTGCATGGCCATGGCAAATACACATTCCTCCGATGGAAATGTCTTTTATTGAATAGTAATACTAAGAAAAAAGAAATTATGAACAAAGATTGAAACCCCTCTGTTTCAGTGATATAAAAATGCTAGCATGCCAATGAATAACTCAGGTGGTTTAGGAACCATTATTGATCATCCTAAATAAAATTCTATTTACATTTAAAAACTGTTTTTTCATGCACCAAGAATCCTTGTGTTCAATTAAAATAAAAAATACTCAAAAACTCATCAACAGAATGTAAGAAGTCAAAATATTTTTTCCAACTTGGTTGCATCTTAAACTAACTCAGTCATCTTCAAATCCTTGTTACTGACATCCCTAGAAAAATAGGTGAATTGAACACAGCACTGCTTAAAACATGTCACAAGCAAGATTTATCCCAGCATGTAAAGTTAGTCATGCACACGAAAATTTATAAATGTAAAATACAGTGCTTAAGATCTGCATGCAACACTTCCTTATGGTTTTGCATGGAAGTGTTGGTAGACTTCTTTTTAGATCTTATTTTCCATTATTCACTGCTAGTGTTCAGAAATCTGATTCACCTTTATTTACTAATTTTGTAAACTGCAACACTGTCAAATTCACTTAGTATTTCTAGTAGTTGCTTTGTAGATTTTCTTAGCTATATGATCGTGTCATCCACAAATAATGACAGTGAATTCTGTACGCCTTTATCTTTTTTGTATTATTGAAGATCTTTATAAATAAATAATAAAACATTTCCAAGAGGAATAAAAAAAACGATCTATCCAAGTAGAGAGAGAAATACAATGCTAATGGAATAAATGACTCACTTGTTAAAACGTGTTTCAAAATTCTTCCCAAATTGATCTAAAGATTCACTGGAATCCCAATGAAAATTTGAGCAGGATTTTTTTGTTTTTTGTAAAAATCAACACACTGATTCTTTTTTTTTAATTTTTACTTTTTTATTTATTTTTTATTTTTTTGACAGACAGAGTGGACACTGAGAGAGAGAGAGAGAGACAGAGAGAAAGGTCTTCCTTTTTCCATCAGTTCATCCCCTCAATGGCCACTCTGTTGGCATGCTGTGGCCAGAGCATCATGCTGATCCGAAGCCAGGAGCCAGGTGCTTCTCCTGGTCTCCCATGCGGGTGCAGGGCCCAAGCACTTGGGCCATCCTCCACTGCACTCCCGGGCCACAGCAGAGAGCTGGCCTGGAAGAGGGGCAACTGGGACAGAATCTGGCGCCCCGACCGGGACTAGAACCCAGTGTGCCGGTGCCGCAAGGCGTAGAATTAGCCTAGTGAGCTGCGGCGTCGGCCCCGAATTAGCTTTCATTGCTCAAAGAGCAGAACTGTTTATACTTTGTAGGTTCTAGTGCTCTCTGCCATCCTGGGGCTTTTATAACTTGGGGCCTAGTGAGCCGCAGCGCCGGCCAACAAACTGATTCTAAAATATGGAATGAAATATAAGGAACCTAGAATAGCCAAAACAATCTTGAAAAATAACTATGTTAGAGCATTACTGTACCTGACCTCGAGAGATACTGCAAAACTACAGAGATCAAGCAAGCTTGCTGTTAGCATAAGTTAGCTTAGTGGCATAGCGGAGAGCCCAGAAACAGATCCATAATGACAAAGTCAGATAGTTTTCCATTTTTAAGATTTATTTATGGCCTGTCTCTCTCTCTCACTGTCCACTCTGCCTGTCAAAAAAGGATTTATTTATATTTATTTATTTGAAATAGTTACAGAGAGAGAGAGAGAGAGAGAAAGAGAATCTTGTACCCACTGGTTCATTTCCCAAAAGGCTGCAATGGCAGGGCTGGGCCAGACCATACTCAGGAACCCAGAATTCCATCTAGGTCTCTCAAGTGGGTGGCAGAAGCCCAGGCACTTTGGCCATCTTCTGCTGCTTTTCCGGGTGTATTAGCAGGAATATGGACTGGAAGCAGAGCAGTCCAGACTCAAATCAGTGCTTGTAAGGGATGTTGGTATGCAGGTGGTAGCTTAACCCACTGCACCACAGCACTGGCCCCGGTCACATAGTTTTCAACAAAAGCATCAGAACAATTTAATGAAGGAAAGTCAAGTATTTTCAGTAAATGGTCCAAGAACACTTGTCTATGCACACAGGGGAAAAAGAACCTTGACTCCTATCTCACAACAAACACAAATGTTGAGAGAGACCATAGATGTGAAAGCTAAGACTATAAAGCTACAAGAAGAAAGCATAGGGCCAGCGCTGCGGCTCACTAGGCTAATCCACCTGCAGCGCCGGCACCCCAGGTTCTAGTCCCGGTCAGGGCACCGATTCTGTCCTGGTTGCTCCTCTTCCAGTCCAGCTCTCTGCTGTGGCCTGTGGAGGATGGCTCAAGTGTTTGGGCCCTGCACCCACGTGGGAGACCAGAAGGAAGCACCTGGCTCCTGGCTTCAGATCGGCACAGCGCCGGCCGTAACGGCCATTTCGGGGTGAACCAATGGAAGGAAGACCTTTGTGTTTGTCTCTCTCTGTCTATAACTCTCTCTCTGTCTCTCTCTCACTGTCTAACTCTGCCTGTCAAAAAAAAAAAAAAAAACCCAAAAAACAAAAACAAAAGCATAATACCTTGGCAAACTTGAGATCAGCAAGTACTTTTCTGAGAGGACACAGAAAGCATTAAACAACAAAGAAAAAAATGATAAATTGGACTTGATCAAAATTAAAACTCCTGCTTATCTAAGTCACAGGGGAATGAATAAGAGAAGACCCTTGCAACATATACGTATCTGATGAAGGACTTGTATAAAAAATACAGATCTTGTATAACTCAGTAAAAAGGAGAACAAAAGCCCTGAGCAGATACTGCTAAGCACAATCTCCATATGAGTCCATCAGAGAAGGAGACGCGAGTGCACACGGATGAGAACAGCCGACAGAACAACTGACAAAACTAAATACCTGGAATCAGGCGGTGCAGCCAGAACTGCCTCTCACTGTTGTTACACTGATTGTAAAATCTCAAAGCTACTTTGGATAAAAGTTCAGCAGCTTCCTGAAAAGTTAAACATACCACTATAACCTAGGAATTCCACCCCGGGGTTCCGGAGGGAATATAAAAATATTTCTCCATGCAAGCTTTGTACACTTAGCTGTACATTTTCCTAATTATAAATTATACCTCAAATTTTTACATTTGAGATTTAAAAGCATGCACTTGCTGAGGATCAGACGTGGAACCACACTCGAAGAGTAAAGAACAAGGGCTACTCCATTCAACACACTGAGCCCTCTGGGGATAGCGCGGGGCTGCGGGGACGTGAGGGTCCTATCTGGCCCATCATCTACTTGATTTTATTAATTTATTTATAATGTTCATTTATTTCTTCATTTGAAAGGCAGAAAGACAGAGGAACACAGATTTTCCACCTGCTCGTTCACTCCCCAGATGCCCACAACAGCCACAGCTGGGAACCCAGAACTCAGTCCCGGTCTCCTACATGTGCGGTAGGGACCCAAGTACTTGATCATTACCTGCCGCCTCCCAGGGTGTGCATTAGCAGAAAGTTGGATTGGAAACAGGGTGGGGACTGAAACACACACACTGTGATAAGGGATGAGGGTGTACCAGGCAGGGACTTAACCACTGTGCTAGACAGCCACCCCAACTACGATCCACTTTAAGGGGAGCAGTCGAAACAAATGAGATGGGAGCCAGGGCTGTGGCCTAGCAGGTGAAGCCAGTGCTTTCCTGGCTGCTCCACTTCCAGCTCCCTGCTAATGTGCCTGGGAAAGCAGTGGAAGACGGCACAAGCTCCCGGCTCCTGGCTTCAGCCTGGCCCAGCCCAGGCCATTACAACCATCTGGGGAGTGAACCAGCGGATGGAAGACCTCTCTGTCTCTCCTTCTCTCTCTCTCTTTGTAACTCTACCTTTTAAATAAATAAAATACATCTTTTAAAATAAATAAGTAAAATGAAACATAATGACTCTTGATGAGGATAGAACAGATGCGACAGAAAAGGCCAACCTGGGAGGAAACGTATAACAAAACAGAAAAGAATATTTCCCTTCAACAAAATGAACTCTCCCCATGATCTGAGCACCGCCGGTACTCACTCGTCTTGTAACGATTGGATCAAGTTCTTTAGGTTCCCGGTGGCTCAGGGTCATAAGGTCCGCGTTGAGCGTTCGAATGCGCTGTAGGCGCAGGCGGATGTAGCGCGCCGATGTGAATTCCAACAACTTGGGGGAAAGATCGTCAGCACTCGGTCTGCCGTTGATTAATGATGTGTGAATCTGAATAAAGATGGAGACATCAAAATAGGCAAATATCAGTTTCAAGCCTGCACACTATGGCCCTGGATGATTAACTCTGGGATAGCCCCTTTATAAAGATATCATCTACAAATTAAAACAAGACAGCTAGGTGCTGGCAAAAATCTCTCCAACATTTGTGGACAACTCTTGGCTCTGCATGATTTCAACACATCTTCAATCTACTGAAAGCGAACCATGGCAATATCCCAGAGATGGATGGACATCGTTGAACAAGGCCACTTCTCCCGGTGTGGGGCAGGATATTTTCATGTCCACCCCTGAAGCAAATTCTGAACACATAAAGAGGCTGGGAGAACTAAGAAACGGTGCTAAAAAGCCTACCACCTGGGGTGCTGTGCCTTGACTGTCACACCAGTCCTCGACACCCACCAAAAAGGGAGAACTTCCCTGAGAAGACGGGAAGCTACAGGTTGACTATCTCTAACCCGAAACTCCACAATTCAAACTCCACAGTGTTCTGAGCCCCGACATGAAGCCACAAGTGGGAAATTCCACACCTGACCTCAGGTGCTGAGTTGCAATCAAAACGCAGGTGCACTAAAACATTGCATACAATTACCTTCAGGTTATGTATATACAAAACAGAAATGAATTTCATGCTTAGACTTGGGGCCCATTCCCAACATATTTCATTAGATATATGCAGAGATTCCAAAATCCAAAATACCCCAAATCAGAGACATTTCTGGTTCTGAGAGTTGCAGGTAAGGGACATATAACCTGTGTTTTTTCTAGAGACATTTTAACTCTCCTCTTAATATTTCAGGCCCTGATGTAAGGGGTGCTACCCCCTCTGAAGAAGGTTCCAGAAGGGAAGAAACCAACAAGGTAAAATGGATCCACAGTGGAATTCATCATAGCAGACACCTTGGAGGCTACTTTTAGTAGAGCTAGAGAATTACATGAAAGGCGTGTGTATGGCCAGACTGATTTTCAGTGTTTAACATCAGCTCCTACCTGTGGCTACCTGAACATCCGGGACCAAAAGGCTTTTGTGAAAAGCCAGGTGTCACTGGCGAGGGTACATACCTCCCCATGCTCCAAGGGCACCAGTCTAGAGTAATACGAGGTGCAGATCACTTCATCATCAGCCCTGTATGTGGGCGGTCCCCGCGTGGGAGTTATATTATAGCGCGTCAAACACTCTGTGTCACTGACTGCGTAATACTGCCAAGGGCTGAACGTGGTGCCGTCCAGAGAACGCTCCAAAATCCAGTTTCCAGGCCGAGGGGAGTTGGCGGCTTTAATGATGATATAGGCAACTTGGAAGACCTGTAATGAAGACCACAGAGGATGTCAACCCAGAATCAGGATAAGCCAGACGCAGAAAGACAAGCAGTGCGTGATGTCTCTCGCATGTGAAGTAGGGAACAGTGGGACTCGCAGGAGCAGGAAGCAGATGTTAAAGGGTTGGGAGAAGGGGGAAATGGGGAGATTTTGATGGACGGGCACAAAGCTGTGGTTATGCAGGACAAAGGAGCTCTCCAGGGATCTACTTAAAGCAATGTGCCTATACGGAACAATACAGTACCATCACACACACACGCACACACACGCACACACACACACGGTAACTCTCTGAAGTGATGGACAGGCTCATCACCTGGATTGTGGTGATCACAGCATTCATGTATGTCAAATCATCAGGCTGTACACATTGCAACTTTTAAAATAGAATTAGTGCCAGGTGCTCAAACACCAAAGTGTTTACTCAAAGGACTGTTTATGTGACAACTTCAATTTTTGTGTGCTTTTCAGTAAAGCTGCAAGTATATAACATTCAAAAATGTGTCTTCCAAATATTCAAGATTAACTCAAAAAGTCCTCCTGGAGCAAGTGTTTGGCATAGAGTTCCTGGGTCTGAGTCCGAGCTCCGCTCCCAATACCAGCTCTGTGCCAGTGCCCACACTGGGACGCAGCTGGGTACCTGGCAACCACGAGGGAGACTGGACTAAGTTCCCAGCTTCCAACACCAGCCATTGTGGGAAACTGCAGATTAAACCAGTGGATGGGATATCTCTCTGGCTGCCTGGCTGGCTTTCTCTCTCTTTCTTTCTCTCTCTATCTTTCTTTCTGCCTTTTGAATAAATAAAATAAATGAATAAGCATTAAAGAGCACTCACAAGTACATCTGTATTGTTAGAATTAACAGCATTAGTATTAACGTAATTGCATATTATGTTAATTATGTATTCTAAATGGCAATAGTAACAATAAACGAGTTCTGCTACTAGTAGTGTTAAATGCATATCTCATATTGATTTGGAGATGGCATATCAGAAGAAAATAGCCCACTACATGTCTTTCAGAATGGCTAAATTTCAAAACATTGACCACACCAAATGCCGGCAGGATGTGGAGAACAGGAGCCCTCACTCTTGCAGGTGTGAATGCAAAGTGATCCAGACATTTTGGGAGACAGTTTGGCATTTTCTCACAAAACCAAGCATACTCACCTTATGATCCAGCAACTAGGCTCCTTAGCATTCAACCAAATGAGCTAAAAATGTATGTTCATTTAAAGCCTGCATGGGGGTGTTTATAGCAGCTTTATTTGTAACTGTCAAAACCTGGGAGCAAACACCAAGTTCTTCCACAGGCGAACAGACTATGGTATACCCAGACAATGGAGCGTTATTTAGTGATTAAAAAAAATGAGTTCTCAAGCCACAGAAATCCACAGGGCATCCTAAATTCACATTACTAAGTGAAAGAAGACACTCTTGAAAGGCTCTGTATGAATGATTCCAGCTGTCTGACATTCTGGAAAAGGCGATTCTATGGAGACAGTAGCAATATTACAGAGGAAGGACAAAGAGAAGGGGCACAGAAGATGTTTAGGGCAGTGCAACCATCCTGTATGCTACTGTAGTGGTGGACACAGGCTGCATATTTGTAAAAACCCACAGAAGGATAGGCATTGTGAAACAACAGGTTAAACCACAGCTTGGGACGCCCACATTCCCTATCAAGTGCCTGGGATCGAGTCCCACCTCTGCTTCTAATCCAGCTGCCTGATGGTGTGCACCCTGGGAGGCAGCAGCTGATGGTTCCTATGTGGGAGACTTGGATGGAGTGCCAGGCTTTTATTTTCAGCCTGGCCTAGACCTGGCTGTTGTGAGCATCTGGGGAGTGAACCAGCAAGTGAAAGCTCGCTCTCTCTCTCTCTCTCTCTCTCTCTCTCTCTCTCTCCCCTGCACCTTGTGTCACTCCTTATTTACTTAAATACATAAATAAGTGTTTAAAACACCCCTATGATATACATCAAGAATGGACCCTGATATTAACTATGGGCTTAATTAGTGGCGATATTGGATTATCACTGGTAATAAATGCACCACTGAAATGCAACACACTACTAACAGGAGAAGCTGGCAGGGGAGAGAGTAGGTATATGGGAACTCTGTACTTTGCACTCAGCTTTCTGTAACCTAAAACTGCTTCCAAAAAAGAGTCGTAATTAAAAAATTAAAAGTCAGAGCAGGAAGGAAACAATGTGGCGGCAAAGAAAATGTAGAGGATTCAGAGTACAGGGAAGTAGCCAGACAAATCAGATTCAGAGGGGACATTTGCTGATCCCAAGCCCCAAACTGGCACTAAGAAGGAACCATCTCTCCAACAACCAGGTCCCCCCAGGATCACCTCCAGAGACAGGAAATCCATTAGCTCCTGAGACCATCCCCTATTTGATGACAACTATGCACTAGGGATTTATTTGTTTGTTTGTTTTTAACACTGATCCAAAGTCCCCCACAGATTCTATATTCTGGAGCTCCAAAAAAAGATGTTGAATCCCTTTCTTATGCAATTGGCCATCAAGTATTTGAACTTAACTATCATACTGATCACCTCTAGAACCCAAAGTCTTCTCATTCTTAACTTCAACCTTGGGGTTTCCTGGAAACACCCATCCTTTAACCCAGGTATGGGGAGCGTCCAGCCCACAGGCCGTATAAGGCTCATTAAATCATTCGATTTGGCCCTGCTAAGGCAACTGCAGGCAGGACTCAAAATTCAATACATCTATAGCAGGCTCATTTTTAAGTTCATAATTTCATATGGCTGGTGAAGGATTTTATAAATATCTAACGGCCCTTGGCAAAAAAAGTTCCCCACCCCTGAATCACCTCATTGTGATACTCTAGACACAACCTGATCTTCCTCCACTGCTTTCCCAGGCCACAGCAGAGAGCTGGACTGGAAAAGGAGCAACAGGGAGAAGAACTCGGTGCCCATTTGGAATGCCAGTGCAAGTGAGCCACAGCGCTGGCCCCAACACAACTTTATCTTAACATGTGGTTCTCCTACACCTGTTTTCTGAATTGGAAAGGACATATTGAAAATGCCACATCTCTTGTCTCAGTAATTCAGCCTTAGCACACACCTGCTTTTCTGAAGGTAAACTACAATTCCTAACTCAGGCTGAGGTTGCAAGCGACAACAACAATAAAAATGCTTTTCTCCATAGGAACTGTCATTTACTCTGGACTTCCTCTTACCCAGGCTGACGTAGGGGCTTATCTTCAAAGTCCAGTACTTCATATTTGTAAATACTTATATACCATATGTATATAAAGGTGTACATACTTATATGTGTGCATATATATACATAAAACGTGTGTGCATGTGTTTGGTAAGAGAGTTGTTCACTAATTTGGAGCCTGACTTTTGGGGTTTTCTTAGGTTGGTTTCTTATAGCCTCTACCCAACTTGGCTCCACCAATCTCAGGGCCACAAGAGATCCTGAAACCTGAACCATCACAAACCAAAAAAACGCTGCCTTCAGCTACTGTAGGGAATCCCTAAGGAAGGACAAATCTGTCTCATAAAAATGTCATTCACCCACAAGAAACGTTCCCAAACAAGTTGAGTCTGCAAGTGACACACGCGCACAGTGGTTAGGCCATCCAAGTTCATATGCCCTCTAGAAGGCAGCCACTGCTTCTCAAGTGCGTTAGAGGCAAAATACTGCACGTGGGGTTTTGATAATAAGGACAAGGGAGAACATCCTCATATTTATTCACTGCTGTCCAACTGTTCTGCACAGATTTCACCATAAAATGCTCTATGAGCATGTGGGCCATGATCACCTACCACGTGGCATAGGATAAACCAGCAAGAGAGAAGGCAGGGTAATTTACAAAGACATCTGAAACAGAATGCATTTACCTTCTATTTTCCAGTTTCACATCTGAAAATGGAGCGAACTAACAGGCCTACCAGTGTGGCAAGCACTTCACTCACCTCGCTTTCAATCTCGACCAACAGCATCATTGTACCCATTTTACAGGTTTGAAAAATGATGTAAACAGAGGTCAAGGAACAGTCACTGGGCTGCAGGTCCCTGTGAGGAACTGGGTGGTCCCAGTCCAGAGTACTTACCCATCACAGTATTGCCTGCCACAGCACTGCCCTCCAAGATCCACACATAATTTCGGTCACACAGCCTTCTTGTTGTAATGCCCCCTCCCGCTAAAAGACTCCTACATCCACTTAGAAACCAAGTTCACACCGGGATAAGCACAGTGATAGTTGTTCCAGGTAATTCTCTGGTTTCCATCATGAAAACTCAGGATGGACAGGATGGAGAATGTTGAAGAAACAAAATTTAGTGATGGTTAATTCTTACAGAGCACCATGGGTTATTAGAATTATGAACTCTTGGAATCTGCATGGCTACATTATTCCTGTGAAGCAAGGACTGTCAGTCCCCAAACATACACTTTACAGATGTGGAGACCGAAGCACAGAACTACAACCCACAGGTAGTCCGCACCACCCAGCTAGTCCGTACTCTTTGCCACTATGCCACACCACTGCTATGGGTTACGGAAAAGGGAGACAGAACTCACATACTGAAGCAACTGGTGAGTCCTAACCCATTTTTTCCAAGCTCTTACCACAAGCATTTGTTTCAATTCCATGTTCTAGAACAGTCTCCAACCCATACCAGCTTGTAGACTGAAACTGAGTCACCTGCAAGGGAATGATGTCAGGAGGAAGAACAGCTGTGATGGACAGACTCAGGGAGCAGCTGGTGAGCCCTTATCTTGATCTTGACCCAGGCAAGGTCTCCAACATTGAGGAACCAGAACTGAGAAAGGGACTGTGATCTGGAAGTGTGAGAAACACAGGTACTGCTCAGGGCTGTTAGGAACTGAAGAACCTCCCACAAACTTCCTACAGTGAAGCCCCAACTCTCCATATGCAGGGCAAGACTGTGGAGGGCATCAAGGTCAACTGAGGCTGAGGCAACATGACTGGTGTCCTTGTGAGCGCAGGAGACTGGGACACACACACACACACACACACACACAGGTAAGACCGTGGGGGCACATGGGGTTGGAATTCCCTGCACAAGCCAAAGAGAACAGCCTCAGAACACCTTGATCTTCGACTTGAAGCCTCTGGAACTGTGAGAGAGTAAATGTCTCTAACCGGAGCCGCCCACATGCAGACTTCATTAGGGCCTCCCCAGCAAACTCATATAAGTGCGAATTCACCAATCCCGTGCTGACAAGCAGGTCTTCTAGATCATGTGGAGAAGTGAGGGGCTCTCCATTAGGATGTACGATTGTAAACCTTTTGTCCAAACAAATCCATGGCATTTCTGTTGCCCTTCTTTTGCCTGGTTAGCTAAACCGTCTTTTCTCTGGATATAAGGTTGGCTGAGCACAAACTGATGATGTAGGGGTTTTCCCCAGACTCCCAGCCCTGCAGCTGATCCAGCCGTTTTCAAATCCACTTTCATCGCGGTTTTCCACCCAGTGGCCCTCGTTAATGATCACTGGAATGCACATAAACAGTGTCACATAAATAAAGGAGGCACACATCAAACACTGCTGTCCACAGAGGAATCCAGACAGGAATTTTCATGCGGACTTCAGTCTTAACGTAAATATGTTAAACCCACAGCAGGCTCAGATGTTTGAAAAGTACAGATAGGGTTATTTTCCAAGGTCAGAGGTCCATCTCCCACGTGTGAGGGCGACTGATGACACAGAGAAGGCAGTCTCTGCACACTGAGCTCTCATGGGACCTACGGGGGCCCAAACCACACATGACCCCCTTCTGGAATTCTCCCCGGAAAGACGGACTTGCCACCATGGCAGCCACTGAACAGTGACTGAAGGTACACCTTCTCCCTCACGTGAGGGAAATGAATTTTTGGCAGACAAAAGGGATTCGATTAACAATTAAGTATATTTGATAAATAAAAATGGAGCTCTTCAAAAGGTTTGTGGGAAAGGGAATAAAAAGGTTAAGTTCATCTGGTTCCAAACAATGTTTGAAACTCATGCGTATGACGGGTTTTTAAAAAACCATGGAAAGTGCATATTATGAAAAACGCATTCTTTAATGAACAATTTTCCTTGAAATGTCATTTATTTTATATATTTTAGTTAACTGTTTTGTTGCTGTTCCCTCATTTAAGACCAGTAGACACAATTAACAGGCAAAAAGAAATAGTTTCATGGATGGGAAGAGAATTTTGGAATACAAATAGATTTGTTTTTCTTTAAATTTGGCATTGACACCAGAAGAACAAAAGAAACATGTCCAAGCCTGGTAACTTTTTATTCTCCTGCTTCATTATCTTTTTGCTTTTTCTTTTAATGGTGGGCAAAGATGTTTACAAGTAATAATAAATATAAATGAATCAGATTTCTTTCCTTAAAACCCTAAAGATTCATGTGTCAGAAAATCAAGAAGTATTCATTTTTGAGCCATACAGAGACATTTACATTTGACATGAGATAAAGTGAGATGCTCCCTGACAAAGGGCATAGAGACTCGAGTCCATCTACAAAGTAAAGAGTAACCAGTTGTCTGAAGATGCGGGAAGAGGAGTTAAAACACCTGTCAGAAGGAGTTCTGTTCCCCATTAGCGTGGAAGACAGTTTCCCAGACAGACGCCCCTAAGCTGCGCCTTGGTCCCCAGTCACAGTTTCCATTCAAGGATGACTGATTATGCCACTTTGTTGAAGACGTAGAAACTGAGACGAAGAGGCCAGTTTCCTTTCCTAGTATCCATGTCCATGTCCCCATGGCTCAACAGCAGCAAGTGTTCTGGAATAATTTTGAGAAACTGGTGGAAAATCCATTGGGATGACCGCAAGAGCACAACCAGTGATGGCTCTGAATGCCCACCGTGGGACTTGCCCCTTTAAGCTCCCTGAAACAGCCTCACTCCCATAGAATTGAAGAAGCCCACCGTGGAATGTGGTCACAGCCCATCCTCAGGCCCAGGACATGCAATATGTGCCGTTCCTGTCCCCAGCTTGGAACCATGGCCTTGACCACAGCTGTCCAGTTTTCACCTGTGAACAGCTTAGACTTTGAAATGACACTAGGCTTTTCTCCAAAATGCAACCTCCTTTTGAACAGATTGGGACAGAGGTAGCAATAAACAGGGCCCTTTGTGCCTCTCCTAACTGTGCAAGTTGCCCCAAAAATCTGTCATGGAGATGGGGCAGGGAGGGTCAAGCCAGCAACATTCCAGAAAATAGCAAAGCTGGAGGCTGGAGCTTGGATGGGCTCTGTCAGGGTCTGCCCGGCTCACTTCCTGCTGTGCACTGGCTAAGGGGACACAGGCAGAGGTGCAGGGTTAGCGCCCCTATGGCTCAGGACCATGCACGTTCTGAGAGCAGCCTGCCCAGCAGAGGAGAGCAGAGACAAGGACGTAACTGATCCTCCTTAAGGAGGAACAGAGGAGGGCTGGGCAGAGAAGCACCCACATGCACAGCGGAGACTGAGAACAAGGGCTGCCCCCTAACAACTTTTCATGTAGCCTTAAGTCAGTCCATCTTGATGGAGCAACTGCTTTGTTACGATGGCAGGTGCCACAAATACTGCAGAAAGTAAGACACCGCCTCTGGGGTCTGTGTGGACTTGATGGCCCAATGGGGAAGGAAGAGGCTGCCAAGTGGTCATGGAGCAGGATGGAGGCTGGGAGTTTCAGGGTTGCAGGGAGGTTTGTGTAGCCTAGAGAAAGGTGGGTAGTCAAGGAAGCTTCTCCACAGACACCCGGAAGACAGGGGAAAACTGATTGACAGGTGTCTAGGTAAGGGGAGCACAGGTGGAGAGAGACAGAGAGGACCACACAGACTGCAGAGAGCCAGAGGGACTGGGTGCGGCCAGGGTTACCACGAGGTCTTTGACTCTTGGATGGGCTGGCTCTGTGGTACAGCAGGTTAAAGCTCTAACCTGTAGCACTGGCATCCCATATGGGTACCAGTTCGAGTCCCTGCTCCTCCACTTCTGATCCAGCTCTCTGCTATGGCCTGAGAAAGTAGCAGAAGATGGCCCAAGTGCTTGGGCCCCTGCACCCACGTGGGAAACCAGGAAAAAGCTCCTGGCTCTTGGATTCAGACTGGCTCAGCTGCAGCTATTGTGGCTGTTTGGGGAGTGAACCAGTGGATGGAAGACCCCTCTGTGTGTGTGTGTGTGTGTGTGTGTGTGTGTGTGTGTGTGTGTTTGTATGTGTGTGTTTATCTACCTCTCTCTGTAACCCTTTCAAAGAAATAAAATAAATCTTGAAAAAAAAAAAAAAGACTCTTGGACATCACAGGACCTGCAATCATTCTGGGGTCACTGGGGGTGAAAGATCACGGAATTGGTTATTGGGGCTTGGACATCACCACACAGTGGTGTTGACTTCGCAAAGGCAGCAAGGTCAATGTGGAGATCAAACCAAGTAGGTCTTTTTTTTTTTTTTTTTTTTGGACAGGCTGAGTGGACAGTGAGAGAGAGAGACAGAGAGAAAGGTCTTCCTTTGCCGTTGGTTCACCCTCCAATGGCCGCCAGAGCCAGGTGCTTCTCCTGGTCTCCCATGCAGGTTAAGGGCCCAAGCACTTGGGCCATCCTCCACTGCACTCCTGGGCCACAGCAGAGAGCTGGCCTGGAAGAGGGGCAACCGGGACAGAATCCAGCACCGTGACCGGAACTAGAACCCGGGGTACTGGTGCCGCAAGGTGGAGGATTAGCCTATTGAGCCGTGGCGCCAGCCCCAAGGTGGTCTTAAAGAGCCTTCTTGAAGGCCAAAATGTTGAGTGAGAAAGAAAACACAAGAGGTCCTACAGGGCAGTCTGACTTGGGTCAGCTCCCGCTCTGAGCAGGAAGGAAATGGCGGAGTCTCTCCTACGGGGTCCCAAGCCCCCACATCCCACTTCCCGTGCCGGTCCCAGAGAATGCCTATCTGAAAACATCAGAGAACCTGACTTGTCTTCACTTCTCCTCTTGCTCTCAAATGGACCTGTGTTTCCCAGTAGCTCTGGCAATGGGGAAAGGCTCCCAGCATCACATCCCTGCTTCTCATCCCCAGGCCTGAGAAAACACGCGCTCATCACACCCAGGGAGCGTTAACAGGGCTTCTCAATCATTAAACCTCGCAGTGCAACTGGTGACACCGCCTGGGAAAGCTGGGCAAGTCTGCACTGAACGGACTCCATAACCGACTCCATTAACCATTAACCCATTAGTTACACATTCACAACTCCCATAAACAATAATTATATGTTTTAATTCCTTTGGGCACTAAAGGTAGCTGAATCCTTCACAGTGTTGTGACTGGAGTTGAGAACGCGTTTCTCTGTGTGTGTGTGTGCGAGAGTGCAACATTCTACAGCTTAAAGCCTATTTCAAGATTCTCCTTTATTTTATTTATTTATTTTTTTTAGCCACATCTACTTTCATTGAGCCTCTGTCATTTGTCAGGCTCTGAATTAACAAAGCATTATATTTAAAGCTCATTTAAAAAAAAATCCAAATACAAGGGATCTTCAAAAACTTCCTGGGAAATATGTGTTATGGAAAAACTGCATGGAGTTCAAATGATGAAATAAACATATTTTTAATTTTCTTTTTCTGTGAACTCTCTGGATTATCATTATACATAGGATATAAATGTATAAAGATTTTTGTTTATTTAAAAAAATGTATGGTGTTTTTCTAGCCCCAATGGAAGTATGGTAGTTCCCCAGAAATTAAACACAGAATCCCTCTACCATCTAGCAGTTCTACTTTTGGGTATATGCCAAAGGTATATGGTGGAAGCAGTAACCATTCATATACCATTGATTATAGCAGCATTATTCACAGTAGCCAACAGGTACAAACAAACCAAGCATCCCTCCATGGCTGAACAGCTAGACAAAACAATGGGATACGCATTCCATGCAACATGATTCAGCCTGAAAAAAAATTACATTTTGATACATGCTATGACATGGATGTATTTTATACCAAGTGAAATAAGTCAGACACAAAAGGACAAATATACCATGACTTCCCTTGTGTAAGCTACCTCTAGCACCCAAATTCATGGACAGAAAGTTAATGGAGGTAATCAGGGCCTGGGGGAGAGGATATGGCTGTTCAATGACTACAGTTTCAATTTGGGAAGATGAAGAACATTGTGGGAACGGATAGTGTGACGGCCACACATGACGTGAATATATTTATTGCCACAAAACTATATACTCAAAAAGACTTAAAATGGTACAGTTTATATTATGGATATTTCACAAAAATAAAAGTAAAAAGAGATATGAAAATAGGGCAGGTACAATGATGCGTTTTTGTGAAATACTGGGTGTCCACGCTGGCCAGTGGAACACAGCCTTTCTGTAGGCAGGGGCCAACCTTGGGCAGCCAGGGATCCCAGCTGGAGGCCAGGGCACCCGCTCCCAGGGGATGTCCAAAGCCCTGTCTTCCCATGATCCCATTCTGTCAGGTTCCTACTGAGCTCTGGCGAGGCATGACGACAGTTCACAGCATACAAATTCAGCGCTCTAAACGACTAGTTTCCCAGCAAGAGGAAGTCCCACTGGTGACTGATGGAAGACAGAACGCTTTCCCAAGTGCCATTTCCTGGTCACCGGTCACCAGCTGACCTCACGGAGGCTCCGTGTCCTGCCTGGCCCAGTAGGCAATGATCCTAAATGCCAGCCGGCTGAATGCAGGCCTGCAGAGTGCTATGTCATTGGCCTTTCTGTGTTTCTATACCATGAAGAACAAATGTAAGTATCCTGTGATGCCACCTCACCATACTGTAGGAAAACAGAATTTTGTAACTGTACTACTGACAATTCTCAAGACTGCCTTCCAAATACTATGGGGGAAAAGATTTTAGAAACTGTTGCAACTGCATTAGCTCACTTTATGATTTACTTACAAAATGATGATTAAGACTAGCCCAAATCTGACTTACAAACTATTATAGAGGGAACATATAATATACATATATTTTTGCGTATTTTATATGTAGTAATTTCTGCTCAATTGTTTTGTAAATTTAAAACTTTCCTAAAAATAGCCTGTTTATTTTTTTAGAGTACACAAAACCAAAACTATTGTATACATATACTAGTGATTATCAATTGACAACAAAGCTTGAAGCATCCCAGGTGGCTACAGAGAAGTTAGCAAGTGGTTTGAAGGCTTCCCTGAATTTCCCAGGATATGAGGTTCTGAATAGCTGTGCCATCCCAGCTAATTATTTGCAGGATTTAATTTGATCTCACAGCTTTCCCAGGCTTCATTTCCGTACCTTATCAAGGATAAAGGGCAGCGAGAGCAAGTCAGTGCTTTCTAAGTACAGTCATGCATCACTTAATAACAGGTGCATTCTGAGAAAAACATCGTTAGGCAATTCCACCATTATCCAACAGCACTGAGTATATGAGGGTGTTTCAAGAAGTTCATGGGAGGATGGATGCTTGCATAGGGTTAGGACACTGCCTGGGATGCCCACATCCAACTAGAGTGTAGGGGAACCAAGTACTTGAGCCAACATCTGCTTCCTCCCAGGGCCTGCCTTAACAGGTAGCTGGACTCAGTCCCTACACCCAGATGGAACACTCTGAATGAGCTCTTGGCTCCTAGCTTTGACCTTACCCAGTCCAGAATATCGTGGGCATTTGGGGAGTAAAACAACGGATGGAAGATTTTTCTCTCTGTTTCTTTCAAACAAATAAAATAAATTTTTTTCTTATTTGACAGGTAGAATTATAGACAGTGAGAGAGAGAGAGACAGAGAGAAAGGTCTCCCTTCCGTTGGTTCACTCCCCAAATGGCCGCCACAGCCGGCACTGAGCCAATCTGAAGCCAGGAGACAAGTGCTTCCTCCTTGTCTCCCATGTGGGTGCAGGGGCCCAAGCACTTGGGCCATCCTCCACTGCCCTCACAGGCCACAGCAGAGAGCTGGACTGGAAGAGGAGCAACCAGGACTAGAACCCAGTGCCCATATGGGATGCCAGTGCCGCAGGCAGAGGATTAACCAAGCGAGCCACAGCGCCGGCCCCAAAAATATTTTAAAGTCAGTGGAAGATGGAATTAAAGGTAAATGTACTTTGATGCAAAAAGAATTCTGAAATTCATGGACAAAAGGGTCTTTTAAAAGTCCATGGAAATGTGTTATTACCAAAAAATTGCCCACAAATTTCTTTTTCTGTGATGTGCCAAAATAAACGTTTTTTAATTCCATTTCCCACAAACATCTTGGAGGATCTTCCTACTTACACAGACCTAGATGATCAGCCAACCACACAGCCAGGCCACATGGTGTAGCCTAGTGCTTCTGGGCTATAAACCTGTGCAGCAAGTGGCTGTACTGATGGCTGTTGCAACCTGTAAGACGATGGTCAGAATTTGTGTATGGACACACATCTAACCCTTGAAAAGATACAGTAAAAACACAGATAAGAGGAATTTTTCAGCTTCATTATAAATGGGCCTTACGCCAGCACTGCGGCACAGCAGGTTAAGCCACCTCCTACACACCAGCATGCCTTATCAGCACTGGTTCAAGTCCCAGCTGCTCTGCTTCTAATCCAGCTTCCTGCCAATGCACTCGGGAAAGCAGCAGAAGATGGCCCCTGCCACCCACATGGGAGTCCCAGATGGAGTTCCAGGCTCCTGGCTTTGGCCTGGCCCAACCCTGGCTATTGCAGCTATTTGGAGAATAAGACCAGCAGATGAAATATCTCTCCCCCCTCCTCAACTCCAGCTTTCCAATAAATAAATAAACAACCTTAAGGGCCAACATTATTCTGAGGTCCACCATTGGCCAAAGCATTCTTCTGGTGCATGGAACTGCATCTGACTACAAACGTCAAAGGGCTCACAGGTCCGAGAGGATGCACTGGCATACAGGCAGCTGTCCTTGTCACTAACAAGTTGGTACCTGTATCACCACGGTGGCAGCTTTGTCATGTCACCCGAGCCAATGCTGTTGGACCTAGACAGACTTCCACAGTCACACTTTCCTCCCTGTGAAAAGTCAGTGATGGCCCAGAGAAGTCTAAAATGAAATTTATAAAGTCTTCCATGATTCAGCCTTAGAAGAGGAATCTTAGAAGAGTCAGACTTCCAGCCAGTGGATGTTCTCTTCACATGCCCAGTGCATGACTCACAACGAATAATGGGGATCTGTTTTTTAAGATGTACGTAGAAATGAAATACTGAACAGGAAAGCACTTTATCAAATGCACACCACAGGTGTAAGGAGTCAGATTTTTAATCCCTTTCCCCAAGTTCTGCAATTACTCCTCCTCCAACAACTGGCACATCTCAGAAGGATGACACTTGGCATAAATTCCATTTTTTTTTCTATCTTGTTAGAAT
The DNA here is from genome assembly GCA_949820135.1 of Sylvilagus floridanus. Lineage (NCBI taxonomy): Eukaryota > Metazoa > Chordata > Mammalia > Lagomorpha > Leporidae > Sylvilagus > Sylvilagus floridanus. The sequence goes on along the minus strand of OX463226.1, from coordinate 63,992,210 downwards.
ATGACTTGAAAATTCTATCCAGCTCCTGGCACAAATATCCAAACATCTAAAACTGCCATCACCATATTACAAAGCATTTTGACTGCCTTAAGAGAGGTTAATAATCATGGCATAATTTAGCAAATGAAGATAGTAAATAAGACCGAAAGCAGATGAAGTATCTGCATTTGGCCCAATGTTCCCAAATATATGGTCAATCAGTACATCAATAAACAGATTATCTGCTGCTCAAGTAGCAAAGGAAAAAAAAAAAAAGATAATTGTCTCCATGAGGCCAAGGAGTTGCCATGTAAACTTCTAGTCATTGCTAGTGAACACTTAAATTGAGCACTGCTTTTGAAAATAAGGTAATGAAGATCAGATTTGAAAAATATTTAAGCTTTTTATTTACTGTATTTGTAAAAGATTTATTTATTTGAAAGGTGAAGAAAGAGAGAGAGAGAGAGAGAGAGAGAGAGAGAGAGAGAGGGAGAGCGAGAGAGAGAATGAGATCTTTTATCCTCTGGTTCATTACCGAAATATTTGCAACAACCACAGCTAGGCTAGGACAAAGCCAGGAGCCAGGAACTTCATCCAGGTCTCTAATGTAGGGGGCAGGAAGCCACGCCATCCTCTGCTGCCTCCCACACACATTGGCAGGAAGCTGAATTGGAAGCAGAACAGCCTGGACTTGAATCAGGCACTCACTGCTCCACAATGCTTGCCCCTATGTAAGCCCTTTAATCCAATAATTCCATTTCTTGGAATCTACACTAAAAGAAATCAACACCACAGTCACAAGCACATTCAAATATTTGTTGCAGCATAATTTGTATCAGCCAAAAATTTGGAAACACCTTAAAATGTCCAACAATGGGAGCAAATAAAATACACGATTGTGTGCTCAGATCTTGCAATATTATTTATCTTAGATTATAAATATTACAGGAATTTAGCTGCTGGCCATAAAGAAGAAACTGGTACTGTGTGGCTCTCCTACAGTGAACAACCAGAAAACTGGGCAAACTACAGCAAGAATGGTTTCAAATACGGGGCAGCAGGAAGCCCAGGGCAGAGTGGCCCCTAGCAGAAAAGCAGAGATCGCACTGCTTCCTTCCTGGGGTCAGAGGGTAGGGAGGGGGTCACACATTTTGTGAGCTGTGGTTTGTCAGTGTCTTACACAGTTCAATATACACACATCCTTTGGCCAGTTCCACTCCTACGGAAATGAAAACACACACCCAGAATGTTCACAGCAGCTTTTTTACAATAGACAGAATTTGGAACCAACTTGGCTCGACCCATCTAAGCACATTCACAAAGTGAAATACCACTCAGAATTTCAGAGGCACCAGCCACAAATTCAATCAACAGCCGATGGCTCTCCCAGAGTTTATGCTAAGAGAAAGAAGCCAGACCACAAAAAAGGACACATTGCAGGATTCCACAGCAAGGAAGTTATGTAACAGGCAAAACTCAGATAAACTGAAAAAGTCAGCAGGGGTTTCTCAGGCCAGGGGGAGAGAGGAGCATTGTGGCAGGCTGCAGGAGAGGGCAGAGGGGAGCACCCTGGGATGATGGAAATGTCCCATAGCTTGATAAGGGAGCACCTTATACATGCATCTGTATTGGCCAAAGCTCCTGCACCCACACACTTAACATCTACGCAGTCCACTATATGCAAATTATTTTTCAGTAAGTAGGAAAAAAATGAAAAGTCAGCACTGCATGTACTACATTAATTCCGCAGCCATGCCAGGTCTTGGGGCGCACGCCGCCCCCTCCTGCCACACCCTTGCTTGTTCTTTCTCCTGTCCTTCTAGGGGGTCTTCTTGCGGCTGCTCCCCTGAGCCCCTCAGGCGCCCTTCCTATGTGTTCTCCACGCAGACCTGGCCCTGCACACCCCTCACCACGGGGCTGAAACCTGCTGCTTCATCACCTCTTTCCCCACTAGACCCAAAGCCCCTTGAGGGCCAGCTTTGCCAGAAACTACAGTGGTAGCAGCCCTGCTGTGTCGGTTAGCATAGCAGAGGAACTTACTCTCTGTGTGCTAAGGGCTCCAGGTGGATGTGATCATTGTCTTGCTCATCTGAGACCCCAGGCCCTGACAAGCAGGGAATTCATGCAGCAGATGTGGAATTACACACAGCGCTCTCAAACATCGTAGAATTGAGCACAAGGTGATCCCTGGCTGTTAGAATTACAGGAAGGCTTTTAAAACACAGTTGGAGAGAGGGCCTAAGTTCTGATGTTCTACAGCAAGCAGAGTGACTGTAGTTCACACCAATTTATTATGCATCTCACAAAGAGCTTGGAGAGAAGAGTTCAAACCTTCCCAACACAAAGAAATGATCAATGTTTAGGGGAGGCAATGCTGATCACCCTGATTGGATCATCACACACTTTCACGTGTATGGAGCTATCACACTACACCCCATACATAAGTACGATTATCGTGTCAATTATAAAACTTTTTCTCTGACTTGTCTATATTTTTGAAATGTTCTTCTATTATCAAATGTTACTTCTTTGTGAGAATAAAGGCAGCTCTGTGTAGAGAAAAATCTCATTGAAGACATTAAAAACACAAGAGCTATCTGGTGTCTAGCTGAGGTATTCATAAACCACTTTATCTGTTATGGCTTTGTTTTTAAAGATGGAAATTATACAATCTGAGTAGAAGCTAAGTCTGTGCACAGAAAAGGGGGAAAATGCTAGAATGGATTCCAAGTTGCCCTGTCTGACTCAAAGAAACATTTCTCCAGAAATCAAAACTTACCTCTTTCTCTGCCTCAACACAAGGGGACGAAACAGTGATTTCAGAATAGACTTCTCTTTCTTTCCATAAATATACAAAAAGCTTTATTTCTATGCCAAAACTGTTAGGGACATGAAAAGCATATTGTGACAGAATCTTACAAAACTGTTCTCACGGGTTTCCCAGAATCCTCCCCAGGCCATCGAGAGCAAGAGATGCTGAGATGGAGGGCATGGCCAACCCCGCCCCCACCCCCACCACTCAAAGCCCCAAGCGAGAAAGAGAACAGAACTCTGCCAAATGGCAAAACGGTTACCCTTGACCTCTGCTAATCCACAAATGAGAAAACCTAAAATAAATTTCATCCAGAAACAAGGCCCCATGTAGCTCTTGGAGCCTGGCCCTGGTTATTTTCATTTATCCTACTCATCTGTTATTAACCTCGAATAGCTTAGGGTACAATATATGTGTCCCCATTTGCATCCTTCAACCTTCACTTCATCTGAAGATGAGGGTGGGGTGCCTAAGGAACAAGATGGCCAAGGCTGCCAGGATGGGAGCCTCTGCCACAGAAAGACCCTTCCAGAAGTGGGCGGCAGCTGTAGCTTCCTGACAGCACTCCAATTCTCTCCCCTCCTCCTGTGGACAGGGGCTGGTCTACCCTTCAGCCGGCCTCAGTGACAGGGTCGCTCACGGAGCACTGGCGCCGTGTGCTCTGGAGGACAGGTCTAAAGGGAAAGGCCGGGGCAGGGGTTTGGTGCAGCAGCAAAGGAGTTGCTGGGAGTCCTTACTCAGAGCGCTTGGTGTCAAGTCTGAGCTCCACGTCTGATTCTAGCTTCCCGGCCATGCACACCCTGGGAGGCAGCAGGCGGTGGCTCAGGAGTTAGGGCCCTGCCACCTAGGTGTTAGGCCTAGACTGGGTTCCTGGTTTCTGGCTTCGGCCTGGCCAAGCCGCAGGCTTTGTGCATTTGGGGGAGTGAACCAATGGACGGGAGATATTCCTTCTCTCTCTCTGTCTCTGTGTCTCTCTTTCCTTCAAATTAGATAAAATTAAATAAGTACAGAAAGTAGCCTCTCCCTTTTGGTCTGAAGCAGTCACGAGGGGGCCCTGTACACCTAGGGCCAGGGGCCTCGAGGCGGCCATGCTGAAGGAAGCACATGCAAGCCTGCGTGAGAGCCCACCAGAGGGACCCTGAGACGACATGAAGACAGTCACCGGGCCCGCCTCCGGCTGCCGCAGGTCCCCTTCCCCCAGCTGTCCCAGCACCCTCTCCCTTAAGCTGCCCCCTCCCAGCCCAGGGCCTGCCGCCTTGCACACCCCTGCTCACTCAGGCTCTTCCTAAAATCCTGACCCACAGAAACTAGGAAAGGATCAGCTGAAGGTTTCTGTTTCAAGCCATCAAGTCTTGCAGTGGTTTCTCACAAAGCAACAGATAACCAAAGAAAAGCTGCATAGGAGCAAATAAAGTGAGATAACAGAATATGTCTTTCTTTGTGAACACAAAACAAGGATGTACTTCTGAGACCAGGCGCTTCACAGAGAACATGACAAAAAAGATAAAATTGCCTTCAGACAGGAATCTGATGTGGCTGACTTCCAAATCATAATGTAAAAGAGTCCTGCCCATCTATTCATTTTGCTGATCAATTTCAGAGAGCTCAGTGTTTAGAACAGGTTGAGGTCAGTATGCAGTAATAGAAAACTGAAACTGGATCACGTCGACTGCGTGCAAGTGCCCAGGAACAGGAATTTCATCAGAGCATTTCCAGGAAGGTCTCTGGCTAACTCCTTTAATGAACAGCCAAGCTCATTTGTAGCGAGAGGCACCAATTTATATGCAATTCTTGTTCCAAAAGTCTGTAACGATTGTGTCTGAAGAATGTGAAATTTTCCTGTTTTCTTATTGACCTTGTCAATGTGCTTAGCCAACATTTTATATTTGATTGACATCGTAATAAACCCAGTCAATTTTTCAGAAATTTGGGGAGAAAACACAACAGTCATCTGAATTAATGAGGTCTCACCAATCCCAGCAAACAAGCAGCTCTTGTCTACAGGTTTGCATGGAACAAAGGCCCGTCTGTGACCATGGTCCCACAACAAAGTGCCACTTCCTCATTAAACCTACACAGAAAATCAAGCACTGTCCCTCCAGGCAGCGTCAGTCCCCAGGCTGTAGGGAATCTTTCCTTCTGTAGGAGACAACAGATTTCTTCTTCTAAAGAAAATTACACAACTTGACTCACCTCGCAGACCTTCCTAGTGAAAGTTTTGCCCAGGTTTAAATGTTTTTAAAAGACAGTAAGACATATACATTCATTTTCTTGCTGCTTGGCCAAAATATCACATGCTAGGTAGCACCCTATTCTATCAGACGCTGTGAAGCAGGGAACAAGTATTAATACACTAGGTTAATGTAAGAGCACAAAGCCAGTATTAATACTCCATTAGAGAAAAGCAAGAAATAAATATTAATACTGTATTAATATAAAAGCATGCAACAAGTATTAATACTCTGTTAATGTAAAAACATGGATTCATACTCAGCATTACGTAAAAGCAGGGAACAAGCATTAATACACTAGGTTAATGTAAGAGCATGAAGCCAGTATTAATACTCCATTAATGCAAACCAGGAAATAAATTTTAATGCTGTATTAATATAAAAGCATGCAACAAGTATTAATACTCTGTGTTAATGTAAAAACATGCATTCATACTCAGCATTACGTAAAAGCAGGGAACAAGCATTAATATTCTATAATGGAAAAGCATGCAACAGTATTAATATTCTACATTAATGTAAAAGCAGGAAGCAAGCATTAATACTTGGTATTCATGTCAAAGCATAATACTCTATTAATGTGAAAGCAGGAAACAAGCATTAACATCCTATTAAATGAAAACCACGCAACAAATTTAATATTCCGTGTCAACGTAAAAGCAGAAACAAGCATTAACACTCTGTACTGATGTGAGAGTGGGAAACAAGCATGAATACTCTGCCCCATTCACAAGCAAGAGAACCCTGTTGAGCTGCAAAGTCCGTCAACAGAACAAGGGCGAAAGGGCCAGAATCCAGACTCTCCAACATCAGGAGAAACCAGACTCATTGTAAAATGGCAGCGACTGCAGACCAGAGACAGTGAGGTGAGGCAGCGTGGCACAGCATCAAAGACTGTGAAGTCCTAGTTTCCAATCCTAACTCCAGCACATCAAGCCAAGTGACCCAGGGCAAACTTGGAAACCCCTTGTTCTGTGCTCCTTCAAAGAGGAGATTATTTCAGGATTGTTGGGGAGGGTGGATGAAATTATACAGATGAGGGGAAAATAATCCTGAAATAGTCCATAACTACACCTATACACTTCCTATATGGATATGAGGCAATGACTGTTTATTTGCAAAGGGATACTCAAAGCAAAGCCAACCATGACATGATTTGTGTTCACTGTATTACACACGTAGAGAGTAACCCTTCTTCATGGAAAACTAAAGTTATTCCCCATAACAGAAAACACCCATGTGCCACAGAAATGGTTATGTGACAGTTGGGTAAACCACAGAGAAGGTTTTACTAATGCAGCTTCAACAATTCCTGCTAATGAGTCTTAGTTCCGCTGGGAAATGTTCACGCTGAAATGTTAAACAGAACAGGGCATAAGCATATATGTCACACGGTCTCAGCTGGAAGGCCTTGACTCTCAGCGAGTCCTGCCCTGCAGCAAGTTACTGAAACTCTCTAAGCCCCAGCTTCAGCATGCACCAAAAGGGGAAAAGAAGAGCGCCAGAGGCACAGGGCGATTGCGAGGACACAATGCCACAGTCCTTGTGAGGACGCAATGCCACAGGAACGGCCAGTGGACAGAGCAGCAGCCTGCAGCCCTCCTGGTGTTGCAGTCCCAGTCTCACCCAGCACAGTCCTCGCGATCGCCCTGTGCCTCCTGGCCTGGCGACAGCAGGTGACTCGTCTCCAGAGGGGCCGCCCATGTCCCCCATTAATGACAAGGGACTCTCCTCCAAGCCTGTGCCTGGGTTACCTTCCTGTTCTCCAACACTATGGCAGCAATTCCCACACTAACATTCCCTTAATGACCAGTGTGGCTTCTGTTCTCACTGGCCCCTGGCTGATAAAAGGTAGGATGTGAATCCCAGTGCATTTTTTAATTGAGGTATTATACATAACAATGACCACTTCAAAGGTTTTTAAGAGTAAATTCAGTGGTGTTAAGTATATTCACATTATTGTACAATTATCACCACCCTTCAACTCCAGCAGGTTTGCAGGACCCCAATGCCCCATTCCCCTCCCTCCAGCGCCTGGAGAGCACCCTCTACCCTCTGTCTCTATGACTCTGACTGCCCTAGGTACCCCTCCTAAATAGAATCCTACATTTCTTCTTTCCCATCTGGCTTATTTCACTTAGCATACGTGTTCAAGGTATATCCATGACATAGAATGTGGCAAAATTTCATCGAAAATGTAGAATGTGGCAAAATTTCACTCTTTTTAAAAATATCCTATTGTATGGATATACCACAGTGTGTTCACTGGTTCCTCTGTTGGTGGACATTTGGGTGGTTTCTGCCTTTTAGCTATGGTAAAAATTGTACGATGAACATTAGTACACTTGTTAGAGCCCCCACTATCAAGTCTCCTGGGCATGCATCTGGGAGTGCAGTGGCTGCATCCTGGTAACTCTAGGTTTGATTTCCAAGGAGCAGCCATACTGTTCTCCACAGCACTGTAGCTTTTCCCATTTCCACTTGCAATGCACAGGGTTCTGAAATGTTTCACATCCTCTCAAACACCTGTTAGTTTCCATTTCTTTCAGGAAAGGCATCCTAATGGGTATAAATTAGTGTCTTATTTTAATTTTTTATTTTCTTAATCACTAAAGAGGTTGAGCACTTTCTCATTTACCAGCATATTAACGTCTAATACAATGTTTCTCAAACTGGAAGTCCTTACTTATGTCCTACTGGGAAATGCTACACAGGGAGTAACTCTTAATTTAATTAGTAGAACATAAAAGAATTTTCAAACATTTTTATTCATGTGAGAGACAGAGGAGACAGGCAGGCAGACAGAAAGATAGAAATTTCCTGTCTGCTGGTCACTCCCCAAAAGCCTGCAAAGACCAAAGCTGAGCCAAGCTGAAGCGAGCAGCCATAACAAAACCCAGCTTCTCCCACATGGAAGGCAGGGATGCACCTACTTGAGCCATCACTGCTGTATCCCAGGGTCTGCATTAGCAGGAAGATGGGATCAGGAGTAGGACCCAAAATTCAAATCAAGGAATCCCAATATGAGATGCAGGCATCCCTACCAGCAATTTTCTCCTTAATTATCACCCAAGAGTGCAGACCAAATGCCAGCCCCTGCAAGAATTTTGATGATCATAAAATTAAAAATACATGAAGTTCATGCTTTCTCTCTTCCATTTAAAGTTATCAAAAAGATGACTGTCTCATTTCAGCATTAGTCCTACAAAATGAGTGAACTCCTAAATCACTTGACAGTAACTAGCATTTTATGAATGGAGACCACCACATAAATGTCAGTTTTACATTTGTTAAAGTTGACTGTTAAGCTTTATTTTAAAAAAATCATGCATTCCATTTCCATGGATTTTTTAAAAAGAAGATATCCAGTAATGTAGCTTCAAAAATATTATGAATCAATAAAAAGAGGAATAGCAAGCATTATTTTAAAGAAAAGAGATAAATCTAATCAACCCTCTTGTAATATGCTACTAAAACAAATACTCTGAAGATAAAACTTACAGCAAATCTTACAACATTTATGGAGTTTCTGATAACACCACTTTTTATCTTTTCTCTGTTTACCTTCCAGATAACCAATCATTTATAAATAGAAGCTGAAAGTGCTGTATGAAATTTCAGTAGCTGTCATCAACTAGTGGATCATGAATAACATCAGGATCTAGCATTGGCCAGCATGGAATGAAGCTAATTTGGCCATAAAACCTCAGGACCTGACATATTTATTAAGTTACATGGATACATTTGCAATATTGTTTTACGACTTCTGATAATATTAAAGCCCAACAGTTTTACTTCACAGAGTTTAGATTTTACATCTTTGCAGAAGTGAAACAAAGCAGTCAAAAGGCTTGTTTGTGGGGCCAGCACTGTGGCGTAGTGTGCTAAGCATCCGGCTGCAGCACCAGAATCCCATCTAGGAGCCAGTTTGAGTCCCGGCTGCTCCTCTTCTCATCCAGCTCTCTGCTGTGGCCTGGGAAAGCAGTAGAAGATGGCCCAAGTGCTTGGGCCCCTGCACCTGCATGGGAAACCAGGAGGAAGCTCCTGGCTCCTGGCTTCAGATGGGCCCAGCTCCAGCTATTGTGACCATCTGGGGAGTGAATCAGCAGATAGAAAAACCTTTCTCTGTCTCTCTCTCTCTCTTTGCCTCTGTCTTTCAAATAAATAAATCAAAATTTTATTTTGAAAAATTGTTTATTGTCTTATTTTAATGAGACTGTGACCAAGAAAGGGAAGCAAGCAGTAAGAGAAAGCACTGCTCCACACTGCGGTGATTCACTGTGTGCCTGGCCTGTGCCAATGTCTGGTTTTGCAAGAGTGAGCACAACACCAATAAACGTTAACAGGACAAGCAATGAGATGAGGAAGAAGAGGAGGAAGAGGAAGCAGGGAGCTCTGGTCCCTTGCTCCTGTGCGGTATACAGTCTGGAAATTAAACCAGTGGCTGGCTGATGGTTGGCATGACAGGGAAACATGTGGACTTGGGCAGTGGAAGTCATCAGAAGGTGGAGCCAGACTTGAGATCCGAGTGTCAGCAGGACCTTAAGGAGCCAGGTTCAATACCAGGCTCTGTGTTCAGATCCCAATTTCCTTCTACTGTAGGTCCCAGGAGACAGCAGGTGACGGCTCAGGTACTTGGGATCCTGCCGCCCACGTGGCACCGAGACTGAGTTGAATTCTCAGATCCCTGCTTCAGCCTCAGCTCAGTGTTACCCACCCGGGGCATCTTCTAGGAAACCAGATGTGGTGAGATCTCCTTTCTCTCTCTCTCTCCTTCATGCAAATAATAATAATGAAAATAAACAAGATGGGATATGTGAAAGGGAAAAGGAAGTCAAGACAGGGAGAGACCTGGCTACCAACATCCAGACAGGGTTCAGATTTCTGCCATGCCCAGTGGGAAAACTCCCTGAGAGGAGGGAGCACAGATTAGCCTGGATCCCCAGTGAGGTATGCCTGACAGGCACATTTAGATGGAATCTAAGCAGACTCTTAAAGCTGAATTTCATTCACAGGGGGCTGAGGGCTTAAAAGAACACATCAAATCCAGCCATGATGAAACAATCAGACAAATCCAGAATGTGCAAGACTCTGCAAGACAAGAGATTTATTCAAAAACACGGACACTTAAAACACTGTAGAGAACAATCCAGACTGGAAGGGATTCAGGAAGCGGAACAATCAAATGCAATTAGTGGTCTTTATCAGATCATCATTCGAGAAAAATTTATAAAAGACATTGGTGGATAAACAGGATATGGATAGCGAAAGTTATCAGGAAATCATCGTTAATGTTGCTGTGTGGGTTAATGTCATAGTGTCTATTCAAAGCAAAGTTCTTCATTTTTTTTTAAAGATTTATTTTTTATTTATTTGAAAGGCAGAGTCACACCAAGAGAGAGAGAGAGAGAGAGAGAGAGAGAGAAGGAGGGAGGGAGAGATGAGACAGAGACAGAGACAGAGACAGAGACAGAGAGAGGTCTTCCATCTATTGGTTCACTCCCCAAAATGGCTGCGATGGCCAGGACTGGGCCAAGCTGAAACCAGGAGCTTCTTCTGCGTCCTCCATGTGAATGCAGGGGCCTAAGGACTTGGAGCATCATCTGCGGTTTTCCCAGGCATTTTAGCAGGGAGCTGTATGGCAAGCGGAGCAGCCGAGACTTGAACCGGTGCCCATGTTGGATGGTGGTGCTATAGGCAATGGTTTAACTCCACTATGTCCCCCTCCTTTTTTTTTTTTAAAAGAAAGTGTCTTTAGTTTTCGAAGCTAAAAACCGAAGTACAGTGTCTCCTCACTATCCATGGAGGATTGAACCCAGGACCCTTGTGGATACCAAATAGCCCAGATGTCCAAATCCTTTATATATGGTGAAGTACTTGCATAGAACCTACACACATTCTCCTGTGACCTGGAAATCATCCCTAGATTTCTTAGAATACCTAATATAAGGTAAATGCAATGTAAATAGTTGTTATTCTGAATTGTGAGGGAACAAGGACAAGGAAATGAGTCCATGTATGTTCAGTACATGGATTTTTTTTTCCCCCAAATATCTTCCAGCTGTTGTTGGTGAACTGGAAGGATAAGGAACCTACAGAGAGGCAGGCCAACTGCATTGGAAAAGCATGGGTAGTGATGACTGCAATTCACCTGAACGACCATGGCACTACGCTTTGCGAATCCTGAATCTCAGTCTGTGTGTACTCACTGCAACATGCCTTCCACAAACTCAAAATGCTTATAATAAGAGGCTCAATAAAGCATCCGAGACAGGTTAGCTAAGATATAAGCATAATGGACTCTTCTTATTGAAGGCCTGGAGGAATTTTTATACTGGGTCAGAGACATAGAAACCTCTGAGTACCAATTATTTTATGTTACCTTATTTTAGGGGCTTACTCTCAAATAGTAGAAATTACCCATTGAAGTCTACAGCTGTGTGTCCTTGCTTGTCTTTGAAACAGGCCTTCAAAAGATCTAAAGCTGATGCTCTCTTCTGGAATTCTTCAAGTTGGCTCCCTCCAACCAAAAGCAAAAGATGAAGCTAAGCAACAAGACAATGGATAGTAGAACACGAGTTTGAAATCTACATGCAGAATATTCAGTTCTTAATGTGGCCACGCACACACAATCTCACATGTCTAATGATGCTTATCCAGCTATGTGTCCATGGTTTCAGTCCATGATGGATGACCTGTTCCACAGTGATCCCATAGATTTTAATGGGACTGAAAAATCCCATCACCTACAGACCTCATCTCCCTCATAATGCTGTAACACGACAACACCACACATATGTGTGTGATGATGCTGGTGAGCGTATTGTGCAGCCAGCTGTACAAAAGAGTAGCACGGACAATCATGTACGTGAGGTTAAAGTAGGCTACACCACCTAGATGTATGCCAACCGGACAAAAATCTCCTAACAACACATTTCTGCAGCATGTGTTGTCAAATGGCACCAGACTCTTAGTTGTACTTCTTGCTTTAGAAAAGGGAAATAAATCAGAAAGGTGATGGGAAAACTAAAATTTCCCAAATAACCATTCTTGCTGCTGGTATAAAAATACCAGAGCAAAAAGGGGGGGGGGGGTATTTTTCTCATTTTCTTTAGGGGTATTTGAAATATTAAGAGGTCCATATAAGTACAAGTCACACTATCTGAAGTGTTATGTTATTTCTATGATTCTGTGGTCCTGAGCTAAAATGTCAGCTTGGATGCTAGGTCAGCATATTGCTACTTAACTCACTGTAATTAGCGATCAGAGGTTCCTTGTACATCAGTCTGTCCAGTACTGCCTTGTGTTTTACTTAAAATCTTCCACATTTTTAAACTATCACTTGCTCAAATATGTAGGCTTCTTCATAATTAAATCTCCACCATTAATATAAAATTTTACAATGTGCACTTCAACTATTTGTTTCTTTCAAATGATCCAACCATTTTACATAAAACTTATGGATTCAACACAAGAGAAATTGAATAGAAATACGTAAGAATGTCTATGACTTTTCTGAAGAATTCAAATCAGAAATTGTGACAAAAGCTCCAAAACACCTGCCATCTCCTTTTTTTTTTCCCCTTTCCACTCACTCCCCCTTCTTGTCCCTTCCTGTCCCCAGAAATCCTGGGCCGATAATCATATTTCCCTCCAGGCTCCCCCGAGGCACTGAAGCAAGATGAGAGGCCGCAGACGTGGCAGGTGCCACTGGTGCCAATTCTGCCTTACTTCGCTCACCTTAGCACTGGGAACTTCAGCTTACACATGGCCCTGAAGGACAGCAGGTGGTGAGACGCAGTCAGAGGTTAAACATTACTCTTGATTGTTCCCAACCTCAAGTAACACTCACACGACTCCGCACAATACCGACAGCAAAGACGGTAAGACTGATAGGTAAGGACTGCATGTGTTTTTCCCTTTCTCGCCTTCCCCAGTGCACCTGCTGGCATCAGGCACACAACCTGGCATCATACACAGGCACTTCAAAAAAATCTGTGGACAAAGGGAAGTAAAAGATAAGCTTATGTTCAAAAGTGTTTGCAACACTTGCACGGGTTTTCCTGATATGCGTTTTCCACAAACATTTTGAAGACTCCTGCAACAGATGAGGATGCCCTGCTGACACAGCTGCGAAGGACATCAGCCACAGGGGAGCAACTTTTCTCGCAAACACCTGGGAAGCACACATGTGTCAAGGTATGGTGCCATGGAGCTGGACTTCACCTGTGCGCTCAGAACGCAAGCGTGTCAATATACAAGCCAGACTTTCTGAAACAAGGACCACACACACTCCCCGGCAGCCTTGGCCTTACCCACCTGTCTTAAGTCCAGCGTGATCGTGACCCAGTGATACTCTCTCCCGTTTTGAATACTGGGACTTTGCCACCAGTTATTGGTGCCATCGATCGCATTTGAGATGGGATGGCGTTCTGTTAAGAGAAAATAAAGACACGCATTTTTCTCAGGCCTGGCTGGCTTCAGATGTTCGAACATCTAAACTGGTAGAAAGGGACAGCAGTGGAGGAGCGCGGCTCACGGCTCCCTCACGGCCATCTTCATCGCAGTTTCTGAACGTGTGAGTTTGCGCGCGTGCTTCCGGACGGAAGGGGCAGCGCTTGCCTTTGGGGTTGGCGCTGTTGCCGTCACAGATCCGGCACTGGGCGTTCCGCAGAGGCCGACCCGGCACGTGCTCCACAAGCTTACAGAACATCTCGGGCCCCCGCTCCCCGCACGTGGCGTTGGTGCTGATGTGAGCATTGCTGGCGAGATTGAGGATGGCAGGAAACAGACCTGGAAGGCACAAATCACCGCATCAGCCCCTGGAATCCACAAGGAGGCTTATCCCCTCCCCCCATCACTTTGCAGGGGACTCAGAAAGGTGATAAGATCCTTGTGCTAATGACCGAGGCCTCACACAAAGCCAGCTGTTCAGCAGCGTTTTCTCTCGGTGAACCTGTTCCATGGAAGGGACGCCAACACTGGTTGCAAGAGGTCTTTCCTCTCATCTAAAATCTCTCTCTCTCTCCCTCTTCCTCTCCTTCTCCCTCTCCCTCTCCCTCTCCATCTCCATCTCTCTCGTCCCCTCTCTCTCTCTCTCTCTGCCTTCTGCTTTCTTTGGTGAAAAAACTTTAGAATACAAAGATCCGATTTTGAAAATTCTCTTTAATTCACTACTAATCTTTCCCTTTGTACCACTCCTTTGCCTTGAATGATTTTTATATTTAAGCACGGCGGGGAGGGGAGGGCGGTGGGATCTGTACCAGATCCAAAGTATTATCCAGAGAATAATTTTGGGCAACTGTGAGAAAAGCATCTCCATTAGGCTCTTTAGCTGTTTAACTGTATCTTGGTAAGAGAGGACGCGAGTGGGACAGAATCTACAGAGACCCGGAAGTCGTGGTGGACAGGGCACTGAGTAGCCACCCAGGGGAAGGGACACTGTTAACTGAGAGTATGGGCGGGGTCTTGGCATAGTGGGGTTTCTCCCAGTTACTAGAACTTGATCTTCAGAGATCACAGGATAGAATCTTTTCCTGTACACAACATTTCTGTTGATATTCCAGGGAGATCGGAAAGAGCACAGTGTAACTGTGGTTATATGTAAGAAGTCAGTGCTCCAATTTTTATCTTTAGGTGTTGCCTAATATGCCCAATGAAATGTTCTCATACTAATTTTTAATACTTTGAATCATAAAATGAAAAGTTATTTTTGTTAGGGCCGCTACATTAAAAGAAAAAAAAAAAAGCTCCCCATGCATCCATTAAACAGAGAAACTTCTTAGGTGTCTCCTATCAGCAGTTGTGCCCTGACAGAAAGGCCCTATTCACTCCAAGAAGCCCCCAGCCCCTAAGTAGAAAAGTCATTTAATGTTTGTATTCTAGAGTAGTAGTCTTAATTTTGAAACATAACAGACTTATATCACATATTATATCTAACATACTTCTTTTTGTTTTTAAGGTTATTCTTTACCATGTGTTTTAAAATGGATTTATTTTTTAAAATGGAAAAGGAGTAGAAAATGCTCTCTGAGGAATCAGATGAATCAGCATGTTTAATTACTTAGCCCCCCAAAGTACTGTTTTCATCAGCCGGTAGTCAGAGGCGATGTGACATGTAAGCTCTCTGGAGTGGCTCTTACCCGGCAGCAGGGGCTGATGCTCATCACTTGGCACTGAGAGAACGAATCATCAAGTCCACCCTTCATGACGACAATATTCTAATAATCTGGCTCTAAGCTTTCTTACGTGCTTAAAAGGTAAAATACGGTACACTTTTCAACTGTGATGTTTTACCCAGGCAGCTAAAGCGACATTTTTCTGGGTTCTACTTATCACACAAGCATTTAGGTTTTCAGTACCGAGGTCGCAAGAATGGATCTAATAATGTGCTTGTCCATGGGCAACACACACTTGACCAGCTCTCAAACGGCCCCCTTTCCCTATTTGCCCCTAAGTTGCCCAGATTCAAGAGAATTCCTCGTTTCCCACCCTGGGGAGCTAGAGGGCCTGGTGCTACTGGGGGGCAGGGGTAGGAGTCTTGGGGCCACCACACTCTGTCTCCTGGAGCCTTTGCCCTGTGTCATCCAGAAAAAGCAGCACAAAGCTCATGAGCATGAACTTCAGTCACCTGGGCCAATCACACAGGTTACATCAGTCACCAGCATCAGGGGGTTCTTCATGCCAGGTAGACGATGGAGAACTTGTTTTCCCCTTACCTTACTGATCCTCTAAATATACTCTAATTTAAAAAGAATAATAAAAAGACGGGCAAAAAGCTTCGTTAGCACAGCCGTGCAAACCTTGAACGGATCCATTTCCCAAAAAACTCCATGTTTTTTTTTCCTTTTTTAAAAATTTGCAAATAAAAATTGTACATATTTATAGAGCCAGGTTGCCTATCACTAAAACTAAAACTTCCTTCCCAGATAACCCATTTTTTTAAAGAAAATCTTCACTAAAGATCACACCTTGCGTAACACACTGACTCTCACTCTGTGGTTACAAAATATTTATTATTCCCTGTGGCACGGGATCACATCTGCTAGAAGATGAAGAACGCTGGAACTGCGTCCTGGAGAAAGCACGTTGTAAAAAGAGCTTTTCTAGAACTTGCTCAGGTTGCCGACTCATTTCAAAGATGGCTGAAATATTTCAATAAAAGGAAGCCCCATGAGTGCCAAGCAAGACAAAGGGACATCGAAGACTGAGAAAGGACATTAGGGTCAAGACCCTACCAAGAATGGTTGCATTCTGTGTATTTATGCATTTATTTAAACTGGCACACAGGCCGGCGCCGTGGCTCAACAGGCTAATCCTCCGCCTTGCGGCGCCGGCACACCGGGTTCTAGTCCTGGTCGGGGCGCCGGATTCTGTCCCGGTTGTCCCTCTTCCAGGCCAGCCCTCTGCTGTGGCCCGCAAGTGCAGTGGAGGATGGCCCAGGTGCTTGGGCCCTGCACCCCGAGGGAGACCAGGAAAAAGCACCTAGCACCTGGCTCCTGCCATCAGATGAGCGCGGTGCGCCGGCCGCAGTGCGCCAACCGCAGCAGCCATTGGAGGGTGAACCAACGGCAAAGGAAGACCTTTCTCTCTGTCTCTCTCTCTCACTGTCCACTCTGCCTGTCAAAAAAAAAATAATAAATAAATAAATAAAAATAAATAAACTGGCACATGAAAATTATACCTATTTATGGGGAACTTTGTGATGTTTTGACAGATGCGACATTGTATAATGTTCCAATCAGGGTAAACATATCTACCTTCTCAAACATAAAAGTTCGATCTTACACATAAAGATGTATCAAAAGCAGAACAAAGCATGACACGTGTGACAGTTTTCCCATTACTTAGCCATGTACTCAATAGTTATACTACACATTTTTGTTAAGAAAGCTGGCCCAAGTGCTTGGGCTCCTGCACCCATGTGGGAGACCCAGAAGAAGCTCCTGGCTCCTGGCTTCAGCCTGGCCCAGTCTTGGCTGCTGTAGCCATTTGAGGAGTGAACCAGTAGATAGCAGATTCTCTCTCTCTCTCTCTGTGCCTTTTAAATAAACATATCTTTTTTAAAACATTTACTTTAGTTACTGTGCCTGCAACACTAATTTCTGCCTTTTTCTGCCATCCAAGATGCACACTGGAGTCTTCCTCCCTCCAGGACTGAACTAGCAGCTAAAGGCTTTGTACGCCAAACTCCACCAGGCGTGCAATCAGTTCCTTCTCATTCACCAGCAGTTTTTGTCTGCAGTGCCCTCCTCTCACGGCCTTCTGCAATGCATTTGCACGCCCTGCTCATTGACTGGAAAGTTCCCCTGACAACTCGAGCGGACGACGTGGTTATGTGCTGGAGGACACCCTGGCTACCACACAACTGCCACAGTTCTCACCTGAGAGTTTCAGATAGTTTAAAAATCCAGTGTCAGAGGCTCCTGGGTTTTTTCCTTAGCAAATATATTTTTCCATCTTAAACATAAAACACCTAAAATAATCAGATTAGGCCAAGACTCATTACAACTTCTTCATCAATACTTTGTATATGATACAGAGCCAATGATTCACAGCCTCAATTCACTTGTAAAAGAAGTGAGGTTTTTTTCCATTTTGAAAAAAAATAGTGTTTGAGCCCCATGAAATGGTGTATTTCCTAGTCCTTCTTCAAAATCAAAGTGATGTTTTGAAAAGATTTTCCATTGTTAGCTAAGGGATCTGGGACAATATTTTCAAGGCAATTTTTTCCCAGACTGAAATGAAGGATCATAAATATTTTATATAGTTAAATAATCAAAGAGGCTTCTGATGTCTGGAGTTTTTATTATGAAAAACAACCAAACTTCTAATTCAATCTATGAAAACCTTTGGCAAAGTAGCAATTTAAGTTTCTACACTGAGAAACAGATGAGTTTTTCCTAAACATTCATGCATTTTTTTTCTCTGTTTACCCAATGCCCACCTCCCAAGTCTTACCATTTATCCACAAAAACATCTACAAACTGATTAGAGAAGGAAATCCAGAATTAGAAGCAAACTCCCCTGTTTCTCAGCACTCTCTTTGAAACATGGCAATCACCTGATTAAACCATAAAAACAGAACCTTGAACCACTGTCAATGGCATTATTTAGTGAAAATACTGGAAGCATTAAGTAATAGTCAAGGGTAATGATGACAATGGTATCCAGGTATTCTAATAACATACTCCAGGTTAATAATGTTAAGGTAGTGTAATGGCATGGGTCTTGCAGGAGGATACAAGAATTCAGAGTACTAGAAGTGCATGCTCCTGAGTCAGTGTCAGTGTGAATGTGTAGTCAATTTCAGTGAGCGCCTCTTGGGTGTGCAGCACCATGCCAGGGGCCTCCCAAGGATGCTGAGATGAACAACTCGGCTCTTCCTGACCCCAAGGCTCTCACAATCAAGAAGGAAAGAGAGAGGTCTACCCTCGGGTGATGTTAAGTACAACACTTTAAAATGCAGCAATATTGAAAAATGCACTAGATGAGAGGTTCTAGAGTAAGAAA
The DNA here is from genome assembly GCA_949820135.1 of Sylvilagus floridanus. Taxonomy (NCBI): domain Eukaryota; kingdom Metazoa; phylum Chordata; class Mammalia; order Lagomorpha; family Leporidae; genus Sylvilagus; species Sylvilagus floridanus. The sequence continues at coordinate 63,973,676 of OX463226.1, read as the reverse complement.
GCCAGTAAGGTGTGATCCACGCAAAAGTACAAGGTCATGACCTGACAGACGTGGGTCCAGACTCCTTTAACGGTTCACTGCTCTTCAGACCAAGCTCAATTGCCCTCCCTTTGCACCTTCCATGTATCCACCCATGCCTTACTCCTCCTTCAAGCTAAGCCCAGATTGCCTCTGAACCCCGGGCTAAGGTCAACATCCTTCTTTTACCCTAGCCTAAGTCAGCACGCCCCACCACTGCGCCCACCACTCACACAGAGACTAGTAACCTGTCGACCTGTGTCTAATCCAGCTGCACATCTATAGGGTGCCTGGAGAAGTCTGGAATTAGAAGTAAACCACCTCATTTCTCAGCCCTGTCTTTGCCTCCCACCCCCGGACACACACCCCGTATCAGGCCATTTTCTGTTACTGTAACAAAATATCTGAGACTACATTGCTGATAAGGCAAAGGGGCTTATTGATTGACTCAAGAGCATGCTGCCACCATCTGCCTGGCTCTGGTGAGGGCCTTCTGGTTATGTCAGAACATGGCAGATGACATGAGTGCAGGCAAGAGGGAGATCCGATGGCAAGACAGGAAGCCAGAGAGATCCAGGAGCAAGGCTTGCTCTCTTTATAACAACCTGCTCTTAGGGGAACTAACCAGGGCCTCCCAAAACTCCATCGATCACTTCCAAGAGTGATGTCCCCTGCTCCCATTAGGCCCCATCTCTTAAAGGTCCCCAGCCCATCAACCCCAGGGACGAAGCTTCCAGCACATGAACCTTTGAGGGACATAGCCTATCCAAATCCTAGTGACCAGTAGCCTTCTCCATAACAACGGTTGGCTAATCTGAGTCTCACTTGCCTTAGATCAGCATCCGGCCCATGTGAATGCCCAAGAATGCCTGAATGCAAGAATGAATAAATGAAGGAAGGAAGGAAGGAAGGAACTACTCTTACTCATGGACCACTAAGAAGTGCACAGAACCCAAGGTGTAAAATGTAGGCCCTCATCCTGGTTCCACCACTAAATAACCAAATGTCTCGGCATGAGACAATCTCTCAAGTCTCTGTTTTCTCAATAATTCAATTATCTGAGTCTTCTTTTCCTAAGACACTGTGATTCTAGAATTTTCCTTTGATACAGTGCCAGGTGGCTGAGCACTGGCCCACAGGCTTTGCCCAAGGGATCTGGTAGCACCAAAGAGCTTAAGCACCCTGGTAGGAAGGTGCTTCGACTGAAGCATTGGGAGCAGGAGTTGATGTGGAGGAAGAAGGTGAGGAGGTGACAGAGGTGACTCTGTTGGTCTCCTTCCCTCTCCTCTAGGAGCCTGTGCATCCCTGCCCAGGGGCAGCCAGGAGACCCACGAGCTGTGGCCCCAGGTGGACAGAGAAGGTGAGCGGTGGCAAGTGGGTGGCTCCCCTACAGCCACGCCCAGAGCTGCCATCACGCTCAGGGACGTCCCCAGTGAGTGACCTGACCAGCAGGTCTGGAGCAGCAGCTGCCACCTGGGTCCTCATGGCGTCCAGGTCGCTTGGAACAGCCTAGAGAAAACCATTGCGACTTACACAACAGCTTCAGCGCTTCCCTCCACAGAATGAAATCACCCTCCCAAAATCTAAGTTATTATCCGTTTTCTTGTGCCTCACCTTCCAGCGCAGGGCCGGGGCTCCACATGGAGGACCACAGGCGTATAGGAAAGGAGAGACAGGGAGAGGAAGGAAGGGCGCAACTGAAATTACTCACAGGGGCACACCCCAGCAAGCTCAGGGCTTCCTTACAAGCTGCCGCAAACTTCGTCTGAACTCAAAGTATTCTCTCCCCAGAACACAGTGCAAATACAGCAGGACGGCGAGAAGCGGGTGTACTGGAAACTATGTTTTTCCTCCACATGCCTTCCTGAGCCTGCATATTTCTCAGAGGCCTTATCCCTGCTTCTGATTGGCCAGCCAGGAGCAGCTCCTACAACACCAGCCCCCTCCTCCCACTGTCCTTTTCCCTTGAGAAACCGGTGACCCAAAACTTGGTGCGGTCCTTAAAGGAACTCTGTTTCCAGTTATATTCATTATAAATTAAAAATAATTTTTAATCACCACTAAATGAACTTTTTAATATTACTTAATATTGAATATTAGATTTTATAGTATTCTCAAAACACTGAAATAGTCAAACATCAAAGCTATACATTTCTTGCTGGCTTAATGTAAAACAGGGCTCTTACTTCCAATGAGAATTTTTCCTAAGAGTTACCGATTCCTTATTTTATTACTGAAAGAAAGAAATATGTTAACACTTGGAGCATTCTTTAAATGAAGGCCTTCTGAGTCACCTCCAGCTTAGGAGCCCTGTCGACTTGAGACAGAGAAGAGCTCCCCTCCCCCTCCTCTGCCTCTGCCCCCAACACAAAGACTTGGTCTTTGGATTAAACCAATTTAATCATTGATGGCTGTGAGTAAAAGAAAAGCTTAAGATATTCTAGAGATTTGACTGGGTGAGCACCAGGGCCCTTTCCAACACCCTTACAGAAAAAGGAGAGGGAGAGGTGGCAAGGGAGAGAGAAAGAGGAGGGGGAGAGAGAGAGAGAGAGAGAGAGAGAGAGAGAGAGAGAGAGAGAGCCACACAGCCAGAGAAAAAGGCAAACCCAAATTCCTGAGCTCCTGGGAGGCTGGCGATTAACACAGTTGACTTTTTTCCCCTCTCATGAGAACAGGAAGAGGAGCAGAAAACAAGAGAGTGGTGAGGAACAAAAAGAGGGAGCAGGGTTTTGCTGGGTTCCACATCCACACCAATGTCCTCACGCTGTCCTTGACAAAGAGAGAGGGTTTGACTGCAAGATAAGCAAACGGGAGGAGGAAGCTGGGTAGGGCCGTCGTCTGCGTTATCAGGATGTGCAGGCTTCCCCCTCGATGCCTGCTTCGTACTCGACTCAGTGACACTGGGTGTTCACGGGGCCTCCACGTGTACAGTTGCAGAGAACGCTGTCATTCGCTCATGGTGGAGTGGTGACAACTGAAATACTCTACCCGATCAGAATCGTTACTGCACATGAAGAAAACCCAAAGGCACGGCTACAGGCACATACATTTAGAACTTCCAGTCACTCCCCATGTGGTGAAAAAGTTGCTGCCCTTCTCTCCTTCCAAATCCTTAACTGGAGTGGCCTTGGCTTAGAGGAAGAAAAAAACAAATGCAGACTTTGAGTAACAAGGCTGTCACTTTGAGTGACAACCCTGCAGCTACTTTGCTTCTGTCATTTACAATGCTTGGAATGCTTATAGCATTTGTTTAATTAAATGCTCAAAATGCCCATTAAGTCAACATTTTCTAATCACGCTACTCGCTTCCAAAAACCATGGACTCTTCTAGAAACGCTTCAAGGTCTTCGTTCTTCCTTTGTTGTTTCTTCTGCCACTTCTCATGTTATTCAGTTACATTTTAAAACCTACGCAGCCCTGGGAATTCATCTCAGGTGTGTACCGAGCTCTGTGTCCTGAGTGTGCAACCTGTGGTGCCCCCCCTTGGCGCAGTGCCCTGCGGAAATTGTCTCAAAGTTTTCAAAAATTTAAACCAAGATGGTTCCATTCTCATCCTGCACTGGCTCCTCTAATGAAGTACCTGGTCCTGCAGGTGCCTAGCAGTACCTTCAGTAAGGGAGTGTCCTTAACACTGTCCACTGACCAGAGCCTCTGATGAGATGGCTTGGCACCCGAGGTGTCGAATGTGTCCCCAAGGGGGTTGGATCCACCAGATGAGAGATTTCATTCCAATGCACATCTAGAAGGCCAACTCACCAAGAAGTCACTTCAGACGCCTTTCACCTTATGGATCTCCAGTAACAGACAAACGTATTTAACGGGAAGAGTAAGTGCACCGGTCAAACACACGAGTTCAATTACCTACATGCCTTTCTCGCTGGGAATGATCATACTGGTTTTTCTCAGATCTGTCATTTTTCCTCTTGAAACTGGGCTACCTCTTTCCCTAGACATAGATGAGGGATTCTCAAAAAGCTGTCATGGCGAATGTATATTCTTCAAGAACCATGCCGTGGCCATCTGGCACACTGGTTAGGATGCCACTTGGAACACCCAAGTCAGAGCGCCTGGTTGGAATCCTGCCTTTTCCACATTTCCTGCTAGTGTCCATCCTGGGAGGCAGCACAGGATGGCTCAAGTACTTGGGTACCCATTCACTCTTGGGAGATCCAGACTGAGTGCTGGATTTCTGGCTTCAGCCTACCTCAGCCCTTGCTCTTGTGGGCATCTGAGAAATAAGCCAGCAGACGACAGTATCTCTGTCTTTGCTTCTCTCTCTGTCACTGTGCCTCTAAAGTAAAATGAAAATAAGTAAATAAAAAGCAGTCTGACTTTAACAAAAGAAGAACTAAGCAAGGATTTCAAAACTGTTTTACACCAAAGCAAACTCATCTTCTAATTCCATGTTCCATGAACTTTTTGAAGTGCCCTGTACATTCAATGTGGTTGTTTTTCTCTTCTTACAAAAGCCATTGCTAGAGGGTCGGTGCTGTGGCGTAGCAGGTAAAGCCTGCTGTGCCAACATCCCATATGGGTGCCAGTTTGAGTTCTGGCTGCTCCACTTCCAATCCAACTCTCTGCTATGACCTGGGAAAGCAGTAGAAGATGGCCCAAGGCCTTGAGCGCCTGCACCCATGTGGGAGATCCAGAAGAAGCTCCAGATTCCTGGCTTCACTGTGGCCATCTGGAGAGTACACCAGCAGATAGAAGATCTCTTATCTCTCTCTCTCTCTCTGTCTCTCTCTGTCTCTCTTTGCCTCTGCCTCTCTGTAACTCTGCCTTTCAAATAAATAAATCTTTTTTAAAAAATTGTGACAAACCATTAAGGAATCAATGTTATTGAAAAAAAAAGAAAAAAGCTATTACCAGATAAGGGATGTTATATAAGAACAGTGTTGGGGCCGGAGCTGTGGCTCACTAGGCTAATCCTCTGCCTGCATTGGGCATGCCGGGTTCTAGTCCCAGTCAGGGCGCTGGATTCTGTCCCAGTTGCTCCTCTTCCAGTCCAGCTCTCTGCTGTGGCCCAAGAAGGCAGTGGAGGATGGCCTAGGTCATTGGGCCTTGCACCCACATGGGAGACTAGGAGAAAGCACCTGGCTACTGGCTTCAGATTGGCACAACGCGCCAGCTGTAGTGGCCATTGGGGGATGAACCAATGGAAAAGGAAGACCTTTCTGTCTCTCTCTCACTGTCTAACTCTGCCTGTCAAAAAAAAAAAAAAAAAAAAAAAAAAAAAAAGAACAGTGTTGGGGCCACCAGTGCTGTGGTGCAGCAGATTAAAGCCCTGGCCTGCAGCACTGGCATCCCATATGGGCTCTGGTTTGAGTCCTGGCTGCTCCACTTCTGATCCAGCTCTCTGGTACGGCCTGGGAAAGCAGTAGAAGATGGCCCAAATGCTTGAGCCCCTGTACCTGCATAGGAGACTGGAAGAAGCTCCTGGCTCCTGGCTTCAGATCAGCTCAGCTCCGGCTGTTGCAGCCATTTGGAGAGTGAATCAGCAGAGGGAAGATCCCTCTCTCTTTCTGGTTCCACCTCTCTCTATAATTCTGTCTTTCAAATAAATAAAATAAATCTTAAAAAAAAAAAGAACAGTGTTCACTCTCTCCAGTATTTTGTCTCACCTCCTCTCCGCTCAACTTCAGCTGGATCTCCACTGCCTTGAATCACTAACAACACCTATTTCAGGGCTCCATCAGCATCTTTTTTGCCAAACTCAACGAGCAGTTCACTTTCCACTGACCTGGCCCCACAGTAGTTTTGGTCAAAAGTGACCTCTCCCTCTGTCTAGAACCCTTTTTGGCTCCCATACAATATCACACACTACAGGCACATCACACACCAGACCAGACTCCTGCTGCTGCCTCTGTCACAGCCCTTTGGCGTCAGTCTCTTCTGCTCCCTTCCTAGAGGTCTCCTGTGGACCGAGTTCCCATGGAAAGTAGAAGACTGCTCACCCGTCGTGCAGGCCCCCTGTCACAGAGACACAGCCGTGCGCCGGTGCAGCCTCATCCAGATGTGGGGAAAGGTGAGAAGGAGTGTAGTTTTCAAAATGCTCCCTGCGCCAGTGAGAAGCAACACGAAGTATACTGGATGGGGGCAGAAGCGTGGGTTTTCTACCCTGCATGTCATCATTTCCTTGTTAGATATATTCATTGCTGACCTAGCTCGTGTTGTGAAAAGGCATCAAATATGTGAAAAGAGACAAACACACCACACATGGAATGACTGGAAACTCAACAGTGGCAAAAATAAAAGCAAAGCCAGTTTTCTCACAAGCACAGCTGACCTTCCAGAGGCAGGAAACACTGTTATGGCTCCCTGTGGTCTGCACACAGTGTAAGAACGGCGCCATGAGAAAGGTTAATAGGGAGGCACGCATTTCGTATAGCAGATAAGATGCCGCTTGGGACACCATCCCAGATGGGTGTGCTTGGGTTCAAGCCCCGGCTGAGCTCTGGATTCCAACTTCCTCATACTGTGCACCCCAGGAGGCAGCAGGTGATGGCTCAAGGACTTGGGCCCCTGCCACCCACAGGGCAGACCCAGACTGAACTGCTCCCTGGCTTTGACCTGGCATCATTTGGGGACGAATTAGTGGATGGGAGATCTCTCTCTCTCTCTCTCTCTCCCCCCCCACCTTAGCCTTTCAAATAAGTAAGATACATAAATAAAAATTCCAAAAATTACTAAACTCATATTAAAAATATGGCAATGCTATATTATTATGGACCATGGACAGTGATCCTTAGCACTCACAGATTTGATAACTATGAGTGAACTACACACAAGGTAGAGAGAAATGAAACTCCCTCAAACTTTAACGCACACAAACTGCCTGGGGACTTTGTTAAACCGCATTCTGATTCTGCTGGCCTGGGCCGCTGCTGAGAAGCTTCTTGTCTCACAGGCCCCTGGGGCCCTGCTCTGAGCTCAAGGGATTAATTCATCTCTCAGGCTTCCTCCAGCTCTCGCACTCTGGGTGCAGCCAATTCAGCTGAGCTTGGCACAGAAGTCACCAGGCTGACAAGTTAAATGATGCTCCCTGCAGCAAAGATTCTGTCACTGTTGAATTTAACCAGAACTCCAGATCCCCCCATTTTTAGAGGACAGCAGTACTTCCACGAAGGCAACGGTTTTTGGCTTACTTTGAAGAGGCAAGACCTTCCAGGGTTCCAAAGTCAAAGACAGAACATATGGCCATAGTAACTGAGCACTGAAGAGAAATCTATTAAAACAAACCTGTGCAGTTCAGGGCCCATCCATGCAGGCACAGCCCACAGCCAGCGCATGGATGTCTCAAGGCCTTTTTCCGCAAAAAGTATAAAATCGTTAAAAAAAACATTTAAAAATAAATTCAAGACCAATATGCTGCATAACAAAATTTTTTTCCAAAGGAAATTAAAGATAGGAACATCCACACCGTCACACAGCAAATCTCCCAGACCCAAAGCATCTGGACAGGGAGCTCCTGGCTGGCGGCGTGGTAGACACTGACAAGCTGTTGTCTGCTAGCCTCTGGACCTTGAATTTGAGCTGCCAAGGGAGGGTGCAGGTCCAGGTGTGAGTTTTCAAATAACCTCCGACAGCACAAGCACACTGACGCAGGTGGGCTCATCTTCCTGCCCAGAGAAGCTGGAATGTCAAGGTCACACTTTGTCCCTGAGCCCTCCCCGACCCCCAGCACTTTTTTTTTTTTTTTGCTCTTTTTAAAAGCAGATACTTAAAATGATTTCCCTTTTATTTTCTAGGTTCTTCCTCATATTGTATTTGTATTTTCGTAATACAGGCAGAGAGAAAATTCACTGTACTGAGGGCCTCCCAAAAGTGCGTGCAAAAATGAACTACACGATGAGCTTGTTTGCCACTAACTTGTTTGAAATCCATGCAGTTTTTCCATCAGATATATTTTTCCATGAACTTTTCGACGATTTCTCAAGTTGCCACATTTTAGTAATAAAGAACCCAAAATCCAGGCTGGACCACTCTAATAAATTCCTTCTTAAATCACACTTATGTACGTCTTCTTTAACACAACTTTTTTAAAATATTTTTTATTTGTTTGAAAGTCAGAATTACACAGAGAGAAGGAGAGGCAGAGAGAGAGGTCTTCCATCCAATGGTTCACTCCCCAGCTGGCTGCAATGGCCAGAGCTGTGCCGATCTGAAGCCAGGAGCCAGGAGATTTTTCTGGATCTCCCATGCGGGTGCAGGGCCCCAAGGACTTGGACCATGCTTACTGCTTTCCTAGGCCATAGCAGAGAGCTGGATCGGAAGTTGAGCAGCCGGGACTCGAACAGGTGCCCTTATGGGATGCCAGCTCTTCAGGTCAGGGCATTAACCCACTGTGCCACAGTGCCGGCCCCACAACTTTTAAAACTAACAAGTAAAAACCAAATGCCTGGCCGGCGCCGTGGCTCCACAGGCTAATCCTCAGCCTTGCGGCGCCGGCACACCGGGTTCTAGTCCCAGTTGGGGCGCCGGATTCTGTCCCGGTTGCCCCTCTTCCAGGCCAGCTCTCTGCTGTGGCCCGCGAGTGCAGTGGAGGATGGCCCAAGTGCTTGGGCCCTGCACCCCATGGGAGACCAGGAAAAAGCACCTAGCACCTGGCTCCTGCCATCGGATGAGCGCGGTGCGCCGGCCGCAGCGCGCCGACAGCGGCAGCCAATGGAGGGTGAACCAATGGCAAAGGAAGACCTTTCTCTCTGTCTCTCTCTCACTGTCCACTCTGCCTGTCAAAAAAAAAAAAAAAAAAAAAAACAAAATAAAACAAACAAAAAAAAAACCAAATGCCCTGTCTTGTCATATACCTGACGAGGATGCACAAACAGAACAGTGTGATTTTTCCATTCAGTTCTAACAGGCACTTGCCCACTTACCCTTTCTCCTCTTCCCATGAACTCTGACCTCTCTCAGCTGTGTCTCCAAGCCCCGGGCTTCAGCCCTGCAGAACTCTGCCAAGGTTGGGGGACCTCAGTTGCTTGCTGGAGAATGCCAGCCCTTCTCTCGGCTTCTGGCACCAGCGTCCCCAGCAGCCAACACAGCACTGCTTTCAATCTGGCCTGTGTTTCCTCTCAGCGACCAAATTTCTCAGTGCTCCTCACATGGGAGGTGCTGAGAAGGATTTGAACTGAGGATGTAAACTGAGGTTGACTCAAGAGGAAAATCCAATTAAGCATCAGTGGTAACCAGGACAGTATCTGAAGTTAGCTTGCACGTGTCTGTGAGTGATGTGACATAGGCTGCCCTACTCGTTTACAGCTTCTGGTGGTACAATGCGGATGCACCTCCTGGGGGGACTCAGCCGGAGCTCCACTCAGGAACACAGCCCGATGCCACAGCCACCTGTTATTTCTGTCTCCAAGGACACCAGCACTTTGCTAACTAGCAGGGTGACACCAGCAATGCACTGTGGGTAAAATCAGTGGACTGTTAACAGTGCGATGGATAGAAATGGATCCTCACTGGAGACCCTGATGGCATCAAAACTACATCAACTGAGATGTTTTAGAGGGACCTCTGCCCGCGGTGCAGTCCTGGGTGTGACAAGGCCTCCCTCCAGAACACCTTTCAAAACAACCATTTCAGGTCTTTGAAAATCAAATGAAAACAAAGGGGGAAAATTTTCAATGTGAAAAATTGCCAGGGGCAAGCGTTTAGCCGAGCCAAGCCGTTAAGCTGCTGGTGAGGAACCCACATGCCACACTGCAGTACCTGGGTTTGCGTCCTGGCTCTGGATCCTGACTTTACCTTGCTGCTTGCACACACCCCGGGAGGCAACAGCAATGGCCCACATGATGGGGTTCCTGCCATAGAAGTAGAAGGTCTGGACTGAGCTCCTGGCTCCCAGCTTCCTCGCCCATTCCCGTTCAGGTTCCATGCGTTTGTGAAGTGAACCAGTAGATGGGAGATCTCTGTGCCTGTCTGTCTCTCTCCCTCTCAAATAAACATCAAACATTTTTTTTTCTAATTGCTAGTGTTTCAGGTAAGTGTAGGGGAATAGCTCTGCCTTCCTCCTGGGGTTACGGCACCCTCAGCTCAGTCCACCGGCTGTACCTGCGATGGCGGTGCTAACCATGACAATCAGCAGTGTCACCGCTAGGGACTTCTGGCTGGCTCCGGAGGACGGGCATACCCAGTGATGGTGTCATCAAAAGTAGCGCACTCTGTGGAAAACCCACAAGGAAAGCTCATCTCTGGGCTAGCCTAAGGTGCCTTTCCCAGCAGGGACAAGTGACAGACAGCTGGATCAGCCGACGGAAGGAGGAGCTCTGGAAACACAAGGGCTACAGAAGGACTTGATCAGATCTCCATAGGCCCCCAAGCTTTGTTATTTAAAAAAGATAACAGAGAAGGAAGGAGGAAGAGAAGAAGCAAATATTTATGAAAAAGTGTCACAACAACCAAAAAAGACTCAAAAGCAATTCACTGAAAGCCTACACATCATACATTTTTGAGAAAAATTACAGATCTAAATGAATGAAGCAACATTTCTTATTCAAAAATAGGAAAATGCAATATTGTGAAACAGTGCTTCTGCCCAGATTGATTTACAGGTTCAATCCAATTGCTATCCAAAGCTCAGCAGCTTTTGTGTAGAAACTCACAAGCAGATGCTATGAAGTGCAAAGGACCTAGAAGAAGCATAGCAGTTTAGAAAAGGTGAACAATGCTGAATCACCTACAATTCCAATTTCAAAATGTATTATACAGCCAAAGGAAGCCATGTAGCCCAATATTAGCTGAAGAACCAGTATCTGACTCAATGGAACAAAATATACAGAGCACTGAAATATACATTTACATTTAAAGTCAACTGATTTTTGGTGAAAGTACCAGGGGGTTTTGTCTTTTCAACAAACAGCAAAGACACTGCTGGAACCCTTGACTATCCATATGTAAACCACGAATGGGGATCCTGCCTTCTCACCATACACTAAGTTAACGCAAAATGGATCCTAGACTAAATGTAACAGTTAAACAGTAAAACTTCTAGAAAATATAAAAACATAAGCTCAAACTTCCATGACTTTGGATTAGGCAAAGAATTCTTAGATATGACCAAAGGAATAATCCAGGAAAAAACTGATATATTAGACTACATCAAAATAAAAACAAACAAAAACATGGCGTTTTGAAATACAAATGAAAAGACAAGCCACATACCAGAGGAAAAAAGTTTCAAAATAAGTTTCTGATAAGAGACTTTTATTGAGAAAATATGAAAAAAATCCTTATAACTCAATACCAAGACTATAAACAATCTAATTTAAAATTTGGGGAAATATCTGAATAGGCATTTCATTGAAAAGAGATGAACAACTAATAAGCATTGAAAAGATGCTCAATGTCATTCATCATTGGAGAAATGAAAATTAAAACTATGAGATATGACTTCAAACCCATTAAAATGCCCAAAGACAATGGGTCACCGTTATGGGGCAGTAGGCTAAGAAGTCTCCTGCAATGCCAGCATCCCACTTCTCCACTTCTTAGCCAGCTCCCTGGTAATGTCCTTGGGAAGGCAACAGAAAATGGTATATATGAGCATGAGGACAGTTTTTGGAGTCTTAGAAATTTTCCACAGAATATTGTGGTCATGACTCTTTCAGAGTAATTAAAAATGTTTGTAGAAGGGCTAACACTATAACATAGAAGGTAAAGCCGCTGCCTGCAATGCTGGCATTCCATATAGTCAACAGTTCTAGTCCTGGCTGCTCCACTTCTCTCTCTCTCTTTTTTTTTTTAAAGATTTATTTCTTTATTTGAAAGGCAGTATTACAGAGAGAGAGAGAAGGAGACAGAGAGAGAGAAAGGTCGAAGCCAGGAGCCAGGAGCTTTTTCCAAGTCTCCTATGCAGGTGCAGGAGCCCAAGGACTTGGGCCATCCTCTACTGCTTTCCCAGGCCACAGCAGAGAGCTGGACTGCAGTGGAGCAGCTAGGACTTGAACCAGCGCCCATATGAGATGCCGGCACTGCAGGCAGAGACTTTACCCTCTATGTCACAGCACCGGCCCCCACTCCACTTCTGATCCAGCTCCCTGCTAATATGCTTGGAAAATCAGTGCAGAATGGCCCAAATCCTTGGGCCCCTGCACTCACGAGGGAGATCCGAAGCTCCTGGCTCCTGGCTTTGGACCAGCCCAACTCTGGCCATTGCCGCCATATAGGGATTGAGCCAGCAGAAGAAAGAGCTCTCTCTCTTATTCTCTCCATAACTCTTTCAAATAAATAAATCTTAAAAACAGCCAAAAAACCAGCCAGCCCTTCTGAAGGGGGCAAGCATTACATCATGCCTGGTTTCCAGGGACTTCCCTTTAAAAAAAAAAAGCAATTTATGGAAAAATGGAATGAAAAGATAAGTTTATTTTGGTGCAAAAGTTTTGAAATCCATGCAGACTAGGGATCTCCCAAAGGTTCAGAGGAAATCTGTATTATGGAAAAAAAACGAAGCATGAAGAGTTACAATAATCTAAGTTCACTAAGAAAATCATTAAACTATACGTGGAAAACTGCTGAATGTTTATGATACGTAAATTCCACTGCAATAAACACTTTTATCACATGGAGATTTGCCCTGTAAGTGCAGGTATAAAATCATGCAGCCTGGCATCTATGTGCTGAAGGATGGTGATGGCAACTGAGGCTAGATCCCTAAAACGGCTTGAATCCGGCCATGGGCTAACGATGGCTGGCAACTGCCTGACACTGATTCAAAAGTCTGAAATCCAAGATGACCAAAAGCTGTAACTCTATCAAGTTGCTGAGAAGATTTATTTATGTATTTGAAAGGCAGAGTGATAGAGGGAGAGGGAGAGAGGAGATCTTGCATGCACTGGGCACTCCACAAATGGCTCCACCAGCCAGGGCTGAGCCGACCAGAAGCCACGAGCCAGGAACTCCATCCAGGTCTCCAAGTGGGTGACAGGGACCCAAATATTTGAGCTATCATCTGCTGCCCCCCACGCGCTCTAGCAGAGAGCTGGACTGGAAGCAGAGCAGCCAATATTCTAACCGGCACTGCAAAATGGGATGCAGGCTTAGCCACTGCACTACAATGCCCACCCACTTGTCAAACTTAAAGGAGACAGTCAATGACATTTTCAGGCCTGCTTGCTAATAAAGACATGTTCATAATGTGTACTGTGCAAGCTGGTGCTTGATCCAAGTTATGCTTTTGTGATGAGCTGGTGGCCAAACTTTAGGGGCATAACCAATCCTTGCATCCCTTCAGTTTCTCCCATGGGTTACCATTATCCCCCAAAGACCTTCAACGAACAGAACAATCAAGCTGGCTAGGGTCAGGAGACCACAGTAACCAAGAGATTGTTTATTTTCTTAACTAGCAGATTCCTTCCAACATTATTCTGGAATTATTTTAATACTGAACTTCAAAAGATTCTGTTTATAGAAAACCATCCTACACACAATTTTTCAGAGAAAGTTTTGAGCACATAAAAATGAAGCCCATTTGAATTCAGTCAATTATAATAATTAAAACTAAACCAACGGAGTTAGAAACCATGAAAGACACAGGAGATGTTATGCTCACATTTTGAAAGAGAATAGGCCATTCTTTTATTCAGTAATAAATGATTTTTATCAAACAAAAATCCATCTGTGAAATAAATTCTGTGTGCCTTTGTTCTCTGAGAAGTAGAGTGTGCCTTGGTCCTGAATGCCTGCAGCAGAACAGCTGTTCCCCCTCCCTTAGGCAAAGTCCTTGAAAGCCAATCAGGTAAAGTTCCCTTTGGAAAAAAAAAAAAAAACCTTCTTTGGAAAATACAACAACTCAGCAAAATGCCAACGAGCTAGTCAACAATCGCCAACACGTCTGAAGTCACACACAGTGGGATATTCTGCAGTGAAACCCCTTACATGAAAAGGCGATTCCAAGCAGTGGCAATGTGGGGTTTAATTTGAATTCTCTTTCTGTTAACCACAGCACCGCTTGGCCTCAGCAAGTGGAGTTATGTTGGTTATGTTCAGAAACAGAAATTATTCCCAAATCTGCACTGATGAACACACGCAGCAGGATTCTTGGGCATTTTTTCATACTTACTTGACATTGGAACTGGGGATAGAAGGACCGCTTGTCACCAGTATGTGGTACATTCTAGAAACACAACAAATACTTGTTCACTCTCAGAGTTAGTGAACTGCTAATATCAGTGGCTCCACACCCTGAAATAAGTTTTAGTTGAATATAACCTGAGTTTTAAGGGAAATGGAACTGTATCATCAGTAAATATTAATTCAAACACAATGCCATTTTTCTGAGGATTGCATTGGTAAATAGAAAACAACATTTAATCATCTCTTTAGGGCTGGGCACTGTGTTGCAGATTAAGCTGGTGCTCCAGACACCTGCCGTTCCACACGGGAGCGGGAGCGCCTGGGTTCTGGTCTGGCTCCCCTACCTCCACTCCAGCTTCCTGCTGGTGCATCTTGGGAGGCAGCAGGTAAGGCTCAAATACTTGAGTCCCTGCCACCCACATAGGAGACCCTGATGGAGTATCCAGCTCCCAGCTTCCGCCTGGCCCAGCACTGACTCCTGCAGGCATTTGGGGAGTAAACCGGCAGATGGAAGATGATCTATCTGACATTGCCTTTCAAAAAAAATACATCATTTAAAAAATAATCCCTTCAAGACATCCAGCCCCTCACCCCATGGTTACCAGATTCTGAGTCTCTTCTTTGTCTACATTTGGATCCGACCCAAGAGCAGAGAAAGACTCTGAACTGGAGTCAGCATGTTGCGCAGCGGGTTAAGCTACTGCCTGTGACACAGGCATCCCACATGGGCCTGGTTCAAGTCCTGGCTGCTCCACTTCCAATCTAGTTCCCTGTCAATCAGCCTGAAAAAGCAGCAGATGGCCTAAGTGCTTGAGCCCCCGAACCCACAGGGGAGACCTGGATGGAGTCCCTGGCTCCAAGCTTCAGGGTGGCCCAGTCCGGCTTGTTGCAGCCATTTGGGGAGTGGGCCAACAGATGGGAGATCTCTCTCTTGGTGTGTGTGTGTGTGTGTGTGTGTGTGTGTGTGTGTCCCTCTCTCTCCATAACTCTGTCTGCCTTTCAAATAAAGAAAGAAACCATTAAAAAAAAGGAAAGTCTCTGGACTTACTTACCTGCGAAGTCCTCCCTGATCGCGGGTTCTGGTTTAGGCCAGGAGCTGAGATCCTCTCAGAAACTTCTGTCCATCCCCTGCCCTAACCTGGTTACCTGGATTCTCCTTGTCTGCTGTCCCCAAACCCTGTGTGGGTGACCCACTGAGGCCTCCCAGCCGTCCTGAGCTGGCCCTCTGCCCTTTTCTGTGAGTTTATTTGACTATGTCCTCATTAGTGACTTCTCTAATCCCAGCCGTCTGTCTGCCTGGATCTTTAAATAATGCCCACTGGGTTCTTTTCCTGCCCCTGTCACTGGTCTGTATTGGGACAGTCGTTCGTGCAGCAAATACTTACAGAGTCGACACTGCATACCAGGCACTGTGCTAGATATTACACACATGAGCAAAAGTCTCTGCCCCCCAGGACAGACAGGCAGGTTAGCAGTCACCAAATGCTATGCTGCTCAGATGCTCAGACAAATCACTGTGGTAGCAGTGAGAGTAAGGACAGGGCAGACGGGAATGAGTCAGAACAAAACAGGTGAGATGAGGAGCTTTCAATGGGTTGGAGCAGTGTGGGCAAGGTGCACAGGCCGTGATGGCCACCAGGTCACACTAGGGGACCAGGGATGTGACAGAAGGGCCACAACATGGGTAGCAATGCAGGGAAAAGTTGCAGAAGCTCTCAGAAGGATCCCATCACAGAGAACCCGGCACATCTGTTCTGCAGAGAGTGAAAAGCCAGAGAAGCAATTCAGCAGGGGATGGGATGACACGATGAGCTCTGCAGGCCATTCATTCACTCCTGGGGAGCTCTGGATGCCAACGGTTCCCTGCATTCCTTGAAAACTGGTCACGGGCCATGTTAGACTTCATGCCAGCTATTGCTGGAAGTCGGCGGAGCTGCAGATGGGCCAAGCTCCAGACTCTGGCTCTGCTCAGTCAGGGGTTGGTCAGTGCAGTACCTCCCTAAGTACCCTGAGCAGCACAGACAGGGAGGGAAAGGGCCTGCAAGGTCAAGGGTGTGTGGCGCATGCCATAGGGACACAGAAAGAAGAAGAATGGCTCTTTACTGTCCTGTTTCATGCTATATTCACATGTTCATATATATATATATATATATGAATTCTCCCACCTCATGCAGTTCAGGCCTCAAAGTCTTACGATAAGCATATTAAGAAAGTAGAAACTTAACCCAATCGTGCTATTTAGAGGTGGAGCCTTAGTAAATTGATTAGATTAGGTTAGATCAGCTAGATCATGGCTGAACTGATTTATAAGAGAGATGACACAGACAGACACGCATGCTCCCTTGTCTCCTGTCACGTGATGCTCTGTGCCTCCTTGGGACTCTACCAGTAACACCATCTGCATAGGCCAAACCAATGGGGCCTGCTGGATCTTAGACTGTGAACCTCCAGAGCTGTGAGTCAAAATAAAGCACTTTTCATTGTAAAGTTAGTCTGCCTCAGGCATTTAGTTATGGTAATGGGAAACTACTCCACTCAGTGTGCTGGGTGGAGTGAGAAGAGAAATAATGAGCTAAATCCTGATGGGAACTTCTGAACAAGGTCGGCAAAGCAAGTGCCCAGTGAATGCTCAATGGAAGGAAAGAGCAGAGGAGGACAGTAGCAGTGGGGGAATGAGGCCAGCTGGGCCTTGGTGTCACCAGACCCTTGAAGGCACAAGTGCAGGTCAGCAGGCTGGATCAGGAGAGGAGGAGGTAGCCCAGGTTACCCAAGAGAACAGGCTATGGGGGCTTTTGTGGTTCATTTAAAGGTGCTGAGAAAGGAGGAACTTAGCACACAGTAATGCCTGGATATGGAAGGCATTTTGTGCACTTGAGATGAACTGAAAAATGAACAATGCAATCAGCCATCAACCCTGCAATGCCAGATCTCATTCTCAAACATGAGTGACTCTAAATGTCATTTTAAAAAATATTGCTTTATTTATTTGAGAGGCAGAGTTACAGACAGAGAGAGGGAGCGAGAGAAAGAGGCATCCCATCCTCTGGTTCACTCTTCAAATGGCCACAACAGCCAGAGCTGAGCCAATCAGGAGCCAGGAGCTTCTTCCGGGTCTCCCACGTGGGTGCAGGGGCCCAAGACCTGGGCCATCTTCCACTGCTTTCCTGGGCCATGAAGAGCTGGATCTGAAGAGGAGCAGCCAGGATTTGAACCGGCACCCATATGGGATGTCAGCCCTGAGGGTGGAGGTTTAATCTACTATGCCATAGTGCTAAATGTCATATTTGATCCAAAGAAAGAACAGCCTTGGTGAGTGACCCAGTCAGCAAAGCAAGACTGAAACTGTGCTCATTGAAAGTGCAACAATTAAGCATCAACTGAGTACTCACTGGAAAATACCACACAAGGGGCTGCAGGGACACAAAGAAAGAACAAACATTCTCTGAATAATCAGATGTTTCTTTATTGATTTCACCAACCCTGGCTCTCTGTGCAGGGATCACACCCAGATCTGAGTGTGGAGCAGTGGGAATAGCACAGTGGTCTGATCTGACTATGGGGCACCTGTTACATGCGAAGATTAAGCTGCAGGCTGTGGTGGGCACAAGGGGATCAATGTTCCAACCTGCATTCTACAGACAGGACGGGGATACTGCAGGCCCTGTCTGCTTATCCTAGGCTGTGCATCACTGCACAGCTGCATCCACAGGCACAGCAAATTAACTGGGTGGTTCTCAATTCTGGCTGCAGAGTGAATTACAGGGGTAACACCTTTACAATGCAAATGAGGGGCCTCATCCCAGACTAAACAAATTATAATCCCCAGTGGTGGGACCTGGACATGGATATGATTAAAGTCTGTGTGACTTAGAAACTGCTCTCTGGTGCACAAAGAGCTAGCCACACAGGTGCACCTGGAGCCACCAGGCAGGAAAGGAAGTCCAAGGAAACCACCAGCACCCAGATACTGACCCCTAGGGACTGGCATTCTGGTACAGTGGGTTAGGACAAAGCCAGAATTCCATGTGGGTGTCAGTTCGAGTCGCAGCTGCTCCACTTCCAATACGACTCCCTGCTAATGTGCCTGGGAAAATGGCAGAGGATGGCCTAAGTGCTTGAGCCCCTGCACCCAGGTGGGAAACCTGGATGAAGCTCCTGTCTTTGGACTGGCCCAGGCCTGGCTGTTGTGGCCTATCAGGAGTGAACCAGCAAATGGATAATCTTTCTCTCTCTGTCTGTCTCTTCCTCTCTCTTGACCTTTCAAATAAATAAACAATAATAAATACATTTTCAAATAAATGAATAAGTAAATCTCTTTTTTAAAAAAAGATTTATTTTATTTATTTGAAAGACAGAGTTAGAGAAAGAGGCAGAGACAGAGAGAGAGGTCTTCCATCTTCTGGTTCACTCCCCAGATGGCTACAACAGCCAGAGCTGCGCTGATCCAAAGCCAGGAGCCAGGAGCTTCTTCCAAGTCTCCCACGTGGGTGCAGGGGCCCAAGGATTTGAGCCATCTTCCATTGCTTTCCCAGGCCATAGCAGAGAGCCAGATTGGAAGAGGAGCAGGCGGGACTAGAACCATCCCATATGCGATACCAGCACTGCAGGTCAGGGCTTTTTTTTTTTATTTTTATTTTTTTTTATTTTTTTCTTGACAGGCAGAGTGGACAGTGAGAGAGAGAGACAGAGAGAAAGGTCTTCCGTTGCCGTTGGTTCACCCTCCAATGGCCGCCGCTGACGGCGCACTGCGGCCGGCGCACCGCGCTCGTCCGATGGCAGGAGCCAGGAGCCAGGTGCTTTTCCTGGTCTCCCCATGGGGTGCAGGGCCCAAGCACCTGGGCCATCCTCCACTGCACTCCTGGGCCACAGCAGAGGGCTGGCCTGGAAGAGGGGCAACCGGGACAGAATCCGGCACCCCGACCGGGACTAGAACCCGGTGTGCCGGCGCCGCAAGGCAGAGGATTAGCCTGTTGAGCCACGGCGCCGGCCAGGTCAGGGCTTTAACCCACTGCGCCACAGCGCCAGACCCACTAAATCTTCAAAAAAAAAAAAAAAAAAGATGACTCCATAAATCTATTAAGAGGGGACTTCAAAAACTTTGTGGAGAATGGAATTAAAAGAGGAGTTTATTTTGCTGCAAAAGACATTAGAAACCCATACATAGTGTTTTTCATAATACACATTTTTTATCAACTTATGGAAGACTCTTCGTATACCTGGATTTCCAAATTTTTGCCACCAAAATAACTTCTCTTTGAATTCCGTGGTTCAGGAATGAACTTTTTGTGGTTCCCTGTATGGCTGCCAGCCAGTGCTGAGCCTCTGCCCTACTGTCACAAGTGACAGCACCCACTCATTTCACTGTGAACTTAGGGATAAAAGAAAGCAACAGCCACACCATAATTTCCACCATTGGGGACTCCTTCCTTGACTACGACTTATTATGGAGATTAATTCCATTTCACTTATGCGCTTTTCAGTCCTTGGACTTCAAACAAAATCCACCAAGAACATCAAGATGTGCCCTGAATTAACAGCAGGGAAAGCAGTCTGATCTTTCTGCTCCACAGGAATGACCTCGGTGCATCCCTGACTCGTGCCGGGCAGCGTGCAGGTCCCAAGGTGTGTTCCAGGCATGGATGCATGCGTGGGGAAATGAACACGCAAACCCCGTGCTAGCAACGCAAGAACAACCCTAGAAACAGCAAGCATCTCATGGAAGGGGGTAAACCTTCAGTGTAGCGGTTAAGACACCTGTGTGCCACACCAGGGCACCTGGGTTGGATTTCTTGTTCTAGCTTTCCACCAATGCACATCCTGGGGGGTTGGCGGTGCCGGCTCAAGTAGAGGGTCCCTGCCACTCAGGAGGGAGACCTGGACGGAGTTCTCTGCTGTTGGCTTTGTGTCAGCCCAGCCCCAACTATGGTGATCGGTGCTGAGTGAACCAGTGGAAGTGAGCGCTCACCGTCTGTCCGCCTCCCAGGTAAATAACTACAAATTAAACAAGAACTCTCACATGGAAATATTATTTCCCTCCCCCAGGATGGTGCTAACTCTTCAAAATACCTGCTCCCTTAAAGAAAGCCAACAGATAATTCCCAAGGCATTTCACATGTGATTCGGTGTCTCCAATTCTCCCTGTTCCAAGCTTCTAGAAGGAACAAAACTGTGCCCATGCAGCCAGGGGTGGAGCTGTAAGAGGCTGGGAAAACTTAGTTGGTACAAAAGCAGAGACAGAAATGCCAGTGTTAGAGACCCAGAATAAAAGGCTGAAAGGACACACTGGGGAATTGGGGTGGGGGTGGGGGAGCAGGCACAGGAGTGCTAACCCAAAAGCACCAGGGACAGAAAGCTAGCTGAGTGGCAGGGACACTTTGCTGGGAACAATTTTTTTAAATGAGAAATCCAGTATGGTCGGCTTAAATTGGAAAGGTTCCTTGCACCTCTGGGTACCAAAATGGGTCTAAGATTTCTTGGCACACAGATTCTGGATCCTACCCAGATGTAGTGAACTTCAACCCCTTGGGTAATAGGCAACCCAGAGCGGGGCCAGGTCCCAGGACGGGATTTGCGGTCCAGAAACTGGGAACAGATTTTATGGTTGCCAAGACAACCGTGACACCTCTGGAGAATCTCACTACCAAGGACCCGGATCTCAGAGCCAGAACCGCATGCCAGTAAGTTATCTGTGCACTGAAAGAAATGCCAGCAGCTCAAGTTTTGGTCTCAGTAAAAGAAATGTCCTTTCCTGGTGACGCTGGCTGAAAGCATTCTGGACATGGCATCCAAAAGAGGGCCAGCCGGCTGCTCTGGCTGGGTGAGAACCTCGATTTATCATAAAATGCAGTACAAATTCAGAAATGAATTTGCATTTGATACTGCCCATAATAACAAGGCTGTCTGCAGGCAGGAAGGCGCCAGCTGTGTATGAGGGGCCAGGTTTGGGCTCAGGTAGGAAACGTGGGGGGTGGGGGGTGCATCTCCGGTGAGGGAGGTCATGCAACCAAATCACGCAGCCGCGAGGCAATGGCCCCGTGCAATGAGACAGAAGGGAGACCTGTGCGGTGGACACGAAAGCTCAGACAACGCAAGGTGTGGATGTCGGCTGCTTATCTGGGGCTGATTAGGAGGGATTATGGAGGGCAGTGGGCGGAGGGCAGGAGCTGGAATCCCACGAGGCAGAGGGCGCACAATACGAAGGCAGCATTTTAGCAGGATTAGTCTAAATGCAGCGTGGGACCAGATGAAGTGAAAGGAACCAGCCGGCACCAGAAACCTGTGGAGAGCTGCTGGCTGGGTGTAGTCATTTAGACAGCTGGTGATGATTTTGCAATGGTGACAGAAACAGAAACAGAATTTTACAGAAGGAAATAAAAATTCAGAGACAACTGGGATAAGGGGATACAAGTAAAGTAAAGGAAAAGGAAGCCAAAATAACTGGGAAAAAAATGCCATGAACGCGCAGAAATCAGAGGACAGCCAGGAAAAGGAAAGGATTTCTGTCCAGGGCGTGAGATAACAACTCAGTCACGTTTGGTTGCTAAAAGTGTGTCGCAACCAAAAGGTCGGGAGATTGAAATGTGGGGGGTTTGAGAGTACTTCAAAAAGTTCATGGAAAATGCAATTATAGGATAAGTTTCTGTTGGTGGCAAGATAGTTTGAAATCTAGGCATAGCTTTTTTCAGTCTATGAATTTTCCACAAACTTTTTGAAGCCCCTCCTGCGCATGGATTTCAGAATTGTTTGCTTCAGAAAAAGGTATCGTTTCATTCCAGTGGCCACGAACTTTTTGAGACATCCTGGTACAGTCATCAGCATTACAGTGTGATTTTTAAATGTTCTTTTATTTTTGTCTTAACTAAAAATTATCTGCTGAACACATGCATCTTCTTAAGCATCATAATTGTTGCAAAGAATTTCCTGAGGTTCTGGCAGGAAGTTATGGAGCAATGGGATAGAATGCAGGAAACACCGTCAGGAATGAGGGAAGATGGCACTTTCCATAAATACTCATTGATCTAAACTTGACATTCCCACAGTAACACAGAAGGGCATCTGGCCCAAGGATTTCAGACTCACTCACTGCCTGCTGGCCCCACAGTTCAGACTTCAAAGATAACCTCTGGAATGAAGAGATTCCAACTTCAAATGGCTGACGTAAAAATCAAAAGTGCACACACACTGATACCAGCATTGGTGATTTCACCACCATTTCTGAATTCCCACTTTGAGATAAATGCTTACCCAGACAAGAATGTTGTCCACCAAACTCACTTGGAATCTCACTGCTTGCATTGTGTGCCTCCTGCCCCCAAGCAAGACTGGGAACAAGTTAACCCAAAGAAAGCTCCCCTACCCCAGCTCTGAGAAAACAAAGACCGGGGGGGAAGGATTCAGTGCTGTTTCTACTTAAATGGTTACTCTGGGCTCTGACTCTCATCCCCAGTATAAAGGACATGAAAATGCAATGAACCAGGCTAGCCTGTGGTATTTTATGCTGAAATAGCGCCCTGACAGGCTTGTTCCAACAGAACCAAAGTTCATGACCTTAACTAAATTACTTCTGTGAAGGATTTTTTTTTCTCATTAATTTAGCAATGCACTGATTTGCTCACTTGGCTATGGATGCATATTCATATTTCAGAAATCAAGTAAAATAGGTTTTCGCAAGCATGTAACTTAGGGACAAAAATCTTTCTTAGAAGACGATACTTTACCTTGTTCATCCAGACATTCCTGAGGAATGTAACTAAAAATTTAGCTAAGGTCTAAGTTCCAGCATTCTCTCTGGTTGCCTGCCATTAATTTTTGTACCCAAAGTATCAGCCTAGTATTACTCATTAGGAATTTTTTAGTTGAGTTTTTCTGAGTCTGTGATACTGTCCCAGAAATAAAGCATTCTTATACATAAACTTATTAATATACTATCCTTAACTTATAATAGAATATTCTCAAACTTGACTTTTCTCTATCATAAATCTCCAAGAATATATTTTTAAAAATTGTTTATGGCTTAAGGAATAGCTTGTTAAAATATTTTTATAAGTAATACTATACCAAGAAGTCAATTCATTTTCTAGGTTTTAATCCCAAAGAATCTAGGAAACACTGCTCTAATAATATCTGCTAAACACCCACCTGAAAGGGACAAGTTAGCAGGTGCAAAGGTTATAAGCACAGCTTCTCCTTGCCTTCCAATGAGGTTAGGTCCCAATAAACCCAACGTAAACTGAAAATAAGGGAATAGGAAAATGCACTGAATCCACCTGACCTACCAGGCATGCTGGCTCAGCAGCACAAGGCACAGCTGAGCAGGGCTGGTTCCACTCCTGACCATGGGGCTGCCTGGGGGGGGGGGGGGCGCTCCTGCTACCACCCAGCAGCCAAGAGAACATCAGACCACACACAGCTGGCTTGGAAAAAGACTGAAAATCAAAATTCCAAGTGCCATTCCTATTGAGTGTGCATGGCTTCTGCCCCATAATAAAGTTGGCAAATCTCTGGGTTGCAGACTGTCTGTGGATACACTCATTAAGTGCGCTGCAGCCTTCACCAAGTACACCCAAGAAGTTAGTGTTTGGAGGCGGGAGTGGGGGAGGGGGAGGTGCAGTGCAGGGGGATATTGATATCAGTCCTGTATCCAGGTATCCACGCTCTGTGAGAAAGTAGGTGGCAATTCTCCTATAGAACTAAGGAAGAGATTTTTATGCAGTCACTTGTTTCTAAAAGTTATATAAAGAAACATCTATGGAAGGCGACCCAAGGATCTAAACGCAGTCATTGTCTCAAAAGGGACTGACGAAATTGAGGCATTTTTTCTATCTTGCCCTTAGCCCCTTTTGAACTCTGTATCATGGACATTGGTAACCTACTCAAAATAGTGTTTTATTATTTAATTTCTAAATAAAAATACTAATTTCAATTTAGCTCCATGATGGGAAATGGCTATGAACAGGCAAGAACCCTGCAAAGCAACAATAGGCAGACAGGAATGAAGCAGCCGTGTCCTTGAGAAGCCCAAGCTAGTGGGCAAGAGAGACAAGGGAGCAATTACTGCACCATGATAAGCTCACCAGCAGCAGGAGCTGGAGACAGCACTGAGAGTCCAGGGACCTGCAGCTAACAAATCCTTCAGCACCAAGAGGACAGAAGGTTTTCCAAGGTTTTAGGACCCAAAGGAGTGACGTGTCCAGCACATAACACCTACCCAGGAAACACTAGTTAACTATGAAAACAGGCCTGGGTGTGCCCAAGATACTGACACTCAGCTCTAGGACACGTGGCCACGGGAGTCCCAGCTTTCTCGGTTTACCTGCAATGTGATGCAATATGACTTTGTCATTTTGTGTGTGCATCTTATAAAGTGAAAGGTCTGGAACCTACCAGTCCATGCCTACAGTCGGAGACTAGGAAGGGGGTGCAGAAAGGGGGCACCGTGCAAGAAGACCACTTGCTCAGACACAAAGGAAGAGAAGCTGAGTCACGTTGGGGAAGGTCAAGTGGCTTGATAAAGAAGTGTTGAGGGATGAGAATATTTTACACCACAATGAGAATGGTTATCAAAATGTTTCTATTGAGGCTGACACTGCTGCACAGTAGGCTAAGCCTCCACCTGCAGCGCCAGCATCCCATATGGGCTCCGGTTCCTGCCCCAGCCTCGCCTCTTAACATCCAGCTCTCTGCTTGGTGCTTGGGCCCTTGCACCCACATGGGAGACCCGGATGAAGCTCCTGGATCCTGGCTTCCAACTGACCTAACTCCAGCTGTTGTGGCCATCTGCGGAATGAACCAGCAGATGGAAGATCTTTCTCTCTGTCTCTCCCCCTCTCTCTCTGTAACTCTGCCTCTCAAATAAATAAATCAATCTTTAAAAAACTATATGTTTCTACAAAACTCATGGGTTGGCAACGCTGAGAAGGGAGAAGAAGCGAGGCAGGAGGCTTGATAGGTTAGCTACAGTATTTTATGAGAAAAATAGACAATCCCTAACACAGTGTAACAGACAAGTGAGCCAGTTACCGACACCATTCTAATCAGCAAGAGGGACAACAGCTGCAAGACTGCCTGCACAGATTTTTAGGGTATGAAATCAACAAATCTTGATGGTCAAATAAATGTGGGCAACAAAAGAAGGAAGAGAAGCAAGCACAATCGTCCTAACGGCAATAACCATCACACACCGAGTGCCTGTGACATCCCCACAGAGCTCATGTATTACTTAAGCATATCCATCCCACCCATCTTATAGATAGGAAAACTAACATTCAGGAAGGTTAAGAAACTAAACCATGGTCAGGGGCTAGCATTGTGTTGTGACCCGTTAGGCGGTTGCCTGTGACACTGGCATCCCAAATGGGCACCTGTTTGGGATCCAGCTGCTCCACTTCTGATTCCAGCTCCCTGCTAATGAGCCTGGGAAAGCAGCAGAAGATGGCTCAAGTGCTTGGGTTTCTCTACCCATGTGGGAGACCGAGGAAGCTCCTGGCTCATGGCTTTGGCCTGGTCTAGCCCCAGCCATTGCAGCCATTTGGGGGGTGAGCCAGCAGGTGTAAGATCTCTCTCTCTTTCTCTTTCTCTCTCAATTAAACCATTTTCAAGATTTATCAAAATGGCAGGTTTGGCTTCTGAGCCCAAGATTGTTTGATTCCAAATTCAGGCTCCGAATTTCTACATGATTATGTGTCCCAGAGATGATAACTTGGAGAAAGGCTTCCCATCACATGGTTCTATATAACATAGTGATAACAGTGTTTACAGATAATGCTGATGGAGGACTAAGCCCTTCTATATAAACTAGGCAAAACTTCTCTTGCATGAATTTATGTAATCATTAACACCCCTTCCAAGTAGCCATGGTTATTCCCATTTAGCTGAAGGTGAAACTGAAGCCAAGAGAGGGTAAGTAGCTTGCCACGGAGAATTAATACCTGCAGTTTGAAGATCCGTCTTATGCCATTTCCCCCCACCCACTGGAAAAGTTTACTCTAGATGATAATGAACATTCATAGGGCTTCATAAATGAAGTCTCATAAAATGGGCAGGGCTTTTCAAGGCTCATTACCTTGAAATAAGTGGTCACATAAACATTTTACGACACTGGTTTATAAAGTAGTGCGTTCTGGAAGTGGCACTGGGCCCTCGGAGCCGTGTGTGTGTGTGTGTCTCCCTTCCTTGCTCCAGATGAGTTCTCCACACATGAGATTAACTACAGATGCAGGCTTTGTGTTTAATGTCTGGAAGAGGAAGGGGGATAAAAGGAAGGGGCCAAAGTACAGGATATGTAGGAGGTGGGCAGAGATGTTTTTATTATACATATCCTTGTTTCCAACTGCTAGAATCAATATTTTTCATTGGCCCTAACTTGGAGAATACAGCTACAGAAATTTAACAAAAAAAAAAGGCAGCTTTGAAGTCCATCCAGGCACACACACTTCACTGTGGAGGATGCTCATCCTCGTGAAAACTGAATACTGTGTCACGTATGACAATGACGTGCACTCTTCTTGCACGCACAGATTTCTACACCTGGAATCTTTTTTTTTTTTTAGAGTGGAATAAAACAGAAGAGTTGATGAGCCAACCTGTGCAATAATACCTTTGTCAGCTACAAAGTTAACACAAAACTCTGCAAAACATACCCACCCCTCACTCAATACGCCGGGATGGCTCGCTTCGAACAGGTTTGATTTCTAAGGAAAGAGAGGCCACTGCGTGGGTTCTAACGCATCCCAGAGAGGCTGTGGAGTGACAGGGAGCTCTGAATCTCCAGCTTCAAACGTACAAGCGCCGGACAGCTACCTTAGCGTATGACCTGAGGGTCAGGAGTCCACCACTATGACGACACAGCATCTCATCCATCGTGTGTATTCACGGGGCACAACATTAAGTTTAAAATACAAAGTCAACGCTCCCTCATGGACGCTGGCGCCTGACGGGGCATACCCAGAATGGCCTGGAAAGACTCGGAGGTTTTCCGTAGCATCCCAAAGCAGGGAAGCCCCGGGCGGCCCCACTTGGTCCACACACCGCTCACAATCACCCAGACCCAGGGCTAGGCCGGGCCGAGGGGCGCGCAGGGAGAGCGCACCGGCCGGCTCCTTGGCCTAAGACTTCCACTTTCCCGGCACAGCAAGCGGAGGCAGGCGGCTCGCTCTGCGCCCGGGCTGAGGGGGAACTTCCAGCAGCCTGCCAGGCTGGAGGAGCTCGGTCTGCGGTCCCAGACTGCTCTCCCCGGAGCCCGGCTCCCTTTCTTGTTCCCTGGTAACTGCAGATTCCCTGTGTCCCGGTGCGGAGCAGGCGCCAGCCAGTTCAGAGCGGCGATTCCAGCTCCCACTTTGAATGCGTGAATGAATGAGATGGGATCCCCGCGGCAGAGTTCCCGGCTCTGCACAAGGCGCCAGCGCACACTGCTCCCACGAGGGGGGCTGGCGTTCCGCCCCCTCCTTTGGACGAAATGTGCACCTGTAGGTCTATGCCCGTTGTCACGCTTTCCCATCAAGAAGCGATCCCTGGAAGAATAAACTCTGTGGGTGACGTGAGATCCCGGAGCGAGGACCTTCCCGGCCTGCAGTGCCCACGGTCTAAACCCGCACCGCGGGAAGGCCAGTTGGAACACTTGGGAGACTTTCACCAAGAACGCGGTTTTGCAAGGCGCGTCCGTGCCCCGCGCGCTCTCCGCGGGACCCCCACCCGGTACAGGGGCGAGGGGGCGCGCCAGCCACCCCGGTCTCTCCCCACCGGCCCGCCCTTCCCGGCCGCCAGGACCCGGCTTTGCACCGCAGGACAATGAGCGCAACGGAGGACGCCTCTCCCATTCATTCAGCCCGGGCACTGATCTCCCAGGACAGCGGCGAAGGAGCCCCGTTCCGCCCCGGCGCCCCACTCCTGCCACCCCCAACACTATTCGCTTGGACGGCGCTCCGGCAGGACTGAGCGATCCGCTCCCCGCCCCCCCCCCCCCAGCTGCCCAGTCCGCGAAAGTCCGAGAAGGTTCCTGAAGAACCGGGTGGTGGCCCCAGCCAACCGCCTCCCACCCCACCACGCACCGGAGACCTCTGCAGGGGCTCCGCGGGACACCCACGTGCCCGAGGCTCCGGTCCAAGCCGAACCAGGACGCACGCACGGACTCCGGCAGCGCCAGAGGCCGGGCTTTGTCCCGCGGCCGCCCGCCTTCAGGGGGCCCGGGGATCCCGCGCAGGGCTCACCTCTCTGCTGGCCCTGGACAGCCACGCAAAGCAGCGCGGCCAAGAGCGCGCGTCCCGCACCAACGCCGCGCATCTCGCCGCCGCTGCTGCCCGGTGCGCTGCCCGGAGGAAACAGCGGGGACGCTCCGGACGCGGCGCTGGGCGCGAGTCTGCAGCCTCCCGGGCGGGCAGCCGCGTCCCGCCCGCCAGCGCCGCGGACACACCCCCGCCGACCTCCGCCGCGCCCTGCCCCTCCCCGCCCCCGGCCCTGCAGCCCCAGACCCCTCCCCCAGGGACTACCCGGCGGGGATTCAGAGTTGAGCTAGCTCTCTCAGGATTGAGCACCGAGACCCCCAGGTGGGGCATTGAGGGGGGGGGGGGTGTCCTCTGCTGCAGCCCAGGGTCCGAGTTGTGAGTGGGAGGGGGTGGTGGGCTGCCAAGGTGGAGGAAATCTGCCGAGGTTGGCCCGGGGCGGGTGGATTCGGACAAAGTATGTGCCCTGTTGACCTTGCCCGCCCCGCGGCAGCTCTGCAGCCCCAGCCCGGCCCCCAGGTCCGGGCCGCCGCAAGCCTCCGCCTCTCAGCCCCTCGGGACACGGCCCAGGGGCTCTGCGCACCACCACCCGGTCCCCAGAAGGCATGCGGCACCTGGCTGCCAGCCTAGCCCCCGCGCACGACCCCGGCTACGCCGAGCAGCTTCCCCCTAGCTCTCGGCAGAGCATTTTTTCTGACTAGGAGTTGTAGCTTGTGGTTCTAAAGCAGGCGGGAAGGGTCGCTGGGACTTTATTGGTAATCACTATTACATAGCCTTAAGTGCTGGAGAAAGACTCATTTCTCTGGATGCCAAGTGTTAAGACGAGGTTGCGACTCTTTATTTTTGTTAAAGAATTTTTAAGCTCTAATTATTTTTCTGTCAGAGATCTCACATTTCCACAATATAAACATATAGCGTAACAAAGGTTTCTTGGTCTCACACTCTGATTTTGTCCTTTTTCTTTAGCCTGATGGGGGAGGTAATTTCATCTCAGTTATGCAAATCAATTTGACAACAAATTCCCCTTTTTCTAAAGATCCTTTCTTAACTAGTTAACCAGTAAAATGTAGTTGTAATATATAACGATTATTTTTTTAAAATAATGGAAATACATGGGGGAAAAGGTAGAGTTTGGCCCCCTTAAAAGGATGCGATAAGGCATTGTGGCTCCAACATCCCATATCTGAGTGCTGGTTCCAGTCCCAGCTATTCCACATCATATTAAAAGTCCCTGCTATCACACCTAGGCAGGCGGCAGAATTTGGCCCACGTACTTGAGTCTCTGCCACCCACATAGGAGACCAGGATGAAGCTCCTGGCTATTGGCTATCACCTGGACCAAACCTGGCTATTGTGGCCATTTGGGGAGTAAACTAGAGGAAGGAAGATCTCTCTCTCTCTCTCTCTCTCTCTCTCTCTCTCTGGTTCTTTCAAATAAATAAATCTTTTTAAAAAAGAAGATGCAATAGAGTTTGGTGAGATAGTACTCACCCAATACTAAATTTAAAATACAGACATTCTTAGCTCTAAAATATTAAAATGCTATGTAAAACATAATTAAATAAATGATTAAGTATGTAATGAGTATCAAAGTTTAAGCATTTAGGTGTCAAAATGCAGAAGTGTCAGTATTGTGCACTGAACTAAGTGCACACAGCCGTTTGCTCACTAGACTCTGTGTTTCAGAGTGTTTTGCAGTGTGTTCACACAGATTCTCTCGCGTTATCTTCACAAATCTATAGCACAGGCAGATAGTTACTCTTGTGGGAGGGGTGAGGAAGAGTGTGCAAGGGGTGAAGGCCCCAATGTCAGCACATGTCCAGTTCTGGGCTAGGGCACAGATGGGACTTTCAGGGGAGTGCTCTCACACAACACCCTGAAATCAAAGCCAAACAGGAGGAGTCAGGGGGCTGTCAGTCTCCCAGAACAGAATGCAGGAATGCCAGGTTCCTGGGATGTCGGTGTGGAGGTCAGTCAGCCCTTATCTGGGAAGTGCAGACCAGGAACTGGTTCAGGGCTCTGATTTCAAGGGAAGTGAGTGGTCCTCAGCTCATCTGTGGAGTGGACAGGAAGTGCAAAAAGTCGTAACTTCTCACAGCTTATCACTGCTCAGAACTGAGCAAGAAGGTTTCAGTGCAAGACGAATTAAGACGCTGGTGTAACTTCGATAAAATGGAGCTGGAAAAATGTCACAATTCTGCATTTCTTATACGATCCTGCAATACAAATCTTTCCATCCATAGCATGCTGGAAAAGTATCGAAGCGACCCACAACACCAGGAAAGTGTAGGAGAGGCTTCTTCAAGAATGTTCATGTTTTGTGAGAAGGAAATGCAGTTCCACCCGGCACACACGCACACACACACACACAGTGCTTCAAAGTTGTCTGTAAATCACCAACAATTGAAAATTCCTAAACGCCAAGCAAGACTTAAGTGGCTAAATAATTGACAGAGCAATGGGTAGGCTATTATGTAGATATTTTAAAGTATGAGACTTCCAATTTTGGGGGAAAATGTTTCCCAGATAGTTAGAAAAGCAAATTTCCCAATAATATGGGCACTTGATTGCAATTGAATACAGTAAGAACATATGCAAGCAAGGAATTAAAGACAGCAAACAAAAGAGGACAATTGTGTTCAGCTGATAAGAGGGAATATTGTGTCGGGGGTACTGTGGGCAGGGAAGTGGAGCTTGGTCCCAGAGATGGCTCGCATCCTTCCTCCAAATTTATTGGCAGACACCTCTTGGCCAAGTTCCCAGTTCCTTCATCTGTTAAAAGAAAAGGCATAATAATAGCGCTTGCTTCATTCATTCAACAAATATTTTTTGAGTCATGGCTAAGTGCCAGGTGCTAACGATTTACCAACAAATGGTCCCACCTGTTTGGAACATGCAACCTGATGGTTACAGTAGCAAACATTAAGCAGAGAGAAATCATAAAGGTAATCATTGCTACAAAGGCAACAGCAAGGTGCTGAGATACAGAGTGGAAGGCCCCCATAGTGGCTGGGCCACATGGGAAGGTTCTGCTGCAGGCATGAAATGGGCCCATGTTCTCAGTCACCTCCAGCCCTCTGCCTGGTGCATGGCGATCAGTCAAGGGAGATGAATTCTTCCAGAATTTCTCCATGAACAGCTTTCCAATTGAAGAGAAAAACTTGATGCTGAATATTTTCAATGCCAGGGCTCAGATAAAGTGGGGTGGGCTGGATCAGAGCTTTTCCAAACCCACTTGGGGAACATGGTGGCAGTGTGGGTCTGTGTAGACCTGAGCATTGCATTTCTGACAAGCTCCTGCAGAGCTTCTGCGGCTGCACCAAGCACACTGGGAGCAGCCAGTGGCTGCTGCTTGTCCTCCAGGCATTTCTGCAGAAAATCCACAGAGGAGTTTCACAAAGCTCAGTTGCCCCTCAGTGTCTGCAAGGAATTGTTTCCAAGACTCCCCGCAAAGATACCAGCTTACTTGGTGCTCTTCTTGTGTGTTCTGCATAGTCTTTGCATTTAAGTTACTCGCATCCTTTTGTGCACTTTAGTTCTCTAGTTTGTTGATACCACCCAATACAACACAAAGGCTGTGCACATGCTAGTTGTCATAGTGTATTGTTTAGGGGATAATGACAAGGGAAGCATTGTGTACCTGTGGAGAATCTTCATAGAAAGTTTTTTTTTCCCCAAATGTTTTCAGTCCATGGTTGGTTCACACCACAGAGTTGGCACCCATGGATATGGAAAGCTTACTGGTGTTGGTTTTCACCCACAGCGATGGTGATTGAATTAGTATGGGGTGCAGTTGGACACCCAGATCTCTTAAAGCTCTCTGGGTAATGCTAAGGTATAGTGAAGATTCAGATACATAGCTAGATGTAGCTTCTGCCACGCCAGATCCAGTCCACCCACATTCTGGCCACTTGTGGCTGAGCAGGCTGAGGGCAGTCAGCGCTAGAGGATGGTAGCCACATGAGGAGGCCAGAGGAAGCCCCGTTTAACAAGCGGGTCTCCCCCTGTCCTGACAGCCACATTGCAGGGACCTAGGCATGATGCTCAGAATAGGGGGAAAGACTATTTCTTAAAGGGTTGGCATAAGTGAGGCCAAAGGAACTGAGGTCAGTTCAAGGCCCTGGGCTCAGAAGCATCACACCAAGACCTAGGCCCTGGGCCTGGAGTGGAACACTGGAGTCCGGGTTACAGGAAAGAGAGGAGAGATCGATTACTAAAATCGGCCACAGCACTGGAGTCTGATCCGGGCCAAGACTGGAGAAGCTGATGGTGGGTGAAGCTCCCTGCCTTCTCTTGGCTCCGTGTAAGGTGCTTGATGTACTCAGCTTTAGGCAGGGAGAGGGGTGAGAAGTCCAGGAGACAGAGAAGGCAGAGTGGGGTGGAAGACAGAATACAGACCCCTAAGATTGTGTTCATTCCTGTGGCTGGACCTGGAAATGTTCCACAGTACATGACAAAGGGGACTTTGCAGATGTGATTAAATAAGGAACTCAGATGGGGAGATTTTTTTCAGCTTACTCAGATCAGTAAAGACCCGTGTAGGTGCAAGAGGGAAGCTGAGACTCTGGTGATTTGGAGTGAGAAGAACCCAACCTGCAGTCTCTGGATTTGAAGATGGAGGGTTGCTGCTTGCTCATGGACCCAGGAACTGGGCAGTCGCTAGATGCTGCCAAGACAAGCGAAAACATTCTCCTCCAGGCCCCCAGAAAGAACCCACTCTAAGGAAACCGACACCTTGACTTAGGCCAAATGACCCCCATTTCAGACTGCTGAGCTCCAAAACTATACTATCATGAATGTATGGTTTTTTAACACTTGGTATGCGACACCTTGTTACAGCCATGGTAGAGAAATAACACCATACACTCAGCAAAGGCCGTGTCCCAGAAATTGAGGGAAAAATATATGAGTTGTTGCATCAGAATGTAACTAGATACTGAAGCTGCCATTTGTTTCAATGATAAAAAGGACAGGAGAAGGAAGAGTTAAAAGAAATTACAAGAATTATTGAGGAACAGAGAAAGAAGACTGGTCTTAGAAAACAACAGTAGAGAACTCCAGACTTGGGGAGGGACAAGGGACCATGAGATTTATAAGCTTTGATTTTTCATGCAAGAAATGGCATAAACTCTATGAATAATTTGGACAAAGCAGTTATCAAGTAACAAGCAGAACTCTGATCATAGTACTGGATGACAGACAGCTAAGTTGCCTTTTGAAATCCAGGCTTCTCCCTTTCAAAACACTTGGTCATCCAGGTGGCAGTTGAATTGCCCGCCTCCCTTGCAGCTAGGTATATCTGTATCAGTCTTTTCAAGCTGCTGTAACAAAATACCAGGCACTAAGTGACTTAAGCAATTAGAACTTATTTTCTTACAGTTCCGGAGGCTGGAACTCCCACATCAAGTTCTGGCAGGACTCAGTTTCTGATGGTGGTTCTCTCTCTGCCCTCTCACTCTATGGAATGCCTGGGAAATGTTTACTTCTAAAATCCCTTAGCTGTTTGCAAGAGTATAGAACCACATGAGTGAAATGACATGTCACATCAGAGACTCACCTGCTTTGCCTCCCAGACTTGCCTATCGCAAGGGAACATTTCTCACCATTCTGCTGAGGTCTTCACCAATTTTTTTTGACAGGCAGAGTGGACAGTGAGAGAGAGAGAGAGAGAGAGAGAGAGAGATAAAGGTCTTCCTTTTTCCATTGGTTCACCCCATAATGGCTGCTGTGGCCAGCGCACTGTGCCAATCTGAAGCCAGGAGCCAGGTGCTTTTCCTGGTCTCCCATGCCGGTGCAGGGCCCAAGCACTTGGGCCATCCTCCACTGCACTCCCAGGCCACAGCAGAGAGCTGGACTGGAAGAGGAGCAACTGGGACAGAATCCGGCGCCCTGACCAGCACTAGAACCCGGTGTGCCGGCGACACAGGCAGAGGATTAGCCTAGTGAGCCGCGGGGCCGGCCGAGGTCTTCACCTTTGACAACAATTCTTAGAGAACATTTCTTAAGGGAATTCTTTGGCTTTTCCATTGTACAGGATATCTGTGGCATGATCTAACCACAGCCCTATGTATTGTCTGAGAATTATCCTCCCGTGCCTCTGTGGTTACCAGAAGAATATCCAACGTGCACAACGTGACCTTATTCTATCCTACTCTGGCTACCACCACTGTGGCTTGCCCAATCCCAGGCATTAACTGAGGTCTTTCTAAAATCAGGGGCTCCTGAGCCTGGCACCATCTTAGATTTTCAACCTTTTTTTTTTTTAAGATTTACTTATTATTTGAAAGGCAGAGTTACAGAGAGGCAGAGACAGAGAGACAGAAAGAGAGGTCTTCCACCCACTGGTTCACTCACCAGATGGCTGCAACCGCCCGCCGGAGCTATTCCAATCTGAAGCCAGGAGCCACGAGCTACTTCCAGGTCTCCCACATGGATACAGGGGCCCAAGGACTTAGGCCTTCTTCTGGTGCTTTTGCCACAGCAGAGAGCTGGATCAGAAGTGGAGCAGCTGAGACTTGAACTGGTGCCCATATGAGATGCCAGTCCTGCAGGTGGCAGCTTTACCCACTACGCAATAGTGCCGGCCCCTCAACCCTTTCTTATAGCCATATGCCAGTAAACCACATGCTTTAACTATTTTGAGTTGGGTTCTTGTCACTTGAATTTGAGTCCTAACGCACCTTTTTATATAAATATACCAACCTCCCACAAACAATCATAGAGAATATCACATAGAATTTATTACCTGATGCTTAATTATTTCTTAATGGACTTATTCTACTTTACATTTGCATATAGGACTTTCCAGAGTATGCTCTAAAAAATGCACTTACATGGAATTTACCAAAGATTTCATTGAGATCTGATGATTGTTTACAGCCCTTGTCCTACTGTTGAGGAACAGTGTTTGTTTTTCCCTTCTTACTATTTGTTGAATTCTTTACTTAGTGTAGAGTTAATCTTATGAGTATAAAGTATACTGAAAGTAGATCATTGTAAAAGAAAGAATAAGAAAGGAGTGAGGAGGGATGGTGGGAGCATGGCGGGAGGGAGGGTATATCAGATGGGCAGTATCGTTATGCTCCTAAATCTGTATATATAAAATACATGAAATGTGTTGTTAAAAAATAAAGAAAAAAGAACAGTGAAAAAAAAAAGAAAGAAAAAGACAAAAATCAAACAACCTGGCACCAAATGCCAGCTCCCATGTTCGTTTGACATCGTGGTCTCCAGGAAATGGTTTCACTTGCTTATCCTCAGTTTCCTTATCTGTAACTTGGGAATAAAAGCAAGGCCTACACGAAAAGGTGAGTATACAGTGACAGAATGAATGTAAGTTATTGGCTTGTCCTTTGCCTCAAATCAGTACTCAGTAATTTGTTTCTTCTATTGTATCATCAGCATCACCCTGGATTAGCAAGCGATATTGTAAGACTACGATGTGGGACTCTATGATAGTGGGTAGATTTATCAGCACGTGCTCACAAAAGGAAGCTGAACAACATGCAAAGGGAGAAATGCATCTGCCTTCTTATTGCTATAGGAGGAAGCACCAGAGACCCCCAGGGCAGAGGCAAGCCAGGAAAGAGCATCCCCCTGCAAGCCAAATGGTGGATGGAAGTTACAATCAAACAGCAGCCAAAGATATCAAAATCCAAAAAAAAAAGTTAAAATAAAAAAGAAAACACTTTTCTTGGCAAGGAAATGGTCATTAGGGAACCTGGCAAGGGTGTTTTTCTTTTATTGGGGAAGAGGAAGCCAAATTGAGGGGCGCCTAGAAGCCAGCTGCTCCTAGGGACATGTAAACAGCAATTGTCCCCTGGACCCTGCAGGACGTCGCTGCCTGCTGGGCATCTGGAACAATAAAACCCTTCCACAGGAAAGCGAGACTTTGAAATCAAAGGCTGCAGCGGGAGCAGCTCAGCAAATGTATTGCTGGGCATCAGTTATTGGACAGTCAGAAATAAATGTTTAGAAAGATATTTGACATTGCCTCATTTTGATCTGCCCTGTTAGGGGAGAAGATGCGTGTACGCCATCACGCTGCTTGCCCTTCTTGGGGCTTCCATCTGCCTTTGATTAAGTTCTCAGTTCCGGGTGGGGGCAGATATTCCACAATGTGCTGCGCTTTTAGTTCTCCAGGGATCCTTGTCTCTGCCTTCGGACCCCCACCTTTGCCTTGGAGACCGCTCTCGGGACCTCTAGACTTTACAGCCAAGTCACTCATGAACTTGACCTAGTGGCAAAGAGAACATCCAAACTGTAGAAGCATGCTGTTAAGAAGACATAGAATTGGTTGCCTGGATAGGCAGCCTTGTTTTCCCCAAAGCTCTTTTAGAGGATACGGGAGTATTTGATCTTGAGGTGCAACATTGGCTATGAGAAGCCAGACGACATTAACATTGCATCTCTGAATATTACTGATACTTGCCTTCTATGAGCCTCAGTTTTCCTCCTCTGTCAAATCTGAATATCACCATCTCTTCCTGCAAGTCGTAGCCATGACCTCTAATGGCAATAATAATTACAGCTATCAAGTTCTGAATCTTAAAACCATACTCCACTCCCATTGTCCCACTTATTCTGCTTAAATCTCTCCCTGCACCTGTCCCTCCCGTCTGCTATGGCAGTTGAACATGGATGAGAACCACACAAATCTGGCTCACTTCTTCTCCTGCCCACAAATCTTACGTGGGGCTTTAGAATTGCATGGCCCTGGTGCCAATTCTTCTAAGCTGTTAGGATCTGGCTGACATGGTGGCATCACAGGTTAAGCTGCAGCTTGCAACACTGGCATCACATATGAGAGCACTTTTTTGGGTTCCAGTGACTCTGCTTCTGATCCAGCTCCCTGCTAATGCACCTAGGAAGGCAACAGAAGATGCCCCAATTGCTTGGGCCCCTGCCACTCTCATGGGAGACATGGATGGAGTTCTCAGCTCCTGGCTTCAGCATGGCCCAGCTCTGGCTATTGCAGCCATTTGGTGAGTTAGCCAGAGGGTGGGAAATCTTTTTCTGTTTCTCCCTCTCTCTCTGTCACTCTGCCTTTCAAATAAATAAATAAATCTTTAATTGAAAAATAAAATAAACTGTTGGCTTCCTATTGAGCGAGCCCATCCTTTTAGGGCACAGCTGCGTTTCCCTCTGCCTTTTTGCCCACCCTTCCTTCCTCCACCCTCGAATTCCTGGTCTTTCTTCAAGACCCAAGCCTAACATCTCCCCCAGGAGGCCTTCCGTAACTGTCCCAGGACCCGCAAGCCTCATGCTGCTATGGGCCACTGCCGTATGTTGTACCAGAACCCCTGTTGTAACAAGTCTGTTGATTTCATTAACATATTTTTCCGGTTCCACAAGGAATGGGTGCTCCTTTTCATTTTATTTTGCCTCCACACCCCATGTGCATCTGAAACTTGACAATATATGTTTTGTATGACAATACCTTATTTGGTGGTAGTCCCTGTATGTTTGCTGAGTTCACCATGTTACATAATCTATCTCCAAGTGTTATAAAAGCTCCAAGGTGGCAGAGAGTACTAGAACCTCCAAAGTATAAACAGTTCTGCTCTTCGAGCAATGAAAGCTAATTCGGGGCCGATGCCGCGGCTCACTAGGCTAATTCTCCGCCTGCGGCGCCGGCACACAGGGTTCTAGTTTCAGTCGGGGTGCCGGATTCTGTCCCAGTTGCCCCTCTTCCAGGCCAGCTCTCTGCTGTGGCCTGGGAGTTCAGTGGAGGATGGCCCAAGTCTTTGGGCCCTGCACCCCATAGGAGACCAGGATAAACACCTGGCTCCTGCCTTCGAATCAACCGCAGCATAATGGCCGCGCCTGCCATTGGAGGGTGAACCAACGGCAAAGGAAGACCTTTCTCTCTGTCTCTCTCTCTCTCACTGTCCACTCTGCCTGTCAAAAAAAAAAAAAAAAAAAGAAGAAAGAAAGCTAATTCGGACCACCTTAAACCATAATGATTCAATTGAAGAGAGTATGGGGTTCATCAAGTTCACAGAAACTCGGAGGACAGGGCTTGGAAAACACACAGGAGTCGGGAAAGTTACAGATGCTAAGCAACAGTTTCCACCGCCAAGGTCACCTACCAAACACAGCACAGCTGCAGCAGAGTCCAGCAGTGGGAGCCGTCTGACCTTCAGATGTTTGTTGCATCTTTGTTGCACTGGCTCAAGGATCCGAGCCTGGGGATCCAGCCACTGAGCACTGAGCTTAAAATGTGTAGCCAAGGCTAGAGGAGTAGCAGCATGGACTCTTAGTCTCCCATAGCAGGATTTGAGCATAAGAAAGAGGGAAGCAAGTTTTTACTCAATGGAGAATTCTCCCCAGAGAAGGAAGTAAGCGCTGAGAGGAGGGGAGTGATGCTGGACAATACCTAAAATAGTGAATATGTTGTGTAGGCTGTCAGGCCGAGCGTTGAGGGGAGTGAAACCTGGTGACAGAAGGGTGAGTATCAGGCAGCCCTCTGTATCTGGGGTGTACCCGTGGATAGAACCATAGCGCGTGAGAAATGTTACCCTGCCCTGTGCTATGTAGTGGGTCCTAAGATGGTGCAGCTACACCGCACATGTTCAGACTTTATTTTCCTTGTCATTATTCGCCACGCAACACAGCATAGCACCTACTTTCATAGCGAGTACATTGCACTAGCTATTGGAAGTAGCGTAGAGATGAGTACAAATGTCCAGGAGTATGTGCATATGTATTTTATATAAGGGACTTGAGCCTCCACCGATTTTTGGTAGCCTCTGGGGGTCCTGAACCAACCCCCCATGGATATGAAGGGACAACCCAAATCTGAAAAGGCAAAAAAGTAGAAAACATGTGGGGAATAGCCAAAAGCAAGGAGATAGATGAGCTTGGAAATGTTTGGAAGGGCAGAGCCACAGGCAGACTGTCTCTGGAATGCAGATCTGATGAGCCTGCTTGGTGCTGGGTCATCCGGGTGACCTTCCTGCTGCTGTTGGGTCCTTTCATTTGGCCTCCTCCTGACAGCTGTGGAGTGTCCCCTCCTCCCCAGGCTTTGGGGCTTGGATGAAATACAACACGGCACTGTTCAAGGTTGTGTTCCCCATGCAGCAATGAGCTGGGGCAGATGATGAAATCTAGTAGTAGGGGGACCCCTACTCCCCTTGGGAGGAATTTGGCTGATGAGAAGGAGAAAACAGGAGTTAGACTAAGAAATTCCCCCTGTTTCTCTGTGCCATGGCACTGCTGCCAGGTCGGTGTCTCCTGGCAGCCCACCTGTGGCGCCCATCATGGGGACACTGCTGCTATGCCCCCAGTGGGGTTTCACCAGGAAGCAGCACAAGGACAGAACACAGAACTCTAGGTGGTTTCCCATCTTGCTTTCCTCCACTCAGTTCTTCTTTGTTGTTGTGGATTTGCACTTCTGAAATTCAGCCTGAGCATTTTCATCGTTGCCTTGGGATCTGTTGATGGAGATATTAGACTCAGGAGAGTCTCCTGAATGGAGTGATTAGTGAGACGTGGGAAATAGAAATTCAATGACGCTCCTGCATTGGGTGGGAAGAAACCCAAGGTGAGGAATTTGAACTTGAAGCACAAGCAACGTGAAATGATGATAGAGAAACAAGATGAAAACCCCTCTCTAGAATGTTCTGTCTGCTCCCAGTGAACAGAGTGAATTCAAGAGACATTGACATGGGTGAGTGTGCTGGCCACGCAGGTCAAGGCAAGGAGGTCTCAGAAGAGTGACAGGGAGAGTTCAAAAGAAGTAACAGGACTCAGCCACTAATTGGATACAGATGATAAAGGAAATTGGGGACTTAAATTTTTTTTTTCTGGAAATGAAAACAGTTCCATGGGAAGGTGAGCCAATGGGTTCAGAAGTAATGAGCAGTTTGATTGTTGTCCTTTAGACGTTACCAGATAGTCAAATGGCGTCGTTCCAACAACAGTGGGAAATTCAAGACAGATGGAGGTCACAGCTAGAGATACAGAGCTCAGAGTTTGTGTGATCCTGAAGCCGCCCATGTGAACGTCTGCGCAGAGGGAAGTCATGCAAGGCAACGCAGGGAGAAGCGGAGAGTGCAGACTGCTGGCAGATGGTAGCCACCTTCCGTGGAAAACGGTCTGGACCTGATTCAGTCTGACCTGATCTACTGATGTCAGTAGAGCTGAGAGTGGAGTAAGGAAATTTAAGGAATGACAAAGGACAAAGGAGTGTTCATAGAGGAGACGAGTGACATGTGTTGGACTGAGCCTTACTAGACCCGCTGCTCAATCTCCAAAGACCAGATAAACATCACTCCCATTTTACAGGGAAAACAACAGTGGCTTGGAAAGGTTAACCGGCTCGCTCAAGGTTGCAAAACTACAAAGTGTATTCATTTTTGCTATGTCACAAACCATGTCCAACTTTAAAAAAAAGATTTATTTTATTTATTATTTGACAGGCAGAGTTACAGAGAGAGGTAGAGACAGAGAGAGAGGTCTTCCATCTGCTGGTTCACTCCCCAGATGGCCGCAACGGCTGGAGCTGCGCCGATCCAAAGCCAGGAGCCAGGAGCCTCTTCGGGGTCTCCCACTCGGGTGCAGGGGCCCAAGGACTTGGGCCATCTTCTACTGCTATCCCAGGCCATAGCAGAGAGCTGGATTGGAAGAGGAACAGCCAGGACTAGAACCGGTGCCCATATGGGATGCTGGTGCTTCAGGCCAGGGCGTTAACCCGCTGCACCACAACATGTCCAACCTTAATGGCTCAGAGCAACCATCATTTATTTTCCCAGGATGACTCTGGGGGCTGGCAGTTGGGTAGGCCCAGCTGGTGCTTTTTCTGCTACTTTCTTGGGCTAACTCAGGTGTCTGCAGTCAACTCCAGGTTAAGGAATTCTGTGGTTTGGGAGAATCGGGTTGGATTGTGTTGAGCTAAAACAGAGGAGACCACCACAGTCAAAAGAAGCTAACAGACTGAGAATTAGAAATTAGAATGAAATGCGAATGAGAACAAAATACCCCAAAAAGCCAAGATGGGGAGTTAGTGCATTAAGAGTGGTGGACAGCAGCTGGTGACGGCACATGATGGTGACAATAATTATGAGAGCTATCAGCTACTGAATTTCACAGCGTGCCGTACACCGCCCTAAGGGTGTTTGTGCATTCTCTCATTGAATCCCCAGAGCAACCTGATGAGATAGGGGTGTTTGTTAACATTGTTTTCCAAGGAGAAGAAAGACACAACTGAGATGAATGGAGGCAGAGGGGTGTGCAGTTTGGAATTGGGAAGAGAAGTTTGATTAAGCAATTCCACCAACATGAAGAAAAATGTTCTAAGGGTAAGTAGGGCAAGGAACAATGAGTCCCAAGGTGTTGAAGGTCAATAACCTGGATATGGAAGTCTGAGAATGATGATGAATAACAAGGTGTCAAGTAAAACAGGGAGGAAAGGCAGGTTCTGAAAGGTCAAGTGAAATACTGGATATGAAAAGGTTGCACAGCACTCAAACAGAAGTGAAGTCAAACACACTCAGTTAGTCAAGCAGCTCCCAAACCTCAGAAGCTGAGAGCGACACCATCAGCGTTCTTGGTCATTGTGAGTGAGCAGTAGGTCATGTTCACTGTTGTCCCCCAGGCTGGTAGAGGTTGCATTTCCACATAAGCATCCCTAGTTACTAAGGCAGGAAAAGCCAGACATGCACTAGTTGTTCAAATCTCAGCTTCCAGAGCTTTGGCCATGGCAAGTCACCTCACCTCAGGAAAGCATGGGAGTTGGGGCCGCATTGTGGTACAGTGGGGGTAAGCTACCACTTGTGTGGGATGCTAACATCCTATATGGAAGTATCGGTCGGAGTCCTGGCTGCTCTGCTTGTGATCCAGCTCCCTGCCAGTGCACCTGGAGAGCAGCAGATGATGGCCCAAGCTCTTGGGTCCCTGCCACCCATGTGAGAGATTCATATGGAGTTCCAGGCTCATGGCTTCTTTCTGGCCCAACTGTGGCTATTGTGGACATTGGAGGAGTGGACCAGCAGTTGGAAGATCTCTCCCTCTCTTACTCTCTCTTGTCACTCAACATTGGAGTGGGACCCCCATGTGGGACAGCCACATCTCATATCAGAGTGCAGTTTCAAATCCTGGCTGCTCTGCTTCTGATCCAGCACCCTGCTAATGCACCTGGGAAAGCAGTAGATGATGACCCAAGTACTTGAACCTCTGCTGTCCAAGATCAGGATGGAGTTCTTGGCCCTTAGCTTCTGCCTGGCCCAGACCTAGCTGCTGTGGCCATTTGGGAAGTGAAACATGGA
Source organism: Sylvilagus floridanus (assembly GCA_949820135.1). Classification (NCBI taxonomy): domain Eukaryota; kingdom Metazoa; phylum Chordata; class Mammalia; order Lagomorpha; family Leporidae; genus Sylvilagus; species Sylvilagus floridanus. The sequence goes on along the minus strand of OX463226.1, from coordinate 63,931,102 downwards.
TGAAATTTCTCTCTCTCTCTCTCTTGCTTTGCTTTTCAAATAAATACATCTTTTAAAAAAAGAAAGCCAGCATGAGAATGGAAGCCTTTCATGTGATAATAAGTGGAGAGAGCCAACAATATCCGGGAGACAGTGTAATGACAAGCCTAGAGAAATTCTTGTTGACTATGCTATGACATACTTGGGAGACACACAAGATAGATTTCCAAAAGTACGTGGAAAACTGGAACTGAATGATGAGTTTATTTTGATGCAAAACAATGTTGAAATTGAGTTTTTTTTTCATAAGGCACATTTTCCATGAACTTTTTGAGGGATTTGCAGAGGATCAAATGCTTGAGTGTGTGAAGCCCCACTGAGCATGCAGAAGAAGAAACGGAGAGCAGGAGACAGGTCCGGGCCTGATCAAGCCACAGCAGGAACCACCAGGGTTGCTCTCTGAAATGTAGTTGGGCAGATGGAAGACACTGCAAACGTGGAGCTTATTATTAGGGCAGCTTGCGGGTTCTCCCCTCAATCCAGGAAACACCAGTCTGTGTTAAGGTGGTGAAGTTCATTTCCATCTGCTGACATTGTCCAAGCATTTTCTGAGACAGAGCATGAATAACTGAAGGTTTGGAATGGGAACTTCAGTAGGGGCAAAAGTATCTCAAGTAAGAAGTGACTTGAGTCCTGGTATCTGGGGCCCCAGTTCTCTGAAGCTGGCATTCACTGAGGACTCTGACGGAGATATTTAAGAAAGCACATAGTTCAGCTATTAATCTGTATATTTTTTGAATATTTTTATTTATTTTATTTGAGAGGTAGAGTTACAGAGACACACACAGAAAGGTCTTCCATCTTCTGGTTCACCCCCCAGATGGCCACAATGGCCAGAGCTGAGTTGATCTGAAGCCAGGAACCAGGAGCATCTTCCAGGTTTCCCATGTGGGTACAGGAATACAAGCACTTGGGCCATCTTCCACTGCTTTCCCAGGCCACATGCAGAGAGCTGGATTGGAAGAGGAGCAGCGGGGACACAAACCTGTGCTCATAAGGGATGCCGGCACTGCAGGCAAAGGCTTAGCCTATAAGGACAGAGCTCCAAGCCCTATTAATCTGTATCTAAGCCACATCCAACACTGCAATTCTTCTGGAGGTTTAGCATTTATGTTTCCTGCCAACTAAGGCAAAAATAAAAGTGCTAAGGACAACATCGTTTTCATTTTCTAATTTTAAAAGAAAACATGGACTTATATCTGCAGAGGCAAACATTCCAGTGAAATAAATTCAAGAATGAATTTGTTATTTGTGAATTATCAACAGATGGGCCAATATTTTTGGTTGCAAGTTCTTAAGAGCCAGTGCTATCCAAACAGATTCTCCTTCTCACCTTCTTTGGAGCCCAAGGACACTGCTCTCCATCTGCATTAACTCAGCAAGGACTTTGTGAAGAAAGAGGCTGAGATAATGAGGCCAGTCCTGTTTGTCTTTTGATTACGTACATTCCTAAGGTATTTAGGACCTAAAGAATCTTGGGGAATGTCCGATTATTGTTCCTCTATGTTGTCTTTCTCAAATATCAGATGTTTCCAGTGAGTCTATCACAGATCTCAGTTAATGTATGTCTGAATTTTTCAACAAGTACCAGTAATGGATCAAGAGTAGCAGAGTAGAAGCAAGGCACGGCTCTTGAATTCACCCATAAAGAGCTATGGTCCAGAACTCTAGACAAACGTATAAACTAGCCAAGGCCCAGTTTAATGAGAACCATTGCTATCAGGCCAACTTCTTAAATTTCAGACATTAGAGAAGGAAGCAAAACATATGGAGTGGGGAAAAATAAACATTTCGAGAGCAAAGCAGCATATGCCTTTCCTCTCTGAGAGTTAGGCCAAAAATGTCCTCCCTTCAAAGCCGTAAGGGCAAGTTGAGCAGCCAAGGGTTGAAAATAACATAACCCAGATGGAGGGAAGGACAAGAGAAGCTGAAGGGGGGTCACCCACCACCTGCGCTGGTCACGGTGTCACATGTGCCCTGGGGGAAAGAATCTCCTCTTCCCGGGCTGCCCCCTGGTTGGACACAAGGAATTGTTGATGCGTGGCTTTTCATTGAGGAGCTGGATCTCATTGGCATTCCACTCAGTTTTGCTTATTAGGAAGGGCTCAATAGGAAATTACTGTAGATGCAAGGTTATGTTTTACTTCTGAGATGATGATCAGGTAAGTTTAATAAGGACATTTGTGTTCTCCAAAGACTGCACCAAGATGACCGTGGCTGAAGACGCTGCTGGCTGCAACTCCAGTTCCCTGTTTGCCAACAAGTCCCAGTTCAATCCAGGTTTAAGGTGGGCTATGCTTCAGGGAGAGTAGAGGGCTCTTTCCCATCCAGGGAGAGCATCTTGGTAAACTGAAGTGGATCAGGGTAATTCTATCCACTTGTCAGTGACTGGCTTAGAGACAGGCTTCTGACCCAATTCTTTTCTTTTTTTCTTTTTAAGATTTATTTACTTTGAATGGCAAATTTACAGAGAGAAAGGGAGAGAGAATCTTCCATCTGCTATTTCTCTCTCTAAATAGCAGCAACTGTCAGGGCTGGGCCCAGCTGAAGCCAGGAATCAGGAACTCTATTCAGGTCTCCCTGTGGGTGTAGGGGCCCAACAGCACTTTAGGCCATCTTCTGCTGCTTTCCCAGGTGTATTTGCAGGGAGCTGGACCAAGAGTAGAGCAGCCAGTTCTCATACTGACACCCACAACACTGTCCCTGAATTATTTGCTTAATCAACATGATTGAGATTTGTTTTATATATATGAAAATCCAGCAATGTGATTGCATTGATAAGCTGTGACATGATTAGAGATAAATTTTAAATAGTAAAATATATATCATGATTTGTCAATCAAAATAATAATAACAAAGAAAAAGAAAAAGCAATATGTGCAAAACCTTACACACTGAAACTACAAAATATTCATCAGAGAAGAGCTTTTAAATCGTGAGATACAGGGAATTTCATGGGTTGGAAGATTTAACTTTATATTAATTCTCCAACAATTAATCTCTAGATCCAGGCATTCCCAATGAAAACCATAGCAGGATTTGTGGTTTTGGTAGCAGTTGACCAACAAGCATTAGCAATACATATGAAAATGTAAAGAATTTACAATAACCACAAAAATCTGAAAAAAAGGGAATAAATTTTTAACAAATCTACCTGATTGCAATATTTAAAATCAAGTTACAGTAATCAGGTTGCTCTAGTTTATGTGAGAGTAGAAATATGTAGCAATGGAGCAAGATAAAAGGGTGTCTTGGGCATTTTCCATATCTTTCTGTTGTTTATTTCTACTTCAGTTGTGTTCAGTGAACCTATTTTGCGTCACTTCAATTCTTTGAAAGTTATCAGGACTTGTTGTTTTGCCCAGAGTATGGTCTATTTTGGTGAATGCTGTATGTGCATTTAAAGCGAATGTGTATTCTGTTGCTGGGCAGGATATTTTATACTTGTCAATTCAATCAAATTGGTTGACAGTGTTGGTCATACCCTCTTGTCTCCATTCATGACATACTTACTCTGTGAATTACTGATAAGGGGATGTTGAACTACCCAACTGTGCTTGTGGATTTGCCCCTCTTTCCTTTCGGTTCTGTCGGGTTTTGCTTCATGTGTGCTGTGACTCTGTTGTTAGGCATAGAGCTCTTTGTGGTTGTTACATTGTCCTAATGAGTTGACCCCTTTATTTCTAGGAGGTGTCCCACTTTATCCTTGCAGAAAATTTGTGCTCTGAAATCTACTTTCTCTAATACTAATGTGGACATTCTTGCTTTCCATTTGATTTATGTCTGCATGGTATAGCTCATTCTATCCTTTCTCTTTTCTTAAGATTTATTTATTTGAGAGGCAGAGTTAGAGAGAGGGAGAGACAGAGAGACGACTTCCACCCGCAGTTCACTCCCCAAATGGCCTTATTGGCCGGAACTGGGCTGACCTGAAGCCAGGATCCAGGATCCAGGATCCAGGATCTTCTTCCAGGTGTCTCACGTGGACACAGGGGCCCAAGCATTTGGGCCATCCTCCACTGCTCCCCAGGATATCAGCAGGGAGGTGGATTGGAAGTAGAGTAGCCGGATCTTAAATTGGCCCCTGAATGGGGTGCTGGTGCTGCAAGCTGAGGTGCAACCTACTGTGTCACAGATCAGTCAGCCCCCTATCCTTTTACTTTTAACCTGGCCATACTTCATATGTAAAATAAGCTTCCTGGGGTAGGTGTTTGGTGTAGTGGTGTTTGAAGTAACCGCATGGCACATCAAGGCTTGGCTCTTCTGCTTCTTCTTTTTTAAAATTTATTCTTTTATTTGAAAGCCAGAGCTACAGAGAGAGGGAGACATACACACACACACACACACACACACACACACACACTTACAGAGAGTGAGAGAGAAAGAGAGAGAGAGAGAGATCATCCATCCACTAAATCACTCTCCAAATGGCCACAACTGTTAGGGCTGGGCCAGGTCAAAGACAGGAGCCTAGAACTACATCCAGGTCTCCCATTTGAGTGGCAAGGGCAGAAATGGAGCATCCAGGACTTGAACCGGCACTCATATGAGATGTCAGCACTGCAGGTGGCGGCTTAACCCACTGAGCCACAATGCCAGGCCCTTTGTCCCACTTCTGATTGCTGTTTCTCGCTAATTGTACCTTGGAAGGCAGCAGCTGATGATTCACATAGTTGGGTCCCTGCCAACCATGTGAGAGACCAGATTAAGTTCCTAGCTCCTGGCTTTGGCAAGTCCCAAATATCATAGGCATGTGGGGAATGAACCAGCAAATGAGATTCCCTCTGTCTCTCTCTGTCTACTTTCAGATAAATAAATTTTAAAAGCTCCTTATTGACAGTTTACAGATGGATCTAACTTCATTATCTGGTTTAGCAGTTTTTGCCTTTTAATCAGGTGGTTATGAAATTTAAAATAATGTAATTATCAATGCAGATGGGTTTAACTGTACCAACTTCTTGTTTGTTTTCTATTTGCCGAATCTGTTCTCTGTTTCTCTTTCCTTTTTTCCAACATTTTGTAAATATTTTATTACTCTGTTTTAGCTCTAAATAATTACTTACTGGCACCACTTCTTTTTCATTTTTTTATTAAGCTTTAATTTGCACTAAGGTTCCTAAGACTTCAATCCTTTGTGTTACTGTTGCCCCACATTTATTTCCTATATATAAATGATAAATCTCAAATACATTGCCATCATGTTGACTTTAAGTAGGCACATATTTTTTAAATTAAATTTTAGTGCTGAGAAAAATATCTTTATTTTTCTCACAAATATGGCTTCATACCGGATGCTATATACCTGCTGTGCAAATCCAAGTTTTCATCTTGTTTCATTTGGCTTTTGCGTGAACGATTTCTTTTAATGTGTCTTGTTTTGCAGATTTGCTGGGAATGAAGCTGTTCAGCTTACGCTTGGAGAATTCATTTCACTTTCACTGTTGAAAGATGTTTTCTTTGGAAATAGAATTCTAGGCTGACAGTTGTCTTATTTCAGTACTAATCAGAATGTTGTTGCACTGTTGCATCCTGGCTTCAATACTTTCTCATGAGGCGCCTGCCATAATTCTTATCTGTGTCCCTCTGTTTGTAATATATTTTGCTTTTCTGCCTTATTTTCTGCTGGTGTTAGCAGTTCAATTTTGACGTATCTTGGTGTGATTACTTTATATATTTATTCTCTGGAAGTTCGTTGAGATTCTTAGACTTGTTTGTGTGCAGTTTTCAACCAATTGGAGGAATTTTGGTCATTGTTTATTCAAATATATTTACATTCTCTGTGTGTTTTCTTTTCTAGGACTCAAATTAGATATGTTACACAGCTTGATATTCTCAGCAGATATTGTTGGTCAGATTAAAATTGGTTGGTCACAAAAATCTTCATGATTTTCAGTTTTCATCCTTAGTTTTGTTTAATTTCTGTTGTTTTGTCCTTAAGTTTATTGAACTTTCCTTCTGCAGTATCTAATCTGCTGGCAACACCATGTAGTGTATTTTTCATTTTAAATCATGTATTTTACATCTGTAGGAATTCCATTTGGGTCATTTTAAGTATTCCATTTCTATCTTTGTCATATTCATTTTTTCCCACTACATTTTTTGAGCACACAAAGCATTTTTTAAAATATTTATATATTTAACTTGAAAATTAAAGTTATGGAAGGAAAGGGAGAGGCAGTTCACTGGTTCACTGGTTCACTCCCTAAATGGCTTTAATCGCCAAGGCTGGGCCAGGCTGAAGCCAGAAGCCAGGATCTTCTTCTGAGTCTCCCATGTGGGTGCTGGGGCCCAGACACTTGGGACATCTTCCACTGCTTTCCCCAGGAAATTAGAAGGGAGCTGGATGGGAAGTGGAGCAGCCAGGACATGAACCAGCACCCATATGGTGTGCCACAGTTGCAGGTGGTAGCTTTACTTACTACTCCACAGCACCAGCCCCTACGAGGCCCTTTTATATGTCCTTTTCTACTTTGTCATTTCTGGATCTTTTTCTATTGAATAGTTCCATTGTTTGTTATGGGTCTTATTTACCTTTCTCTTTGCAAGCCTGGCTAAAGTTTAATGGATATATTATGTATTTGTTTTGTGTTAGATTTTGGTGACTAGAGGGAGAGGCAGAGAGAGAGAGAGAGAAGTCTTCCATCTGCTGATTCACTCCCCTATTGGCTGCAATGGCCAGAGCTGCACCAAAAAAAAAAAAAAAAAAAAAAAAAAAGCCAAGAGCCAGGAGCTTCTTCGGGGTCTCCCACATGGGTGCAGAGGCCCAAGGACTTGGGCCATCTTCAACTGCTTTCCCAGGCCACAGCAGAGAGCTGGATCAGAAGTGGAGCCACAAGGACTCAAACAGGCACCCATATGGGATGCTGGCACTACGGGCGGCAGTTTTACCCTCTTCACCACAGCCCCAGCCCCAGTGAATTTTTTCTGCATTGCTTTGGTTTGATTGTGGCATGCAGTTAAGTTTCTTGGGATCAGTTTGACCAGGTCAGACTTTGCAAAGGCAGTTTCTAAGCAATGCTCAGTCACGAGCATTTATCCTCATTCTCATGATGATTCCATCTGGTTTTCCTTAGTCTTAGAAAGGAGACAGAAGGAAGCAATGCTCTCTGTCCCAGCTTCTAGGCTTCCTTGTGGAGAATGGGCTGCCTGCAAGTGTGTGGCCTTCCTGGAACCACATGGAGAGTAGCTGACCCACTGAGGATGGCAAAAAGCAAACAGCCAAGAATCCATGCCCTCGGCGGTATTGCTGGGTTAATGAATCAGCCAGCCTGGCACCAGCTGCTTCCAGCCTTATTTTACGTGAGAAGCATTTTTAAAAATTCTTTAAACACATTTCAGTTATATTTGCTGTTACTTGTGGCCAACTCCATAATGACTGACATATTCTTCCAAATATACATTCCCCGAGGTTTTCGACAGTGTTATTACTCTAGGTTGTTTGGCATTTACATTTTTTAAAGTTGAATTGAATAAAAATCTACTGAGACACTGTCTGAAGAATATAGGAAATACAGAGATAGGGATTACATGGTCTCTGCCCTTATATAGGAAAAACAAGGTTTCAAAGTAATAGCTACACTAAAGGGAGAATAGAACATATTTTATAAAAGACAAAGAGGGGCTGGCACCGTGGCTCACCTGGTTAATCCTCCGCCTGGGGTGCCGGCATCCCATATGGGCGCTGGTTCTAGTCCCGGCTGCCCTTCTTCCAGTCCAGCTCTCTGCTGTGGCCCAGGAGAGCAGTGGAGGATGGCCCAAGTGCTTGGGTGCCTGCACCCACATGGGAGACCAGGAGGAGGCACCTGGCTCCTGGCTTCGGATGGGCGCAGCGCCGGCTGTAGTGGCTATTTGGGGAGTGAACCAACGGAAGGAAGACCTTTCTCTGTCTCTCTCTCTCTCATTGTCTTTAACTCTACCTTTCAAATAAATAAAAAATAATGAAAGACAAAGAAATAAATTAAGTAGATAATAAGTACTGGAATGGAGTGTCTCTAGCTCAATCTTCAGGAGCACTGTGTGGGTTAAAATGTTAGGTGCGGAGCCATCGTTTTGGCGCAGCGAGTAAAGCCACTGCCTGCAGTGCTGGCATCCCCCCCCCCCCCATATGAGTGCCAGTTTGAGTCCCGGCTGCTCCACTTCTGATCCAGCTCTCTGTTATGCCCTGGGAAAGCAGTTGAAGATGGCCCAAGTCCTTGGGCCTCTGCACCCATGTGGGAGACCCAGAAAAAGCTCCTGGCTCCTGGCTTTGGATCTGCGAGGCTCGGCCATTGCGGCCAATTTGGGAGTGAACCAGCGAATGGAAGACCTCTCTCTCTCTCTCTCTCTCTCTCTCTGTCTGCCTGCCTCTGCCGCTCTCTAACTCTGTCTTTCAAATAAATAAATCTTAAAAAAAAAAAAAAAAGTTAGGTGACATGAAGTGAGCTGGCTACCCATGTGCCCCTGCTGCTCTATCTGGCACATTCTATGACATAATGTATCTGTGTAAAGAGGGATGAAAAAGAAATGAAAAACCTCATTCAACAGTAAGTGTAGTCATAGCAGCAATGTATCAGGCTAGTGATAGAGTGAAATATCTGTGTAGTTAAAGGTACATACGAATAGAGATACAGGTGGAGATACAGGCATAGAGGCAGGAGACGCATGGATATAGTCAGCTCAGATGGATTGCAATTAATGGAAAATTCCTAAAGACAACCTTTGCTTTTTGGAAGCATGGATCAACATTTTATTTCAGAAGGTGTTACTGTGGCCCTATTGTTTTCCAAACAAGGTTACAGGCAAGAATATAAGTGACTCATTTTCAGAAAATCTGGAACACTTTGGAAAAAATAAGTCCACTTGAGAGCTGGACATCACTCTTCCCAAGGATCTAACACGAACAATGGCCCTTCTCTTCCCGTGATGTGTCCAACAGGTCAATACATGTTGGTGGCTGGGCTTCAGATACTGTGGAAACGGTGACAGAAAAGGCGCCAGTCATGAGGTACTGTGTCCTGATGCCTGAGGGCAAGCAGAAAATGTTCCCCACGCAGCCATGGAGTCTGGGCAGGCCCAGATGGGGAGACAGGGGGCTCTGGGGGTGGCAGAAAGGGGTAACTTTGGCAGTGATGCCAATGGGATGCAAGGAAGTAGAGGCCATGGAAACGCACCCTGAGCCACACAATTCAAAAGCAAGGGGCAGGACGATCTCCTTCTGGTATTTTCGGGGGGAGAAGACCTAACACTGGAGAACAGTACGCTTCCCCGGATGGTCTAACCCTCTCTCCTATAAATCATATTCTCAAATACTGTACCAAAAACTGCTTGCCTTTGGAATCAGGAGAGAGATGAAAACGGGCTGGTTAGGCCTGGCAGTGGACCGAGGGGTTAAGACTGCAGTTAGCATGTCCGTGCCCCATATCGGAGTGCCTGGGATAGCAGCCGAAAGTTCTTGACTCACTTGTACTGGGAGTTGGCAGGAGGTCCACGTTCAACCCACTCAAAATGTACTGAGGGCCCGCGCTCAAGTGCAAGGGCATCGGCACAGGGCGGGAGGCTTCCTGACAGCAGGGGCGGTGAGGCCATGCCTTCTCAGTCTCTGGCTCCCAGCGCTTCGGTTTGCACCCAGCTCTGTGCTCTACTTCGGTGCAGTTGCTTCCTTTGCACACCACACACTCAAAATGCCAGTGTTGATCACTATCACCACCTCCAGAATCATCAGTTACGGGTCTTACTGGGCTCTCTTGGGCCTGCATGAGGGTTGGGAAGGCACCTGGTGAGGTAGGAGGGGGTCTTTAGTGGTTAGGGTCTGGATGTTCACTGCTCCTGGCTTGTTCATAGTTGGGTGTTGTACTGTGGTCTGAGACAGACATGGTCGGGTGAGGAGGGGCTTGCTTTTGTAGGTCCAGTTTCTGTCCTGTCTCACCTGGGTTCAATACCTGACCCATGGGGCCGGCGCTGTGGCTCACTTGGTTAACCTTCTGCCTGCGACACCAGCATCCCATATGGGCACCAGGTTCTAGTCCCGGTAGCTCTCTGCTGTGGCCTGGGAAGGCAGTGGAGGATGGCCCAAGTGCTTTGGCCCCTGTATCTGCATGGGAGACCTAGAGGAAGCACCTGGCTCCTGGCTTCAGATCGGCATAACTCTGGTCATAGCGGCCATTTGGGGAGTGAACCAACGGAAGGAAGACCTTTCTCTCTGTCTCTCTCTCTCTAACTCTGTCAAATAAAAAAAAAAAAATACCTGACCCTGCTCCTGCATGTAGACCATAGGAGGTAGTAGTGATGGCTCAAGTATGTGGACTCTGGTCATTTGCATGGGAGACCTGGGTAAAGTTCCTGGATCCCACCCTAGCCCAGGGCCAGCTCTTGTGGGCATTTCAGGAATGAGCCAGTGGATAGGAGGGGGACCCCCACTCTCTGTATCTCTTAAATAAGAAGAATAAAAAACCAAATGGGATGAGTGGTCTTGAATGTGGGTTTTGGGCACAAATTACAAGGCTGCCAACTTGGGTGATGTCCTTCTCCCTGTCCCCATCTTAATTGGAAGGCAATGGTGATGCCAGAGCAGTGAGGCCATTGGTAATGTTAACAAAAATATAGGGGCTTCACAATTTTCTTCAGCACTTCATGGTATAGAAGATGTTTTGCACGTTCATTATCTCAGTTAAGCCACACATGCCCATAGGGTGTCACTGCCCTGCTTTTACAGATGGGGAAGATGGAACTCAGCAGGCTTCCTGTACCTTATGCTCTTCGTCCAGCAAGCCCATTGCATTAGTACTGTACAGCTGTGTCACAGATGATCTCCAATCTAGCAGCTTAAAGAGACACTCAGTTGCTAACCCAGAGTTCTCAAGATCAGAAGTCTGCATGGCATCAATTCTGTTTTCTGCTTATGGTCTTGAAGGCTGAAATTGAAGTATTAACCAAGCCGGACGCTCATCTGGAAACCAGGCGAGGTAGAGGGGTGGATCTACTTTCAGCTTCATTCAGCTCATTGGTTGCATTCAGTTCCACATGGCCAAGGCCAAAAGTCCCTGCTTCCATGCTGAATGTTGGCTTAGGGGTTCTTGAAGCTTCTAGAAACTTCAATCTGGTCCAGGAAGAGATATGGTCTCTTCCATCTTCAAGTTAGCAGCAGTGCCGTGTTCTTACATTTCAAATCTGCTGACTTCCCCTTCTATGACCAACCTGAGAAATCTTTCTACATCGAGAGGATCTGTGTAATTAGATTAGGCCCAGCCAGATAATCTCTCTGGGGTCTTACAACATAAACGTATTCAAGGAGTGATACTTCTCACCCCCACATCACTATGTGACAACACGGGCAAAGCACAGGTGTTCCCTCACTGATGATGGACCTGCGTCCCAACAAGCCCCGTGTGAGCTGAAGCTATCCCACAGTGAATTACCGCACTTCATGCACCCAGCCTACTGAACACCCCAGCTAGGCCGCTCAGTCCACCACAGAGCATCAGTTGTCCCTCCTTGGGCCTGCAGGGCTGAGGGGGAGCCACACTTGCTGCAGCTGCCCAGCGTCAGGAAAGACCGCACTGCACTTTGCCCCTGCCTGGGAAAATACTGAAAATCAAAGTTCATAATTCATTTTTGAGAACATGCATTGCTTGTGTACCATCACAGAGTGGAAACATTCCAAGATCAGCCATTCTAAGTTGGGGGCCATCTGTAGTCGCACTGTGGGAAGCTAGCCTGAACGCCAGTGTCCAGAGATCTTAGAACATTTCATTTTGGGTCTTTGTTCCTGTGACTCAGTCTCAGCCCTCTGCCATCCCCAAGAGGTCAGACAGGTGTGATGGGACTCAAGCCCCAAGCCTCAAAGCACACTTTTGTCTCTTGGATGGAGCTGCCCCCACTCTGATTCACCTCTTTAGAAGAAACTATCAAATGTGGTCTCACGGAGCTACCAAGAAGAACAAAGAAACTCCAGTCATCCTGGAAATCTCAAGAATGTAGCGTCTACCTCCATGGGACTGGGGCAAAAGCCATGCAAATTCTTTTTTATACTTCAGGTAAGACATAAATACTTCAATAATCATAAATAAGACATAAATACTTCAATCATCATGTTCTAAAGATAGTTCAAGAGCAGAGCTGTTTTTATTTTGTATTTATTTTTTTTTAAGATTTATTTATTTGAGAGGCAGAGTTCCAGAGAGGCAGAAGCAGAGAGAGAGAGAGAGGTCTTCCATCTGCTGGTTCACTCCCTAGATGGCCGCAATGGCTGGAGCTGCGCTGATCTGAAGCCAGGAGCCTGGAGCACATGAATGCAGGGACCTAAGGACTTGGGCCATCTTCTGCTGCTTTCCCAGGCACATTAGCAAGGGGCTGGATCAGAAGTGGAGCAGATAGTACTTGAACCAGCGCCCATAAGGGATGCTGGCACTGTGGGCTGAGGCTTTATCCACTACACCACAGCACCAGCCCCAGCTAGAGCTGTTTTGTGATCTGTTCTTCTCTGATGACTGAATCCAAACAACATCTGTGATGTGCAGCACCTTTGCTGATACTCTCCTTGGCTTTGAAAATGCCTTCACAGGATGCTAACACTTTACCAGCTGTATTTGTAATGTTGCTCAAGACTTTTACCATATATCTTGCATTTGAAACATATGGAGCTTTCTGTGTGTGCGCACCCGTGTGTGTGTGTATAAATGTACAATTTATATTACATATGTATATCAACAGAGAAATACAAAATGTCAGTGCTGATTAAATATTTAAGTGTTAACTAGGCAAAAGTCTTGCAGATACATCTTTAATTTCCTGAGAATAATTTTCTAGAATTGAGATTCCTGTGTCAGTATGTATATACATTTTTCATGGAGTAGTCACTGTGGGATGGTAGTTACTGAAAAAATTAAACATGGAATTATAAATGATTCCGCAAATCAAGTTCTACGTATATATTCCCAAGAATTCAAAGCCTTGTGCACCAATGTTCCTATCAACATTATTCACAATAGCCTAAAGGGGGACACACCTCAATGTCCCCTGGTGGATGACTAGATAAATAAATTGTATTCAGCTTTTCAAAGAAGGAAATTCTGACACATGTTGAAGCCAGTATGCCACGTGAAGTAAGCCAGACAGGAGGACAATGATTGTACAATTCCACTCACATGAGATACGTAGAGTAGCCAACTCATGGAGTGAGAGAGCAGATCAGAGGCTTCCGGAGAGGGGGGGTTCAATGAGTGGAGAGAGGGTCCACTTCACGTGTTGATCACATTTTAGAGAGGGATGCTGGTGATGGTTGCACAGTAATGTGTGTATTTACTAACACTGAACTGTGCAATAAAAACAGTGAAAGTGGTAAATTTTATGTAAGATGTGGTATATTCTAACATAATTTAAAAGCATATACTTTTTTAAAATAATTTTATCTGCATCACCCAACTTCCCTCCAAAAAAGATTTACTACTTTACCATCTTTCTGAGTTTCCTAGGAAACTGAATCTGAGGAAGCACACATGTGAGTACTCCAGCAGGACAGGGATGCTATCTAAGGGGAGAAAGGAAGGTGTCAGAAAGGAAAGAAAATGAAGGAGATGTGTTACCTGACTGGCCATAGCTTCCTGCAAAAACTCAGTTGCTTTGCACCAGGGATATTCCAGACAGATCCATGGTTCCTTAGACCATTGTGTTAGAGGGCTAAGAGAGAAGTTTCCAGTTGCTGTCTTTCACTGGTCCAAGTGAATCCACAGAATGCTAACAGGTTCTTGAAGGTAGAAAAAAGTTTGGGGGGAAGCTAGATCCATGCCTAATAATCATGATCTGAGTTTAGAAGCGATGGGAGGATGCAGCCACTTTGGGTCCAGGTAAGTTTGGAGCCAGGATTGCTGTAAGAGTGATGACAGCCGTGCCAGAGTTTGGCCTGCACTACAGGGCAGGCCACAATGACCTGCAGTGCTAAGCGATAGGCCAGTCTTGTAGCATCTGGAGTTTTCCATTGAGCAAGCAATGTCAGGCCTGGGAGTTGAACAAGCCAAAAAATAGACATGCTCTACCATCAGTATATGAGGTTGTCCATCTTCTCCCTGCCTCACCAAACTTGTTATTCATCTTTTTCTGTCTTTTAGCAATGTAGTATTAAAAAGTATCCAGTTGTCCTTTGGTATCTTCAGGGCCATTGACTACCCCTTGTATACCCAAATTTGTGATGCTCAAGTCCCTTATATCAAATGATATAGTATTTGTATATAATTTATACAATCCCCTCATACATTTTAAATCATATCTAGATTAGGTACAAAACCTAATAAATATAAATATGGTTAAATAGTGCTATATTGTATTGTTCAGGGGATGTAAAGAAAAAAGAAGTCTGGGGGCCGGCGCTGTGGCTCACTTAGTTAATCCTCTGCCTGCTGCACCGACACCCCTGATGGGCGCCCAGCTCAAGTCCCAGTTGCTCCTCTTCCAGTCCTGCTCTCTGCTGTGGTCCGAGAGTGCAGTGGAGGATGGCCCAAGTGCTTGGGCCCTGCACCCTATGGGAGACCAGGAGGAAGCACCTGGCTCCTGGCATCGGATCAGTGCAGCACCAGCCGTGGCAGCCATGTGGGGAGTGAACCAATGGAAGGAAGACCTTTCTCTCTGTCTTTCTCTCTCTCTCTCTGTCTGTAACTCTACCTGTTAAATAAATAAAATAAAATAAAATAAAATAAAATAAAATAAAATAAAATAAAAATAAAAAAGACGTCTGTACAAGTTCATTAGACCTGATTTCTCACCCTGAATATTTTTCATCTGTGGGTGGGTTAAGCAAATTGACATGAGGGTCAACCATATGAAGTCATTATCTTTATTTGCATTTTGGATTACATAATGTTGAAAATGTCAAATAATAAAATTATTGTCTGTATGTTCACATTTATGGCTCATCCTTCTTTTAGAATCGTTAGCTCATTGTTCTGTTAGGGTATTTATCACTCATTAATATGTAAGGTTTTATAAAATGAGCACTTGTAGTGTGTCTCAGGAAGAATCAAGAAATCAGGAGTCTTGGAACCTGCTCTGACCATGAGCGAACAATATACTACTGACATTTTCCATTTGGAGGGAGAGTGAATTCCCCAAGTATCTGATCTGCCCCAAGTCAGAAGGAAATCTTAATTTCGAAGCTTCAGCCAGTTCTCTGTGTCACTAGGATGGTGCTCTGTGACTCCTGTCCATTTTGATCTGTAAAACACCAGATGAGTTCTTTGGCTGTTCTGAGATCTCCTTGATGTTTATTGATGGGTGAGGGTCGCATAAAATAAAGCTAAATTTCCCTACTTACAAGAATATTTTTAAAATATTTTGTTTATTTATTTGAGATGCAGAGCTACACACACACACACACACAGAGAGAGAGAGAGAGAGAGAGAGAGAGAGAGAGAGAGAGAGATCTTCTATCTTCTGGGTCACTCTCCAAATGGCTGCAATGACCAGAGCTGAGCTGAGCTGAGCTGAGCTGAAGCCAGGAGCCAGGAACTTTTTTTTTTTTTTTTACAGGCAGAGTGGACAGTGAGAGTGAGAGACAGAAAGGTCTTCCTTTTCCGTTGGTTCACCCCCTAATGGCCGCTTCGGCGGCGCACTGCAGCCAGCGCACCTCGCTGATCTGAAGCCAGGAGCCAGGTGCTTCTCCTGGTCTCCCATGGGGTGCAGGGCCCAAGCACTTGTGCCATCCTCCACTGCACTCCCGGACCACAGCAGAGACCTGGACTAGAAGAGGAGCAACCGGGACAGAATCTGGTGCCCCAACAGGGCCTAGAACCTGGCGCCGTAGGCAGAGGATTAGCCTAGTGAGCCGAGGTGCTGGCCTCCAGGAACTTCTTCCAGGTCTCCCATGTGGGTTCAGGGGCCATCTTCCACGCTTTCCCAGGCCATAAGCAGAGAACTGGATCTGAAGAGGAGCGTCTGGGACACTAACGGGAGCCCATAGGGGATGCCAGTGCCGCCTATGGAGGCTTAACCTACTACACCACAGCACCAGCCCCACAAGAATATTTTAAGGCAATTAGGTAATCTTTAAATCTTCCTCTAATAGCAGGGCTGAGAAGACAAGGGTTTTGAGGTGGGCAGGAGAGCTGAGAAAGGGGAGAGGAGGGTCTTAGCAGGGAGAAAGATGTCCAACCAAAATGGTGGTGGGCAGGGCCAGGAGGGAATGGTTATAAAACAGGAGTATCTTAAGTAGAACACTGCCTTGTTCCATTCCATTCCATTTTCAAATAGCGCTGCATTGAATCTGCCTTCTCATCCCCCAGCCTAGCGTTGGACAAGCTCTGTGGAATGAGGAAGCAGAAGTAGTGTCTTGGGTGGGGAAGAGGCTGAAGACCATGGCAGGCAGCTGTCTGACCCAAGGGACAGCCGAGGAGTCTGAGCACCGTCCAAGTGACCATGAAGGAAGCTTCCAGAAGTTCCAGAAATGGCAGGGTATGGACTTCCTATAGATGGGGCAGACGGGGTGGAGACCCAAATGTTTCAGTTTGGTCTTCAATGAAAAACGGCTTAAAAGAAAAGAGAACTCGAGGACACCAATGTGACAGGTGCTTAATGGAATATGTGGAAAATGAGGGTACTTCAACAGTTCACGCGAAGGAGGAGGTGTTGCGGCACAGTGGGTCACGCCGTTCTTGACACACCGCAGTGCCTGGTGGAGTGCCTGGGTTTGACTCCTGCCTCTGTTTCAGATCCAGCTTTCTGTGAATGTCGCCCTGAGGCACCAGATGATGGGCTCAAGTATTTGGGCTCCTGCCACTCACTTGGGAGGATGGAGCTCTCGGCTCCTGGCTTCCACCTGGCCCAGTCCTGGCTGCTGTGGGCATTTGGGGAGTAAATCAGCAGCTGGAAGATTCTCTCTCCCTCTCTCTCTCTCTCTCTCTCTCACCTCCCTCCTCCCTCTCTCCCTCCCTCCATCCCTTTCTCCCTCACTGTCAAATTAAAAAAAAATTAAAGTTCATGGAAAACCTGGAATTAAATATGTTAATTTTGGCACACAAGTGTTTGACATTGATACATAGTTTTTTTCAGAACAGGAATTTTCCATGAATGTCTTAAAGGCCCCTGACATTTCCCTCGTTATTTGCCTTTAACCCTCCAGGTCGCTATTTTTGTCTTGCCCTTTTCACAGTCGACAAGCTCACCTTCTGGGCTCTCATTTCTATCTGTCACGATGCCATTCAGTCTTGTGCCAGTTCGTAGGAAAATAAATTGCATGCAACAGAAAACTGAAAGTGCTCCTGGCTTAGACACACAAGCGTTCCCTTTCCACACAGAAACATTCCGAAGCTAGCTAGTCTCGGACTGCCATGGAGGTTGCAGAAAGTCTTCAGGACCTTGGGATGTTTCTTTCTTGCTTTCTCTGTTATTCTCACGTTGAGCTTCTTCCGTGAAGGTCCTCTGTGGCTCAGTGCAATTGCTGGAGCTTCCACCTCCGTGTCCACATCCCCACCTAAGCAACAGGTAGGACAACAACAAAAGGCAAAGCTCCTGGATTCCTATTGTATCAGCTTTCTTCCAAGCCTCCCGTTTTTACACATACCTCTTTGGCCCTAACACCCCATACCTGGCAGCAAGGGAGGCTGGGAAACTGGGAAATGTAACCTTGTAGGTGGGAGGCATTTTGACCACAAGTGAAATCAAAGTTCCTTAGCTAAGCAATATTTCAAGGTGAATAACTGCAGGACAGGCCCACAGCCATCTCCACCACAGCTCCGTTACCTCACCCTACTCGTAAACATAGGACTTCTTGTGGATCTTTTGCCAGCTCCTCCGTCTCTGTCTCAACACCCTGTCTCCAGTGTTTCTGTGCAAGATAGGGTGTCAGCCGTCACCTCCGACGTCTTGTGACTGTCATCTCTTCCAACGGTGCCTGCAAACTGTTGCCAGGTGCATATCATTGAACACTCCAGGAAGGCCACGCCCTCTAGCCTGGCTCTGGCCCTCCACAATGAGGCTGCCTGTTTCACTGTTGCTCCCCAGGGCCTCTCTGCATATGATACCTTTTAGCCCACATGGGCTGCTGGTTGCTTCCCAATATGTTTTTTCTTTCTAGCTCATTTTTCTTTGCATGGTGAGTTCCTGCTACTCATCCCACCTGGCGAAACAATGGCCGTTTTGTTAAGGAGGTGCAGTCATGGGAAGACAGAGCTAACACACCAGAGCCGTGGAGCACACCTGGGAGGAAGTCGGGAAGCAGGACCCCGCGGCTCACGCTCTCTCTCTCTCTCGCTCTCGCTCTCTCCTTTCATTCTCTTGCTGGAAATTCTAAAGGGTGAATCCATTGAATATGAACCAGACAGGGAGCAGCTTCAGGGGCATGGAGCAGGCAGGGCAGAGACCAGCCGGTGATGGCAGGCAGGAGTGAGTGGAGAGCGACCTCTTCCACAGCCAATGATGAGCTGATTTAAATACTGAACTCTATTTGCCACTTCTCCCCTGTGATATTTTATACAATACGAACGCAATCGGAGGGATCTGGAAGAATGAGGATTTTGTGGATTCCAGGACAGACTGGTGGAAAGCTGGAGGTAGGCCCTGCTGGTTTTCTGGTGTGTGTGTCCAGCAGCCTAGAACATTGAGGAAACGTTGTTCCACCTTCCTGTTCTCAAGGCTAAGTTTCACAGGCAGCGAATCAGGCATTTAGACAACTCGAAGATGTCCTGTGAAATACTGACCTGGGTACTTGGTGATCTGAAATGACTGTAAATACACTAGGGAAAGCCAAAGACTTTTATTCATTATTATTATTTTTTTAATTTTAGAGGCAGAGCGAGAGCGAGAGCGAGAGCGAGAGTGAGCGAGCGAGAGAGATCTGCTGGTTCACTACCCAAATGGCCGCAAAGACTGGGTTAAGCAATCCAAAGCCAGGAACCAGGAACTCTGCCCAGGTCTCCTATGTGTGGGGCAGGGGCCAAGCACTTGGACCATCTTCCACTGCTTTCTCAGGCGCATTACCAGGGCGCTGGCTAGGAAGCAGAGCAGCGATGACTTGAACCAGCCCTCCCGTAATGGATGCTGGCATCGCAGGTGACAACTTAACTCACTGTGCTGCAGGGCTGGCCCCCCAAGAGTGATTTTTAATCAAAGTGCTATTTAGTGTTAGGTGAGGAAAGAACTGAAGCTAAAACTGCAAATAAGATGATTCCTGCTTTAACAACTTTGTTTCCTGGATTGGGGTGTTTCATCGTATATTGGGGTGGAGGTCTTTAAGGGACTCCAGCTCCTTCACTGCCTGGGGTTTAATTAAATGATTTCATCTGATGGTCAAAGCGGTACCTTGCAAGGGGGCACGGTGTGAAGGCACACTGAGTGGGAGGAGCCGGTTAGAATGGGAGGGGCTGACCATGCCTCTCAGGGCCACCAAGCACACCTCTGGGGACGTGAGCAGAGTCCATTTTCAGCCCAAGCCTGCAACACTTCCTTGATCTTCTGAGAGTGTTGTGGAGGAATCAGCTTGGGTTTGAAAGTGAGGGCTGGAGAGAGAAGGAGGAAGAGGAAGCAGGAGGAGGAATGCACACCGTCCCAACTTCTAGTGGAAGGAGGTGCCTGGGAGGCTGCCTGCCTGTCCTGCCTCTGTCAGTGCATGCACAAGAAAACACTGCAAGGCAAAGCTGCCCAAAGTCTTTGTGCTTCAAGACAATGAGAGGACTGGCTTTATCAGGCCCTTCACAGCCAGGGGCTTTGCTTGAGCCACCAGAGGAGGAGGACCCGTGGGGCAGGGAGGCCCTAGAGGGGCTTTGCACAGCTGCTGATGCCTTTGATTTCTCGAACTGTCTCCAGCTCTGGCTTTCACGCTGTTTCCTTTTCATCATCTGAAAGAGCAATCATCGTGTGTACATATTACCCTTGACCTTGGAAAGGGCGACAATTTCAGAGAGCTTGCTCTGTCTCATAGCTTCCTGCCGCTGTCCCCGACCTGCGACAATTCTACCCAAACTGCGAAAGCCTAGTGGTGGCTTCAGAGAAGCAGGGGTCAGGGGATGGTCTGTGTGAAGGGCTCCGTTGGTGTGGACATGTTGAGGGTGGCATGTGAGTGAGAGAAGATGATGCAAACCAGGAAGAGACCAGGAGAACGCAGGGGCAGAGCCTAAGGCTGTGTGGGGTGCTGGGATGGGGGCAGGGAGGAGGCTGGGGCCCTCATAGTGGAACCACTTCTAGAGTGGCTGTCGGCCTGCTGGCCCACACCCAGTCCCTGGCCACTCGCAATCTTCCTTCTTTCTCCACCCTGCACACACCAGCCTTATTCCCTGGCTTGCATGCCAGGAGACAGCCCTCGGAAGCTCTGCTTCTTTGGTAACCCAGACTAGAATATTTGCGGGTACTCTCGTGATCGATGCAATCGCACATCCCAGGTGAGGATCAGCCTAGCACTGTCCAAGCTCAGATATCTCGGCCCAGGCACTATTGGTTACACTTTGCCAAATCTGAGCCCAGTTTTCCTACCTGTAAAATGGAATTAATAATGCCTGCATTCATGGTCACCAGTATGTCTAGGGTACACTAAATAGTAGTCTTAATAGCTAATATACAGAATAGATAATTAGGAAGTTACTTCTTCTATGTTGTGGCATCTATAACCCTATCTGTGTCTATAACAGTAGCTATATGAATATTTGGGACAATTTTATTTGCCCAACAGCTTTATTGAGAAATATTTTATATACTATTAAATCAAGTCATTTTAGGTCTACAATTCAATGGTTTTCAATAAATCTATTAGTTACACAGCTATCATCACAATCTGATGTTCAAACATTTCCATCGGGGGCCTGGTGTTACGGCACAGTGAGTGAAGCCACCATTTGTGATACCGGCATCCCATATTGTAGTGCTGGTTTGAGTCCCAGCTGCTTTGCTTCCAATCCTGCTCCTTGCTAATACACCTGCTAATACAGCAGTGGACGCTGGTGGCCCCTGCCACCAACACAGAGACCTGGATTGAGTTCTGTGTTCCTAGCTTTGGCTGGGACCAGCCCCAGGCATTGTGGCCATTTGGGGAGTGAACTGTTGGATGGAAGCTGAATCCTGGTAACTGAATGCCAATCTGTTTGTCAGGTTTTTTCCTTGGAAATTGTACTTAAAAACCTCATTCCTATTGCACCTTTTGGGTTTTTTTCCTCTCTTGGAAGCCCCCTTCCATGCTGCTTTGGCTGGAGGTCTTTGACTCTAATAAATATTTTTAAATCTCAAAAAATAAATAAAACACACAAATAAAAAAAATTTAAAAATCCTTTTACATCACTCTAAAAAGAAACTACATGGTCATTTGCACTCACTAGAGTAAGTTTACTTTATAAAAAATTTAAATTAGTTTATTGCAGAAATTCCTCTCCTAACTCAAAAATCTCCCTTAAGTAAAGATCTAAGAAAGCTGAGGTTATGTTTAACCAAATCAGTTTTGAATTTTATAAATGTGTAGCTTTTCAAATGTTTTCCAAAATATATACATTCCCAGAGAGCAGACTTCTGTAGAACTAAGACAGGAGGTCCAGATCAGATTCTGTCATCTGCTACCTGCAGCAGGTGCAGCGGTGCCCAGGCCTGCAGTCACTGTGCTGCAGAGAAGAGTGAAACGTAGTGTGATCTTAGTTGCACCTGTTAAAATACTACAAAAACTCACAACGCAAAATAGACATGTGTTCTGGATTTCAAAACTAATTCCTTTGAATTGTCGCAAGAAAGGTAGTTATTTCATGGCTTATAACTCAGAATGGCATTTATTGAAAGAGTTCAAATGAAAGCGTTCTGGCCTTCAGAAGTAAATTTGACTTTCTTGCAGCCCCAATTAAAACATTTTTAAATATGATTTTTAAAAATTTGAGGATATTCCTAAATAGCACTCTGGCCTCAGAATCAGCCCTTAAGGCATTCAGATCTGGCTCAAGAGCCCATGAGAATATTTTAGGCATGGAAAGCTAAGACACTCTGAAAAACAAAAAACAAAAAAAAAAAAAAAAGAAGAAGAAGAAGACCTAAATGAAAGATCTCTGCGAGTGAGATCCCAGTGGAAAGAACGGGGCCATCAAAGAAGGAGGTACCTTTCTCTGAAGGGAGGAGAGAACTTCCACTTTGACTATGACCCTGTTGGAATAAGATTGAAGGCGGCGAACCCTAAAGGCTTCCATAGCCTCGGCAACTCATGACCAGAGCCTAGGGAGATTACTGACGCCGTAAACAAGAGTGTCAAATTGTTAAATCAACATCAGGAGTCACTGTGTACTTACGTCTCATGAGGGATCTGTCCTTAATATGTTATCCAATGTGAAATAATGCTATTACTAGTACTGAAACAGTATTTTTACACTTTGTGTTTCTGAGTGGGTGCAAATTGATGAAATCTTTACATAGTATATATTGAATCGATCTTCTTTATATAAAGATAATTGCAAATGATTAAAAAATATTGGTGTTAAATTGGAAATTGCATAGATAATTAATCAATTTTTTTAAAAAAAATCATGTAGGATCTCTGTCCTTAATGTGCTGTACATTGTGAATTAATACTATAACTAGTACTCCAACAGTATTATCATTTTGTGTCTCTGTGTGAGGGCAAACCGTTGAAATCTTTACGTAATATGTACTAAATTGATCTTCTGTGTTTAAAGAGATTTGAAAATGAATCTTGATGTGAACAGAAGGGGAGAGGGAGCGGGAAAGGGGAGGGTAGGGGAGGGAGAGAAGTTGTGGGTGGGGGAGCCATTGTAATCCATAAGCTGTACTTTGGAAATTTATATTCTTTAAATAAAAGCTTTATAAAAAAAAATTTGAGGATATTAATTCAAAATAATGATGAAAAATAAAAATGCAATTTATTATTGATCACAAATTCTTTAAATGTATGTAATTTCTTAGAATATCATAAAAATATTAAAACTGATTAGTTTCTCTTCTTATGATATACTTTGCAACAAATGCAGAACAAAATTCTATGGCGAGAGGCCTGCACTGTGGCACAATGGGTTGGGCCACCCCTTGCAATGCCCACATCCAGTGTCAGAGCATGGTTCCAGTGGCAGCTGCTCTGCTTCTGATCCAGCTCCCGGCTAATGTGCCAGGGAAAGCAGCAGAAGACGGTCCAAGTCCTTGGGCCCCTGCACCCTTGTGGACGATCAGGATGCAGTTCTTGGCTCCTGGCTTTTACATGCCCAGTCCTGGCTGTTGTGGTCATTTGAGAAGTGAACCAGCAGATGGAAGATGTTTCTCTCTCTCTTTCTCTCTCTCTCTCTCTCTCATACTTACAAGCCAGTGTAACCATGGCTTGATTAAGACATATGTTTCCAGTATCCGGATATTCTGAGAACCCCTCCCAGTGAAGGCTTCCTTCAAAGGGCATGACTACTCTGAGGATATCCATCGCTACTGATTGATTTTGCTTTTCCTTGAATGCATACAATCATATATTGTGTCTTCTTTGTTTTGAGGTGTCTTTTATGCAACATAGTGTCTGTGCTTTGTGTTGAGTGTATAAGGAGTTTGTTCTGACTTGCTGTGGAGCAGTCTTCTGTATGAATACGCATTGTTCATTTGTTCATTCTCCTGTTCATAGGCAAATGGGTTATTTCAGATTTTGGGTCAGCATGAGTAAAGTTATTATGGATGTTCTTATTCTTATACACATCTTTCTGTGGACGTATGCATCAGTTTTCATGGGTGAATACCTAGAAGTAGAACTGCTGGGTCATGAAGTAGATGTGTGTTTGAGTGCAGGAGATGTGGCCAAGTAGTTTCCTGATCTAAGCTTTATCAGTCATGTCAGGAGTTCTAGGTCCTATGTATCCTCACTAATATTTGTTATTCTTACATGTTTTAATTACAGTATTTTTAAAATCGCATTGTGGTTTTAATTTCATTTCCTGATGAGTAATCATGGTTGGTACCTCTTTATGCGTGTATTGATTTTGAGGTGTCCTCTTTTAGGTTTAGCTATTGATTTATGGAAGTTCTTTATTTTTTCTGGATAGGAGCCCTCTGACTCCACATCATATATGCAAGCCAATTGTACAGTGAATTTTTTTTATTCTGAACTTTAGGAGACCTTTGCTCATCTCAAGCTCCTATACACACTCTTAGGTTGTATTCTAGAAGATTTATTGCTTTGTTTTCACATTGAACTTTAGGATCTGCTACATATTTGTAGATGATGTAAAAGGTCAAGATTCATTATAGGTATGCATACATATATCCAGGCAGATACAAATGTCAGTATGGGTAGAGCTCTCTAATTTCTACATGTATCCTTCACCCACTGATTTGCTAATCTGCCCTTGATGTAAATCTAATGATTTCTGTGTATGGGTGGACCTGTTGTGTATGCCTGTGAATGAACTCTATTCTGCTACATTGGCCAATTGCACCAACACCTTTTTTTTTTTTTTTTTTTTTGACAGGCAGAGTGCACAGTGAGAGAGAGAGACAGAGAGGAAGGTCTTCCTTTTGCTGGTGGTTGACCCTCCAATGGCCGCCGCAGCCTGCGTGCTGCAGCCGGCGCACCTCGCTGATCCAATGGCAGGAGCCAGGTGCTTAGCCTGGTCTCCCATGGGGTGCAGGGCCCAAGCACTTGGGCAATCCTCCACTGCACTCCCTGGCCACAGCAGACAGCTGGCCTGGAAGAGGGGCAACCGGGACAGAATCCAGTGCCATGACCAGGACTAGAACTCGGTGTGCTGGCGCCGCAAGGCGGAGGATTAGCCTATTGAGCCACGGTGCCAGCTATTGATTAATAAACTTAATAGTAAGTCTAATAGTAGATGTCCTCTAACTTTGTTATTCTTTTCTTGGTTATTCCAGGTCCTTTATGTTTTTCAACAAATTTTATAAAAGCTTGCCAACTTCCAAAAGATCTTGTTTGGATTATGCTCGAGGTGCGTTAAATCTATACACCAACCTGGGAGAACTAACATCTTGTCCACATGGAATCTTCTGATCATGAAAATAGTGTATTATGGACAGTCCGACCCTCTGCACCAGAACCAGCCCCGATTTTCAGTTTTTTGATGCTATGGTAAATGGGTAAATGGGACTGCTTTTTTACTTCCTTTTCCATCAAGTTATTATTTTAAAATATTTATTTATTCTAAGGGTAGAACAACAGGAGGTGGGGGAAGAGAGAGACATGAGAGAGAGAGAGAGAGAGAGAGAGAGAATATTCATCTGCTGGCTCACTTCTCAAATGACCACAATAGCCAGGTTGAAATCAGGAACCAGAAACTCAAAGTTCTGATCTTCCATGTGGATAGCAAGGACCTAAGTACTCGAGGCTTTCTCTGCTGCCTTCCCAGGTGCCTAAGTGAGAAGCTGAATAAAAGTGGAGCATCTGGGACTTGAATTGGGACCTTCCCATGGGATAATTTTAATTTTTCTTATTCATTTTTTCTTGGCTCATTACATTGCCTACGAACGCCAATAAAATGTTGAATGGAAGTGGTAACAAGGGACATTCTTGTCTTATTTTGGAAATCAGGGGGAAAGTTGAAAATTAATTATTAATAGTGCTACCAGCAAGGTGCATTTTGGGGATATCCTTTATCTGATTTAGGAAGCTCTTTTTTATTTGCTTTGAATTTCTGTCTTTAAAAAGTTTGAATTTTATTACATCATTTTTCTTCATGTATGGAGAATGTCATGCAGATTTTTCCCTCTGTTTTGCTAATGCCAAGAACAGGATCGATTGCTTTTTAAATGTCAGTTCAGCCTTTCAACCTTGAATATTCACAAGGAATATTGGCTTGCAATTATCTTTCTTTATCCTTTATCATGAAGACCCCTCATCTGCATGGATTTCACAATATTTTGTGCCAAAACAAGCATACTTTAATTGCATTTTGCCATGACCTTATTGAAATATCCTCCTACGAGATACAGAAGTTATTGGACTTAATAAGGCTTGGTAATGGTTTCACATATTTATCAATGCATATTTTGACACCATTTTTTTCTTGGCAAATACAATGACTGGAATCTTAATAATGGCCTGAACCTTTGAACTCCCTGTAGTCCCACTGTTGTGCATGACATAGAAACAGGTGGATGCGGAGAGAAACACAGCGAGGATGCTCTGCGTTGGGATTTCCGGCATGGGAGACCTGGTGCCTATCTGCAGTTAGCCAAAGAAGGGGAAATCGGAGGAGGAGCAGATCTAATGGGAATAACTGAACTGGGTTCGGATGTGTTGAGTTTCAGGTGCCTGCAGGCCCCTGAGATGAGATGACCAATCTGGATACTTGGGGGTGAGGTGAGTGATCGGGTGAGTGGATGTGGATGTCTGTGTCATGACCATCCAGGTGGCACTCAGAGGCCAGGGTCTAGAGGGACAAGGGCTGAGGACAGCACTCAGGGGAGCACCCACAGTCATGGAGAGGTGAGAGGATCAAAACCGAGCTACCACTGGGAGAGCAGAGAGAATACATAGTGTTAACTCCAAAGAAAAGAAAAACAGACTTGTGAGTTCTGGGAGAAGTGCATAATGTCAAGGTTCTCTTCCTACAACTTCTTAGAATGTGTGTTATGTGAATCACATTCCTTGCCCTACTGTGTCCTGTGTGTGCAGGTGTGTGCAGGGCTTGTACTCTGCCTGGTGCATTCAAAGTATTTGTTGAATGATAAAATGCTACTAGGGCTAATGATCACCCACTGTTTCCTTCCCTAACCCCATCAACCTTTTTAAAGGAAAGGCATTATAACCATTCAGAGAGTTCTTTCTCACTGAAGTCTCACCCCAATCTGGAATAAGTATCTGAACACACACAAATGCAATGAGTACCGGCTTGCGTCTGAAAGAGGATTTGGGTCTGATGTGCTCCAAGCCCCACTAGGTGGCGCTGCTGATCTGTAGAGCAAGAGAAGCCCGCGTGGGTAGAGCTGGTTTTCTAACTTCAGATTGAGTGTGACAGTGGGAACTCCTGCATGAAACCGCAGAGTGATTCTGCCACTTCCTCTGTCTTTGGCAATACTCTGACTACCATTCACCAAGTGCGTTATTACTCTGCTGAGTGTAACTTATTCTGCATTACACGAGGCACACTGAGAACGTTCTGAATCACCAAACATCCCTCCTATCCTAGGTCTTTTTGGGGCTTCTGCCAGAAAAAAGTAGGAGTGGAAAGAGCGCCTCTTCCTTTGCAGACGCCGGGATTCTCTCCCGCCCTTCTTTCTGGTCTCTGTCCCTCTTTGGCTTCTGTCCCTCTTCCTCACAACCCTATTGCTGTCCTAAGCCAGCCCGAGACCTGGACCTGCCTCTCTTCTCACCCCAGGTTCCTGACTGCCAGACTGCACCTGCTAGCACCTGTAGGAGCTGAAGCTCTGACCCTCTGCCACGGCCTCATAGGAGGGGACGTGTTCCTCGTGTGTCAAGTGGGGAGGTGACGTGTCTTCTTCCAGATGCACACGGTTTGGTCTGTTGTCAAATGCAGCCCTTCTCTCCAAAGAGACTAAGAATTCCTGGGGGGAGGTGGGGGAAGCTGGCTGAGAGCGCAGCCACTGATTCTAACCGCCCTGTGCCTTACGGAGCAGCAAACCTGCAGCGGGTGGTTGGCAGAGTGAAAACAGCCAGTTAACCTCGCGCCACACTGAATGGTTGGCGCAGCTCTGAAGAACACGTGCAGACTCGTGCTTCCCATGGTGGAGGCTGATGGAGGTCCCAGCGGGGCAGGTGATGCTTTGAGTCAGAGGAGGGTGCAGGAGGCACGGGGAAGAGGAAGCCGGAAGCCCACCAAGACCAGGGTTCACTGCAGGATTGCGAGGCCGCACAGGATGTGTGAGACAGCGGTGAGGAGATGGGTGGAGGGCAGACTTCTGCGCCGACACTCACACTTGGCATACTGAGCTGTGTGTGGGGGGAGCATGCCCAGGTCTGTGATGGACAGGTGTGCCATGACTCTGCTGCTGCCCCCATGTGCCTGGGGTCCCTGAAGGAGGAGAGATGACACACGAGGGAGGCGGAGAGCACGTGACGGCAGAGGCCGTACACTGGGCCTCTTCTGCAGGCCAGTGTTCTTCCTGCTCCTCCACCATGTTGTTTTTTTTAAGATTTATTTATTTATTTGAAAGTTAGAGTTACACAGAGAGGGAAGGAGAGGCAGAGAGAGAGAGAGAGAGAGAGAGAGAGAGAGGTCTTCCATTTGCTGGTTCACTCCCCAATTGGCTGCAATGGCTGGAGCTGTGCTGATCTGAAGCCGGGAGCCAGGAGCTTCCTCCAGGTCTCCCACGCAGGTGCAGGGGCCCAAGGACTTAGACCATCTTTAACTGCTTTCCTAGGCCATAGTAGGGAGCTAGATAGGAAGTAGAGCAGCCAGGACTCGAACCGGCGCCCATATGGAATGCCGGCACTGCAGGTGGCAGCTTTACCCATTACACCACAGCACCGGCCCCCTTCCACCATGTTGTGACACAGCCGAAGGGGCCTTCCCCAGAGGCTGAGCAGGTAGGCCTGCCTGAATTTGGACTTCCAGCCCCCAAAACTGTGAGCTCAGTAAACCTCTTCTCTATATAATGTACCCAGCCGTGGGTATGTTGTTACAGCTGCAGAAAGCTGACAAAAACACAGGAAGTTACTAGAAGAAGTAGGTGACAGGGTGAAAGCAGGTACAAGTACTAGCATGAGTGCTGTTTCTATAGTAACTCATTAAGTCCAGGACAAATGAGACAAGCAGTTCCAGGCCTCACGGATCTGAACTCTGACCATGGTTCCACCACGCAGAGGCTGCTTAACCCGAGCAAGTCACAAGGTGTGGCTGAGCCTGTCCCCTCCGGAAGACGGCTTCTGTCACTGCAGGCTGTGGGCGCTGAGCGTCTCCCGAGGACCCCGTGTTAAGGCTGAGCCCGCCCCGTGGTGGGACGTGGCCGAGTTGATGGGAAGTAGGGCTGGTTCCCCTTCGCTGTATTTGTTGCAGTCAATGGTATTAGCACACAACAATTTGCATTGTGGGAATTTGCACTGTGAAGAACTCCCTTCAGATCCTAACAGAGCATGGATTTTCATGAACAATGCATTTTCTCTGTTTCTAATAATTCCAAGCAAGTCCCTAAAACTGAGTGACGAGTGACCATGACCTAGAGATTGGTGCTGGGCTGCCTGGAGAGAGTGCACTGAGGGTTGGCCCAGAGCTCATTTGGCAATCCTGCCCATCATCCACTTTTAGTCTGAGAGGGAGGAGAATGACAGGAAGAAGGGGGGGTGGTGGTGTAATAGGGTTTCTTTGGAAGCCACAGTGAGTGTGAGAGAAGAGACTCCAGCCCCATGTCCACTGCCAAAGTGCGGGCTCTGCTCTTGGGTTGTTTGCTCCTTGGGAAAACCCCTAGGCCCTGGGCTGTGAGGGGAGAGCAAGCCAGATGATGGACAGCTTCCTAGGGAGCTGCAGGTGTGCCCAGGGACCAGGAGCCCCCAGGGACCAGGTGTGCCTGGTTCGCACCTGAAAGAGTCTGAAGTCAGAGACAGAGGGAGCCGCCCCCAGGAACAGAGCGGGAACTGCACTGATGGAGACAAGGGGAGAGAAGGGTGGCCAAGCTGCAGCCAACACCTCTGTACAGGAAGGTTCAGTCTGGAGGGAGAGGATCCCACAGATAGGCGGCGCTCTGGCGGAGAAGAGGGCCCTGTAAGCTGTGTGCTCCCTGCAAGAGGGAGAGTGCACTGAGGGTTGCACTGCTGTGGGCCTGAAGAATCTTCAAGTGCAGCCCAGGAGACCACCGCCCTGGAAACAACGCCGCACAGAGGCATCAGTGCCAGGTTTTAGAGCTTCGTGCCAGGAGCCTGGCGTCTCTGTCCGTCTGTACCCCCATGCCTGCCCTGGAGGGGCTCCACATAGAACAAACAGGCTTACCTGGCAGGCCTCAGCTGTGGGGAGCCTCCAGTCCACGCAAGGCTTATGCTTTGACAGATAGGGATCTAGAGAGACAGACACACACAGAGAGAAAGATGGTCCATGCCCTGGTTCACTCCCCAAATGCCCACAACAGCCAGGACCGGGCCAGGCCTAAGTCAGGAGCCTGAAACTCAATCCGGGTGTCTCACATGCACGGCAAGGATCCTTGAGCCATCACCTGCTGCCTCCCCGGTTGCACATTAGCAAGAAGCTGGTTCGGAAGTGGAGCAGCTGGGACGCAAAGCAGGCGCTCCCATGTGGCATGCCGATGTCCCAAATGGTGACTTAAGCCTCTGTGCCAAGCACATGGGCCAGGCTGGGCTTTCCGACATCCGAAAATGTCACTGATGTCAACCTGGAGAGGCACAGTCACAAGGACATCTTTGGGGCCTTGAGAGTGGAACACAGATAGAGCAGGAATGAAGATTGCATTGGGGAAAAACAAGTCGCTTTTTCTTTGTTGTTCACAAGATCAGTCCATGCAAACCAGTTCAGCAGAGAGTGTTTTCTCCCTGCTGATGTTATTATCTCCATTTTTTGAAGAGCTGGCATTTTAAATGATCCCAATGACACAGCCGCTGTCTTAATTCTAACCTTTCCTCTCAGGGCACAGAGTTCTCTGTGGAGGAGTTTTCTAAATTTCTTAATTAACCTGCAGTGACTCTATTTTGCCCAGATTGTGCTTGGAAACCATTATATGATATCCTCTATATGCTGCCCTGCGGTAGTTAAAAAGAAAACCAAACTACACCATAAAGCAAAAACCTATCACAATAAACCACTCAGCTATGAAAGGTCGGGGAGCCCAAGCAAACAGGCAACTGACAGCCCGCTTCGGAATTTCAAGTCCAAGGCCTCAGAGATCAATGCTCAGTTTCTGCACACAGCAATTCCAAAGGAACGTTTGAGGATAAATTGCCCTTTTTTAATCTGTCTCAAATCTCATTTTTGATGATGCGGCTTTTATAAGCAAGCTCTAATTCATGAATATGTGCCTTTTCACTATCTGCTTCCTCTCTCAAAGCCGGTAGTGAATCCTCTCCAAAGACTGTAGCTCGGGCTTAATAGATGGGATTGGGCAGAGATGTAAGTGGGAGGAAAATGCATCATTTCCCCAGTTTCCTCTGATGTTTTACTCCTGTCCAGTGGAGGAGGACTTAACCCGGAACAGGACCATCTCCCAGCTCTGCGCTCACTGAGTCCCTTCCGAGGCCTGCGAAGGACCCTGTGGCTATTTCACATGGTCATATGCTTTTTTTTTTGACAGGCAGAGTGGACAGTGAGAGAGAGAAACAGAGAGAAAGGTCTTCCTTTGCCGTTGGTTCACCCTCCAATGGCCGCTGTGGCCGGCGTATTGTGCTGATCCGAAGGCAGGAGCCAGGTGCTTCTTCTGGTCTCCCATGGGGTGCAGGGCCCAAGCACCTGGGCCATCCTCCACTGCACTCCCAGGCCACAGCAAAGAGCTGGACCAGAAGAGGAGCAACCGGGACAGAATCCGGTGCCCCAACCGGGTCTACAACCCAATATGCTGGCGCCACAGGCAGAGGATTAGCCTACTGAGCCACGGTGCTGGCTGGTCATATGCTTTTACCACATTGGAGAGATGAAGACAATGTCACTGTAATTGATTGTGTGCATCCCATCTTTTTATGTCAACTTGCCTTTTCCAGAACTTTCTGGGGTCTGGTGGCCTGGGGGTGACTGTGGGTACATTGGGACTGTGGCTGAGGCCAGGCAGAGCTCACCTGGGTTCAGGAGACATCCAGTGGATCAGGTGCTGGTGGGGAAGCCCCCATCTCAGGCTGGGAACCGCTGCTGTCTCGCAGGTGCTGCTCTGGGTGGGACCCTCAGGCTCTGGAGCGGCAGCCCTGTAGTGCTCCGAGGCCCAGGGAAGTCTCAGAGCTCCCTGGGTGTGTGTGGGTGGGGGTGGGGGTGGGGTCCTGGCCTCCCCAGTCACTCCCCCTCGGCTCACCATGGCCTGGGCCTCTCCCCTTGTGCCGGGGTCTCTCTGGCCAGCAGGCCCATGGTAGGTCTCTCAGTACTCCCCCTGCCAGGGCCTCTTGGGCCCAGCTGGCCTGGATTCTAGTCTGGAACAGCGACACATCCAGAAATCGCCACCATGAGGGCTCTTGTGTAGTTGCTCTCCTGGAGCAGTTTCCCCCCACCCCAGGGTGCTAGGAGGCTGGGGCAGAGAGCAAGCTCCTTTCGGTGGTGGAGAAGGCAGGCGCTCAGGAGCCCCAGTGATGGGGGCCACACCCAGGCACCCTCCTGCCCCTGGAAGCCAGCAGTCCAGGGCTTTGCTGCAGGCAATGAGACTCCGTGCTGTGCCAACACAGGGCTAGGGGACTCCAGGAACTTCTCGGGACAATCTCGCTGCTTTTCAGCCTAGCATTTGCTGACCAGAGCAAGACTTGCCCTCTGCAAGTGGCCCCTGTGGGTGGCAAGGGGAGGTGCATCTGTGTGCTCCGGGGGAAGTTAAAGTGCATCAGTTTCGTGTTTCGCTGGGACCAGCAGCTCTGGGTCAAAGACAAATCCCAGTTGCCCTTGGAGGTAGTGTACTGTTTCAAAGCCCGGGTAGCTCTGAGTGAACCCTGGCTTAGTGCTGACGCTGAACTGTAGGTTTCCAGGCACTGACTTCTTAGATGCCTTGCGTAAGGACAGGGGGGAGCTGCTTAAAAGTCATTTGAGCTACCATGGGATATGCATCTACACCACGGCTGCGAACACAGGGTGGCTTAGGTGTGTGGAGTGGAGGGATCCCAAGCCAGTGCTCCAGGGGGTGAGTTCTCTCTCAGTGCAACTGACAGAGATGTGTGTGTGTATGTGTGTGTGCATGTGTGCTATGTATGTAATGGGCATGTGTGCATGTGTGTGCTTATGCGTGTGTGTATGTGTGGGTACATGTGTGTGATGGCCTGAATTTTTTCTTTTTTTTTTAACTTTTATTTAATAAATATAAATTCCCAAAATACAGCTTTTGGATTACAGTGGCTCCCCCCGCCATAACTACCCTCCCACCCGCAACCATCCCATCTCCCGCTCCCTCTCCCATTCCATTCACATCAAGATTCATTTTCAATTCTCTTTATATACAGAAGATCAATTTAGTATATATTAAGTAAAGATTTCAACAGTTTGCACCCACACAGAAACACAAAGTGTAAAGTACTATTTGAGTACTAGTTATAGCATTGTACACCACATTAAGGACAGAGATCCTACATGAAGAGTAGGTGCACAGTGACTCCCATTGTTGATTTAACAATTGACACTCTTGTTTATGACGTCAATAATCACCCGAGGCTCTTGTCATGAGCTGCCAAGGCTATGCAAGCCTCATGAGTTCTCCAACTCCGATCTTATTTAGACAAGGCCATAGTCAAAGTGGAAGTTCTCTTCTCCCTTCAGAGAAAGGTACCTTCTTTGATGGCCCGTTCTTTCCGCTGGGATCTCACTCACAGAAATCTTTCATTTAGGTCATTTTTTTTTTGCCACAGTGTCTTCTGCCTGCATATCTTAAGGGAAATTATTTTATCTAAATAAGGCAATCTGTTGTTGTTAGAGAAGCAGTATTAGAAAACACAGATAAACAGAAACAAGCAAACAGAAGCATGCACTTCATGCTGATGCAAGGTGTATTCTTTCTGTGGACATTAATATTTTTACCAAAAGAGATGATTCTGCCTATGACCTGCTTCTCCAAGATTTACTTATTTATTTGAAAGGCAGAGTTACAGATAGAGAAAGTTCACTCCCCACATGGTCACAAGGGCTGGAGCTGGGCCCATCTGAAGTCAGTAGCAGGAGTTTCCTTGCGGTCTCCCACATGAGTGCAGAGGCCTAAGCACTTGGATCATTTTCCATTGCTTTCCCAAACCCATTAGCAGGGAGCTGGATTGGAGGTGGAGCAGCTGGGACTCGAACCAGTGCCCATATGGGATGCAAGCATTGCTATGCACTACACCACAGCACTGACCCCAATGAGCAGTCCCCATCTCTTCAATGAACCATTCTCCTCCATTCAAGCTTCCTTGAGTCCTTCAATTTCCTTTATGGTTGAATCCAGCTTGGATCCAGTCTGAGGACCCACCTTGGATCTGGCTAAGATGTTCCTAAAGCTGTTTAGTCTGGAATGTTGAGGGACCTGCCCAGGGTCTTGTAGGAGGTCCCTCGTGGATGTGACCTGGGGCCATTTAATGGGTTACTTTGCTCTTCTACCTAAGGCATCTAGCATCTGAGTGTTAGATCGGCTGGGCAAATTCAAACAGAACTACTAGAACATGTGTTTCTATGTGTGAACCTGTGCTCCACTTCTCCTATCTTGAATTTGAGCACAGACAACTCAGTATCCACTTCTCTTAGTGCCTACAGGCTGACCCTGAACTTGGATTCTCCACTCTTAACTTTTTTCTTTTTTTGTAATTTACCATCACAGTTTCTATTCCTTTCTTTTAACTTTTTTTTAAAAGTTGTATTTATTCATCTGAAAGGAGAGTTACAGAGAGAGTAAGAGACAGAGGGAGAGAGATCTTTTGTCCAGTGGTTCACTCCTCAAAGACCTGTAACGGTCAAGGCTGGGCCAGGTAGAAGCCAGGAGCCCAGAACTCAAGCTGAGCCTCACACATGGGTGGCAGGGACCCAAGTCATCTGCTGACTCCCAGGGTGTGCATTAGCAGGAAACTGGAGTTGAAAGTGGAGCTGGGACTTGAATCCACACTCTCCAATATGGAACGTAGACACTTCAAGCCACATAACTGCTGTGCCCAAGGCCCACCCCCTCTTCCTTTAAATTTTTGCTTCTATGTTTTTTTGTGTGTGTTCCCAAGTTTCAACATGCAGTCAATGCATTTTCTGATGGTGCTGTGTTTGGTCTGTTTACCAGGCTCACCTCCAAAAACTACCGAACACCAGAGGAGAACTCCAACCCTTGTGACGAGGAAACACATGGACGCAGTGGGGGGTTCCCAATCCATTGGCAGGAAAGCTGTCATGGAGTCCAAGCGCTAGAGAGTCTCCCACACTCCACTAAGGTGTTTGGGTCACACAGCTATCTAATCCACTTAAGCTCACAGCATCCCCTCCCCTCATTCCCACTTCTACCCCCGCCAACGTCTCCTTGTGTTGCTGTGGTTCTGGGAGCAAGGGTTGCAGGGGGGAGCCACACACACACACACACACACACACACACACACACTCACACTCACGTTTTCAAGTGTACTGGCCTGTACTTCTTGGGCAGAAGAGCTGTAGGGGCAGAGAGGCCTCCCCAGCAGATGTGATTTCGGCATCATGAACACAGAATTGCTCCCGAATTCGCTCCCGTGAGCTCCCTGATACAGAGCGTCCATTAGGTCCTCCCATCCTGTCCCATCCCTGCTTGGTACACAGATAAATACACATTCCACTTACTGCATCCGCACCCGTGGCTCCTCCGCCCGCAGGCTTCTGTGTTGAATTTCATCACTCAACTTTGTTTCTCTTATTTTCTCGAACTGAGCTGAATGTCATTCACTAACATAACAGGCTGGGAGTTAAGACCAGTTAAAATGCCTGTATCCCGGCTCCAGTCCTGTCTCCAGCTTCCTGCTAATGCGAACCCCAGAGGCAGAAATGACTGGGCCTCTGCCACACATGTGGGAGACCGGGATTGAGTTTCTAGCTCCCGGATTTAGCTTGGATCAGCTCTGGCTTTTGCAGGAACTTGTGGAATGAACCAGCAAATGTGAGCTCTGCCTGTCTGTCTCTCTCTGTGTTTTTTTGCCTTGCAAGAAAGTAAATTAAAAAACATAAACAAATTAACACAGCAAAGACACCCTGCCCACTGATTCCTACCCTTCCAGGCTGATGTGTGCCCTCTGGGCTGGCTCCTTGGGCATTCCCAGTGTCCTGTCTCTCTCAAGTCCACCCAACTATAGTCGCTCCACCTGGAAGCCACCAGTCCTTATTCCAGGTTTGAAAAGCCTTCAACAGTGCTGCATTCAGGGTTCATCGTGGCTGCCCCCACAGAACAAAGAGACAGGAAAGACAGAGGGATGTGCACCCTGCCCTCCTACCGTGCCTGCTCCCGTCACTCTCCCCAGTAGGCCTGAGAGCTATCAATCAGTTAAGCTGCAAACACCGAACTAAGCAATCTTCCCTTACCTTCCAGCAGTCCTGTCTCTGAAGACCACTACCAATACACTTTTGCAAGATTCTGAAAATGCACAGTGAAGTGGAGTTCTTCTCATCTGAGGAAACGCAGCTGCTACCCAGCAGCCCTGAGCCTCCCGCCTGAGCCTCGGAATCTTCACTTTTTGCTTGGGCGTCAGTCACCATGCTCTCAGGCTCCATTCTGACCTTGGCAAGTGACCCAGTTAGTGCTGGGCTGGGCTGGGCTGGAGGACACTGTTTGGGGGGAGATCGAATTCCCTAATAAGTAGGAGACTCAAAGAAGGCAGTCTGTTCCCATCCCAGTGTGCATACATGCACACATCACTCATACACACACATGCACACACAGCACACACACACACATGCACACAACATATCTGCCATGCTCAACACACACACACACACACAACACATATAACCCACAAGTTTTGCACTTAACACAAGATGCATGGATGACATGCACATAATACACAGCACACACCACATCTCCTCCTCCTACTTCTGCATGTTGCTGAGCAAGGCTGTCTGGAAGCTTAGCAGCCACTTTGTCACCCCGAGGAGATGGCTAAAGATAGCATAGAGAGGCCACACCAGAGCCCCGATGATGCCGACCTTCTGGATTAGATGCACCTGCCTTGGATGTCCTTTTCTGTGAAGAAGCATTGAAGAAATAACACTCGGGGCTGCCACAGTGGCGTAGCGGATAAAGCCACAGCCTACAATGCCGGCATCCCATGTGGGTACCTGTTCAAGTCCCAGCTGCTCCTTTTCTACTCCAGCTCTCTGCTATGGTCTCGGAAAGCAGCATAAGGTGACTCAAGTGCTTGAGCCCCTGCATCCACATGGGAAAACTGGAAGAAGCTCCTGGATCCTGGCTCCAGATTGGCTCAGTTCCGGCTGTTGTGGCCATCTAGGGAGTGAACCAGCAGATGGAAGACCTCTCTCTCTCTCTTTCTCTCTCTCTCTCTCTCTGTGTGTGTGTGTGTCTTTGCCACTCTGTAACTCTGCTTTTCAAATAAATAAATCTTTAAAATAAAAAAGAAAGAAATAACACTGATATGCATTGCATTCCTCAGCTGATTCTACCTTCACAGTAACCCAGTGAGACAGGTGCTGCTCCTAGCATCCCCATTAAATACACGGGGAAGCTGAGCTTAAATGCCAAAGCAAAGGCCACTCAGCTGAGCGAGTGGTGGTAGAGATGTGGCAAAATGTAATGCAATGCCCAAAAATGTCATCAGCAAGATAAAGAAAATATTTTAATATAAAAATTTTAAAAATCACACTTAACACAAAAATCTGTGATGAACAAAAGACCAAAATTTAAATGCATTTGAGAGGCTGAGAGAGATAGAGAAGGAGGCACTCCCATTCACTGGTTCACTTCTCAAATACCCAGGATGGCTGGGGCGGGGCCAAGCTGATGGCGGAACCAGAAATTCAATCTATGTCTCCCACAGGGGCAATGGGGACTAACTACCTGAGCCATCAGTGCTGCCTCCTGGGGTGCATGTTAAAGCAGCAGGAAGCTGGAGTTCAGAGTCGGAGCTAAGTATCTAATCTAATATGGGGTGCCAGCCAGCCTCTTGACCAAAATCTTAATGCTGGGCCAAACACCTGCCTCCAAACTTTTAAAAAAGGACAAGATAGACCCACACTTTACAATATTGCCTCCTTGCCTGACTAGTCTCAGTTCTGAAATATTTTGTGATTTATAAGAACAAGTGGTCAGCCGGCACTGCGGCTCAATAGGCTAATCTTCTGCCTTGCGGCGCCAGCACACCAGGTTCTAGTCCCGGTTGGGGCACCGGATTCTGTCCTGGTTGCCCCTCTTCCAGGCCAGCTCTCTGCTGTGGCCCGAAAGTGCAGTGGAGGATGGCCCAAGTACTTGGGCCCTGCACCCCATGGGAGACCAGGAGAAGCACCTGGCTCCTGCCTTCGGATCAGCGCGGTGCGCTGACCACGGCGGCCATTGGAGGGTGAACCAATGGCAAAGGAAGACCTTTCTCTCTGTCTCTCTCTCTCTCACTGTCCATTCTGCCTGTCAAAAATAAAAACAAAAAAAGAACAAGTGGCCAACCTGCAGGCTGTAGTTTGCAGCTATGATTTTTTCAAACATTGCATTGAGATGATCTAGCTCAATTATGGAGTTTTTTTGGTGCCCTCTTAAACTGTGCCAGGTGCTTGCTTGTCTTGCTTGTCCCAGCCCTGAATGGTGGCTATAGGATTTGGACACAGACAGCCTGTCCCAGTGGGTCAGAGAGGTAGTTCCCACTGTCCTGGAAGACCTGAGGAGGTGAGTGAGGCGTTCGCATTTTTTAAAGATTTATTTACCCATTTGAAAGGCAGGTTTACAGAGAGGTAGAGGCAGAGAGAGAGACAAGTCTTCCATCTGCTGTTTCACTCCCCAAATGAATGCAATGGCCAGAGCTGCATCAATCCAAAGACAGGAGCTAGGAGCTTCTTCCAGGTCTCTCACAAAGGTGTAGGGGCCCAAGGACTTGGGCCATCTTCTACTGTTTTCCCAGGCCACAGCAGAGAGCTGAATCAGCAGTGGAGCAGCTGGGACTCGAACTGGCGCCCACATGGGATGCCGGCACTGCACACGGTAGCTTTACCCACTGCACCACAGTGCTAGCCCTGAGGCATTCATTCTTTTACCCTTGCTGGCCCATGGGGAAACCCATCTCTATCAGCAGGCACCCTCACAGATATAAGATGAGAAAACTACAGACACCACACCACGCAATGTGCCTCAGTCTGCACAGCTGGTAAGTGCAAGTCCAGGCATTAACCTAGGACACAGCTCCAAAGTCAAGTTGTTCTGAGGACTCTCCAGAGATTTTGTAATAGATGATATTCGTATCTAGTGTAGTCAACTGAAACCAGACAAATTAGGCCTGGCATAAGGGCTTTATGCAAAAAGAAAGCAAAGATGCACAGAAGAGACAAACAGAGGCACAGTCAGGGACAGAGGAAGGAGCTGGCCCCAGAACAGAGATGGGGGTGGAGAGGATCTAAGAGACATGGGGGGGAAACGGAGGGGGAAGCCCCTTAGAGTGTTTTCTGGAGTTGATCTTGGGAGTTTCCCTTAGATCCTGGCAATAATGAGAAGCAGAATGCACGGCACGGTGAGGGCTGCAGGCTGAGTGTTCAGCCACCTGCTTGCCTCGGGGTTCAAGGTCATTAGTTGTGATGCCGCAGACCTGCTGGGAGGTGAGCCTGGCTCTCTCAGCTTCTGTGCTTCCCAGCGTGATGACCACATTTGGGAAGGGACCCCTAGCTGGGGACACGTGTTCCTCTGAGGCTCCGTCCAGGGCCCTTGGGGATGGATCATGGAGGAAGGGAGGAAGGAGGTGCGCATGGAGATGCAGTGAGATCTCCCGCACCGCCCCAGCCTCTCAAGCCTCCCCCACCCCCACCCAGTGGAATCCATCACTCACGTTCTTAAGCTCCGTTCAAGGCCCTGCTGCTTCCCGGAGCTCCTGGAAACCCCAGCTAAGAGTCCACTCCCAGTTCTCTCCCTGTTCTGGCTTCTGCTATCTGACTTTCTGTCGCAGCCATTTGTGTGCGTATCTGAATTCTCCGTGAGGGCCGAGCAAAGCGTTTGATAACTTGAACAGCAAGATCTTGCTATCTTCCAGGAATCCGGGTTAGGTAAGCAGCCCCAAATCCTGCTCAGGATAAGTGAGAGTGCGCTGGCCAGCCCGGGCAGGTTCCA
This sequence comes from Sylvilagus floridanus, assembly GCA_949820135.1. Classification (NCBI taxonomy): domain Eukaryota; kingdom Metazoa; phylum Chordata; class Mammalia; order Lagomorpha; family Leporidae; genus Sylvilagus; species Sylvilagus floridanus. The sequence goes on along the minus strand of OX463226.1, from coordinate 63,891,349 downwards.
GCCTGCTGGCTTGTGTTCTGCCCCATTTGTCTCTGAACCAGGGCTTTCTCCGCACTGAGAACTGGGAGGGTCCATACCACCCGGTTCACCGTCTACAACTACTCGACCCTATTTGTCCACTGTCTTCCTCAGCTTGAGTTTACCATTCCAGGAAACTTTTGCCCAAAAGTTGCAAATACAGGTGGTCCTTGACCTTCTATGATTGAACTTTCATGATGGTGTGAAAGCAGTATGTATTTGGGAGAAACTGTACATGGAATTCTGAGATTTTTTTTTTTAAAGACTTATTTATTTATTCAAAAGTCAGAGTTACAGAGAGAGGAGAGGCAGAGAGAGAGAGAGAGAGAGAGAGAGAGAGAGGTCTTCTATCTGATGGTTCACTCCCCAGATGGCCATAACGGCTGGAGGTGCGCCGATCCAAAGCCAGGAGCCAGGAGCTTCTTCTGGGTCTCCCATGTGGGTGGAAGGGCCCAAGGACTTGGGCCATCTTCTACTGCTATCTCAGGCCACAGCAGAGAGCTGGATTGGAAGAGGAGTAGCCGGGACTAGAACCGGTGCTTCAGGTCAGGGCGTTAACCCGTTGTGCCACAGCGCCACTCCCTAGAATTCTGAACTTTGATTTCTCCTGCCTTAGCAATATGGGGTCCAATCCTCCCTCGTGGTGCTGAGCAGTGGCAGCACCAGGGTCATGAAAGAAACACTCACAGGTCTAAATTGGCTGCATCACCGAGCTGGTATGTTCAGTGATTTGGATAGATTCAAAGCATTGTTCGCTTACATTATTTTCAGCTTACGAAGGGTTAAGCACAACCCATTGTAAGTCCGGGAGCATCTGTAACATTGTCTTTCCAGAATCTTCCAGAAAGACTCATCAGCTTTTCAATGGAAAGAATCAAAGACACTCCCAAGACTCTTTCAACTCCACTTGGAAACCATCATCCCCTTGCTGTGTCCAGCATTCCCAAAAGATCACCTCATTGTCCTTATCCAGTCCTAATCAAGACACTTAAGCCAGGCCTCAGCATCTTGGTAGGAACCCTGGCAGCAGTCTCCTGCGCCCTCCTGGACACGACTTTATCAGCACAGGTTTCTGTGATGTTGGCAGGGTGCTAGTGTCAGATAATGCATAAACAGAAGAGAGAGAGAAAGGGGAGGCAAAAGCAAAAGGAGAGACAATGGGGACCTTTCTCCAGGCACAGGTGACTATGTCCTGTTATAGGAGTGACAGTCCAGGGTGTAGGGCCCTCATGCACAGGGCGTCTCTGCATTCACAGCAGGAGGCACAGTGGCCAGCGGCCTGAGATTCCAGGGTCACATTTGCTGCTGAGATTCCAGGGTCACATTTGCTGCTTCCATGGAGACAGAGCTGGCTGGTCCCTGGGCAGATGGGCAATACTTGCTTCAGCATTTCACAGCCACTCACCTTTTCCTCTCTGCCCAAGGCCATGTCTGGATGCGGGGAGCTTATTAAAGGCCCGTGGACACGGAGCCCGGGGGCCACAGCCCCACACTTGGAGGCCCTGAGCTGCCATTCAGGTACCAGTCAGCAGTGTGGCCGTCACCTTGTCACTGCTCACTCTGCTGCCGTCCTCTGCCTGAGACCCACCCTCTCAGCCCAGCTGGCCTGGAGTCCTCCCTGCTGGCCTGGCCTACCTGGCTCTCCCAGGAACAACAGTGAACCATTGTTGGGGTTCTGTTCTGCTGTCTTGTCCTAAAGCATCCTGAGTTTCCTCCCAGCAGCTCCTGCCCAGGGCAGGGCATCTCCCAGCATGTGAGCGACCTTCTGTGAACTCCGTGTGGCCCCCACCTGTGTCTCTGCAGCTAAGGGAGCTCTAGAGAGCTGAGCATGGGTGCTTTCTGCTCCCGGCTCTGCTAGGAGCTCACGCAAATGGGACAGGTGTGTCCACCCAGGGCTCCAGGGGATTTTCCTCCCCGAAGCCGGTGGGAAACAGGAGACAAGACCTCTGCTCTCTGTATCCCTTCAATCTAGCTGTGGGTGGCCCTCCTCTGAGGACAGCCCACAAAGTGAAGCAGGCTGGTGTGACAAAGCCCACGAGCTATGTGGCCTCAACAACAGAAATCAGTGTCTTCGCAGTCTGGGATGCTTTAGGGGCAAGATCGAGGTGTGAGCAGGGCTGGGAACCCTCAGGCTCTGTGCAAAGGTGAACAGCAGGTTTCTTCAGGGAAGAATGTGAATGCCCGAAGCCTGCGATGCACAAGCCCGGCGCTTTTAGGGAGTCTTGGGCAGCGTTCCAAAGTGGTCAGAGTGCGCGCATCCCGCTTGGGTAAACTTTCCTGTCTGCTCACACGGTACACAAACACTAGCTTGGCATGAAAAAGCGGGCTTTGGGTAAGCGGGCTCAAATTTCCCAACAGGGGCTGGTGCTGTGGTGTGGTAGGTTAAGCCTTCGTCTGCCGTGTGGGCATCCCATATGGGCACCAGTTCAAGTCCCAGCTGCTCCTCTTCCGATCCAGCTCCCGATGGCCTGGGAAAGCAGTGGAAGACACCTCAAGTGCTTGGGCTGCTGCACCCTGAGTGGGGGGCCCCAGAGAAGCTCCTGGCTCCTGACTTTGGATTGGCCCAGCTCCGGCTACTGCAGCCATTTGGGGAGTGAACCAGCAGCTGGAAGACCTTTCTCTCTCTCTCTCTTCCTCTCTCCATCTGTAACTCTACCTTTCAAATAAATAAATAAAACCTTTAAAATATTCCCAGCAGGCTGGAGATCACACTAGCAACCTCAGAGACAGGTATGAGAAGAAGGCTACTGATTACTTTTAAGAGGGAATGCATAGATAAAGAACAAAAAATGAAGGATGGCGCAAGGTTGCCCCGATGATGGCTAAGACAAAAACAGATCCGACTTGCGCAGCCCCCAGGGCAGGGGACCAGTTCAACAGGAGGAGCACCTCTGGATGTCCCGCTCAGCTGGCAGTCCCACAAGTGTCCCTCTGATAGTGTGCAGACTCACCAGGGACAGTGCGCTCCCACGTGGTTCCTTCTGAGCCTCGGCACTCAGCTGGCAGGCAGCTGCGGTCTCTCGTGTCTTCCGGCCCCGTGTGTCTCTGGATCCCAGTGTCCCCTTTACCCAGGCTCACCCTCAGGGCTTCTTCGTCTTACCTCGGTCACCTCTTTAAAGGCCCGGCCTGCAAATATAGTCACTTTCTGAGGTGCTGGGAGTCAGGGCTGCTCCACCTGATCTTGGGTGGGGCACGCAGGTCCTGGTCCCTGCACAGGCCCCGCAGCCACAGCCCCATTCGCCCGCTCTCCTTTCCTTTCCAGATCCGGGTTTCTTACCATTCACTCTTCCTGATCTGCCGTCCCTCCTTGCCACTGGGCACAACGGCCACCATGGGAGCTGCTCCACTGGGGAGGACACCAATGCATTCACGGAATTTTCTTAGCCGTCATCCCCCTTACTTGTATGTGGAGGTTGGGGACACTTTGGGTGGGCCAGGAATGCAGAGCTGAGGGAAGATCAACAGAAGGCCAACGTGCAGGAACAGCATCTGGAAGGGACGTGCCTTGACCAAAGCCCGTGTGAGGGCGCAGAAGGGTTCCAGGCTTCCTCGGCCTTTCCCCCCTGGGCCCTGCAGTGGGCTCCCCTCCTGGGGAACACAGGCTCTGCACCTGCTCAGAGAGTTGGCTCCCTGCCCTCTGTCACCATCCAGCCCCTGTAAAAGAAGCAGAAGAGACACTGGCTTTTCCCTAAGAGAGACCTCGCGGGTTCTCCGGGTTCTAGAACAGGGCGGAGCTGCCGGCCAGGCCTGAGATGCCACAGTTACACAAAGGAGCTACAAATGCTCAGGTCTCTGTGCTAATTCCACCTCCTGTCTGCCTTCAGGGCTGGGTAGAACCATGTTCCTTAGATGGGATTTGCAAGATGAAAAGTCAATAAGACCTGGTTGATTGACAACATTTTCATGGCCGTTTGTTCTTTAATAAGCAGTTTTTTAGGAGCCGTTCATCCTGTAACTCTTGATCTACTCTCCCTTTCAACTCTAATGAAATGTGGTTTTTCTGTGGAATGTCTGTAATTTTACTTTCTCTGTTAGAGTTGTCAGTATTTGATGATGAGCCTGGAGCCGTCCTTGGAAGCTTTCAAGGGATCTGATTGGGTTTATCAACTTCTTTTTTAGTGCATCTCTCCCGCATCTCTGAATGATTAGAGTCCTTTCATGACTGCACCAAATGCGAAGCGATAATGACTCACTCACTCCTAATCAGAAAGTAGCATCGCAGACGCCATGACTGCTTTATGATGCAATGAAGGACCAACAGCTCCCCCTAGTGACAGAACAAGAGTACTAAATGCTTATCCCAGCAGCAGGAGTCCCATTGTCAGCACAAATTCTGGTTTAAATTTTACTGTATTGCAGATTTTCATAACCGGAATAAAAAAACTATAAGGGGAAATTCTAAAGATCAATTAGGAAAAAAATGAAACAATATATTAGCTATGCTTTTTGTAACCGGAGGACTACAGTTCCACATGTGTTTGTCTTAAATCTGAAAAAAAGATGAAAATGAGTTTAATAACCTCAGACCACTCACTTTACCTTATAAAACTATAATCACCAGTGCTTATTAAAAGAGTGATAGATATTCATATACTACTGGTAAAGCCAAAATATGTTGTCTGGATTTTCATGAGAAATTAATATGAGGCTATTTCAAGACATTCATGGAAAAATGAATTAAAAAATAAGTCTTGGGGTGAATATTTGACCTACTGGTTAATATGTCTGTGTCCCACATTGGAGTACCTGAGTTCAAGTCCTGGCTCCACTACTGATTCCAATTTTTGGCCATTGTATACCTCGGGAAGCAGTAGCTGGGCTCTTACCACTCATGTGGAAGACATGGATGAGTTCATGGCTCCTGGCTTCAACCTCGCACAGTCCTGGCTGTTGCAGAATTTGGGTAGTGAACCAGAAGGTGGGCAGTCTCTCTGTCTCTGACTCTGAAATAACTAAATATAAAAGTTTTATACATATACACACACACTTACATATTTGTGACTATTTCAGTGTAAATAATTTTGAAATCCATATTTTTCATACTATATATTTTAATGAACTTTTTGAAGACCCCTCCTCTGCATGGATTTCAAAAAATTTATCTTTTTTTTTTTTTTTTAAAGATTTGTTTATTTGAGAGGCAGAGTTACAGAGGGAAAAGGAGAGACAGAGAGATCTACCATCTGCTAGTTCATTCCCCAAATGGCTGCAATAGTTGGAGCTGGGCCAATCAGAAGCTAGGAGCCAGGGGCTTTCTCTAGGTCTCCCACACAGGGGCAGGGGCTCAGGCACATGAGCCATCTTCTACTGCCCTCCTAGGCTCATTAGCAGGGAGCTGGATTGGAAATGGAGCAGGTAGGACACGAACCAGCATCCTTATGGGATGCCGGTTCCATAGGTGGTAGCTTTATCTACTATGCCACAGTACCGGACCTCAATTAAAGTTTATATTTAATTTCATTTTCCATGAACCTTTTGAAGTACCCTTGTTCATATGGTTAGCCCCCAATACATTTAGGGGGGATGCTAACATGCTAGGAAAGAAACACATGGGCAATTTTTCTTTTCAAAACCTCCTGTAAGTCTGAACCATCCTTAGAAGAGACTTGTGGCATTCATTACTGTCTTTCCCCATTGCTTTATTCATCTAAATGGGAGATTGTTCTGCATAATTCTGAGTTAATAGAATACAAGAGAAAGAAAAATCCCCCCAAAGACTGAAAATTACAGTGAAAGAGACCCAGAGGCTAAAATTACACGAAGCCGCACCTTGCATAGAGAAATCGAATCAATAAAGATGCGGTAATGCACTGGGAAAGGCTTGGCAGAGAAGAATTCAGGAGAATTCAAGTCCTGAGACTGCAGCGGTAGTTGAATATGAACGCGTGTTAATGGTATTCATTCACAGCCTAATTGCCTTCACTTAACACGTTAGAGGCAAACCATCACCAAAGTAAATTTAAGGATGTAAACCCCAGAGACTTGGTCCACATGTAGCATTAATCCCCCGTTTTTCACACTCCACCAAATGATCAAAGAGAAGCTCAAGCTTTGAACCAGAGAGGGAAACATTCAAAGTTGTTCAAATTTGCAAGTAGAAATAGAAATCCAATAATCCCAGGCTTGCTAGAGTTTTTCATATAAGTACCCGGCAAAAAGGGTTTCAGAGCAACTAGTTTTCATTTACTGAATCTGATGGGAAAAAAAGAAAGAAAGAAAGAAAATTCCCCACCATACTGTGTACAACTTCTGCAATGGGATCTACCGTTGGAGTCCTGGCTACGGCCAGCAGTGGTGATTTGAGGATATTTCTCTAGCCCGTGCCCTTTTCCATGCTCCTGTCCCAGCCAGAGAGAAAGTGGGAAGCCAGAGTAAAAGTGGGAAAAGCTCACCATTTTGGCTCAGGGGTCAACTCAGTCCAACCTAGGTGTGCCCTTGGTTCTTTGATTCTGTTTTTTTTGTTTTGTTTTGTTTTGTTTTTTTGCATATCCTTTGAAAAACTGAGCTATGATGAGAAAAAGAAACGTTTTCCAAAAGCAGCCTCTTTTCAATCACTGTAAATGAGCCTCTGCTGACATAATATAACAATTGTTAGGATTAAGACGAGGCGCCGACACTGTGGCACAGTGGGTTAAAGCTTTAGGTAAGCGGGCTCAAATCTCCCAACAGGGGCTGGTGCTGTGGTGTGGTAGGTCAAGCCTCCACCTGCCATGCTGGCATTGCATATGGGTGCCAGTTTGAGTCTCCGCTGCTCCACTTCTGATCCAGCTCTCTGCTGTGGCCTGGGAAAGCAGTAGAAGATGGTCCAAGTACCTGGGAACCTGCCACCTACATGGGAGACCCAAATGGAGTTCTAGATTCCTGGCTTTGGCCTTGGCCATTTCCTGCCATTGTGGCCATTTGGGAAGTGAACCAACAGATGGAAGATCTCTGTCTCTCTCTTACTCTGTAACTCTGCCTTTCAGATAAATAACTAAGTCTTTAAAAAAAAGTTGAAAAGTTTGTCACTAGTACTTAGAAAAGATTAGCAAAATGAAAGATAATCTAAAGAAATTACCCACACGCCAACACTTGAGACTAGCTATTGGAAGGAGGACAGAGAGGTTGTGAGATGTGAGAGCTTGGAGGAAAAAAAAACTAGTACAGAATGGGCCAAAGGCAATACTTGAGCTGTGGATAAATGGCTTCAGTTCACAGCTAAACTAAATCCAGCAGTCTCTAAGCATAACTAAAAGAAAGAGAAATCCAGGCTTAGTTATATCACAGTGAGACAAAGCGAAGAGATCTTTCAAAACTCTATTCACTACAGTTGAATGGCATGTAATCTGAGATCTGCTTTTCACTGGCAATAGTGGGAAGTCCAGGTTCCTGAAACAGGATTTATTTTCAAAGTGCTTAAACAACCATATTCTTGGTGAAAATACCTATCAGAGACGAGTGTAAAATGAAATAATTTTCAAATCAATACAAACAGATTTCCAGTCACCCAACTTTGTTAAGGAAATTCTGAAGGGTGTCATCTCACAAAAAGGAAGGTGAGGGGTCAGCGCTGTGGCGTAGCAGGTAAAGCCGCCTCCTTCAGTGCCAGCATCTCATATGGACGCCGGTTTAAGACCTGGTTGCTCTATTTCCTGTCCAGCTCTCTGCTATGGCCTGGGAAAGCAGTAGAAGATGGCCCAAGTCCTTGGGCCCCTGCACCCACTTGGGAGACTTGGAAGAAGCTCCTGGCTCCTGGCCTCGGATGGGCTCAGCTCTGGCCATTGCAGCCAATTGGGGAGTGAACCAGTGGGTGGGAGACCTCTCTCTCTCTCTCTCTCTCTCTCTCTCTCTCTCTCTTTCTGCTTCTCCTCCTCTCAGTGTAACTGTGACTTTCAAGTAAAATAAATAAATTAAAAAAAAAAAAAAGAAAAGGAAGGTGAGTCCAAAATGTGGAACTGAAATGCAAGAATGGATGTGGAGAAAGGATAGCTCCACGCTACAGAACAATGTGAATAAATCCTGTAGGATTAAACAAGGCAAGGGAGCACAAAAATACAGTGCAAAAGGAGGAGTCAGTAGATTAAGAGTGCTTCAGATTCCTTGCATCACTCAGGAAAAGTGCAAAGAGATTGGTGGACTCTAAGCTTAGCTAAATTATGCACTCATGTTAAGAGTTCTGGGGTGGCCACTACATGTCACTCATGTGCTAGAGGCTTTCCTTAAGGCCTCTGACTTAATAAACTCCAGACCCATATTAGGGTTCTTTGAAAGATTCATAGGAAACATATGTTGCAGAATAACTTCATACATGGATTTCCAATTTTTTTGCCTCAAAATGAGCTCATACTGATCTGCTATAACATGCCTGAACAGGATCTAGTTTGAGGCACTAAGAATAAGACATCAGTTGGGAAAGAGCCACTATCATGGTGACATGAATTCTGCTCGAATTGGAGTGTGAACAGACATCAGATTTATAGTGCAATGTGGGTGGAAAGTGGTGAGATCATTGATGCTGTGCAGAGAGCTTATGGGTGCAAGGCCCCAAAGACATCAGCAGTTTTTTAAATTGCTAATTCATTTTTAGAAAGAACAAGGCAATGTCAAAGATGCAGGTCACAGTGGCAGGCCACTCATATCCATTTTCTTTTTGAAAATAGTTCATTTTATTTATTTGAAAAGGGAGGAGTGGAGGGAGATAGGGAGGGAGATCTTCCATCCACTGGTTCAAGGAAAAAAATTAATCTTGTTCATGCACTGGTTGAAGAAGACCAGCAATTAACAGCTGGAACAATAGCCAGCGTCACAGACATCTCTGTTAGTTTAGCTTACACAATTCTGATTAAAAAATGAAAATGGAGCAAACCTTCTGCTTGAGCAGGCTACATCCTGGTGCCCCCCAGGGCACCTAGGACAAGAGCTGAGATTTCCATGGGAATTTGAAACAAGCAGGGCAAAGATCCTGAAGCATTTCTCTCAAGAAGTGTGGCAGGAGATAAATGTAGCTTTACCAGTAAGGTCCTGGATACAAAGCATGATCAAAGCAGTGGCTACCAAGAGGTGGGCGTGTGTGGTCAAAGCTCAAGCAGCAGGTCAAGGGCAAAGGTCATGGCATCTGGGATGCTCAAGACATGCTTCCTGCTGACTCTCTGGAGTGGCAAAGAACACTGCGTCTACTGATTGTGAACATGTTTTGAGAAACTTTGGCAGAGCTTCAGCAGTGAAAGACCCGGAAAACCTTCCCCAGAGAGTTCTTCTCCATCCTGGCAAGGCTCCTGCTCCTTCCCTGCATCAAACAAGGGCAATTTTGTGAGCCTCAGTGGGAAAGCATTAGGTATCCACCTGACAGTCTTTATTTGTCTCCTCCTGGCTTCCCCCTAATCTTAAGAACATCCATTTTTCTTTAGTTAACACCAATAAAATGCACTGCATGAACATGATTAAATTCCCAGCATACAGACTTCTTTTGGAGTGGACTAAATGGCTGATATCATTGCTTATCATGTTTCTTGAACTTGATGGAGGTTATAATGAGAAATAAGGTTCATATTTTTATCTTTTACTTCCTGTCCATGAACTTTTTGAAGTCCGCTTGTGTGTTGAGTTATTTGATTGCCTTCTCTACTTCATGTCTGTCAGACAATTCAAGCTTAGTATGTCCTGAACTTCTAGTGTGACCTCTACACTCAAAAAACAAAGAAACAACAAACAAAACAAACAAAACCTGGCCCACCTATAAGCTTTTCTGTTTCATTTGTTGGCAACTCCAACTTTCCAGTTGCTCAATACAAACACCTTTTCTTCAATCCATTAGAAAGTGTAGGTAACACTATCCTAAAACTCTTTCCAGACCACATCCTATCACACCCTAACCCTCCAGCCTCCTGCTCTGAGCCACAATTCATCACTTCCCACCTGGACTCTATCTGCCTCCTCCTGTTTAATCATTGGCTCTTAAGACTCAACTTTTGGCCAGTGCCTCAGCTCAATAGGCTAATCCTCCGCCTTGTGGTGCCAGCACACCGAGGTCTGGGTGCCGGATTCTGTCCCGGTTGCTCCTCTTCCTGTCCAGCTCTCTGCTGTTGCCCGGGAGTGCAGTGGAGGATGGCCCAAGTGCTTGGGCCCTGCACTCGCATGGGAGACCAGGAGAAGCACCTGGCTCCCGGCTTTGGATCAAAAGTGTGGTGCGCCGGCCGCAGTGCGCCAGCCACAGTGGCCATTGCAGGGTGAACCAAAGGTAAAGGAAGACCTTTCTCTCTGTCTCTCTCTCTCACTGTCCACTCCACCTGTCAAAAAAAAAAAAAGACTCAACTTTTTTTATATGGTCCAGGGTGATACTTTTTTATAAAATGTGCTTCATTTTATTTTAAAGAGATTTATTTATTTAAATAGCAGAGTGACAGAGAGAAAGGGATGATGGAGAAAGATAGAGATAGAGATAGAGATAGAGATAGAGATAGAGATAGAGATAGAGATAGAGATTGAACTTCCATCTGCTGGTGCATTTCCCAACTGCCTACAACAACCAGGGCTGAGTCAGGCCAAAACCAGGAGCCAGGAATTCCATTCTGATCTTCCACATGCTTGGCATATTCTGCAGCTTTCCCAGGTGCATTAACAGGAAGCTGGATCAGAAGTGGAGCAGCCAGGACCCAAACCAGCACTGTGATACAGGATGGCATTGCAAGAGGCAGCTTAATCTGCTGCACCACAATGCCAGCCCCTGTTTAATTTCATTTTAGATTGACATGTAATATTTCTATATATTTACAGGAAAGAACACTATAATTCAGTACATGCATACAATATGTAATGAGCAAGTCAGGATAAATAGTATTTCCATCTCCTTAAATATTTATCATTTTTGTATATTGGAAAACGTTGGATTTTCTCATTATTTTGAAGTATATCATAAGTTGTACACTATAGTTACCTAACTGTGCTATAGGGAATTGCTCCTATCTAACTGCAATTTGGTGGCCATTGTCTAACCTATCTTCCCGCTCCTCTCCCCTCCTAGCCTCTAGGGCCGCTATTCTACTCTCCTTTTCCATGAGGTCAACCCTTCCCTTGAGTGAGATTTATTTGTCCCTCAGCGCCTGGATGACTTAATTTAACATCATGTCCTCCAGTTCCATCCATGTTGTCACAAATGACAAGATCCCACCCCTTTCAAGGCTGAACAGTAGTCCATTGCGGATATAAACCACATTGGCTTTTAAAATGTCTGCCCTCTGCTCAAGAATCTGAACACACTTCTCATTTCACCCAAAGTCATAGTCCGGGTCCTTAGACCGTCCTTCCCTGCACCCCAGGCCGCCTCCTGCCTCCCCACTGCCCTCCCAGCGCCTCTCCAACTCCACGCCCTGCACTCCCCACTGGCTTCCTTAGTGTTCCTGCTCCTTGAACATTCCTGTTGCTTTAAAGCTCCTCTCTCATACACTCACTTGGCTAAAGCCCCTCAGCACCCTCTCTGTCACTCTGCCTTTCAAATAAATAAATAAAATATTTTAAAAAATAATATGGGTCCCATTCACATCTGTGACTCAGAGCCCCCATGAAAAAATGACAACCTGGGGCCAGTGCTGTGGCGTAGTGGGCTAAACCTCTGGCTGCAGCGCCAGCAACCCATATAGGCGCAGGTTCATGAACCTGTGGACCACTCAGACTGGGGGACACAGAGAGAAAGGCTCACACTGAAGTGTAGGTAAGAGTTGCCACCAGGGCGCTCTGGAAAACAGGCAAGTAGAGAAATCCCCTGATGGCCAAGAGGAGGGAGAGTGGCTGTTACGTGCCAGGGCAGGGTCAATGGGGAGGCATGCAGGCGATCCAAGTGGACATGGAGTCAGAACTGAGAACCGATACATGGGCAACCCTGCACTAACAAGAGGGAACTGGCAGGAATGCATTCTCCTTGGGAGTGAGTTTGGGTCGCAGCCCCAAGTAAGCCAGCAGGTAGGCTGAGGTGATGGTTGAGGACGAGAGGAATGGAGAATTGATAGCGCAAGCAGCTGAACACCAGCGATGACCCCAAGATGAACTTCAGTCCCTGGAGGCCTTGGCCTACCAGGCCCTGTATTCTAAGTTTCCCCCGAGGAGGAACCACAGGTGCACTGCTCATCCTTCTAGGCTCAGGGCACACAGGTACACTGCTCATCCTTCTAGGCTCAGGGCACACAGGTGCACTGCTTCTGAACCTGAGTGGACAAGTGTCTGTGTAGCAGCAGGACTGCACCAAGGATTCCCTCCCAGCTGCAGTTGGCCAGCAGGCCGCCACCCTTCCTGCACTCTGAACTCCATCGCTGCAGACACCTGGGCTGCTCTCACCAGTGACAAAGTCGGGCCGGGCTGTTAAGGCAAGCACCCTCCCAGCAGCTGAGGGCCACCTGGAGTGGCGGCTGTGGCCTGGGGCCTCCTCACTGGGTCCCTTAGACCTGTCTTGCAGGTGTCACCAGATCCCTTCCTTCCCTCTCTCAGTAGTGGGGAAGCCCCTCTCTGTGATCTGCCCATGACCTTGTGCTTCCAGCTTCCACTCTGTTTCTCTCCCCAGTGTCTCCTCTGATGAGGTGCTGGCACAGGGAACCCCACCTTGGCACCCAGTTCTCGGAGGATGCAGACAAAGACATCTTGTTTGACAACTCTGCTGGTGGTTTTCTTGTTTTCATGGATTTCCTTGACTTTATTAGTCTTTTCAAGGAGTCAGCTTTTGGCTATGTTGATCTCAGCCATTATTTGCTAATATCTTATAATTTCTTCTCTGATCTTTGTTCATTTCTTTGCCTTTCGGAATTTATTTTGCCCGTCTCTTTCTAGTTCATTAAATTTTATGCTTCTTTCATAATGTATCTGTTTCGGGCTAGACGTTTCCCTTTAAGTGTTGTTTTAACTATGTCTCACAAATATTGATGTGTATTATACTTATTTGTGTTTAGTTCAAAATTTTGTCTGATTCTTCATGACCTCTTCTTTGACCCAGGTTGGGTTTTTTTTTTTTTTTAAGATTTATTTATTTATTTTAAAAGCAGAGTTATAGAGAGGCAGAGGCCGAGGGAGAGAGAGGTCATCCACCCTCTGGTTCATCCCCCTCCCCCTGAGATGGCCGCAATGACCAGAGAGTTGTGCCGATCTGAAGCCAGGGGCTAGGAGCTTCTTCTGGATCTCCCACACGGGTGCAGGGGCCCAAGGACCTGGGCCATCTTCCACTGATTTCCTAGGCCATTGCAGAGACCTATATAGAAAGAGGAGCAGCTGGGACTCTAATCTCCTGCTAATTCAACTGGGAAGGCAGTGGAACAAGGACGGCTCAAGTATTTAGGCCTCTAACAACTATGTGGAGGCCAGGATGGAGTTCCTGGCTCCTGGCTTCAGGCTGGCACAGCCTTCGGTTGTTGCAGGCATTTGGGGAATGAACCAGTCAGCGGGAGACAACTCTCTCTCTCTCTCTCTCTCTCTCTCTCTCTTTCTCTATCTCTCTCATTGTCACCCCTCTCTCTCTCATTACTCTGCCTTTCAAATAAATACATAAGTAAACCTTTCATAAATGGAATTCAATGTATTTTGTAAAACAGAACACCTTCATCCAGGATACTGTAAGAAAAGCTGTCTCAAGAGACAATGATTGAAGATGAGGAGACAGTTAGCGTCCATGTGAGAAGGAGCAGAGGGCAGTTCAGAGTAGGAGGCTGGAGTGTCAGCGCGTAGTGACACATGTCAGGTGCCATCTGATTGCCAGAGCTTACTAACTCTTGTACTCACTTTAATGTTTATTTATTTATTTGAAAATCAGACTGATGAGGGGTGGATGAAGGGAAGGGGAGGGAAAGGAAGGGGGGGAAGGGAAGGGAAGGGAAGGGAAGGGAAGGGAATGGAGCAGTGGAGGGGAGAAGAGAGAAGAGGAGAGGAGAGAGGAATATTTTTTTCCAACTGCTATTTCACTCCCCAAATGGCCACAATGTCCAGGATTGATCTAAGTTAAAGCCATACAGTTCTCCTGTGTCATTGGCAGTGTTCCAAGTACTTGGGCCATACTCTGATTTCCCAGCAGGAAGCTGGATTGGGGTAAGGAGTTGCTTGAACCAGCACTCTGCTATGGAATGCTGGCATCACAAGGGGCGGTGTAATCCACTGTGCACCACAGCAATGGCCCCTGGCTTTCTGTTTTTTTCCATGCACCTCTTTGTATCTGCTCAGTACTGTTCAGTTGCCCAAATGAGAGGCTTTATATGACCCACACACTTGAGTCAAACAGCATACTGCCTTCAGGTGCTTGAGTTGTAGTGAACAAAACAGATCTGTTCCTAAATGAAGACAGGCATTGACAACAAATAGAAAACCCACATGGTGCTGCAGGTTGAAGGTGCCCCTCAAAGTTCACGTGTGGGCAACAGAATTCTCAATGCAACAGGGCTGGGAGGCCGGACCTACTAAGAGGTGATCAGGTCACAAGGGCCCTGCCTTCATATGTGGGTTCACGTTGTTGTTGCAAGGGGAAGTTCATTATCTCGAGGGTATGCTTGTTAGAAATGCATTCCCCTCTTGCTCTTTGGGTCTCTTTGACACATGTGCTTGCCCTTCTGCCTTCCACCATGGGATGAGCCCTTGCCAGAAGCTAGCACCTTGACATTGGACTTCCACACCTTCAGAAGAATGGGAAGTCAGTTCTCTTTATTGATCATCTGCCTGTGGTATTGTGTTATAACAGAGCAGCAACACAAAATAGACCAAGACACACATCAGCTAACGTGAGAAGGGAGAAGACAGAGAGCTAAATGGGGCTCAGGGAGAGATGAGAGGAGTACCGCACAGGATTCAAAAGGGAGCTTGCAGGAAGAATGCAATGAAATGGAAGCTGCTGATGTTAGGAAAATCCTGGTGAGGAGAGGATCTCGCGGCACCACGGGCTGAGCCAAAAGGCAGGTTCAGTGAACAGAGAAAGGGAGCAGCCCAGTTTGTTTGGAGAATAGAAGAGTTCACTGAAGATGAAATTCCAGTTGAAAACACACTGAAGGGATGAAAATGTGCTCTAGCTTGGGAATTTTGAGAATAACAGTGTAAAGTATACATTAGCAATTGGAGTGATAATCTCTACAATTTCTTAGTAACAGTTGGTGTAGAAGATCAGCAATGTTCCATGCTTAAACACCCCTGTGCAGCAAATAACTTACCTGTAGATGTAACATGAAAATTGGCACTGGAGCAGTGCTGTGGTGTAGCAGGTAAAGCTGCTGCCTGTAGTGCCGGCATCCCATATGGATGCCGGTTCTAGTCCTGGCTGCTCCTCTTCCAATCTAGCTCTCTGCTATGGCCCGGGAAGGCAGTGGAGGATGGCCCAAGTGCTTGGGTCCCTGCATCCTCATGGGAAGGAGCTCCTGGCTCCTGGCTTTGGATCAGCCCAACTCCAACCAGTGTGGCAATCTGGGGAGTGAACCAACGGATGGAAGATCTTTCTTTTTCTCTTTCTCTCTGTCTCCGCCTCTCTGTAACTCTGCCTTTCAAATAAGTAAATAAATAAATCTTTTTTTTTTTTTTAAAGAAAATCGGCACTCAGGTTAAAGTTTTGTTCCGGACCCTTGACTGGTGAAGCAGAAAGCAGGACATGGGATTTTATGTATTTCTTTTTTAAAAATGTATTCAAAGCTTATTGTGCAGAACTTGAACTGACGGAGCTATCTCTGCTCTACACTGGCTGTCAGACACATTTCAGGCCAAGGAAAACTCCGAGGAAAATACGGAGAGAAGACACATTCCTCATACACATCCGTCACAGGGAAGTGAGGGCTTCTCGGGAGAGTCTTGTTCACCGAGATCTTCCTTTTCTGGACTCCTCCTTTCCCTGGGGCTTCCATGTGCTCCATCACCCAGCTCCCAGTCCCAGAGCTCCAGGGATTTGCAGTGATGACCCAGCAGGACCCATAAGCCGGCCAATAACTCACTCAGGGTGACCGGAACACAGCATACTTTGCATTTTGTGATCAACAGGCCCCTCACCTCTCATTTGCAATCTGATTTTATTTCAAACCCAGTAAGCCATTAAAGGACACCGATCTTTAAGATTTATTGGTTGAACTTGGGCTGATGAGAACAGAATCTCCAACAGCCCTGTTACAACATTTCCCGTGGGGTTTGTCCCTAAGCAGAGCAGCCACTTTGAGTGCTCCCGTAGTCAGAGAGCCAGGATTGTAACTGCTTCTACCACCACTGGGCCGTGTCAACCCAAATCAGCTCATCTGAGACCAGAAACACTGCCATTTCACCTCCTGAATCCACAAGGTTGATGTGAAAAATCAGAAAATGAAAGCAGTATTTGCTTGAAAATGTGTAGGTTCTATACAAAATTGTAAACAATGTTTTGCTTTCCCAACTGAACAACTTAGCAGGTGAATTCACTTTTTAAGAACCTTTTCTAGAGGGGCGGGTGCTGTGGCGTAGCAGGTAAAGCTGCTGTCTGCAGTGCCAGCATCCCATACGAGTGCCGGTACCAGTCCTGGCTGCTCCACTTCTAATCCAGCTCTCTGCTGTGGCCTGGGAAAGCAGTAGAAGACAGCCATGGTCTTTGGGCCCCTGCACCCACATGGGAGACCCTGAGGAAGCTCCTGGCTTCAGATTGGTGCAGCTCCGGCCGTTCTGGCCAATTGAGAAGTGAACCAGTGGATGGAAGACCTCTCTCTCTCTGCCTCTCCTTCTCTCTCTGTGTAACTCTGACTTTCAAATAAGCAAATAAATCTTTAAAATTTTTTTTCTGAGACATAATAACATAAACTGAAAGTGTTTAAATTATACAATATGATAATATTTAGCATTTGAAGGGCATGAAAAAGTTTGTAGAAAATGGGCCAGCACCGTGGCTCAATAGGCTAATCCTCCGTCTTGCGGCGCTGGCACACTGGGTTCTAGTCCCGGTCGGGGCACCAGATTCTGTCCCGGTTGCCCCTCTCCCAGGCCAGCTCTCTGCTGTTGCCCGGGAGTGCAGTGGAGGATGGCCCAAGTGCTTGGGCCCTGCACCCCATGGGAGACCAGGAGAAGCACCTGGCTCCTGGCTTCGGATCAGCGAGATGCGCCAGCCGCAGCAGCCATTGGGGGGTGTACCAACGGCAAAAGGAAGACCTTTCTCTCTGTCTCTCTCTCTCTCTCACTGTCCACTCTGCCTGTCAAAAATAAAAAAAAAAGAATAATAAACACCAATTCTTTAAAAAAAAAGTTTGTAGAAAATGGAATAAAAGATGGAATAAAAGAATGAATTGATTTTGGTGCAAAGTTGAAATCCATGCATATAAGGATCTTCAAGAAGTTTATGAGAATTGTGTATTATAAAAAACTACTCATGGACTTCAAAAATTTTCCCCAAAATATTTTAATGTCATGTTTCCAAAACTTTTTGAATTAATCTCATGCACAAGCATGGTGTGTGTGTGTGTGTGTGTGTGTGTGTGAAATGGTCACCATAATCAACATTTCTGAAATCCCAAAAAGTTTTCTCATGGCGATTGTGATGCCTTCTGGCCACCAAGGCCCCAGAATCCACAATCAACTTTCTGGCACTATGGATTAGTTTAAATACTCAGTAACTTGTTAAAATGGGACACTAAAGCATGTACTTTTGCTTGGTTTTGATCTGACGTCTTTCATCAGCATGACTGTTCTGTGGTTTATCCACGTCACGGCACATATGAGTACTTTGTCCCTGTTTCTCGCTGAGTACTATTCCCTTGAGTGCATTGCAATTTGTTTATCCCTTTGCCTGTGGTTAGACACTTGGGTGGTCTTCAATACTGGCTATGACAAATAAATGCGCCATAAATGTCATCTTGCTGAGTGGTAGGTAGCTTGTGTTACTACAATGCTTTTGAGCCCTGTCTGGAAAAGGCACTGAATCACTTGAAGAGAGGTGTGATTTCTGTCACTTGCTTTGAGGCTTTATTGAGCGGGTCTAAGCAGACCTCATTTTAAAGTCTTCCCACCACTCAGGCACCGCCACATCCGTGCTCCCCCTGGTTGAATGTGAGTTATGAGAGCCTCCACTCTGGATCACAAGCTACAGCTGGGCTTGTGGGGGGTGAGGCCTTTGTTCTATGTAACCCTCCCGAGAGGTCCTTCTCCAGGCCTTGTGTGTGCACACAGCCTAGCGCTCAGCTGGACCCTGGAGGGCTCCTCACAGGTCTCTGGAATGCTCTCCTCCTGTAGCTCTTACCTCGTGGGCCCTCTCCCTTGCAAGCCCCATCCTCTTAGGCCTGCTCATGCTCCCGCATTGTCTTCTGAGCTCAGGGCGATGGCTGGGCTACTCCAGGTTTCCTCTCTTCAGGTAGTAAACAGCACAACCTTAGGGCTCCCCTCGTCCACGTCCTGTTTCTCGGGAGCCAGTAACCTTCACTGCCTGATGTCCAATGTCCAAAATGTCTGAAAACCCTGCCTTCGTGTATTTTGACCCATTGTATCACTGTTCCAACTTAACTAGAATTGAGTCTCCAATGTATGCTCCCTAATGATTTTGCTTTATGTGTGTTTCTATCTTTTCTGTTTTGCTCTTCCACTTCTTTTTTTTAACTAAAAAATTTTTTTTCTATTTATTTATTTGACAAGTAGAGTTATAGACAGTGAGAGAGAGAGAGACAGAGAGAAAGGTCTTCCTTCTGTTGGTTCACCCCCCAAATGGCCGCCACCACCGGAGCTGCGCCAATCCGAAGCCAGGAGCCAGGTGCTTCCTCCTGGTCTCCCACGCAGGTGCAGGGCCCAAGCACTTGGGCCATCCTCCACTGCCTTCCCGGGCCACAGCAGAGAGCTGGAATGGAAGAGGAGCAACCAGGACTAGAACCTGGCACCCTTTTGGGATGCTGGCAGCACAGGCAGAGGATTAACCAAGTGAGCCACAGTGCCAGCCCCATTCTTCCACTTCTAATGAGGCCTCAGGATTTCTTTTTTCTTTTTAAAGATTTATTTATTTATTTATTTGAAAGGCAGAGTTACACAGAGAAGGAGAGGCAGAGAGAGAGGCGGGGGGGGGGGTGGGTCTTCAATCTGCTGGTTCACTCCCTGATTGGCCACAACGGCCGGAGATGAGCTGATCCGAAGCCAGGAGCCAGGTGCTTCTTCCCTGTCTCTGACGTGGGTGCAGGGGCCCAAGGACTTGGGCCATCTTCTACTGTTTTCCCAGGCCATGACAGAGAGCTGGATCAAAAGTGGAGCCACTGCCGGCGCCGTGGCTCACTTGGCTAATCCTCCGCCTGTGGCGCCAGCATCCCATATGGGCGCTGGCTTCTGGACTCAGTTGCTCCTCTTCCAGTCCAGCTCTCTGCTGTGGCCCGAGAGACAGTGGAGAATGGCCCAAGTGCTTGGGTGCCTACACTCACATGGGAGACCAGGAGGAGGCACCTGGCTTCTGGCTTTGGATCGGTGCAGCGCAGCGCACAGGCCGTGGCGACCATTTGGGGAGTGAACCAATGGAAGGAAGACCTCTCTCTCTCTCTCTCTCTCTCTCTCTCTCTCTCTCACTGTCTAACTCTATCTGTCAAAAAAAAAAAAAAGTGGAGCATCCAGGACTGGAACTGGAGCCCATATGGCATGCCTGCACTGCAGGAGGTGGCCTTACCCACTATGCCACAGCACAGTCCTCCAGGTCTCAGGATTATAATAAACCAAAGTCATATCAATGAAAATCAAGGACTTGGAGGAAAGAAGGAACAAAAATTAATACAAGTAAAGATGAAAATACTCAGCACACCCTCGTCGAGTGCCTTCTCAACGGGAGTACTGCGATTGCCCCCAAGCAGGTGTTGCACATTTGCACCAGCCGTCATCTCGACCTACAGCGTCGGATGCTATTCTGCTAAACAGCTTTTCCAAAATTTTAGGATTCCTCTATGAAAAAAACAAAGTTCCCTCCACCTCATTTCTTTTTCTGCTTTATTCTTCTCTCCATTCATTCATTTCTTTCTTTTTCTTTTTTCTTTTTTTTGACAGGCAGAGTGGACAGTGAGAGAGAGAGAGAGAGAGAGAGAACGTTCTTCCTTTGCCATTGGTTCACCCTCCAATGGCTGCCTTGGCTGGCGCACCTCGCTGATCTGATGGCAGAAGCCAGGTGCTTCTCCTGGTCTCCCATGGGGTGCAGGGCTCAAGCACTTGGGCCATCCTCCTCTGCACTCCGGGCCACAGCAGAGAGCTGGCCTGGAAGAGGGGCAACCGGGACAGAATCCAGCGCCCCAACTGGGACTAGAACCCCGTGTGCCGGTGCCACAAGGCAGAGGATTAACCTGTTGAGCCATGGCGCTGGCCTCTCCGTTCATTTCTCAAGCAGTCCAGAAGAGTGTTTCCCCCAACAAGACCTCCTGTGGTGGCTGTAGGACAGTTCTGCGTCTACGAGCTTTCCTCCCAATTGCTGCTTGCTTCTTCAGCTGCCTGCTCACCCATTTAGATCTGATTTGCGAAGAAATGATAAAGCCGGGGCCGGCACTGTGGCGTAGCAGGTAAAAGCCACTGCCTGCAGTGTCAGCATCCCATGTGGGCACCTGTTTGAGTCCCGGCTGCTCCACTTCCAATCCGGCGCTCTGCTATGGCCTGGGAAAGCAGTAGAAGATGGCCCAAGTCCTTGAGTCCCTGCACCCTCATGGCAGACCAGGAAGAAGCTCCTGGCTCGTGGCTTCGGATTGGTGCAGCTCTGGTAGTTGCAGCCAATCAGGGAGTGAACCAGCAGATGGAGGACCTCTCTCTCTGTCTCTCTCTCTCCCTCTTTCTCTGTGTAACTGTGACTTTCGAGTAAAATAAATAAATCTTTAAAAAAGAAAAAGAATTGATAAAGCCATTAGCTGCATCCACTCTGTGATATTCTTACAAAACCTGACTCTTGTCCTCATCTTGGTTCAATCACGCGCGTGTTGTCCTGGACCTGCTCATGCTTTATTTATGTCGGGCACATTGGCTGTGGCATTGGCCTTGTTAGAGCAGTTTGTGCCATCGCAGAAGCATCCTGTTCTCCCACACTTGCATCACACATTTGCTACAGAAGGAAAGACTAAAGCTATGAGGTCAAAGGAGCCTGTCAGCCTGGGACAGGTGTGAGGCCCAGCCGTGCTCTCTGTCTGCCAGAAAAAACAAACAAACAAACAAACAAACACTGCTCTACATCAGGGTGTCCTTTGCAAAATTGCAATCCTAATAAATGTTCCAGCATAAGGTGCAGCGAACTTTCACTGGGACCCTGGCACGCTGCACTCCAAATCTGATCCAAGTTCAATCTTCGATGATGCCTTATTTTTTAAGCTGCCAATCAAATCAAATAGACGCTTCTCCTGAGTAGAAGCTCGGTGACAGAAAGGGTGACTAAGTATGCAGTTACAAAGAACCCACTAGGTGCTGAGAAGGAAATTCTCCCCTTCCCCCTCTGTTCATCCTGGGCTGCAGTTAGGATGGGATCTTTACTTGTGTTCCCTGCGTGCACGTCCCTCCTCTTGGAGGCCAACACTGACTCTTATCCCTCATACATGCAGCTTCATATAACTGGTGAGCTACGAGAGGGGTGGTGCACATGTGTTCTTATGCACTCATACACAAACATTTATACACACTCTAACACAGAGACATACATAGACATACCTACATAAATATATATACCCATGCACACACCTCTACACATACACAGACACACACACATATATACCCCCACACAAAGACACACACACACACACTCACACAGCAGCATACATGCATATAAACACATACCCATAGAACCACACACACATGTACAGCCACATACAACATGCACACACACATGTATACACACACTATACATTAGCACACATACATCATGCACACACATGCTTACCCAGCAATGCTCCAGGGTAACCAGATGACATCCCCTGGTCTTCTGTGTGCACGTGTGCTCTCTGTGCCCCAAGACAACTCAGACGCTGCCTTTGTGTTCAGGCAGCAGCACAGGTGAGCACTGTCAGCTTTCCCCACGATGAGGAAGTAGAGTTGTTGGGGAGCCCTGCCATGTGATCCTCAGGAAACTCCAAGCTCCTGTCCAGACACGACTTCCGCCAAAGCCATTTCTCAGGCTCAGAGCTAACTGGAGGCTCGTTTCTCATCCTTCCACTAACGCATAACCCCTCTGACTTTTCCCCTCCCTTTGGGACTTCTGCAAATCCCCTTCCCTTCCTTTGTGGGGACACGTTCTGCATTGTACTAGCAAATGCTTCCTCCCCTCCCCCAAACATTGCAATCACTGTGGTGTGCTGGCTCTCCAGGTGGCAGGTGCCACCATCCTGAGCAGGCAGTCTGGCAGTCATCTTTTGTCACTTGCTCATTTCATTTGGGTCTTATTTTCAACCCAGGCATACTTTTCAAACCTAAGCAGTGACTTTCCCAAAGGGAATTCTAGTGGATGAATCTTCTCCATCACTTCCATCAGAGTTCAAGGTACAAGGACGGATCACAAAGAGATGGGCCAATCAGAGAAGGCTTTAAGGAGAAGCCAGGGGCAGAGAGGAGCCTGATGCATGAGCAGGCTCAGTGGGTTTGGAGGAAAAGAGAGACAACTTCAAGCTATTTTCTGAACTTCCAAGCTATTGACAGCTCAACACTTCCTAAGTAGAAGCACCACAGAAGAGCTGCATAATCTAATCATATTCCCATGGGGGCTGGTGGTGACAATTTTATAATTGTTCAGGAAGATGTCAAACCCTGCACTTTAGGGAGGACCTGGTCAGAACACACTGGAGACAGGCATGGGGCAGGGGGCTAATGCACGCTGCCTAACAGCAGCTGCTGGGGATAGGCTATGGGTCAAGTGTGTCCCCCAAAGGCCATCTGCTGGCAGTTGGTCCTTGGTGTGGTGGTTTGGAGATAGGCAAACCTTTAAAACATGAGGCCCAGGGGCACCACCCTCGGAAGGGATCAGTGCTGGCTTTGCAGAAGGAGTGAGTTTTCACCAGAGTGGGTGTCTTGAAACAAGGCCTCTGTGCATGGGGCGATTTCTTTTTCTGCAGTGTTGTGACAGTAGCCAGAGGCTGAATAGAAAGCGCCACCAAGTCTTGGACTTATAACCTCCCAAACTCAGCTAAATAAATGTCTTCTTTTTATAAAGTACCCAATCCCAGATATTTTGTTATAGCAACAGAACACAGACAAAGACAAGGGCTGACATTGTGGCACAGCTGGTTAAGCTGCCCCTTGAGACATCAGAATCTCATACTGAAGTGCCAGTTTGAAACCTAGCTGCTCTGCTTCCATTCCAGCTCCCTGCTAATGTGCCTAGGAAAAGAGTGGAAGATGGCCCAAGTGCCTGGGCCCTTGCCACTGATACGGGTGGGTTTCTTGGTTCCTGCCTTTAGCCTGGCCCAGAACTGACTGCTGTGGCCATTTGGGGAAATGAACAATGGATGGAAGATATTCTCTCTCTCTTTCATTCTCTCTGTTTTCTCTGTCTGTCTCTGTCACTCTGACTTTAAAATAAATCCAGAGATAAATCTTTAACTGATGACTAAAGAGTAGTGTGTATATATATAAAATATATATATACAATAGAATATTACATAAAAGAGAATTAAATCCTGACATGTGCAACAAAATGGATGAAACTGCAGATCATTATTGCCAAGTGAAATAATCCAGACCCAGAGAGACAAAGATCATCTATTTTATTTATGGAAGTTAATATAGAGAGCATAAAAATTATATGGCTGTCCTATTACTTGGTATATAGTTATAAACAGTGCTTTACTGAATTGCACCATGTCAATGACAATATGCTCTTCTTTCCACACTTCATGATCACTGTCATGAGCCCCACATTTTGTGATATTAATATCTCCATTTTCAAGAGAAAATAGTAGTATGGATGTGAATGTATATAATATCTACATATGAAGTGACTGTGGCAAAATGTTGAAAGTTATTAAATCTTACAATAAAAATAAATTTTTTAAATCACAAAAAAAGAAATGGTGTAAGACAGAGGCCAAGCAGTGAAACCAGTTATTACTAAAGTAAAAATAACATAGGCAAAAATAATTATTATCTCTGGTTAAGGAGGTAATACATAGACTCCCCAGCTGAGATACACTATGGTTAAATGTTATAAAGCAAAATTCACCAAGTGCCCATGAGTGTTGACAAATGTATATGATCATGTAATCACCGCCACAATCATGACACAAAATATTTTTTAAAGATTTATTTATTTATTTGAAAGTCAGATTTACACAGAGAGAGAAGGAGAGGCAGATAGAGAGAGAGAGAGAGAGAGAGAGAGAGATGTTTCCATCCACTGGTTCACTCCCCAGATGACTGCAATAGCTGGAACTGTGCCAATCCGAAGCCAGGAGCCAGGAGCTTCCTCTGGGACTCGAACCAGTGCCCATATATAGGATGCTGGCGCTTCAGACCAGGGTGTTAACCCACTGCGCCACAGCACCGGCCTCCAGTTTTAGACATCCTATATGGGCACTGGTTTGAGTCCCATCTGCTTCACTTCCGATCCAGCTCTCTGCTTTGGCCTGGGAAAGCAGTAGAAGATGGCCCAAGTCCTTGGGCTCTGCACCCATGTGGGAGATCCAGAGGAAGCGCCAGTTTGAGACCCGGCTGCTCCACTTCCGATCCAGCTCTCTGCCATGGCCTGGGAAAACAGTGGAAGATGGCCCTAGTCCTTGGGCCCCTGCATCCACGTGGGAGACCCAGAAAAAGCTCCTGGCTCCTGGCTTTGGATTGGTGCAGTTCTGGCTGTTGCAGTCATCTGGGGAGTGAATTAGCAGATGGAAGACATCTCTCTCTCTCTCTGCCTCTCTGCCTCTCCTTCTCTGTGTAACTCTGACTTTCAAATAAATTAAAAAATCTTTAAAAAAATAATAAATACTTGGGGCTGGGGTTGTAGCATAGTGGGTAAAACCATTGCCTGAGACACCATATGGGTGCTTGTTCAAGACCCACCTGCTCCACTTCTGATGTAGCTCCCTCTAATGTGCCTGGGAATGCAGTGGAAGATGGCCCAGTGCTTGAGCCCCTGCACCCACATGGGAGACCGGGAAGAAGCTCCTGGCTCCTGGCTTTGGATCAGCCCAGCTCCAGCCATTGCAGCCATTTGGGGAGTGAACCAGCAGATGGAATCTCTCTGTCTGTCTCTGTCTCTCTCTCTCTCTCTCTGTAACTCTGCCTTTCAAATAACTAAAATAAATCTTTTTAAAAAAGAAAGTATATACTCTTCAGTAAATGCCTATGCCATCTAGGAAGGTTCACTTAATTTCTCTATGTCTTGCTCTGTCTCCTTATTGGAATAACAGAGGTGATTGCATTTAAATACAGGGATTGTGAGTACCGAACTAGGCAAAACATGCAAAGAAAGACCCAGGCTTTGGGGGGGGGGGCAGAAAACATTGGTTGTTCTGTAATAGCCACTGCTGTTATTCATGTATCCCAACCATCCAAGATTTTCCCAACTTCTAGAGCATGACACATTCTCTCACTTCAGGTTATCTTGACATGGTTTTGCTGGGAAAGCTCTGCCCCACTCATTGTCTGGCTCAATCTCCCACATCCCTGTCAATAGAAGCCTCTTACAATCTCGCCAAACCATGCCAAAACACATCCATCACGCTACTGTGATGCGTGCCTTGGTCTGTTCAGGCTGATGTGACAAAATCCTTTCGATTGGGTCGCTCTAAAGAATAGACATTTATTTCTCCCAGTTCTGGAGGTTGGGAGGTCCCAGATGAAGGTTCCAGCAGATCTGAGGTCTGACAAGGGCCTGTTCTCATAGATAGTGCCATTTTGGTGTCCTTGAATGGTGGAAAGGACAAGTGAGGTCCTCTGGGCCTCCTCTATAAGGGCACTAACCCCATTCATGAACATACCACCCTCATCCCCTAATCAGCTCCCAAATGCCTCACTCCTAATACATCATCTTGTGGGTCAGGACTGAATTTGGAGGAATACCAACATTCAGACTGTAGTATGGTAGAACCACATTTTATATGGGAATAATATTCTAAAGGCAGTTCAAGGATAAAAATTGTATATGTAAACCGGATAATGTATAAACTCACACATGCACGTTGTAATATGGCGTTATGAATATTTCCAGCATAGCTAAGCTTTTCACCAGCATTGGAACAGCAAAGACACAAAAAGTGTTGAGTTGTCATGCCCTATTCTCCTTTCTTTTGGCAAAGTGTCGTGACATTTATTGATTTAAATATAGTATATTCTTTGTTAAATTTTATTGGTTTATTTGAAAGGTAGAAAGACAGATCTTTCATCTGCAACAGCCCAAGCTGGACCAGGCTGAAGCCAGGAGGTAGGACCTCAATCTGGGTCTCCCACATGGGTGGCAGGGACCCACTTGCTTGAGCCATTGCTCGCTGTCTTCTAGGGTGTGCATTAGCAGGAAGCTGGAACTGGGAGCAGAGCCAGGACCTGAACCCAGACCCTCCAATATGGGATGTGAACATCCCAAGCAGTGTTTCAACCACTGCACCAAAATGTCTGCTCAGAGTATCCCAAAATTTAGTCCAGACTGTTCCTGTCTGGTTAAGACAAGCATTTCCCACTCCACTCAGCTGAAAATACCAACCAGGCAGAGGAGGAGGCCGGGGCCAAACATTTTTGTTTATATGAACTTTTCTGGGGTGCAGGTTGGGGCTGCCAAGAGATTTAAAAAGCACAGATCATTTTGAATCAAGGGGGAAGTGTTTTCTGCTTAGTAGTTGTGTTGGGATAACCAGGTAGCTATTGGGAAAATAAGCAAATAAAACTACGTTGGAGCCTTACCTCATACCAGGTTTAAAAAAAAAGATTTCAGTTGGATGAAAAATTGGAAGGTTTACAAAGTTGAAACCCAAATATACTGATGTATTAGAAGCAAACATGTGGGCACAATTTTATCGTCTCCACAAGGAGAAGGAAAGCCTAGGAAATGCATGAGAACAGAATGAAGGGTAGCTCCGCTTGCTGCCTGTCTGCAGAGACATACAGAATCTCAGGGATTCTCAGGGCCTGGGGGATCACAGACAGAGAGCACCAACCTAAGGCCGCACGGATCTCATGCCAACGTGGGTCTTGCAAAGATCAGACCAGTAGCCAAAGAGCTGTTCAGAACATGGAGCAGCTGCACTTACAGCCCAGCAGGGACGTTCATCCGACGTCAGCAGACTTGAGTGTGGAGACGCTGCTTTTCCTCCATGCGCTCTGCTGGGCCTCCCCTCAGCCATCTCATTTCCAGCCTCGCACAGCCTGCCACTGTGCGCTTCTGCGCTTCCTCCCTCCCTCATTTCCATTGGCTAGATTTTTAGGATAGTGGATTTTGACTTCTGGCCTCTGTTTCCCATCTCAAAACCCTTAAATGATTTTTAAAAGAAGCTCATGGAGAATATAAACACTAACCTTACCAAGTCATGATATAAAAACCATATACCAAAAGTAATCAGGTAAGTAGTACCAAGTGTTACAACTTTTCATCCAAACCCAAAGAGGTCACAATGAGGAATTTCTTTTTTCTTTTTTAAGATTTCTTTATTTTACTTGAAAGTCACAATTACACACAAAGAGAAGGAGAGGCAGAGAGAGAGAAAGAGAGAGAGAGAGAGGTCTTCCATCCGCTGGTTCACTCCTCAGATGGCTGCAATGGCTGGAGCTGTGCTGATCCTAAGCCAGGAGCCAGGAGCTTCCTCTGGGTCTCCCATGAGGGTGCAGGGGCCCAAGGACTTGGGCCATCTTCTGTTGCCTTCCCAAGCCATAGCAGAGAGCTGAATTAGAAGTAGAGCAGCTGGGTCTTGAACCGGCGCCCATGTGGTATGCTGGCACTGCAGGCAGCAGCTTTACCTGCTACACCACAGCGCTGGCCTCACAATGAGGAATTTCTAAAGTAATCTTTACCTAGCTGCTATGCACTCTGAAAAGATCTCTTTGTCAGGGAAAGCATGAGCATCTATGTCCAATGGGAGACCTGTGTGTGGAGTTTGTGGGAGTTACGCAGGCAGAGGGGAGATGGAAAGCAAGGAGTCTCGGGTGCTGGGGTTGGAGGAAGCCAGCTCAATGGGAGAGCTGGGTGTGGACAGTGGAGAGAGAAGAGAACATGGAGAGGCTGCAAGGGCCAGCTGGTGCAGGGCACGGAGCTTCGTCTTCACCCTGGAGCTGGCGCAGCCTCCCGATGAGCAGAGCTGAGCTGCGCTTACACGTTCACATGTCATTTTTATAAGTGTCACATGACACTAACATTGCCACCAGGCAAAAATGCCAGCACCTTTTTGACATGAAGTGAAAGTGCCACCCACCCCCCAACACACACACACTCACACACACCAGAAAAATGACCAAGCTGTTAACATTTCTCAAAAATTTCTTTCTTATCTTAGCACCAAAAGCTCAAAATACTCTATAGGCTATAGAGACTATAGGCAAGATGGAACAGTCCACATCTATACCCCCATCCCCCTTACTAGGGTTGCACTAGCTTATAGTGAATCATCGAATAGTGCTTCATCTTAAAATACTGCAACAATAACCAACTTCAACATTCATAAGAATGTCTTCCTACTTAAATTAGAACCACCAGATAATAAATCTCCAAGCAAAAGAATGTATTCAATTAAATGATATGAATACAGCTCAATTTATATTCCTAATTATGTTGCATGAATTCCCTAGCTATCCTGAGTGAGGGCCTCTGAGCCCTGCTCTGTGTGGAGTGGGGAGAAGCATGGGAGGGACTTCACAGTGCGCTCCTGGGACTTAGTGATGCTTAGGTCCTGCAACTTTCCCAACACGTGCAGTAGAGGCGGCCTTTGTGCAATGCCTGGGGAGCAGCTCAGTTCGGGGCACAAGAACATCTCCAGGGCACCGTCTGCTTGGCCTTCTCACCTGAGCTCAGAGAAACTTCTCTTTTGCGGGCATTCACCTTGCCTACTGTGCAAAACAAAACTGTGCTAGCTCCACTGAGAAGAAAATCTTACCTTCTTTTAGGTTACTTCAAATTAACATTTATGGGAGATGGTGGTTAGCCTAGTGGTGAGATGCCCGCATCCCGCGCAAACATCCCGATGTTCAATTCCTTGCTCCAGGTCCTACTCCTGCTTCCTGCAGAATGGATCCCAGAAGGCAGCAAGTGATGACTCAAGTAGCTGTGGCCCTGCCAACCATGTGGGAGACCTGCACTGAGTTACTGGCTTTCTAGTGTGGGCATGTAGGAGGTCAACCAGTGGATGCAAGCTCTGCCTGTTTGCCTCTCAAGTAAATAAACACATTTTTTCAGAAAAAATGACATTTATCACTTAATGTTTACGTGAATTTAGCTCATGTCAGATTGGTTAACATTTTAGGGTAAAGTGTTGACTAATGCTCCACCTCAATCCCCATGCCTACACCCAAGATAGGTGATTTTGTCATCTGCCCTGCACATATGAGGAGACCAGGGCTAAGAAAGAGTAAATAATTCACCCAACATATGCAAATGGGGAAAAACAGCTGAGAAAGTGTTAAGAAACTTATCTGACAAACACCAAAGCTCTTTCTCATAATCACTACTTTCTACCAACCTGGTCCCACTGGGGAGCTCTGTAGTGTTTGCTAACTAAGTGCCAAGGGCCAGGAGGGGGATCAGTTCTGGAAAAGTGCAGCAATGAGTGACTGTCACTGAAATGTGTGTGATGAATTCCGGTTTACAGTAAGGGATCTTGTCTCTAAGCCCACCCACGGCCTACGGATGGGGATGGTTTCTCTATTTTTATGATGAGGAACCTGAGCCTCAGAGAGGCTTAGCAAGAGGCAAATTGTCCAGCTATCACCAAGGAACTGGCCTCAAAGTCAAGTTCCCCCACTGCAAGAAGTTTTCTAGCCAGCACCCAAGGTCATGATGACACTATTCCCAGAGTCTTCTTTCTAATTCTGTGAGGAGAGAGGGGGACACAATGTTCTCTTTGTTTAAGATTTTATTTATTTATTTGAGAGGTAGAGTTACAGACAGTGAGAGGGAGAGAAAAGAGAAAGGCCTTCTGTCCATTGATTCACTCCCCAAATGGCCGCAATGGCTGGAGCTGTGCTGATCCAAAGCCAGGAGCCAGGAGCTTCTTCCCAGTCTCCCATGTGGATGCAGGGGCCCAAGGACTTGGGCCATCTTCTACTGCTTTCCCAGGCCATAGCAGAGAGCTGAATTGGAAGAGGAGCAGCCGGGACTAGAACCGGCGCCCATATGAGATGCTGGCACCTCGGGCAGAAGATTAACCTACAACACCAGTCCTGACACAGTGTTCTTGTCACCTCCATTCTCCTTTTCTTCCTCGAAGTGATAGTCTTTTAAATTAATTAACTACTTAGTTGTTTAACAGTTAGACATAGGCACACGCGTGCATAAACACACACACACAGAGCCACCATTCATTGGTTCACTGTCCCAATGCTCCACATGGCTGATGCTTCAGTAGGGAGCCAGGATCACAATCCAGGCCTCCTATGTGGGTGGCAGAATCCTATTTACTTGAACCATGGCCTGGTGCCCCCAGGGTCCACTTTAGCAAGAAGTTGGAATTGGGAGCTAAAGCTGGGCGTTGAAACCAACCTTCCCATATGGGATATGGGGATCTTAGCCAGCATCTTAACCAGGAGGCCAAACGCCTACTCCTGCCAAAGCCATCTTAGCTGCATGGAAAGCAGGCAACCATCTCTCTTCAAGGGGTGACCTCAGAGGCACGAGGGAGGCTGCACTGATAACCAGAATATTTTTAACCACTGACTAACACCTGCAAGCCAGCCAGCCAGTGGCAGCCTTATCCATTTTCCTTTGAAAAGTGGATTCTTCTTGAAACGAGATAGCCCCGAGAATGTTGGTCTTTATGCAGGGGCCAGGAGTGGGCAGCACGTCTCTGAATCAGGAGCTGGGC
Organism: Sylvilagus floridanus; assembly: GCA_949820135.1. NCBI lineage: Eukaryota > Metazoa > Chordata > Mammalia > Lagomorpha > Leporidae > Sylvilagus > Sylvilagus floridanus. The sequence goes on along the minus strand of OX463226.1, from coordinate 63,860,498 downwards.
GTGGATGCGGGGACTCAGGTGGACCCCAGCTTTGGCACTGGCTGTGCATCTCCGCAGGCACCACTCCACAGCACTGAGTCTCAGAGGCACAAACCAGAGAGCTGAGTGGCCTTCCTCAGTCTGCTCGGTGTGTGGGAGGTTTCGCTGTATGCTTTTTTGTTGATGTTTAGCCACTTCAGCTGGTTGGAATTAGGAGCCCGGCATCAACAGTGGAAGAACACAGAGCTTGTCTGATGCCACAGCCAGCCTTTAGTGTCTGCTGGTTAAAAATAATTTGCTTGGCTCCCAAAAGATGGTTGTGAAATGTTTTGGCAGAGCTTGACTTGTCAAGGCTTGACTGTGGTTAGCCCATTTCAAAGGATACTTGTGGAGTTGCTGAAAACAAACTCTTTCCTGAGTACTCTTCTAAAAGAAGATGGCGCCGGGTCAACTTGATTCTGAATGTTGTCACCCTCCTACAAGGGCCCTCAAAGATGAGACCCCCCCCCCCCCTTAGCTCTTAGCCTCAGGAGATCAGCAAGCAGCACGCTCTTTTCATATGAATTGCAGGCTTGCTCCCTGCCTGCCACCTGCCTGCCTTCTTTCTCTTGTTCCCACCCTTCTCTACCCGCTCTCCTCCCTGCACCTCTCCTCTCTCCCCTCCCCTCCCCTTACCCTCCTCTCCTCCCCCCTCCTTTCCTCCTCTCCCTCCCTTCTCTTTCTTCTCTCTTCTCCTCTCCTCTCCTCCCCTCCTCTCCTTTCCTTCTCCTTCCTTCTTCCCCTCCCTCTCTTCTCTCCCCTCCCCTCCCCTCCCCTCCCCTCCCCTCCTCTCCTCTCCTCTCCTCTCCTCTCCTCTCCTCTCCTCTCCTCTTCTCTCCTCTCCTCTCCCCTCCTCTCCCCTCCTCTCCTCTATCTTTGTCTTTCTCTCTCCCTCCATCTATTTTCTATTCTACTTCTTTTCACAGTGTATTCTACTCTTTGGAAAAATGCCCAGGGCTCAATGTCTTATAGACTTCCACTAAGCATAAGAGTTTTATTGTGTCATTGGGGCTAATCTAGCTAGTTGATAGAAATGCTGAGTCTATTAAACCTGCAAAATGTCATTCTTGGGATTATAGTAAGCTGTGCAATCAGTTAGTGAAAATCACTGCTCTGCAAAGTCTGGTCAGCCCTACTCACTTCAAATTACAGCTCCATTTCCACCTACTCTTCCTCATCCTCCACTCTTGCTCCTGGCAGCTGTTTCAGGACTGCGTCCGTATCTCAGTACCTCCCCCGACAGAAAACTCCACGTGCCCTATACGCAGCAGTAGTGTTGGGCTGAATAAGAGACAGAGTGATAGGAACGCCAGGTGTGCAGAGTAATCGATACAGGCAGATACGAAAGGAGAGTAAGGGAAGACTCTCACTGATTCAATCCCTGTGATGCTAACTTTGCTTCCTTGCCTCCTGATTTTCATTGAATAAGATAAATGAGAAATGACAACTTCTGCAGTGTGTAATGGACAGTCCATGTGCAGCTAGTCATGTGCTCTGTGTCTGAGCTTCCCAGACTTCCTGACATTTTACCACTGAAATGTGCTACTTTCCAGTACAGCCCCCTGCCCTCCCAGCAAATCAATCTTCCAGTTCACAGGGGGAACAAATGTGGCCCAGACTTCTTCCCTACTTCCCACTCTACCTGAGTTCTATTGAGTCACCTTAAGTTTTATCTTTCTTTTTTAAAAACAATGGTCCTATACTTAAAGCAAAAATGTTGTATTGTGGAAAAAGCATGCTAAAACAACAATAGAAGAAATAAATTTATGCAAGTCCTTTTTCAAGTGGATGCTTGCCTCAAGTTGCACCTGAAATGACATCACCAGCAGCAAGTCGGAGAGTGGCGTGGAGAGATAACAGCACTGTCCCCCTTGGAGGGTCTGCCTGCCATCCCCTCCCTGTCCCTCATACATTGTCTTCCTCATTCTCCCTGGTCTCATGTGGAAAAGTAGCACTTGTGAGATTCTGAAGATCAGGTGACATCAAGAGTGACATGTGCCAGACGAGACTCTCAGAGACACCAGGTTCTTGACCCAGCTTTCCCTCCAGGGACCATTTAACCTTGAGCCATCACTTAGTTTCTCTACTGTCCAAACCCCTTGGCTAAAAATGAAGGGTTTAGATGGTAGTACAGAGTTCTGCCCATTCTAGTACTTTCCTCTGCTGGGGTTTCAGATTCAAGCCTGGAGAATAAGGAAAAACTATGTGTTTTATGGCCAAAGTTTGATGCGCCAAATAAAATAACAAATAAGGGAGGAATCCAATCCAGACTTCCCTGAAGTTGATGGTGCATTTCCCAGGAAAAAGGAGTTGTTGGGCCCTAAATGAAGATTCTTCAAAATGAAGAAAATGGAAAACGCTTGAGAGGTCCTCGGGGGGGGGGGGGGGGGGACAAGGCATATCATGCCCCACTAGCAGGAGGTGGGGCTCCACCATCCTGATTTCCGTGTACCAAACAATCTGCACTTGGGACACAAAAGTGAAATCGTTTCATTTTATCCAACTACTGCCTCTGACTATATTTTCTGTTTTATATCTCTCAAACACACCTTGAGTAATTCCTCAGCTTTCGTTCACTTTAGGGATCAGAAGAGTTCATTCCAATTTAGGCTTTCGTTTCCGATCCTCTTGTCCTCCTGGTATGGTCCTTTTTAAAACCTTTAAAAATTATTTATTCATTTGAGACACACAGGGGAGGGGAGTGGGAAGAGAGAGAGAGATGGATAGACAGAGATTGCGCTTCAATTCTCTACAATTCTACAATGGCTGGAGCTAGGCCAGACTGAACCTAGGAGCCGGAAAGTCAATCCAGGTCTCCCACATGGGTGAGAAAAGCCAGTAAGCTCAGTCATCCAACTGCCTCCCAGGGTTTCATTGCAGGAAGATGGAGGCAGGAGTTGGAGCCAAGAGTCAAACCAAGGCACTCTGCAGACACAGATATCTTAATGACGTGACTGTCTTATATGCTAGGCTACATGCCTGCTCTGACTGTGACTTTTTTCAAAGATTTGTTTATTTGAAAGGAAGAGTTAGAGAGAGTGAGAGCAAGAGCGAGAGCGAGAGAGAAAGAGAGAGATCTTCCATCCTCTGGTTTCCTCCGCAAATGGCCACAACAGCCTGCCAAGAGCCTAGAACTATATCCAGGTCTCCCACATGTGTAACAGGGGCCCAAGTACTTGAGCCATCTTCCTCTGCTCTCTCAGGTGCCTTAGTAGGGGGCTGGATTGGAAGAAGAGCGGCCAGGACTTGAAGGGGCATTCTATAGGATGCCAGTGCCGCAGTCCATGGCTTAACCTACTGCACCACAGTGCCAGCCCTGCATTGTGAAAGTTTTTTGTTTACTTTGCTTTCCACTGAGAGAATAATTCCAACTTCCAACTTGTTTATTTATTTTTAAGCTGATTTTTTCTAGGTTTCTTTTTTAATTATTTAATTTATCTGAGAGGTTGAGAGATACGAAGAGACAGACAGAGATCTCCCATCTGCTGGTTCACTACCCAAATATCCTAAATGAGCCAGGCCAGAGCTGGGAGCTAAGAACTTTGCCAAGCCTTACAACTTTGCATGTCTACAGCAGTTATCTGATGCATAATAAACCATCCTCACATTTAGTGGCTTTAAACAACTATTTTATGTGTTCGGGATTCTGTGAGTCAGCAGGTTGGGTTGGGCTCAGCTGGGTGGTTGTGCTGATCTCACTTGAGATAGCTCATGACACTGTGGCTCACCGGGAAGGGCTAAGGTGGCCTGGCTCACTTCTCTGGGGGTTGGTGCTGGCTGTCAGGTGGGATCTCTTTGCTCGCAGCCTCTCATCGGGGAGGGTGTTAGCCTGAACTTCTTCACATGGCAGAAACAGGGTGAGAGTGGAAGCTGCCTGGCCTCATAAGCCTAGGGCAGAGATACATGACTCAGTTAGAGAAAATCAAATTTATCACTACTGCAATGTTAAATTGGTCAAGCCAAGCCACCACATCCAGCTCCAATTCAAGGTGTGGGAAAATAGATGGCTCTTCTTGATGGGAAGTGTAGCAGAGACACATGGCAGTAGAATGACTACTTGGCTGGAGGTGTTCTGGTAGCTAGCCTTCCAACACAGAGACTGGCTTCTAGTGTCAGGAAGGTGAAGATGCATTTGTATCCCAATAGGACCTCTGGTTTTTCTTTTTCTTTCACCTCATGACACCAATTGAGATACACAGTGAGTGGTAAGAGCTGTCCTGGAATCTATTCTTTCTCTTTTTAAACGGTTTTTTAAAACTTTATTTATTTAAGGGGCTGGTGTTGTGGCATAGCAGGTAAAGCTGCCACCTGCAGTGCCGGCATCCCATATGGGCGCTGGTTCCACTCCTGGCTCATTGTTGTGGCCTGGGAAAGCAGTAGAAGATGGCCCAGGTCCTTGGGCTCCTGCACCCACATAAGAGACCTGGAAGAAGCTCCTGGCTCCTGGCTTCAGATCAGCACAGCTCTGGCTGTTGTGGCCATCTGGGGAGTGAGTCAGCGGATGGAAGATCTCTCTTTCTCTCTCTGCCTCTGCCTCTCTGTAATTCTGCTTTTCAAATAAAATAAATAAATCTTTTAAAAAAGTAAAAAGTTGTTTATTTTATTGATTTTAGAGGGAGAGAGGGAGGGAAGGAGAGAGAGAGAGAGAGAGAGAGAGAGAGAGAGAGAGAGAATTCACCCCCAAAATGTCCACAGGGATGTATGTCTGGGGCCAAAGCCAAGAGCCAGGAATTCAATTCCGGTCTCCCACGTGGGTGGCAGGGCCCCAACTACTTGAGCCGTCACCTGCTGCCTTCAAGGATGCATATTAGCAGGAAGCTGGAATGGAGAGAGGAGCCAGGACTCAAACCCAGGCACTCCAACACGAGACACAGCATCTTAGCCACTAGACCAAATGCCCATCCCCTGGGATCTGCCCTGCCATGAATGGCTAGGAATAACTTGGAATTCATGGATGTGATGGGGGAACCACATAAATAAACTCCACCAAACCCCAACTATATGCATTCCTTATCTATAGTCCCCTTGTCTAGTTCTCCAAAAGGCTTGGCCAACATGATGTCCTCTAACCTGATACAGTGGAAATACAAGTGGATTGCAACTAAAATGCCTTGTCTACAAACATCTTATTTTTTAAAATGCGCAAGTGGGCACATCACCTGGGGCTCCCTAAGTGCCCTGGGAACATTCCTCACAAGACAGAAGCTCATGTCAGCTTCACAGTAAACTCCTTTTGCTTAGAAAAGGAGTTCATGAAAACATCTCATGGGTGAGAATGGAGACTGGGCTCCTGCATGGCCTCAAGTCCACGGACATAATACCAGAAGCCTCTGGAACACAAACTATCTCTATTGCAGGTATTGCATTTGCTTACAAGCTGATAGCAAAGGTTAAGGGAGAGGACATACGCTTCCTTCCAGACCTCCTCCTGCAGGGCAGGTTTGTTTCTCGAAGGGCAAATATATTTACAGAGATGTGAGAGGAACCGAAGCCAACACAAACTGCTCCAATTTACTAAACTGCAGAACAAATTGAATCCAAATACACAAATTTTTAGAGAGCCACGAACCATGGCAAACGTTGATTTTCTTTCCCTTTAAAAAAAAAAAACATGTTTTGCTTTCTTTCCCATAATGTTTTCATTAGTTTTGTTTTTGAATCTTAAAAAGCTCTGCAGATTCAGCCTGCGTGATTTTCAGCAGAACTGAGTTATGCAAAAAATATCTTGTTTTCTTACAATGAAACTTAAATTTATCGCAAGCTCTCATAGTCAGTCACCTGGTAACTAAAAACTTACACAAAAACATCCATTAAAATGTAGTTAAATTCAGTGATTTTGCAGTACTTTTTGGTTTAAACACAACTGGATATAAAAGTTCTCCTTCCCACTCTGCTTAGCTCTGAACGCTCTGTGGATTTCTCCCTCCTAGGGAACCAGGCAGAACGCTGGGCAAGACAGCCCTGTACATCCCGTCTGCAGACTAAGTGGTTGAGAATCCATCGTTTCTCGGTCTCCCATGTAAGCTGCACTCTTAGGAACTTGGCTGGGCTGGCAGGCAGTGACAGGGACCTTTCTCTGGGACTTTCCCAAGACAAGAACTCCAAGCAACAGAAAATGGCCCCCAAGTCAGACCCAGCTGGGTAAACCTCAGAGACCTCCCGGGAGCTTGCAGGGAAATGAGCGTAAGGGACGAGAATCTGCAACCAGGAAAACCATGCAGTAACACGCATATGGAGTTGACTTAACTAGACATCAGCCATTTTAACTTCATCGCGACTTCGTTCCATGCCCTTTTAATGATTTCCTTAAACAATCTTTAAAATCCCATTCAGTATTAATCATTCGGTCTTGCAAGTGCTTAAATCACAGTCATTAAGCCCCTGGATATCTGAAGTCAAAGACATGCATTTTCTGAAAGGAGGAAGCCAGAGCAGTGAAACTCGCTCCAAATAGAACTGGAACAATATCACCGTGAGACACAGCCAAGTCATTAACCAACTCTAAAGGGCTCCTTAGAGATGAAATATCCTGACATGGAGAGGATGCGCTTTCTCTGTCTTCGCTCTGGCACTAACCCTGTCCACATTCTCTTTTGCCTCCCACTGTGCACAGTGGCCTGGCCGGCTCCACTCCCAGGGACACTCTTCTTTCCTGGCTAAGCTCCTGCTCCTCCCTGGAGGCTACATCCTGCCGTGCTGTCCTGATCCCTACAAGAGCTTCCCCTTGTTTTGTCTGCTTCTTTCAAAAAAATCGTGGGCATGTTTCTGTTAGTGCACACATAACCTCATGCTGAAAGAAGGCATTTAGACTTTAGCAGCAGGAATTCACTAAGGATATGGACTTGATCTTGACCCTACTCTGTTTCCAAACTGGCTTTCTCATCTTTGCATCCCTAGGACCTGACATCTGGCCTGCTACCCAGCCAGTGCCTCATAAATGCTATTGAGCGAATAAACAGAACCATGCGGCGTGAACACCCCTGGCTTCGCCCCTGATTATACTGAACCGGCCAGAAGTTTCCAGCTCAAGCATATCCTATCATTTTCTATCTCATACTCCTCACCTGCTTACTTCAGGTCAAGTTGATGGCTTCATTCATGAAAGTTATAACTGGCAGCAGTGCTGACTGGCATCTTCATTCATGATGAAAGTAATTATTATTTTTTAAGGGTAGCTGTTAGGTATATGGGGATTCACTATACTCTTTATATAATAAAATAATTTAAGCATCATTATTATACATGATAATAGCATTAGTAAATCAACAAAACAGAACACGAGGGGCCTGCGCTTTGTCATAGTAGGTAAAGCTGCTGCCTGCAGTGCTGGCATTCCATTTGTTCGAGTCCCTGCTGCTCCACTTCTTATCCAGCTTCCTGTTAATGTGCGTAGGAAAGCAGTGGATGATGGCCTAAGTACTTTGGCCCCTGCATCTACATGGGAGACCCAGAAAAAGCTCCAGGCTCCTGGCTTTGGATAAGCCCAGCTCCAGCTGTTGTGGTCATGTCATTTGAGGGGTAAACCAGCTGATGGAAGACCTATCTCTTTGAAAACAAAACAAAACAAAACACAACTTTAAACTTCATTCTCTGTATTAGACACCCAAAGTGGTTTCTATTCTCTGTTTTCTTTCATTCCTTTCTCACATGCACAGGGGATTTCTGTCGTTTTTAGCATTGACTCCCTTTCTTTAAGCTAAAGAACAGTCACTTAAAGTCAAGTAATCACCAAGACAATGAAGTCCAGTGTCACTTATGGGGCTCCAACTCTGGGCCAGTGTTGTTCCTTTTCTTTTCTTTTCTTTTTTTCTCTTTTCTTTTCTTTTCTTTTCTTTCTTGACAGGCAGAGTTAGATAGACAGTGAGAGAGAAAGAGAGAAAGGTCTTCCTTCCGTTGGTTTACCCCGCAAATGGCCGCTATGGCCGATGTGCTGTGCTGATCCAAAGCAAGGAGCCAGGTGCTTCCTCTTGGTCTCCCATGCGGGTGCAGGGCCCAAGGACTTGGGCCATCCTCCACTGCCTTCCCGGGCCACAGCAGAGAGCTGGACTGGAAGAGGAGCAACTGGGGCAGAATCCGGTGCCCCAACCGGGACTAGAACCCGGTGTGCCGGCGCTGCAGGTAGAGGATTAGCCTAGTGAGCCGCAGCGCCGTTCTCGTGTTCCATTTCTGATTTCTGAACACAAAGCAAACAGAAGCTCAGCAAGGCTGAAATTTGCCTGAAGTCACGAGACTGGTAGGATTCCAATTATGACTGAAGTCATCACCACTGACTGACGCTCAAGTTACTTCACTGTGTGCTGGGAGCTGTGCGAGGCAGTCACACTGCCTCATCTCGCTTAACCCCAAATCACAGCAATTCCAAAGGGCCCAAGGCCACACAGCCAGAAATGACTAAGCAAATGACTAAGCAAAAAGTGACCAAACCCAACTCTTACCCGAGGATTTGAAACTGGGCATGGAATCTCTGTTGACACTGGGGTCTGGGCTCTTTGCTGCTCTGCCTCCCTCTTTCGACAGGGGGATGGGAATTCATTTAGATCAGACCAAATGTGAAATTGAAACTGTATTAGGTAGATTGGGAGAGCTTTGAAATGAGATTATTGTTTATCATAATTTATCAGCACATACATTAGACACACACTGTGCATGGTTTAGATCTATCAGAAAGGCCTGGCCCTCAGAGAGGGACTGTAGGAGGGTGCATTGTGGTACAGTGTGTGCAGCCTTCACTCTGCTGTCCCACACCCCATACTGAAGTGCCTGGTTCAAGTCCCAGCTACTCTGCTCCTGAGCCAGCTTCCTGTTAATGAGCCTGAGAAGGCAGCAGATGATGGCCAAAGTGCAAGGGTCCTGCCACCCATGTGGGAGTCCCAGATGGTGTTCTGGGTTTCTGGCTGTGGCCTGGCCCAGCCCTAGCTATTTTGAGCATTTGGGGAGTGAACCACCGGATAGGAATTCTCTTTTACTTTGTCTGTCACTCTATTTTGCAAACAAATGATCTTTTTTTTTTTTTTTTTAAGAGACTATATGCTTTCCTTTAGGCTGAACTTAGTTGCTCTGTTTTTCTTTTTCTTAGACATTTATCAATTGATTAAGCTACACTATTACCCTATATTTTTTTGAAGATTTTATTTATTGAGAGGTAGAGTTACAGACAATGAGAAGGAGAGACAGAGAGAAAGGTCTTCCTTCCATTGGTTCACTCCCCAAATGGCTGCTACGGCCAGCGCTGCACCTATCCGAAGCCAGGAGCTTCTTCCAGGTCTACCCATGTGGGTGCAGGGGTCCCAGGACTTGGGCCATCTTCTACTGCTTTCCCAGACTACAGCAGAGAGTTGGATCGGAAAAGGAGCAGCTGGGACTAGAACCGGCACCCATATGGGATGCTGGCGTTGCAGGCGGAGGATTAACCTACTGCGCCACAGCACCGGCCCCCACTATTACACTAATTTAAAACTTGTCTAAAGAAGACTGGAGCTTTAATGAAGCTGGGGGCTGAGGATGTGACAAAGAATCTCCCGGCTCTTGAAGTCTGACCTTGCTTTCTGACACAGATGTAAGGTTCAGAATGCCGATTTGGGATTTGATGACTCCCTTGACTTTTTATCTAAGCACCTGTTTATTCCACCTTTCTTCAGTGCATGAAGCATGAAGATCAGTTCATGGGTCAGTTTCAGATGAGCAGGACTGTGAGAGCCTTCACTGGTTACCTGCTCCATGGAGAGCAAACAAGGATATGCAGGGAGTACTGAGGTCTGGAGTTTCAGAGTCGGTCCAGGAGGAAAATGCACAGAGCAACAGTTCCTACCTCTTGCTTCTACAAAGATACACATTTGTTAGTTCACACAGTCCTAGCAGGATAATAATAACAGTAGCTCATCAGCACTACTACTTAGGAGTTATTTTACTGTGTGTCAGGGCCCACGCTAAGCTGTTTACCTGCCACGTCTTATTTAAACTGCAAGAGAAATCCCCATTTCCCAGAGAGGAAAACTGAGGTTCAGATGGCTCAAGTGATGGACGTCACTTCACACAGCAGAATAACACAATGGGTCTCACTATGAAGACAGCATTTTAAAAATCCAAATTTGGATTTGTTGAGATGATTTTGTAAAATGTTGGCCAGCACGAAGTAGACGCAATGTTTTCTTAGAGTTGCACTTGTCCTGTGATTTCTGCATCCCACTGGGTGAAGGGCGGAAGCTATCGATGTTCCCATTCCAAAGACATGAAGCAGCCTTGCGTGTGGGTTCTCTTCCTGAGTGTAATGTCAGCAGGGTCATTCTGGGGCACCTAGGAGTTTGATTCCAGGAGACAAATGATCATCGACATTTCTGATTGTGGAGGTCCCGAAATAGGACCAGAGGTAGTGACCATCTCAAAACAGAATGTATTTGATTCACAAATGGGAGGAAGTAGCAGGGGGGGAATTACACATAAAGTGATATCTATCCTGGGCTCTGGGGAATAAACCATGATGGGCAAGAGTTAGCTCCAAGAGCCACCTGTAATCCCAGCTTCCCTCATGGGAACTAGTTCAAGTCCTGGATGTCCTGGAAGATGGTCCAAGTGCTTGGGCCCCTGAACCATGTGGGAGACCTGGAGGAGTTCCAGGCTCCTGGCTTCAGCTTGGCCCAGCCCTGGACCTTGTGGCCATTTAGAGAATGAACTGGCAGATGGAAGACCTCTCTTTCTCTCTCTCTCCCTCTCTCTCCCTTTCTCCCTCTTTCTCTGTAACTCTGTCTTTCAAATAAACAACTAAATCTTTAAAAAAATAAATAATATATGCAAGCTTTAACTCCAGACTTGAGAATCTTGAGAATTGTGTTTGTAATGTGGTGGAGAGACTGGCACCAGAGCAGCATTCTCAGGGGTAGTGCATTCCTCTGCACTGTTGAGGTTTGGGGCCAGGTAATTTTTCCTGCTGCAGACTGTCCTGGCATTGCAGAGTGTTAGCAATACCCTTGGCCTCTACCCCTCAGGTGTCAGTAATAGGCCGCTCGCCCTCAGCTGATGGCCCAACATATCTCCAAACCCCGCCTAATGTCCCCCTAGGGGTGAAATTGTCCCTGTGCTCTCTAGATTGATGAACTCTGTGACAAAGGTAATCCTTGGGTGCTCTGGGAAGGGAGAAAGGTTGCCAGGTAGGCCAGGGGGAAGGTGAGGGGACAGTGATGGGTCCCCTGAGGATGTGGCTCTGCCTTGTGTTCCCTGAGGCATTTGTAGTGAAAGCCACATGGAGTCCAGGACCTGCATGAACAAAGGGACAGGGTTGTGAAGCCCCAGGGCCAGGCAGAGGAGCCAGTTACCACTTCAGTGTTGCTGGAATGTCAAGAGTGTGTGTGTGTTGTGGGGTGGATGCTGGGCTAAGAGACTGTGATGCAGGCAGGTGTGTGACCATGAACTACATGGGCAGTCTGAGAGCTCAGGTGTGTCACTGGGTGGGGTGTCTTTGAGCAGTGGGTTGATAGGAACAGAGTTCTAGAACATTCTAGAACTTTATAGGCCACAGAAGGCAGGATGGACTGCATTAGGCTGCCTAGAGGTGGTGCAGGTGGTGTTGTTTTTGCTAGCTTTACTTATGTCATTGCATGGATCTTCACAAGACACCCATGAAGAGGAAATCCAGGGGAGGGCACAGAGAGACTGAGCAGCCCTGACTCATGCAAAGGTGCCAAGGCCCCTCCTGCAGGTGAAATAGATTTGTGTCTGACATGCTTTGGTTGGAGGTTAAATCCGGGTTCTGTGAGCAGCTCAGCCCAGAGGACGGGGTAACGTTCCAAGGTACATGTTCACAGGCACATATCAAAATGCAGTATTGAGGAAGCAATGCAAAGCAAACAGGATACCACTGCCTTTTGCATTGCTCTTTTCTCACATGCAGTTTCCAGCAGAGCCAAGTGCAAGCAATGACTGAGTGCCTACTGTGTCCTCAGAATTGTTCTAGGACTCTGGGCTAACAAGAAGCTGGAGAGCTAATTGAGCCAATAGCAAACATGAGCTGAGACATGAGATGGTGAACGAAATGAGGATAAATGATCTTGGAAGAAGAACTTAATGTACAGAGAAAAGCTATTCACTTTGAGTCTCCCTGAGAAACAGTCCCTAAGTGTTTTGTGTACTAGAAAAGTGCGGGTGCTCCAGGAAGAGCTGATTGGGCGTGGCGTGGGTGAAAGGAGGGGCATTGTGCTGGTGCCGGTGCTCAGGGGCTGTGGAAGTGACCATCTCCCTGTGCTCCGGCAGGTGTCCTGCTGTGTACGAAACCCTGCTCTGTGCATTGTCTGAACACTGACTCCTTTCATTCCATAGCAACCTTATAGGCTAGCCACACTTAGTGCCTGCATTTTACATATGAGGAAGTGGAGCACAGACAAGCTAAGCAGCGTTTCAATTTACAGAAAGAGGAAAATGAAGAAAAATTGAAAAGACATACGAATATATGAGGAAGCTAAGCTTCAGCTACATTAAATGACTCTCTAAGTCACAAAAGCAGTCAGTGTCACCAACAGGATCCATGCCCAGGTATTCCGGTTCTGACTCCTGACTCCTTCCATCTGCTGATTCTCCAAATGTCTGCAAGAGCCAGGCTGGGTCAGGCCAAAGCCAGAAACCTAGAACTCCATCATGGCTTCCCACATGGGTGGCAAGAACCCACGCACTTGACCCATCACCTGCTGCCTCCCAGGGTGTGCATTAGCATGAAGCTGGAACGAAAAGCGGAGGAAACAGGACTCAAACCAGGCACTCCATAGCGGGATGCCCGCTTGCCAAGAGGCATCTCAAGTGGCCTGCCACTTGGCTTGCTTCCTCATGTTTAACACAACGGTAATAATACAAACTTTACCCACCTTACAAGTATCAAATAGAACACATAAAAATGTCTACCATGGTGCCAGAGCTAAATGTACTGCAAATATAAAGTGAACAGAAGATGAGTGAGGGTTGCTTCACAGCAATAGGTTTGATTGGCCTTGAAGCAATTGTAAAGTTCATGATCAAGGACAGAATAAAAATCAAACACATGGAGAATGCCATTGAGAGACTCCTGGGGCATGTTTACAGGCGGGGGTGGGAGCTATATGGGTCTCATGTGTTTATATGGGTAAAGCAGCTACCATTTCTGGAACAATGATCAATTCTGGAGTTCCCATCAGGCATCGTCAGTGTACTATATGTTAATAACCATGAGTTAGGGGAGTTGTGCTATCACTTAGGATATGGATATGAATATGTACGTGGTTCAGTGATTTTCACACAGTAAAGATTCAGTGAGGGGCAAGCATTTGGTGCAGCACTTAAAATGCTGCTTGGACATCCTCATTCCGTATCAAAATGCCTGAGCTAGAGTGCTGGCTCCACTTCCTGTTCCAGTTTCTTGCTAATGTGAACCCTGGGAGGTAGTAGGTAATGGTCCAAGTCATTGAGTACTTGCCAGCCACATGGGAGACCTGGATTGAGTTCTGGGCTCTTGTTGTTGGCCTGAACAGTCCCAGCTGTCGTGGGCATTTGAAGAATGAACCAGTGGATGGAAGATCTCTATTTGTCTCTGTGTCTCTGCCTTTAAAACAAACTAAAAAAACTAAATCTTGGCTATTGATAAGTGCTAAAAACATATTTATTGGAAAAAAATGTACCAAGCGAGAAGAGAGATGATTGTCATAGAGAATAAAGCTGTCAGGGGCCGGCGCTGTGGCTCACTTGGTTAATCCTCTGCCTGTGGAGCTAGTATCCCATATGGGTGCCGGGTTGCAGTCCCAGTTGCTCCTCTTCCAGTTCAGCTCTCTGCTGTGGCCTGGGAGGGCAGTGGAGGATGGCCCAGGTGCTTGGGCCCTGCACACACATGGGAGACCAGAAAGAAGCATGTAGCTCCTGGCTTCGGATTGGCACAGCTCCGGCCGCTGCGGCCATTTGGGGAGTGAACCAGCAGAATGAAGACCTTTCTCTCTCTCTCTCTCTCTCTCTCTCTCTCTCACTCTACCTGTTAAATAAATAAATAAAATCTTTTTTTTAAAAAAAAAGAGAGAATAAAGCTGTCAATTCTTTCTCAGAGTATCCCATCTCCTGCTATTAACTCCTTTTTGAGATACCCAAGCACCATTTCTCATAGTTTTTGAAGAAAAATGGAAGCAGAACTAATTTTTAGCAACAGAAATCTACTGCTGTGTGAAGTTTGCATAGACTCATACAGTCATGCACTGCTTAGTGACAGGGATATACGTTCTGCAAAATGTCTCATTAAGCACTTTCATCATCAAGCAAATGTACATCTGAGCATACTTACACAAACTAAGATGACTACAGCGCCACTAGGGCATGTGGCCTTATAGGACCACAGTCACACATGTGGGCCGCCAGTGAAGTACTGGATGTGGTGCATGACTCTATAAGGCTTGATATGCACCAAAAACTTGACATGAACATTTAGCCATATTATAGCTCCCCGCCACCACCATCAACTGACAGCGAGGACACTCAAGTGCCCCACTGCAAGAGTGTCCAAAATCTCCACCTTTGTCCGAGAATCCCTGGGGCCTATTCAGTTGGAAGAGGTTAGGCATTTCAGATGCCAGGGGAGAGGGAAGGACTCTCCCATTGCCTGTAATCTGCAGCTTCGCCTGCCCAGGCACTGGGCTTCAGCCATGGCAACGGACTTGCACATTCCCTGACCCAGAGTGAGCTCCTGGCTGGGGGAGATCAGGTCCAAGGGTCCACTGCCAACCAGATGAGCCCAGGGCTCCTGTGGCTGACATGGGAGTGAAGCGTCCTGACACCCTTTCACTCCTGCCTTGCTGAATCACCTCTTACAAGCACACTGTAAAATCCTGCAGTCTGGAAGTTTCCGGGTTTTGTTATTTTCTCACGAATAACACATTTGATTAATGTTTGGGACAGGCCTGGATGACACCCTCTTGGGGAACACCCCTCTGTCGTTAGCGACCACCCCGGTTTCACTCTCAAGCTATCCGGAGGGTTCCAGGAGCGCCCAGGTGGACTGCTGTTTGTGCAGCCTGCTTCTTCCTCCCACTTTTGCTTCTTTTGAGAGATGGGCTTGCCAATCACCCTGCTCAAGCATAATACCCAAGAAAAGCCGGGAGGGTAAAATTATACGCAACCGCCCGGTGACCTGCTTGCACATTGCGGGTCAATAAAACTCAGGCAGAATGACAGTGACAGCTGCCTTGTGGCATTCAGAGGGAATTGAGCAGTTCTGTTCTGCAGCCTCGGGAGCAAGGATATCATTACCGCCCGGCTGCTCGGAGAGAAACCACCTAAGCCCACCCTCAGGGAAAGGCACGACTCCTACAGCCACCCAGGGACACCGAAAGGCCGGACCATCAGCTTTGTCCACGCTGGGTCCCACTGACTGCAACTCTGTTCTCACCCGTCACCTGCTCCCTGCCTGCCACAGCCTGGCTTTCAGCAGCTGGGGCAGGACGAACTCACAGTCTCGGAGGTGACAGCGGAGAGCAAGTGGAAAGAAAACGGCCATGGGGGCCAGACAGTCAAGGACCAACTCCAAGGACAAGGACCCCAAGGGGATGCTGCTCCTCAGGAGGGGACAGAAGTTTTCTCCCTGGGATGACACCGTGCTCTTGGGAAGGGACCCGCGGTCCCTGCTGAAGCGGGGCATGCGCCACGTCAGCTTCAGCTTGGTCACCAAGGGAATGAGAGACATCCCAGACTTTCTGTGGGGCCTCTCGGAGGTCCAGAAACTCAATCTGTCGCACAACCAGCTCCGGATTCTTCCGCCCGAGGTGGGGAGACTGAGTCGGATCGTGGTCTTGAACTTGTGCGGGAACCGCCTGAAGAGTCTGCCCAGGGAAGTCAGCCTCCTCCACAGCCTCAAGGTCCTGTTCGTCAACATGAACTGCCTGACGGAAGTGCCGGCCGAGCTGAGCCTGTGCAGGAACCTGGAGGTCCTGAGCTTGTCCCACAACTGCCTGTCCCAGCTTCCCGCCAGCTTCGCCGACCTCTCCCGGCTGAGAAAGCTGAACCTCAGCAACAACCATTTTGCACACATCCCCATGTGTGTGTTCTCGCTGAAGGAGCTGGATTTCTTGCATGTGGGCTCCAATCGCCTGGAGAACATCGCGGAGAGCATCCACTGCCTGGCCAGCCTGCAGATCTTCATCGCGGAGAGCAACAACATCCACTCCTTCCCAAGGTCGCTCTGCCTCGTCTCCAGCCTGGAGATGCTGAACTTAAACAACAACGACATCCAGACCCTCCCAGACGAGCTCTATCTGCTGGGTAGACTGACAAGGATTGCGTGGAACCCTATGGACAAGGGGCTCCACATTTCCCACAATCCCTTGGCCAAGCCGCTGCCAGAGCTGGTGGAGGGGGGCCTGGAGATGCTCTTCAGCTACCTGAAAGAGAAAAAACACAACTGATGTGGGCACCGGGAGTATGGATGGGAGCCATCGCCTCTGCACTCCATCACTTCCGGTGCTTCTCTAATGCAAACGCGCTACTCTTCCTGCTAGTATATTTCAATGCTCTTGCTAATAGCCGCTAAACAGTGGTTGGATACCCATCGGGGGAAGAGTGTTTTTCACTCTCTGTTTTTAAGAACCTCCGATTGTTATATTCACCTTATCCACGCACTAATGGAAGCAGGCTCTTAGTTTTCTCCGGAGAGAACGAACTGTTCTGAGTCTTCTGAGGAATACTGAGATTCTTGGGAACCATGGACAGCAGGTGTGCATGCGAAAGACAAACCAGGACATACTGAGTGCCATGGACGGTCTGGAGGCATTGGGGACTTCTGCTTTTCGGTGCTTTCCATCCTTGAAGCAGCAACCGATGGCTGTGTGGCAATAGCAAGACACGTTCCTCCAACAGCCTCAATCAAGCATTACTTGGGACCAAAGGGCAAGCCGGAGCCATGCTCCATTGCCCAGGACCAAACCAGGCAAAGCTTGTCCCTGGAGTTCTGGGGAAATAATCATAGGAATTTTTTAAAATGACTGTAGGGTAAGAATCAGCCTGCTTATGTTTATGTCTGGTGGTGAGTAACAGGGTGATGATTTTCAGATGATAACTATGAGGCAATGTTATTGTGCAGTTTCGACTGTCTTTCACAAGCCCTTTTCCAACCTTGGTCACATTCCTGAATTTCTTTTCTAGCGATCCCAGCCCATAGTCAAATTATCCTTTTCTAATTCACTTCTCCCCCTTCCTTGATTTGCCCTCTTGGAGATAAGCTAGTAATTGGGAAAATATGGCCAAAAGGCAGGTAGCAGGCAGCAAGGTGTAGAAAAACCATGCTAAATATGTAATTGCCCTTTGAAAATTCAGAGGACGGAATATTGGCTACTTGGCCTTCATGTGTAGATATTTTAAAAAATTAGTGACATTTAAAAGTTCTTTGGAGAGCAGGCTCTGGGAAGGCATGAAGCTTGTTTTGTTTTTTATTTTAAGAGTGCACAGCTGTTCGTGAAACACAGGCAGCAGGATGAGCAATGTGTGTTCCTGCGGCAGGGTCATGGGATCTCATGGAGATCGTAGCAGCCAGGAGCCCCAAGACATTGATACGCACTCCGAGTTAAAGAATGAGAATGAGAAGGTGGCAGGTGGCAGGAAAGAAAGGACAGTGCCTTCAGGTCAGTGCGGAGCCAGGTGCTCTGGTTCCTTGTCACTTTTGTCTACAGAATAAAGCAAATGCTATCAAGACTCGGGATCATGGGTTGCTTGTTGCAAAGACTTGTGTAACTTCTTATTCCGTTTAGTTTAATTCAATTAAACTTTGACTTATCAGCACTCTCTGCACTCTGGATACTGAGTTAGGAACTCAGAGGGGTAACACGTTGCTTCTCCCACTAGGAGCTTCCAGTTCAGTGAAATAGACAGACCCACATGAGTGGTAAGCTGAGATCCCTGCTGAAGAGAGATACAAGACGAGAGTAACACAGAGTAACACACCACTTGGTGTAGACTAGTCTCATCGACCAAAGAACAGTAATCAGAAAAATGAGGTTGCGATGAGTGGACCAAACCCCTCACTCACTGCTGTCAGCCAGCCCTAACATCTCCCCTGCTTGCTCCCATCCATTTGTAAAGAGCAGCAAAGTAATGGTTGCTCACTCTGTGGTTCTGAGCTTACACCACTGTACTGTCGAGTTGTTGCTTGCTTAATTTTTCCAGGGCTTCTCAAATGCAGTTCATGTAACCTATTCATAGGAGTGAGTGATTTTTCCCAACACAGCCCAAAGTCAATTTTCCCATCCGTAAAAAAGGAAGCTATTTCCTGCTGCTATCATCAGATGCCACCATCCCATTAGCACATTTGTGCCCAAGCTCCTCTACTGAACCATTGCAAACAGAACTTACCGGGCAGGGTCCCTTGGAGGCAGCTCAGGAAGTCTCCTCTCAAGTTCCCTCCAGCAACAACTGGAGACCAGCACATCCCTGCCAGGCACACTCCCAAATCCTCTCCCATGGCAGCTTGTGACAGCCAGGACTATTTAAAGATATCAGTGGAATTCCTGCTTGACCTCCTGACTCAGTGGGACATTGTAGGGTGAGCTTTCCTCTGCAGGCCTGGATAGGTCACCCACTCTGAAGCCTTGGCTGAAGCACACACAGCTGTCAGACAAACAGCAGTGTGCACCAGGATCAGGCGTGTTGGTGTGCGTTGCTGGAGTTCCATTTGGGCCCAGGCTGCGTGTCCATGACCTTGGGAAGGGCAGGAACACAGGGGAAGACGGCAGCCCTGCACTGTTCTCGCTGAGCCATCATTTTCTGTCCTCGCCAACCTTTCTCAGTGACTTGATCCCACAGTAACTCTACCCCTGGGAAAGAATGTAACCCTGTTTTGAAGGTGACCCAAGAGCGTATTGTACTTTTCATAAGAAAAAAAATTATATCCATGAGGTGGCCAGCCTCCACTGGGGGCTTTCAAAAGCAGACGAGCAGGGCTTTCTTTGTTAACATCGGCCTGGAGGAAACCATGAACGCGTGGTAGTTGCCTAATGGGCTTTAGATATTGATTTTTTTTTTGAATGCTCCTTTTTATTGGTGAAAGGAAGTGCTGAGCAACAAAACTGGTGAATGGGCTTAGTTACTCAAAACTAATGTGGAGGGGATTCGCTATAACCTTTAGCATCTTGGCTGTCAAATTCTGCCATTTGCTGAATGACGGTGAAAGGCTTCTTGCTTATCTTTTGTACTTCGACGACTGCCCCATTCAAGTAACTTCCAGGTATTTCTACAGCTTCTGGAATCAAAGCACAGAGGATGATTTCAGGGGTGGCGGAGTACATTCAGCCAAAGAATACGAGCTAACTGAGGGCTTGATGAGACCGGCTGGCGGCTCACGTTGTGGATAATGCTGTGATTTTCACGTCTCTGTTTGTCCAGGAACACCTTGCAAAGCACTTGCAGCTTCCAAATCCCCCAGTGAAAAAGAAACCTTATATTCCTAGGAAATGAAGAAGATGGTGAAAAGAGACATCTGCTCAGGGAATAATACTGCTAAATGCGTAATGCTTCTGCACGTTAGAAAGAAAAATGCAGTCATTACTCAGCTTGTTGACTTAATAAACGGTTAATAGAAGAAACACACTCCATTCTCAGGCTTTGGTGAATAGACTGCTTTTCTGTAGTAACCAAAGACAGAGTGACTTCAGGGCCAGGCATCTGGATTGCACAATGAAATCTTGCTTGTGTCAGAGACAAGATACAAGAGGGAGTGCGGTCCTAGTTTGAGGGAGACGGTACACCAAACCCTTTCCTTCTGATAGTAGATCGTTGCATCTTGAGAGTCCATTTCACATGCTGCACAGCACCTAGTGCATATGTGTTTTGATAGTCACGCACTGCAGTGGAGGGAGATTGAAGTCAGTGGAAACACACTCGGCCATCTGCAGCCCAAGAGGACGGCAGCCAGGAAGGCCTGCAGGTGGGCTGGGGGCATTTTTGGTGATAGGTCAGGGGAGTCCTTTGTCCAGATGTTGTCATTTTTTTAAATCATTGGAAATGATCTAGAACAAAGCAAGCAAAAATTCAAGCAACTACATTAAGTCAATATGAAGCTACTAAATAGAATATCTCTCCATATTCACAGGCTCCCAATCTAGACTCAACCAACTGGCATGGAAAACACTTGAGACAAAAATGTTATGAGGACTAAACATGCGTAGACTATTTTTCTTGCAATTTTCCCCTAAATGGTACAGTATAATGTAAATAGAGTACATTAATGTAAATGCAGCATAATATAAATAATGTGCTCTATTTACATAGCCTTTCTTTTGTAGACAGGCAGACAGTCTAAGAGAAATCTGCTGATTCACTCCCCATATGCCTGCAACAGCCAGGGCTGGGCCAGGCCACAATCAGAAGCAAGAACTCAGGCTCCTTCTCCCACTTGTGTGGCAGGGGCTCTGTGGAGCCATTACCTGATGGTTCCCAGAGAGCGCATTAGCAGGAAGTTAGAGTTGGGAGTGGAGCGACACATGTCGCTATGGGATGTGGGGATCTCAAGGGCTGACTTCGCCATGCTGACAACTGTCTAAGCTCATTTTCCATGAACTTTTTGAAGTATCTTCGTATTTTACAGAAATGAAACAAACTGTAGGGGGGGACATGAAAACTGCTTTAACCAATAATGGAAACAATTCTGACCTCATTGAGAAAAGAATCTCAGACAACTGTTCCTTTTAAGTTATCTGTCAACTTACACTGAAGCCAAAGCCTTACTAATTAAAGGGGGGGGGTGGATAAAGAGGAAGGACAGGCTGGTAATAAAAAGGGGAAGCAGAGAGAGCTCATAATGAATTTGTAGAAACTTGGGCATCATTAGGCGAGCATAACCGACAGTCATTAGCATGAAGCTTGCTCTGCAGATTTTTTTTAGTAGTGCCAGAGGAATCCACTTGCAAGCAGAGAGCTTAATTTCTGCTCTCCTGGACTCCTTATTTCAACACAGGCCAGGAACTAAAAGGCAAGCTAAAGTCATCTCAGAGTATTTCCCCATCCTCTACAGAAACATGTATTGTGAGAGGCACAAGTCTGTAGGCTCTGTGGGTTGAGCTCTTGACACTGACCGGACATCACACAACCACCCATACTCTTCAGAGTTGAGTTCCTCAATGTCACATGGCCCTTTGGGGAAGGCTGTCCTCTTCCTGTCTCTTGAATGTCATGGCCACCGCCCTATGTGTGCATGATAAGATACTCTGGGGTGGTAGGAAAAGCTCCAGACTGAGCTGTGCATGTCAGCCACATGGAATTTCCTAAGCATCTGTGTCTGGAGACTGTGCAGGTGCTGGGGATTCGATGATGGGACAACCTGTCCCCTACTCCCACCCCCACCCCCCCCCAGGGATCCCAAGACCAGGGACAAAGAAGACAAGGCTCAGAGTTAGACGCAGTGCACTGCTCTGAGAACAACCGCCCTGAGAGTTGAGTACACGACAGTGAAGGTGAGGTTGCAGATTAACCAAGGTATGGTGTGGGGAGCACGTAGCCCACCAGGACAGCTACAGATGCAGGAGTTCCTTTGTCTTGCTTTGTCTTGATGGAAAACTTGAGAAAACCACTTTTATGACATCTTTGTGGCATTTGTCGCTTCTCAACCAGTGTCTGAGTTGTAGAGCAGACATACGTAGGGAGAGAGGGCATATTAACATCCATGTTGGTGTCGCGTGACCTGGCTGGGAAAGGAACTCTCTAGCCTGTCCTCTGCCCCATGGGGACTGGGGTCTTTCCCCAGGGTTCTGAAAGGACCCTGGGTTAGTGGTGCTTCAGAATCCCTGGGCTGGGCCTCCATCTGGGAAACTCTGATGCAGTTGGTCTGGTGAGGCCGAGTTTCTCACCTGCTTAAAGCTCAGGAGGTGGCGCTTCTGTCGCTCACTCCGGGTTGGGGAAGGCTGAGCAGGCGCGCTTCCTTGATCCGCCTGCTGCAGGAGGGCCACGAGCCTGGCAATGGAAAGAGGGCAGCCTAAGGTGGGAGGCCCTTGAAGCTGGTCAGCCAATGAGAGCCCCACCCGGGCTCCCTGATGAGACTCAGCTGTGCTCTTGTTAAATGTTTAGAGTCCCAGCTGCCTTTGGTAAACTTTCAGACTCAGTGGGCCCAGGGTAGGGTCTGGCAGGCAGAGCCCTGCGGGTCTTCCCAGTCATAAGGCAGCCTGGAGGGAACGTGGTCCCGCAGAACGTGTGCCCCTGGATAGAGGAGAGCTCTGGGCCACAGAGCAGCTGCTGGTCATTTTCCTGGCTCTGCCCCTGGAGACCGTCACCACCTGGACGATGGCATTTTCGACAGAAATCAGGTACTGAATGATAAAGTGAGTGAGCACACACAGATCACTTTGCTTCTCTGGGGCCCAGGTGTCTACAAACTGAGACACTTAAACTCATTTTAGCTTTGAAATTCTCTCTCAATCTCTCTCTCTCTCTCTCTCTCTCTCTCTCTCTCTCTCTCTTTTTTAACTTTTTTTTGGTCTCTAATGCCTCAGTAGATAGAAACTTGAGATTTTATTTTTTTTTAAATATTTATTTATTTTATTTGAAAGCCAGAGTTGCAGAGAGGCTGAGGCAGAGACAGAGAGAGAGGAGAGGCAGAGAAAGAAAGAGGTCCCCAATTGGCCACAATGGCCACAATGGCTGGAACTGCGCCCATCCGATGCCAGGAGCCAGGAGCCTCCTCCCAGTTCCCCACGCAAGTGCAGGGGCCCAAGGATGTGGGCCATCTTCTACTGCTTTTCTAGGCCATAGCAGAGAGCTGGATAGGAAGTGGAGCAGCCGGGATTTGAACTGGAGCCCAAATGGGATGCCTGCACAGCAGTGGCAGCTTTACTTGCTATGCCACAGCGCTGGCCCCAAAACTTGAGCATTTAATGATTGTGATAACTCAAGAAAAGCAAAGAACATTGTGGAGAGGGGTCAAGCTCTGTAGGAGTGCTTTAGTATCTCCTGGCAGACCTAGAGAAAATATAATTTTAATTTCAACTGGTGGTCAAAACAGAAAAAGAGCTAGGCTTGTGTCTAGGGTGAATCCATGAATTTGAAGACCTTCATCCAAATTGCCAGAATTGCGTTAGAGGCTCAAAAGGAAAAGTTTGGTTTTGTTGATGGATTGATTTAAAACTTTCCTGATTTATGTTTCTGGAAGAGATAAAATTCCCAATTACTTAATTTCCTTTAAAAATATAAAAAAATACAAAGAAATACTTTATTGAATTCAATTCAATCTTATGATTTGAGTAGGTAGAGCTAAAATCCTTCTTCTTTGAAAAACAGCACTATTCTGGGGCCAGCACTGTGGCATAGAAGATTAAGCCTCCACCTGCAGTGCCACATCCCATGTAGGCACCGGCCAGAGTCCTGGCTGCTCCACTTCCAATCCAGCTCTCTGCTGAAACACCTGGGAAAGCAGCAGAGGATTGCCCAATGCTTGGGCTCCAGCACCCATGTGGGAAACCTGCAAGAAGCTCCTGGCTCCTGGCTTTGGCCTGGCCTAGGCCCAACCATTGTGGCTGTTTGGGGAGGGAACTAGTGGATGGATGATTGACAGCTCTCTCCCCCCTACCCCTTCTTTCTCTGTATCTCTGCCTTTCAGATGGATAAATAAATCTTAAAAAAAAAAAAAAAAAGACTCCCAGAGACCTGCAGAGACTGAACATTCTTGCATTCTAGACAAAAGGAAGGAAGGAAGGAAGGAAGGAAGGAAGGAAGGAAGGAAGGAAGGAAGGAAGGAGGGAAGGAAGGAAGAGAGGGAGGGAGGGAGGGAGGGAGGGAGGGAGAGAGGAAAACAGTAGCGTTCCAAGGTGTGTGCAGAGAAAACTTCGTGATAAGATGCATGGCTCCTGCATAGCCCTGCCCCCTCCATGTGCACAGGTGGACCATATCTGAATTTTACTATATATTTTCAGAAGCAACTTTTGCAAATGAGTACCCAGAAAATTCTTCATCATACAGCTCTTCTCTCTACCACCATCTTGGTCAAAGCCACAAATTCATAGGGTCTACCTTGTGCAATTTGAAAATTAAAGATGGTAGTCTGTGTTCTACCACCCTACATTAAAAGAGAGCAATGTACAATTACGTTTGGTAAAATGGCTTTTCCTTTTCTTTTTGACTGATTCATAAAAATTTTTAGATATTTTTGGGGTACCATGTGATGTTGTGACACATGCGTGCGTTGTGTAACGTTCAAATCAGACAACAGTCTCTTCAAACATTTATGATTTCTTTCTGGTCAAAACATTCAAAATCTCTTCTTTTAGCTTTTAAAAATACATACATACAGTGCATTATCATTATCTATAGTCTCCTGCCATCCAATAGGATGCCAGAAGCTCTTTTTCCTCTGTGGCTCTGAGTCCCCACTGTGGTAAGAATGCTTGAGGGGCCAGTGCTGCAGCATGGTGTGTAAAGCCTCCAGCTGTGGCTCCGCCTGTGGTGCCAATGTGGGTGCCGGTTCAAGTCCCCACTGCTCCACTTCTGATCCAGCTCCCTGCTATGACCTGGGAAAGCAGGCCCAAGTGCTTGGGCCCTCTGCACCCACATGGGAGACCCATAAAGCTTCTGGCTCCTCGATTCAGATTGGCTCAACTCTAGCCTTTGTGGCCATTTGGAGAGTGAACCAACGAATGAAAGACCTTTCTCTCTATCTATCTCTCCCTTTCTCTGTCTGTAACTCTACCTGTCAAATAAATAAATAAAATCTTAAAAGAAAAGAATGCTTGAAAAATTTTGCTGCCGTAAGTACTTTGAGGGTTTCAAAATACAGTTCTGGTTTCACTGTCCTTGGCCAAGATACATGAAAAGGTAGGGTTTTTCATCATGCAATTCCAGAGACAGTGTGAACAAAGACTCTATCCAAGAAGGATAAACGTGTTTATACTGGCTGGTGCCGTGGCTCACTTGGCTAATCCTCTGTCTGTGGCGCTGGCACCCTGGGTTCTAGCCCCAGTTGGGGCGCCGGATTCTGTCCTGGCTGCTCCTCTTCCAGTCCAGCTCTCTGCTGTGGCCCGGGAGTGCAGTGGAGGATGGACCAGGAGCTTGGACCCTGCACCTGCATGGGAGACCCAGATGAAGCACCTGGCTCCCGGCTTCGGATCAGTGCGTTGCGCCGCCAGCCGTAGCACCCATTTGGGGGATAAACCAATGGAAAAGGAAGACCTTTCTCTCGGTCTCTCTCTCTCACTGTCTAACTCTGCCTGTCAAAAAAAAAAGTGTTTATACTTTAATCTGTCACCACCAATACCATTTGACCAACTGTCTTCTACAGCTGAAGAAGGAAAGTGGCCCCATTTGAGAATGATCATAGCGAGCGGGTTCGTTTTCTTTTATGCACCCTGAGGGGGTTCCTTCACAACTGTCACTTACTGTAAAAAGGCCAGGGATGAATGTGACATGATGAACAGTGTGGGCACAGTCATGGGATGACTCAGCAGGCCCCAGGGCTCAGTGGGCATCCAGAGCCTCCAAAATCCAAAGGGTGGCCTAAATTTTGACCAGTGCCTGGGAGATGACCTGCAAGCTGTTGCAACATCCTGCTGGATAAGTGTCTTGAGCCACATCAGAGAGGCTGTCCTAATAGTGTCTTTTTGGGCCACACTGTATCCTTCTGACCACTGCGGACTGGGCACTAAGATCACCCACGTGGCAGCTCCTTGGCAGCCTGGTCAACTCCCATGGGAACCCTGAACAGCAAGGCTGTGGTGAGCTCGCCTGGCTGGCGACACTTTGTACCCATTGCCACCTGTTACTGCCGCACCAAGGAAGCACCCTGTATGCAGCTCCACTGAGAGAGGGTAACTGGAAACATGTGCCTGGGCTCTGCTTGATTCTGCCGTAGCTCCTACTGCTTCTGCCGGTTATCATGTATGTCCTTTAACTGTAATAAATGATAACTATGAATGCGGCATGTTTTTAGGATCTGTAAGTCTTTCTAGTAATTGTTGAACCTGAGGGTGGGCTTGGGAACTCCCCCAAACCAAGTTTTTTTTTTTCCTAGTAACAGATGTTACTAGGAAGACAGACCATCGCAATACAAGTGGCAGCAAGAGAGGATAAGCCACAGCTCCCCAGATTTCCCCTCCACGAGGCACAAGCACGCAATGGGGTGGGGGTATCATTGGCAGATCAGGTGTAGGGTATATATTTTTCTGGGAGAGAACTCACCTTCTGGGTAGTTTTTCCTTTTTATGGGAAAATATTAAGCACAATAATCAGATCCACTTGGTGGCTTCCTGGCTGGTTGTATCTGATGAGTTGTCAGGGAAAGTCAGTGGCAGAGAACCGAGAGCTTAGGCATCACGAATTTGCCACAAGGATGATGTCACCAGGCCCAGATAAGACAATCTGGAGTTCTGTCTTTCCTCTAGAAAAACATGGTGAGTCCATGCCCCGACTAACTTATTGTCTAGGCAACCCAGAGTGAGCTCCCACTTCATTCTTGGACTCCCTGAACAGCCCTTGCCTAGATAATAGATGTATCACAATTTCTTCCCAGATGGCCTAACACTACTTTATCAGGAGGTTATTAATATGTCAGCCTAAGTTATTCAAAATATGTCTGAGATCCCAGAGTGCATGTCATACGTTTTGTTCACTTACTCAGAGGTGAGACCCTTAAGTCGTAAGATATTGAAAAGATGACTGAGTGAATGAGTGGAGATATCTGTCCATCAGATATAACAAGTGTATGGAGAACAGCAAGGCAAGAAGAGAGCTGGGGGGTGTTTGTTATAGGCTGGCCAGAAAAGTGCCTGAGAATACATGTTTCATGGAGACCTGTGGGCAGGCAGGGAGACAGCCATGTAGACATCCCAGGGGAAGTTATCCCAGGAAGAAGCTAAAGCTCATAGAAATGTGTGTGTGGCATGCCCATGGAACCATACCAACATGGCAGGATGAGTGAGTTGCAAGGGGGAGTCATGAGGTCACACTGATGTTGGGAGAAACTCAAGGAAGTCTTTTGGCCATTGGAAGGATCTTGCTTTTACTCTGAATGAAAAGGGAAGCCAGGAGAGGTTTTAAGTAGAGAAGGAAACTACATTCTGTCTTAGGTTTCAGAGAAGTTACCTAGACCACTGAGCTGAGAAAAGATGATGGGGGTGAGAGGAAAGGCAAGAAGACTAGTTAGGAGTCCATCACGATATTTCAGGTGACAGAAAATGGTGACGGGAGCCTGGTTACTGGAACCACGGTGGAAGTGGTAGTCTATTTTGAGGATAGCACCAGCAGAAATTGCTAATTAAGGAGTGTATGTGTGTGTGTGTGTGTGTGTGTGTGTGTGTGTATGAGAGCGAGAGCAAGAGCGAGAGAGAGAGAGAGATCTATAATAACTTTGCTGTAGATTGAATAGGACTTGAGTCTCCAACCCCTACAGATGTTTAAATCCCAAATGCTTAATGTTTGTGGTGTTAAGAGGGTGGAGGTTTGAACCACTTATGGTATTTGAAGGTGGAGTCTTTGGGAAGTGATTGGATTGGAGTAAGTTGCTAGGATAGAGCCCCTGATGGATCATGATGGCTTTATAAGGAGAGACCTCATGGATAAATAAACTCTGTGTGTGTGTCTTTCTCCTTCCCCAGCCTTCTCTCCTTTTCCTGATTTAACATGCAATTCTTCCAGCACCCGTGATCCACCATCTGCTGCCCCTGTTAGACGCCAGACCAATAGGCATGCCCAATATTGGACTGTGAATCTCCAAAATCAGCAGCCGAGGTAAACCTTCCTTCATACACAGCTTCTCTCAAGCATTTTACTTGTAGTAACAGAAAACTCATGAACACAAACATCAACCCATTTAAATGGAGAAACTGTGTGGTTACTGAGAGATGAAGAGTTTTGGAGATAAGACAGGAAATTTGTTTTTCAACATGCCAATTTTGAGGTGGTAAATAAGTTTTCAAATGTGTCTGCTGTGGAGACACTTGGGTGATGGGTCTGTGGTCCAGAGGAGAGGTCAGAATTCGAGACAGAAGTCAAGAATGACCAGTAAAATATACAGGACATACAAGAAGAAGTGCCTCCATGATGAGGAATTTCAGTTAAAAAATATGATTATTTTTCTCTCCTTTTTGGCACTCAGAGTGCTATGCTCAGTCACTCGGAAAATTCTAACCATGCTTACTTTGTCCACATGTTAGATAAGTAAGATATTGCTATATCTAGATCTCAGAGGTCTATTTTTGGCAGCCCTTGAAACCAGTGGTTGATAGGAAGACAGGCATTCTGTAATCACATAGAAATTAAAACTAGAAGGGAGAAGTGGACCCTTATGTCCCATCTGCCTATGACTGTTAACTTACCCCCGCCCCAGCCTCCTCTCCTAATTGGCAGCAATTTTAATCAATCCTCACAGCATCACACAGAGTTTCAATTTGTTGGATAAGTCTCAATTCCTCTCCTTTCTTTTTCTTTCCCTGTCTCTAATTTGTTTCAATCTGAGAGAACATTCAAGCTACATTTAAAATCAGAACGAGGGAGGGCAAAACCAATTCACATTAGGTTTCCTAGTGGAACTTGGGAAAGGAAAATTTTCCTTCAAACTAACATTCTAATAAATACACTGTAGAATGAGGAAATTGACAAATACAGTTTAAGATGTAGCCTTGCACTTTCTCTTATCTATTCACTACCCATGGTCTCTTCAACTCAAGGCATCCTGGTGACAAGTGGCCCAGAAATTTCTTTACTCATTTTATTTTGTGTATTCTGCTGCTTTTCTTCTCTGAATTTCTAATGTCTCTCCAATTTATGTGGAAGTAAACAGCCATTTTTTTGGGAACTAACTAAATGTCATCTTTTTTGTTGCCTCATCTTGAACGCTCTCTACAAAACGTGGGTACTCCACAACGTTGTTTGTAAGGAGGAGTGGGGCTGCTGTTGACTCTTATGCTTAGTAAGAAGAGGAGAAACTGCCCCTTAACTTGTCATTTCTTTGTCACAAGTCACCAAGAGAGGGAGCAAGATGTGACCCAGGCCGGCACTATGGCTCACTAGGCTAATCCTCTGCCTGTGGCACCAGTACCCTGGATTCTAGTCCCAGTTGGGGTGCCGGATTCTGTCCCTGTTGCTCCTCTTCCAGTCCAGCTCTCTGCTGTGGCCCAAGTGCTTGGGCCCTGCACCTGCATGGAAGACCAGGAGAAGCACCTGGCTCCTGGCTTCGGATCGGAGCAGTGCGGTGGTCATGGCAGCCACTTTGGGGGGGGGGTGGTGGTGAACCAACGGAAAAAGGAAGACCTTTCTCTCTCACTGTCTAATTCTGCTTGTAAAAAAAAAAAAAAAAAAAAAGATGTGACCCAGTCTTTCCTGATTTTTTGCACAGGATATTGCAAGAAAATAACATAGAATGATGAGCGATTTTAAAAACCAAAGAAAAAGTTTATGGGCATGTACAAAGGGTCTTCAAAATCTCCATGGAAATACATATTACGAGAAAATAATGCATGAATTTCAATTGGTTGTTGTTTTGCACCAAAATAAGCATATCTTTTTTTTTTTTTTTTTTGAGGCAGAGAGAGAGAGAGAGAGAGTTCCCACCTGCCAAATGCCTACAATGGCTGCAACTGGACCAGGTCAAAGTTAAAAGCTGGAAACACAATTCCAATCTTCCACCAGGGTGTCATGGACCCAGCTACTTGAACCATCACCTTGCCTCCCATGGTCTGCATTAACAGGAAGCTGGAGCCAGGAGCCAGAGCCCAGTATGAGCCCAAACACTCTCGTGTGGGATGTGGGTGTCTTAGCAGTAAGACCAAATGCCCAACCCAGAACCTATCTTTTGATTTCATTTTCCAGGAACTTTCTGAGGTGCCCCTGTATGTACCCCCCTTTTTTCCTTCATATTTTGGCCAAATAACGTGATTGTCGCCCCCATCTTGCTAATGCAGGTCTTTGGAACAAATTCTGCCCTCCTAGTTTAAACTGCATCTAGACAGCCACAGAATTTTATCTTCTTGCTGGGAAATCACTTTCTCCATATGTGTTCTGATGATGACAGAACTTTTTCCATCTTGCACTTCTTCCTCCTTGGGGGAAGAGAAATATAAGGAATAATTTCTGGTTTGGTATTTGCTATTCTACTCACGTATCACAGTAGTTTAAAAAACTATCTGCCAACTTGCCAACAACTTACTTTTACATTGGGAAAAATGAGAGGCAAAGGGGAAGAGAAGGAAGAATCTTTTTAAAAATATATTTGAGAATAAATGTGAACTATCTGGGAGAAGAGCTGGATCAGTCAATAATTCTACTGGGTAGGTAACATTTGCATAAGGTAAGAAAATTTCTAGGCTTAAGTTCTATAACTCTGGAGTGGGTATTTAATCTAGACATGATCCTCACATCCCACATTGGAGTATCAGGGTTCAATTTCTGTCTCAGGCTCCTGATTCCAGTTTTTTGCTGACCCCAAGGGCAGCAGTGATGGCTCAGGAAACTGGATTTCTGCCACCCACATGGGGTGATGTGGATTGCGTTCCCAGCCCCCAGCTTTGGAGGCCACGCCTCCCCCCCCTCCCCCTGCCCCGCCCTACCACCCATTGTGAGCATCTGGGAAGTGAACCAATGGATGGGGATTCTGTCTGTCTCTCTTTGTTTCTCTACTTTTCAAAAATATGTAAAATTTTAATGAAGGGGCCAGTTCTGTGGCACAGTGGGTAAACGCCCTGGCCTGAAGTGCCAGCATCCCATATGGGCACTGGTTCGAGACCCAGCAGCTCCTCTTCCGATCAAGCTCTCTGCTTTGGCCTGGGAAAACAGTGGAGGATGGCCCAAGTCCTTGGGCCCCTGCACCCATTTCAGCGACCAGGAGGAGGCTCCTGTCTCCTGGCTTTGAATCGTTGCAGCTCCAGCCATTGCAGCCATGTAGGGAGTGGGAGTGGACCAGTGGATGTAAGACCTCTCTCTCTCTCTCTCTGCCTCTTCTTCTCAGTAACTCTGCCTTTAAATAAATAAATAAATCTTAAAAAATTTAAGGAAGGATTCTGTAATTCTGCTGCTTTGAAAGTGCCATGGTAAGAAAGAATGTTTCCCACTATCTCACGTGATTTAAAGTTGTCATAGTTAACTAATTCTAGAAAAGAATGACAAGTGTTTGTTTACCAATTAAAGTGACACAGCCACAAGAAAGTAATGTAAACACAGTTCAAAAATTACAGGGTCAAAATGAACACATTTTTTAAAATTTACAGGATTTATGCTATTTTGAATTTTGTGCAAAATTGCAATTTTTATCTTTATTTTTAAAAAGATTTATTTAATTATTTGAAACTCAGAGTTGTGGGGGGAGAGAGAGAGAGAGAGAGAGAGAGAGAGAGAGACAGAGACAGAGAGAGACAGATTGTCCATCTGCTGGTTCACTCCCCAGATGGCCACAATGGCCAGGGCTGGGCCAGGCTGAAGCCAGGAGCTAGGAGCTTCACCTGTGTCTCCCATGTGGGTGCAGGTACCCAAGCACTTGGGCCAACTTCTGCTGCTTTTCCCAGGCCATTAGCAGGGAGCTAGAAAGGAAGTGGAGCAGTTGGGACTCGAACCAGATCTCACATGGGATGCTGACATCCCAGGTGGTGGCTTTACTCACTATACCAGAACACTGGCTACCCTTATCATACTATTTTAAGTCCTTAACACCCAAATTTTCATGTAAGAAAATAAAAACATATAAAACTCAGATTTTCATATAAAATAATATTATATAATATAGAAATGTTAATTAGTTTGATATCAAAGGAAATGAAAATTACTCATCCTACCTAATTCCGTAGGTCAATGGATGGCCAAACATTTGTCTTTTCTTTTTATTATTACCAGGCTAACATGAATCCAATACTTGCAGACTCTAAAGCTAAGAAAGAAGAAGAAAAAAAAAAAAAAACATAAGATTTGTCTGAAGTTCTTTCCCAGACACATGAAAGAAATTCATAAAGTTTATGAAAAATGTGTCATGGAAAAAACTACATGAATTATTTCAGATTCTTTTGCACCATAACAAACTTATCTTTTAATTCCATTTTCTACGATCTTTTGAAATACTGCTGTGTCTACATAAACATCTGTGTTCAAATATTTTCAGCAACAAGGGACTCACTAGGTGCCAAGAATCAATCCATTTATTTCTTGTTTTTTCTCCCATAAGGGTGATGCTTCTCCCTGATTCTCCATCTTGATAAACAGCTCTCCCACCCACCCAGAAACTGAGATTCTTCATGACCAGTTCCCTTATGCTTCCCCCCACCAATCTAGTTCCCGGTCCTGAGATTCTATCTCCGAAATCCTTGTCTCCATCTCTTCTCCTGTCCCCCCATCCCAGCTACCATCCTGTCTTGTTCTGGATTCCCCCTCTTCTTCCCTAGGGCCATTTTCATCCAGACTCCACACAGGAACCAAGAGAGATTTGTAAAATGCAATCAAGAGAGCAGCCATTTAACGAAGCAGTGAAGCCACAGGTTAAGACACCTATGTGTCACCCTGAAGGGCCTGGGTTTGTTCGATACTCAACACTAGCTCCTGACTCCTGCTTCCTGCTGTTGTAGACCCTGGGAAGCCGAGGTAATGGCTCAAGTAACTGGGTCCCTGCCTTCCACTTGGGAGGCCTGTGTTTAATTCCTTGCTCCTGAGTTTGGACTCTGCCCAAGTCCTGGCCACTGCAGGCCTTTGGAGAGTGAATCAGTGGATTGAATCTATCTCTCTCTCTCTCTCTCTCTCTCTCTGTGTGTGTGTGTCTTCGTCTGTTTACCTTTCTCTCTCTGTATCTGTGCCTCTGAAATGAATAAAGAAGTTTTAAAAATGCTGTGGGATCATGTTAGATCTCTGCTTAAAGTCCTTCAATATATACTTGGAATAAAACTCAAAA
The DNA here is from genome assembly GCA_949820135.1 of Sylvilagus floridanus. NCBI lineage: Eukaryota > Metazoa > Chordata > Mammalia > Lagomorpha > Leporidae > Sylvilagus > Sylvilagus floridanus. The sequence continues at coordinate 63,827,665 of OX463226.1, read as the reverse complement.
CTCTCAATGTGAGCTGAGAGTTTTTGCTAACTCTGGCTCCAACTGCCCCTTCACAGTCATGGCCATGGCTGTCAGCTTGCGAACGCCCACCACACCAAGCTGCTTTGGCTCTTGAAGATGCCAAACAGCATCCTCCTGGGTCTCTCTCTCTCTCTCTCTCTCTCTCACACACACACACACACACACTCCTCCTCTCTGTCTCTGAAACAATCTTGCTTGGCTAAAAGTCTGCTTTTTCTTCAGGTTCCAGCTAAAATGTGCTTCCTCGGAACACCCACTTTTCCTTCACAGTACTCCCCACAATTGAAATCATATGCCTATGTGTATCTGCATGTATATGTATATAATTAGCATAATTAAATCACATATATTTTTTAAAAGATTTATTTTATTAATTTGAAAGAGCCACAGAGAGAGGACAGAAAGAGAGAGAGAGAGAGCGAGAGAGAGAGAGAGACGTCTTCCATCTGCTGGTTCACACCCCAAATGGCCACAATGGCCAGAGCTGCGCTGTTCTGAAGCCAGGAGCCAAGAGCTTCTTCTGGGTACCCCATGTGGGTGCAGGGACCCAAGGATCTGGATCATCTTCCAGTGCTTTTCCAGGCACATTAGCAGGGAGCTGGATTGGAAGTGGAGCAGCCGGGAGTTGCACTGGTGCCCATATGGGATGCTGGTGCTGCAAGCTGGGGCTTTAACCCACTTCGTCACAGCGCCAGGCCCCACCTGCCACAAAACACACATGGATTTGCATAATGTCTATCTCCCACCCCTGACAAGAGGCAGCATATGTGTCTCATCTCACTGTGACATCATCCAGCTTATCACACCCTTCCCAGCTCATTTTAAGTATTTAATCTGAGGTGTCTTAAATCTTCGTGAAATAGGCATAGTATGAAAAAAAACTACCTATAGACCTAAAAACTTAAATAAACTTATCTATTAAAATTTATTTATTTGGGAGGCAGAGAGACAGACACAGGGAGAGCTCCCGTCTGCTAGTTTGCTCCTCAAATTGCCCACAATGGCTAAGGGCTGGGGCAGATCAAAGCCAGGAGCCCAATTTCTTGAGCCCTCACGGCTGCTTCCATGGGTCTGCAGTGCCGGAAGTAGGGGTCAGGAGTCAAAAGCAAGCAGGAAACCCAGGCTCTGAGATACGGGACGTGAGGGTCTTCACTGCAAGGCCAAATGCCTGCCACTAGTTTTCTGTTGTAATTCCATTTTTCATGAACTTTCGAACATCTTCATACACTCCATTGAATGCATTTGGATCTAATTGTTAGAATCATTCATTTGTAGATTGTACCTTAGTTGCAATTTGTTTCACCAGCCAAAGGCTGTTTCTGTAAACCAAATTGACGAGTTTTGTTGTGCAAAACTATGTTATGTTGTGTCAAAAAGCATTGTACTGAAGAACCAAAGAATAAACATATGAAGTGCTCATCACTTATTTAGGTTAACTTTAACGGTAACAGTGCATGCATAATTAAATCTGAAGTCATGAGTTAAGTAAATAAATGATTAGCTCGGGGACAGGACGGTCACCATAGGCAGTATGGAAGGTTTTACCTATTTGCTGCAGTTTAACCACATATGTTTCTTGGTTGGTGGTGTGTGGCATAAATAATAATGATGATTAAATAATGGTAATAACACACGCATAAATAACATTTATTAGCCACTTACCATGAGCCAGGTTTATTTAAATCTGACCAGATCTCTATGATGTATTTATTATGATTATTTCATTTTACAAGTTGGGGAACTGTGACCGGGAGAGGTTAGATGACACATCCATCTAGTAACCAAAAGAAATGGGTGTTGACCTTGGGTGTGTGATCGCGGTAACCTAGAGAGAGACAGGGACAGACAGAGCGAGGTCTTCCATCTGCTCGTTCACTCCCCAAATGATGGCAAAGCCAGGAACACAGAATTCAGCGTGGGTGTCCACTGAGTGGCAAGAATCCATGTACTTGTCACCTGCTGTCTCCCAAGGTGCACACTAGCAGGCAGTTGGAATTTGAAGAGAGGGAGCTGAGCTAGGACTCAAACTGGGAGCCCTGATGTGGGACCACAGCACCCCAAGCAGTGTCTCATCACTGTGCCTACCTCTTTTAAAAATGTATTTATTTGTTGATTTATCGATTTATGTTGAGAGGCACAGAGACAGAGAGAAATTCCCATCCACTGATTCACTCCCTAAATGCCCACAACAGCTGAGGCTGGGCCAAGCTGAAGCCAGTAGCAGAGAACACTCCCCAGGTCTCCCATGTGGCTATCAGGGACCCAACAATTTGAACCATCACCGTTGCCTTCTAAAGTGCTTGCTAGCAGGAATTTGGAATCAGGAGTGGGCGCTGGGATTCTAACACAGAGACTCCAACATGCTGTGCAGGCATCCCAAATGGTCCCTTCATCACTGGGCCAAACACCTTCCCGGGTAAGCTGGCTCTTAACTGCTGCCCCACGTATGCCATCCCCAGTAATCTGGCTCTGAACTGCTCCGTGAAGCTGTTCCCTGATCACCCAAGGAGGACATCAGGATTGGGAACACAGGGAGTCCCCTGTTTCTTCACTTAGCTGTTTCTCCTAAATAGCGTGAGAACTTGGTGAACTGATGTAAAGACAGCTTATAGTGACTGATGCCCACATTCAGCTTGTGCGCTGAGATGTGTCCTTAAGGAAGAGCCTGAACACCTGCGTGCCCAGATGTGCTCTGGTTACTCCCTGTCCATCCCCCACCTCTAAAGAGGCAGCTGCTGGGCCTCCTCTAGGGCGTGGTGGGAGATGATAGGGGACCAGTTTATTTCGAGTAACTCTCAAGTGATTTAGATTTTTTTTAAAAGATTTAATTATTTATTTGAAAGTCAGAGTTACATAGAGAAAGAAGTAGAGGCAGAGAGAGAGAATCTTCCATCTGCTGGTTCACTCCCCAAATGGCTGCATCTGCCAGACCTGGGTCAATCTGAAGCCAGGAGCCAGAAGCTTCTTCCAGGTCTCCCACACGAGTGCAGGGGCCCAAAGACCTGGGCCATCTTCTACTCTTTCCCAGGCCACAGCAGAGCTGGATCGGAAGTGGAACAGCCATGTCTCGAACTAACGCCCATATGGGATGCCAGCACTGCAAGTGGCAGCTTTACCCGCTACACCACAGCGCCAGCCCTGATTGATTTTTTTAAACTCATCCTCACAACAAGATTGGTTAGCTGGTTGCCCTTTCCATCAGCAAGGACCAGAGGGTGCCTGGGGACCTTGGCAGGGGAAAGGGCTTCCCCCTCCAGTGCTTTGGCTGCTCAGCTGCTGGGGGAAAGGCCCTGGGGGAAGGCACCCCAAGGCAATGCGGAGTCAGAGTCGCAGGAGAGGGGAGGGTGCCTGGGCTGGGTGAAACCAGAGCAGGCTGAGTTTCCCAGGCCTCCAGCACAGGCTCCCAGGGGCAGGTCAAGTTCTTTAGAAGGAGCAGGGGCTGCTGGGTGGATCACTGCCCAGCCGGACCCCTTCTCCAACCCCTCCCCTGCCCAGCCGGTGGCTTCTGGATCAGTCTCTGGCTTGAACCTGGGAAGGCTTCTTCCTTGACAGGTTAGCTTTGCTCCTCCTTGTGGAACCCATGCAATTCCATCCCTACTGGTGTGCTGAGAAGGGGCCCCTCTTGCAACAAAACCAGTGTGTTCTTCGAAGGGAGCCTTAGGGTTTTGTGCTCTGATGGCCAGCCTGGAGTTAAATTCTCAGAGTCTGACCTTGCACTTGAGCCACACAGAGTACAGCCCATGGTGCAGCTGCTTCTTCCCGATGTGGCTATTGAGCTCCTAGTGGTTACTGCTCAGCCTCACTGTGCGGGAGTCAGGCTTGTTGGCTTGCTGCTTACCCCAGCATGCACGGCACCTGGTCCAGGCTGTGAGAGCAGGCACCTTCCCAAGTTTCCCCTCTGCTTGCTGGGAAAGCAAGTCTCCTGTGCTGAACCATCTCCATCGTCTTCCTGGTGGCCTGTTCTTTCCTCCTTCCCCATCTTGTTTCAGCTTTGCTGGGTGACTCAGCACGATGACACGGGACGCTGTCTCTCTGGGCGAGACAAGGTCCATGACCTGCCCCAGGTCCACAGTGCACAGTGCACAGTGTGGTCGAGGTAAAGCCCACCAAGTCCAGGGTTCCTGGGGGTTTCCTCGCTGAGAGCTCTCCCTACACCAGCCCATCTTGATACAAAATCTGTAGCTGTAGCTTCTTTATTTTTTTAAATGAAGACTGTGTTTCTTTTTCTTTTTTGAAGATTTATTTATTTATTTGAAAGGCAAAGTTACAGAGGCAGAGAGAGAGGTTTTCCATCCATTGGTTCACTCCCAAGTGGCCACAAAGACCAGAGTCAAGCCAATCCGAAACCAGGAGACGGAAGCTTCCTTCAGGTCTCCCATGTGGATGCAGTGGCCCAAGGACCTGGGCCATCTTCCACTGCTTCCCCAGACCATAGCAGAGAGCTGGATTGGAAGTAGAGTAGCTGGTACTTGAACCGGCACCTGTATGAGATGCCAGCACTGCAGGCAGTGGCTTTATCCGCTATGCCACAGTGCCACCCCCAAAATCTGTGGCTTCTGAATCAAACAGCTCCCCTGACATTACAATAATATTTTACTGATTGCTTTTTGCAGTGAATGAATACAAACATTTTTACACTCTGGCTTCAGTTGTAGTGACTGTTAAAAATTTCTGACTTTGAAAATCAAAGGCAGTTTAAGGACTAGACAATCTAGATCAGCCCCTCAATCATGTGTTCAGTGCCTCTAAAAGTGATAGCAAATCAAGGATGAAATGCAACAGCGCAGGGAGCGAAGGCAGATTTCACACAGGGCGGCAGCGCTGGCACTTTTAGCTTCAGCCGGAGTGTGGGATCACATTGGATGATGCCGGCTCGTCCCAGATGAATTGTCTGGGCGGCTGACACAGGGCATGCTTTTTGCACTGTGTTCTCCAAGTCAAAAGAAACGAAGTGTTCAATATAGGGCAAAGTTGAGCCCATCCCCTACAGACTTCCGTGCTGCAAGAGATCCTCCTAGGAGGTGCGAGTCCAGCCACTCCATTCCCCCCTGGGAGAGACAGCATGCAAGGAAGAGGCCAGGTTCTCTCCCGGGTTGCCTGTGTGAGTGGGTGGCCAGCTGCAAACTCCCCCCGCTCCAACCCAGCTTCTCTGAGATTCCATCTCTCCCTGGCCATCTCCTAACAACCTTATGCACCAGCACAGCCCTCCCCAGGCCATTGCCTGTTGCCTGCAGGTCTTGTATCCATGACTTTTGCTATAAGACTTTCATGTGTTAGGAGTTTGTTCCCCCACCACTGTGTTTTCCATTTCTATTTCAGGCTCCAGTTTCCATTCAAGTGGTTTCACCCCTGCTGTGTGAGTCCTTCCCTGGAGAGATCCAGGATAGTGGCTGCCTTCCCAGCTCCCAGGGCTGTCCAGGGTGCCCTGCCCTCTCTGTGAGATGAGCGCCTGCAAGTGTCCATCTCCACCAGTTGCACAGGTGCCAGGCCCTCTGCCGTCCTTGGTAAGTGGTTCAGAGGATTAGTGTCACTTGCCTCCTGGCCTCTTGCTGTGCCTCTAATTTAAAGAGCCAGGAGGTAGAGCCACCTGTCCTCCACTCCACTCATTAATAAATTCAGACAGGGCTAATGCCGCTACTGTACTGGGACATGCCCCAGTGGGGCGGCCATAGCTCTGGGGGCTGACATCACCGCGTCTCCTAAGCTCTGTTGTAGGGTTGTGCCTGGGAGGAACGCATGTCACAAGATGGCCCCTAATTGAGTGGCCAGATTCCTTCATGCCTTGTGGTGACAGTGGCTTCTAACAGCATAGGTGCCATCTGTTGATGTGTGAAGTGCCTGGCACCGTCCCACTGCTGCCTAAAATAGCTCCTGACATGTGATCAGCAGGGTCAGTTGCAGCAGAGAAGGGATTTTCCATGTCTATTTAAAAACTGAAAGTAATACTCGGTTGAGATGTCTTTCTCCTCTCACAGCTCATTTTTAATTTTTATGATTTTTGATGTAAAAATGATAAATATCTCTGGGATACCATGTCATGTTCTCATGCGTGTTACACATGACGTCATGTCTACTGTTCTTCCTTCTGAACTAAGCCAGGACCAGCAAACAACAGTTTGCATGAATAAAATTTTATTGGCGTGCTGCCATCTTGTTCATTTACACACGGTCTGTGGCTGCTTTCACACGATGCCAAGGCTGGTTGTTGCCAGAGACCTCAGAGCCTGCAGCACCCAAGATAATTACCATCTGGCTCTTTTCAAAAAAATAGTAATAGTAATAGTAATACTACTACTACTAATACTAATGGCACCGCTTAGAGGATCATGGATTCTGAGGTTTGTTCCTTGTGACCACGGGGAAGCCCTTGGTGTTTGTGAACCGGGTCCAGAGGCTGTGATGATGGCCTCAGGATAGCCTCACTGGCCAGTTGGGGAAGAGGAACACTGACCTGTCCTAAAGGTAGACTTGCCGTTATCACACTCAGCAAGGGCTGGAGGAAAAAAGCAATCAGCTTCCGACCTTCCCTTTGGTCCACACATCTAAGATCAATAATCACAGCACCCAGAACTGGTGCTCCAAATTCTATGTGGGACTGAGATTTCTTCTACTATACGGTCCGAGCTGTCCTGTCATCTGTGAGTTTCTTCTTTGTTCCTTTCTTGATGTCTTTTGCATTTAATTTTTTTTCTCATCTCACTTTTATCCCTACTGATTGGAAAGTCGTGTATTCTACTTTTATAGTGCTTACTTGTCAAAATCTAAAGCTAATCCTTGTTTCTACTGTCCTCCTGGAAAAGATTTTTAATAGATTTTTAAAAGACCATTTGCTTCATTATTCAAAAAGCAAAGTGACACAGAGAGGGGAGAGACAGAGATCTCCCATCTGCTGATTCACTCCCCCAAATCCCTTAACAGCCAGGTCTGGGTCAGGCTGATGTCAGGAGCAAGGAATTCCCTCCTGTCTCCCATATGGGTGTCAGGGGCCCAAGGACTTGGATCATCCCCCTCTGATTTCCCAGGAGCACTAGCAGGAAGCTGGATCAAAAACGAAGTAGCCGGGTTTTGAACTGGCTTTCCCATATGGGATGCTAGAGTCACAGCAGCTGCTTAGCCCACTCACTACAACTCTGGCCCCTACAGGATCTTTAAACACTTTAATTCTGATTACATTCTAACCCAGGTATCTGCTGAGGGGTGTGCATTCCAAGAGCCCCAGTTGATGTCTGAAACCATGAATAGAACAAAACTCTACATACACTATGGTTTTCTTGAAATTGTGTAGTAAATGTCCACAATTTAAATATAGAATTGTCCAGTGAGTGACACACCTCTGGAAATAAACCCATTATAAAATAGCTCCCCCCAAAATACTTATGAATTGCTTATTATTTCCATTAATATTTGCAAGCTGAAGTTGATCGAAGGTGAACAAAAGTGCAGGGAATGAAACCATACACAACAGGGAACAATTTCATTTCTTTCCCTAATTATTATATATTTTGGTCACTTTTTAAATTTTGCTTCTTTCTCTCTTTTTTTTTAAGCTAAATCACACGTTTTTATTGTTGCTTGACTGTTTTATCATTGTGTGTTTAGTTTTACCCATACAGTTAGCCCATTTTAGTCTTAACTTCCCATCTTTCAGCTTAGACCTCCTATTTGGGAGACCACATTGTCCGTTAACCATTGTGCATCCTTTTGAATTCCTTTGGTGAGAGTATATTGGTGATTATAGAAAATACTGATTTTTTTTTAACCTAAACATATCTCTGTTTCCTTTGTTGTTGTTGTTGAGTGATGTTTTGCCAGGGATATTGTTTTAGGCTGAGGGTTACTTTGTCTCAGCACACAGGTATCTTTTTCCATGGCATGTTGTCTTCCACTGCTGCTTTTAGATGTCAGTCTAATTGCTGTTCAGCTAGACAGTGTGTCTTCTGTCCTTGACTGGTTTTATGATTTTTCTCATTTCTTTTGTTCCTCACTTTTATTATCTTTCACAGTTTTTTTTTTAATTTATAAGACTCGGTATTCGTTAGCTTCTTGAATCTGTGGATTGATGCTTCTGTTGGCTCTAGAAAATTCTCAGCATTTGTGATTGTCTCTCCCTATTCTGTCCACTCTTTCTACAATTCCATTCAGTGTCTATTAGACTTTTCTCACTGCATCTTATGTCTTGTACAAATTTTCATCATTTTTCTTACTCAAACCTAAATTCTGGAAACTTTCTTCAAGTCTATCTTTCAGTTCATTACTTTCTCTTTGCTAAGTCTTGTTCCATTAAACAATATCCATTGAAATTTTTTATTTTGATTGTTATATTTTCATTTTCTAGAAATTATTATTGGTTCCCATTCCCGTCTCTGAGATCTTTCCTTCTTATCTTTTTCCTCATTCTATTTTCAATCCTTTTCTTCCAATTAATTTAACAGATTCAAATGTCTATGTCTGTTGCCTGATAATTTCAATATCTAGTATCTACAGCTTCTCTGCTGGTTCCTGGGTGCTCCTCTAGTGGGAGTGCTTTAAGCTAACGCATAGGACTAAAGCTGTAGACAATCCCTACTGTGCAAATCCAGGCTGCATACCTGCATAAAGCCTGGTATGTTGTCATGCATTCTAGATGGAGATTTTTTTTCTTTGTGCAGACTCAGTCTTCAAAGCAGCTCTTGCTCTAGCTGCCTTGGGAGTAGCACCGTGGATTTAGTTCCGATTCACCCTTCTGCTGAGATGAGCTGGTTGGATGGAGTTGGGCTCTGTGCAGGCACGGGACAGATTTCTCACCTGGGTGGACACCAGGCTCTCTTTCTTTTCTCTCCTTCCCTAAAATGCTAAGGAAACTTACACTCATGTTCATCCAGTTTTGGCAAATGCTTTGGTTTGGAAAGTGCTTGTTCAGTGATTCTCCTTCTTGCTATGAATTCCCAGTGTCTAGGTCACCACTGCATCTAAAACAATTTGTAAAAAACAAAACAAAACAAAACAAAACAACAAAACAAAACAAAACAAAAAAACATGGCACTCAGAATTTTTAGTTGCTTTAAGTGGAATCTTCATTCAAGTTTGGCTGTGTTGCTAGAGACAAAAGCCTGGAATTGAGACTTTCTGGGAAAGCCAACATTCATCTCTTTCAAGTGACTTCTTGAGTGCATTGCACGAATGTGGTCTGAATGTGAATGATATTTGGTAATGTGTCATAAAATAAGACTTAACAAAACATTCATTATACTTGCTCTGGTTATGATAGTATTCCATGCTCATTACAGACCCTGAATGAAATGGAAAAGTATCAAGAACCATCCTAATCCCTCCATCCAGAAGTAGCCACTATGTGTAGGTTGTTATTTGCACTTCTGTCCAGTTTTTGGTATGCCATCTATGTTTAAATAGTTGAGAAAGCCTTACTCCAGAAGTACTTATTTAATTGGAAAATGATACTTCTTCCTTTGAGATGTGAGTCACAAGATAGAATTATTTCTCTTCTTCTCTATTCTGAGCTCATTGCCGATCAGTTGACCACTTGTAAGATATATGGCATCCTTGGTGTAATCTATCCTGGGGAATCCAATCCAAAGGATCCACCCAGAGCACCACGGGGGAGTCATAATTGAAGGAACAATGGCATTCAGTGAGGGGTGGTCGATTCTCCAGTTATAAAGGAGAGAGGCCATGCAGAATTGACACTGCTACCATCTGAATGCTGCTGTAGGCTGGGTTTGAGCTGCATCCAACAGAGAGAGGAGTATGATTGCATTAGGTCTGGGGTAGAAAGGCTCATTAGCATTTTGCAGATAAAGATGCTTCTGTAAATTTCACATTAACTCAGATCTCTGTGGACTTGTCTCTGAGATAGTAATAGAACTGTATACACCTCTGGCCTCATGCAGGACGTGGATGTGCCTACCCTGACTCTCACAGATGGGCTGCAGCATATCGAGGCCGTTCATCCTAGAGACTAAAATCTCTGAGGGATGACAAGAATCACCAATTGAGCTCAGTTGTATCTTGGTTCATAGCCATGCTTCTCTTTCCAGTGCAGCTCAGAATAGAGTCCCATAGAGTGTACATGGACCCAGTTTCTAGGTGGGTGATTGTGTAGGAGGAATTGGATTTTGTGGAAGAAGATTGCAATGATCTTCATAAGGTCAAGAAAAACCCAAACATTTCCCATTAGACCTCAATGGGTAAAAAGTGGGACTGTCAATTTTTTTAACTCCCTAAATGAGAAGTCCTTGGTGAGTGATAACAACCATTGAACTTTATTTGAAATTTTAAAAAATGTATTTGAGAGGCAGAGAGAGAAAGAGAGACAGAGAACAGAGTGAGGGGACACTCCAATTTGCTGGTTCACCCTCAATATGCCCACAATGGGATGGCCTGGGCTAGGAGCCAGGAATTCCATCCAGGTCTCCCTCATGGGTGGCAGGAACCCAATTACTTGAGCCATCAGTCCTGCATCCCAGGATCTCCATTAGCAGGAAACTGGAATTAAAAGCTACAGCCAGGTATCTAATCCTAGTACTCCCATATGGGAGGCAGGTGTCTTAACTGCTAGGCCGAATGCCAACCCTGCCTTCATTTAGGGTGAGTAGAATCTCTGTCTGTGATATGAAGAGCAGCTCTGATGTCACAAGGGTCTAAATCCAAGTGGTAGGCCAGCAAATTCCTCTCTGTGTGAACTCCCAGAGGTAGTTAGCATCTTATCCATAACATGGTAGTCGTACCTTTCATTGCAGGGTTGCAGGAAGGACTGCAAGTCAGGCCCTGGATGCACTCAGCACAGGGTAAATGGCAGTTGTCCTACCTGACTGTCAGCTCCTGCATTCTGGGACCGACCTGGATCCCCAGTGCATCTGAAATGGTTGGTGCTCAGTAGCTGCTCTACAAACAGTCAGCAGAAGGCTGAAGTGCTCAGGCACACAAGGAACCAGTACTAGGGGAGACCAAGGCAAGGGAGTGCTGCTGTCCTACCAAGGTGCCTTCCAGGGAACCAGCCCTGGGGGAGACTGCTGGCCCAACTGCTTCAGGGATGAAGGTTGTCCATCTTCTGCCTGCTGCAGCCTCAGGCATGAGACCTGCGGGCAGCCCATCCTGTCCACGTCTGTGGCCTGAGTCCTGGCTCTGACCACCATTTGTACAGCAGCTCTCCTGAACCCCGCTTCCCTTTGCCTCGCTCCACCTATTTCCCTCTCCACCTGTCCCCTCTGCCACTCCTGCGGCCAGGCCCATGCCACCTCACCCACACCACGTGTGGGAAATGGGAACCCGATGGACGCGGGAATGGAAGAAGCGTATCTGTGGGGATGGGAAAGGAGAGCCCTGAACGTCAAGCCCTGCTGTGAAAAACCATCCGATCGTTTTCCCCAGGAGGCTGATTAAATAAATTATAGCAGTGAGTCAGTAGGGTGATGTCAGATAAATGAAATATTTAACACGATGGAATAATCCCTCCAGTAATGTTAGAATGTTCACATTTGTTAATCTAAAGTACTCCCTGATGAGACAGCTGAGTGGCTGAATGTGCTGGAAGGCTGCTTTCTAAATCAAGGCACCGCCTTGAGTCGGAGAGGGGTCCCCCGTGCCGGCCCGCTCGGGGTGGTGGGTACACCCCTCCTCCACCCAGCAGGGCTTCGTCTAATTACCCAAAAATGGCTTAAGGGCTCTCTCACCCAGCCTTCCATTCGCAACTGCCCAGGCCTCCTGTGGGCTCCCTTCTCACACTGCGGAGCCTGCTCTAGTACCTCTGCTTCCTTCCCACCTTGCCAAGTGAATCCGCTGCACCCTGAGGAGATGCACAATGGACACGCCCCCGCCTGCCGCTGCGTGGTTTGCTTGTTCCCAAGCCAGGGATCTGCTGAGCTCCGTCAACTCTCAGCTTGCTTTTTACGGACCTAAAAGGAAACACAATGTAGAAAGCCTCTGTGCAGAATCCCCAGGCTCACACAAATTAGAGCTATGATTTCTTTTTGTTTTTTTTAAGATTTATTTTATTTATTTGAAAGAGTTACAGAGAGAGCTAGAACGAGAGAGAGAGAGAGAGAGAAAGAGAGAGAGGTCTTCCATCTGCTGGTTCACTCTCAAAATGACAGCAACGGCCAGAGCTGAGCTGATCCGAAGCCAGGAGCCAGGAGCTTCCTCTGAGTCTCCCATGCAGGTGCAGGGGCCCAAGGACTTGGGCCATCTTCTACTGCTTTCCCAGCCCATAGCAGAGAACCAAATCGGAAGTGGAGCAGCCAGGACTCAAACCGGTACCCATATGGGATGCCAGCTCTGTAGGCCATGGCTTTAACCCATTGTGCCACAGTGCTGGCCCCTAGAACTTCGATTTCAAGATGAAATGGCCAAAATGAGTAACTCATGCATGGGTGTTAATTTAGGTATTAAATAGTTGGTATCCATTTCTGGCTTCTTCTAGAATGAACTAGTGCCACCTCCAAGGGAGAGAAAGACAATCTTCACTTTCCCAGTGGGTCCTGTCTCTGATAAGCCCTTCCCCAGAACAACTGCCAAGGCACCCAGGGACCAGACTGACCTTGAATCAGACATACCAGGGTTGCGTGTTCTATCTTGCCGGTCCAGCTCTGCACAAACCACACATGTCTCCCAGTCACAAAGAAAAGTTGGAAGCCATGTGGGAGGCCAGAGAGTTTGCTCTTGGCACAAACAAATTCATTGCTCAAGTCTTTCAAGCTTGGGGTGAATTTCTGGGTTATCGGTCGTTGAACTTAGTTTAGAGCACGGATCTAATTAGCCAGGCCCGGAGAGCACACACCTCCCTGTGTGACCGTTCCAGGGCTTCATCTGCGGCACTTCTGGTGAGGAACGTGGAGGATGCCAATTGTACAGTTCGGAGCAGTGGCCAAGTAGCTATCAAAGGCTGGAAAATAATCAGCCCTGTTATTGGCAAGGAAAGCAGAGTTTGTCGCGGCCTGCAGAAGTCAAAGGCTACCGATGTTGCTGGCTGCATCCCTGAAATGTTTCCTTTTAGACAAGGAACTGGCAGGCTCACTACCCTCTTAGTTAGCACAAGTGCCTAAAACAGATGTTCCAAAATGCTCATCTGGAATGGCAGATGATGGCAAAGTACCAATCGGCCTGTGGCTTCTGAGAGCCTCAAGGCACACTGGAACTGCAAAAGGTGTACAATGCTTATGTCTTTACTCTCCTGAACACCTGATTCTGCTGTTTGTACATCTGTACTTCTGTTTCAAGATCCCCAGAAAAAAAATGAAGATTTCTTGGTAATGCATATTACAGGAAAATGCTTTCCTCCCTCCCTCCCTCCCTCCCTCCCTCCTTCTTTCCTTCTTTCCTTCTTTCTCTTTCTCTTTCTCGAGGCAGGGAGATACATACACACACACACACAGAGAGAGAGAGAGAGAAATAGAGAGAGACAGAGAGAGAGAGAGAGAAAGAGAGAGAGAGAGAGAGAGAGGGAGAGTCAGAGAACTCCCTTCTTCAGGTTCACTCCCAAAATGCTCACAACAGCCAGCCCAATGTCTGGGCTGAAGCCAGGAGCTGAGAACCCAATCCAGGTCTCCCGCCCAGGTGACAGGAACACAAAACTTAAGTTATCACTGATGCCTCTCAAAGGACCAAAAAGAAGATGAAGAAGATAGAAGGAAAGCAAGCAAGCAAGCATTGCTATGAAAGAAATAGGGGGGAGAGGGAGGGAGGGAGGGAGAGAGAGAGAGAGAGAGAGAGAGAGAGAGAAAACTCTTATAGTTCATACCAAGAAATTTTTTTTTTCTGGGAATCTCAAAAAACCTACCACAGAAAGAGCAAATCGGGTGTTCAAGAAAATGAGTACACATACATGCACCCATTTTGCAACTGTCTCTGCATTGGCAGGAAGCTGGGTCAGGAAGTAGAGGTGGGAATTGAACCCAGGCACTCCAGAATGAGATGTGTGCATCCTGACCAATGGGCTGAAGGCACCCTGTGGGAGACTCCTGGTATGTTGTACACAGACTCCTGGAGCATCTTCAGTTCTCTTGCCCAGGTTCTCTCCCTGGCTCAACTGCCTAGAACCGCTCAAGCTGCTCTGGAGGTGCGCATGTGGAGCCGCGGGGCTTCTCTGTCCCTGCACTCCGGTTCCTCTTATTCTCTGGCTTTGTCTCCCCATCGGCCTCCAGCTGTAGAGCTGCACCTGACCCCATGGGCTCCAGAGAACGAATTCCCTGTGTCCCATCCTTCAGATCCCTCCCCTTTTACCTCCTCCAGCACTCGATCCCTTCTAAACCACACCACAGAGATAAGTAGAAAACCATCAGGAAAAATTCTCATCAGAAAAGTGAGACGTTCCTGGTACCTCTGTGCAGTAACCCACTGCTTGTATCTCACTGAGGAAGAGGTCAGTGAATATTTTTACGTCTCTGACACAAAAGAAGGGAGCCTCTGAGTTCCAAGATGCCCGTTTCTTTCTGCAGGGCCAGGAACAGTCGGTTTTTCTCAGCTGGCAGCCACCAACTTCTGGGCTGTGCGGGTACAGTTGGGGGGCAGGAGGCGATGATGACATCCTTCGTGGCCTCCAGCAAGGACAGCAAAAAGAACTTTCAGGGTGGGCATGTAGCCTAGCAGTTAAGGTGTCCATCTCCCTGATCAGAATTCAAATCTGCCCAGGTTCTTCCCAGACTGCCTGGGGCCCCACATGTCAAGAATGGAAGGTCTGTGAGCCCCAAGGCACAGTGTATGAGACCTTAGCTACTGTCTGGTGATTCATTTTGTTCGAATCCTGGTTCCAGCTCCTGACTTCCATTTGCTGCTAATGGGCAGCCATTGAGACGGCAGGTGATGGTTCAAATAGTTGGGTCCCTGCCTCCTGTAGGAGATCTAGACCAAGTTCCTGACTCCTGACTTTGAGCCAGTCCAGTCTCGGCTGTTTTAGGAATTGGGGGAGTAGACCAGTGTCTGGCTGTCTCTGTCTATCCATCTCTGTCTCTCTCTCTCTCCTTCTCTGTCACTGTGTGTGTCTGACTCTCAAATAAATAAAAAATTAATAGAAAATGATTCTTTTAAAAGCAGAAAAAAACTTTCACCAGATCCAGAATCCCCTGATATTTCAAAAGCCCTCTAGAAACAGAGTCACCTACAAGTGCTCCCAGAGGATCCTCAACCCCTTTGAGAAAGGAGGAGCTTTGGAGACTCAATTACATCTCCTTGTTTCCCAGGCTTCCCAGTCACCAGAGATATTGACGGGAGTAGAGGATCAGGGAGCTGATTTTGGACATCGTGTTTGGTAGCTGCTTGTTTGTCAGAGAGACTTTGGGTACTGGGTAAGGAATGTGGATGATCATAGGTCTACCCCATTGGCCATTTGGCTGAATCTGGAAGCCAAGCAGAAAGGGGAAATAGTTAGGGTAGCCTCTCCACTATTGTGCCCAGCTGTGAGGCACTTTGTGTGCATTTTGTCCCTGAGCTGTCACTGTTCCCAGTTTCTATGTGAGGAATCAGAGGCTGCCAGTGACCAGGTGACTCGCTAGCCCCACGTCAGTGTCAGCGCTCAGGTTAAAACCTCAGGATTTCTTGCTCCCAGAGCCCATGTTCTTCCCAGACTGTGCCTGGGGCCCCACATGTCAAGAATGGAAGGTCTGTGAGCCCCAGGGCACAGTGCATGAGACCTTGGCCACTGTCTGGTGATTTGTTTTGTTAGAAGATTCAGTTTGTGGGGCCAGCACCCTGGCTCACTTGGTTAATCCTCCACCTGCAGCACCAGCATCCCATATGGGCGCCGGTTCTAGTGCCAGTTTCTCCTCTTCCGGTCCAGCTCTCTGCTGTAGCTCAGGAGGGCAGTGGAGGATGGCCCAAGTACTTGGGCCCCTGCACCTGCATGGGAGACCAGGAGAAGCACCTGGCTCCTGGCTTCAGATCGGCGCAGCGCCAGCCGTAGCGGCCATTTGGGGGGGTGAATCAATGAAAAGAAGACCTTCCTCTCTGTCTCTCTCTTTCTCACTGTCTATAACTCTACCTGTCAAATAAATTTTTTTTAAAAAATGCAATGACTGGCTCAGAATGGGCCAAGTCTGTTGCACCCCTCCCCCGGTCTACCCAGTCCAGAAGCTCTGTGACTGTCACCAGGATTCACCCTCCCCTGGACTCTGTAGGGGCCACTTTTTGACACAGTCACGTTCTGTTTTCCTCTTCCCCCTGGATTAGTTCTGGAGTACCTAAGGGAGAAGCCTGCTCTCTGGAGCAATGCAGTGCCTCACACAGAGCCCCATCGAAGGGTCCAGAAGAGCCTGGTGGCAATGCATCCTAAGACAGGAACAGCTCCAGTCTTCAAGCCATACAAAGGGTCAAAGACAAATACAAAGGGTCAGACAGTGAAGGTCAGAAAAACTCCCTTTGTAGTTGAGCGGAGACACGCTAAGTGCAAACCTTGCAGGCACTGTCAACTGAGAGAGGGACACTACGTGTCCCCGACTCTTCCCAGGGGACATGGACAGGGACACAGAGTGTGTTCGCTCTCAGCTGCAAGATGGAACTCCATGTTCTGGGACATGGAAGGGGAAATCTCTGACAAAAAAGTCTCACAGACCAGAGGAAGTGAGCCTCATGCTCCCATTTCACTGGAAGTGATATTTTTCTACAGAGACCAGGGGCACGTTTTAGCCAAAGCAATTCTCATCCTCAGTAGGGTGGAAAATTGTCTTCTCTTTTTGAAAAAGGAACCAAATGTCAAGGGGAGAACAGACTGATGTGGAACCAGTACAGAGTTCAAGGAAAAGGGAGTTAGGTAAAATAAGACGTTTTAAAGAAGAGAAAAATTCCATCCTGAACATAGTCCACATGGCTGTGGTGGAGAGCAGAGACGGGGACTTGGGAAATCTGGTCAGAAGGGAGGGAAGGAGACCTCTGGAATCACAGGGGAAGGTGGGGGCGGGGTGGGGCCGATCAAAAAAGAAGAAAGGACATGGAGGGCCAAGGACATGAGCTTTGGGGTCTCACAGGAGATGCCCTTGGAAGAGTTTTGAATTGCTAGTCCCAGGACAAAAATCCAACAAGCAACCAGGCAGAAAAGAAGAGGTTAGCCGCAGAAGCCCAGAAATTAGGGCAGACTCAGAGAACCATTGAATACCAGAGCTGATGAAGGACTGGTAGCCATTCTGAAGGAAAGTGGCTTCAATGCCGAAGTAGTACGCTGTTGTTACAGCAGGAAGAAACTCTCAGATACGCAAAGTTGGAGAACTAGACATTACTGTGACTATTTTAATAAACACTGCTTTGTAGATTCTCTGGCACACCAAGAAATTAAGGGTTATTACTGAATGGATAGCTGTGATATAAAAGGACTGAGGTTGAGCAATGAAATCTACTAAACCCAGGATAAAACCTATATAAATTTTCTTAGAAAATACACTGAAAAATGAAAATATGGTTTTGTATTTGATAATTTAATAAGAATGAACTGGTCTAAAATTCCAAATTTTACTAAGAAAATCTGCAGTATGGGAGGCAGATGTTAAATTAAAGCAATACAAAATACCTAAGTTTCTATGGGATACACAAAAGCTACCATGTTTTACTCTTGTGGTTAGATTTATACATATGTGTGAAGTAATACTTTTATGTCTTCAGAGTAAGGTCTTATTAGATTTCCAGTGGGATGTGATTTTCAAATCTTTGGAAAAGATATGAGCAAGCAAAACCTAGCACATTAGCAAAAAACCTCAAAGCACAGAGTTAGCAAAGAATCACAAGGAGTAGATTTTTAAGGACTAAGGAAAATATGTGCAACCTTATTTATCTATCTATATCCATCATGGGCCTAATTTTAGCACATATGTGCACCCATGTCTGCATAGAAGCTGGAAAAAAGACGTAAGTAGACCCAAATAGGTTGTTTTCTTTAAGAATATATATATTTAGTCATCTTTATTTGAAAGGCAGAGAGACAGAGGCAGCGGACAGAGATCTTCCGTTCACTGGTTCACTCTCCAAATGCTCACACAACAGCTGGGACTGGGTCAGGCCAAAGCCAGGAACTTGGAACTTAACCCAGGTCTCCCATGTGGGTGACAAGGACCCAAGTGCTTGAACTATGCCTTGTTTCCTCCCAAAGCATGTGTTAGCAGGAGGCTGGAATCAGATGTGGAGCTGGCACTGAAACCCAGGCACACTGATACAGATGTGAGCATTCCAAGCAGCCATGCCAACACCTGCCCCTCCATGGTGCTTCTGTACACTGAGAAAACAAACAGCAGAACAAAAAGAACGTGGGGGAGAAGGAGAGGGGAAAGAGGAAGGTGTCAGGGCCAGAAGTGTAGACGCATAATCCAGGCTGCTGCCAGGGCACATCCTGGGTAGAACTGTGGGCGGGTGGGGGGGCTGCATCATCTTCACTGAGACCTTGATCATCCGGGCCCCTCCCCAGGTCAGCCCCCTTCCAAAGCGTTTACCCTCCCTATCAGCAGCCAAAGACACAGCTCTTGGTTCTTGTTGGTTTGAATCACTACCAGCTAACTCAAGGTTGATGTTCCAATGACATTTTACTTTACAGGGTGGTGGCTGGGAAGAGTAAGTTAGGATGGTGAGAGTGCAGGAAAGCACACATGTACAGAGTCCCTGCTGCCTGGCCCCTAACCAGGGCTGCTTCCCCTTAGGAGAGCAGGCATGGTGCCTAGAGTCCACACAGCTTTAAGGGCCCATGAACATGTTTAAATTAGAATTTCTTATAAAATCAGAAGAAACTGAGTATGATGATAATGAATCTATTCTTGATCATAGTTGGCTCTATACCAACACAGTTGTACAATATCATTTTCAGTATGGTTTCTGGAGCAAGAGGCACACAATAACAGAAAGCTTGCAAAGGGCATAATTCAGCCCTATTATGAATCATAAAGTCCTGAGCTCCCTGCATTCCTGAACTCTTAGTTCCCGTAAGTTCATCACATCCCTGAACTTCTAGACCTCTGAGATCACAGCATCTCTGCCTTTGGCATCCCTCAGCTCAGAGTGGCCCACTTCTGTGAGCGTCCCTGAGCCGCTAGCACCTCTGACCTCAAGGAATCTCTGAACTCCTAGCAGGTCCCAGGATAGCACCCCTGTGTCAGCAACCCTGGTCTCAGAAAACCTCTACATCAGCACCCTCAATCTCAGAACACTCATAAGCTATAGTTCTGGATCTCAGAGCACCCCAGAACTCACAGTACCCCAGAACTCACAGCACCCCGGAACTCACAGCACCCCAGAACTCAGCACCCAGAACTCACAGCACCCCGGAACTCACAGCACCCCGGAACTCACAGCACCCCAGAACTCAGCACCCCAGAACTCACAGCACCCCGGAACTCACAGCACCCCGGAACTCACAGCACCCCAGAACTCAGCACCCAGAACTCACAGCACCACAGAACTCACAGACCCAGGAACTCAGCACCCGTAACTCACAGCACCCCAGAACTTACAGCACCCCAGAACTCACAGCACCCAGGAACTCAGCACCTGGAACTCACAGCACCCTGGAACTCACAGAACCCCAGAACTCACAGCACCCCAGAACTCAGCACCCCGGAACTCATAGCACCCTAGAACTCACAGCACCCCAGAACTCAGCACCCCAGAACTCAGCACCCCAGAACTCACAGCACCCAGGAACTCAGCACCCGGAACTCACAGCACCCCGGAACTCACAGCACCCCAGAACTCACAGCACCCCGGAACTCACAGCACCCCAGAACTCAGCACCCCAGAACTCAGCACCCCGGAACTCACAGCACCCAGGAACTTACAGCACCCCAGAACTCAGCACCCCGGAACTCATAGCACCCTAGAACTCAGCACCCCAGAACTCAGCACCCCAGAACTCACAGCAACCCAGAACTCAGCACCCCAGAACTCAGCACCCCAGAACTCACAGCACCCAGGAACTCAGCACCCGGAACTCACAGCACCCCGGAACTCACAGCACCCCAGAACTCACAGCACCCCAGAACTCAGCACCCCAGAACTCACAGCACCCAGGAACTCACTGCACCCCAGAACTTACAGCACCCTGGAACTCAGCACCTGGAACTCACAGCACCCCAGAACTCAGCACCCGGAACTCACAGCACCCCGGAACTCACAGCACCCCAGAACTCAGCACCCTGGAACTCAGCACCTCAGAACTCACAGCACCCCGGAACTCACAGCACCCCAGAACTCAGCACCCCAGAACTCATAGCACCCCGGAACTCACAGCACCCCAGAACTCAGCACCCCAGAACTCAGCACCCCGGAACTCACAGCACCCCAGAACTCAGCACCCCAGAACTCACAGCACCCCGGAACTCACAGCACCCCAGAACTTACAACACCCCATAACTCAGCACCCGGAACTCACAGCACCCCAGAACTCACAGCACCCCAGAACTCAGCACCCTGGAACTCACAGCACCCAGGAACTCACAGCACCTCAGAACTCAGCACCCCAGAACTCATAGCACCCTGGAACTCACAGCACCCCAGAACTCAGCACCCCGGAACTCATAGCACCCTAGAACTCACAGCACCCCAGAACTCAGCACCCCAGAACTCACAGCACCCAGGAACTCAGCACCCGGAACTCACAGCACCCCAGAACTCATAGCACCCCGGAACTCGTAGCACCCCAGAAGTAACAGCACCCCAGAACTCACAGCACCCCAGGACTCACAGCACCCCAGGACTCACAGCACCCCGGAACTCACAGCATGCCACTACACCCTGTCCTGCCTACATTACCAACCTGAGGGTTCACAGTCAGGGGTCAGTATTTAAACCGTTAATCAATGACAGAAAATGTCATATTTGTAGGCAAACTGCTGTGACTGATCCATACAAACCAAACTGTTTGTGTTCTGTTTTTGTGTGAGAAAAGATTGTAACACCTTGTAGCAAACATCATTTCTTATAAGAAAAAGTGCCCACATGACTGAGTTTAAAAGTCGGAAGGGCTTGGGCCAGTTTCTAACACTCATTCCGTGTTAAACTTTAGGTTTACTACTAAGCAGGTCTGAGACTCAGCTGTCACATTTGCAGGATGAGCGTAGTATTTATTTTGAGAGCTTTCGTATAGTAAAATTTAAACATAAGTAAAGCACGGGCACTTGCCTGGGCTACAGCATTCGCTCAATAAGTGTTTGCACAGTAGATCATTTAACATACATGTCCAAGATTTGACCTGTTTTAAATTAAGCTTTCTAGAGTTTATGTGTCTTAATATGAAAAAGCTGCAGCGACCAGAAAGCAAAGGACAGCTGCCCAAGGGATTCGCGTTATAATGTGAGACACGTAATTTGGTGGGAAATGAGTGAATGAGGCAGACAAACATGGCTTCCAAAATGCCTCATTTTTATAAATGCATCCTGTGTGGCCATGGAAGCACCTACTAAATTTCAATAATCGTTTTGCATAAATCAGAAACATGTGGGTTTACTTAAAGTAGAAAAAGTAACTGCATATGAAAAAGCTAGAATATCTATGGACATAGATTTGTTCAATCATCATTCCCGGGTCAGTAAATGATTATTGAGTGTTCATGTTTCTCATCACTAAAGATTCAGTAAGGAAGGAGACAAAGTCTCTACTCACACGAACCTCACATGCTCCTAGAGGAGGCATACAACCAATAAGAGAAGAAATACAGATTGCTGTGTTTGTGAGTGTATACGGCATATTTTGCCTTATAAATATAATATATTATTTCAGAAAGGATTAACTTGCTATGGAGGAAAATAAGTGCAGGTTAGTGCTGTAGAATGGAAAGTTTACACTTTGGAGTGGAAAGTGATTTTTAAAAAAGATTTCTTTCTTTCTTTCTTCATTCATTCATTCAAAAGGCATAGCAAGAGAGAGAGAGAGAGAGGAAGAGAGAGAGAGAGGGAGGAAGAGAGAGAGAGGGAAATCTTCCATCCACTGATTCACTCCTTAAATGGTCACAATAGCCAGGTCTGGGTAACGCTGAAGGCTGGAGCCAGAAACCCCATCCTGGTCCCCTAAGTGGGTGGCAGTGGTCCAAGCATTTAGACCATCCTCTGCTGCCTTCCTAGGTGCGTCTGCAGGAATCTGGATCAGAAAGCAGAGCTGCAGGGTGGCTTAACCCACTGCCACAGAGCACTGGAGCCCCAGAAACAGGCACTTTTTTTTTTTTTTTTAAATTTTTTGATAGGCAGAGTGGACAGTGAGAGAGAGAGAGACAGAGAGAAAGGTCTTCCTTTTCCATTGGTTCACCCCACAATGACTGCTGCAGCCGGCACACCGCACTGATCCAAAGCCAGGAGCCAGGGTGCTTCCTCCTGGTCTCCCATGGGGTGCAGGGCCCAAGCACTTGGGCCATCCTCCACTGCCCTCCCAAGCCACAGCAGAGAGCTGGACTGGAAGAGGAGCAATCGGGACAGAATCTGGCGCCCTGACCGGGACTAGAACCTGGGGTGCCAGCGCCGTAGGCGGAGGATTAACCTATTGAACTGCAGCGCAGGCCTGAAACAGGCATGTTTTAATGAAGTATTCAGAGAAGGCAAGCACATGCCTGCTCTTTTTCCTGTCCCCTGGTGCTGAGGATGAGCACAGAATCTGAGACACCAGATGCTCTACAGAATTTTGCTGTGTCAATGCTATTAATGAAATATTAATGACAATATCTATGATGCCTATGACGGACAATGTCTATGATGAAGGTACATCTCTGTTGCCCAGGAAGTATTCAATTATTATTGAAATGAAAATGTTTTATCAGCATAGAAATCACTTTGATTCCATCTGCTTCTATTGCAATGATGTGTAAAGACACTTAGAAGAGGGATCTAGTCCACTGATAACCTGGTTGATAGGAGTCACCAAATACCACATTTAGCAATGTTCAAGTTCAATTTCAGGAAAGTAGAATGCAAGAGAATGCACTCAATACTTGACTTTCACTGAATTCTAATCATTGATGGTTCTGAAGCACTTTAGGATCTTGAGGCGTTTCATTGTCAATGTCACTTGATTCTGCTCATGTATCAGTTAATAAGTGTCACAATGCATTTTTTGGTAGATAGAGCATGAATATATATCACATATATGTTTATGTATTTACGAATCATATCCCCACCTCAAAGTCTTGAAATGAACTCCATGTGATATAAAAATGAAGCAGTGAAACATTGAAAAGAGAAAATAGAAAAAGACCCCATTGCAATGGTGACCATGCTTCACAGTATCCTATAGATCATTGGTTTGTAAGCGGCATTGCAGCTACACTTGGGCCCTCCTCACATTTTCCCAGGCTGGGGACAAGGGCAGGGGTGAGGTTGGGGAGCGGAGGGTACTGAGCCAGCCAGAAAATGAGAAGTCATGGCCTTACCTTCCCATGGGGTGCACCTGGGGTCAGTATGGTGATCATATCATTATGCAGCAGGCTTTGTCTCCTGTCCCCACTGCCAGCTTTAGTGGTTCCCTCTGCCCCTTGCATTGACCCCCATTGTCAATTCCTTTTAGGTTTTCTATCTCTCGCTCACCTATGCCTGACCCAGTCTCCCTCCCTCTCTCTCTCTCTCTCTCTCTCTCTCTCTCACACACACACACATAGCACTTCAAAATTGGCTCTAAGAGAGAAAATAATTTGAAATCCTTTGCCTTTGGAGTATCACGAGTGATTCCATGGTTTCTTTTTTTCCGTGGCATTTGCATTTTAATCTTACCTTTAATATTTGTCCATAAGATCTATGTCCCATAATTTTAAGAGGCTTCAAAAACTGATTGGTCTTTTCCCCACCACAGGGAGGGAATTAAGAAAGGATGCTTATCATCATCACCATCACCACCACCATACCTAGTCCCAAAGCTCTTACACAGGCCCCACCCTCTCCAATACCCTCTTGCGACATCTCCGAGTTGTTACATCATGTCATCTCATCTACTCATAAGGCTCACAATGAAGTGACTCCCTCCTAAAGAACATCCTGAGCCCCCCACCCCCCCACCACGGAACTGCAACATGCTATGGGCCAGTAATCCCATGGAATGCATTTCTGTAATCCTACTGTGTCTAATCTGTGATGCTATCTATTTATTTCCACACATTATTCACTGTTGGATTCAACTGCCAAGAGTTCTGCCCCCAAATGTAGCATCTTGACCTCTTCCCAAGAAACACCTTTGCAAACCAGAGCTCGATACACAGACACATGCCTCTCCTGGGACTCCTGTGGACATGGGGGAAGTTCGCCTGCTTTGGGCAGGGCCAGATCCCTCATTTGGAGCTAAGTGATTGGGGCAGTCATACGTACATAGAAGCCTTCATACCGTGGTAACAAAGAACACTTGGCCCCATATTGCAACATGCTGGGTATCTGCTTAAACACTCCCAGGTTCTGAGTGTCACAATGGACAGCAGGTGGCACTCTGGTTTTAGGATTCAACTCCTAGTTTTAGGATTCAATTCTTACATCAAACAGGGACAGGGGAAAATTTCAGGTGCATTTTAAAATTTATTTATCTGTATTTCTCTGGCAAGGAGAAATGTACTCCATTTTCTTTAATCAGGTTCATTTGCTTCCTACCGTGTGCCTTCAATTGGGTAATAGTGAGCTAGACTTATTCCACATGGCCACTCTCTCTCCTCTGTACTTTGAGATTTGTGTAAGCATCAGACTTGTCAGCTTCCTTGGTCTAATGGAGATAGCAAAGATGCCAAATTCACAGGCAGGGCAGAGTGTCTCTCCTGGTGTCTCCAAGTCACTGTCACATAGGCACAGGGCACGTCTGACCTGGGGCAAGTTCACCCCGAGGTGCAGGACTGAATTGGCTGCACACTGTGAGGCTGCAGAGCTCAGAGGATGGAGCCTGGAAAAGTGCTTGTTCGGAAACCAGGGTAGAAGTTGGTGACCGGGCTAAGGGCACCTTCCATGTTCCCTAGGCAGCCACTGTGTCCACTCCTGCGAAGCACGCAGAGCATAAATATTTAGCAAACATTACTGAGAGCGTTGGCATGCTCATTGACATATTCACTTGGTCATTCATTAAGGAAATACTTATCCAAAGCCAATGCATATTCCCCAAATTCCATTTGTCTGTGCTATGAAGCCAAAGTGCAGCCAAATGAACAGAAGCCATACAATTTATGAGAAGAGAAAGAATGTGATATGCAGAATTGCGAAATGTGAGTGAAGTTGTTCACTAGGGAACTAAAAACATCAAGAGGGAGGAACTTGTCCCAGGGAGGTGAGAAGAGCAGGTGTGGCAGCCCTTCCTGTACCACTATGGCTGGTGGAACTGGGACTGAGAGCTCAGGACCCACTGGGCTGCTCAGCTGATGCTGCCTTCCAGACGCTTAGGGTGAGGTTGGCTCTAGGGGTGTTGGAAAAACTGCTCAGTGGACTCTGGAGAAGCCTCCCCCTACCCCAGGGCTGAGCAAGTCTTACCAGGGAACACTCAGGAATGGGGAGTGGGCAGCAAGGTCAAGACTCTTTGCCAGCCCTGCCAATGGCTTCTCTGGCAGCACCTGGTGCGAGCTGGAGCCACCACAGGGCGCAATGAAGAGTGTGGGTTTGGGGCCAGAGACAACAGCTGAGTCACTGGTACACTCAGAAGAGCATTGTCCCCTCCCCTGGGCACCAATCCAGATGCCAGCAGGATGAAAGGGAGCCGGTGGAACTGAAGTATTGGTCTCTGTCACATGGCTTCCAGCCCACAGGGCAGAATGTAGTTGGCTGACTCATTTCCTTTTATTGCTCCAATGTAACATAAAATTGCACCAAAAGTTGCACAGTAACACAAGTTATTTCCACTCTTTTGCTGAAAGATTCATATAAAATTATCTCAGTCTATCTTTTCACACACACATCCCCATGGCATTCTCATGTTTCTTTAGCATAGTTCAATTTTCCCACAAAGCAGATCCAAGGGGAGGAAGGCACATCAAAATGTAGGTGTTTTGTTCCATGAAAATGTATGTGGTGAAATGGATGAACACACATTTTTAAATTTTTTGACTTATTGATTTGAAAGGCTGAGGATAGGGAGAGAGAGAGAGATCCTCCCTCTGCTGGTTTACTCCCCTCAAATGCTCATAACAGCCAGGGCTGGGTCAAGTTGGAGCCAGGAGCCCAGAACTCAATCTAGGTGTTCCATGTGACTGGCAAGGACCCATGCACTTGAGCTATCGCTGCTGTCTCCCAGGGTGTGCATTAGCAGGAAGCTGGATCTGAAGTGGAGCTGGGACTTGAGCCAGGCACCCTGATATTGGATGTGGGGTTCCAAGTAGTGACAACCAGCTGTGCCTCAAACACCCGCCTCCAGTTATTCACTCTCCAACAGCAAACCTGATTGTGACAGTGATCCTAAATTTTCATACCTGCAGGTCTCCAATGGTCTCACAAGTACCTAAATCCCTCTATCCAATCCCCCTATGCTGGGATGAAGTGGGATGGTCTTTGCTTCATGAGTAAATCTACATGGATTCAGAGAGGCGTGGAGGGAAGTACAGCCCATTTTCCTAATCTACCAGTTCTGCATCCGTGAACTGAACCAACTGCAGATAAAAAATATGTCAGGAAGTTCCAAAAAGCAAAACTTGAATTTGCCACGCATGGCTCACTCTACTGAGTCCCATGGATAGAGTATTGTTTGGCTAGACCCTGTGGCAGCCTCTGCCATCTCACAGGAACTCAGTCTCCAGCGCACATTCCTCACCTGCAGCCTCATTGATCTACTGTGTAGAAACACCTGTGATGGCTGTGTCTGCGCTGAACATGAGCAGATTCTTTTATTCTTGTCTTGGTTCCCTCGACGATACAAGCATAACCACTATTTACATAGCATACACAATGTATTAGGTACAGAAAGTCATCTAGAAATGATTTAAAGCAGACAGGAGGATGTGTGTCAGTTCCATGCAAATACTACACCATTTTCTTTGAGGCACTTGAACACCTGAGGATTTGGGTATTGATGGGATTCCTGGAACCAACTCCCATAGATACTGAGCATGATTGTAGGCAAAAAGACACATCCATTAAAAAGTCCTTTTATCCAACGAGTTAGTTTCATTTTACCATGTGTACTAGCTAGACGAGTTTCAAGAGGGTTTGGAAACTACATTGTATTTCCTGATGACCAGACTTAGGTTTGAACTCATATTGAGAGGTCTCAAAAACTCTTTGCCCTGGCCCAGAATTAAAACATCCTTAAGGTACATTTTATGCACAAGGCACAACTGAGGTGACCAAGAGGAGAAATGACTACTGTTTTGCTGATAAAAGCTAGGCAATGCAGATCAGAAGCAAGCAGGGGATACTTTCCTTCCTCACAAGTGACATTAACAGAGAGTCACTTTTCATGTAGCAGATCTGGCTCAAATCTTTCATGGAATGTGAAATTTAATATTCATCCCTGGAATGAAGATTTAGCTCTTTAAAAGCTGTTCCCCATTTCACTCAAGATGTTAGCACTCGCAAGGGATGGCTCGAGGTGGCCACAGCAATTCTGTCTTCCCAGGGAGTCCTGATAATGCAGGGGAAGAATTTAGTCCCTGAGCCTTTAAATTCTGCTCAACAATTTAAGCTTTTTCACAAATATGCTTTTTCTCTAGTTTCCCCTTTATCTTTTTACAAAAGATTTATTTATTTGAAAGTCAGAGTTACAGAGAAAGAGGGACACACAAACACACACACACACACACACACACACACACAGAGAGAGAGAGAGAGAGAGAGAGAGAGAGAGAGAGATCTTCCATCCACTGATTTACTCCCCAGATGGCTGCAATGGCCAGCACTGGGCCAGGACAAAGCCAGGAGCCAAGAGTGTAATACAGGTCTCCCACAGGGGTGGCAGGGACCCAAAACACTTGGGGCATCTTCCGCTGCTTTTTCCAGGTACATTAGCAGGGAGCTGGATCTGAAGTGGAGCAGCCAGGACACGAACCAGTGCCCATATGGACTGCAGTGTCACAGCTTTACCTGCTACATCACAATGCACCCCTTCTTTAATTTTTAAACTGCAGCCTGCTTTTTATATGTATTATCTTGTGAATTTATGAATATAGTTTATGAGTGGCAGATGATTAAACAAATGCTTTATTGTTCTGTTTTGTTTGTGATTTCTTAAATCAGTTCTTTCCACGTAAATTCTGCAAAATCAAAGGATCTGTCAGGGTCACTGACCTGGAGCAACAGGCTGGATGGAGGTCCCCTGGTCCTTATGTTCCAGGCATTTCTGAGAAAGGACTGGGCAGAACCGTGGTGGGCAATCATGGGAAGGCTATGGTCATTTCATCTGAGTAAGATATTTTGATGTTGGAGCTGAGAGACATTCATTGGTAATGGTTGGTGTTAGTGTCGTGCCATGTGCTTTTCTCCAGTGTTTCCACATGCATCATCAATATATTGATTGACCATAGCAATTCTGTGAAGTAGACAATGATGGCATCACTCCCTCGTATGGCCTCAGTGGACTTAGTGTGGTATGCCCTGCACTTCTGGCACGGCCTTCATAATCACTGGGACAAAGTGCAAGACAAGAAGAGAAATCTTCAGAACAACAGGAATCAAACACTTCCAGAGGTTCTAAAAGTCTAAAGGTGAAGAGAATGAGAAGTCTATCCTGCCACTTAAAGAACTGGGATTCCATTGGAGCACAAATTCCAGCCAGCTTTTCCACTTGGTCTTTGATCAAGCACCACCACCACTACCAAAAACCCTCGGTGATTCTATGAGCCTCACTTGGCTCCTCTGTGTACAGCCCTGTTGCACCAGTGGGCACCCTGTGCATATTAGTGGCCTGCCACAGGATACTGCACATTGTTCTCCGTGATTTTGAATCTTTGATATTCTTGACTATTTTGAAAGAGCCTGGGGAACAGAAAGTATGTGCTGGGGAGCCATACACAACCACTTTGGCTGTCTTACCTGGTAGCCCAAGTGACATGAGACCAACTCGGAACATCCTGTGGCCTCGCTGGTGTGCCCTGGAATAGCCAAGCACAACCAAACACCAGTGTTCACTGTACCTACCCACAGCCCTGCACCTGCAGCACCTTCCTCTACAGAGCCTAACACACACATGACTGTGTCACATGTTATATGTTCACTCTTAGGATTGTGTGGTAAGTCAGCAAGATGGTCTTAGCATCTCTCTCTCTCTTTCTACCCCTGCTCTCTTTCCCTCCCTGCCTCTCTCCTTCCTTCCCTTCCTTCTTCTCTTCCTTCGCATCTCTCTTTTTTCTGGGTAAGCCAACTTCTTCTTTTCCTTTCAATCCAAACAAATCATCCTTGGTGTGGGAAGCTGTTAAAAACAGATTTAATGTCATATCAAGAAGAGCAACCGTGGAGGACAGAGGGCCTCTCACTCCTGCTTCAGTGGACATAATTGCCAGGGAGAGTTCCCATTGTCCTACCTTGGGTGACAAGGTTACTCCTGTGCCCAGTCATTGGGCAGGGGGCTGGTGTCATGCTTTCCCAGGCAGGTTGGTCAGGGGCTCAGGAACTCTGATTGGCACTCCTGTCAGAAGCAACAGGAGCTGAAATAAAGTAGTTCTTCAAAGGACGGGGCTGCTGTGAGCACACACACTCACCGTTGACCACGGTGATTTTCCTGAAGAGTCACATATTATTTGTGCAGCAAAATTCTTTGTAAAAAATAAGAGAAACAATGAGGTCTAGTGAATATTTGACCCCACATCTATTGTTGCACTTCTGTACAATTACCTACGGCGAATTCTCCTGGAGTGACTAGTGGAATTCAGCTCAGAAACAGGCAGGAGGGAACCTACGTGGCCATTGTCAGCCCCCCGGTAATATGCCTGGCTCAAGCCAACATTGTCTGTCACTTGGTTTCAGGAACATCTGATACACCTTTTCATGCTGAGAGCTAATTGCGCTGTTTTCAGCCCTGGATCTGTCCCTCCAGTGATATTTTTCCAATTGCAGTGATACATTTGTCTAGCCAGCAAGCACTGTCGAAGCTATAGCTGTTCTGGAGAGTACTTGGGGTAGAAAGGGAGGGAATTAGTCAGCGATGCAATAAACAAAAGAAAATCCTTTCTGAAGAAAAAGTTACAAAGCACCACTCTGCTTTCCTTAATAACATATGTAATAAAAATGGTTTGCTATCCATTTTTCTAATCTTCATAAAATGAATATACTCCATCATAGAACTGATTCAGGAACTGCTTACTGCAAATAATCCAATGGATACATTACAGAAGTAATTAAGTGGGAACCCAAGTGGAGCCTCAAAGCTTTCCCTATCAACACTTCTTCATCACGAGCTAAAAAAACAACAAAACAAAACAAAAACCCATACTAACCTGCAGGTAAGACATAGGAGACAGATGAATAAAGCCACGACAATTGGCACTGAAAATAAGGACCCTTTTAGGCACTAAACTGGATCCCACATTCTATATCCCAGGACCAAAATATTACTTTTGTTTCCTTGGAAGAAAGAAAAAGCAAGTACTGGCTTTAACCTCTCCTTGAATTTTAACAATTCATCACCGACCTGAGGGGTCTTCAAAATGTTTACAGAAAATGTGTATTATAAAAAAAAAAAAACATGCATATACTTTTTGCAACAAAATAAATGTTATCTTTTAATTCCATTTTTTCCCTGAACTTCCTTGTAGTTACTGATCCCTTGTCATGTATAAGACATTCGTGTAAGAAGTATGGAGAATGCAAAAAAAAAAAAAAACTCAATAAACTATTCGTTGTTGTCTTCCAGGTGTTAGAATCTAGTTATAGAGTTCAGTTACACATAGTAGTAAAATTGGGGGAGGTGAATTATGTTCCCTGTAAGCAGAATACGTACAATTTACTCTGTAATTCAGAAGAAAAATAAATTAGGGCAAGACATTTTGGAGGTTCCATTTGGCCTTGGTCTAGAAATGTAGACTGGGATGCTGAGGGGGCAGCATGGACATGTACAGGAAAAGCAGAGTTGTGCATGAAGGAAGTAGAGGCATCGGGCAGGAAGTTAAAGGGGATGAGGCTGGAAAGGGTCATGGTAACACAGTCATGGGAGCCTTCAATGTCCCTGCAACTTTTCAGATCTACTATGCAGGTAAGGAAGGGGACAGGGAGTGCCATAGTCAACACAGTGGTTTAAAACAATTTTTTTTACGTCTCATGAGGGATCTGTCCTTAATATGTTGTCCAATGTGAAGTAATGCTATAACTAGTACTGAAACAGTATTTTACACTTTGTATTTCTGTGTGGGTGCAAACTGATGAAATCTTTACTTAGTATATACTGAATTGATCTTCTGTAAAGATAATTAAAAATGAAAAAAAATCTTGGTGTTAAATTGGAAATTGCATAGAAAATCAATCAATTTAAAAAATATATATCATGTAGGATTTCTGTCCTTAATGTGCTATACATTGTGAATTAATACTATAACTGGTACTCCAACAGTATTTTTCACTTTGTGTTACTATGTGAGGGCAAACTGTTGAAATCTTTACTTAATATATACTAAACTGATCTTCTGTGTATAAAGAGAATTGAAAATGAATCTTGATGTGAATGCAAGGGGAGAGGGAGTGGGAAAGGGGAGGATTGCAGGTGGGAGGGAAGTTATGGGGGGGGGAGCCATTGTAATCTATAAGCTGTATTTTGGAAATTTATATTCTTTAAATAAAAGCGTTATTAAAAAAAATTGCTCTCACTCTGGGTCATGCAGAAGGACATTGTCATTGGTAGGGAGAAACTGGGAGGAAAGACCATGCTCATTAGAATCTGGGGGCTGTAAAAGCACTGATTTGCTATGGCTTCCATCATGAAGGACCACAGACCGGGTGGTCTGAGCTCCAGTTTGGAGGATGGAGCCCATGATCAAGGTGTCAGCAGAGTTGACTCCTTCTGAGGCCACTCCCTTGGCTTGCCACCTTCTCCCTGTGTCCTTCCATGGTCATCCCTCTGTGTGTGTGTCTGTGTCCCAACACCCTCTTCTTATAAGAGCACAAGTCACATTGTACTGGGACCCTCAAATATGATTTCTTGTCATCCTAGTTACCTCTTTAAAGACCCTATCTCCAGAACTACTCACGTGGTGAGATACTAGGGTTGGAACTTTCACATCAAGGAGTGATAATGACTTGAATTGGAATGATTTCCTTGGGCATGAAGAGGAAAACAAATCTGCAGCCATGACAAAAGGAGAGCTGACAAGTCTTGGCAAGAGGCTGGAGCTGTGAGAAAGAGAGAAGGATGCTTGGTGAGGCTGCTTGTAGAGGTTCCTTTTCCTAAAAAGCAGGAGAAGAAAGCCAAGGAAAAGGAAGCCTAAGGCTGGTGACAGCAGATAAAAGCTTTGTTTATTTGTTTAGGGCAGAGTTCAACACATGGCAGACAGAGTGGAAGGAGACAGGGAACAAAGAACAAAGACACCATCAGGAAGCAAGGAAGAGGGATAAACATGGACAAACTTAGTAGCTTAAGATGAGGGGAGGTAATCTTTCATTCTGGTTAAGACGAGAAATGCGATAGATGATTGCAAGACACATTAAAATGTAGAAGATGCGACACAAGAGAACTCACAGCTGGTGTTCTCAATTTTCTTGGTAAAACTCAAAGCAAGATGTAATGGAAGCATGTGAATTAGTTAATAAAGTCCATTTTTATGCTTGGGGACCAGAAAAGCCTGGTAGAGGCCCAGTTCTGCTGTGAGATCCTGAGCATTCACGTGGATGTCTCTCACCCATTCTTTGCTCCCTGCAACAGGGACACTACTTGTCCTGAGCACGAATGAGATTCATATGTGAAAGCATTTTGCAAACTGTGCAGTCCTCTGAAATCATTGGCTATTACTATTATTTTATTTCTTTGTTACATGAGTGTAGAGATTGCTCCCAGCTAAGGCAGGTCTTGCATCTCAATAGATCATAACCTTAGATGTCCTTGGGCCCGCTTCCTGGAATCAGACAGGGCTTCAGTAGGCCTACCCCACTTACACCAAAGGGAGGTGGGGAGGGACCTCTTCAAAGCCAAGAGCAGGGCCAGAGGCCACTGTCTACCGCCGGACTTTGAACCTGGTACTTTCATAACACAACATATTGAAGTCTCTTGCCAAAACATCCAAAGAAATTTAGTGCCCACACAGTGAGAGTTAACATGAAGCTCGCCGCTAACACTTCATAAATTACTTCAGTGTCTTGCATTTTTATATCAGGGTGTCATATTCCTTTCAATTCCAATATATCACTTCAGGACACAATGTCATTCTAACATTTTTGAAATATTATAGAAAGATTCTTCACTTCTTGGATACCTAGCCATGACTTATTATTCAAAAATTACCACTATTACTCTCCAATTGGTGAACAGGTTAATTTCCACAAGTTCGGAATTAACTGCTTTCCTAAGATGAAATTTTTCCATGATAAATGATAGATATGTTTGGGTTTCCAGGTCAATCTACAAAAATCTATATAACCCTAAAAGAAAATGGGACAGCTTTATACCACTGTATAAAGAGAGAGTGTCAAGGCTGGCACTGTGGCATAATGGGTAAATTCGCCGCCTGCAATGCCAGCATCCCATATAGGCACCAGTTTGTGTCCCAGCTGTTCCACTTTCAACCCAGTTCCCTGCTTTTCCCTAGGAAAAGCAGAGGAAGGGGGTCGATGCTGTAGCATAGCAAGTGAAGCCGCCTCCTGCAGTGTCGGCATCCCATATGGGCACTGGTTTGGGTCCTGGCTGCTCCACATCCCATCCAGCTCTCTGCTATGGCCTGGGAAAGCAATGGAAGATGACCAAGTCCCTGGGCCCCTGCACCCACATGGGAGACCTGGAGGAAGCTCCTGGCTCCTGGCTTCGGATCAGCACAGCTCTGGCTATTGCTGCTACTTGGGGAGTAAACTAGCGGATGGAAGACCTCTCTCTCTCTCTCTGACTCTCCTTCTCTCTATGTGTAACTCTGACTTTCAAATAAAAAGAAGGGCAAAAAAAAATACTTTTAAAAAGCAGAGGAAGTGTTTGGGTCCCTGCCCCCTATGTGGGAGACCCGGAAGAAGCTTCTGGCTCCTGGTTTTGACTTGGGCCATCCCTGACTGTTGCGACCCTCTGGGGTGTGAACCAGCAGATAGAACATTCTCTCTCTCTCTCTCTCCTCCTTCCTCTCTATATTCTGATTTTCAAATAAATCAAAAAAATCTTAGGAGAATAAAAGGAAAGTCAAAATGCCTCTTCTACTGGCTTTCTGAGGAGCAGACAGAAGATTCTAGCTCAGACACACATCTCATTGCCCCCAGATTGGGTTATGCATCCATTTCCAAACATCTCTCTGGATTGGGATGTGCTCATCAACTTAAACCAGGCAGGGAGACAGGGAGGTATGGTGGGCCTGTTCTGTAGCGGTGGGGAGAATTAATACCTGAATAAAAAAGAAAAAGGAGGGAAAGTGGAGCCAAAGCAGCTAAGCAGAGAAAACCTGTTGCACACCTGTGCCAGAGGACGAGCACGAGAAGGAAGTGATTTCTCGGAGTTCTTCAAAGGTCAGCCGCTAAACCCCCAGCATCCCCCACCCGCTCTCTTTCCAGCACACCCACATTCTCATCAAGGCCAACGTAAAACCCCTGCTTTGAAGACTGGGTGCCAAACAACTCATCCA
Organism: Sylvilagus floridanus; assembly: GCA_949820135.1. NCBI lineage: Eukaryota > Metazoa > Chordata > Mammalia > Lagomorpha > Leporidae > Sylvilagus > Sylvilagus floridanus. The sequence continues at coordinate 63,793,089 of OX463226.1, read as the reverse complement.
ATTCCCCAGACAGCTGCATGTCATCCATTCCTCTCCCCCACATCAGTGTTGCTGATTTCATTGGCCAGTAAGGAGAGCACACCTTAGTACAACACGCTAAGGTTGGTAACTCCCTAACTCAGACGTTTGTGTTTATAAATGGAGGAATATTTCAACCCCCAATATTCCAGTGAATGAGAAAGTAGGTAAAATTTCAGCCAGCACAAGCATCAATAATTAAAGAGATGGCAAGCAAATAGCTGTTCCTAGGTCCACCTGTCCCCAGGCACCTGCCTCCAGATACTTTCTTCCCATTCCTTCCAGTTACACAACATTCTCTCTCCCTGCTTCCAAGTGCACAGATGTCCTATAGGCTGTGAGAGGACACCCAGGAGCCTGCAGAGCAGTGGCACAGGGGAAAGAACAGGGAAGGGAACTGTCACGTTTTGATGTAAGTTATAGACCCCTTCCACATTCATTCATCAAGTAAAGGCCACGCACAGAATTATAGATGAATTACTAGATAGGTATATGATAAATGATAGATGTAAACACAGTGTATTTCATCAGCTTTAAGTCACCATCATCTATAAGGTATATTATAATGCAATATTTTATCTAAGAAAGAGTACTGCCAATTATAAGAGCCATCTATTGAAAATGTACCCCAATTCTAGTGTTAAATTTGTTTAAAACATGTTTTGGAACTGAGGGATGTTATTTGAAAAATCACAACACTTTCTAACTAACTTAACTGCAGTTTGAAATAAATAGGTAAGGGTGCTAGAGTTTCAATGAAAGCTCTTGTCACAATTCAGGAGCAGCCTCACAGATGGAGGCTTGTGGAGTGGGTTTTGTTTTTCACCAAAGACCCAAGCAGGCTTTTCCTCTCCTGGGCCTTTTAGACCATTCACTCAAAAGCTCATTGATAGTGTATGAGCACACATCATATTTAGGGCACGGTGGAAGGTACAGGGAAATATAAAACACAAAAACATCCTGTTACGATTTGGGTGATAGTTTGTGTGCCTCCCAAAGTTTCAATATTAAAGACTTGGTCCCCCAAAATCTTACAGTAATGATGATGGATTCATCATAATGTTTGTTGGATCATGGGTGGAAACTTGACAAGACTATGGTATCTCCAAGGTGCATCAGCTGGATGTAGTTCTCACGAGAGAGTTGGTTATTTAAACCAACTTTGACCTAGCTTCTGTGGTCATCCCTCCACTATCTGTCAGCCTCCCCAGATGCCTGAATCAATCATCTTAGACTGTGAACCTCTAAACTGGAGGCAGAAATAAACATTTTTCCTTCTTAAGCTGTTTTTCTGAGATAGTCTAGATAAAGTAACAAAAAGCTGACTAATCTAGGAAAATAAAAACATACCTTTAAGGTATTTATAACTTGGCTGAGAAATCATAGCAATAAAAATAAATATTTGACAAACAAAGCAAGCGTTTCATCTTATATTCTGAGCAGCTCTGGAAGGATCTTGAGGCCTGGCACCACAGAGGAGACTATGGACTTGAACTGGATCTTGAGAAGTCAGGTTTGGACAGTTGTGGTGGGTGTTCTGTGCTCAGCACTGCAGGATTCTCATTTTGGGTGCTCCTAACAGGAGACGATAAAAGCACTCATGTCACTCGAGACCTCCTGGAGTCAGCCGCTGTTTATTCCCATCCCAGCTCTGTGGGGGATTCAGCAGGCAAGTCCTACGCACAGTGAATAATTTAGTTTCCCCTGTCTTCACCAAATTACTTCTTTTTGGTTGGTACATCTCTGCAGGATTCCTCTAATTCAGTTCTTAGCCATGCATCCTGGTTAGGTGAGTGGTTGGATGGTGAGACTGAAAGCTACCAGGAGGTATTTTGAGAACATTTGCTCAAGGATCCAGGGCTATTAACACCACACCACATCACAACTCCTTTCTGTGCCTTTGAGAAACGATTAGCAAATCAGGCTAGGAATGCTTGTATTGCCTGTGGCTTTGGCCTAACTCCCAATGCAGAAATCCAATATGCTGGACTGGAGCTGGCAAAAGACTCATTTGTCCAGGCCTGAGATCCCAACTAGTGACTTTCTCCCTCTGCACAAACCTTAACATCAGATTATACTGCTCCATAAAAAGAGACCAAAGTGTACATGTATATATTCCTAAATTATAAGACTCAGATAGCTACGGCTATCTTGAAGTCCAACTTGCCTGAAAATCTGGCCTTGTCCATTGATCCAGTATGTGCACCAATGTGGACAATGATGGCCAAGTCAACAGGACAGAGACAATTTCTCTCTCGTGGAGAGTTAGAGAAAATTAGAATACATGGACCACAGACTGGCAAAGGACCAACATTTAATCACATATGATTATTGTTAATGAATGTCATTTATGGAAAATGTTAACCTAGACAAAAAACCCCAAGCAAAGCATCTATGAGTCAGGGCCCTCCAGAGAAACAGAACCAGTATAATTCACACAGATTGATAAAAGGAAACTTACTATGGTATTTGGCTCACATGATCGCGGAGGCTGAGAAGTTCACAATTTGAAACCTGCAATCTGCAATGGGAAGTCAGTGTAGTAATTCAGTCCCCATCTGGAGGCCTGGAATCCTGGGGGGCTGGGGAGGGTGCCAGTGCAAGTCCCTGAGTGTGAACACCTGAGAAGGAAGAGTTCCAAAGATAATGGGCATAAATCTCTTATTTTATTCCAAGTTCTTGCCCCCACAGAGATTAAGAATTCAAGGCAGAGCCATAAATGCAGCGCATGAATGAGAGCAGGATTTACTTAAAAGGGAGAGTGAACACGCTTTCACTGGCGAGTGTGGACAATGCCACAGGAAGAGATAACCTGTCGTGAGTGGGTCACAGAGCTGCCTACAAGGAGAGGGTGACGTCAGAGAAGGACCCATAACCAAGTTCAGAAGTCAAAAGCAAAAGGGAGAAAAAGACGCTTCTCTTTATGGCTCCTGATTGAACGGATAAACAGGATGGAGTTTAATATACATGATCGTCACAGTATCTCCTCCTTCCTGGTCCCAGATTAGACAGAGACACATCATGGGAAAGCAGGCGTACTGGACTGATAGGATGGGGGTGGAGTCATAATACAGGGCAAAGCAGAAATTGCAAGAAAATAGTCCTGCTCAACTGGTCCTTACCTAATCTTTTTGCCTGGTTCCCCTGTTATCACAAGGTCCAAGAACAGGGGAAGATGGATGTGTCAGCTCAAGAAGAGAGAGGGTTGTGGTTCATTCTTCCTCATCTTCTTACTCTACTTAAGCCCTCAACAGATTGGATGGTGGCCATTCACATAGGGGAGGGTGGGTCTTCTCTACTTAGTCTATGAATTCAAATGCAATCTCTTCTGGAAACTGCCTCACAGAAGTTATATTTCACCATCTAGCTGGGCATCCCTTAGCCCAGGTAAGTTGTCACATGAAATTAACCGTTTATAGAAAGAGGGAAAAAATTCCATAAATTTTTATGAATGTAAATAATGAAAATGTTTCAGGTAAAAATATAGGAAAATACCTTTGCTTCGAAAGCAAGTTGAGGAAGAGGATGATGAAGACCTCCTGAAATATTAGAATCACCACAACAACTCTGTTTGCACCACATAAGGATCGGCAGGGTCAGTTCCAAGCTCACCAGATCTTTCTTCTTCCTACCCTTGTTTTCACCCTTGTTGAGTATGATCATGACTCAGCATTTCCTGCTTTGGCTAAAATGTTGAAGCATAAAAGGTCCCAGAACATCCTTAACTAGCCCTTTGCTTTAAACTAATCAACCAGTTATAGAGAATAACGCTGCAAGTTGCGTCATTTTACAATAACCACAAATTATGGGTCATCAGTCTTAAAAAAAAAAAAAAAAAAGAAGAGCCTAGCCAAAGTTTTACCTTCCTGTTGTATTAAAAAGAATAGGGCTAGTGAGACTCCTCTTTCTCTGTACGATCTGATCAGCAGCCTCCCTCCTGGAGGGTGAGTGAAGGAGGTAGGGTGTAGGATAGTGGCCTAAATCACTTTCTTTCTTTCCACAACAAAACGCCAATCTGAGAAATGGCTGCTCCAGGAGGAAAGGTGGAAGCCACACCGCTGAGAGTCTCTATACCTCTCAATCCCCACCACTGCTCATTCCCCTCCTTCTCCCAGCCCTGCCCCTTCAGCCTGATCCTGGGAGCTAGCTGGCCACTCCCTGCCATACTCATATTCACACGGCCAGGTCAGAATGGCGTTGTGTAACTGACCTCGGCTAGCTTGACTAATGATTTTAATATTAGTGTTAAGGGTCCTTGAATAAAACTTGAATTAAAACAGGCAACATGGTAAGGTTTTTAGCATTTATTCCATGAAAGAAATAGACAGGAAAGTGAGGGCTTTATTAGAGGGAGAAGGAGCTTAGAAGTTTACCGGGTTTGGCTGATGCCATGGCTCAATAGGCTAATCCTCTACCTGCGGCGCCAGCACACCGGGTTCTAGTCCCGGTTGGGGCACCGGATTCTGTCCCGGTTGCCCCTCTTCCAGGCCAGCTCTCTGCTGTGGCCCGGGAAGACAGTGGAGGATGGCCCAAGTGCTTGGGCCCTGCACCTGCATGGGAGACCAGGAGGAAGCGCCTGGCTCCTGGCTTTGGATCAGCACAGCACACCGGCCGTAGTGGCCATTTGGGGGGTGAACCAATGGAAGGAAGACCTTTCTCTCTGTCTCTCTCTCACTGTCTAACTCTGCCTGTAAAAAAAAAAAAAAAGTTTACCAGGCTTTTTCAGGGAGTAGACAAGAAGTTACAGGGAGAGAGAGCATAAGGGCCGGGTGGGAGAGCAGGCATCAGGGGCAGCCAAAAGGCCGCCCACGCCAAGAGGTGAGGGAGCGAAGGAGAGAGCAGAGAGCCGGCCCAGGCGCTCCAGGCCTTTTATTCACTTCCAAAGGGGAGCAGTTGCATAGTCTGATTGGCAGGTGGGCGTAGAGGTGAGGTCAGGCAGGGGTGTGAGGTCACGAAAGCGGACAGGGAGAAGGCATGGTCTCCAGCTCACAAATCTAATCGATTTAATCCTCTCTGCTTGCCTATATCATAACTAGGTAGCTTGTTTAGGTCTGAGTGAGCTGAAAATCCCTGCCAGCCCCGAAATAATATCATCCCTTTATCCATCAATCAAAACATCCCCTTACCCAGAGTGCACCTGCTTCATCAGTACCTAGAAGGGGACACACCAAGAAAATACAAACGTTAAGCTCCTCTCAAAACTTAGGGAGGTGTCATGGAATTCCCAGGTGGCTTCACGTATATGAAGACATCACCTCCTACCTCATAAGAGAGGCTGGGAGTAGGACAAAGTCCTTTCTCTTCCCAGGGGACCACAGCAGGAGATGCCCTTTGGGTCTTCTCTTTGCCCCCTTGGGAAATCCTCTTCTTACTCTATGTGGGGTGCCCACACTCACACATGAATGTGTATCTTCTCTCTCACTGTTATGCACTTGCATATACCTGCATACACATCCATGTCCACACAAGCTTGTGCATATCCACATGTACCATATGTCCATGCATACACATGAACACGAGCACATGTATGGCACAATCATATGTGCACACACACACACACGTGGTTTCTTGAAAACCCTTAGCATACTTCTTTTGTAAAGTAAATTCTTGGCTCTTCCTCCTAGCATTTCCTGGTTGGACTTACAGTTGACGAGAGTGCTCCAAATACTGTAAATAATTCTCTCCCACTAAATGACACCTGCTAGAAACTTACTTCTTTATGAGTTTCAGAAAGAAGGGTTGGAGCAGGGAAATGATGAAAGATAGATTCGAGCTCTTCAAACATCACTCTATTGATTTATGTATGAAAAAGGATGGAATCTGTCAAAGCGAACACCACCATGCTAAATGCACAGTGCAATACCAGCTGTGGTAGCCACCGCTGCCAATACATATATTTCAGGAAGTCAATTTACTTTTAAATGGAATTTTAACTTTGGAGAAAGGAGTCACTGGTGAATCCCTTATTTATATGAAAACTGTCTGGAGCAGAGAACAATGCCCAGGCTCTCACAGTCTCTAGAAACAGGAAACCAAACAAGCCCCAGGAGAAAATGTTTGCTTTCTCAATTGTTTGTTTTCATCCTGGGGGTGGAGGTACTGGGCCGGTCACATCCCTGCCACCCTCCCAGGGGCTGTCAGCACTCCCACACTCCCACCCCTGGCTGCCTCCTTGGGAGCCTGGGGCTGCAGTTTTCTTCCCCAGCACCCTGTGAGGGCCCGGTCTTTGGAATGTGAGGCATTGCCTTCCTCAGAACAGGTGGCAGAACGTCTCAGCTTCAGGCAGCCACACCATCCCACTGGACACACATATGGAGGTGGAGGGCTCGTTCCCTTTCTCTTTTTAGAAAAGATTTATTTTATTTTATTTGAAAGGCAGAGTTAGAGAGAGAGAGAGAGAGAGAGAGAGAGAGAGAGTCTCCCATCATTGGGTCACTCTCCAAATGGCCACAACAACCAAGGCTGGGCCAGGCCAAAGGCAGGAGTCTGGAACTCCATCCGGGTCTCCCACGTGGGTGGCAGGGCCCAAGCACTCAGGCCATCTTCTGCTGCTTTCCCAGGTGCATTAGCAGGGAGCTGGACTGGAAGGGAAGCAGCCAGGACTCCAACCCATGCTTATATGGGATACTGGTACCGCAGGCAGCCTACTCCTAGGCCTCATTCTCTACTTCAGATCTCCCAGTGTGGTCCTGGGCCCACTGCGCAATTTCCTTGGGCTCCATTACTCCATATGTAAGGTACAGATGTCAGCACTCACCCCTCACGATTTTGTGAGGATTAAAGGAGCATATTTGCACGAGGGCACTTCAAAAAACCCACAGAAAAATCAAGTTAAAAGATATAGGTGTTTTTTATAGGCAGACATTTTTGAAATCCATGCATGGGAGGGATGTTCAAAAAGTTCATGGAAAATACCTATTATTAGAAAAACTATACACAGGTTAAAAAATGCAATTTTTTTCCTGAACTTTTGAAATATCCTCATTCAAGCAATGTAGGACCTAGATACTCAATTGAAAAAAAAATCCTTATTTCCCTGTCTGTCTTGTCTTTGTTGGTTGAGCAACTTTGGTCTTGTGCCAAGCCTGGGACTGTGCTGGGTGGAGAGAGACCCATTGCTTTCTGACCCACAGTTGTGGCTAAGCATGCTTCTCCCTTTTACACAGCAAAGAGCCCAGGAGGCGCTGAGACTGTTAGAGATAATGAGCGGGTAGATTGGTGAAGCCTGCTCTCTTAATTACTTGAGGCACTGGTTTGTTTTGGCACAAGGGTACTTGTTCTAAGGGCTTCAGTTAAAGTGTCCCGATAATAAGCCAGAAAAATACCGTTGCTGGGTCACCACTGACCTAAGTAAATAGCAGTTCTGACGATGGCTTATTTTTAGTGTTGTTTGGGCGGAAACAGGGAGATCTGTCTGTGGAGGGGGCGCTGTCCCTGGAGGAGGGCCACGGAGGGACCTCCGTGAGAACAATGGAGGCCCAGGATCACCTGGCACTCAGACTTTAGGGTCATCTGTCCAACCTCCACCCAAAGCCCGAGTCCCTTCCCGGCATCCTGCGGCATGGCCCATGACCTCCAGCGCAGGTTCCTTGCTGTGTCTCCATCAGTCACAGTCTTGTCACGGGAGGAGGCAGTTCCATTGGACTACCCCCTCTGACTCCCTGGCTCCTTGGAAGTGACGTGGAAAAAGAATTTTCTTGCTATTACAACACACATGATAATCCACATGAGTTAACAAGGATCCACACGGCTCATTTTGGTTCTAATTAGAATCTGAAAATAAATTCCCCACTTTGACATCCGTATCATTTCATCATGGAATTACATAACCCAGCTACACTAGCCGCCTTATCGTGGGGCCTTCAATATAAACATCAATATAGAGTGGATTACATGCGTTTAGTCTAGTATCATTGAACACTGATCATGCTTTTGCAAAGATTAGGAAGAAATTAGTTGAGCATCACAGATTCCCTCCCCATGGCCCGTGTCACAAAGCCCATGTAGATTTCCAGGAGATACACAGAGGAATGCAATGCTGATAGGGTGGTAGACCCAACTCGGGTTGTTCCAGTCAGTCTTCAAAAAGCTTATAGCCTCCCTCTCTGTGTGGGTCTCTATCGATATGTCTTGGCTTCTCTCTCTCTCTCTCTCTCTCTCTCTCTCTCTCTCTCTCTCTCTCTCTCCAAAACAGAGCTCTCAAAGCATTCCTTTCAGAACTATGGCCAATTTAGGCTCGATTCTCTCTGTGGATTTTCAGACTACAGGTGCCTTGGTATATATTGTATTATAAGCTGATGTATGTTCCCTGGGCTCTAACACACATCTGATTCCACTGGTTGTTCTGGATTTCAGAGTCAGTCTTCCTGGGTGAGCAAGCGCTTTGAGTTTTCACAACAGACATCTGACACGCTATTCTTCCCCCACCCCCTGCCCCAAATCACAGAGAAGCAAGACAAGAGTTTGCCGCTGCTCCCTAGCCTGTCTCCTGTGCCTCTACCGAGGCCAGGGCTGCAGCAGCCAAGGGCAAGACAGAGGCTCAGAATCAAACTGGGCAGGGTTTGGAGAGACTCCTGGTGCCCTCATTATTTTTAGTGCATCCTTTACCTACACTCACACTTCTGAAGTCAGGAGACAGATTTGTTCCTGTCTGTGGGTTCAGGTTCAGGTTAGGGTTCTGGTTTGGGTTTGGGTTCAGATTAGGGTTCTGGTTCCAGTTCGGGTTAGGGTTAGGACTTGCACCTCCTAGCTTGGCACCTCCAGTGGCGTGAACCAGGGAGAGTCATAGAAGCCCCCTCCCTTCTGTTTTTCCTCTCTAACATACTCATTGTTCCATGCATGGTACCTGTTGCCGTGGATTCATTCTGAGAGGAGGAGCATGGTGGGGGCAAGAGAATGGAGTGACCACAAAGACCCCAGGAGCTGGGCGAAAGCGGGTCAGAGGCGAGCAGCCTGCAGATTCATTTATTTCAGTTGGTACAGCAGCTTATATAGCCGAGGCAGCCAAACCGGTCAAGGGGTGGTTTATGCCTTAACCAATCACAGCCTGTTGCCAGGCAGGCTCCATTGGCAGGTGGTTCTCCAGGTGGGTTCTGAAGCCATTTCTGAGTAACTGATGCTCACTTGCCAGAGGCCATCTTGGCATGACCTTCTCATTCCACTGCAGGTACCAAAAAACAAAAACAAATAAACCAAACGCTGATACAATTCTATCTATTGAGGGTTGGTAGGGGAACTACCTGCGAAATCCTTGGAACATGCCCGATTCACGCCATCTCAGGCACGTGACAAGCTCTTGTACCCCCACCCCCAGCACCTTCTGAGGCCTCCTCACCTGCAGGGTGAAATGCTGCTTATGCACCAGGCTCCCTTGCCCCTATGCTGCCTCCAGCAGCCAACACACCCCCTCTTACTGCCTGCATTTCGGACAGGAACATGGGGCCGTTTCTCAAAGTCACCTCCCACTCTTCTTACTCTTGAGGGGTCTCACTGGCCTTTGAGACACCATAAAACCGCCAGCTTGGGTCCCAGAGGGTATTTTGGGCTCTCCAATATGGCATCCAGCGGCTCAGGAGTTATCTTCCTGTTCTGCCCCGTCCCCTGCCCTCTGCTCTGCTTTGGGGGCTCCATCTCTACCCTGTTGTCAATCTCTCCACCCATTCTGTGCCCTCAGCCAAACAAGACGTCAAGTCCCACCCAAGCCCTCCGTCTCAGGACCCCAGGTCTCCAGGGGATGGGAAGCAGGTAGGGCTGACTTGTCACCTGTGCAGCCCTTTCGGCTGCAAGAGACCTGCAGAGGTTCCTTCCCAGGTTCTCAGAGCTGGTGGCCCCAAGCTGGTCACCACTTCTCCAAAGTGCCCCTGAGCATTTGTGTAAAGATCATCCACATCTCCTCAACTTACTACTTTACCTACTGTGCTGGTGCTCTTCATCCCTGGGGGAGGGGAGGTCAGTGACTCAAACACAAAGGCAGAGAAATGACTTGACAATTATAGTCCCCTGGAACAAGTGAGAGGGAGGCACACAGGATGCTAGTGGGAGGAGGGCAGGGGGTGGGAAGGAGAGGGAAGAGGAAGGGATGATAATTAAGTCTGGGAAAAGCAAGACAGAATTACCAAGAGGAGACGAGGCTTGCACTGAACTGTCTTTTTATAAAGAAAATGTGTGTGTGATGCAGCTTTATTGAGATATAACTCACATACCATAAAATTCACAATTCTGTAGTGTAGAGCTCCGTGTTTTTAGTATATTCATGAAGTTATATAACTATTACCACTATCTAGTCCCAGAAAAATTTCATCACCATCTCCCCCCACCAAATATGCTTGCATTAGCTGTCACTCCCTATTCTGCCTTATTACACACACACACACACACACACACCATAACCATGAATCTACTTTCTATTTCTGTGTCTTTGCCCATTCTGGATGCTTTATACAAATGGAGCCATACTATTATGCAGCCTTTTATATCTGGCTTCTTTTTTAAAAAGATTTATTTTATTTATTTGAAAGAGTTACAGAAAGAGGTAGAGACAGAGAGAGAGGTCTTCCATCTGCTGGTTCACTCCCCAGATGGCCACAATGGCCAGAGCTGCTGCGCTGATCCGAAGCCAGGAATTTCTTTCAGGTCTCCCACATGGATGCAGGGGTCCAAGGACTTGGGCCATCTTATACTGCTTTCCCAGGCCACAACAGAGAGCTGGATCGGAAGAGGAGCAGCCAGGACTAGAACCGGTGCCCATAGGAGATGATTGTGCTTCAAGCCAGGGATTTAACCTGCTGCGCCACAGCGCCGGGCCCTATAGCTGGCTTTTTTCCCTTCGTGGTTCATCCACACTGCAGGATGAATCTGTATTGCACTCCGTTTCACCTGTTGTATGGATCTGTTTCACATGTTGTGTGGATCCATTTCACCTGTTGTGTGGATCAACCATGTATCGGATTTTGCTTACCATTGTTCAGTTCCTGGGTATTTGGATTATTGACATTCTTTGACCATTATGAATATGGCTGCAATGATCACTGGTGTTTATGTGGACATATGTTTTCAATTCCCTTGTTTTGAAATAGCCCAGGAAATAGCCTAGGAGTAGAGTTGCTGAGTCATATGACGACTCTGTGCTGAAATCTGGTCAGGCTCTTTTCCAAGGGAGTAGCACCATTTCACATTCCCAGCAGCAATGTGTGGGTGATCAGACTTCTCCATATCCCCATCCAAGCGTGGGCCTTGTCCTTTTTACTCTGGCCATCCTAAAGTGTTAAGGGACATCTTATTATCGTTTTGATTTGTATTCCCCTAATAACCAATGATGTTTTTCATGTGCTTATTGACAATTCGTTATCTTCTTTGGAGAAATGTCTACTCAAATCCTTGCCTTATTTTTATTTGGTTTAATCTTCCTTATGCTTGAATTGTGATATGTAAATACACACACATGTGCATATATATACACACATATGTAATTTAAGTGTTTTGTCATGTTCTATGGGTTGTCTTTTAACTTTATTGATGGTGCCACTGAATCTAAAAGTTTTCAATTTTGATGATGTCCAATGTATCTATTTTTTCACTTGTTGTTTATGATTTTGGTGTCATGTGTAAGAAATCTTTGCCTAATTCAAGGTCACAAAAATTTATGCCTATTTCTTTCAAATAGTTTTTTAGTTTTTTAGCTAACACATTTAGGTCTATTGTACATTTTTAGTTTTTGCATATGGTATGAGGTATGAATCATTCTTTTAAATCCTGTCAAAAATCAATTCAGCAGGATGTGGGGCTTATTTCTGGACTCAATTCTATTCCAATTTCAATATATCTATCTTGGAGCCAGTACCTCATATCCTGATTACTATAACTTTTTACAGATTGAAGATCTCTTATATGAAATGCTTGCAACCAGAATTGTTTCAGATTTTGGCATTTTTCTGATTTTGGAACACTCTCATAGACTTTACTGGCTCAGAACCCTTGATTTGAAAATTCAAACTCCAAAATGGCACATTTTGGATTTCAGATTTCAAATGTTTGGATTAGGGATACTCTATCTACAGGAAGCTTGAAATTGGAAAGTATGAGTTCTGTAACTGTTCTTTTTCAATACTGTCCTGGCTATGCTGAGATTCTGTGATCCATGCATTTCCATGGAGATTTTAGAATTGGCTAATTAGGCCAGTGCCGCGGTTCACTAGGCTAATCCTCCGCCTGTGGCCCCAGCACCCCAAGTTCTAGTTTCACTTGGGGCGCTGGATTCTGTCCCGGTTGCTCCTCTTCCAGTCCAGCTCTCTTCTGTGGCCCGGGAAGGCAGTGGAGGATGGCCCAAGTACTTGGGCCCTGCACCTGCATGGGAGACCAGGGGGAAGCGCCTGGCTCCTGGCTTTGGATCGGCGCAGCGCGCCAGCCACAGCACACCAGCCCTAGCGGCCATTTGGGGGATGAACCAACAGAAGGAAGACCTTTCTCTCTGTCTCTCTCTCACTGTCTAACTCTGCCTGTCAAAATAAATAAATAAATAAATAAAAATAAAATAAAATAAAATAAAAAAGAATCAGTTAATCAATTTCTGCAAAAAGGCATCTGGAGGTGTTTTGTTTTGTTTTGTTTTTGACAGGCAGAGTGGACAGTGAGAGAGAGAGACAGAGAGAAAGGTCTTCCTTTGCTGTGGGTTCACCCTCCAATGGCTGCCAAGGCTGGCGCACTGCGGCTGGTGCATCGCACTGATCCAAAGCCAGGAGCCAGGTGCTTTTTCCTGGTTTCCCATGGGGTGCAGGGCCCAAGGACTTGGACCATCCTCCACTGCACTCCCAGGCCATAGCAGAGAGCTGGCCTGGAAGAGGGGCAACCGGGACAGAATCTGGTACCCCGACCGGGACTAGAACCGGGTGTGCCAGCACCACAGGTGGAGGATTATTAGCCTATTGAGCTGTGGCGCTGGCCATGCAGCTGAAGTTTTGATTGGGATGGCATTGAGTCTGCAGGTCATTTGAGGAGTGTTGCTATCTTATCAATATTAAGTATTCCAATTCAGACACTAAGGATGCATTTTCATTTATTTGTGTATTTTTAAAATGTATATATATATATATATATATATATATGTATGTATTTGAAAGGTAGAGTGACAGAAAGTAGGGGGAAAGAGAAAGAGAGGGATATTTTCCATTCACTAGTTCACTCCCCAAATGTCCTCAAGAGCCAGGGCTAAGCCAAGCCAAAACCAGGAGAAAAATACTCCATCCGGGTCTTCATGTGGGTGGGAGGAACCCAAATAGTTGGGCTATCAATTTTTGTCTCCCAAGTGCATTGGTAAGAAGCTAAAATGGATACATGGAGTAGCCAGGCACTCCAGTATGGGATGCAGGCAACCCAAGTGGTAGCTTAACCTGCTGAGTCACAATGCCAGCTTCTATCTTAGGTATCCTTTAATTTCTTTCAATGATATCTTACATTGTTCAGTGTGCAGGACTTGAACTTCATTAGTTAAATGTATTCCTTTCAGCACCAGCATTGTGGCACAGTGGTTTAAGGCATCACCTGTGATACTGGCATCCCATATGAGTGCCAGTTTAGTCCTAGCCGCTCACCTTCTGATCTAGCTTCCTGCTAATGCACTTGGGAAATCAGCAGAAGATGGCCCAAGTGCTTGATCCCCTGTCACTCCTGTGGGAGACCAGGATGGAGTTCCAGGCTCTTGAATTTGGCCTGACCCTGCCCCTGCCATTACTGACATTTGAGGGATGAACCAGCAATTGGAAGACTCTCTCTCTCTCTCTCTCTCTCTCTTTCTCTCTCCTTCTCACTTTCTCTCTCCATATATATCCCCCTCCCTCTTCCTCTCCCTCTCCTTCCATTCCTCCTCTCCCCTCTTCCTCTCTCTGTAACTGCCTTTGAAAGAAAAAAAAAATCATTTTTTAAAAAAATGGCATTCCTTTTAATGCTATGGTAAATGGAGCTCTTAACTTGACTTTTAAATTATGTATTGTTGCTACATAGAAATCAAGTTGAATTTTGTGTATTGACCTTATATCCTGCAAGCTTGATGAATATTGATTGATTAGTATAGATTTTTGTGGATTTCTTAGGATTTTCTATGTACAAAATCATGCCATCAGAAGATACAGATCGTTTTAGGTCTTTTTCAGTCTTGATGTTTTACTTTGTTTTGTTTTTCTTTCTCTTTCTCTACTGTCCCTGGCTAGAAACTCATGTACAATGTTTAATAGAAGAGGTGGACATTCAAATCTTATTATCCTTGGGGTGGGGAGCATTCAGTTTTTCATAATGGTGATGATGATTGTGGGTTTTTATCATCCTGAGGAAGTTCCCGTCTACTCTTAATTGATTAATAGTTTTAAACATGAAATGGCGTTGGATTTTTTAAAAAAAGTTTCTTCTTCATCTATTGAGATGATAATGTGCTTTTTGTCATTTATTCTATGAATGTACTGCATCACACTCATGGACTATTTTGGGTTGAATCAAACTAGCTTGCTGGGGCAAATTCCCCTTGGTCAAGACACATAGCATTTTGTTACAACACTAGATTAGATTTCCTAGTATTTTGTTGAGGATTTTTGCCTCTCTGTTACTAATGTATATTGGTCTATATTTTTTTCCTTGTGATGTCTGTGTCTGGTTTAAGTATCAGGGTAACACTGGCCTCCTGTCATGAACTGAGGTATGTTACTCCTATTTTTTGGAAAAATTTTTAAAGGATAATTGGTAGAATTCAACAGTAAAGCTCTCTGGCCTAGCATGTTTCCTTATGAAGAAATTTTGATCAGCAATTCAATCATTTGATCTGTTTACTTATTATAATCATATTCAGATATTCTGGGGTTTTTTTTGAGTCAATTTTGGTAGTTTTTTTTCTTTCTAGAAATTTTTCCATTTCATCTAGGTTCTCCAAATTTTTTGGTGTTCTATTACTCCTATTATCCCCTCATAACAATTTTTATTTCCATAAGGAATATCATCATACTCCCTCTTTTATTCCTAATTTTATCAATTTTGAGTTTTCTCATTTACTTTATCAGTCTAAAAAAGTCAGTTTTTTCCCCCAAGAACCATTTTTTTTCATTTATTCTATTTTTCAATTCTCTGTTTCATTTAAGTCCACTCTAACTTTTATTATCCCGTCCTTTCTATTTGCTTTGGCTTTAGTTTGCCCTTCTTTTCCTAGTTTCTTGAGGCAGAAGTTTAGTTTAATGATGTGAAAGAGCTTCTCTTTTTAAATGTAGACATTTACTGAATTTCCTTCTTAACACTGATTCCCTACACTCCATAAAGTTTGGTATACTGCCTTTTCATCTCAAAGCGTTTTCTGATTTCTCTTATGATTTCTCCTTTGACCTATCATTATTGGAATTATGTTGGAATTATGAATTTCTGAGGTTGCTGTCTATTAACTATTTCTAACTTCATTCCATTGTTGGTGGAAAGCATACTTTATGATTTCAGAATTTTAACATTTATTTTGGCTTCTTTTATAGCCTACCATATGGTCTGTCTTAGGGAATGCTTCATGTGCACTTGACAAGAATATGGATTCTGCTGCAGTTGAACACAGTGTTCTATGCAAAATGTTCCAAAGATGTCTGTTAGTCTAGTTGTTTTTGATGTTGTTCAGGTCTTATATTTCTTTTTGCTCTTCTCCTTAGTTTTTCTAAATTAAAGTATTTAAGTCTTGAATCATTTATTTCTCTCTTCAATTCTGTAAAGTTTTTCTTAGTGAATTTGGAGGTATCTTGTTAGATACACATATATTTATTAACAAATATTTATCTTCCTGATGGACTGACTCATCATTTTAAAACATCCTCCTTTTTCTCTAGTAAACATTTTTTGTCTTAAAAATATTTTTTGTCCAATACTAGTTCCACTCCAGCTCTCTCTTTGGTACTATTTTGTAGTGTATCTTTTTTCCAGACTTACTTCCAAAGTATTTTTGATTTTAATCTAAAGTATGTTTCTTGCAAATAGCATATAATCTGGCCAGGTTTTTTTTTTTTTTTTATTTCCACTTTTCCTATCTTTTCCTTTTGATTGGATTATCCATCCCATTTACATTTAATGTAATTATTATAAAGTAGGAATTATGTCTGCCATTTTGTGAGTTGCTTTCTGTGTGTCTTATGTCTTGGTTCCTCTATAATTATTTCAAACAGAAATTTTCTAGTATGCCATTTTGACTCTCTTAGGGTTTCTTTTCCAATATACTTTTGAATTATATTCTTCATAGTTGTCCTTGTGATTACCATAAACACTGTAATTTAATAACAGCTCAGATGAACACCAATTTTGTTTCAATATTATCCAAAATTAGCTCCAATATAGTTCCATTCCCTTCCCTCTTACTTGAATTGTTAGTGTTCTACAAATTATATCTTTCTATAGTATAAGCCCATTCATACAATCTTATAACTATTGAGTCAAACAATTATCTTTTAAAGCAGGTAGGAAAAAAAGTTACAAACAAAAAAATTTTAAACTGTCTTTTTTTTATTTTTGACAGGCAGAGTGGACAGTGAGAGAGAGAGACAGAGAGAAAGGTCTTCCTTTGCCATTGGTTCACCCTCCAATGGCTGCCGCGGCCAGCGCGCTGTGGCTGGCGCACCATGCTAATCCGATGGCAGGACCCAGGTGCTTCTCCTGGTCTCCCATGCGGGTGCAGGGCCCAAGGACTTGGGTCATCCTCCACTGCACTCCCTGGCCACAGCAGAGAGCTGGCCTGGAAGAAGGGCAACCGGGACTAGAACCTGGTGTGCCGGCGCCACAAGGCGGAGGATTAGCCTATTAAGCCGCAGCGCTGGCCATAAACTGTCTTTTATATTTAGCAGTGTCTTTTATTTATTATGTAGCTCAAAGTGACAATGGTGTGTTTTTATTCTGGCCTGATTACTTTCTTCTAGTATTTTGTGTTGAGAAAGTGTTCTATGGACAAATTCTCTTATTTATGTTTTCCTGGGGCTTAATTTCTCATTCGTTTTAAAGGCATGCTTTTTTTCTGGGTGTACTATCTGTGGCTGACAGTTTTCCCTTTAGTGCTTATGCATATCCTGCCATTGCTCTTTCTCTCTAGGAGGGGCCAACTGTCAAAATGTTGAGATCGCTGTGAGCGATGAATCACTCCTCTTGTCGCATGCAAGATTCATTCTTTGTGTTTGTTTTTTGATTGCTTGTGATAAAATGTACAAAACCTGGTTTACCATTTTCACTATGTTTAAATGTATGATTCCGTGGCATTCTTTCATTGCATTGTTGTGTAATCATTCCATCTCTAAAACACTTCCGGATGTTCCCAAGTTAAAACTTAGGGCCTATTAAAAAACAGTTCTCCGTTTCACCAGCTCTCCTGTCCCTGTCAAACAATTCCCTGACAATCACCATCCTACTTTCTGCTCTATAAAGAGTGTTTTATGTACCTCATATTAGTGGAATCACACAATATTTGTCCTTATGTGTCCAAGCTGTGGCAGTTGAGTTTCCTTCCTTTGTAAGACTGAATAATAGGCCGGCGCTGTAAGTGCTTCATAAGTGCTTTATCTTGGATATTTCATGGTAGTAATGAAAAGTTGACTAATACATGTAGGGTTATATTTATCACTAACTTTGGGAGGTTTTCAATCTTTTTAAAAAATAGTCTTTCTACCCCCATTCTCTTCCACTCCTTCTGAAATTCCCATTATGTGTGTGCTCTTGCACTTCATGGTGCCTCACAGGTCTCTGAGACTGTTTATCTTGTTCATTCTCTTTTCCTTCTGTTGCTCAGATTGGATAGTCTCTAGTGATCTCTCTTCAAGTTTGTTGATTATTTTTTCAGCTCAAATTCACTATTCAATGTAACAATGAGTTTTTCATTTTGGTTATTTTACTTTTCTTTTATATATATATACATACATTTATATATTTGGTTAAGGAACACAACTTCATGCATTTAGTATATGCAGATTTGGGAACATGATGCCTCCCCCCCCATACTTCTGCTTTCTGTCTCCTGCCTCTTCCTATAGCATTCTTATTTTTTACAGATATCAATTTTTAGTTAATTTTTATACTCATAAGATTAACCCTCCACCTGGTTGTTATTAAATAATTTCTTTCTCTTCATATTACCTGTTCGGTGAGACATCAATCTCTTACATTTCTTTAGTTCTTTGAAGATGATTTCTGAACCAATGAGAATTTCAAAAAGGTCATGAAAAAGTTGAACCAAAAGGTAAGTTTAGGGGTGGTCATTTGACCTGGTGGCTAAGATTCTGATTGTCATGCCTGTATCTCATATTGGAAGCTCCGCTTCCACTTTAACTTCCTGTTAATGTGCACCCTGGGAGGCAGCAGGTGATGGCTCAAGTAGCTGGAGCCCTGAAACCCATGTGAGAGACCTAGGTCAAGTTCAAAGCTCCACCTCCTGGCATTTTGAGCATTTGGGGACAGAAACAATAGCCAAGAGCTGTCTCTGTCTGCATCTCTTTCTCTGTGTCTATTTGCCTCTCAACTAAACAAATAAATGAATCTTTTTTAAGTTTAAAAAAGATTATCTGTGTTTAAGAGAATTTTAAAGGACATACAGTTTTTCCACTGTCTCTAAACTTTTTGAGGACATCTCATATTTATAACAGCTCATTTAAAGTCTCTCCAGGCAATCTGTTGTCTGTGCTACGTCAGAGAAAGTTTCCCTTGATTTCTTTGTCATCTGTGTATGCGCCATACATTCCTATTTTTGTGTTTCCTTCTTGTGATTGTTATTGAAAGCCGAACATGTAAAATAAGAATGTGGCAACTCTGAAAATTAGACCCTTCACTCTTTTTTGTTGCTGTTGTTTCAGATGTTGCTTTTTGTTTTCCTGGTGACTTTCTGGATTAATGTTGCAAAATTTATGTTCCTTGTAGCACCTGACCAGCGAATGTCCTGCTTGGTTCCTTTGGTGTTCAACTAGTGCTGGACAGAGTTCTCCCTGAATGCTCCGAGCCAGCGTGGTTTCCAAGGTGTCGCTGAGGGGATCTAACCACACTGAGGCACGTCTTCAAGAATCCAGCATTTCCAGCTGTGATTGAGCCTTCACTCCCTGCTTGGGCAGAGGCTCAAGGTCAACCTAGGGGTCAAGGTGCGGGGCCTTCTACCTTTTCTGAACCAGCACACAACCCCGCCTGTGCACACTTCCTTGTAAATTCCCAGGAACATATACGACTCTTCAAAACCCACCACGGACCTCCCATTTCTGAAGTTTTATTTATTTATTTTTTAAGCTTTTGTCAGCATCTGGGTAGTTCCCACTTGCTAACACTGCCACAGGAAGCTGTAATATTAAACACCTGCTGCTGACTGTTTTTAGCAACTTACCCAAAGTCAGGGTCATTCACCTAGATGGAGGTCTGGACTGGGTGAAATAAAGGGAGTTTTTCAGTGAACCGGCATACAGGTCAAATAGTGCCGTCCTCCAGGGGTAGGGCTGTATGGGCATCCCACCGTGTTCTGCCTCCTGCAAGGCTGCTGGTTTTCAAGGAAGGGGTGGCATTAGGACAAGGAAAGGTGCTGCAAACCTCAACTGTTTTTGCTGCAATTCTGCTGTGTTCTTGAACGAACCCTCTTCGGACTACTGAAAGTCCATAGTTGATATCTAAAACTCTGATAAAGTTGATTTTGACATTTCCAGCCCAGAGTTCTCATTACGTTTATGGAGAAAGTAGATTTATAGAATTCTTCACTCTGCTGTTCTGGAAAATTGAATCTTGCGATGCAAGGAAAAGGTGAGCATGCAAAGAAGGCAGTGAGCGCCGTTCCAGGAAGCAGGGGAACAAACAGCTCTGAGGCCAGGAGCATGAGCGCATGGCTCATGAATGGCAGCTCAGCGAGGCTGGAGACAGAGGGCTCCGGGGAAAGCATTGTAGAAGACGCGAATGAGGACTTTGCAGTGAGCAGAGCACAAAGGGCCTTCCGTCCACATGATTCACCTTTGGCTTTTAACGTTGAGGATTTCAGGCCATAGTAGGGATACGCTGTGGTTCCAGGATAATCGCTTCGTTTGTTCCCTACCTGTCTCCAGTTTCCTAGCTGCACCTACTTCTTGGGTTCTGTAGATCACAATCCGCCGCCTTCTTCTCTCCTCCTCTGCAGGAACAAGGAAGCGCTATGTGAAACGGGGCTCCACGGCCTTGTGCAGAAGGAGCTGGGCCTCAGCCCTCACCCTGGCACTCCTGAGAGCCTGCAGAATCAGAGAGCAGTTTCTTGGGGGCAAACATAAAGACATTCTGCTGGGTAAAGTGATGAAAGCAAGATCAGAGAGAGGCGGAGGGGGGAGACGGTGTGTCCCGAGCTGCAAGGAGCTGTCTTCTGATGGCAACTTTCCCCCTCCTTTTCTGTTCTTGCCCTCCCTGCTGAGGGCCCTCCTAATCGGGCAGCATGCCCACCCAAACCTAAGATCATCGTGTGGGCAGAAAATCGGGTCCCAGTCTCTCTTCTCCACTCCTGTGGCCAAGTGGCCACTCACCTTCCTGTCTGTTATCAGGCTCGCTGGCCCGTCAATGGCAGTGATAATCCTAGCCCCTTTCAGACCTAGTGCAGACTTTAGAAAATTGACTTGGAATTGGAGCCCTGTAACACTTGATTTGAAATGCAGAGTTGCAGAGACAAGGAGAGACAGAGAGAGAGAGAGGTGATCTTCCAGCCTCTGGTTCTCTCCCTAAATGGTGCATTTGCAGGGCGCTCTCTGCATCGGTTATAGAGGGTGGGAGGGCAGGCATGGGGGTGTCTTGGCCAGGTCCACTCCCCCTCTTGCCTTCCTAATGGAGCACTCATTCTGTATGAAGAAGAAAGGCAATGAGAGAAACCCCCTACGCTTATCAGCCTCTCTTCTCTCCTGGGGAGCCTGGGACAGAATCCTGGCCAATGAGATCTAAGCAGAAGTCACTAGGGGATCCTCCAAGGAAAATTCTTTTTTTTTTTTCATTTGTTCACTTGTGCGCATGTACACTGGTTCATGTGTCTTTTGCTTTACCCTTGCTCTTTTCCTGTCAGGAATGCAGACACAGTGATGGTGGTAGAGCAGCCATGGTGTGGCCATGAGACACAAGCATGGGACAAAAAGCCACATGCTATAAATGATTGAAGGAGGGGAAAGAGAGAACATTCCAGGAGTGTAATTATCATCCCTGTAAATTTATTTTATAAGGTAGGAAGTCAATCCTCCATTTGATCAAACCATTGGTACCAGCTTCCGTTACACTCGGCCAAGTGCAAGCTCAACTGTTTAGGGTAGGAAAAGTAGATGGTGGGGATGCTCCAGGACAGAGGCTTGGTAAGACAGAGTCCAAGGGTGCAGGATGTGCGGGTGAGAGAGGGGCTCTACAATCAACCATAGTCTAGCTGGAGGGACCTGGAGGGGGTTAGGCAGCTGGGGAAACAGGAGCGAATGGCACACGAGAATGTGTGGGCTTAGTGTGCAAAGGCCTGGACATAATGGGAGGGGAGGAACTCAGCAGTGTGTGCTGCCGCTTGGTGTGGGCTCTGACAGGTGCAACGAGGCCCAACATGAATGCAGAACCCATGCAGGTTGCTGAGAAGCTGTGGGAGCCAGAGCCCACTCCCAGCCAGGCTGACCCTGAGCGGCTGTCTCTGGATTCCTGAGACAGCTCATCCAAGATCAAAGCCATCAGGCCTCATCTCAAGGGTTGGTGGGCTGGCATTGGCTTCGGCCCATCCCAGGGGGCTGTTAGCCATGGCTCACCTCTCCTCTTCTGCTTAGGGAGAGTTCCCAGAGCAAGGGTGTCAAGGGAGACTTCCCAGAAGCCAGCAGGGCTCTGTCTTTTGGTAATGTTTCCTCTCCAACAGTAACCTGGTAGGAAATCATCAGAGCCTGGCTTCTAAAGCAAATGTTACTTGCAGGACAGATACCCACTTTGGGCTCCGTACCTTGAGGGTGATGGATGCCCCCATATTCACAGCCTCTGGACGAACCAGAGCTTGAGGTGGAGGAGCGGAAGGCACCAGGGAACTGAGCTCATTTGGTGCCCAGCTGTGCCGCCCTCCTATAAGCAGAGGCCTGGATCAGCCAGCCCATCACGGAAGCCCTGGGCTCCACTTTGCACCCCTGCCCCTGCCTCTGCTCTCCTCTCCTTGCAGTTTCCAGGGTGTTGGAAGAGACTAACTTGTAGCCTAAACAGTTACTGTCTGGAGGTCGTTCTGGTGCTCCTCTGTGGCGGCAGAATCCCTCCGGCAGGTTCAAGAATCTTCGAGAATCTCTTTCCAGATGCAGTGGCAAGAGAGAGATAAAGCTCCAACACTGGGTGATTCATCTCCGGAAACATTTCATTTTCAATTCTTTAAGAAATTGCACAGGGTCATTCTTGGGGGAAAAGGAGAAAAAAATAACCGACATACAACGAATGACAGTTGAATCTTTTTGTAGTTAAAACCGCCTGCTGGTAGAGGCACTGGCTACATCTTTTGGAGATGCCTCACTGATGACTCAGGCCTCCTCCAGAAATATTGACGGCTTCTCTGATGGTGTTGGTTCCCCAAGCACACATAACACACAACAACCCTCAGCAAAATTACTAAAAGGATCCTTTAGCTGGGCCGGAAGGCTGCACGTCTGCCTGGAGAATCGCGCTATTTCTTATCTCAACTGCACTGCTGTCACTCGCCAAGAGTCTGCTGTGCTGCGTTGCTTCCTGGAGACCACGCCCCACACAGACCTGAGAAGCCAGCAGCACCCCTGAGACAGCCTCCGAAGGGTGTGAAATGGGACCAGAGGCTCCTGTCACACCCTCCCCTCCAGGGGACAGGAGGGGCCTGGGGCCTCCCATACAGCACTGGGTGACAGAGAAGTGCTGCAGATGGTAGTGGTAGCCTCAGAGCTTGGAGGATGCTGGCTTTGATTGAGCCACTTAGCATCTTTTTCTTTCTTTCTTTTTTAAGATTTATTTATTTATTTCAAAAGAGTTACAGAGAGAGGGAGAGAAATCTTTTATCAGATGGCTTATTCCTTAGCTGTTTGCAATGGCCAGCGCTGGGCCAGACCAAAGCCAGGAGCCAGGAGCTCCTCTGGGTCTCCCACGTGGATACCTGGGCCCAAGCACTTGAACCATCTTCCACTGCTTTTCACAGGTGCATTAGCAGGGAGCTGGGTTGGAAGCAGAGCAGCCAGAATGTGAACCGGTGCCCATGTGGGATGCCAGAGTCACAGGCTGCGGCTTAACCTGCTACGCCACAGCGTCAGCCCCACGTTAGCATCTTTCGAAGCCTGACGTTGACACCTAGAATATTGTTACCCACCTCATTCAATTCTTCTGAGGGTTGTTCTGGATTAAAGGTTTGTGCCCACTCCATCCCAACCCCCAACTTCATATGTGAAAATGTTAACTCATGGTGTGATGGGAGAGAAGCCAGGGCCTGCGAGAGGTGACGGGGTCGTGAGGGTGGAGCTGTCATGTTGGCCTCAATGTTTGTATCAGCAGGACCCTGGAGGGGCTGTCACTGCAGCACAGAAGGTTAGGCTGCAGCTTCCATGGTGGCACCCCTTGTCAGAGGACCAGTTGGAGACCAAGCTATTCAGGCAGCGGATGAGGAACCAGTTACTTGGGCTCTTGCTAACCATATGGGAGACCCAGCTGCTGCCAGCGGCCTTCCCACACTCGTCTCCCTCTCCTCTCTCAGTGGTGGGGAAGCTCTGCTGGGACCCCTCCACTCCTTAATGCCCCTCCCCTTCTCATTAGCCCAGTTTGATTTGGGCCTGCTCATTCCTGGGCCAATCCCGGACAAGGGGACATAATTACCGGGAGTGACCTGGAACAATCCCTTGGAGAATGGAAGCTAGAGAATCAAATGTGATCTCTGCTCCAGGCTAGAAAACGCTTGGCCTATTCAAGGAGGCCAAGAGTCTCCAGTGGCCAGAATGAAATGAGACCAGGGCAGGGCAAGGAGAGGTGAATTTAGAGGAGAGACAACAGGGGGACCTGGGTGTCCTGATAGGGAATAGGAGAAAGCCATCCCAGGGTCGAGGCAAGCAAGTGATAAATCTGATCTGCATTTCAATTTTTAAAAATTTTCATTTATTTATTTATTTGAGAGAGAGAGGTGCCTGTGCCCACTGGTTCTCTCCACAAATGCCCATAAAGGTCTTCCACGTGGGTGCCAGAGATCCAACAACTTGAGCCTCCCAGGGTGCACCCTGGCTGGAAGTTAGAATCTGGAACAGAGCCAGATGTCAAATTCTGATTTGAGATGTGGACATCTTAACCAGTGTCTTAATCTCTATGCCAAATGTCCACCCTCGGATTTGCATTTTTAAAAGTACGCACTCAATATTGTCTCCCAGACTGGGACAGGACAAGAGCAGCCTGGGGAGGGTGGGGTCAGGGGTCATGTGATACTTCCCTAATAGTCTGAGCAAAGGTAGGGTCGACATTCAGCTCAAATAAGAGAGGGCCTCCCAGCTTCTCCAAAGATAGTGGAACTATTGAGTGACAGGATAACACAATTTCTTTTTTTTCCTCAATATTTATTTACTTATTTGAAAGGCGGAGTTACAGAGAGGGAGAGAGAGGGAGAAATCAGAGAAGTCTTCCATCTACTTGTTCACACAAATAAATGTGAGGGTGCTGGAGGGAATGTCTGGGTATGAGTTTGACATGTGCGGGCAAGTGGATATGAGTATGAGTAAGTGTGCACATTTGTGCAAGTGTTTATGAGTGTGAATGGGTGTGTATGAGCATGAATGGTGAAGGAGTATGTGTATTACCATGCACAACTGGGAATGAATGAGCATGTTTGTGTAAGTAATGTTTGTGAAGGAGTGTGTTTGAGACTGTGTACTAACGTGAATTTGTGTGTGCACATATACAAGTGTGAATGAGTGTGAGCATATACAAGCGTGACTGTGAGTGAACATGTATGTTACAAATGATTGCGTGTTCTGAGAACATACCCAAGCTTGACTGTGTGACCGTGGACAGTTGCGCATGACCATGTGAAAGTGTGAGTGTCGACCATACCCTCCCACTACAGTTCAGTCCCTGGAGGCCCCAGTGAAAATTCCTTGGCTGCCCATGACCCTCTCTATACCATGCCCTCTCAGCCCTCTTCCCCACCCTATGCATCATGGTCCCTGGCTTCCCACTGCTCACCAGCAGCCACACATGGGCCTGAACCTACCCCTTGAATAACCATCAGCCACCCCTGAGTGGCTCCTCTGCACCAAAGACAACACCTGGGTGTCCAGCTGCCCTGCATCCTGCCCGGGACATAGGGTTTTCTCTGTTGACTCAGCACACCTTCCTCCAGTGGACCCCAGTGGTGGAGCAGGGCTCAGATATGATGCCCCACGACCCCAGTGCCTGGTCTGGGCAAGTGCTTGGGGCTCCCTCTGGGGATGCTCCCACTGGGCTGGCAAACCTACTTCCATTCTGCTTCTTGGCTCCAGAGCTCTCTGTGGCCCTGGCCCGGACAGTGTGCAAGACAAACTCGGAGGGAATGAGGCAACGTGAGAAGGGGGCAGAAGGCATATTCAGGCCCCAGAGCCATGTGTCCTCAATGCCACCTGCCCCTGGAGTGCCTGAGCCTGACTAATGCAGGGAGAGATTACGAAGAGGCGCAGGCTCAGAGAAGCCAATCGACTCGCACGAGGTCCCACACTGACGCAGGTCAGAGCTGGGGCGGAAGCACGGTCTGTCCAGAGCCCCTGCTCTAAATACAGTAACTGGGACGGTCTCTCTCTCTCTCCTGGGACAATGCCCAGCACTTCCTCTGTCCCATCAAATTGCATCCGCTCTGCAGGAAAATGACACCACCCTGGAACACTGCGGCGAATGAAAGGAACAGAGGCTCATGGGGAGCAGTGCGTGGGGACGGATGTGGAAGGAAGTCACTGGCAGGTGTAGGATCTCAGATGACTCCAAGGGGCAGCCAGACAAGCTGGGTCCTGGGTAGGTTCCTGCAAAGCCTTTGTCTGCTGCTGCTGCTTTGGGGCACCTGTGTTTCCACAGTCGCAGATTTGCGAAAGGCTGGCCCTGATCTTCGTCATTTAGGTAGAAGATAAACACTTTCCCCCAAAGTCTTAAGACAGAGCTCAATGGTCACACAGGTGTCACCCTTTGGACACATAAACCAAAGCTGTAAAACAAAAAGAAGTTGGTTCCAGACCTCCCAAGAACCTGTAAGAAGAAAACAAAAAATGTTTAGATGGTTTTTTCTCAAAGAACAAAACATGGCCACTTGTGTTTAAACTGGTGTGCGACCGTGGCTCCAGAACAATCCATCAGCATCTGGAAAATTCCATGTTGATCCAATTTAGAAAAACTGAAAGGGAATAAAATCTCCCGAGAGAAGGAATGATTTCCTTGCTCTCTAAACAGACTATTTGCTATGTCATTTAACATCCGCAAATGTTTCTACCGCTGAGCATTGCTAAGGTCAAATTGGATAAAGCATAATTAGATGCAGTCAGATAGTTTTGTATTCAAAACGCCTTACAGGAGCAACACGGCTTGCAGTCCTGGGGCTACGGTCTTCTAGGCAAATGCAAGGGCTGGATTTGCAGGTTTACTTTGCATGCACACTGCATGGAGAGGAATTTGCTGTGTCTTGATGCCTTCCTGACTTGCTGGCAATGTGTCGAGCATCCAAAAGGATTTGAGCAAAGAGTCAGGCAGAAAAGGAAATTACTTCTCGTTTGTAGTTTCTCACTGTGCCCTTCACATCATGCTCGATGTCCATGTCACTGGTGAGCTAGGAGCCCCTGTCTCTTTCCTTGGGCTTTCCTCAACAGGCGCTCTTGGACTTCATCCAGCCCAGCAGGAATGCATTGGGTGGCGATTGGGAGTAAGTGCAGACAAGTCCTCTACCCTTTATTAGAGTCCAAGTCACTCATCCTCTTGTGCCTTGTTTCCCTGTCTCTAACATAACGAAAGTGAAAGTGTCCAATTAGCAAGCTTGCGATGAAGATCAGTTGAGATCATCAAGATGAAGCATTTAGCATAGCGCTGTGGGCATGCTTAATACTTAATGGAGGTAAGTTATAATATTACCATTATAACAATGCCTGTCTCAAAGGCACTTTTCATTTCTACCCACATTACTTCAAAAACTTACCATTCCTCCTTATCTTTGGCGTAGGATCCCAAGCTCTATCACTGTCTCTAGATGTCCCCAAAGTAATTTTTCACTTCCGCCCTAAAAAATTATTTGTATCCAGGAGATCTCCCCACGTCTGTGTGCTGCCTTCATTCAACATTAGTAGAAATCCTATCAGGTGCCAGGCGCAGTGCTGGGTAAGGGAAAATTAAACGAATGACACTATCCTTATCTCCCTGGGAGATAACAGAGCTCTCTCGCACAGCTTTGCCTTATCGCAAGTCACTGACAGTCTCTGTTTGTCATTTTTTTTTTTTTGATTGATACAATAATATAGAGCTGCTGCTGTCCATTGTGGAAACATGGCGGCAGGAGGGGGCAGTGTTGATGGCAGCTGTGATAATGGTGACAAAGGAAGTGAATGGATAGAGGAATCGTAGGGCTGGGGTTCAGTGGCTGTTTTCTTTCTGAATGCATACGCTTGGTTTTCTTGGCAGATGACCAGGGAATGCAACATGGGAGTTCTGCTGCTAAGGCTTGCTCTGTGATTTGACAGCGACTTATGAAGAAGCAGCAGTTCCTAGAGGCATGTGGACTGCACACTTGGGCGGGACCTTGGGTTTTAGCAGCCATCTACATGGATGAGGTGAATGGCCTCACCTTCTTTCGTGCTCCCTGATTAACCTCTGATTCTAGGAGTGCCGGAACCTGGGCCTATTGACCAGAATGTCTCCTGTTAAACCAAGCTTATAAGCACCCAAGACATATCAAGAAAACACTCTGTTTGTTTGAAAAGACAAGGACAGCACCACTTCTCTAAAAGGGTTACTGTTGGTTTCTTTCTCCTCAAGCAGGGAATATGGGGTTTGTCACTCACAAAAGCAGACAAAACAGTCACACCCAGCTCCTGCCTCTAGGGAGCAATGTACACAAGCAGGATTGTTCCTTAGAAATTTGCATTTAATTTCAAAGCACCCTTTACAAATTTGTGTTTTATGTCTATTTTGTTATGTATGTAATATAATCAGCATATAAACATGAGGGTACATCAACAAGTTTGTGGAAATATGCAACTGAAAGTTACGTTTAAGTGTGGGTGTTGAAGCACAGTGAGTTAAGCCACTGCTTAGAATATCCGCATCCCATATCACAGTGCCACCTCAAGTCCTGGCTGCTCCTCTTCAGATCCAGTTTCCTGTTAATGCACCTGGGAAGGTAGCAGATGACAGCACAAGTGCTTCAGGTCCTGTTACCCACATGGGAGATGGGAGACCCAGATGGAGTTCCTGGCGCCTGGCAAGAGCCCAGCCCTAACTGCTGTGGAGTTTGGGGGGTGATCCAGGAATCAATCTTTCTCTCTCTTTCTCCCTGTTACCCTTCCTTTCAAATAAAAATAAGTTAGCTACTAATATAATAAATAAGACCCAACATTGTAAAGTTTGTGTGTAACCAGTATAAAGATGAATAACAAGTTATAAGGACAAGTAAGTGTAAAACTGAGAGAAGAAACTATATAATTGTCGAAGCATTTTAGGGGGCTGGCGCTGTGGCATAGTGGGTAAAGCTGCCACCTGCAGTGCCAGCATCCAATATGGGTGCCGGTTCAAGTCCCGGCTGCTCCGCTTCTGATCTAGCTCTCTGCTGTGGCCTGGGAAAGCAGTAGAAGATGGACCCACGGGAAACCTGGAAGAAGTTCCTGGCTCCCGGCTTCGGATTGGCAGAGTTCTGGCCATTGCGGCCATCTGGGGAGTGAACCAGTGGATGGAAGACCTCTCTCTAGATTTCTTTGCCTCTGCCTCTCTGTAACTCTGTCTTTCAAAAAAATAAATAAATCTTTAAAAAAAACACTTTAAAATATATAAACATATACCTTTATTTTGCTGCAAAAAATCTTGAAATATATGCATAGTTTATTCTTAGTATGCATTTTCCACTAATTTTTGAAGACTCCTTGTATGTATACATGTATAATCTATATTGTTATATTATCCCCAGGATTACATATAATTATAATGATTTCATATATATTTATTATACTATATATTTATAAAAATAACAATTACATAATAATTATATAATACATAGAATGCAATAAAATATATATCACACATATAATATATAACATTGGCCGGCGCCGTGGCTCAACAGGCTAATCCTCTGCCTTGCGGCGCCGGCACACCGGGTTCTAGTCCCGGTCGGGGCACCGGATTCTGTCCCGGTTGCCCCTCTTCCAGGCCAGCCCTCTGCTGTGGCCCAGGAGTGCAGTGGAGGATGGCCCAGGTGCTTGGGCCCTGCACCCCATGGGGAGACCAGGAAAAGCACCTGGCTCCTGGCTCCTGTCATCGGACGAGCGCGGTGCGCCGGCCTCAGCGCGCTGTCTGCGGCGGCCATTGGAGGGTGAACCAACGGCAAAGGAAGACCTTTCTCTCTGTCTCTCTCTCTCACTGTCCACTCTGCCTGTAAAAAAAAAAAATATATATATATATATATAATATTATAGGCTATCATACTTGTATAATACAATATATGATGCTTAATATTTATATAATAAATAATATTATATTATATGATACTTAATATAGCATAAATAATATGATATATATTATTATAAAATCTATACTATATTATATACGATACCATATATTATATGTTATATAATAACTGTATATTATATATTTTATCACATTATATTATTATCTATAATATATAATATACTATGCATGGTATATAAATATATATCATATATAATATATAGCATAGTATATACGTGTATTACATATTATATATAGCATATTGCATATACTGCATGCCACATCATTATATCATATCTCATATGTATTATGCATGCAGTATATCACTTATCACACATTAAATATTATATGTGATATACAACTTATGATATATAACATGTTATTATGTTATATATGTGATATATTCATGATATGCTGCATATTACATATTACATATGTCATGCTATATGCTATATAATACATTGCACATTATGTCATATAATATTATATGGCATATAGTATACAATACCATGTATTACACATACAGTATATAATTATCTCATACAGCATACTATATTATATATAATTTATACAATATATTGAATGCCTTTATAATGCATACCAATATATGTAATATATCATTACATATGATACATTTCATAATATACACTATAATACATGACATATCATGCACCATATGTTATATATGATACTATAAATTATATATGTGATATTATATATATGATAGAATACTATGTAGTGTATAGGCAATATTGCACATGCTATATATTATATATGTAATATGTTGCATATTATATGACATATGAGAAAATATTACATTATATAAGATATGTTACATATATAGTATATGTCATTATTTATTATAACACATATCATTGTATATATGATTATGTAACACATAATATATTTGCTATATTGTATATAATAATATGTTGCACACTATATGACATACGATATATAACATATTATATATCATGCATAATATAATAAATATATGATTATATAATAAATATATATTGTATAATATAATATAATATATTTATATAATAATTATATATTATATGTATATAATCTTAAGAATACCTGGAACTCATTTTTGATTGGGAATACAATACAAATGCTTGGAAAGTGTTGAGCTGAATATTTATACATGACAAACAAATTGCATTTTCTGAATGAGTATTAATAAATATTTAGATACATGTATATTGTCAGTTGTTTTTGTCAATTGTTCTTTGACTCAGGGTAATTTCTCTTGAAATGATGGATAAAAATGAACTTTACAGGTGAACAGGAGGGTGGATGTGTGGGAAGATGGATGGAAGGGTGGGTGTATGAACTTGCTTATGCTTACTTTAACCTCAGGTCCTCACAAGCACATCAAACATTCAAAGAATCCCCTGAAATTGCACGGAACATACCCCAAAGAGGTCAAGAACCATGTCTTAAGGAGGTACATACGACATTTTTAAAGATGATTTTGTCGCCTAATGCAATTCGAGGTGCCTGAACCCATTTTATTCTTCAGATTGTATTTACTGATTGTGAGGATCGGTGTAGCAGTATCATGCCACTGCAGGGCCATTGCAGATTTTTCTGCGGGGAAGACAGGGATGGTTGTGAGAGGAGGAACAATGGGACCGTGATTCTGGGATTGTTTTTGTCGTCAATTCAATTCCATCCCAAATCAGAGGTTATCCTTTTTAACACTGATCAGCATTTCTTTGGCATTTAAACATACACCTATGCTATTGACTTTGAAAATCCTACTAGAACATGAAATGCTTTCAATTTATTTATGTATTCAGTGTAACAAAGTCCAGGCCTGGAAGAGTTCTTCACTCAAAATAGGTTGTTGAAAAATGTCCCACTGAATGCTTGCCCCTGCCCCCAGCTCAATGAGCACTTGAAAACAGAGCGACCTCAGCGCAAGACTGATCCCTATTCCCTGACACCAGAGGGGGTCAAGGGCCCTGCAAATCTTCCACCCAGCCCAGGATGTCTTATCTTCCTCCCTGTTATAATTTCAGCAGGAAAACCCCCCACATACCATGATAAAGCCATCATGATGATGAACAGTGGCCTTAATTGCCATTAAAGGATATTTATGTTGGTATGACTAAGTTAAAACCCCTAATTGATTGGAGACACTTGAGTAATGGAATCCATAGAGTCCCATTAGTATTGCATTGACATATTAGCTTATCTTCGCACTTGATGGCCAAAGGATACGCTCGGGAGCCTCGCACTGAAGCACATCCAAGGTAAGATTTCTAACCTTAGATTTATGTTATTGAAAACAACAAACCCAGCTGCCTACTTCATGACTGAATTACAGATTTTCCATTTAGCTGGACAACATGAATCTGCTGCTACAATTCTGTCTACAATTACAACCTCTGCGAGTGCACATGGCATTCTAATGCACTTGTTTATGCTCTTACCTCTCCTTGGAGAAAAAGCACCAGGGCAACCCCTGCTCCTCCACCCCTGAAGGTGCTGCGTGCACCTGTTTGCCAGTTACTTTGAAGAGCTGTCACCCAGCTGTGGACCATACTCGGGATTTTCCCCACTGTTCTGTTCACGGCTGCCTTTCTCTCTTCAAAGGAGAACTTCTTTGATCAGAGCTTTCCAAAGAGGTAATGAACTCAGTTCTCTCTGTTCAGGGACTCAGAGCAGAGCAGCAAGGAACTTCTTAGATTTCCTATTAGCTTAATCTAGTGCTATATTTGGCACTAAAACCTCCTCCCCTCTCTGGGATGGGAGACCACCTCTGTCTGCCAAAAGTTATGTGTGTGGGTCCAAGGCTTTTCTTAAATTTGCATCATCAGTGTATCTGTCTATCTATCTATCTATCTATCTCTATCTAGCTATCTATCTCTATCTGTCATCATCATCTATCTATACATTTATTTTAATATTTGAGAGAGAGAGAGAAAGAGAGTTCCATACCGGTTTACTCCCCAAATACTTGTGATGAAACTGGGAGCTGGAATTCAATTCAGGTCATCCATGCGGGTGGTAGAGACCCACTTACTTGAGCTATCACTGCCCTAATGAATGGATTAATCCATTCATGGATTCATGGGTTATTGGGTTCCTAGGGGGAGTGCCTGTATTTTAAAAGTGAGCTCTCTTTTGCACATTTGATCCATCTCATCATGGTTGCCTTCCATCATGTTATGATGCAGAAAGAAGGCCCTTTTCAAAAAGGCCAAAAGCTATTAACCTAAGAAATGTGGAAATTAAGTTTCAACACCTAAGCTTTGGGGACACAGTCAAATCACAGCACTACCATTGGTTATGGAGTCACCTGGGGCCACTTGCATTGCCCTGATGGAGCACTGGACTCAGCACCCCACGCAGTTCTCGTTTTTGCTCAGGAACCCGTGATTCCTGACAAGTCAGTCACATTTCTAGGCCACCGTTCTTGCATGGAGGACAAGGGCATTCGAAGGAGACGTGCACATTCAGAATCTGAAAATGCCATGCTCGCTAAGTTGGTCTGAAGTTGATGGTGCAAAGGAGCGAGT
This sequence comes from Sylvilagus floridanus, assembly GCA_949820135.1. NCBI lineage: Eukaryota > Metazoa > Chordata > Mammalia > Lagomorpha > Leporidae > Sylvilagus > Sylvilagus floridanus. The sequence continues at coordinate 63,759,934 of OX463226.1, read as the reverse complement.
ACCCCTGCAGGCGTTTTTGGTTGGGTCGCTGAAGGAAACACAGCCTGAGTCAGAACTCAGCTTTAGCGTCCACCAGCTCTGTGACTTAGAGGCTCATCCTCACTACGTTTCCATCTCCTTAGCTGGAACCCAGACATTGTAATGCCATAGCACAGGGTCATTCTTTCATCTACTCACTCACTCACTGCATTCATGCTTCAGAGCTCATCAAGTGCCCATTACACACCAGGTACTGGTCTGGTGCGCACATTTTAGTGGGGATGTGCTGGGGGAGAAGGAGAAGCCAGCCAATAAAATGCAATATAAGTGGTAAGTTAGGTGGAGATAAATAGTAAGGCCAAAAATCGAATGGGGGAGGGGAGAGACAGGGAATACCAAACGTGCAGTGGGAGAGGGGATGGTGTTGCAGCTTTCGAGGTAGCCAGGTAAGACCTCCCTGAAAAGGTAATGTGTGAGCCAAGTCCTCAATGAGGTGAGAGAGTGAGCCACGAAGACACCAGCAGGGAGAGCGTTCCAGTCTTACGAGACAGAATGTACAAGGGTCCTGGGGCAGGAACTTGCCTGGGATGTTTGAGGAGCAGGGAGGAGACCTGTGTGGCAGGGAGAGAGTGAGGGCACAGAGGCCAGACAAGGAGACAAACCACGTGGGTCTTTGAAGTACACTGTCAGGAGTTGGCCTTTTTATTCACTCTGTGTCTGGCAGGCATTGTGGGGTTTGAGCAGAGGTGTGACATGGGCTAACCCAGCATTTTCCAGTGTGTGATCTGGGGACTCCTGGAGGGCCTTGAGTGCTTTTCTGGCCCCTGTGAGGTCAACACGACTTTCGCAGCAATGTGAGAGACAGCTTTCCCTTTTCATCCTCGTTCTCTCACCGCTATAACAGGGGGGCTCTCTGTGACAGGAGGAGAGCAGGAACACATAGAAAAACTCGTATTCAACTGAGCCAGATGTTAAAGAGACTTGCAAAATGTCTTTTTCAAAATTCACTATTTCTTGTTTGCCTTGGAAGTAGTTATTTTTCATAACATTCGTGTTAGCATGCAATCTGTTTATTAGTATTATTTTCAAATGTGTAAATTGGTTTTAAACTTCCGTTTTCATCTGTAGCATGGTGATAATCACAGGTGTAACATCCCTCACTCCCTCTCCCCAGCAAGGGCTTTTTGGAGGAACGCCATCTTTCTAAGGGAATCAGTGCTGCTCTGAGCGCAGGCGTGTGAGAACTGCAGGTAGGAAACAGGTGTGGACAGGTGCTCATGCATTGAAACAAGACTGGGGAGCAATATGAATGACGGGCTGAGGGCTCATTAGAGCCGTGGCAGGGGAATGGTGAGAAGTATTCTGATTTGGAGTGATTTTTTTAAAAAAAGATTTTTCTTGATTTATTTGAAGGAGTTACAGAGAGAGGGGGAGGGATAGAGAGCGATCTTCCATCTGTTGGTTCACTTCCCAGGTGGCCGCAATGGCCAGGACTGGGCCAGGCTGTAGCCAAGAGCCAGGAGTTTCTTCTGGGTCTCCAATGAGGGCTCAGGGGCCTAAGTACCTGGGCCATCTTCCACTGCTTTCCCAGGCTCATTAGCAGGTAGCTGGATCGGAAGTGGAGCAGCCAGGACTCGAACCAGCGCTTCACCTGATTGCCACAATGCCAGCCCTAGATGTTGAGTAAATTCTGATGGCAAAACAGACACGAAAGTCTGATGGACCCTATGTACAATTATGAGGGAAAGAACCAAGAACCACTCCTTGGTTGTTGGTGTGCTCCACCATGACAGACTTGCCATTCACTCAAGGAGAAATGGGATGGGGCGTTGGGAGTGGGTGGGGGAACAGGCTCAAGATGATAGAGTCGTTAGGGGTTGAGGAAGGGCAGGAAGTATGGTTTTGGACATTTCCAGTTTGGGATGTCTGCAGGATATTGAGAAGGTAGATGTACATACAGCCTGAAGACCAAGGGAGCACTGTGAGCCGCCCAAGGAACTCTGGAGCCCTGGCAACACAAGGGAGACTTGACTTCAAGCACCCAGCTGAGCGCTCCTAGGCAGAGACGAGTGCAGGTCCCCAGACCCATGCACGCAGCATGCCCAGAGGGAGAAGAGGGGGAAAGGCAGGAGGAAGAGCTGACTCTGGACTTCAAGGGGAGGACAGAGTGGCCAATGGGCAGCTTGATGGTTGGATTTGGCAGCTGGAGGTTCAGTGCCTTCGATCAGCGATCAGCGGTGGCTGGGGAGGGGTGGGTGAAAGCTGACTCCAGCCAGCTGATCAAAGAATGGGGAAAGTGAGTTCAGACAATCGTGTTGAGGACTCCTGCTGTGAATGAGTGGAGAGAAAGCAGGTAGCAATAGGGAGAGTCAAGTCCAAGTCCAGAGAGGGCTCTTTCTTCCGTTTGAGATGAAAGGGGAAAATGCATACAGGGAGGAGCCAAGGGAAATCACCCCGGGATGATTTCCTGATCCCTGCTCAGGGGGAGCAGGGCTGCGTCTAGGCTGCAGTGCAGGCATTGGCCTTGCAGGAAGGCTGGGCGGTGGCAGGGGTGCAGGGGATGGAGCTGATTCTAACCCTGTTCTTGCAGCTGCTTTTCCCCAGGGACACTGGGATCACGTTCATCATGGAGAGTAAGGATGGGGTCGGAGGTGATGGAGGATTCCAGAAAGATCATTATCTTGGTAGTTATGTGACATAGGTCGTGGGGCCCAGTGGGTAAAGCTGCCGCCTGCAACACCAGCAGCTCATACAGCCACCAGTTCCTGTCCTGGCTGCTCCACTGCTCGGTCAGCTCCCTGATGACGGTCAGGACAGAGCAGCAGAAGATGGGTCAAGTGCCACCTATGTGGGAGACCTGGAAGAAGTGTCTGGCTCCCTGCTTCAGCCTGGCTCAGCCTTGGCCCTTCCAGTCCTTTGGAGAGTGAACCAGTGGATGGAATTTCTGTCTCTCCCTCTCTCTCTGTAATTCTTTCAAATAAATACATAAAAATCTAAACTAAAAAGATACAGGACACAGATCCTTTAGTGCTGTATAGATGTTCAACACTGTTTCTTCTTTAATATAGCAATGGGAGGCAGGGCTATTCTTTCACCATGTCTTACCTATGTTCCCTGTATAAAGGAGATTGCTGTTCTCTGCAAGTCAAGTGCACGCACTTGGAAACATGTATTTTCATATCGACACCTTCCCGGATTTCCCATTGTAATCCTCGGGCCTATAGAGTGGAGGAGATGGTGCTTAATAATCCGGGTATTTAGGTAGCTTGCATGACCAAGGATGAGAAATGTTTTTTTTTTTTTTTAAGTTTCATGCAATGGCCCACAGTTACCCATCCAAGAGACTGGTGGCATTAGGTGAATGAGGCCACCTTGTGTGGCGTCCTGTGGTTTCTGGAGGCATGCCTGTGACACACTGCCAGCACGCACCTCCCCCTGCAGACGGGGAGGGCTCCCAGTGAGGAGGACAGGAGGATGTTGAGCCATGTGTTCCCTTTCCAGTCCATTTCTCCAGCGGCCCCCAGGGCCTTCCTCCAGCCCAGGCAGCCAGCAATGATTCATCACGGTCTTAGGAGGAAGTGGTCATTGCAGAAGCAGAGAACAAAGACAGTAAATTCTTGGCGTTTAAGCCCAAGAGATTTCTTTCCCCTCCCTCCTTCAAGCATGGGCAGAGGCCAAGGAAGGAGGCAAAGTTGAGCAAAAGAACTGGCAGCCTCTGCCTCCAGCTGCGTGAGAGGAAGCCCCAGCTGATGCTCGCTCCTAACAGATCTCATGCAAATGTGCAGGAGTGAGCAAGAACCCCTGAGCTGAATGGGTTGAACCCCATCCTGCAGATGACCGAGTCTATCCATCGCATGGACTGTGTGTGTCTGCCATCAGGAAGCTGAAAGATTGGTTGGGTTGCGGCAAGATAAAGAAATCGGCATTTCTGCATCCTTGCTTTGCTTCTCCTTAGTTCCACTTGCAAAATGAATAGGTTCATTGAGGCAATAACATATTCAGTCACCAACACTTTAGTATGAATGAGTTTATCATTATGGTTCTCAAATGGGGGAGATTTTGCTCCCAGAGGAGTGAGGCTATGCCTGCAGACATTGCTTTTCTTTGACATATGATAATTACAGGGTTGAGTGGGATAACTCAATGCATGTATGTAATGTGCAATGATCAAACCGGTGTAGCGAGCATTTCTTTGTGTTCAGAGACGCTTTGATCCTTACAGCTTGGGAGGATGGTTGCTACTGGCGCCTAGTGAGTGAGTGGGCAGAGACCAGCCAGGCTGCTGAATGTCATACTACTCACAGGACAGGCCTCCACAAAAAGAATTATCTGGCACCAAAAGCCAATACTGCTGAGGCTGAGAAACATTCAATTTCTCTCGAGTAATAAAAAATAGGTTCATCATGAAAGGACCAAAGGGAGAAAGGCAGTGACGATGGAGGAAGAATGTAAATTGAAACTAAAGGAGAAAATAAATTCCAGCCTAGTCTCCATTGTAGAGTACCAGTAATTTCAGCCTGGCAACTTATTAAATCTAACAATAGGAGGGAAAAAAAAAACCTTTCCAGCTAATTACATCCTACTTTCTCATAGTACACAAAACAAGTACTCAAAATACTAACAGGCACACAATATAACAAAAACATGAGGATTTCAATTCATCACCACCTGGCGCGCCCAACAAACACCTACACGCGCTTGCTGGGAGTCATCCGCACTCCTCTCGCCCAGGTTCTCAGGAAACTGCTGTTCTGGTCTCTGCCTCTCACGGATGGCTTCCATGGGGCCTCTCGGACCTCTCCTTTCTCTTGCTGTTTCCACTTCTTCTCCAGATCCTCTGTGTCACCATCTGTTTTGGCACCTGGATCCCGTGGCCTTATCCATCCCTTCTTGGTGGTTAATTCCCGAGCCTTGTCTCTATTCTGAGGTCTCTCGCTAGGACAGGCCTGGATTTTCAACAATTTGCCGATCACGTAGCACACTCTGCCCCGCCCACCATGATAGAATCAGAATAGATGATTCTTATTATTGGAGAATCGTGGTGAACACTGGAAGAGTTTAGTCCTGTGCTTGGCACACAGGAAGCGCCCACTGTGTCCTGGCTTTTATTGCCGCGAGCTTTTACCATTAGAAGTGCAGGTGCTACCTCAAACTTAGCATATCCACAACCAGATTTACTCCTTCCAAACCTATTTCTTTTGCTCTCTTCTACCCTCCTGCTTACTCAGCTCGGCCTCACCTTTGCCTTGAGTGATCACGTATAGCAGGCTCTTCACATCCCCGGGTTTTGTAACTGCAGATTCAGCCAACTGTAGAGGAAAACATAGTTGAAGGGGTGAGCAGCTGGCACAGCATGTCGGGACACCTGCACCCCACAGAGCAGTGCTTGGGTCTGAGTCCTGGCTATTCCACTTCCGATCCAGCCTCCCACTGGTGTGCGCCCTGGGAGGGAGGCAACAGCTGATGACACAAGTGTTTGAGTCTCTAGCATCCATATGGAAGACAAGAATGGGAGTTCCAGACTCCTGGCTTTGGGCTGGCCCACTCTTGGCTGTTGTGGGCATTTGGGCCATGAACCAGCAGATGGAAGATCTCTCTCTGTCTCTCTCCCTTTCAAATAAAATGAGAACTACTTAATTTTTTAAAAAAATCAGCATTTGGAAAAATAAAACTGCATCTGTACTAATCATGCACAGACTTTTATTCCCTAAACAGTACAGTGTAGCCACCATTTGCACAGCATTTCTATTGTGTTCGGTATTTTAAGCAATCTGGAGATGACTTACAGTACACAGGAGACTGTGTGTAGGTTCTGTGCAAGTACTACACCACCAGACATAAGGGACTTGAGCATCTTGAGATTCTGGGATCAGCAAGGAGTCCTGGCACCAGTCCTCTACAGGTCCCAAGGGAGGGCCATAGCTCGTCATCCAAACTGGCAAGCTTGCAGAGTTCAGAGAGCATCATTTCTCACTGGGCCAGACCAATCCCAGAAACCTCAGGGATGTGTGGTCCTCCATCTTCAACTCTTCCCTCTCCCCTTCACCAGCGGGACCTTCATCCGGACTACCCCCCCCCCAAGCTGGATTAGTACCATGTTCATCTCCCTTCCTCCTTCTATTTGGTTCCTGCAGGTCTTCCCCTGTGCAAACCTTCTCATGTTTTCTAATGGATCAGGAATGGTGCATAAATTATTACGCTGGCTTTCCAAGATCTCAGTCTACATTTATAATCTCATTGCTCACAACTAGGCCAGTCTAAAGGCACTGTCCCACTGCCTGGGACTTCTCCAAGAATGTTCACTGCCTGCCCCTCCCTCCTCACCCCTCTCTTTCATAGATCCAAATCCCATCTCCCCTTAGAACTCATCTCCCACGACTTCTTCCCTGCCAAACTGTCACTACAAGGATTCAGGGTATGAGGGTGGCCTGAGCTCCTGGCTATAAGTAACTTTCTCTCCTTTGAACTCTTGATACGTAATCTGTATCTTTGTTGGCATTTATGTCTTCAACATGGAATTGGAGTTCTTGGCTTCACGCAGTTTCCTCCGTCATAGACTGAGAATTCCTTCCAAAGATGTGAACTCCAATTCCCTAAGGATTTTGCTTTGCACGTGTGAAGGCTCAGCACACATCTGTAGCCTCTGCTGCTTCCATGGGCTCTTTTGCACATTTTTAATTCACTGTGTCAAAAGTTCATCTACTGAATCACCTCCCACTGGTTTGTCGTCAGATAGTTGCCGCCGTGTGCACCCCTCAGAAGCTGCCCAAGCCTCTCAGGAGCCGGCCTGGGCAAGGGAATGGGTAATCAGGGTCCCTGCAGAGGTGACCAGAGCTCATGATGCTGACCGGGCCACTAGCACATCATTCTGTGCAACCACCTGCTCCACCGCTGATGCTGATGGACACAAGGCTGAGGAGGAGACGGGGACAGGGGGCGGGAACGTCATCCTGGGCTCTCTGCAGCGCTGTGGACAAGGCCCTCCCTCCCCCACTTCTCTCTGAGTCTCTCTCAGCCTCCCAGGGACTCTCTGTCTCCAGTGCCATCTTGCTTCCTATTTTAATTTGTCCTCATCTCAAATCTCCCTTCCTTTCTGATTTGCCACCTGGCATGGAGGACTGGCACAGGGCTTTGAGGGCAGACTGATGAGGGTGTGCTCATCACCTCCACACCAGTGTCCCATCTAATGCTCATGATCGCCTCCCAAACCTGTGTCTTGTGTCATGCTCACGCACCCCTGTGACCGCCTTGTTCCAAAGCTGGAAAGTGCAGAGCAGGCTTTATACCCAGGCAGCCTGCTTTTACCTACTTTATTTCTTTAAGGATTTATCTATTTACTTGAAACTCAGAGTTACAGAAAGAGGGGGAGAGAGAGAGGGAAAGAGAGAGAGACATCTTCGATCCAGTGGTTCACTCTCCAGATGGCCACAATGGCCAGGGCTGTGCCAGCTGGAAGCCAGGAGCTTCATCCGGGTATCCCACACGGGTGCAGGGGCTCAAACATTTGGGTCATCTTCCAATGCTTTCTCTGCATTAGCAGAGAGCTGGATTGGAAGTGGAGCAGCCAGGAACCACAGCCCACATGGGATGCTGGTGTCACAGGTGGTAACTTAACCCACTATGCCACAATTCTGGCCCCTAAGTCTTTTAGTTTTTCAAAAAGGTTTACTTATTTATTTGAAAGACAAAATGACAGTGTGGGGCAGGGAGTGGATGAGTGAGAAAGAGAGAGATCTTCTATTTGTTGGTTCACTCCCCAAAAGTCCTCAAGAGCCAGCAGGGCTGGGAAAGGCCAAAGCCAGGAGTCAGGAATTCAATCTAGGTCTCCCATGTGAGCGGCAGGAACTTGACTACTCGAATCATCACCTGGTACCTCCCAGAGTAGGCATTTGCAGGAACCTAGAATTGAGGTGGAGCTGAGGACTGGTGCTGTGGTGCAGCCAATTAGGCCGCTGGTTGTGACACTCGCATCCAATGTGAGTGCTGGTTCAAGTCCCAGCTGCTCCACTTCCAATCTAGCTCTCTGCTAATGTGCTTAAGAAAGCAGCAAAAGAAGGCCCAAGGACATGGGGGAGACCGGATATAGTTGCAGGCTCTTGGCTTCGGCCAGGCCCAGCCCCGGCTATTGCGGCCATTTGGGGAGTGAATCAGTGGATAGATCTCTTTCAATCACTTTCTCTCTTTCTTGCCTTCCCTCCCTCTACTTTGTAACTCTACCTCTCAAATATAATATATATATATTTATATTATTATATATTATATATATATATTATTATATATTTATATATATATTTATATATATATAAACCCAAAAGGAGTGGATCTGGGACCTGAACTCAGGCACTCCAGTATGGAATGCCAGCGTCCCACGTGGCATCTTAACCACTGGGCCAAATGCTCACAACATTTTTCTGCATTTTGAAGTCTCTTCTCTCACGACTAGGAAGAGCTGCTATATTTTATTCCTTTTGCCAGCAATATGCTCGTGCTCCCGTGCACCCTCTCCTGGGTATTTGTGTGTTCAAGCTCCTGGCTCTCCCAGCAGAGCGAAAGGCAGAGCCCCGGCAAAATGAGTGGTCAGCAACATCCAGGCCTCTGTGGAGATAACTGGGAGGTCGTGGAGTCTCCCAGTTGTCCCTAAATTATTCTCTGCCTCAGACTTGCCCTGAAGGTAAACCTGCTCTCCCTCCCCACAGGTGTGGGGCTAGGGCAGGGGCCTGAGGGAGGTGGCCACCCCCCTGCATCCTTAAGGCACAGCAGCCTCTGATTCTCCCAGCTGGGTGGAAAAGCCAGGGCAAAGGCCTCCTGCTG